>JAUMIR010000004.1:297025000-299425000 GCA_030847615.1 Gambelia wislizenii
AAACCGCGAATGTCAAGTTCGCGAATGTGGAGGGACAACTGTACTCTCCTCCAGCATCATGTTTCAAAGAAGATGGTCTTCTCCCTCTTAGCTTTTGCCACTGTCCAGCTTTCACGAACATACATAGAAATTGAAAATACTAGCGAATGGACTATCGTGATGGTATTCAATGATGTATCTTTACAGTTAAGATCTTATCTAGTTCCTTTATAGCTGCCCTTCTAAGGAGATTATCAGATGGGGACAAAAATAGCATCCCTGTCTTGCTATCTCCTCCCCCGCACCCCTCCTGACCCCGTCCTGGCATAGTAACAAACAGTTTTCAGATGTACCTTTTCCACACCCTTCCCATCCCCTTGGCAGCCTAGGAGTGAATGGAGCTCTCACAGAGCTGCATTCATTTCCTGGTTGAAATCCCGGGCCGTTGTCACGAGAGGACGAGCGCATGGGAAATTCAAAGTTTAAAAGAAAAATGCATACAGAAAAGTAAAACCAAGCACCTAAACACACTTTAAAAAATACAAGTAACCCGGGGAGGGTACAGAAAGTGTGTCACTTACCTTGTTGTCCCAGTCACACCCGGAAGTGTTTGTGGCATGGACCTCCCACTCATGCTGGCATTGCGCCAGCATAACAGGGCACTTTTTCACTTGCCTGTTGTTCCGTGACAAGAACAGAACAGATGATCCATTCACAGCTTAGTCCATGAATAAAAAAGAATGATGGCAGATTGGAAGGGCGACAGGGGCATGACAACTCAGGGACGACGACATCTGAAAAGAAAACCCTTTCGTGATCTCCTGGTATCATTGTTATGCCATATTTAGCCTGTCTGAAAAACTCCTAAGTCTTATAAATACACCTATAGAATGTGTATTGAATTTTTGGTCTGAATTCATTGCCTTTACTTATAGGGGTGTGAGCAGATGCCCCCAAATGACCTTTTGCATATTATCAGGGCCAACAAAAGACAATTTTGCTGTCTGAAGAAAAGATTGGAACTGCTCCCCCTGTGTTCATTCCATTTGGTAGAAAAACAATAGCCTTGTTGGGGGTATTTTGTTTGGCAGAATGTGGAAAAACTATTTCTGTGGTATGGGTTACTTCTTAGTTAGGTAAAGCCTGTTTGCTGGTCATCTTGGCACTGGGATTCTGGGAGTTGTTGTCCAAACAAGTAACTCTTCTGAGTAAATCTTTTGTTCTGAGGAGCTGGTGACTCTATTGCAAAACACCATGCCTAAGATGTGACAGAGCTAACAATAATTATTTCATTAGGGAAGAGATCATAGCTGTGATCATGCATGCTTTGCCTGCAACAAACCCCTGGTTCTGTTAAAACAGAGAGCTAGTGGATTTGTAGCTTCAATCCCTTCTTGGTTTTTACAACAGTTTCACCCATGGCTGCTCCAGGCTGTCCAGGTGATGGACCCTATTGCTGCCAGGGGTTTGGCACCAAGAATGTTCCCATACAACCTGGAGCAGCTACAGGAAGGGCAGCCATAAACCCAAGTGTGAAGTAGCCGCCCTCATGCCAATGGATCCAACAGACCATCCTTCCTGGTCACATGTGTTTGCTCCATTCATGATGTACATTTTTATAGGGCACACACAAATAGAACCATAGGGTTGGAAAGGACCACAAGGGTCATCTAGTCTATCCCCTGACATGCAGCAATACACAACTAAAGCACTCCTGAAATATGCCCATCCAACCTCTGTTTAAAGACTTCCAAAAAAGGAGAGTGCACACAGAATGGCATTGGCTTTAGCTACTGTACACATGAATGTAAAAATTAACAGTGTGAGAAGTTGCTCTTGGATGTGAAATGTAAGTTATAACTTGATGGTGAATCATATGCCTGACTTTTAGAAGATCCCAGGTTCATTTTCTGACATCTTCAGTTAAAAGGATCAGGTTACTAGCAGGTGACAGGGGATGTAAGAAAGATGTCCGCAGATGTGAGACCCAGAATAGCAAATAATTTTGGGGACTGCAATTGCCAGAAATGTCCAGCCAGCATGACACCTGGTGATGGTGGTGGGATTTTGGGAGCTGTAATCTAAAACAACAATAACAACAACACCTTTTCCAGGTTTTGCAGAGGAAATATTACTGAGCTGGATGAACAAAATGTCTGACCTGATAAAAGGCACTTTCTTCTCTCCCCACCACCCGTGCCGCTTGAACCCTAACCTTAATCTAACATCCTGTAATTTGTGAGTACTCTTTTATGACAGCAATTTCTAATCTCATGACAGATTTCACCACTTTATGATTCAAAGTTGCCTGCTGCTGTTATGCGACTCCTTTCACAGGAACAAAAAGTAATTCTCTATTAGACCTTCTTGCATTGCTGTGGTTGCCAGGGAACATCTCACCGTGTTAGTAAGGTGGTCTTTCAGTGCTACAGAAAAGCCATTGCTTCTAGTACAAATTCAGTTTTTCAATTCATTTATATGGTAGTCCATAATTCACTTCCAGGCATAGGTACGGTTTCTAAGTCCAGGGTTTGATGAAAACACTTCAACCAATTTACAGTCGTGCCAACAGAGATTGTTTTGATGGTTAACATCTACCTCAGTTCCCTTACTATCTATTTTAAAATGTGTGCAGGTGGATCTGTGATATCCTGTGGTGAACAGCATTCATTGCTATCTTATTTTTCTTTCTCTTCCTTGTCACCTTGTGCTGAGTATGTGAGCACCTTGTAAACTCTTAGCTCTGTAAGCCAAATATGTTTGGATTTCTTGCTGACTGGTGGAGAAAGTTCTAGTCCAAAACAGTAACTTTCTAAAAAACTGCCTGTGGTCTTTCAGATGTTGCTGGACTATAGTTCCCACCAGTAATGAGGGACAGTGGGAATTGTAGTCTATGGACATCTGGAGCAAATGCTCCAACATTTAACAGATGAAAACTGGGACACATGGCCAGGCAACATCAGAGTGTGTTCAAGATGGCAAAAGGTATTAATGACATAGAGCACCTAAGATAGGAGATAATTCAGCAGTTAGCTTTTGCCTGAGCTTACTGGGAAGGGCAAGATTCCACTCCTCCCCTTGCCCAGCTAAGTTAATTGGATGGAAACTACTTTTACACTTTGAACTCAGTTTGCAGCAATGGAAGTAAGCTGAGGACAAAGTGGGAAAGTGAGACGAGTATATAGAAATGGGGGCATTTTAAAAGCAGCTGAAAAAATGGTACAGCAGAGAATTAATTGGTAAAGTCCCTGCAAAATTGGAACAATTGGAGTTTACACTGGAGGGCCACAGTTTGTTCGTTTTCTGTTTATTGAAATGCTCAGGGCAATGAACAAATACTATTAAAAAGTATTTAAAATTTATTTTAAGGTTAGAAATTCATTAGGGTAAAGGACTTGGGTTTAAATGGGAAGAAAGGAAAAGGAGTAGTTATAATTAGATGCTGAATTTTGGCGACTTACAAATATGGAATGGTCCACAATCTTAGGGGTCGTCTATATGCGGGGGGGGGGGGGGGAGGACAGATTGCTCTGCAGTAATAGCAATTTGCAGCTGCTGCGAACTGTCTTAATGGTTTTATAGCCCCCATAAACTTTGCATGCCCTCTTGCCAAGATGGAGGCTATGAGTGATTTACTTGTGTTTTAAAATCTGCTGCCACCGAACTTTTTTAAAAAAATGTTTACCATGGTGCACACAAGCGATGTTTTATGTTTAAAGGAAAGAGAGAGAAAAAAAGAGGGAGAAAAAGATTGCCATTTTATCGCCTTACAGATTGCTTGCTAAGCCAAAAATCCAACATGGTGGCAGCGGGCGCTTGCCTTGTTTGCAAGCCCCATCCCCGTGCTCATCCAGTCAATCACTTTGCGCTGCTTCTTCTATGCAAAAGGATAGCGATGCAAATGCAACTGTCTTAACGAGTGGGAATGTGGATCCCCTACGGAGCTTTTTAAAAATTACAAGAAAAGCTGCAAAGGCTCTCTGGGTGTAGTTTTTGGAGTTTTCAGCTGTCTCCCTTCCAAATACGACATATCAATGTGGATTCCCATTAAAACAGATCAATTTCCCAGCAAATTCTATTAGGATTATTTTGACCGTTTCGACAACCTCTTAGTATTTGTGACACTATTCGTGATGCAGGGTGAAAATACCTGGCTGTGTGTATCAATTCATATTGTATAGAGATCACTGTTTTGCAATGTCACCTGCAAATGTTTATATGCAGAAGGTCTTTCCAAGATTATGGTCTTCTATGACTTGTCAGAAATTGCCACTACCAGCCCCAGAATCTTGTGCCAACTTAATATATGTGCATCTGTGTACATGCCTTCAAGTCACCTTTCAACTTATGGTGACCCCATGAATTTCATAGCGTTTTCTTAGGCAAGGAAAACTCAGAAGTAGTTTTGCCAGTTCCTTCTTCTACAGCACCTGGTAGTTGTTGGCAGTCTCCGTAAAACTACATACAGTTGTAATTAAAATTATTCATTTTGCAAACCAGGTTTATTGTCAAAATTTACAGACTTTCAGCTGTTTGCAATGAACACATCAAACAAAAACCATTGAAATAGGTCAACACAATGAATGCTTCAAGTGGTTTCCCCAAATTCAACTGAAAATGCAACTTGTAATAACTTTAAAACTTCCTGTTGGTACAAAATAATGGTTGTACTGTACCATCCTTGACTACTAAAAAAATGTCAATGTACTATCATGATTAGGACTTCAGAAACTAAATCTCTCTCTGGCTTTTCTTCGCAAACGAAGATTCAGGAAGGACTCATCCCGCACTTTCTGCAAGTGCGCTGATGACTAAAAAGGCCAATCCGAGATAAACAAGTCCGGTTGCAGAAAGCACAGCAGAAGGTTTCCTTGCGTGATGTTTCCGGGTTGTGATTCTTTCTGCGTTGTCGTTTCTCTTCAAGACTTGTTCGATGTGAGTTCTCAAATAAGGCTGCAGCATTGTGGATAGTGTGTCTCCATGCTTCCCGATGTGAGGCCAGGGCGGACCATTGTTGGTGATCAATTTGGCCGAGCCTGAGATGCTGTTTCAGGGAGTCCTTGTATCGCTTTTGTGGAGTGCCCCTCTTACGCTTACCCGTGGCGAGTTCACCGTATAGTACTATTTTGGGAAGCGATGGTCCTCCATCCTAGAAATGTGCCCTGCCCAGCACAGCTGTGTTCTCAATATCATGGCCTCAATTCTGGTGATCCCTGCTTGCTCAAGGACAGCAACATTCGTCACATAGTCAGTCCAGTGTATATTTAGGATTGTGCATATACAGTGCTGATGAAAGCGTTTGAGGAGTCGTAAGTGTTGGCGATAGGTGACCCATGTTTCAGACCCGTAAAGGAGAACAGACAGTACAATGGCTCTATACACCCTGATTTTTGTGCTTCGCCTCAGGTGTTTATTACTCCAGACTCTTTTGTAAAGTCTTCCAAATGTGCTATATGCCTTTGCTAATCTGTGATCAATCTCTTTGTCAATCTTGGCATCTGAGGAGATGATGCTTCCCAGGTAGGTGAACTGCTGAACAGACGTAAGCACAGATTTGCCAACAGCAATGTGGGGATGGTGGTGTTAGGACTTCGGAAACTAAATCTACTGAAAGTTTAAACAAGTTGTTCAAGTTCAGCTTTCCTGTAAACATGTTTTCTTTATTATATTTTAGGTCGTTCTTGTGAGTGGACATCTGGACAGCTGGGATGTGGGACAAGGAGCCATGGATGATGGTGGTGGAGCGTTTATATCATGGGAAGCATTATCACTCATTAAGGATCTTGGTAAATATTTGTCTTCAAATGATAGAGCCAACAAGGACTTATATTGCTTCTTTTAAAAAAAAAGTTTTGTTTATCTTAGAAAGCAATAACTAGTATGATTATTTTGCCCAATCCTTGGCCATTTGTAATGCAGTTATTTCTCAGAATTTCCTTCTAATGGTAGTTCTTTCTATAGAAACCCTGTGGTTTGTACCTCTCATGGGGTCTATGGTGCTAACTTTTAAAATGACTGTTGCAAGTACATTTAGAAACTTTGCAAAAACAGGAACAATACAAACTGGATTATACATGTCCCTGGTTTCAGTGCACCAAGAAGGCACCAATGAAGAGTTACTTTGGGGGAGGGAATCCCACAAATTCTCTTTATTTCTCAAGTTAAGGATTTGGCCCTCAAATCTTTTCTTAACATAGTTCAGTACTCAAAGCCTAGGTAGTTGAAGTGAGGCAAACTGCAAACCCATTTAAAAAAATATACAAAGACAGAGACAAAAGGCCGGGGTCCTAGGTGGGGAGAGGTAGCATTAAAATTGCACCCAGGTGGACCTGTGCCATGTCTTCCCCTCCCCTCCCACAGGACTCATTTTATTGTCTATGTGTGTGGGGGGAGCTCCATAGCAATTTAGTGGCCAGTGGAGAACAGGAGGTGTTGGAGAGCATTGGCTATGTCCCTATAGCCAATGCTTCTCCATGAATATATAGGACTGTTTTCCTATAGTCAGACACACAACAACACCAACATCCCCAGGAACCTTCAAAGGACCCCAAGAAGGTCACTGATGATGCCTCTGTCATCTTTGTCTGGATAGAAGGACGTGGCCAGAGACTGCCCTAACAAACACCTCTCTGCTCTCTACCAGTCACTAAATGGCCATGGAGAGCCCCCTACCCATGAAATCTTGAGGCGTTAAGGGAAGATGGTGAATTTCTCCCTCTGCACCAATGAAAAAAGGCATATGCAATAAGTCTAAATTCCATCTGCATATGTCACTAACAGGATGCCAGCCCATTTTTAAACACCAGCTTTTAAAGTTGTTTATACTTTTAAAAAATGGTTTCTTACCCATTACGCTGTATGTTGCCTTGGGATTCTGATAGGCAGAAAAGCAATAAATAAATAAACTATTTGAATGATATACAATTGTCCCTCCATATCCATTGACTTGGTATCCACAGATTTAAGTATTCACAACTTGAAAATGTTCTTAAAAAAATAATAATCCAAAAAGCAAACCTTGATTTTGCCATCTTAGATAAGGGACACCATTTTGCTATGCCATTGCATATAATGGGACTTGAGTATTCACGGATTTTGGTATCCACAGGGGGTCCTGGAACCAAACCCCAGTTAATGTGAAGGGGCAACTATATTATCAAACTAAAGCTCACAGCCGTCAGGCAGTTCCATATTCTTGTATTGTAAAAGGTCTGGAAGAACAGGGACTCCATGAAAACAGGGGCAAAATGTGAGACCTCCAACAATAGTGGCAGTGGCTGAAAACCAGGGGAGCAGCCCTCTCTGGTCTCAGCTGTCCAGTGGAGGAGGAAGAGCAGCAGCAGCAGCAGGAGAAGCTGTGCTTTTATCTCAATGGCCTCCTATTTATTCGCCAACTGCTCTGCAAGCAACTCCAGAAAATGTCGTGGCTGGCCTAGATTGTATACACTTCAATATTTAACAGAGGAAAACGGGGGCATATGTGGCTAAGCAACATCAAAGTGTGGTCAAGGTGACAAAAGTGGTGTATGAGAAAGAATACACAAGCTAGGAGCAGCTGCAGCAGTTTGCTTTTGTCTGAGCTTATTGGGAATACTCTGTACCTCCTCTCCTCTCTCCACTGCTAAATTAGATGAGTGCAAAATATTTTTGCAGTTTAAACAAAATTTGCACCAACTGGAGTAAGCCAATGACAAAAGCGGGAAAGTGATCAGAAGAGAGGCAAACTGGGATACTTAAAAGCAGCTTAAAAAGTGAGTCAACAGAGAATGAATTGGGAGAATCTCTGCAAAGTTGAGACAGTTTGAGGATATGAGATTGGTTGCTGCAGGGCAAATGATGCAGGAGGGGGCAGCCACTGGGTATGGGTCAAAGTGTGAAGTCAGGCAGGTGACAGGTGCTGGTTGTTGGGGTAGTGGCTATGTGTTCCCCCTCCCAACAAAGGACATTATCAGACATGGCAAAAATTACACAATAATGATGCCACGGTAGTGCAAATGGGTCCCGCTATTTCACAACGTCGTCCCTCACTCATGGCTAGTCTGCGCTACAGCCACGAATAAGGTGTTGGTTTTAATTCATGGGTTAACCCATCAATAGGTTGTCAGTATTGCTTTTTTCACAGTATTGAAGGCATGCAAAACCACATCTCACTGTAATTGTGAGATTATAGTGTGAATGGGCAGTCCACTTTCCCCCGCCCCCATTGCCACTGAGAAAACTTTCAGGTAACAATGTGAAGGCCGTCGACAGGACACTCTATTTATGAACTTTTCCATTTTGCTGGCATGTTTTTATGTTTGTTTCAGTGCTTGTATGTTCATTTACATTGTTAATTAAGGTGTTTATGGAGTTTTAAGCACGCTTGCATCATCTAGCGATTCCAAATCATGGAAGTAAACTTCCATTTTAAAGTGCTACAATTACAGCAACATGTAAAAGTAAGTGTTATAATGCCACAATGTTTCCGCTTTCCTCACTCATGGAATTACAGCATTTTATATGCTAGTCTGATAATTTCCAAAGACTCAAGGGACCTTGAGGGAACAATTGGACTTCAGGTGCCAGAAAATTTTTTACACTGATACCCAAACCCAGTTTCAGCTGCCTCGACAGTGCTACTTTCTCTTATTAGTATAAGCCAAAGTGCTCTGAAAAGAAGATACCTGTATATTCAGGCCAAGGTGCTCTCAGGATGTCGGCAGGATAAATGACTAAAAGCTGAGTGAACATTAATGGGGATTCACAATTAATCCTGATTACTGGAGTCAGAATACAATGCCTAATCTGAATATGTGCTGGAGCATTAAATGTGGAGACTAATCAATTGATGGAATGCCACATTTCAATTCAGTGAATATCCAAGTGGGAGACAATTGCTTTCTATAATAAATGAAACATTCAAGAAATGCGGTAAAATTTGTCAGCAATTTCCATGCCTATATTATCTCACTCCCGAGGTTCTCTTAACTGCCCAATTGTGTGCAGCTCTAGGGGCATAAATATATTTCCAAGGTAGAGCTTGGAAATGTGAAGTTGAAGGCTTTCACGGCTGGCATCCGTAGATTTTCCTTGGTTTTTTTTCCAGGCTGTGAGGCTGTGTCCAGAAAGAGTTTATTTCTGATGTTTTGTGTGCATTTGTGGCTGTGAATATGCCAACCACAGATGTAGGCGAAATGTCAGAAATAAACTCTTCCAGAACATAGTCTCACAGCCTGGAAAAAAAACCCTAAGGAAAATCTATGGGGTTGGATTTATTTGTTTATTTATTTATTTATGGACTGCCATTTCCAGAATCTCCCAGTGGCCATTCTGGCTGGAAACTGTAACCTCCCCCCAATAGCATTTCCATGCTCTGTGTCCAAGAAGATTGCACTGCTCCTACACAATTTCCCCCACTAGTACTAGTACAGTACTAGAAATATCTGCTACAGCAGATGAAGTGTGGGTGTATTTATTTAAAAAAAAATCTGCTTCATAATACCTGTAAGTTTAACAGTTTTAACTTCATAAAATCTGCTTCTGAATTGTTCATCATATTTTTAGCTTGCCTTTTATTTAGCATGCACGCCTTAATATGGTCAAAAGTAGATGAGGAGTGGGAATCATGCAGCCCACAGGCTACCTGTGGTTCTCGGGGCATTCAGTCCAGCCTTTGGAATCCTCAGTGATGCTCCCAAACCTGCTGTATCACTGAAAAATATGTTTCACCTTGGGGAAAAGAAAAGTCCCAACAGCTCTGGGACACCCTCTGAATATCCCACAAAGTCAAAAGGCAACTCAAAATGGCAGCCACAGTGTCAACAAAATGGCACTCATAACATGCAATGCAGTCCTCCTTACGTAACAGCCCCAAAATCAAGTGGTTTGCTCTCTGGACTCCAGAATCTGCTCACTCCTAAAGGAAATGGTTGTGAAAGAAGTAGTGGAGTCACTGTTGCATGGACAATCATTCAGGGCAATTGTTTTTACCATGGAATTCTTCATCTGCAAAGACTATGTTCTAACTTGCTTGCCCAATTAAAATTCTTATTAGTTTAAAATATTTAGGCTTGATCAGTCCTAGTTGGCAGGACTTGGAGCTATAAGTAGTCTCTGTACATATACCTGTCAGACCACATATCATGGCCTAGCAGCAAACCATTAATTAACTTAGATTCTTGGTCCTTCTGTGTTGGCTGTAACCTAGTTTCTAAGTCTACTAACCTCAACTTTTCCTTGCATGCAGTTTAGTGATGGTAGCACAGTTTCTCCTTTCTTTTTCATATGCACCAGACTACTCTCCCTGTCTCACATCATCTTCCACTTTCATGCATTTAATGTTTCTGCTGAGATGTAGATAAAACTGCCATCTAATGCCTTCTCCATAGCCCTAGCTGAAAGACTGTATTAACCTGTATGACCCAAGTTTTAAGATCTTTGTGGAGGGTTTTCTTCCAGTCCCACCACCATCACAGGGACATTTGGTGATGACATGGGTGGGGGACAGCCTTCTCAGTGGCTGCTCAGTGGCTGTGGAACTCCCTCTCAAGGAAGTTTCAGTTGTTCTCCAGTCTGTTCTCCCCCCCCCCCCCGGAGGGGGGTTGTAGGGAGCCCCTCCTATTTCTGCTGAATTGAACTTTTCTACTGGATCACGCCAACAGTAGTACTGTTCTGGATCATGCCCACAGTACTGTACTTGGAAAATGGTGAAGTCTTCTATGGTTACTAATGACAAAAAATTTATCAATGCAATGGAAATAGACTAAAGATACACTGCCAGCAATCATGAACATGTCACTATGGCAAATGGCTACATTTTTGTCCAGTGCAAGCAGTTATACTGGAACATGTAAATATATTAGAAAAGGTAAGACTGAAACTCTAAACAATACATCTCTTTTAAAAAAGTATGAGCCAGTGAATGGGATAACTGTTAGCTCTGCATTAATCAGTATAAACCATATTTTATTCAGGAAGATGTTCTTCCCTAAATAAAAGCAAAACTTGGTTTCATTAAATATCTAGACAAAATTTCACAAAGTGTTCTCATACTGCACACCGTTTCCTCCACTAATAATACTTCTGGCATGCTTTAGCAGCTCTCTCAAATTGGGTGATAGCTGCACAGGTGAATGATTTATCAATGAGTCTTGTACTCTTTTGCATGACTTTACAGTTTAATGGACCACAAGGTGAAAGCACAAGAATTTGGTCCTTTGGGACAGTTTTGTGCCTGGTGCTGCATGGCAAATGTATTGTTTTAGTATCTTAAACTAACTGTTTGAAGCCATTTAATAAAAAACTATTGCACCCCAAGGCAACTGTTTAAGCCAAGGGTGAGCAACATTCAGCCCAGGGGCCACATACCCATTTAGCAGCTCCTTGGCCTCCTAAAATCTCCCTAGAGCCAATTTTCTTTTAAAAATTCTGTGGTGGCTTATATGGGACATCACTTCTAGTTGCATCAGAGAGACAGAGAGGTTGGAACAAGATCTGACAAAGCCCTGGAGTGCATCCGCACTACTCAGGTATAATGCTTTGATACCACTTTAATTATTGTGGCTCTGCCTGCTGGAATCCTTGGATTTGTAGGTTGGTGAGGCACTAGAGCTCACTAGCACATTTCCCTAACTGTAGCATTACAGAATGCTAAGTCCTTCTAAAACTGCAAACAAACGTGATATCAAAGCTATAATAGTGCACTGTGGACACCCTCCTAGCTGCTACTGCCAAGCAGTTCTGCTGCTATCATTTTGCCACATGTCCAGGGTGAGGGGAGGCTTCAAAAAAGCTATGTTTCCTCTATTCCTGATCTGCCCTTCCTGCCCATGCATCACCTAAGGCAAAGGACTCATCTTGATGCACGAGAAAGCCCAGCCTGTGCACCTAGAAAGGATTATATGGGTATGATATCCAGCAAATAACCAAAATATGTGCGGTTGCTCTGTGAACCCATTTTGCTTACCCTTGGATACAGAGGCTAAATGCAAAGTATAAAAGACTCTAGTCTGCCTTCTGCTGTTCACGCCAGTGGAGGACTCCTTTTCCTCTGCCCTCATTCCAGCCACATACCTTGTGCTGCTTAGGCCCAGGTGCATGTTCCTCTGACCACCCTGTTTGTGACCACCTTCCTTTGAGGTGCCGCAGGGGTGGTCCAAAGAAAGCATCCTTTGAATTTTGGCTGCAATGCCCATTGCTGACAAGCCCTTAATTATTGGGATCATGGAGTCTTTGGCCATACTAAGGGAGGTTGGTGATGCCAACTCTGTGCTGGGCATGCCTTCTAAAGGGCAAAGCAGACATCCAGCCCATCTTGGAGGATCTTGCAAATATACATGAGGCTCATTGAACCCAAGAGTGCCATGTGTTCTTTTATATTGACATTGTATGCTTGGAGAGCTAGACTTCTTCCTGAACTCAGGCTGGCCACTGGCCTGGTTTCTTTTCCACCCAAGCGGACACCTGTGTGTCGAGTGAGTTCTTTTGGAAACAGCAGTGCATGAATGCTGTCTGTGCAAAAAGTAAGCCATGCAGGGTTTTTCTTTTAATTCTTGTTCAAACCACATTCCTCCTGTTTCTTACAAGCTCAGCCAGATGGGTGTTCCCTTTCCCTTTACCACCCTTGCTTTCAGGAAAGATCAGAAGAAACCAGGCACTGAATCTGGGCTGTAGTTCCAATTCCTTAATTATAGAGATGAGATCTTTATTTCAAGGGTGACAGTTCAGGAGATTAATAGTTACTGGACAGATACTATGTATCTTTAGGGGCCCATTTCTTGGCAACTAGATCAGGGTAGACTATCCAAACATATCATAGTACATCTTTAGTTTAACATCTACAACATAGCTTTGGGAGGGGAGTGTGGCTTATGGATGTATTCTCTCTCTCTTGATGGTTTAGGCTTGTAGAATTTCTTTTGCTTGTCTTTTGATGTGCATAATTTTCATTTCACTATTTCAGCCAACTATGGCTAGATGGGCTATTTTTCTTTGCATCAAACCTCCTCCATTCTCAGCCAGGGTTAAATATTGGCTATAATTCTGCATGGTTTATGTCCAGGGTCAGTCCAACCCATTTTGCTGCCTGAGGTGAAATGCAAGATGTTGCCCCATTCAAATCTTAGAGGTAATGTGTTAGTTGTAATAAGCATTTTAGTGTTACTTTTTTTTTTGTCTGAAATGGGTAGTGCTATAAGTCACTACTCTTCAGAATAACATCTTACTTGTTACTGAGTATATTCTGACTC
Source organism: Gambelia wislizenii (assembly GCA_030847615.1). Classification (NCBI taxonomy): domain Eukaryota; kingdom Metazoa; phylum Chordata; class Lepidosauria; order Squamata; family Crotaphytidae; genus Gambelia; species Gambelia wislizenii. The sequence continues at coordinate 297,038,206 of JAUMIR010000004.1, forward strand.
ATTCTGAGCAATCGAATGGGGAAGGAGGAAGGATTACATGGGTTGCTACTGATGTGATCCTTCTAGGGCAGTGGTTCTCAACATGTGGGTCCCCAGATGTTGTTGGACTACAGTTCCCAGGAGCCCTCTGAGGTCTCACCTTGACAGCCAGGCGGTCTTCCCAGTCATTAGTGAGGCTGTAGGATTGAACTCATAGCCTCACTAATGACTGGGAGGACCACCTGGCTGTCAAGGTGAGACCTCAGAGGGCTCCTGGGAACTGTAGTCCAACAACATCTGGGGAAACACAGGTTGAGAACCACTGCTCTAGGGGTATTGAGGAGTGAAGAGAAAGCTAGTAAATAGAAAAGGAACCCGAGACAAGGGAGAGAGCTAGAGGTTGACACAGGCAGGCAGAAACAGAGAAGGAGGAGACATGTTGAAAACATGAGCTGTGCTTAAAGACTCTTGTTAGTTTTGGGGAGGGCTAAAGCTTTTTACACTTTACCCTGTTTTTCCCATCTTCCTCCTTTCTGTCCAAATGAAGGATACTGCTGCCACTACCAGAAATGAAAAGGGAAGGCAAGTCAGTGTGGGTACGGGGGGAGGGGTGGGGCTTGCCAGGCTGACTGCTCCAAACAGCAGCACAGGGCATGTACTTGACTAGCTATGCTGGTGTGAGCCATGTGAGAAAATGTATAGGATGAAGGGGTGTTTTTCTGTATGCCTGATTCATGAGATTTACAGCAATTGTCTTGGGGGGGGGGAGAGACTAGAAAGAAATCAGGAGTGAGTGCTTCTGAATGCTTATCCCAAGCATCTGTGATAGTACACATGGCAGCAGAAGTCACGTGGTCTGCTACACTATGCCCGTGTGGTTGGGAGGGAAAGTCTAGGCAAGGTAGTCCACTCAGAATTATGATGACCAGACATGGGTTGAACCAGAGAGCATTTTCCTGTATTTTTTAGTGGTATGGTAGTAACAGTAATGGCAATGAGTTAATAAAAAGTAGAGATGCTTTCTGGACTATACAAACAAGAGCCAGTCACTTATTGGATGACAAAAGGAATGAATAGCTAGTTCCTTTTAAAGAGGTAACATTCCATACTCTGGGCCCATCGCCATCCCATGATAAGAAGCCAAGTAAACTAATGTTGACTTACTTTGCTACTAAATACAGAAATACATTTATTATGCAATAACAAGTATGGAGCTCAGATATAAAAGCAACAAATGCAGGAAAGTGAGGCTTGAAGGGGGAAGAGGAAATGGGGAGGAAAGGTCATTTACAGTGAATGTGTCAGGCTAGGAGAGGACAGTAGGTAGGCCCTATAACCTCTCTGTAAGAACTTATCTTATATTAACAATGTTTATATTAAATTAAGAGTTGGGCAGCAGGCTAATTTTAGGGATGCAGGACAGTTGTATAGCACATAAGGTTCTGTCTGAGGGGCTCAGGAGGAACAGAGCTGCTGCTACCATCGCTCAGAGTCTGTCACCCAAGACAGTCACCTCACTCTGACTAATGGCCATAGAATCATAGTTGGAAGAGACCACGAGAGCCATCCAGTCCAACCCCTTGCCTTGGATCAAAGCCTTATCCTCTCGTTTGCTCTTATACCTCCTGCATGGTCTTTAATGTAGTGCCAGCAAATTACAAGGAAGGAGCTAAGAGTCAAGGCAGTAGAGATGTCTAGGAAGAATATCAGCAAGTTTCAATATGCAGAGAGGGCAACTAAGATGGAATATGACCTGGAAATTAAGTCCCATGAGGAACAGTCATGGGAGCTGGATGTGTTTCATGGATGTGTATGATATACCTCTTTATCAGAAGAGCAATCACGTGGAAAATAGAGCAAGCTTGTTTTCTGCTGCTGCAGAGGATACAACCTATACCAATGGATTCCAATTGCAAGAAAGGAGATTCCAATTAAAAATCAAGAACTTCCTGAAGTAAGAGCTGGTAAACAGTTTAAAAGATAAGTTTTGGAAAGTGGTGATGAACTCCCCTTTACTGGAGGTATTTAAACAGAGATTAGACGGTCATCTGTCAGGGATGCTTTAACTGTAGGTTCTTGCACTGATAGGAGGCTAACTGAGCTATCCTTGGAGGTTCCTTATAACACTATGATTCTACAATTCTATTTGAGTGGAGTGAGAGCATTTGTTTCTATAGGAATACAATCTCTGCACAACTGTATCTTTTCCGCCACAGGGGAAAAAAGCATCAGGGGTATTTTAAGCAGAAAAATTAACCACAGGAGGGGGGGAAAATCACCTAGCCATCTCCTACCCAAATTCACAGCTTCTTGAAGCTGATTTTGATTTTTTAAAAGAAAGTCACAGAAAAGTGATACAGAAATGTAAATCACATCTAGCTTGTCTCCAGAGCCTATCTGAAATTGTTTGGTGAACATGTAATCCAATAGGATCTCTCTTGTGGTTTTAATGAATTAGTTACCTTAGTACTTCTTAGGCAGAATGGACAGTGAGAGGACAGTTTTCTTCTTGAAAACAAATAAAACCCGATGCAACCATAAAGGCCATGGAACAACATGCTCCTGCTGCTGTTTCCATAGCAACTCATTGCGATAGAAGATGGCTTCTCTGACTGTGAAGGTGGCTATTCAGACTCCTCCTTTCCCCCAATATTCTGACTGGTTTACATCCACTAACTTGTGTCAGAGTTCATGCAATTCCACATGAAGAAACTGTAGTAACACTGGTGCACTATAGCTTCTTAAAGACATAATCTCCCTTTTATGGTATTAACAATCCTTGAGGATTCTGTCCGTCCCACCCTGCTTAAGTTAAATGTCTTGATCCATACTTCTTCAAATATAAATGTGGCTCAGAATGCAATTATCCTTTAGGGCTAAATCAAATTCTTCATCCAAACTTGACTAGACACATTAAATCACTGAAACCTGCGTAAGTGTTGAGTTAGGACTTTATCACACAAGGCTGAAATCGCAGTCCCACACAAAGCGCATTACAGTATTCCAAATGGGATGTAATCAAGGCATGTGTCACCATAGCCAGATCTGACTTCTCAAGGAATGGGCACAGCTGGTGCACTAGTTTAACTGTGAAACACACTCCTGGCCACACCAAAACCTGGGCATCCAGCCTCAGTCCTGAGTCCAGGAATATGCCCAAGCAGCAGACCTGAGATTTTAGGGGGAGTATAACCCCATCCAGCAAAGGCTGAATTTTATGCAGAAAACAGCATTTTCTATGCAGAAAATGGCATGTTCTCCACAGAAAATAGTATTTGTCTGTAGAAAATTATTTTCTGCACATAAAAATGCCTTTCCCTGTGCAGAAAACACTGTTTTCTGGTGGTCAAAAAATGCTGTTTTCTGCAAACAAACAAAAAATCCATGAATTTTGCACTGAACAATTATTGAACAGCTAATAGTCTTACAAAATTGCAGGGTATTTTTTTTTCTCACACAGCAGATAAATTGCTAAAATTACTTATTGCTTTGTTCAAGAAGAAAACGAGTGAAGAATTACATCAGGGACACACATTAATACCTACACAATATACACATATGCACCCCAAATCTCACTGATCTTCTTTGCTTGCTGGAAAGGAGAATCTTCTCTTTAATGCTGATACAGACTGCACTTTTCTCGTTGTTAACAGCAATAGGGAAAGAATGATCTTAATGGAAGTACAGTTTTTAGTTGGTGACCAAATGAAACCAGCATTGGTGCCAACTGGCCTCTGAGGGGAGGACATTTTGCTATTGGAGTGCCATGGCTAAGAAGGCCCTCTCCCATGTCCCATCACAGTTGCGACATTTCACTGGTGAAACTTCACTGATGAAATGCAGAAGAGAGCACCCTCAGCAGACCTCAGCCCCCAAGTAGACACAAGCTAGGGAGAGGATCTCCCTCAAGTATCAAGGCCCCATGCCATTTAGGGTTTTAAATGTTATCACAAGCTCCTTGAATTCAGACTGGAAGCATATCAGCAGCTGGTGCAATTCTCCAAAGACTGGCAATATATGATGTCTATATTCTGTTCTAGTCTACAATCAAGCTATTGCATTTTGCTCTGGCTGCAGCTTCTGAGTCTTCTTCAAGAGTGGTCTTACACAGAGCAGACTATAGTAGTCTAAGCAGGAGGTTATCAGTGCATGCAACCACAGCCACATTCTGCCTCTTTTCTTGTACATTTTTTCAAAGTGTTTGCTAAAAATGTAACCTTATGACTAGAAGTGCAATAGGTATTGCCCTCACGGTAGACGTAAGTATGCTCGCTACAGTCACAATAAGGGCAATCGGATATGGTGGCTTGGTGCAGAAGAGATGCAAAAAGCCATTGAAGGTGAAGCCATTGCAGCATTGTTATTTTTAATGTGTCTATGTTTTACAACACACACACACACACATGCACATATGGCACATACCAAATATTTAGCATGTGTCATTCAGCCTGGGGCTAGAAGGGAAAATTATGAGAGCAGTGTGGAAATGAGTAGCACTTTGCTTGGAAAACCACCAGAGAAAAATGAGAATCGCACGGTTGGTTTAGTTCAAAGGCCAAAACAAGTTTTATGTTTCTGTCAGAAAAAGGGAAGAAATGAAGGAACATGGCTCTTTTTTCTTTTTTTTTTAAAGTCTGGAATGCCCTCAGACTCCATCTATGGAATCTAAATAAACTTCTGCTGAGAATGCACAGGACAGCAATTTTTTTTAAAAGAAAAAAGTAGTTAGCTTCTTCAATAATAGTGGTAAACTTCTTAAGGCCTGGGATTGGGCATAAAGACCTAGTTTCATATTAGAATCATAGAATCATAGAATTGCAGAGTTGGAAGAGACCATGAGGGGCATCCAGTCCAACCCCCTGCCACGCAGGAAATCACGATCAAAGCATCCCCAACAGATGGCAATCCAGCCTCTGTTTAAAGACCTCCAAGGAAGGAGACCCCACCACACTCCGAGGGAAGGTGTTCCACTGCTGAACAGCTCTTACTGTCAAAAAGTTCCTCCTAATATTGAGGTGGAATCTCTGTTCCTGGAGCTTGCATCCATTGCTCCGTGTTCCAGTCTCTGGAGCAGCAGAAAACAAGTCTGTTCCATCCTCAACATGGCATCCCTTCAAATGCTTAAAGAGGGCTATCATATCGCCTCTTAACCGTCTTTTTTCCAGGCTAAACATACCCAGCTCCCTAAGTCTCTCCTCATAAGGCATGGTTTCCAGACCTTTCACCATTTTAGTCGCCCTTCTCTGGACACACTCCAATTTGTCAATATCCTTTTTGAATTGTTGTACCTAGAACTGGACACAGTATTCCAGGTGAGGTCTGACCAAGACAGAATAGAGCAGCACTATTACTTCCCTTGATCTAGACACTATACTTCTATTGATGCAGCCCAAAATCGCATTGGCAATTGCATTGGCCTTTTTAGCTGCCGCATCACATTGTTGACTCATGTTCAACTTGTGGTCTACTAAGACTCCTAGATCCCTTTCGCACATAGTCTCATTCAGCCAGGTCTCCCCCATCCTATATCTATGCATTTCATTTGTTGGCCCTAAGTGCAGTACCTTACATTTCTCCGTATTGAATTTCATTTTGTTAGCTTTGCCCAGCTCTCCAGTCTATCCAGGTCATTCTGAATTTTGATCCTGTCCTCTAGGGTATTAGCTACTCCTCCTAATTTGGTATCATCTGCAAATTTGGTAAGTATGCCCCTAATTCCATCATCCAAGTCATTGATAAAAATGTTGAATAGCACTAGGCCCAGGACAGAACCCTGTGGCACCCCACTGGTCACATCTTTCCAAGACAAAGAGGAGCCACTGCTGAGAACCCTTTAGGTTCAGCCGGTCAACCAATTACAAATCCATTTAACAGTTAACTTGTCTAGCCCACATTTTACAAGCTTGTTTGCAAGAATGTCATGGGGAACCTTGTCAAAGGCCTTACTGAAATCAAGGTATGCGATATCCACAGCATTCCCTTCATCTACCAAGCTGGTAACTTTGTCAAAAAAAGAGATCAGATTAGTCTGGCATGACTTGTTTCTCTGAAACCCATGTTGACTTTTTGTGATTATGGCATTGCCTTCTAAATGTTCACAGACTCTCTGTTTAATGATCTGCTCTAGAATCTTCCCTGGTATTGATGTCAGACTAACTGGACGATAATTGTTGGGATCCTCCATTTTCCCCTTTTTGAAAATGGGGACAACATTTGCCCTCCTCCAGTCTGCTGGGACTTCTCCTGTTCTCCAAGAGTTCTCCAAGATTATTGCCAATGGCTCTGAGATTACATTTGCCAGCTCTTTTAATACTCTTGGATATAGTTCATCTGGTCCTGGAGATTTAAATTCATTTAGATTAAGAAGGTATTCCTGTACTACCTCGTTGCTTATTCTGTGCTAGATTTCCCCTATTGTGTCCTCTGTTCCTTTATCCTCAGTTTGGTCACCCTTTTCCTTTTCTGAAAACACTGAGGCAAAGAAGGTAATTCTGCCTTTTCTCTGTACCCTGTTAACATTTTGCCATCTTCTCCGCGTAGTGGCCCTACCATTTCCTTCTTCTTCCTTTTGCTGCGGACATACCCCAAAAAACCCTTTTTATTGTTCTTAACCTCTCTAGCAAGCCTGAGCTCATTCTGCACTTTAGCTTTTCTGACTTTACTCCTACACGTCTTCGCTATCTGTTTGAATTCTTCTTTGGTGATTTCCCCCTTTTTCCATTTCCTATACATGTTCCGTTTAAAACTTAACTCCACTGAAAGTTCTTTAGTCATCCATCCTGGTTTCTTGAGACACCTCCCATTTTTCTTCCTCAATGGTACTGTTTAAAATTGTGCTTTCAGTATCTCTCTTTTGAGAAAGTCCCATCCATCTTGAGGTCTCTTCTCTTTTAATATTCCTGACCATGGGATCACCCCCAGTATTTCCCTGAGTTTATTGAAATCGGCTTTACTAAAGTCGAGAATGCGTGCCTGACTATGCCTGGCTTCTCCTTTCCATTGTATAACGAACTCCAGGAGAACGTGATCACTCTCACCTAAGGATCCCACCACTTGCACCCCATTAACCAGGTCATCTCTGTTGATTAGGAACAGATCTAAAAGAGCTGACACCCTTGTTGCCTCTTCCACCTTTTGGACCATGAAATTGTCTTACAGGCAAGTAAGGAATTTGCTAGACCTTGAAGTTTTGGTTGAGTTAGATTGCCAGAAAATATCAGGATAGTTGAAGTCACCCATCACTACTACATCTCTCCTTTCTGCATGTGTGTTCATCTGTTCTAGAAAGGCATCATCCAGTTCCTCCGTCTGACTTGGGGGTCTGTAATAGAGTCCCACAATAACATCCCTTCCCTTTAATTTTTATCCAGATGCTCTCCACCTGGCTTCCAGTATTGATGTCATGGATCTCTTCAGTGGTATAAATATCCCTGACATATAATGCTATTCCTCCTTTCCTGTTTGGCCTGTTTCTCTTATAAAGGTTATACCCCTCTATTCCTACATTCCAATCATGTGACTCATCCCACCAGGTTTCAGTAATGCCTATTATATCATATTTCTTTTGTAGTGCTAGGAGTTTGAGTTCATCTTGCTTATTTTCCATGCTCTGTGCATTAGTGTAGAGACATCTAAGACCATGTGTTCCCTTTACTTGCTGCCTGTGCAAGGTTTTTGTTTTTGTTTTTGTTTTTTTTGCCTCCCACTGTTGGGTCCTTGCACTGTTTGCCTTGTTCCCTCTATGACAGTTTGACTATTTTCTCCTTTTGCCTTCCAGAATACTGTCTCCCTCCCCCATATGACTCAGTTTAAAACCCTCCTGATCAAATTCTTGAGACTGTAGGCAAAAATGTTTCTTCCAACTGTCGTGAGATGCACCCCATCTCTTGCCAGAAGTTTCCCCTCATGGAAGCGCAGCCCATGATCCAAGAATCCAAATTGTTCTCGGTGACACCATCTACGGAGCCAGTTGTTTACGTTGGCTATTTTCCTCTCCCTTCCTGGACCATGCCCTTCAACTGGCAGAAGAGATGAGATGAGAACCTGTGCATCCATTTCTTTCAGCTTCCTCCCCAGAGCCTGATAATCTCTTCTGATCTTCGGAAAGCTGTGCCTTGCAGTATCATTGGTTCCCACATGGACCAAAAGGAAGGGGTAATGATCCGTAGGCTTGACGAGTCTTGTCAGCCTCTCGGTCACATTACGGATCTTTGCACCAGGGAGACAACACACCTCCCGAGTCATCTTGTCAGGCCCACATACCACTGCTTCTGTACCCTGCAGCAAGGAGTCCCCCACCACCACCACACGCCTCCGCTGAGGCTTCGCAGCTGCTGTTCCTTGCGGTGGTCCTCTCAAGGTCCCCTGCTCTACCCCTGAAGTCTGTCCATGCTGTTCTTCCTTGTTGTCCTTGACAAGGGAAAGGGCTTCGAATCGATTATGTAGCTGCAAGCTGCTGGAAGAATCCCTGGATTTTCTTGTTCTGTGTGTGACATTCCTCCAGCTGTCTACCTCCTGTGTCTGTGAAGTGACCCTCTCCTCCCCAACCAGTTCCTCTGTGTGGTCCCCGTCCAAGACTGTTCATTCTGTTCTGTCCAGGAAAATCTCTTTTTGTTTTGGTTTTTTTGAATTTCCCGCATGAGCGTCTTCTCGTGAGAATCTGCAGGATTTCAAAGAAGACGTGAATGGAGCCCCATTCACTTCCTCTTTCATTGCTGGGGAAGCCTTTTCATGGGAGGCAAGGTAAGTGCAGCATGGGGAGTTCCTTTGCTGGCATAAACATGGAAAAGTTATGCCACCAAAAGAACGGGTATAAGAAGGGTGATCTGATAAAGTCCTAAGATGTGCAGTATTCTATCAATATTTAAAATAAAATCATGAATTTATACCTATTGTCAAGGCTTGTTGCAGAAGGGAGACTGCAATAAACACATCAACTCACCCTGTTTCTTGGATTCTGAGCATTGGGTTTAACTCCTCGAGGTACCTCTTACACTATAGAGAAACACTCTTCCTTCAAGGTATCTCCAATCTCCATGCCACTCCATTGGATTGCCCAGTCTTGAACTCATCTCTAACCCCTTGATTGTTAATGCTACCCTAATAACTGCATGCAAAGAGCATAGCTCAAAAACTGTCCCAGTTTGGCAGGAATGGTCCCAACTAATCCTCTGTTTTCCCACTTTTTCGGCTGCTTTTAAAATGTCCCAGTTTCACCTAACCTTACTTCCGTTTCTGCAAACTGAGTTCAAACTGCAAAAGTTGTTTGCCCTCAATCAACTCAGCAGAGGGAGAGGAGGCGCAGAATCTTGCCCTTCTCAGTTGGCTCAAGCAAAAGCAAACTGCTGCAGCTTCTCCTAGCTAGTATGTCCTTCCTCACTGATAACTTTTGGAGCCTTGACCATACTCTGATGTTGCTTGGCCACACATATCCCAGTTTTCATCTGTGAAATGTCAGCAGGTATAGGTATAGTAATGCTGTTGACATAAACCCAGCCAACCAGTACTGATCAGAATGCCACAAAATGGGAGTTCCTGGTAGGCATTTGTGATGTATGTTGTTGGAGGACTGGGGCTTTGGCAGCTGCCCAAGGATACCAGGCCCTGGTGCTGGTCCCTGCTCTCCACAGGGATCACAGGAACTGAACAAAAACATGACATATTCTGAAAGCTGCCTATAGGCTGCCAATTGGCTGTCTCTGCTATAAACAGATAAGGGAAATGTAGTAAGGAAGAATGGCTAAGCAGAATGGCTCTGCAGGCTGTATCTCCCCGCCACCCCAACCCTGTGGGTAGCAGCTGTAGTCTCTTCCATGGTAAACAATCCTTCCAGCATTCTCAACACAAGTGGAAACTTACCACAAGCAGAGCAAAGAACCTCACCACATACCAAAGAAGGGGAAACGGCTGACATTAGCACAAGAGTCACGTCTTTGCCCTGAGGTGATTGTGCGGGAGATGTTTTGTTACTTTTGTTGTTGTGGCTGTCTTGGAAACTATGCAAGAAAGGGTTAGTAAATTAAGAGACGCTTGCAGTCCTAACTTTAAACTTGGTCTCCTGGAAAATAACTACTTAAAAAGAAAAAAATATGATGTTCTATTGGCACTGTAGGTATGTTATACAGGTATACACAGCAGAGGAAAGTACTCCTCGACCAGTATGCATGAAAATTTCATTTAGTTCCCTTCTGATAAGAACATTTCAAAATTTGCAAATGTCTTCATAAATTTAACAGAAAGATCTTGAAATGTGAACATTTTTAATGCGAGGGGAAAGTGAAACTGAAGACCTTCAACCTTTGCATCCTTGTGTTTTCAGCCATGTTTCTGCTGTTAAATTACAATTGCCACATGTTTTTCCTGGTGGACTTATTCTTTTTTATATCTGTCTATCTATCTATCTATCTGTCTATCTATCCTATCTATCTTGTGGCATCATTACATAATATGCTTACCAGATGTTGTAGAACTGCAGTATAGCTATACCATTGGCTATACTGGCAAGGGCTACTGGAGGATACAGGCCAAGGGCTCAGTTACACAACAGTTTTTGTCCTGGGGAGAAGCAGGATTTCCTCATCCCGAGTGCGTCCCTTGTTGTTTACACAATTTGTCCCTGGATGAACAATATCCTGGGATTGTGGTTTACACGACAAACTTTTCCATGACAAAAGCAAGATCCCGAGACTTAGGAGATTTTCAGATGGGGAAATTATTCCCTGGGGAGATCAGGACAGAATTGTTTCTGTCCCGGAAGCAGCGCCACATTTCACACACCCACTTCCCTCTCCTGATCTCCCGTTGTCCTGATGCTGTGCTTGTTCTATTTCCCTGCTGGTCCCTTCCATGATATTTTATTGAGAGTTTGTCGTTAATAAAAAGAAATAGAACAAGGACAGCGTCAGGACAATGGAAGATTGGGAGAGGGAAGTGGGCGTGCGAAACGTGGCACTGCTTCTGGGACAGAAACAATTCTGTCCCAATCTCCCCAGGGAATAACTTCCCCGTCTGAAAATCTCCTTAGTATCCCGTGGGTTTTTTGCTTACATGGGAAAAGGTTCCGGGATATTTTTTGGTTTTTTAGCTGTCAGTCAAGGATGTGATTACTCATTTTTTCACAACCTTGGTGACATATTTCCTGTGGAGTTCCCCACCATGAGCGATGCTATTGGCTGCCACAAATGTTTGTTCAAATTTCTGCATTGGTCAGAGAAAGAAGGCGAAGGCAACCCACTCTGCACTATTCCTTTAAAAAAAAACCCTGATGGGCTTGCCACAGACGTTAATGCTAAATAAATGTAAAAATCCATTTAAAGGGTGGTTGACAGCACACACACACACACACACACACAAGCTTTTAAAAAACAGAAGGCTCCAGTGCAGCTGTCGAAGATCATGCCTGGCATTCTGTCTCTTATACTGGTATCTTTTTTTGAGAGATTAAAGCCATTTCTTTTTACAGTGATGCGTGCCTTATCAGGCTCTATAATGCTATTTGTTCCTGTTTCTTGCCAGAACTTCTTACTTATCTACTAATCCAATCATGGATCATTCACAGCACCAGATGACATCACAGTGCTGCATCTTGAATCAGATTTAACAATGTGGTAATGATGTTGATATCACTGGGGGCAAATGATGGTATGACGATGTTTTCATTAGGAATGCTGCAACATTTCTGAAAGGAGTCCCCCCCCCCATGGAACAGTGAGATGTTTTAGTCTAGCATTTACCAACATTGGTTTGAGAGTCAGGCAGATCCTGTTACAAAAGTTGCACTGGGCAAGAGAATCTCACTTGGAAAAGCTACCTTTTCAGGCTACAGAGTAAATATTGGGTGGCCTAGTTGTTCATCGGTCTGTAGCCAGACTGATGAACCTGACCTGCTCAGAAATACCTGTACAACCTAATCTTCTTTTTGACATTTATCTTTTTAGAGAGTTCTTCCTACCACATTCTCCCATGGTCATTTTTCTTTTTATTATGAAATAGAGTAGCTATTACCTCAGCATTGATTGCTCACAAATGCTCCTCTAATCCCTGTCCAGACTTGTGTCAGTTGCTGTATATTTCATACTTAACTGGCCCATTACTTCACTAAAGGGAAGATGTCTAACACTGAATGTCTTGTGCTTGCCCCTTAACACATCTCTGTTCCCTTTATCTGCTATGTTCTTTGTCAGAGTTATCTTTGAAATTATATCCAGAGACCATTTCCTATCACCCTCAGCCTGTAGCTTTTGAGCTCTCTCCATCTTCTCAATGAGCCTTTTCTTCCACATAATTTTTGTCTCTCACACAGAGAAAGTTTATCTTCATTCTCCATAATATTAAAATCTCCTCTTTATTTATTGCCAGTCCCTCAAATCAGACAATTATCTCATACCATACAGCTTCCCTTGAAACCTCCACTGAGAAGCCTATTCAGAAAAGTGTAACCACATCCAAAGAAGCCTTCCTGCATTTTTATCTCCCTATATTTCAGTTTAATTGACTGACTGATTAGATAACATGTTAAGAATTAGGGATGTGAAAATCTATAAAACTTGAGCTTATCAAGAATGGTTTAGATTAATGTCCATAATCACCTTGTGGTTTGTTTGTTTGTTGCAATTTTTTCCATATGAAAAGTTGGGGTTTTGCTTACAAGAATTGAAATGTAGTTATAAATTGAGTATATTTTTGAAATGAGTACATTTTGGTCCCATAGACTAAATCATGTTTGTGTGCATTTTCAAATGTATGATGTTTAATGCATATTATTAACATGCAAACATTTTGGAACACATTGGCAGGGGCTTGTGTGCCCCTTGTGACATTGGAAGGGTGTCCTGGGGTCTCAGGTGTGGGCCCTGAAATCTTAGGTTTTGGGATGATGATGATGATGGCAGCTAGGCAACCCTAGTCCTGTGGGAGACATTGGGACAGTCTGGGAGGGGACAAAACATAGTGTTATCACTGGTGTTAGGGCATATACTTGGATTTCAATGCTCTGTATTACAGGAAGGGCATAGTTGGCTCAAGCTATCCATATCGGGGCTGTACAGACCTACATTTTGCTGTTTCATAATGTGGCACCAATTATATTGCAGTGGAGAGATTTTCTAAAGACGAGAATGCTAATGGGGCCAGGTGATACTTTATATCAGGACTGGGCAACTTTCATGGGGCAGGGACCAGTTGTCACCCTTGTGATAAACCATATTGCTGCATTTTCAGCTCAAAAATAGCCAAAAATAGGTAAAAGAATTGATGGTTGTGGTATAACCTTCTGAGTTTGTTGACCATTACCAGCCAGTTCTTGGCACTGGGGTCAGGGCTGAAGGACAGGGTTTTTTATAAGGAAATTGGTACTCCAGGCTCAAATTTTCACCCTCATTTTGTTATTTTGCGGGAGCTTGGGGTGGTGGTGGCTACAAGTAGCCAGTGCATTACATTTATCCCCAGCCCAACCTTCTATGCTCATACATCATTGTAGAGACATTGGTTTGTGCAAATTAAATAAGTCTAATTCCAATAGATAGGCCCAGTTACTCCTATTTGGTTATCATCTTAATCATAGCAATAGCAATAGCAGTAGCAATGGCACCTGCATTTCTATAGTGCTGTATAGTGCTAAGCACTCTCTAAGTAGTTAACAAAGCATTAGCCCTGGTGGCACAGTGGTTAAATGCCGGTACTATAGCCACAACATTGTGAGTTTGATCCTACAGGGCTCCAAGGTTGACTCAGCCTTCCATCCTTCCATAGGTTGGTAAAATGAGTACCGGCTTATTGGGGGAAATTAGCTAACACATTGTAAACCGCTTAGGGAGTGCTTTACACTGATAAGTGGTATAGAAATATAAATGCTATAAAATGCTATAGCTAATTGCCCACAACAAGCTGGGTACTCATTTTACCGACTTTGGAAGGATGGAACGCTGAATCAACCTGGAACCCTGCATGATTGAACTCACAACGCTATGTCTGTAGCACCAGCATTTAACCACTGTGCCACTAGGCCTTTTTGTTGTTGTTGCTGCTGCATTGGATTTAATCTCACTAATGGTAAGAAATTAGTGTTGTGATCCATTAATCTAGACAGGGATAGGGAGACCTGCTTGCACTCATATTGTGATGTTTCTGCTGCCAGGTCCCCTTGTAGTGGATGGATGTGTGCATTGATATTGTGTGTATATATCCACTAGAGGGCCAATAGTCACGCCACATGCAACATGTGGTAGATATGGGCCTATATGCAGAGTTACTTTTTTGGACTACACTTCCCAGAATCCCCCAGTCAGAATGGGCATTGAGAACTGGGAGGGATCTGGGAGAGGCCAATAAAGTAACTTTAACAAACTCTGATCTGAGCACTTTTGGATTGTAGAAAACGTTGGATTAAAATATTATAAAGAAATATATCAGCGTTGTTTCAACTGAGTGTTTCCTGGCTGGGTCAAATGATGTAATGAAGTGCTAAATCCACTGTTCTATTACATTTTTGGGAGGGCAGACCATTGTGGGAAAGCAAATGCAGTGTCTGTTTTATTTATAGAAAATGACACTGAGCCCTGCATGATGTTGCATATTAGTCATGTGTTTGACACATGACCCTACCGTTGCTGTAATGGAATATGTGTCTAAATATGTAGCTGTTGTACTTGTTTCTGCATCCATGTTATAGATAGTCTGGTGTATTGTCATTAGGTGCTGTTTAAAAAGTGTTGAGTAAGTTCCCACTCAGACTGTTCAATACCAGTGGCATTCAGAGATCCTCTTGTGCCTTGTGAAATCAAATCACTCCCTTTCCCCCCGCCTCAAATGGAAAAGCTGGGAGATGCTGCCAAAAACGAACAAGCAACCATAATGAAACATGTCATACACATCCTGCTTGTATTATATTTCACCTCCACAAATGGATTTAAAAGGAATCAGACTATAGGGCAGTAATGACAGAAAATAATATCTTTAAGAAAGCTGAAGTAATTCATTTTGCTAAGCCTCTCAACCTAATATCAGCACAACAGTTACTTATGTATCCTGTGTAACTTATACCTCTCTTTAAAATCCCATTCAACTAAATGAAAAATCACATGGATTTTGAGAAGACTCAGCCATCTGATTTGAGCTTATTATTAACTTGCAAGTCAAAACCCCCAAAACATTTAGACAGGAATTTGCTTTTACTGCATATTTTCTATTTGGCATGAAATATGGATTCATGCAATGTGCTCTGGTCAGGGCCAGTTTAAGGAATTTTGGGGGGCCCTGCAATGCTTTATTTTGGGAGCCCCATATGTTTATCTTAGGTCAATGTAACCTAACCTATTCACATTACAGGATGTTCAGATTACAGTAGGACCCCCATACCCATGGGACACAAAACAGCACACCTACCATAGAGTCTTCCTAGAAAATGAGTCCTCCCTAGCCATTTTCTAGGCCCTCCAAGGCAACTCTGTGGTATTTTAAACCAGAAGTCCCATTATGTTCAATGACATTCACTATTATCCACAGTTTTCAGAATCCATGCCCGCATAGAACCAATCCCCAGTGGATAAGGGGGCCTACTGTATTACATAATTTGCCACCAATAATTTAGTTTAAAAACTATATTATAGGCACTAACATATTTTTTTTAATTAGCAATTAACGTAATGGTGTAGATTTCCTCAAAAAAAAAAAAAGCGTGGACTGCAAGCTAAACATGAGTTAGCAGTGTGATGCAGAAGCAAAAAATGCCAATGTGATTCTAGGCTTCATTAATAGGAGTATAGTGCCTAGATCAAGGGAAGTAATATTGCCACTGTATGCTGCTCTGGTCAGACCTCACCTGGAATACTGTTTCCAGTTCTGGGCACCACAATTCAAGAAAGATACTGAGTAGGATGGTGGGAGGTCTGGAAGCCATTATGCCCTATGAGGAGCAGCTTAGGGAGCTGGGTATGCTTAGCCTGGAGAAGAGAAGGCTGAGAGGTGACATGATAGCCATGTTTAAATATTTGAAGGGATGTCATACTGAGGATGGAGCAGGCTTGCTTTCTGCTGCTCCGGAGACAAAGACACGGAGCAATGGGTTCAAACTCCAGGAAAAGAGATTCCTCCTGAATATTAGGAAGAACCTCCTGACAGGAAGAGCTGTTTGGAAGTGGAATACACTGGCTTGGAGTGTGGTGGAGTCTTCTTCTTTGGAGGTTTTAAAGCAAAGGCTGGGTGGCCATCTGTCGTGAGGGCTTTGATGGTGTGTTCCTGCAGGACAGAAACCGATTGGATGGGATGACTGTTGGGGTCCCTTCCAGCCCTATGATTCTAGGCTGCATTCAGAGCCTGGGAAAGTTACTCTTGGATTACACCTCCCAGAATCCTCCTGCCAGCACCCTTCTCAAGTCTGGTTGCATTGTTCCTTTTCAAGCATTCTCTAGCTCAGTGATTCTTAACCTGGGGTCCACAATGTCCTCACAGGGGGTCCACAAAGGCTTGAAGGCTGCTTGGCCCACCTCCTCCCTGCAGTGGAGCAGCCACGTGACAGGAACCAAGGCAAAGGCTGGCTGGCTGGCTTGGCCTGCACATTGCCATTCAATCCACTCCAGCCACAAACTTGCAGGAAGAAGCAAGAGTGTCTCTGAGGGAAAGTTTAATGGATGGTGTAATTGTATTGTTGTTGTTGTTAGCTATTATTATTAGCTATTATTGTTAATATTATTAGGGTTTTAAATCTTGAGTTAAGTCTTCGGATAACAAAAGATATTTAAAGGTGGTCCCTGGTAAAGAAAAGGTTAAGAACCACTGCTCTACCCAAAGGCTCTCACATAACACTAATGGGATGTTGGTGTGTTTTAGTGACAACAATAAAACCATTGTTCCCAGTAATATTACTCCATTTTTTATTTATGTTCTTTATATTCTTCTGTTCAAAGAGCTAGAGTGTTGTAGAATTTCAGCATTGCACTATGACTGTGAAGTTCAGGGTTTGAATCCTTACTCAGCCATGAATACCCACTGGGTGACCTTGGGCAAGTCACACTCTCTCAGCCTCAAAGGTAGCCAAAGGCAGACCCCCTTTGAACAAACCTTGCCTAGAAAACCCCATGGTAGGTTCGCCTTAGTCAGAAATGACTTGAAGGCACATAGGCAAACACACACACATTCCTTTTGCAGGCTGAACTCAGTTGCCAGCAAGGGGAGGAAGCTGAAGAAGACCAAGGGGGAAACGGAGGGGAGAGGAACCAAGACATATTAAGAGCAGGTGGAAAGATGGATGGAGGGGATCTATGTGGGAGGAAGGAAAGGAAAGAAAGAAAGACAGAAAGAAAGGAAGGAAGGAAGGAAGGAGAGAAAGAGAGAGAAAAAGTCAGAAAGAAAGAAAGAAAGAAGGAAGGAAGGAAGGAAGGAAGGAAGGAAGGGAGAGACGGGGGATAAAAAGTGAGAAAGAAGTGAGAGAGAAAGAAAGAAAGAAAGAAAGAAGCCCTTTCTGAAGAGAGAGGAAAGAGATGCCTCCCCCTCTCTTTCTCACACACACACACACTCACCCTCTCCGACACACGCCTGGCTGACTGGCTTGCCTTTTGACAAAGATTCTGGCAGGAGGGGGCAAGTGAGCAGCAAACTCCCTCCAGAATCAGCCACACAAAGAAAGCTCTGTCTTTTTCTCTTTCACTTTCTATTTGGGAGACACTGGTTTTTTTTAAGCCAGCAGGAGATTTTTGCAGGAAGAGAGTTAGGACGGGTGGGCTGGGTGGGCCCCCTGCAAATGCTGATTTGGCAGACTGGTTAAGCCGGCCCTGGCTCTGGTTCCTCCTCTTGAGTAAATTTTCTCAAAAAGAAAAGGCAGAGCACTGAAAGATTCTGGAACTGACATTCCTCATTTGGGCTAAATCTCCTGATGGGGACTTGGTCACAGCATGGCAGCTGAATCCCAAAGACTTCAGATAGCTTGCCATTACTTTTAAGATCCTGCTTTCACAACCTCTTTAAAAACTTATGTAGGCCGGGACTCAGGGATACCTTTCCAACATCTTTAAACTGGTGCCCTTTCCAAGATAGAAAGCTACAGACTAGTGTACGGTTGCCAGGTTGGACACGGGGTGCAGCTGCTGTAACTTTAATCCTAACAGACTGTGGAGCAGGATGCAGTGTCATAAAGCTCTGTCAAATGGGATGAAGGAACCTTTCCTCCTTCATGTTCTGAATCTGAACTTGCAGCCACAGCCACAGTCTGGAATAAAATGCAGAGCCGATTCACTGCATCCCTGACATGCTGCCACTGCCCAGACACCCTTTCCAAAAACTGGTGTAGCTACTACTGTTCAGTCCACTCCTTGGAAGGTTGCAAGGAGAGAGATTATCCTCACTATGTAGAAAGATGAGTGATAAGAAGGGTTATCACACTGTCCATGACTGTCTGTGCATAGAATCATAGAGTTGGAAGAGACCACAAGGGCCATCCAGACCAACCCCCTTCTGCCATGCAGGAATACACCATCAATTCATTCATTCCCAACAGAATGTTTCTCTTCAAGACTTGTTCGGCGTGAGTTCTCAAATAAGGCTGCAGCATTGTGGATAGTGCGTCTCCATGCCTCCCAATGTGAGGCCAGGGTGGACCATTGTTGATGATCAATTTGGCCAAGCCTGAGATGTTGCTTTAGGGAGTCTTTGTATCATTTTTTTTGGAGCACCCCTCTTACGCTGACCCGTGGCGAGTTCACTGTAGAATACTATGTGTGGGAGGCGATGGTCAATGTGCCAAGAAACCATTGTCTCTGTTCAAACTATGGCTAATAGATTGGAATGTGTGGATATATCCTAACTCAACTGTTTCTCTTTCTAATCTTCCTTTAAATCATTTTTGTTCAATAATTGCTACTTGAAGGTCTGAAAAAGAATGGCCAGGAAGGCTGAAGTATTCTGCAATGGATTTTGAGTATTCCCATTTCAAATGTCAGAGTTGTTGTCCATTTATCCTCTGGGCTAGAGATATCTTTACAAACTCTGCCCTGTATGTAAAGTGCAGAAGGACATTACTGACAAAGGATGGCTATATCACATTAAAGGGTCAGCAAGATCACCTCTGATACTGTGGGTGATGTTATTAGGTCCTGTAATTTGGCTGCCAGAGTAGATGTAGGGACCGAGTTGGCATCTAGGTTTGAAGCTAAGTCTTGTTTCTCTGTCACTAACCATGTTGTGTGTCCTGTTGTAGATGAGTTGTTGTTTCAGACTAGGATATTCTTTGTATGCAGGGAAAGCCCTACTTCCTAGGGCCATTGAGAGGACAGTATTATTCTCCAGATCTGATTGTATCTTGTTAATGATGTGTTTGAGTGGTTTCAGCTGGGAGCTGTATGTGACTACTTGTGGTGTTTTGTCATTATCTAGTGCATTATATATTGTTCACAACTCATATGGAGTTGGTTTCTGTTTGATATTTATTCTGGAAAAAAAGTGTAACTTTGTTGTGACTTGCTTCCCCCCTCCCCCCGTGATTTCTTCACATATGTAACCTTGTCCTTTTTGATTTCTACATCATTTAGTGCCATATGCTCAAGAAGGTAGAAACCCATTGCCAGTACTGTTGTATTTACCCCCACCCCACCCATGGACACATTTATACCCTTACATAATCTAATCCATCACTGCCATTTAGTATTTAATAATTTATAGCATCAGTAATCCACTGACTTCTTCCAAATCTTACTGCCTTCCCCTTTTGCCACACCACATTTGTGCCATTCATCCCATAACACTTCTTAAATTTCCAGGTATGTAATTTGGCCTGTAGTTTTAAGAGCACATGTTTCTAAGCAGACTTTAAAAAACAAAAGAAGAAGAAGCAGAACAACCCCCACAAACACCTGACCTGACCCTGAGCAGTGGCCGCTTGCAATGGCTTCAACGTGATTACTGTTTTATTATCTTAATATGACATCATTGGCCATCTGGCTGATGTGAGATGGGGAGGAAGCCCTAATCCTGTGCTGTAATAGTAGCTAAGAAGCAGACTAGTAAATCCCTTGTATATTTTTGAGGTTTTGCTTATGCAAATGACAGATTTGTTCCCCCTGTGTCTACATGAGTTTGAACTCATGAAATGCTGCTTTAGTAAATCTGCCTTTCTCTTTCCTTTCCTCTGTTCTATGCACATGTTAATATTTTGCATATTTTGGATCCTGTTTGTTTGTTTGTTTGTTTGTCAGTTATTTAACCAGTCTACAGTTGTCCCTCCACATTCATGGATTTGGTATTCATGGATTTAAGTATTCATGGCTTGAAAATATTCTTTAAAAAATAAGAATCCAAAAAGCAAACCTTGATTTTGCCATCTTATATAAGGGACACCATTTTGCTACGCCATTGCATATAATGGGACTTGAGTATTCACGGATTTGGGTATTCATGGGGGGGGGCAGTCCTGGAACCAAACCCCAGCGAATGTTAAGGGACAACTTTAGTACATTTTCAAACTACCTCATAAACTAAAGTTCTCTGGAAAGTGCACACCCTATTACAAATATAAAGCACTTTAAAGTATAGCAGTGCAATAACACAATGACCATATAAGCAAAATAAAAAAACTTACAGCAGGGAAATAAATTATTTCAGCATTTAAGTATTATTTATTTGTTCTTGTTTGAATGTATGTGCTGAAACAAAATGGACATGGCCAACCAGGGATTATGGATGCACACTTTCCTGAGACTAAGTCTGACTGAATTCACTTATGCTTAGTTTTTCCTTGTTTTTTTTTCTGGGCTGTGAGGCCGTGCTCTGAAAGAGTTTCTTTCTGACGTTTCGCCTCCATCTGTGGCTGGCATCTTCAGAGAAGATCTTCCAGAACATGGCTTCACAGCCTGGGAAAAAAACCCACAGAAAATCTATGGATGCCAGCTGTGAAAGCCTTCGACTTCAGTCAGGCTTACTCCTGAGTAGGATTGCATTATTACTTTTGAGTAGACATGTATAGGATTATAGTATTAAGCAACAACTCTATGCTCACTTAACTGGAAAACCTCACTGGACATAGTGGGACACATCTCTTAGAAAACATGTAAAGGAATACATTGTCAAGGTGACAGCACAGAGCATGAGAGCTACCTGTGGACCAGAGCGTGAACTAACTGTGAGCTGCGAGCCAGACCTTTCTTATTCAAACCTACTCTTAGTCTTGAACTCATTGGATAGTAGGAATGGAAAGAATATTCAAAATATTGTTGAAAACATATTTTTTTGAGTGTCAAGAAACCATGACAAGAAGAATCCTGGACTGACAAGAATCTTTGCAGTTTGGAATGTTTTCTGCACAAAATTTGCATGTGGTTGTTTTACACAGAAGATAGCTTTTTCTGCACAGAAAATAATATTATCTGCAGATAATGTGCAGAAATATTATTTCCTGTGGAGAGAAAGCTGTTTCCTGTGCAGAAAATGCTATAATTGGAGACGTCTGCACAAAATTTACACGTGGGTGTTTGGGGTACAAGGCAGCATTTTCTGCACAGGAAACACCATCTTCTTAACAGAAAATAATATTTATTAGCGGAATGTTGTTTTCTGCACATAATTTTTTTTTCCTGTGCAAAACAACCATGTCCAAATTGTTGTGGTTTTGTAAGACTTTCTTACCATGGGAACAACATTGCTAAAATTACTCACTGCTTTGTTTGAGAAGAAACTTGGGGTTTGTCTAGACATCTGCCCCCATCTTGGAGCCCTACAGTCCATATGATGCAGGGCTTTTGCCCCATTTCGCCCCATGCAGTCTTGACAAAGCCTGAGGCAAAGCCAGGATAAAGCCTGTTATGACATTTTAGTAAAATACCTGAGAAAACCCATTTCATGAGGGAAAACCCAGATTGGGTTGTTACAGGAACGCAGGAGCTGTACCTGCATGCCAGCCCGTATAGTTGGCCACCGCCACCACTGGAGTCCCTATGAAGCCAGGAAGGAGGTCCCCAGCATGTGATCAAGGCCCCTTCATGTGACCTGCCTTGATCACATGCTGAGGACCTCCTCCCTGGTTTCAGAGGGAGTGACACATCACAGCAGGGGAGGCGGCTGCTGGTACATGCCAGCGTGTCTGTATGAACTCCCTCCCATTTCTTGTAGGGAATGGGGGGAAATCAGCCTGATCTGGGGCCAGAATATTCTGGAAGGTCTATACAAGTCCTTAGTGAAAAATTATATCCATATTAGATAACATCAGCTCAGCTCCCCATACATAATGGATAATAATTATTCCACTCTGCTGAGCAGGGCTATTTCAGGGATGACTGAGATTGTGGCCTAATTTGGGTAGGAAAACAGATAGTGTGTGGTGTGCATTGGCACCTGGTGGCTTCCATGTCAGTGGAGTAGTGAATCTGTACTGGGTTTAGCCTGAACTGTAAAGAAGCTATCCAATGTGCTAAAATTATTTTGGGGATAGGGTTCTGCAACTTGGATAATACCTTTAACATTTGGATAGAAATCTGGAGCAGATTCACTGCCATCAGACACTACTGGGAGTATATCTGTGCAAGGGCTTGTTTTTGTTTTTGCTCCTGTGTGTATGGACCTTATTTTTTGTCAACTTGCACACCCTCCCTGCAGAAGTATTTTTCTGCCTCAACCAGACTTAGAATCATAGAATCATAGAATTATAGAATCATAGAATTGTAGAGTTGGAAGAGACCACGAGGGCCATCCAGTCCAACCCCCTGCCATGCAGGAAATCTTGATCAAAGCATCCCTGACAGATGGCCATCCAGCCTCTGTTTAAAGACCTCCAAGGAAGGAGACCCCACCATGCTCTGTGTTCCAGTCTCTGAAGCACCGAAAACAAGCCTGCTCCATCCTCAACGTGACACCCCTTCAAATACTTGAACAGGGCTATCATATCGCCCCTTAATAATCTTTTTTCCAGGCTAAACATACCCAGCTCCCTAAGTCTCTCCTCATAAGGCATGGTTTCCAGACTTTTCACCATTTTAGTCACCCTTCTCTGGACACGCTCCAATTTGTCAATATCCTTTTTGAATTGTGGTACCCAGAACTGGACACAGTATTCCAGGTGAGGCCTGACCAAGGCAGAATAGTGTGGCACTATTACTTCCCTTGATCTAGACACTATACTTTTATTGATGCAGCCCAAAATTGCATTGGCCTTTTTAGCTGCCGCATCACACTGTTGACTCATGTTCAACTTGTGGTCTACTAGGACTCCTAGATCCCTTTCACACATAGTCTCGTTCAGCCAGGTCTCCCCCATCCTATATCTACGCATTTCATTTTTCCGCCCTAAGTGCAGTACCTTACATTTCTCCATATTGAATTTCATTTTGTTTCATTGTAGATCTCTTTCTCTGCACTCTAGAGCACACACTTTTTCCATGTCATCATAGACCAGTGGATTAAATCCAGCATTGCTCTAGTACAGGAGTGGGGACTTGTGGAGGAAGAGGGGACACTTTTTAAACCCCACACTCCCTGTGGGGGCAGTACCAGCACTACCTCAACACCTGAAAGTGATGTCATATCACTAACTGCTTTGATTTTGGTCAATTTTCAGCCAGATGGGGGAGGAGTATTGAGTACTGGGGGGGGGGCTTTGGAGGTGATGGGGTGTATTCGCTGGTGGTTTTAAGAAACAACAAAAAAAATCAGAAAAATTGAGAGGCTTCAGGGGCCACGGAATGTGGTCCCACTGGCTCATATGTTACAACAGTTTGTACGTTCCCCACGCTTGCTCTAGTAGAAATCCACTAACACAAGTAGATTTTCCTCTTTCTCTCCAATAGCCACAGTTCTTCGTGCCACCGAAAATTTGTTGTTATCCTACCACAGTAAATTGTGAGTGTGCTTGGGAGTTGCGAGGGTGGAACTGCCCCCAGTTCCTTTAACAGCATTCTGCCAAGCAGAATGATACCAACAGATCCAACTCAGTATTTCCATCTCTGCTGTTCCCTATCTCTGTAACCTCCTTGGTCAGTTAACTTACCTCCTCTCTTCCTGCACCATACTCCTTCTCTTCTCTTTACAGGTCTTTCTTCACCTTTACCTCTGTTATTATTCACCTTTTCTCCCTTTCCATAATTTCTCTTTGACTTTAAACTCCATGTAATGGTAGCGGATCTGTTTGCTTAAATTTAGATCTGCACCAATCATGTGTAAAGCAGAGGGAGGGGCCTGTACATTTCTTCTCAGCCATTTTGTGTCTAAGTCAGTTTCCTGCCAGGGAGAAGAAAGAGAGCAGCTTCTGGACAGCCAGTTTCCTGCCAGTTCCCAGGCCAGTTTCCTGCCAGGGAGAAGAAAGAGAGCAGCTTCTGGACAGCCATTTTGACTGGGGAGATTGAAATATTTTTTAAACTGTTGGGAGAGGCTGCTTGTTGCTGAGGCGCAAGCCTAACGGTGCACGAATTTCAGTGACCAAACAAAAATACAGCATACCTAAAAGTACAGCATAGAGTTCTCAGCATTAACTAAGAGTTCTTAGATTACCTAAAAGCTCTCACCATGGACACTGAGGGGACTGCGGCAGTCACCTGCAACACTTGTGGGATGTTTGTCTTCTTGTCTACAGACGTGGAGAACTTCACATGCACCAAGTGCAAGTTGGTAGCCCTCTTGGAGGAGAAAGTCCAGCAGCTGGAGACACGAGTAGCTACACTTCAACAGAATCGTGAGCAAGAGGTTTTCCTGGACAGAACAGAACAAACAGTCTTGGGCGGGGACCGCACAAAGGAAGTGGCTGTGGAGGAGAGGGTAAATTCACAGACACAGGAAGTAGACAGCTGGAGGAATGTCACACACAGAACAAGAAAATCCAGGGATTCTTCGATCAGCTTGCAGCTACAGAATCGATTCGAAGCCCTTTCCCTTATCAAGGACAACGAGGAAGAACAGCATGGACAGACTTCAGGGGTAGAGCAGGGGACCTTGAGAGGACCACCACAAGGAACAGCAGCTGTGAAGCCTCGGGGGAGATGTGTGGTGGGGGTGGGGGACTCCTTGCTGCAGGGTACAGAAGCAGTGGTTTGTGGGCCTGACAAGATGTCTTGGGAGGTGTGTTGTCTCCCTGGTACAAAGATCCGTGATGTGACCGAGAGGCTGACAAGACTCGTCAAGCCTACGGATCATTACCCCTTCCTTTTGGTCCATGTGGGAACCAATGATACTGCAAGGCACAGCTTTCTGAAGATCAGAAGAGATTATGAGGCCCTGGGGAGGAAGCTGAAAGAAATGGATGCACAGTTTGTCATCTCATCTCTTCTGCCAGTTCAAGGGCATGGTCCAGGAAGGGAGAGGAAAATAGCCGATGTAAACAACTGGCTCCGTAGATGGTGTCGCTGAGAACAATTTGGATTCTTGGATCATGGGCTGCGCTTCCATGAAGGGGGACTTCTGGCAAGAGATGGGGTGCATCTCACAATAGTTGGCAGAAACATTTTTGCCAACAGTCTCAAGAATTTGATCAGGAGGGCTTTAAACTGAGTCAAATGGGGGAGGGAGACAGTATTCTGGAAGCCAAAGGGCTGGAGAAAATAGTCAAACTGTCATAGAGGGCACAAGGCAAAAACAGCGCAAGGACCCAACAGTGGGAGGGAAAAAAACTTGCACAGGCAGCAAGTAAAGGGAACACATGGTCTTAGATGTCTCTACACTAATGCACAGAGCATGGAAAATAAGCAAGATGAACTCGAACTCCTAGCACTAAAAAAGAAATATGATATAATAGGCATTACTGAAACCTGGTGGGATGAGTCACATGATTGGAATGTAGGAATAGAGGGGTATAACCTTTATAAGAGAAACAGGCCAAACAGGAAAGGAGGAATAGCATTATATGTCAGGGATATTTATACCACTGAAGAGATCCATGACATCAATACTGGAAGCCAGGTGGAGAGCATCTGGATAAAAATTAAAGGGAAGGGATGTTATTGTGGGACTCTATTACAGACCCCCAAGTCAGACGGAGGAACTGGATGATGCCTTTCTAGAACAGATGAACACACATGCAGAAAGGAGAGATGTAGTAGTGATGGGTGACTTCAACTATCCTGATATTTTCTGGCAATCTAACTCAACCAAAACTTCAAGGTCTAGCAAATTCCTTACTTGCCTGTAAGACAATTTCATGGTCCAAAAGGTAGAAGAGGCAACAAGGGGGTCAGCTATTTTAGATCTGATCCTAACCAACACAGATGACCTGGTTAATGGGGTGCAAGTGGTGGGATCCTTAGGTGAGAGTGATCATGTTCTCCTGGAGTTTGTTATACAATGGAAAGGAGAAGCCAGGCATAGTCAGACACGCACTCTTTTAGGAGAGCTGATTAGGAGAGCTGATTTCAATAAACTCAGGGAAATACTGGGGGGTGATCCTATGGTCAGGAATACTAAAAGATAAGAGACCTCAAGACGGATGGGACTTTCTCAAAAGGGAGATACTGAAGGCACAATTTCAAACTGTACCATTAGAAAGAAAAATGGGAGGTGTCTCAAGAAACCAGGATGGATGACTAAAGAACTTTCAACGGAGCTAAGTTTTAAACGGAACATGTATAGGAAATGGGAAAAGGGAGAAATCACCAAAGAAGAATTCAAACAGATAGCGAACACGTGTATGAGCAAAGTCAGAAAAGCTAAAGCACAGAATGAGCTCAGGCTTGCTAGAGAGGTTAAGAACAATAAAAAGGGTTTTGGGGGGTATGTCCGCAGCAAAAGGAGGAAGAAGGAAATGATAGGGCCACTACGTGGAGAAGATGGCAAAATGCTAACAGGGGACAGAGAAAAGGCAGAATTACTCAACACCTTCTTTGCCTCAGTGTTTTCAGAAAAAGAAAATGGGGACCAACCTGAGGAGAATGGAACAGAGGACACAATAGGGGAAATCCAGCACAGAATAAGCAAAGAGGTAGTACAGGAATACCTTCTTAATCTAAATGAATTTAAATCTCCAGGACCAGATGAACTACATCCAAGAGTATTAAAAGAGCTGGCAAACGTGATCTCAGAGCCATTGGCAATAATCCTTGAGAACTCTTGGAGAATAGGAGAAGTCCCAGCAGACTGGAGGAGGGCAAATGTTGTCCCCATCTTCAAAAAGGGTAAAAAAGAGGATCCCAACAATTATCGTCCAGTTAGTCTGACATCAATACCAGGGAAGATTCTAGAGCAGATCATTAAACAGAGAGTCTGTGAACATTTAGAAGGCAATGCCATAATCACAAAACATCAACATGGGTTTCAGAGAAACAAGTCATGCCAGACTAATCTGATCTCTTTTTTTGATAAAGTTACCAGCTTGGTAGATGAAGGGAACGCTGTGGATATTGCATACCTTGATTTCAGTAAGGCCTTTGACAATGTTCCCCATGACATTCTCGCAAACAAGCTTATAAAATTGGGGCTAGACAAGTTAACTGTTAAATGGATTTGTAATTGGTTGACCGGCCGAACCCAAAGGGTGCTCAGCAGTGTCCTGGGCCGAGTGCTATTCAACATCTTTATCAATGACTTGGATGAGGGAATTAGGGGCATACTTACGAAATTTTCAGATGACACCAAATTAGGAGGAGTAGCTAATACCCTAGAGGACAGGATCAAAATTCAGAATGACCTGGATAGACTGGAGAGCTGGGCCAAAGCTAATAAAATGAAATTCAATATGGAGAAATGTAAAGTACTGCACTTAGGGCAGAAAAATGAAATGCATAGATATAGGATGGGAGAGACCTGGCTGAACGAGACTACGTGCGAAAGGGATCTAGGAATCCTAGTAGACCACAAGTTGAACATGAGTCAACAGTGTGATGCAGCAGCTAAAAAGGCCAATGCAATTTTGGGCTGTATCAATGGAGCTGGGTATGTTTAGCCTGGAAAAAAGACAGTTAAGAGGCGATATGATAGCATATGAAGGGGTGTCATGTTGAGGATGGAGCAGACTTGTTTTCTGCTGCTCCAGAGACTGGAACATGGAGCAATGGATGCAAGCTCCAGGAACAGAGATTCCACCTCAACATTAGGAGGAACTTTTTGACAGTAAGAGCTGTTCGGCAGTGGAACACACTCTCTCGGAGCGTGGTAGGTTCTCCTTCCTTGGAATTTTTAAGGGGTTAGGAATTTTTTATTGGACTAAGACCATTCTATTGAAAATACACCCAACTGCAAAAGGCCATAACAATAACACAAAAATATTAATTGTTTTCCTCTTTTCTTACTAATACAAAAATAAAACTATCTATCCTAACACTAATACATTTTTCCTCTTAATCTAAATGCACTATAATCACATTATATTTACACAATACAATTATACTTATTTGGAAAAGAAAATAACAATAATAAAAGATTAATTAAAAGATTAATTAAAAATAATACAAAATTATACAAAAATACAGTAATAATAATAATAATAATAATAATAAAACATGTAATTATTTAAAATATCCTTTTAAGTTATTGCTGGGGTTGTCTCACTAAACCACAGCCAAAACATTTTCCAATGATGGTTTGGCAATTTCTCTTTTTCTCTCAGAGCTAAATTTTCAATTACGTTCTTCACATAATAAGCAGTGCCTTTTACATCCTGCAGATTTTGACTTTTCAGCTCCCTTTGTCTTTGGAAAAATAACCCTAACATCACACCAGGCGCACCGTGGACGAGGGCACTTTCCAAAAACTCTCAGCCATTGAACCAGGCTCCTTCCTCTTCCTCTTTTGGCCCCCTGACTTTCTGGGCCCCCTGACACCCTTTGGAGGTTCAGTCCCCAAAAGTATTGTCTCCCAAGCCTGTTGTGCCAAATCTGGCTAATCCAGGACCTGGGCCACCACCTCCCATGTTTCCTGGGCACTCGGGCTGTCCTGGACAAAATGTCTGATTGTCTCCTTTTGTGCCACGCCACTCAAAATCTCAGCCTTTTTACATTTCAGATGAGGACAAGTCTACTCATCTTCTGCAGTCCACGGTCTCCTTCCCCTCAGATTAAGAACCTGATGGTAGAGCCTCCACCTCAAGTCCTACAACATTTTGGGGACCCTTTTGTACATGAAATACTCAGTCGGGCTAGTCTGGTGTTTTAGGTAGTCTGACAAATCTGGTTTGGCCTGACGTTTTTGCAAACATGGGTTAAAATAAATCTCCTCCACTATTTTTCTGTACAAACCTCTCTTGATGCTCTGACCAGGCCTGTCTTCACCCTTCAACTCCTCAGCATGGATTCTATATTTCTTTCGGTAAAAAACAAAGTCTCTCACAAAACAAAACTAGCCAAACCTGAGGTTGAATCTGACCCTTTTGCAACAGAGAGACTTTCCTAAAATTTTTGGCAGAAAAGATGGTGATGAACTTAGGTCCCAGGGCTGGGAAGTCCAGGCCCCCTTGTTTTACCTGCCCATAAGGCACTGCTCTTGCCAGGGGGAACGTGGCCATTCCCCAAAGGAACTTGAAGAGAACCCAGTTGGCTTCTTTAATCACTGAATCTGGAGGCGGGAAAAGAGCCGCCAAGTTGGCTGCCACTGGAAGCAGGTAGGTATTTACAAAAGCAGCTCTCTGGTAAATGGTCAGCTTCCATCTCTGCCAAAGGGCCACCCTTTCCTTCACTTTTTCCAATCAGCGATACCAATTTTCTTTCCATCCCTCAGGAGCCACTGCAAAATTCAGCCCCAGGATCTTCACCCTATCCATCTTTGCCTCTTGCTCTGCTTGCCACCCTTCCTTTCCTTCAACTATGTCCTTTAGAGGAATAG
Organism: Gambelia wislizenii; assembly: GCA_030847615.1. NCBI lineage: Eukaryota > Metazoa > Chordata > Lepidosauria > Squamata > Crotaphytidae > Gambelia > Gambelia wislizenii. Next base: position 297,067,894 of record JAUMIR010000004.1, read on the forward strand.
CTGCCATCTTGTCCTCTGCAGCAAAAATCCTGATCAAAAAACTCTTTTCCATGTTAAGTCGAGCACCAGAAACTCGACTGTAGGCCTCAAAAGCATCTTTAATCTTTCTAACTTCCATCTTGTCCTTAACCAAGAGGGACACATCATCAGCATGGGCAACAAATCTAACAGATTCACACCGAGCCAACCACAAACTGTCCAACGGACGTGGGATTCGAATCCCCGAGATGCTCTTGTCTAAACTAATCTTACACAGGATAGCATCCAAAGCAATAACATACAAGAGAGGGCTCAGTGGACAACCTTGCCTCACCCCAGAATTTAACTTAATCCTCTTTCCTCTATGACCATTGACTTGCAAAACCACCTCTGCATCCCTATAAAACAATTTTACTAAAGCAATAAATCTCTCTGGCACTCCTTTCCACTTGAGGGCTTCCCATAGGAATGTATGATCTACATTGTCAAAAGCTTTCATCTGGTCGACCTGTAGGATTTGACCAGTCCAAGCTCCCTCCTTGCTGAGTCGGAACACTTCCTGAAACAAACAGAGAGAGTCTACCATAGTCCTACCTGGCACAGCACTGGACTATGCTTCCATCACAATCTTATCAGCCACCATAGCCAACTGATTGTTCAGTATTTTTGCCAACATGCAGTAGTCTACGTTGGTCAGACCTATGGGGCACCAGTTTTTGGGGAGGGTAGGATTGCCTTCCTTTGGAAAAAAAATCAGGACCCCTTGATAAAACATCTCAGGGAGCTCATTATTATCCCACAAAAAATTAAACAAAGTGGTTAAAGGGGGAACAATCCACTTCCTGTAAACTTTATAAAAATTCCAACTGAGGCCATCTGGGCCAGGGGCCGACTTACCCTTCCCCTGAACTATGACCTCATGAACTTCTTGTTCATCTATAGGAGAGACCAACCTCCTCCTGTCCTCTGGACTCAAACCGTTATAGAGGGTGCCCATCTGGTCTTCTGAAAAAGCTTGGAAAAAAACCTTAATCTCTTCTATATCTATGTTCTTCCGAGCATATAACTGCCTGTAATATCCCTCCATGATATCCAGCATCTCACTTGGTCTAAATGCAATAGGGTCTGACTCAGAGGCCCTCAAGCCATTTAATTCGATAGGAGCCTTTGGACTCCAGGTGCCTGCCCACTCATCCACATTGACCACACCACCTTGAGTCCTGAAATTTTTACTCCTCTTTCTGTTTTGTCTTTGCTTTTGGCAAAATCTTGCTATCACTCCCTTCGCCCAGTTAAGCTCTTGTTCTGAAAAAGGAACACCTTGGTTCAATCGATAATGACACTTCAAAATATGATAAATGGTCAAATGATACTCCTGAATCTGTCTCCCATTAACGTTGGTCTCGTAAGCCCGGCTAGTGGCCCAGACTGCGCGCTTCACACATTCCCACCACCTGCAAAAATCATCCTTGTACATGTCAGCAAGAGTTAGGTTGTGGGCTAGTGCTGAGGTGATGCGCTCTTTACATGCCACGTCTTCCAAAAAATTAGGGCGCAACCTCCAGAGAGGTCTCCCTTTGGGGTAAACCTGACCTGTACCGAACTCTACAGCCAAGAGCCCATGATCCAACCAAGGAGTGATCATAACAGTGCACTTTTCCACCTTCATTTCCTTCACTGCCCTCACATGGTCTATTCTGTTGGCTGAGGTTTTGTGATAATGAGTAAATCGAACTCCTTCCATTGGGGGAAAATCCGAACCAAAAGCCTTTCTGCAATAAACAGGAAAAAATTCTAACTCATTCACCACGTCAAGAGCTGCATCCTTAAGACCTTGTTTCTCTAGAAAAAACTCCAACTCTCTTTCCTCTGCTGTTTGGGCAGGGACAACTTTGTCCGCTCTTTCTGGTCTGCGAAAGCACTCCTGTCCATCATCCTTGCCCTGTTATTGAAATCTCCTATGATAATAAGATGCTGCCGAGTGTTACACTGATCTTTTAAATACCCCCAAAACTTTTTCCGTTCAGCATATTTTACAGGAGCATAAAGCCCACACAGCCTGAAATCCTTCTTTTCTACTCTTCCATCTTTCTGCTTTTCCTCCATACTAAAATCCAACAACAACAACCTCCCCAAAACTACTTCTAACATGAAATCAATGGTCAAATTGTTCCTGGCCCTAAACAGGATCCCTACTCCCCAACCGCCACACTCCCCATATGACCATACAGAAGGTCCTTGTGTCCACAATCTCTGACACCGGCTCCGCTGTTGTTCGTTCCTGCAACACAATGATGTCATAACGCGGGCCACCAAGGCAGGGCAAAACCTCATTGCACCTATCCTTCCTTGGAGGTCTTTAAACAGAGGCTGGACGGCCATCTGTCAGGGATGATTTGATCGTGATTTCCTGCATGGCAAGGGGTTGAACTGGATGGCCCTCATGGTCTCTTCCAACTCTACAATTCTATGATTCTATGATTCTAAAAATAGAAGAAAAAATGGAGCTCAGGATGGAGGCTTAAGATAGGAGTTCAGAAAGACTTGTGATAGTGTGAACAGAGTTGAGGGACAAATAGAGAAAGGATGTTGATGGGCAACTAATTTCTATGGTGTTGTCTATACGAGGGGTGGGGGGAAACGGATTCCTCTGCAGTAATGGCAAATCACAGCACTTTTAATTTGCCACCACCAAACTTTTTTTTTTAAAAAAAAAATATTTTCCATTGTGCACATCAGTGATATTTTGCCTGTTGAAAAAGGAAAAAAGAAGAGAAAAAAGAAAAAAACAACACCCCATTTTCTCACCTTTCTCACCTGTTAGCAAGCCCCACTCTCCCTCGTCTTGCCAATCAGCTTTGTGCTTCCTCTCCTGTGGGAAAGCCATTCATATCAAATAGCTTGTCCACAAAACCGCAAAGTCTCCAAGCATGCAGTATATGGCAGTTTTTACCTCTCTCCTGAATACGGCAAATCGCTGCGGGTTGCCATTAAGACAACACGTGTCCTCAAATTCTACAAGGATTATTTTCACCATTTAGACAGCCCCTAAGAAAATGATTTACCTACATTTAGAGCCAAAATATTTCCCTGGTCCTAACATCCTCTTTTTCTTTCCTTTTTAAAAACTAACTTAGGTCTCCGTCCCAAGAGAACTCTACGTTTAGTGCTTTGGACTGCAGAAGAACAAGGTGGAATAGGTGCTGAACAGTACTACAAACTGCATAAAGTAAGCAATGGAACTGAGTAATATTTATCTTTTGTATTAGAAGCCAGTTTGACATTTAAAGTTCTTGCATCTAATGTACAATAGGAGGGGGGAGAGTGAGGTGGAGCACAGAAATGGAGGAAGGAAGTCAGCATGGAGTTTAGGCCTGAAAATATGGCCAGAGCTGACATTTCTGGATAGCAGTTCCCAGAATCTCCAAACTATGGTCAATTGGGGATTCTGGGAATTGTAGTCAAAAAGTAGCATTTCCAAGCTCCGGACCAGATCTAGATTCTGTAAGTAGGATAAATTAGTATAGAGGGAATAAGTAGTTTAGGAAAAATACTGTTATGGATTACAGCTCTGAGATTCCCCAGCCACGATGCCATAGTCCCAAAAAGTGACTTTTCTGAGCTCTACAGATCAGGTTCCTTATCTAGTATAAATAGTACAAAAGTATCATTAGCACCCAAGGTGGCAGAACAAACCACCATAATCCCAGAAGCTGTGAGTGAAGGAATATTGGTCAAACTGTAATTCCAATGAAAGTCACATCTTGACACATACATGGCTATGAAGCTTAGAGGAAGCAAATCTCCCATTAATGTAAATGGAAGCTTTCTTCTTAAGCTTCATAGCCGCGCTGGCTAGCAGGGACAGGTTCATAATGCTCACAGCTTAGGAGGGAAGAGTTAAACTTCATTTCCCCCTGTACATTGTAGTTTGAAGGAAAATTGGGGGCAATTGTGCTTGGCATTTATTTTTATTTTTTAACAGATGTGGTTAGCAACCACACTATTAAAATAAATGTCTGATTTGGCCTTCAGCTTGCTGACTTGGATATTTTTTTGCTTTGCAAACTAGAGATGGCAATGTTTTCTTTCAATGGTTTACCATGAGCTGAGCTGTGCATATGTTCTATATGACCTGCCTTCCAAAATTATGAAAGCTTTTCCGCTATGACTATATCTTTTGGATATCATCAGTGGCTTTTAGAAATAATTAACTGTCTATGATTTGAGGTGAAGGAAAAGATGAGCAAAAACATGTTGCAACATGTGCCCCATTTATGTTAACAGTGCATTTTGTGATAAAATGTTGGATGAAAATCAAAAAGGACGCTTTTGTAACGAGTTTAGAATTTAATTTTTGCCAATTAAATTATAGAATAGAATGAAGTGTGTCTTGAAGATCATGAACATTTTTATGATACTCTGTACACTTTCAAACAGTACTTTTAATTTTTTTTTCTAAAATGAAAGTCGCATATAACCACATTTGTACATTAAAAAAAATCTTTGCTGTTATCTCATCAAAGCACAATCTGACATGAAGGATAACTTGATAAAACTGTCTCTGAGCCAAATGTGATCGTTATATAAACATGTCATGACTAACCTACTTTTAATAAGTTTATAATGTCTTATGAAAAAAAATAAGGAAGTAAACTTTATACAAAGGTATCTGTTATTTTTGGCCCACTGTTATGACATATTTGCTTATATGTGCACGTATGTACATTTGCCTTGCTCTTACAAAATTCTGTCTAAGGCTCAGTCAAAGGACTTTTCGTCTTCTTTTCTTTCTGTTTTTGTATAAACATAGAAAAGTATAGGTTTCCATCTGTAAATGTTTGGTAATAAACTTTCAAACATGTTTGCCCATACAAAACACTTTACTCTCAATCTAAAATGAAAGTTTTCATTTGCTTGTGGTCACTTGGCCCAGTGGTGGAAAACCTTTGGCCTTCCAGATGTTGTGGGACTCCAACCTGGGTCATTTCCAGTCAGGGGTAAGAGGGAATGTAATCTAGCAACATCTGAAGAGCCACAGGCTTCTACCCCTTATGTTAAAAAAAATGTTGCAGCCCCATGGAGACAGTATAAATGAACACACAGTATAAGGGGAAAGATCTCATCTACAGACTCTACTGGAAACTGAATTTATGATCTGAATTTATGCATAGAGCAAAAGTGGGCGATATGTGGTTCATGGGTCATATTTGGTCCTCCACCAATTTAGGAAGCCCTTGGACAAGCCCCTCTCAAGGGAAAAAGGCTTTAAAGAAAGAAGAGTTGCTGCGCTTGTAAATGCCAGGGGCAGTGGTACTCAAATTTGGGTCCCCCAGATGTTTTGATCTTCAGCTTGCAAAATCTATGACCAATGGCTATGCTGTCTGGGGCTATTCTCATCTTCATCTTCTTCATCATCCCACTTTCCCCCCCAAAATTGGGACTCTAGGCAGTTTACAGTTTAAGAGAATCTTATGTATAGATTCTGTCCCAAACTCCAGATATTGGTGGGAATTTAAGCATAGGGTAAAAGCAGACCATCTGCCTGTTCATTAAACAAAGCACAGCTTCCCTTCCACACCTTTTTTTGCCCCCAAACAGGTTTTATGAAACATCAAGTGCTCTTCTGGCCATTTTTGGTTTTGGGTGTGGTTTGTCTGCAGCAGAATGGCGGGGGTGGGTGGGTGGAATTGCCGTCCAGTCCTCTGGAGTTTGCCCACCTCTGACATAGGAGTTTAGATGCATTCATCCTACCATATACAGGCTCTGAAGGCATTATCTGTATTCTGCTGAGATAAAAGGTATTGATTGCACACTTGGGGATTATATGTACTCAAGTTATGCATGTAGGAGATTATCAGACGCATCAAAAATGGCCTTATAACAACGCCATGAGATCATAAAAGGGCATCCTTAGCAGACAACGTCGTGCCCCAGTGTTATGCAAGCATTCTGCTCCTGTTATGAAGGAGTTATTTTTTATTGATGGGGAGAAGTCGAGAATTGATCTCCCATAGCATTTGTGTTCCGGATTTCAGTGTGTGCAACAAGGCATCCCATTCTGGTGGTGCAATTCCAGCATCAATAGGCAGACCCACGAGAACACTTCCAGGTGCGAACTGGAAAACTAGGTACCATACGCTCTTTTTATGAACTTCTCCATCTTGATTACAGGTTTCTGAATGTGTATATGTGCTTTTCTGAACATTTTCTTTTTTTAATTTTGGTGTTTGGGGGCTTTTTAGTGCGCTCGCATGTTCTCACAAGATATGCCAAAATCACATTCATGGAGAAAAGTAAGCAGTGCGGGCACTTGTATTGCCAGATTCTTTGGGCAATTCTGTATCGTTATCACAGCAGTGTGCAAAAATGTGTGTCACTGGGCCAGAACAGGAATGCTGTAAAATATAGTGCCATAATGTTTTTAGGCACTCGTCTGATAATTTCCTTAGACTGTTAGGCACAATTCCCAGTGCAGAGGTCAGGCAAGTGTGATCCCAGTTGAGGGGGATCAGTGGTGTAACTGATCAAGAAAACCTTGTCCTATCTTTCAGTTAGTGAAGGAGGCAAAATTAATGTGGTTTGCATTTAAATATGCATTCCAGTTTACTCTTCCTATTTCACACTTCTTGAACTAATATGTAGACTGTAATGTAATCACTCTTTGATTCTGTACAAACTTTGTGACACAGTTCTTGATCAAAATATGGAGTAGGGAAGGAGTAAGGTATTCATGTGAAAATGCATGCTACAGGAACAGGACAGAGAGAACTCAGACTCTTCAAAAAGCTTGAGCTGCTTTAGAAGGGCAAACAGGTCACTCTCATTGTCTTGAGTAGAATCATAGAATGATAGAATCATAGAATTGCAGAGTTGGAAGAGACCACGAGGGCCATCCAGTCCAACCCCCCTGCCACGCAGGAAATCTTGATTAAAGCATCCCCGACAGATGGCCATCCAGCCTCTGTTTAAAGACCTCCAAGGAAGGAGACCCCACCACACTCCGAGGGAGTGTGTTCCACTGCCGAACAGCTCTTACTGTCAAAAAGTTCCTCCTCATGTTGAGGTGGAATCTCTGTTCCTGGAGCTTGCACCCATTGCTCCGTGTTCCAGTCTCTGGAGCAGTAGAAAACAAGCCTGCTCCATCCTCAGTGTGACACCCCTTCAAATACTTAAACAGGGCTATCATATCGCCTCTAAACCGTCTTTTTTCCAGGCTAAACATACCCAGCTACCTAAGTCTCTCCTCATAAGGCATTGTTTCCAGACCTTTCACCATTTTAGTTGCCCTTCTCTGGACACGCTCCAATTTGTCAATATCCTTTCTGAATTGTGGTGCCCAGAACTGGACACAGTATTCTAAGTGAGGTCTGACCAAGGCAGAATAGAGTGGCACTATTACTTCCCTTGATCTAGACACTATACTTCTGTTGATACAGCCCAAAATCGCATTGGCCTTTTTAGCTGCCGCATCACACTGTTGGCTCATGTTCAACTTGTGGTCTACTAGGACTCCTAGATCCCTTTCGCACGTAGTCTCATTCAGCCAGGTCTCTCCCATCCTATATTTATGCATTTCATTTTTCCGCCCTAAATGCAGTACTTTACATTTCTCCGTATTGAATTTCATTTTGTTAGCTTTGGCCCAGCTCTCCAGTCTATCCAGGTCATTCTGAATTAAAATGCACACATACAAAATGAATTTTAAAATGGATAAGAAAAGGCATAGCTTCAGGCAATCTGTTTGTAAAACTGTGTATGTTGAGGAAAATTATATACAAAACTGCACAGACATTTTTATTTGTATTTTTTTAAACACTTACGGACTAATACAGAGGTGGAATGGGACAAACCTGAGGTTGAAAACATGCAAACACTATATGAAGACATACACAATACACAGATATGGCCATCCTTACTTTCAAGAGGAGTTTTTGCCCTTGATGTGGTTAACAAAAAGCAGCATCTAGTTCTAACTATATTACAAGGTTATCTTAGTGAGTGGCTGCAATCCGACATCAGGATCTGTGAAGCAGAATGCTTCATGAGTGCAGCTCTGTGGTGCTCCTGGAAAGGAGCTTTCATGTCTTGGGGAACACTGCCACAGTATTATACTGGCTGGAAGAGTGGGAGGTGACCAGGCTACTGTTCTGCAGCTGGGGAAAGAGCTAAAGTTGCCCTCTCAAATCCCTAGAAACTTGCAGGAGCTCCAGGAAAAGGGCCTCAGCTTTCTTCAGAGCTGCAGAACTGCACCTGGGATGGGTACTGCTTGGTTGTATTCCTCCCCTGTTCCCCCATAGCAAGATGCACAACAATGACATCAGCACTGAGATCCGTGGGGGTTTTCCAGAGGTCTCAGCACTTCCGTAATCATTGTACAGCCAGCTGGGGTGGGGCAGGGAAAGCCAGATGCTTATCCAATCTGCCTGTTCATACTGAAGCACAGAATGCTTGTATGAGGTGGCTTCAGGCCTTTAAAGTAGGTCAGCAGGGGGGTTTTGTGTGCTGCATGGGAGAGGACAGGAACACAAACCTCTGCAGTGCCTGAAAGAGCACATCCGCACATGTAAGAGACAGGTATGTGTGTGATGCCCCAACCTGAATTCCAGCCATGGACTACTTATTCAACAGATTTACACATAACTAATATCAGTTAAAATACATTGACCTGTTAAAACACATAATATCAATTTAAAAGAACAAATAAAACCAATATAGTTGTCCCTTCACGTTCACTGGGGTTTGGTTCCAGGATCCCCCGTGAATACCCAAATCTGTGAATACTCAAGTCCCATTATATGCAGTGGCATAGCAAAATGGTGTCCCTTATATAAGATGGCAAAATCAACCTTTGCTTTTTGGATTATTATTTTTTAAAGAATATTTTCAAGCCATGAATACTTAAATCTGTGAATGCCAAATCTGTGACTATGAAGGGACAACTGTATATATATTTTTAAAAGTTAAAATTCACCATTTAAGAATCATCTGGACAGGCCAGCTGCAAGAGAGTGGTCTTTAATACTATTTTAAATTCAGACAGTTTATTTGTATAACATGCATGTATGGAGATTATCACACTACACTTTAACTGCTATGGCTGCCTCCTGTGGAATCCTGGGATTTGCAGTTTAGGGAGGGGCATTTACAACTCTCAGCCACAGAGTGCTTAGGCTTCACTAAACTACAAACCTCAGAATATGGAGCCCTGGTGGTGCAGTGGTTAAATGCAAGTACTGCAAGCCACAACGTTGCAAGTTCGATCCCAGGGGCTCTAAGGTTCATTCAGCTTTCCTTCCTTTCATAGATTGGCAAAATGAGTACCCAGCTTGTGGGGGCAATTAGCTATCACACATTGGAAACCACTTGGAGAGTGCCTAGCACACTGTAAAAAGTGGTGTAGATATGTAGGTGCTGTTGCTTAACAATTTGTAAGCTGCTCTGAGAGCCTTCATGGCTGAAGAGCAGAGTAAAAATACCTAAAAATAAAAATATAAAATTCCACAGGAGGCATACATACTAGTTAAAGTAGAATAACAGTGCTATAACAGTATAATGTGATAAAGTCCTATGTCACCAACAGGATTCCAGCCATTATGTGCTTCTTGACTGGAATCACTTGTATGACTAAGTAATGGAGGACTGGTATACATGAAAGCTGAGATCCTACATTGAACAGACAGAGTGTAATGCTCTGCCCACACAGTTCCATGTAGATTATTAGATGCAGGGGAATGTGTCAAAAAATTGGGCTCCCAACCATGCCAGAAGATTGCTAGAAGAACAGAAAGGGCAATCTTACCAGTTGCCCTAATCCTTCAGCCGTTCTGGGGCATAGCACAGCAATGGATGAGGCTCCATTTTCCTATTGATGGAGACAAGCCACTAATAAAAACACTTTTCTCACAGCCGTGCTATGCCCCTGGGATGCTGGAGGATGATATCATTTGATAATCTTTCCCCTTCCTGGCTTTCGCCACATCTGATAATCTCCCATGACCTCCCTTCCCCTGGACAGCTGTCAAACACTAGAAGGGGCCTCTTCTGCTGCTACTTACAGGTGGGGAGGGGAGGGTGGGAGAGGCAATTCAGATGAAGAAGTCATTGGCCTCAGCTTAGAGGGAGAAGAAATGAAGATGTGCTCATGGATGGAGTGCACCCTCCTTTTTCTTCCTTGGGAGCTCATAGCAGCAGCATCTTCATCGGCTGAATTGCTTCCCCCCTCCCCATGGGTAAGTAGTGGCAATAGCAGCCATTCCAGTGTTTGACAGCTGTAGGGAGAAGGTTTTGGACGAAGTGCAAAGGACCAGAGAATACCTCCTGCTCCCCATCCAGACATTCACACACCTAAACTGCATTTTACACATACATATGCAACTACAGGATGCTGCTGATAGAGCCCCTTTTCTTGCACACATAATGGAGGGTGGTGGCCAGCAAGCATATCAGTGAGGATGTTGAGCTAACTTGTGCAGCCTCATAGCCCCCTCCCATGTGTTCCTTGAATGGGGTTGAGGATCTCAGTTTTCCTTCATGCGATGAGAAACTCTGTGACCTACATTAGGGATGGAACCAATGAATGGATTCATGTTGGCCAGTTGTGAATGCTAGAGTTAAGCACTTGTTTCATATTCACAGTCCCTACATAGTTCCTAGTTTAGGGGATATACAGGGACTGTGAAAGTCTCTCAATCCACACTTAGGAGATTTTCACACGCCGAAAATATCGCCGCCAGAAACCGGGACAGAAATATTTCTGTCCCGGAAGCAGCGCCGCGGTTCGCACGCTCACCTCCCTCTTCCGTTTTTCCGTCGTCCTCGCTTTGGGTTTTTTCCTCTCTCTTCTGGAATATTTTATTAACGGCAAACTCCCGTTAGTAAAATATTCCAGAAGAGGGAGGGAAAAACCCAAAGCGAGGACGACGGAACAACGGAAGAGGGAGGTGAGCGTGCGAACCGCGGCGCTGCTTCCGGGACAGAAATATTTCTGTCCCGGTTTCTGGCGGTGATATTTTCGGCGTGTGAAAATCTCCTTACTAGGCAAAACCCACTGCAATCAACAGTGGGTCTGTTCCCCTGTTGATCAAGAAGCAAATGGCTGATGGGCCTCCCCATCTCATGCTCGTGATCTTTGTTGCAAAGGGGAATTGTGATTGGGACCTCGCTTCTGCCTGTCACACCAGAGATTGCCTATGAGGTGGGTAGGATTGTCAGCTGCTTCCCAACAACATGGGAACAGACCCCCGTCAATCAAAGTGGTTGCTGCCTGGTAAGTGGTGGTTGGGGGATCAGGATAGAGTCACTGCATAGTGTCATAACTGCAGTGGTTACGTATTCTTAACTCCCCAGCAGGATTTTAGCCTATAATCATTTTATTCATTCCCATTATTCTGCATAGAAAACATGTGTGGCGGGGGTGGCACAAAAACATGTTTTCTGCACAGAAAATGCTGTTTCCTGTGTGCAAAACCCTTCTTCTGTGTGGATGACAGGGTTCTGTGCAAAAAAATATAATGTAGAATTTCTCAGAATAATTCCTCCATAACATTATGGGACATTAGAATATGGAGAGAATACTGAAAAAGAATGTTGTTTTTTTTCCCCTGCCATGGAGACAAAAGTACTGTAATTATTTGTCTCTGCACACAAGGATGAACTACTCAAAGATTTATGTCCCTGATCTACATGGCATAATTTAGTAACTGCTTTCACAGAAGTAGTCCCAATGAAATCAATAGAACTGCACTCAGGTAAAGAGAGAGCTAAATATTACACACAGAGAGAGCCATGTAAAACCTAAAACCTTTTCTTTGAGAAAAGTAGGATGTGGCATTTTGGGGAAAGGGCAAGGCAGGAAAAGATATTCAGCCCTTTCCCTCTCTTCTTTACAAGGCAGTCCTACACTGCCTGTGAAGTGTCTGTGAATTAAGGGATGGTGTTGGGAGATGCCACAGAAAAAATACTTATGCAGGGGAAAAGACTGACATTTATGTTTTCCTGCTTCAGATTACCTCCTAAGCTATTCTCCAACAAAAAGAAGATACCAGAGTTTGGTTATATCCATTTGTGTGTAATATTTATTCTGTCCCTACACAACTATTGAATTTCTCTCTCAACATCACTTTCTAGCAGTCTCATTTTCCCTTTCTTTGCCAAAGAGTTTGTACTTCTATGCTGCTGCTAATCTTATTTATTGAAAATTTTGACAGGGAAATGTTATAAATAATTCCATTTTATGTTCAAAGTGTGAAAGAATTGTCTAAATAATAGAAGGGGATAGAAGATGGGCCCTGAGCATTGCTGAATCATATCCAACTATCAAAATCCTTCTAGGTGGAAAAAGGTTGCTTTTGGGGGGAAAGGGAGAATTCAGCAGGATAAAATATGCTTTTTGAGGTCTCCCCCCACGTTGCATCAAACTGTTCTGCTGGAATTATGGTATATTTGGTAGTATGTCTATCGGCAGGGATGTCTAATTAGCATTAGGTGGCAAATGTAAGCAGATTAATATTGTAAATAATGCCTTTGCATGAAAAACATCTTAACCTTTACAGAGTCACTGTGTGCATTTCTTACAGGACTAGGAATACTTCTTGCAGAACGTAATTATTCACAGTCAAATATGATCCATAATTTGAACTTGAAATCTTTAAAGTTTTAAACATTACTTTACAAAGGTGATTGGATGGTTCATTTAAGCAGCTGGGTTTATTTTGAGCCTGGCTGATTGCAAAGGAGAATGTGATGAGACCTTTTCTAGTGAGAAAATAACTATTAGGAAGAGGTCAGTATGATGATAAAACATAACTAATAAGGTGGCCCTATGGGTTATTTTGCATGAGGAATTCTGCAGTTTGAAGTACTGCACAGGCCAAGTCTGGTTTAAAGAGAAATAATGGCAAGAGGAGAGATGGGCATGGGGGCTTGAAGTTGCCCACCAACAATGAGCATCTGAACAGCAGACTGAGGAGGCACACAGGTCACTTATTCACAGGGCTTGTCTATGAGGAAAATACTCCTCATAGCAATCAAGAAGAATACCTTTTGTCCCGAACATCCCACATCATTTCGTCATATTTGGAAGGAGGGGGGCAAAACACCATATCCTCCATAGGGAAAGCTTTTGCGGCTTTTCCCGAAGTTTTTTAAAAACTGTGATGGAAATGAACATTCCTACTCATTGGGACAACCAATTCACTTTGCTGCATTTTCCCGATAAGAGGGGAAGTGGAAAGCTTATTGGTTGGATGTGTGCAGGGGCGGAGCTTGCCAACAAGGCAGTGCCAGGAACTGCCATGTTGGATTTTTGCCATAGCAATCATGTGCTGAAGCGACAAAACAGCCTCCCCCCCCCATTTTTTTAAGTGGAAGGTAACATTTCTGCACCTTGGATTTGTTTCTTTTAAAATAACTATAACCTAAAATAACTATTAGGAAGAGGTCAGTATGATGATAAAACATAACTAATAAGGTGGCCCTGTGGTTTATTTTGCATGAGAAATTCTGCAGTTTGAAGTACTGCACAGGCCAAGTCTGGTTTAAAGAGAAATAATGGCAAGAGGAGATGGGCATGGGGGCTTGAAGCTATCTTGATCCACAGGCATGCCCGTTTGAACAACAAACGCAGATAGCTTCACGTACCTGCAATCTTGAAAAAAACAACACAGAGACAAATGAAGGCTGCTGCAAATTGGCATTACTGCATACCAATCCACATTTTATTGCCTCAGATATACAAGCCTTTGCCATGATGATGAGAGCAGTGGAGTTGCTTAGTGTTTGGGATTAAGTTTATAGTTAGGGCTGCACAACTGAAAAAAAAAATACATTTTATTGAACACATCAGGGTTGTATGCAAAGTTGACAAACTTAAACATATATTGCTTTTGTATTTTATCATATTCTATTTCATTATAAGATCATAATTTATTATTATATGGTGTGGTATTATCTCATAATCTTTACCTTACTTCTTTAATTTTTAACTTTTAACTTAATTTTATTTCATCCCATTGCATCTTGTTATAGCCTATTTTAATGTAGTCTAACTTAGGTTACTACATATACAGTATTGTATTTTACCTCCCTTATTTCACTGTATTTTATAATGTTCGATGCTAATTGTTTTGATATGGTCAGCTGACTAATCAATAAACTATAACTAACTAACTAACTTACAATTAGTGCCTGGGGATGCAGGGCAAGCAGCACCAGTGGCAGCTCATTTTTGCTCCACAGGCTCTTCCTGTCTCTCACTCTCTCTGTAGATTGCTTTGTGCAGACCGCCAAGAGCTGTCCCCTTTGCTAGGACCTACAGAGAGAGAAATAGAGGGCACAAGTGATGGTGCCACTCTGCTGGGCAGCCAGTGTAATCACTGGGGTTTGGGGGAGATGGAAACATCAAAGGTCTGACAATACCTGTGGCCACAGGAGCAAGCCAGGGACTGGAGGACCTCTGGTGGTACAGTGGTTAAATGCTGGTACTGCAGCCACAATGTTGTGACTTTGATCCTGCAGAGTTCCAGGTTGACTTAGCCTTCCATCCTTCCGTAGATCAGTAAAATGAATATCCAGCTTGTTGGGGGTAATTAGCTAACAAATTGTAAACCACTTAGGGAGTGCTTAGCACTATACAGCAGTATAGAAATGTAAGTGCTGTTGCTATTGCTAGTGTCACAGCCACGCACACATGTCTGGCCAAGAAGATGATGCAGATGGGCACAAGCCACCTTCCCACCATCAGTAGCGGGTCCTCCTGCTGCTGTCACTGCTTTTCAGACTCAAGGGATGGTTAGGCAGGGACAGGGGGTAGATCATGGCAGATAGACCCAGCCCCTGCCAGTTCTGTGTAGCTATGTCCCTGAAGAAGAGGTACTGCACTTCTCTGTAAATTATAGTGATTGTTCCATATTCTGTCTATCTATCTATCCACCCACCCACCCATCAATTAGCATATAGTAAGTTTATGCCTAAATGCCATAAAGGCACCAGATCCCATTTGATCTTGGAAGCTAAGCAGGATCGGCTCTGGTAGGTACTTGCATGGGAGACTGCCACTGAATATCAGGTGCTGTAGTCTATATTTCAGAGGAAGAAACTGTCAAAATTATATTTCAGAAGAAGCAACTGGCAAAACCACCTCTAGCTTTCTTGCCTAAGAAAACCCTATGAAATTTATGGAGTCACCATAAATCAACAGCCAATTTGAAGGGACACACGTATGCACACACAATTTTATGCAAAACCATGCCCTTTTCTTTGGTGACATGTAAGTGGCCACCCTAATATATATCCTAGCCATATTAATTTATATCTGCATGCATTAATAATGCATGCTTATCCCGCTGTAAAGAGAACTCATGGTAGCATACTAAATGTTAAAAATGTTATGAGTGTTGATGCTCATTAGCAATGAAGGAGATCCCTGGCAAATCTTAAAGCAGATTACACAGCTGTAGGGGACTTATTCTCTGCCTGATTCCTTAGTCCAGGAAATCCTCTGATTTTGATGCATAGGATTTGAGCCAAGTGCTGAGCACCCATTAATTCTTTCCCTTTACTGGTTGCATCCTTGGCAGGTACTTGCGAAATATGTAGGGCAGAAACAAACTTCCCAGAAGTTGGAAAGCTGCAACCACACTTTCTTTCTGCCTTTCTCCTTTTCCCTCCACAATTCCTTTATATTTGCTGACCAACCAAAACAGAAAGAATTAGAAGTTGCATGAACACACCCACAGTCACTGCCATTGCCAAGCAGAGAAGGTAATATATTATGTACAAGAAACATACAGCCCAAAGCTATGCGTAAGCAGTGTACCTTAAGTTCAATAGTGCTTACTCTCAGAAGACTGAAGGTTTGCAGTCTTACAGAAGTCCAACACCACTGCATCTTGTAGCCTTTAATGGAGGAAAAGGAGGAAGAAGGTGGTTTCTCATCTTGCACTGATCCATCTCTCTGATCTTTCTTTCTTTCTGATAGGTTTATATCCTACCTTTTGTGATAGCTTCAAATCAACTCACAAAGATATCAATATACAATAAGGTAAAATCCAGTAAAAACAATAACAAGGATAAAATGGCAGATTAAAACAGCAGCAGCAGCAGCACTGAGCTATATATTAAAAATCCAAATAAAACAGAAAAACAGTCAATGTGAGAAGAGACACTACTTGTAAAATGTCCTGAAAAACCAAAGAGAGGTGGCTGGACTTCATTTAGGACTGCAGAGAACAAAGGGATTATCTACATTGGCAATTTACCTTGGCTTGCCCCTGTTCCAGATCCCTGCAGTCTAAACAATGCAGGGCATTTACCCCGATCTGCCCCAGGGCAGTCCAAACGACCCCCAGGGTAGATATGGGGCTGCAATAGGGCAAGCTGGGATAGGGCCTGATAAACAGTTCTAAGAAAATACCTTGTATCCCCCAGTTTACCAACAAAAAACCAGATTGGGCCCCACATGTCCATAGGAGCCCATCTGGTACACCACTTCTCACTGCCACAGCCAGCTCCCTCGGTCTCCCAGAAGCCAGGCAGGGGTCCCTCAGATGAGACTGCTCACATACAGGGGGGCTTTAGTCACATGTTGCAGAACCCCTATCTGGCTTTCACATTAGCAAAGAAAATGGTGGCAGCAGCTGCAGTGACAGTCCAGCATTCTGTGTGGACTCTGGCCCATCTTCTGAAGGTAACGGAGGGAAAATGGGCCAGTGTAGATGAGCCCAAAGAAGGTATTTCAAGTGAATGTATCTTCAGAGGAGAGTGCTGCAGTTTGGGCAGAAACTCCTTGTGGCTTGGTTTTCCTTTTTGTAAACCCCAAGTTGCACAAGAAAGTACAGGTTTATTAATCCAAGTAGCCATCATGGCTCAGGGATACTGTGAGTTTTAGTCCAGAAAAGTAATTTTCACAAGCTGTGTTATGAACATCAAATTTCTTATCTGCACACTCCCCCCACCTCCGAGTTGTGTGTTCCTGGTGAAGTCTGTTTCTGAGGTGATTTCTTGAGGAAGAACAATTGTTTGAAATCCTAGGACCGGTCAAGAGAAGTATAGAGTTTACTTCAAGGGAAGTAATAGGATTAACCTATTCTGTTTTCATCAGACATCATCCAGAAAACAATGCTCTCAACTCTGGGCACTACAGGCTAAGAACAATGTCAAAAAGCTGGTTCAGAGGAGAAGGACTAAGATGGCAAAGGATTTGGAAACCAAACTATATGAGGAACAGTTGAGGGATAGAAGTCCATTTAGCCTAGAGAAAAGAAGATATCTCCAAATACCTCCAGATGTCTGAAGGACTGCATGGATTCAAATTACAAAGAAGGATATTTTGACTAAATATTAGGAAAACATTCCTGACTGTAAAAGCTGTTTGACAGTGGAATTGTCTGCTATGGAAGATGGTGGACTCCCCTTCATTGGAGGATTTTAAACAGAGGTTGGATACTTTAGCTGTGGATTTCTGCATTAGCAGAGGGTTGGACAAAGGACTTTATTAGACTAGCATCTAAAAATGCTGTAATTCCACTATTGAGGAAAGTGGAAATGATTATAGTGGCATGATTATAGTAATTATCACACATTGCCGTAATTGTGTGATACTACCACCATGGAATCATCGCACGTCTACTGCTAGCAGTTTACGAATGGGATTTTACTTCTGTGATTTTGTATGGGCGAGATTTCAGCTGTTCTTACAAGAAGACAGGCTTTGTTTAAACACACCAAAAACACATAAATAACAAAAGAAATAAACAAATAAACACTTAAACAAACAAAAAAAGTACGAAGAAAAGGTAACAATTGATTAAAAGAGTGTCCTGTGCGTCCTGTGTTCTCTTTGGGAAGGAGGGAAAGGACCGTGCATTCATGCTGCAATCGCGCAATTACTGCAGGATGTGATTTTGCACACTCTTCAATACTGTGAAAAGACCAATATTCAAGGCTATTCAGAGATTTTCCCATCAATTAAAAGTGATAAGCAATTAATGAGTGGAGCACACATTGACCATGGGAGGATGACCACATTGTGCGTTAACAGGAACCCATTTGCGGTACTGTCACACTGTAATTCTGCAATTACTATCTGATAAAGTCCTATGAGACCGTGTGCACTGGAATGTTTCCACCATTCCCTTGCCTGTCTTTCTACTTTTATTTCTTATCCCTTTTAAAATATGTAGCTCTATCCTGTGTGTTTTTATGCTGAAATTCATTCCTCGATGTCAGTAGGACTTACTCCCAAGTGAGTACCATATATTCCTGCATACAATACTACTTTTTAACACTTGAAAATCTCCTCAAAAGTGGGGGGGGTCTTATACCCCAGTAATCATATTCCCCTGCTGTGAGAATGATTGAAGTGTAAAATGGCCTGGGCAGTTTTCCCAGCAGATCCTTCCTCCTGCTGTGAGAATGACTGCTTTGCCTTTGAAGAGTTAAATGGCCCTCCATTTAGCTCAGGAGAGTCAAAATGATGTTTCTTTTCAGGACAAGTTAGCCTAAAATTAGAATTTCTGGATTCAGACTTATCATTCTGCATCAAGTTTTGTCTATGGTGAAATTCTCTTGTCTACCACTGTGGCTCTAAAATCATTAATGTGCTCATTCATTAATGTGCTCATTCTAAAATTTGGGATTTGATAGCTTCATATTAACCAACTTACAGTATTAATGCAACCTTACTTTCCAAAGATTGAACACCACAGAGATTTTTCAAAGTACCCCATGCTTTTTTAGCTGTTCTCAGCCCTTTGATTTCACAGACTATTCCATCATCTACAGCCACTGAGCTGGCTGGCTGGTGGGGGACAGGCTTTCCAGCCAGGTGGCTGGCTTGGGGGGGGGGCAAACTCTATATTTTAACTTAAAAATTGGGGGGTCGTCTTATGCACCCAGTCGTCTTATACGCCGGAATATGTATTCATTGCATTGAAGGGAGAGTTAGAATATACCATTTGCCACTTAGGTGTTCGCCCAGGAGAATGGCTGTGTGCCCTAGGTGGAGCAAACAATAAACTGCAATTTGGTACACAGACTAGTAGGACTCCATTTTGCTTCTTTTTGTAGCAAACAAATGTGATGTATTGCTTTTATTTTGCAGAGTGGGGAGAGACTTCAAAGGACTTCATCACACTACACTGTTATAATGCCGTTATTCTACTTTAACTGCTATGGACTTTGTTCCAGAATCTTTATGTTAAGTACAAGTAGAAAATGGATTCCTAAAGTTAACAATGAACCAAAACAATTTAAATAAATGGATATAAAAATGCTATGTTACATTTTGTGGGCAGAGAACTTGCTTGACTTGGTTTTTTAAGTGCTGTAGTGCCAGAATTAAGAGGGAAGAGAATTTTTATCATACAGAAAGCTATTGGTGCAGTGCTTTGTTTTCTTTCTATGGCAACTCTGTTATATAGTTAAAATAGCAGTGCAGTCAGGGAGAAGGTAATAGTGCAGAGGGTCATGAAAAGGAGGGAGGATAAGAATAGAAGCATCAGAAGCCTGGGGCAGGGAACCTATTTGCTTTCTTTTAGAGATGCCTTGACCTCCATACTGCATTTATTGGCCTAATTCTTTAGTTATCTCATCTGCAGATGGGTGTTGTTATATGAGGAGGAGGATTCAACAACCCTCTGAAAAAATATTTTGTGATTGCTACCAAATGGAAAGTAAAAGCAAATATAAGAAAGTCATACCAGTCATAATCCAAAGCAGGGATGTACGAATCAGTCAGTTTCACTTTCCCTCCATTTCTCATTTTTCCATGCCCTATTTTGTCCATGGCAGGGTTTTTTGCTTTAAAAAAAAAGGCTGCACAAAAAAAAAATCATTTGTACCTTTGTTTACATTTATACTATTACATACATACATGCATTTTTGTTATTGCTGTATGCCTTCAAGTTGCTTCTGACTTACTGCAACCCACCCTAAGGCAAACCTATCACGGGGGCACTCTTGGTAAGATTTGTTCAGAGGAGGTTTGCCCTTGCCTTCCTCTAAGGCTGGGTTTCCATGGCTGAGCAGGGATTTGAACCCTGCTCCAGAGTCGTAGTCCATCACACAGACCGCTACACCATGCTGGCTATAGATAGGTACCTATCTATATATATATGCTTGCCCAAAGATTGAGACCTTTTGGAGGGACCCTCCTTTGTGTCCCACAAGTGGGGAATACATTGTGGGAGGACATGGGAGAGGGCCTTCTCTGTGGTGGCACCCTAGTTATGGAATTCCTTCCCCTTGGAGGCCTGATTGGTACCAACATTGGGATAATTTTGGCGCCACGTTAAAACTTGGCTTTTTATTAAGATTTAATTGATTTTATCCAGCCTATGCTTGTTTTATGGTTGCACTATTTAAAAATGCTTTAACTGGTTTTAAATTGCCCAGTTAACTTTTAAATATATTTTAATCTTTTAAATAAATTTAAATCTTTTGTTTTGAATTCAGTTCTAAGCCATTCTAAGATCTTTAGATATTGGGCAGAAGATACATATTTTAATAAATAAATAAATAAATAATACTTATTTTAACCTTATATGTTCATTTTTGCTGGAACTTTTCCCTTATGTAATGCATTCTTTATACTATTTTTAAAGATGATTTTTGTGCATTGTTTCCTCCAATACACACATTTCTGTATAATATTTGTGAGACAGCATGCTTTATATAAATTAGTGCAGTAAATGGAATCTATTTGTCCCTGAAGAAATTGTCACATTCAACCAGGTTAGGATTTTGGATTTTTCAATAAAGGTTTTCAATTTTTGAGTGCCACTTGGAGGTCAGCCAAGTATATGCAATATGAAAACAGATGTGATTCCTCCACCCCCACCTTTTTGTTTGGGAGATTTGTAACTCCTTTACCATTTTTTTAAAAATTATTGATTGATTTTTAACACTAACAGTCTAATTTACAAGCAAAGTAATATTTGTTGTTCTTGTTAACTGCCATCATGTCGATTTCGACTTATGGCAACCCTATGAATGAGAGACTTCCAAGTCACCCTATCATCAACAGCCCCAGGGAAAGTTCAGGCTTGATTTGCTCTAGGACCCATTTACTTGTCTTTTTTGCAGTCCATGGTATCTGCAGAACTCTTCTCCAGCACCACATTTCAAATGAGTTGACTCTCTTCTTATCATAGAATCATAGAATTGGAAGAGACCACAAGGGCCATCCAGTCCAACCTCCTGCCATGCAGAAATACACAATCAAATCATTCCCGGCAGATGGCCATCCAGCCTCTGCTTAAAAACCTCCAAAGAAGGAGATTCCACCACACTCTGAGGCAGTGTATTCCAGTTTTCTTCACTGTCCATCTTTCACAACCATACATAAAAATGGGAAATACAGTGGGCCCTTGGTATCTGCTGGGGTTTGGTTCCAAGATATGGACGAGTCTGTGGATTCATTTTCTTGCAATTTTAATTTTATCCCCCTAATCTTAAATTCATTCCAACTCATTTCTGCAGTTTGTGATTTTTTGAAACCTATACTAAAATTTGTTGTATACTTTAATGCGCATTTCTCCTAATATACATACTTTTGTCTAATATGCCCATTTTTGTAATCAGTTTCTCCCAATATGGAGTGTTTACCAATATGCACATTTTATGTGCACTTTCTCCTAATAACTACATTTTGTAATTTTATTTTATTTTTATTTTTATTTTTTTGTTAATGGGAAAATTCCATCACAAAATTTGAGCTGCAGATGCAGAAGAATTAATTGAATTTTGGCATGTGTATTAGTTTCAGAAGTGTGGATTAGGTAAGCTGGTAATAAAATGTAAGCTGAGCAGCTTTCTCCTGTCCTCCTATTCCAAAACCCTCTTCATTGATTAAGCTCCTAGCAAAGAGCGGTTGCTTAGAGGAGAGAAAAAATACAGCCATTGAGTCCATCACAGACAACAAATAGTCCAACTCTCTAGAAATCTTGCACCTTGGAAAAATTACAGACATCAGAATCCTCCAGCTAGCTGCTGCTGGTGGGGATTCTGTGAATCATATTAAAAAAAATAGCTTTCCAAATTTATGAGACAGGGGTCTTATCTACATGAGTAATTTACCATGGCCTGCTCCCGTCTGAGAGCCTGGCAGTCCATACAATGCAGGACATTTGCCCCATTCTGCCCTGGGTAGTCTTTACAACCCCTGGAGTAGAAATGGGGCTCAGATGAGGGAAAACCAGGGTAGGGCCTGATACAGCATTCTAAAATAATACCTGCTTTACTCTGATGCTGCCAGGAGCAAATGGAATGGGCCCCGCATGTCCGCAGGAGTCCATCCTGGGAGGCCAGCCTGTTGCTCCAGCTGCTGTTTGCCCTTACCCTTCTGGGTCCTAGAAGGGGTTCCACAGCATGTGACCAAGGGTGGTGACATACAGGGGGCCTTTGGTCAAATGTTGCATCCAGCTTCCTCAATACTGGGAGGGCAAAGAAGATGGCGGTCGCAGGCTGCCATTCCTGTCTGGACTCCAGGCCATTTTGTTGAGATAACAGGGAGGACATGGGCCTGTGGGATGGGGAAGAGACAAGACATCTGGTGTGCAATCAAGGGGGACAGTCCTTCTCCTTCTCAACATATCACCTAGAGTGGGGGGAGACTCCATCCCTCTTGATGCTGATGAATAGCTACTCCCATAATGTCTCACTATTGGCCAGACTGGCTTGTGGTGATGTGAGTTGGAATTCAACAACATCTGTTTGGGCGACAGATTCCCATGGTATAGACCATACATAAGGAACTTAACCTTTGAAAAGAGTTGAAATCATCTTGTTTGGGCAAGGGGGAAAAAACTCTTTTCTCCTGTAGTTTTCATTTGTGCCCTTTAATTTGATTAGCTGTGCTAAACTAAAATTAGAAAAGGTTGACATTAATTTGCCATACATGCCTGTTAGACATAGGCAGGGAATAAAGCCTGTAGGTTGTTCTATCCAGGATACAAATTGAGGCATATATGAACAGGTATATTGTACTTCCTCTTTATTTCTTTTCAGCCTCCAAAACTTGCAGCAGGGGCTGCATATTTTCTTAGAAACCTGAATGAGGTGATTATCTTTTCAACTGTGCAGGGAAGGCTTCAGTACTGCAATGCCATAATTAGTTTCAGGACTTTTAGGTTTTCATGCTGGCACATAAGTGTAAGCATTAAAGCTAAAGATAGTTTATTCATAGAAAACTTAATGCATTGCCATGCGGGAATCATATTGCAGAGGTAGGCCAAAGGTAGTCCTATTTCTACTGGCAGATTGCTCAATGATTTGCAATACATCCACAAAGGCTTCTGACTCCCAGTTGTTTAACAACAGCAAGAACAAAATGACTTTTTACACCTAAATCGAGCTGCTAGAATGAAGAAAACTTGGGGGAAACAACCAGGAGAGGAGACCTTTGTGTGAAAGGATTATAAGGAACTCAGTTCAGTTCAAAACAAAACAGACACAGAAAGTGTTCAGAGATACTCTTACCTTTAAATCTAAATGTATCCTTTGACACTTGGCTCTAGGATAGGGGTGGGCAACTATGGAAGACTAGGGGGGCATATTAGACCTTGGAAGGCTGCCCTTCTCCACCATAACTGTTCCCACAAGGGGGGAATCCTTTTGTTTGCCTCCAAATGTTTTCTACGGGGGATGAGGGGCATTTTCGCCATGTTTTGGGCCTTCCTGGGCCAACAGGAAGTGAACAAAAGTTATTTTCTGCTCACTTCCTGCTTCTAATATGGCCTGTCCTGTGCCTAAATTGGCTTGGAAAGGTGGGAAATGTGGTGGAAATGTGCCCCATGCACAATAGGAAATTTTGAGGCAAAGCAACGGGGCTCCCAGGGGAGCCTCTAAACTTGATGAAAATGCCCTCACCCCCTAGAGGGCACTTGGGGGCATTTTGAACTACAGTAGGACGCCTGTATCCACTGATTCATTATCCACTGATTCAGTTATCCACAGGACACAAAACAGCACACCTACCACGGAGTCTTCCTAGAACATGTGTCCTGATGAGCAACAAAAGTGGAGATCTGCAATGGAACAGGAAATGCAGGCAATTTGTGAACATGGAGTTTTTGAGGTAGTAAAACTTCCAGAACAACAGAAGCCTGTTGGTTGTAGATGGGTATTTAAAAAGAGACAAATGTGAAATATAAGGCAAGACTTATGGCGCAAGGTTTCTCACAGATTAAATACCAGAACTATAACGAAGTTTTTGCTCCAACAGCAAAAGTACAAAGTGTTAAAATTGCTCTGTCTGTTGCCAGTTTACACAATTTTAAAGTAAATCATTTTGACATTGGTACAGCCTACTTTAATGCACCGCTTTCAGAGACAATTAATATGGAACAAGCATCAGGTTTTTATAATGGTGCTCCTAATTATGTGTATAAATTACACAAGGCTCTCTATGGGTTAAAACAAAGTGGTTGCTGCTGGTACCTGTGTTTAAATGAAATACTGAAAAGTATTGGTTTTGAAAACAGTGTTGCTGATCCATGTTTGTATACTAGAGGAACAAACCAAAGTTATGAAATCCTGATATCTTTTGTAGATTCCTTATGTTTAGTTACAAAAACTGAGATACAGGTGAATGAATTCAAACAGGAGTTGGGTTCAAAATTCCAAATCAAAGATCTTGGTAACATACAACAATATCTAGGGGTGAATTATCAAAGATTTGAGACTGGAGGTTTCAAAATGATGCAGACCCAAAAGATTGAGAAATTGTTGTTAGACTGTAATATGAACAATTGTAAAAGTGCAAAAACACCAATGACTGTTGATTTTGTCAATGTAACTGATGATAGAATGTTTGAATATCCTGAATTGTTCCATTCTGTAATTGGAAGTTTACTGTATATTGCTAATTGGACACGTCCTGATATTGAACACGCAATAAATGTGTTATCCAGAAAGGTAAACAAGCCATCTCAAAATGACTGACAATGGTTAAAACGTGTTCTGAGATATTTAAGAGGCACCATGGAGTATGGTGTGCTCATAAGTTCACAAGGATGCCATGAACTTGTTTGCTATTGCGATAGTGATTTAGAAAGTTCTGACAGAAAATCAGTGTCAGGAATGGTAATCACTTATGCATATGGAATCACTTCCATATATTGGAAGACCAAAAAGCAATCCACCATTGCATTAAGCTCCACAGAAGCCAGATTCAGTGCCTTATCTAGTCTGATTTCGGAATTGATTTGGATTAATCAGGTGTTCATTGATTTGGGTATTCCAGTACAAGAGCCAGTGAAAATTTTAGATAACTCACAAGTGTGCATCTAAATGGCTATTGCTGAAGGAGTAAAATCCTGGACCAAACATGTTGCTGTAAGGTACCAGAATGTAAGAGAAGATGTTCAAGCTGGGCTAATTGCTCTGATATATTGCCCATCTGAAGAGAACATTGCTGACCCATTCAGAAAAGTTTTAGGTCCAATCAAGCATCAGTACCTTTGCAGTAAATTGGGTGTCATAGCAGATGTGTAAAATACCTCTCTTTATGCATAAATTTAGAGGGGTGTTGGGGTTTTGAATGTGTAGCCCTTGGAAATTTATGTCATAAAGATATACCATATGTTCCATTTATCTGTAGAGGACAAAGCTGAAGGTTAAACAGCTACGCAGTTAACTATACAGCTAATGTTTTTCTGCCCTCCTATCTCAGTATGACTAATAGAAGGGAGATAGCATGCTAGGAATGATGTCAGATGATGTCCCTAGTCACCAACTGAATAAAAGGGAGTTGCTAGAACTTGCTAGAACAGCTAGGAAACCCTATATAAGTCATGGTGCAAGGCAGCCTACTTCACTTCTTCAACTGACTTCTTTGACTGACTGCTAACTGTTAGCGTAGCTATTAGAGCAATGATTTTGTTTGTAGTTTAGGATGTAAACCTCTCCATTGACGCCCCCTTGTCGTGGGAGAGAGGCTTGCGTACCCTAATGATGTTTTGAGCTATGCTGGCGGTGGCATAATAGCCACTGGTAGGGTCTCCCATGCCAGACAGGTCAAAACTGAAGGGTCTGACAAAGAGCGTCAAAGGGCAGGATGGGCTCTCTAGCCTTGTGGCAACCGTCCTAGGAGAAGGAAAACTCTAATCCCAAACCCGGGCAGATGGTGCTCATCCAACCCTGTAAGGTCAACCATCTAAGAGAAGGAAACCCTAATCAAACCTACGGCCCGAGGACCTCGCTGCCACGTCCATGCTTGCAAGGCCACGGCAGATGAATCTCTGGTTTAAAGGGTGAGGCCAGTTCTGTGCACGCTGCGCTCCACCAGAAAAATCCATTGCACAGGCTCGAAGGACAAATCCAGTTCCAAAAAAGCCCTGTAGCGACTGGCGAGGGACGAAACCGGCAGGTGTAAAGATGCACTGGAAGCCGCAGCCCCAACCCTGCATGCAGGCGGTTCAGGACATTGGTCACTCGAGGCTGACCCGGGTGATGACAGTCTTGTTCGGCAGCATCCTGAACGACCAAGCAGCCTTTTTTAAGGAGAGCACTGCTTGCCCCATATGGAGAGGGGCCTAGAAAAGGTGGCCTAACGAAAGCTCATCCCCAACTACCTGGTTGGCTAGCCGTGGCCAACGGGAATCTTCTGATGTGGTCAAACCAAGGCAAAGAAACAAAGGCACACACCGGCCTCCAAAGGTGTAAATAAACTGACACTTGCATGCTGGAACATCAGAACCATGCAAGACTCTGAAGATAGTGGACGGCCTGAGCGTCGTTCTGCCCTAATAGCCCTTGAACTATCACGGCTTAATATTGACATCGCTGCTCTTAGTGAAGTTCGCTTCCATGAGGAAGGCAGCCTTAAAGAACATGGCGCCGGCTACACACTTTACTGGTCTGGTAAACCCAAAACCGAAAAACATATTTCAGGAGTAGGCTTTATGATTAAAAACTCCATTGCCTCCAAACTCGAAACCTTGCCAACAGGACACTCTGATCGCATTATTTCCTTACGCCTCCCACATGTTGTTCTCTTTAGTATATATACCCCAACTATGCAAGCCGACCCTGTAGAAAAAGACAAATTCTACACAGACTTACGCCAACTCATACAAAAAGTCCCTGTAGAAGATAAAATTATTATCCTTGGTGACTTCAATGCCAGAGTAGGAAAGAACTCCAAAGCCTGGAAAGGTGTCTTAGGCAAGCATGGTGTTGGAAATTGTAATGATAACGGACGCCTCCTGCTAGAGTTCTGTGCAGAACAACAGCTGACTATTACAAACACAATCTTTCAGCAGAAAGATAGCTTGAAGACAACCTGGATGCATCCCCGATCCAAACATTGGCACCTCATTGACTACGTTCTAGTCCGTCAGAGAGACATTCGTGATGTCCGTCATACCCAAGTGATGCCCAGTGCAGAATGCCAAACAGATCATCGCCTTGTCAGATGTAAACTAAATCTTCATCTTAAGTTCAAACCTAAGAGGGGTGGCATCTTAAAGAAGAGACTCCAAGTCAACAATCTTCAACAAGCTAGCATGACAGACAACTTCCAGGCAAATCTACAAACGAAACTTGAAGACCATCCTACAGATCCTTCTCCTACAGTGCTTTGGCAACATATCAAAAACAGTATCCTCCAGTCTGCAGAAGAATCCCTCGGGTCCTCCCACAAGAAAAATCAAGACTGGTTTGATGAAAACAACCAAGAGATCCAGGAGCTGTTGGCAAGGAAGAGAGCTGCTCACCAGGCATACCTCACCCAGCCAACCTGTCATGTAAGAAAAGCAGCTTTCCGCCTCACATGTAGCAAACTACAACAAAAACTCCGAGACATGCAGAACAAGTGGTGGATCAATATAGCAGAAAAGACACAACGCTGTGCAGATCTGGGTGATCATAGAGGATTTTATGAAGCTCTTAAATCAGTGTTTGGACCTACTTATCAGGTCCAAAGCTCCTTATACAGTACAGATGGTCAAACATTAATTACTGATAAAGCCTCCATCCTAAATCGTTGGGCTGAACATTTTCAAAGTCTCTTTAGCGCCAACCAAGTAGTCCAAGCCTCAGCTATCCAACATATGATACAAAAACCAATGAAAAATGAATTGGACATAGCTCCCACTTTGGAAGAGACCCTTAAGGCCATACAGCAGATGAAAAACGGCAAGGCAGCTGGGATTGATGGAATCCCACCTGAAGTTTGGAAACACGGAGGTCATGCACTCCACGAAAAATTCCACGAATTCCTTGTGAATTGCTGGGAAAAAGGGGAACTGCCATCAGACCTCCAAGATGCAGTCATCATCACCCTGTACAAGAAAAAAGGAGCAAAATCCGATTGCTCAAACTATCGAGGCATAACACTGCTCTCTATTGCTGGAAAAATCCTTGCAAGGATACTCCTGAACAGATTAGTTCCTGCTATTGCAGAAGAACTTCTCCCTGAAAGCCAATGTGGCTTCAGAGCCAATAGGAGTACTACAGACATGGTATTTGCCCTTAGGCAACTGCAAGAAAAATGTAGGGAGCAGAACAAGGGTCTCTATGTAACATTTGTCGACCTCACCAAAGCCTTTGACACTGTAAGTAGAAAAGGTCTGTGGCAGATCCTGGAAAAACTAGGATGTCCCCCCAAATTCCTTAAAATGATTATCTTGCTACACGAGGGCCAGCGTGGTCAAGTCAGATATGGCGATGCTCTTTCAGAGCCCTTTCTAATAACTAATGGAGTGAAGCAAGGTTGTGTTCTTGCACCAACTTAATTTACAATCTTCTTTAGCACGATGCTCCAAAGGGCTATGGCAGAGCTTGAAGAAGACGACGGCATCTATATACGCTACTGTACTGATGGTAGCTTGTTTAACTTAAGCCGTCTGAGGGCTCACACTAAGACTCTAAACTATCTAGTCCGTGAGCTGCTCTTCGCCGATGCTGCTGCCCTTGTTGCCCACACAGAAGCAGCTCTGCAGCGCCTAACATCCTGCTTTGCAACAGCTGCAGAGCTGTTTGGGCTAGAAGTCAACCTGAAAAAAACAGAAGTTCTTTACCAGTCTGCACCACAGGACGAACACCACCATCCCCACATTGCCGTCGGCAAATCTGTGCTCAAGTCCGTTCAGCAGTTCACCTACCTGGGAAGCATCATCTCCTCAGATGCCAAGATTGACAAAGAGATCGATCACAGATTAGCAAAGGCATATAGTGCATTTGGAAGACTTCACAAAAGAGTCTGGAGCAATAAGCACCTGAGGCAAAGCACAAAAATCAGTGTGTATAGAGCCATCGTACTGTGTATCCTCCTTTATGGATCTGAAACATGGGTCACCTATCGCCACCACCTACGACTCCTCGAGCGCTTTCATCAGTGCTGTCTACGCACAATCCTAAATATACACTGGACTGACTATGTGACGAATGTTGCTGTCCTTGAGCAAGCAGGGATCACCAGCATTGAGGCCATGATATTGAGAACACAGCTGCGCTGGGCAGGGCACGTTTCTAGGATGGAGGACCATCGCCTCCCAAAAATACTACTCTACGGTGAACTCGCCACGGGTCAGCGTAAGAGGGGCGCTCCAAAAAAGCGATACAAAGACTCCCTGAAACAACATCTCAGGCTCGGCCAAATTGATCACCAACAGTGGTCCGCCCTGGCCTCACATCGGGAGGCATGGAGACGCACTATCCACAATGCTGCAGCCTTATTTGAGAACTCACGACGAACAAGTCTTGAAGAGAAACGACAACGCAGAAAGAATCACAACCCAAAAACATCACCCAAGGAGACCTTCTGCTGTGCTTTTTGCAACCGGACTTGTTTATCTCGGATTGGCCTTTTTAGTCATCAGCGCGCTTGCAGAAAGCGCGGGATGAGTCCTTCCTGAATCTTCGTTTGTGAAGAAAAGCCAGAGAGAGAGAGGATGTAAACAATAAAGACTGTTAGTTTTTAGACACCAAATGTGTCCATCTACTCATTGAACATTGAGCATGATGGAAGCATCTGGACCAGGCTTTTGCTACTCTGCTAACCTGACTGCTGGCTGGACTCCTGAGCATAGACAGACTCCAGCAGGCTGTAGCATGACAGAGTATTCAATTCTTGTGGGACATTCTTTTCCTGGCAAGGATTTGGGATTCTAGTGTATTTTACTACACCTTCACAGGCCCCTTTCCTGATTATGACAATTGAAAACATTCTCCCTTGGCTTCTAATGATGTTTTAACCACCTTTATCTTGTTTGTTTAATTTTACACTGATAAAGAGTAATCCCATGGAGAAGAAGCCCAAAGCCTCAATACAGTACTATGATATCAAGGGCCTCCAGTCTTTCCAAAATAGAGTGTGGAATCATTGCTCAAAAAGGGAATAATTTATTGTTTTGCAAGAGGCTAACAGCTAATGTGACACATTATTAATGTATTACTCTCTATAGCTTTTTTAAATCAAATGTGGCCCAAACGGCCAACCACCTGATCCTCCTAATAACATTTCTTAAACAATAAGTTCTTAATTTCATAAACAATAAGTTTAACTAATTGTGCATACATTCAAATGGAAATGTCATTGCCATTAAAACATTTAAAAATAATGACGTTTCCCCCTTGGTAGTTAAAAATTAGCACGTTACCTATAAGTTCTGAAGCAATATCCTGCTAGGAGCTTGGTGACATGGTGGAAGTAATCGTGGATCTATGTTTTTGTTGATTTTTGGTCTTTAAAATAAAATTCCCTTCTATTTCTCCGAAGCTAGCTTCAATGTTATTCTATATTTGGGGCTCAGGAAGGCTTGGGACCTAGCAGATCCTCATTGTTTTCTTTCCTTCAATGTATCTCTTTCCCATTCCCACACCATGAGGTTGGAATGTTTACCTGTAGAAGGAGTCCCCACACAGGAATCTCCATGGTGAGACTGGAAGGGAAATCTAATCTTGAATCTCCCCTTTCAAGGTTGGAGCATTGGGTAAGACCTCAGAGAGACTTTTCAGCTCATTCCTGTGGCCCCAAGGATGTTGCTCCTTGAATTGTTGGGTTGGTCTCTTACTTAGTTTGAGAATCAGTTTAGTTAAGAATCAGGACATAAGAATCAGGATAGAATTGATTTAAAGATGAGCAGCAGTGTAAATGGATAAGTAACAGAGGAACCCGAACTCCTGCCAAAGTTCTGCACAGGGGCTGCTGGATACAGTGGAACAGTTGCAGTACTGATAAGATAGCATTTCTATGCTGGAGTTTTCAGCAGGTGTAGAAGTATTACCTGTACACCCTCCAACATTGTACAGATAAAAACTGGGACATATGTTGTCAAGCAAAATCAGATTGTGGTCAAGACTGCAAAGGTTATTAATGAAGTAGAATACACAATTTAAGAGATACTGTGTCAGTGTGTTTTTGCCTGAGCCTACTGGGAAGAACAAGATTCCACCCACTTCTCTCATCTCTCCTCTGCTGAATTAACGGAGTACAAACTGCTTTCCCACTTTGAACTCAGTTTGCAAAACCTGAAGTAACATGAGGAGGACAAAGGAAGAAGGTGGGAGGAAGAAAAAGAAACTCCAACATTTTATAAGCAGCTGAAAAAGTGGGTGACAGAAGATTAATCAGGGCTGTTCTTCCAAATTGGGACAGTTGGGAGCTACAGTATGTACCTGAGTTCCCAGCAGCAGTAGGGGCCAAATCAAGATGTTCTGTTGTATGTATCAGTGTCAGGCCTGGATCCATGAGATCCAAATCTCTCTTGTTCTCCAGACTTGTTCTCAAATCAAGCCACTTAACTATGACAACTCTATGTGTGGGGAAGTTTTTAATGAATGCTGGGGGATGTCACCCCTGCTTCCTTCCTGCCAGAGCAGGGAATATTAATTATCACTAATTTCATTCTCAGAGGAAGCAATGAGTAATTTAAGAATATTATTTCTTTTTAACATGCCAAATTATTTATTCGATTAATATTTTTAGGATCACAATTCATATTGCACAGTTTTTGAAGACTTTTCTGTGCACACAACTCACGTGGTTATTTTGCGTGTGTGCAATTATTTACACAGGAATTTTGTTTTCTGTGCAGAAAATCATTGGTTTCTGCACTGAAAACATTGTCTGTGTGGAAAACAAGATTTCTGTGCAGAAAACTTGTATTTTTATGCAAAAAGCTCACAAAGAACAGTCTTAAACTTCAAAAAGTCTTGATGTGGGGGGTTACCCAGCACTCAGGAAACCTCTTTTTCAACTGTTGATTGGATAATTTCAAATATTATTTCCCTCCTTTCTCTGTCATGGAAATTCCCTCTCCCAACAGGATTGTTCTGTAAGCAAATATATAAGTAAATATATAAAACATAATGAAACTAGATTCACCCAGCAATCAAAGCTTCACAGTTATGTACATGTGTCTGGGCTCTTTTCAAATGTTTTTCTCTCCACCTCCTGCCCCCTTCTCTAGACAGTGTCACCTGGGGTGGCTCAGCCTCTCCACACCCCACTAGTGCCACCATTGCTCCCTCCTTTTCTTTCTCTTGAAAGTAAAATCATGGACAATATTGTTACCACAGTGTGGTAACATTTGGGGGCAGGGGCTGGTTCAAATTGTTCCAAAGCTTGATCTAGTAAGATGTTGTAAGCTGCCAGTAAGTCATCCCTAATTGATCTGCCTTTGTGAATGAGGCAAATTGTCTTGTGGGTGAAGCAGAGGCACCCAAATTCTAGCTGTCCCAGAATTCTTGGGATGCTTTCAAATGGACAGTCTTAAATGCATGTAAACTTCAGGTCTTAAAAAGATATATAAATAAAGCCAAATTCAATCATAAAAGGTTCACTCCATTTATCTTCCTGGTTTGCTATGAAGTCACTTAGGTGCTCAAATTACCAAGAAGAGAAAGTGCATTAACAAAAAAGAGGACAAGAGGAGATAAAGATTTGAATATGTTGATTTATATGTATAGTTGCAAGCTGAATATGAATTCTTTAACTCCAACAGAAATCTCTCTGGCTTTTCTTCCCAAATAAAGATTCAGGAAGGACTCATCCTGTGCTTTCTGCAAGTGCGCTGATGACTAAAAAGGCCAATCCGAGATAAACAAGTCCGGTTGCAGAAAGCACAGCAGAAGGTCTCCTTGGGTGATGTTTCCAGGTTGGGATTCTTTCTGCGTTGTCGTTTCTCTTCAAGACTTGTTTGGCGTGAGTTCTCAAATAAGGCTGCAGCATTGTAGATAGTGCATCTCCATGCCTCCCGATGTGAGGGCATGGCGGACCATTGTTGGTGATCAATTTGGCCGAGCCTGAGATGTTGTTTCAGGGAGTCCTTGTATCGCTTTTTTGGAGCACCCCTCTTACGCTGACCCATGGCGAGTTCACCGTAGAGTACTATTTTGGGGAAGTGATGGTCCTCCATTCTGGAAACATGCCCTGCCCAGCGCAGCTGTGTTCTCAGTATCATGGTCTCAATGCTGGTGAAATACACATACACAAAATACTGATACAAATATTAGATAACTCCCTTGTTGCAGCAACTTCACTGACTACTAGTGCATTTCCAGACGCAGCCCAAAATGCTGGTTATAACTTTTAAAACACTAAATGCCTAGGAGATTATCAGACACCCATAATATGGCGTTACATGAATGCCAGGAGATTGCCAAAGGGCCAACTTTTCAGACAATGTCCTCCTCGTCCCATGCTGGTGGCATGCTGTCCCCATTTCTTCTTATTCATGGCTCAAGCCATAGCCATGAATAGATCTCCTATTCTGTTTTTGTGACATGGAACAATGGGTGAGCGAAAAGGAGCCCCATTATGCTGGCATGATGCCAGCATTAGTGGGAGGACTGTGCCAAACACTTCTGAGTGCGATTGGGACAAGGAGGTAAGTGACACCCTTCCGCCCCCCCCCCGGGTTACTTGTATTTTTTTAACTGTGTTTTTGTGCTTGCTGTCACTTTTCAATCTTTCTTTTACTTTTTATTTTTGAATTTCCCACGCGCTTGTTCTTTCGTGAGAATGGCCAGGAACTCAAACCAGGAAGTGAATGGAGCTCTGCTCAAGCTCCATTTGTCAGGAGTTTGAGTTCCTCCTGGGCTGCCAAGGGGAGGGGGCGGTCATGTGAAAACGCAGGTCTGAAACGGAGGGTTATCGTGCCAGGACGGGAAGGGGGTGAGATATAATATAGTGAGATGGGGACACTTTTTTGGTACATGTCTGATAATCTCCCTACTAGGCTCAAGGCTCTAGACTATCTGAAAAACCATCCTTCCCTCTATACACCTGCCCAGCTTATAAGATCTTCTGAGTAGAACTTTCTCTTCATCTTTTCTGAGGATGCAGAACACAGTCTTCTTGGTAGCTGCTTCCAAATTATGGAATTCCTTCCCATAGGAGGCTTAGTTGGCCTCCCATCTGTCTCTTTCTGCAAAGACTTTTATATTAAGGCAGACCTTTGGCTCTTAACTTTACTCTGGAAGAAGGGTAATTTAATGGGTTGTTTTTTTATCCTCTCTACTCTGTTTTAATGTATTTTCAAATAGTTTTAATTCAGTGTTTTTAATAGAATTGTTTACTAATTTTTTTAAAACTTTTTTTTAATCAAATAGATTATAACAGTGTGTGTGTGTGCCTTCAAGTCACCTGTTGATTTGTGGCAACCCCATGAATTTCATAGGGTTTTCTTAGGCAAGGAATACTCAAGAGGTAGTTTTGCCGACTCCTTCCTCTAAAACATAGCCTACAGCACCTGTTATTGATTGGCAGATTCCCATCCAAGTACTAACCAGGGCTGACCCTGCCTAGCTTCCAGGATCAGATGGGATCTTGTGCTTTTAGGGTCCAGTGCTTTGTTTTAATTTGTTGTAAGCTGCCTTGGAACCTGTATAGCCAGAAAGGTAAGATACTGAATGAAGGAATGAAAGAATATAGTGAGTCTTACCATAGTGGGGAAAGGTGTGTTCAGGTGAGTCCACTGTCCTGATGCTAACTGTAGGTGGCCAACTTCAAGGCCCTTCCATGCTCTTCCCTCTTATGCTTATTTCCCCTTTAAACAAGACATGGACAGGACAGTCCTTGAAACAGAGAATGTTTCCCAACAGGTTATAACCAATGACAAAAATTTTGTTTTCACATACTCTGGTGAAAATTACATAGTAGAAAAAGATGTCACGTTGTAGTCAGAGGCAAGAGCTCTGTTATTCCCTGATGAAGGTGTTTTTTCTCAGTGGACTGATATTTTAATGAGCCTGTGTATTTGAACGAATCTTCCAATATGAGAAAGGGTGGCAGAAACAGCTGAGCCCAGAGTCAATCTTTGGCTCACGCAGCCATTCTAGCCTCTAGACTTAAACTACCAATGAGGGCAGGACACAAACTGGTCTGTTTTTACCACAGCAACAGTCTTTTCACTGCCTGAAAGGAAACTCAGGATAGCTGTATCTATATTCCTTGTGTCATATGGACTATAGAGCTCTGAGATGGGGGCAAGATAGAGTATATTGCCCATCAAGAAAAGCTCTCAGCCTCAGAGGAAGGCAAAGACAACCTCCCTCTGAAGAAATCTTGTCAAGAAATCCCCATGATGGGGTCACCTTATTGTTTCCATAAGTTAGAATTGACTTGAAGGCATACAGCAGCAGCAGCAGCAGCAGCATATTGTATGATTTATTTGATAAGGCATGAAGGAGGGCAAGAAAGAAAACTTTCTGGAGCCCAGATGAGATAGCAGAAGAACAACTAAACTTGGCAAAGAAAAAAAAGAATAAAAAAAGAAAAGAAAACTATTTGTCTTGGAGTGAAGTGGGGGAGGGGGTGATTTGTTTGCTTAGCATGAGACCATGGTCCTAAAGCAACCAGGACTCTTTCAGAATGCCCCCGTGCAGGTGTGTATAGAAAGAAAGTGCTTAGTGGAGTGACTGATACACCATGGCCTCAATGTGTAATGGGCCTCAATACACATTGATGCTCTCCCGATGTGCAACTGGACACCAGCTAGGAAGTTCTGGAGCACAACAGGAATGTCCAATGTGCATCAAAAGTGCCCAACAAGCATGAGTAGTGCCTGATGCTCATCAGGAGCACCCAATGCACATCAGAAGCACCAATGCACATTGGAACACTCTTGCTGGTGGCCAGATGTGCATCCAATTTACGAACAGGATTTTGTTGCATTTCTGCAACAGGGCTGCAGATTCATAAAGTTCAAAAATGTAGACCGTGATCTAGACTCTTGGCCAGAGTTGGATCCTGCTGCTTCTTTAGCACACTGAGAATGTAGAACCAGTTGTAAAACGTGATAAGGACTGTGGAGAGAACAGAGAAATGTGACTTGGGTGTTCCAACTGAAGTAATATATTTGTGTCCATCTAAAGGGGGAGGGGATCTTGTAAGTCAAGGTTCTAAAATTCCCCAGCTGAGCCACTGCTGGTCAGAGAACCCTTGGACATACTTGACAATTATTCTTCTGACTGAGTAAACTGAAGTCTTGAAGGCCTTCAAAAAGCAAAGTCTTAAAAAACCAAAGAAGTCAGTTCCACATCTGTACCCTGTTTTGCTTTGTTTTTCACACTGGATTTTTCTTACAGAAACGTTCTGTTTTTAATGCATCTCTCAGCATGTGCTCAGAATTAAACAGTTACAATAATACATAAGGAATGAAAGGGTGGGGTTGGGAGGGGGAGCGTGCAGCTATATCATGTGCTAAGGGTGGATCATGTTCATGTTTTAATATTAGAAACATATGTGAACAGTTATAGAAATGGATAACAATCGAAGAATGCAGCGCTGCCAACAGCTTATAAAATTCCAACATAGTAAAACATTCTCTCTTTGTGTCAGAATTCTTACTACATTAAAGATCAACACAGTCAGGCTATTGTTTTCCCCTCTCCCATTGCTGTTAGCTGAACGCAGGTTTGTTTTATTCTACCTCTCTTGCACTGCTGCTACTTCCTTTACCTCCCCTCGGACTGTCTTCTAACAATCTTCATTAATTATTAGCTCTCCTTATTCACTTCAGCCAGATATTTGGTCTCTCGTGACCAAGGAAAAATAGTTTTGCAAGCCATGTTCAGTGCTGCAGCCACCATTATAAAACTAACTTTCCTGACAGCACTTCCAAAATGGTAGCTGTGATTGATTTATTTAAAAAAACAAACATGCTGGCATATATTACTGTGACATAGAAGGTTGCCAACTAGCTGTTGTTGTTTTGTTTTGTTTACTTCAGAACTGATACCAGATTGTGTGTTTGTGAGCCAGATTCATATATTTTTAGAAAAGGTATGTTTTTTTTAAAGAATAGAAACCAGCAGTATAATTTTCACAGATTGTAGCATGCTTGAGGCATGTAGAGGTTTTTTTGGACCTTGCTACTCCTCCTCACAGAATAAGAATGCAGTGCAAGGCCAGTCCTATCATTAGGCAGAGTGAGATGTAGTTACGGGGAGGGGAAAAATAAGGGTGTCTTTCCCCCCAAATAAGAATTCTGCACCCCTAAAGAAAGTTTCCTTTAGTCCCTAAATTTCAAGCATTTCAGAGAACGAGTCACTGAAAATTGTTTATACCTAGAACTGTTAAATTTGCAGTGTTGGCATTCCCTCAGTCACTTTGTTTTCCCCTTTTCTCTGGAAGCTTAACTGTGTTTCTAAATGTTCCACTTAAGTGTTAAGTTACTGTAATGCTAGAAATCTGGTGACTGAAGAAAAAATTATCTAGAGGGCAGAATATTTGGGGGATAATGCCTTATTCTGCCCCCTCCCTTCATGGCTACACCCCTGGGCAGAGTGAGACAACCACTTGAGATGGCAGATGAACTGTTCCTCCTGAGTTTCCTGGCCATGCTGTTCTGTGAGAGGACAGAGCTGTCTATGCCACATGGGCTGTCCTGCACCCCCCTAAAGTACCCTGTGCCCCTCAGCATTAGGGATGTAAACATACTGACAAAATTTTAAATCTCTGATGAGAAAGGTTGTCTCAACATTTTGAGATACACCATCAAAAAACAGACTATAAACTACAGTTATTCTAAGCATAAATTCACTTCTGGTTTCCCCACAAGCTTTCGTTATTAGAGAAAGAAAAGGCCTTCATGACGCTCCTACTGAGTCAGAATTCCTTGCCAGTGTACTGCAAATCATCTAGACATTTATCAATAGCTCTTGAGCTAACCATCCCTGTTCTAAAGCATGTACAGTATGATATAGATACTAAGTATGGCTATCATTTCCCAGGAGAGTCACACCAAAGTAATGCTACATATGCAGCTCTCTTGTTTATGTAAAGTTCAGATTATCCCAGTGTTTGGAATACAGTACGTACAAAGCATTTGATTTTTTAAAAAAAGGTCATGTTAGAAAGTTCAAACCTAGATTCTTAAGATTCCACCCTTCTTGGATCACTATTGATTTTGTGGCATTCCTTGGGAAAGGCATTCATTTCCTGTTGAGTAGGTAAACAAACATGGGACTGCATGTGATTTCTTCTTTTGTAAATAATAACTGCAATTGAAACATATTGATGCTTAAATGGCAGCAGCTAGACTATCATGTATGAAATACTTTGAAATGCCTAATCCTATGATTAGGCATAGAGGGGAAATACAGCCCCATTGGTTCTTCTGGAGCTTGCAGTAGCTTTCAGTAACTTCAAAGTATCCTTCTGGGATCTTCTAATGGGCTGGGTATAGGAAGAATGGTGTGATGTTTATTCTGATCCTTCCTGATCAAGACTAACAAGGTGGTGCTGGGGACCTCTGTTCCATCCCGTGGTCTTTTATCTGTGGCAGGGGTGGGAATCCTGTGTTCCTCCAGAACTGGACTGCAATACTCAGCAGCCCTAGTCAGCATAGCCACTGGGGAAAAATGCTAGGAATTGCAGCTCAACAGCACCTGAACAGAGCCACATGTTTCCTACCCCTGACCTATGGGATGTCTCCAAGTTCCATTTTGTCTCCCAGCATTTTTATCTACAGGTTACTTGGTGGGAGAAGCCATGGCGATGTTTGACCTGTGGTACAACCGTTAGTGTGCAGTTGGCAGGATACTCAACCTCTTTTTTTCCCATTTGCTAATCCCAAAAAGGCTGTGGACCTCTTCAACAAGTGTCTGCAGCAGATTTTAGGGTAGATAGGTTCAGAATGGAGCTATTGATGTAGCAAACTGACCAGACTAAATTGAAGTATATAGCCTTTTTTCAATAGTGTTGCAGTACCTGTGAAAGACTATGTTTGCAGTTTGGGGGTTCATCAAGGAAACTACACTCAGCATAACCTATGGTGGCTATGATGGCTAGGACTACTTTCTCCCACCTTAAATTGGTATGTGTAGCCTGTGTAGCCTGTGAGGTTGAGGGGAGCTAAATGTAACATCACCACAACTTTCCAGAAACATCATGAAAGAAGCACTCCTATCTCCTTGTTGGAATGTATAACTTTTGGAAACAGGAAGGGAGATGGCCCTGCATGCTGCCATGTGATCTTTCTCAGTGGCCTGATCTGCCTCGCAGGATTGAATGTTGCAGAGATAAACTGGAGAGAGAAAGAGCCCTGCACACTATCTTGAATATTGCTTTGGTGATTTTTCTCATCCTTGCCTACACCACTGGTTGTTTGTACTGATGACAAAGAGTCTTATCGCATGAGGGAAGGGAAGTGGCTTTAGAGCCCAAAAATAGCACCTTGCCTTATCATATGACATCTGCATGCTTCAGCTGTTCTTCCATTCTGGTCCTGGGGAAGATGGTGGTAAATGCAAGTCCTTTTGCTAACTGGAAATATCTGTTAGCAAACAGACTCGCCTTTACCGCTGTCTTCCATGGGACCAGAATGGGAGAATAGCTGAAGAACACTGATGTCATGCAATAAGACAATTCAGGATGCACTACTCTTGGGCTTTACTTCCACTTCCCTTCCCTCATGAATAAGCCCTAAAAAGTTTCATTGCTCCAACAAGGACATCACTGGAAGTAGCTGTTCATAACAAAATGTCATTATTATTGTTAATTTATTTGTATTCCACCAGGAATATACATGATTCACCTTTCCCCATCAATTTGGTGGAATTAGTGACTAGTCATAGATAACTCATTTAGCTCCAAGACTAAGCAGGGATTTGAACTTGAGGGTCCCTAGTCCAAGCCCATCACCTTAGCCTTTATACTCCATTGGCTCTTTCAGAGCACTTTACTGTATAAATGGCATCAAGTGTGAAACACAGTGCTAGAAAAGGAATATAACAATTAATATGCAAATTAGATATCTCAATTTGTCAAAGTAGAAAATGGCAATCCTCTATTTTGCTGGCTAGGGGATTATTGGCATTGCAGTCCACCAATGTCTGAAGAGAGTGTGACAAGCTTGCCATAGAGGGATAGATGTCCCAACAGCTCATTGAGGTCTGCACACACAATTCAATGTCTGTCACAGAGAGGCATTGGTTGTCAATTCATGTCTGCCGTAGCTCCCTTCCTCAAGAAAGATCTTTGCCTATGGCAGATTCATGATGACAAATTTAGGCCCTCTTTACATCCTAGCAAAATTCTAGAGTAAAAATCTCCCTCTGCTGGTGACTCTGGAACTCCTAAGCAAAGTGTAATTTATGGCTCTAACAGTATATAGTTTACTGCCATCCTTTCTTTCTACAATGGAACACAGCCACTTGGATGGTCAGAAAGAAAATGAAACACCTAAATCCCCATCTTCAAAATGCCCTCTCAGAGGGTTGCCAGATTCAGAAGAGCATATTCTATGATGAAACTGTTCCGTTTGGTAATAACTATGTGCCTCATAATATTATTGTGAGGCTGATTTAATTAACATTTGTACAGAACTTGGAAGAGGTGTGTGCTAGATATTTAATTATATCTCAGTGTTAGTTTAAGAAGTGATTATAGGAATATTGTGCATGGTCTGAAAATCCAAGGGTTGCTGATCTAGGAACTGAGAGGTTTTCTAAGAGCAATTGCTTAAACTGAACTTCTTGGCTTTTACATTATCTATTTGGAGAATTGTCCTTATTAAGTATGGCTGAAGGAGCTATGGAACTCTTTGCCATGGGAGACTAATCCGGCCCCCTCCCAACCCACCTTTCATTGGCATGTAAAGACCTTTTCTTTTCAACAAGGATTGGGTGACTAGGGGTTTGTCTACACCAACCAGAACACACCGCCTTCCAGACAGCGTATTCTAGTCCTGGAGCTGGCCTGGATCCCTTCCCTGTTACAGTGACAAACCAGGCAGAACTCTGCATGCATGTGCATGCTGCCTCATGCACACACTGGCCTGTATTGTTAGACACCTTCCCTGCCCTGCTGTCACATGTCACACTCTCTGAAGCCAGGAAGGAGGCCCACAGCATGTGATCAAGGCTGGTCACAGGTAGGGGGCTTGATCATGTGCTGGATGAATGGCTGGATGAGCGAATGGGAGTAGTGTGTTCCAGAGCCAATCCTATGGCAGGGAACTGAAAGGGGGGGCTTTTGGATGTTTTAAAATGCATGGCAGTTGGAGAGAATTAGTTAAGTGTCAGTTACGTGGGAGTTAAGAACAGAGTCAGTTGGTGACAGTTGGCTGGAGCACTCCGTATGTGTGTGTGGTATGAGAGGCTTGGATGAAGTAAAATGGTGTGCAGAGCTTGCTAATTTGGAATAGAGGAGTGAGTGGACAAAAAGCGAATGAGGCTGAGAAATAAGGAATGTCATTATAAAGATATAAGTACTGGTTAAAACAAAAGATTCCACCCTGAAGTATGTTTATTCCCTTTAATAAAGTTGTCCTTTGTTGTTAATACAAATACAGACTCTGGCTCATTCCTACAGAATAAAGATAATTAATGGCATGCAACCATTACACTCCACACACTTAGGTTAAAGGTATAACCTGGTTCAAAAGAAGGAACTAAGGGAACTTTATAGGAATTTAGGTGGGAGGAACCGAAGGTGAAGAGGCAGCTAGGCTGAACCCTGAGGTAAAGGGGGCTGGAGCTTTGAAATTTGCCCTTGACCACCTGGTTGTTGTGAGTTGTCACAAGTTTAGTGGCAGTGTCACACTGGGGACCTCCTCCCTGGCTACAGAGTGACACCAACATTGGCAGTATTGGGATCCAGCGATACAAGCTCTGGACCCATCTGGATTTTTCACATAATGCAGTTTTTCCCAGGGTTTTTTTTTTTTTTAAATAAAGTTTTAAATGGATTTAGCCCAGCTTCCCTCCAGCTTTACCTTGGGCATCATCAGGACTGTCCAGGGGTGAATCAGGGCAAGAGCCCAGAGTTGTTTGGGCTGCAGGGCTCCATGGTAAATTCCCCGTCTAGACAAGCCCAAAGTGACTATGTGGAAAGGTCTTTAATGGGAGGCGTTCATTTTATATTGTTCCTGACATGGTTTTAAATGACTTTATATTGTTTTGAAGTGTCAATGTTTTGACATGTTATTTTTTTAAAGCTTTTTTATTACTAATTTTTCATTTGTGTGCCTTCTTTTAATTCATGTGTCAGCCACCTTGTGTCCCATTTATGAAAAAGGCAGGATATAACTTGAACAAAGAAACAAACAAAACAAATTAATTAAAATAAAAAAATTAAAATAGTTTTAAAACAAATCAGTAAAGTACCTTTCCCCTAATGTACACATTTTTGGCACTTTTCTTTCTTTTGGTTAACTGCACTACAAAATTCTGAGAAGTGCAACTACCCGAGGATAATTGCATATTGATTCAGGAAATGTGATAGTACTGGATTGTTATCAAGC
The DNA here is from genome assembly GCA_030847615.1 of Gambelia wislizenii. Lineage (NCBI taxonomy): Eukaryota > Metazoa > Chordata > Lepidosauria > Squamata > Crotaphytidae > Gambelia > Gambelia wislizenii. The sequence continues at coordinate 297,110,568 of JAUMIR010000004.1, forward strand.
TGCAAACTGAACAAAACTTTCAGCTGTCTCCCTCATCATGGGCTTGTTGTTGTGTGCCTTCAAGTTGTTTCTGACTTATAGTGACCATAAGATGAGCCTTTCACAGGGTTTTCTTGGTAAGATTTGTTCAGAGGGGGGTTGCCTTTGTCTTCCTCTCAGGCTGAAAGAGTGTCACGTGCCCAAGGTCACCCAGTGGGTTTCCATGGCTAAGTGAGGATTTGACCCTGGTCTCCAGAGTCATAGTCCAACACTCAAACCACTACACCACAATGGCTCTCTCATTGGCACAAGGAAGGAAAGCTGCCTCCTGAACTCATAAGTTTGTTGGAGAAGATTTCCTCTTTCCATTGCTGTCACGCCAGACCCTCAAACTCTGAGGATTTTCAAAAGCCAAGTACTGCAATTTCGGTAGTGTCCCACTTTTTGTCTAATCCATTGCATTCTATTTACTAACATTTACACACTATTGATCAAAATGTGCACATTTGCCCATATTTGGAATGGAAAGGACCTGGAGTATTAAAATAATTCAAATGCAGAAGAAAGTAAAGTTAACAGATATTGGCTGATATCCTTCATCTCCCTGGCTTCTTCAACCAGCATGGCCTCTATAACATGTAAAAGTACGTCATGGCAGTAATTGTTTTATTTCCTATCCTGCCATGGAATTAGCAAGGAAGTGGAACACTATTAGAACTTGGCGTGTGGAATTACGCATTAATTGTGCTATGCAACACATGTGTTGAATGGCAGCATTGCTCAACTGAACCCAGATCAGAAATGTGCAATTCAAGCCAGATAGCAAATGCACAATTGAACAACCAAATGTGCATAAGCATACATGCACATGAGCATCCACGCACAATGGCAGCACATACAGAGCTCCATTTCTGCAACCTTGAACTGAATGCTCAACATTGAAAAAAAAATCTCAATTGCTTTTGAAGGGGACTAACACATGCATAAGAAACCAACATGATGCTGACCTTTGAGTTTCCCATCCCTACTATGTATTTGAATAGATTTTAAAAATATATATTAAAACAAGAACAAATAAAACAGTGATAAATTCATTCATAAACTCAATGTAACATGGCAGTCAAACACAATTATCAATTCATAATTAGAAGGGATTTTTCAAAAAAACAAACCAACCACCACCTCCATATATCTTGGGGTCCATAAGCTGTTTCAAGTGTGGTAGCAAAACTAGTAAAGCAATTTCAAATTACCATACCATCATGTGTGGGATTAATTTCCTATAAATTTCTGATAAGATTTTTTTCTTCTGCTAATGCAGAAGATTATCTGTCTGTCTGTCTGTCTGTCCTCTAATGTTAATTCCTTTCACCCATTTCCAATATTTTGGTATTTCCATTCTTGCAGCCACGAGTAACATTATAATCAGTGCTTTGAGTTTAAGTCTTTCATTTTTAGATGTTCATTTCATGTTTTTCAGGTGAATATCTCCAACTTTGACATTGTTATGGAGTCTGATGAGGGAACGTTCATGCCCACTGGCCTGGCTTTCACAGGCAGTGATAAGGCTCGTAGAATCATGAGGGAGATTATGAAACTGCTGAAACCTATCAACGTTACGGAAGTCTTTGAAAATGGTGAAGGAACCGACATCAGGTATTGGATGCAAGCTGGAATACCAGGTGAGATTCCTGGATGAGTTTTGAAAATTACTCAGTTGTCCTACCTGTTTCCCATTATTTTCTTACTTCTCTCCTTTCTTTGTGTGATAAAGGCAGACTTGACAACAATTTTTCTAGAATATTTTTTAATTATTTCATTTATATTCTGCCTTTCTCCCAAAGTGGGGCCCAAGGTGGCTTCCAGAGTAGTCAATTAAAACAATTAAAAATAAAATTTAAAACAGTTAAAATCACAGATAAAAACATTTTAAAATTATTTTAACAAAGTTTTAAAAGATAACTAAAACATCAAATTAAAAGCCCCCCTGCTTATGCATTATACATTAAAAGGCTGCTTAAACAGAAACGTCTTTATTTGCTGGAGAAAGAAAAGCAGGGGGGGCAGCCTAACCTCCCGAGGAAGGGAGTTCCAGAAGGTGAGAGCAGCCACTGAGAAGATACGCTCTCATGTCTGCACCAAGCAATCATTTTATCATAAATTAAGTGTATGTGTTATACTTAATTGAGGAAATTGCTTCAGGTTTTTTTTCCCCAGACTGAGATGGAATATCTTCCTTTACCTGTCTAAATTTACAAACTCAGTTTCATCTCTTTAATTCTTTAGTGATTAAATCCAGACTTGGAATGCCAGAATTTTAAATGCCACAGAGCAGACCCCCTTTCATTTATTTTGCTGATATATGTTATGTTATTTTTGTTTTCTTTCCTCTTAGCACAGTTTTTTTTCCTGCTTGTCAGTTTGTTCTCATTTTGTTAAAATATACAAAAGAACCTTTAAAATGAAGAGCTTATGTTGTTGTTGTTTAAAAAAAAAACAAATTAGCAAACCAGTGAAAGCCATTCTGTCATGTTCTTAAGCCTGTTCTACCCTCCGTTTCTGCAGCTAGGTGGTCAACATGATATCTTCATACTAAATTGCTTAAAATATGGCATTTTTACCTTAAAGTGGAGTTGGCTTGTCCTCAGGTGTCTGGTTTTAAAATATATATGTGGGCTGGCCCCTTTTTAGATTTTCCTTGGGGTTTTTCCAGGCTATGAGGCCATGTTCTGGAATAGTTCTGGAATAGCCCAGAAAAACCCCAAGGAAAATCTATGGATGCTGGCCGTGAAAGCCTTCGATTGCACATTGGCCCCTTTTTGTTTTGATTTTTAGCAGATCCAGCTTCTTTAAAAAAAAAAAACTGTAGAAAATCTACACAGGTCATGTTATAGTTCAGTTTCACCTGTAGTTTCACAATGCTGTCACTCAGCTTGTTTCTCTCCTTGGCCCGTAGTTGTGTCATTACATTGAAAACTCTCTCACACGTATACATATCTCAAGGCTACCGAAGCTTGGCTATATAATGTATGCTTGAGCTTCATTTTTAAACTTTTAAAATGAGCAATATGCTTATTCAAATTTAATGTTTAAAATAATCTTTTTCAGATTTAAAGTTTAAAATAATCCTTCTTTTCAAATTTAAAGTTTAAAATAATCCTTCCTAGAGCAGTGGATTAAAAATAGCAGGACATTCCCCTCTACTTGAAAAGACAGGGGAAAGCATGCCAACCAAATATAGCCCATTGAATACAGTCTTGCATTTTTTTTCTCCCTCCCTTGTTCACATTAAATAGTTGGCTATGAAAAAAACAAGAAGTGTGTAGCACAGTCTGTGACCTCCTGCACATGCCATTGCATGATGTGCTATATTTAGGAATATATAAGCAGAGCATGAGTGGAGGCAAACAGGTAGTTCTGGAAGGTCTCTAAGATAGCAAACTGAACAGGCACGAGTTGGGTCTCAGTTTTCTCTACTTTGAAACTCTCAACCCACTCAATGACCAGAATCCTGTTGGTGTGTTATAGAAGGGGTTAGACATCTTTGTCTGATGCATAATGGCTCTATTCACTTCAAATCTGCAGAAGCAGATTTCCACATGTGGTGCCACTCCACATGGATGCTCACTGTGCATGGATGCACATGTGCATTGCACATGTGCATTCAGTTTACTAACAAGGCAGTATTTCACAATTGCTTTGGAACATTGTGAGAGTAAAGTTACACTCCATCTTCTCAGTGTAGGGATGTAATTCTTCACTACAGTACTTTCATTCTGGAAGGAAGCTATGAATAACGTTAGCAATTTTATTACACTGTGAGAAAGTCTATAAAAACTGCAAAGCTTTCATAGAATATTTGCAGTTCACAAATTGCTGCAGAAGCTCATCTGGACAAAAGGTATTGCCCTTGCATTTCGAGAGGATTTTTTTTCACAGTCGACATAACACCTTAGTAACCAGGGGCTTGGTTACACGGTGGAAAAAAAAACCATGAAGAATTTGCCAAGATTCCTAATTGTTTACATGCATTGTGCCACAAAGTCGCCTCTTTCAGAAGGAGGGGGGCACAAAAACCCATTAGTAATGCAAAAAAGGATTTCGGGACTTTTCCCGACTTTTTTGAAAAGTAGCGCATTTTTGATAGTCTGAATAACCATTACACTACGTTCTGTGTGAATTACCAGCAGTCTTTTGATACATTCACAGCAGAGCTTTGCCATGATTGGTTGAACTCACCAGGAAGGGGTGTGGACAAGGAGGGGATGGAGGAAAGATCCATGTTGTTTCCAGCCACGAAAAAGACTGTGAGTGCTAGCCTTGTGTGTGTGTGTGTGTGTGTGTGTGTTTCCTTCTCTCCCTCCCACCTTGCTACTTTCAGTGTGTGAATGATCGTTATCTCCCCTCCTGAGAGCACGTCCCTTCCCTTCTCCGTCTTGTGCTTAGCCACGAAAGAGACTGGAGTGGTAGCCTTGTGTGTGTGTGTGTGTGTTACCTTCTCTCCCTCCCTCCTTGCTATCTTGTGCCCAGCTGCTGCAATCTGAAGAATTAAGCAAGCCTTTTCCAGTCTCTCTTGTGTGTGTGTGAATGTTCGTCTCAGGCATTCCTGTGGTAATCAGAGGATGTGCTTGGGAGGCCACGCCCCCGTCTCAGTCTGTGTGTGAACATCAAAGCAGAAAACAGCTGAAAACTAAACCGATAGACCAATTAAGCAATAATTCATGTGAACGATGCAGTACTGCTGCGAAACAGCGATAAAGCGCAAATTACCGCAATAAAAACTGTTGTGTAACTGAAGCCCAGGAAGATGAAAGTAGCAGATGATAAGGTGGCAACAAGCATGTCCAAGACCCTCTTCTCTGCTTTGGCCCTGCATATGCCGAGGCTACAGCTTACATAAGGGCTCTCCTTTCCTATTTTTGCATTTTTTATACTTTTGCCATGATTCTCTGGGATTGTTCTGCTTCCAGCAGTTTTGTATTACCTTGGACAATGTTTTGTAAGTCTGTGCACAGAAAAAATATATTTGATTAGGAATTCACTTTGGATAGTGGGTCACCTTGGTTTTGAGCTTCATCATCTTTCTATTTGGATCTAAAGCAGAACTGTTCACTGTCTTAAATTGGGGAGGTTTAGGATTTCCTATTTTAGGAAGTAATCATTGTCATCATCACTTCTACTCAGGGTGTAAATGGGGGGGCAAGATGAAAGTATTGGGGCTAAAATATGATTTCTGTTATCAGAACAGAACAGTAACAGAAATCTTATTTTAGGGCCAATACTTTCATCTGCCCCCCTCCATTCCTTCAGTCCCCACATTTTTCGCATTGCAGAGTGGTAGGCATTGAAAACCATTTACACATAGGACATTATCAGACTAGCATGTAAAAACACTGTAATTCTGTGAATGAGGAAAGTGGCATTGTTACACTTACTATCACATGTTGCTGTAATCATGCGAAAGAACCGCCATGGAATGATTGCATGATGACCACTAGCGCTTTAAGAACAGCAGTTTACTTCCACACATGTTTGGGTCTCTTTACTTTTCATTTACAATTCCTGAGGGGGGTTAACTACACAGCAGTCTTGTGTTCCAATTTTGCCTAATCATTGGGGGGGGGGTTCTTGAGTTACCCCTCCCCACTCATATGTTCTATGATCCATTTTTGATATGTACATTCATCAGTTCCTGATGTTGCAAAACATTAGGTGCCCTGAAACTATGTAGGTTCCTTCAGCCTGGACCACCAATATGTATGCCTATGGCAGTATCCTGGCTGCCAGGAGCCCTGGGATATACAGTTTTCAGAACAAATACATTAATAACATGGAGAATTAAATTTCCCAGAGTCCCTGTCACCTGTGGACCTGCCATTTTAGCATCCCAGGTGCCAGGAATGGAGGATTCATATGGTGGCCACCTTGTTTCTGGTGCAATTTCTGCTATAAATCATTCAGGCCATGTCATATTGTCAGTTTTATCATGGGATATTCAACAGCTAGTCTGTATTTTTGAATTGGGCTTGTGGGTGAACAAGCTATTTTTATATATTTTTGGAAAATAGTTTGGTTTTGCAAATCCAGTTCCAAATCAAGCCACAGGGCATCTGCATATTAGTAAAATCTGTTCAGCACTGAATATGGCTCCCCAGTAGTAAAACAGGGGTGTTTCCAGTGGCCTTTTTCCTTTTGTATAGCTAAAGAGCTCTTTATAATCAGAAGATCTTTTAACAACATTGCAACCTTCCCCCCATGTTCTTAATTTTAACTTAAGTAGTCCATAATATCTGTATGTGGGTGGTCTCTTCCTTTCTAGTAAACGCAAACCAAGTGCACTTGAATTAAATGAAATCAATTACATCTGATGGCCTTTTGATTTGTGTTGTTTGTCAGCCCTGTGAGACATAGCTTCTTTATAAGAAAGTCTTCCTCATCAATTTCCTTCAATTTGTGTTTCATTTCTGAACTTCAGTTGCACAGAAAACATTTTTGACTCCGCACATGTTCTGACCAACAGTCTGTGCTCAGGGCTTATGATGAGAACATGATGTTGTGCGTGCAGCTGTAAAGCAGTCCTGCTTGCTTGGTGTTCTTGCTAGGAAAGGCATTCTGGGACTTCAGCTAGACAAACACTCTGATGTTCTCAACCAGTAAACAAGCCACTAGGTGGAAGAAAAAGAGGCTTATTTGCTGTTGGGTTTTTTAATCAAACGAGTCCATGTCAATAGGCTGGCAATCTACACCCAGTTTTAGTCTTAACTTTAAATGAGGTATCCAAAGTGTTTAATGCCATCCCCCAAAGAGTTTCAACACCTTAGGTAGCTCTTTTAAAGTTTGGATTAAAATCTGGAGTACCGGTAGCTTCTCCATTAACAAGGAAGCCATCAGCCACCACAGGTGACCTACAAGTTGTTGAAGGAGCAGAGTTTCCTATCAAACCATAGACTAGGGTGTTATCTAGGCGGTGAAAAAAAAATCCTCTCAGAATGTATGGGGAATACATTTTGTCCATATGAGCTCCTGCAGGGATTCACCATATTCAAAAGGAGGGGGGCCAAAAACTCCAACTACTTCACGATAACAGCCTTCACTGTTTCTCACAAAGTTATTTTTTTAAAATATGCAGAAATGCACATTCAAGCCCGTTTGAACAATCAATTCAAATTGAAGCATATCCCAGAAGTAAAAACGTGATTGGTTAGATGTGTGCAGCAGTGGGCTTGCTGGCAACAGAGAGTCCAGAGCCACCATTATTGATTTTCACAGAAGCGATGATGCACTATGTTTGTTATCCAAATCATTTTTATTAAGTCTTTTGCCATATAAAATTAAACATATAGACATCATAGACACATTTAGCCTCCTTATACCAGCAATTCAAAACACCTCAAAACAAAACAAAAACAATAAAACTCAAACACTTAAACATAAAACATATAATTAGACAAAAAACCCACCCTCCCCTTAAAACAAAAAGACATCCCACATGTTCCTAAATTGCTTCTACATTTAAATGATCTAAGTTTCCACCTCTTCTTTATCATGATGCACTATTTTTGAGTGGCAGAGCAAAAAAAAAAAAAATTAAGCAGAAGATTGCTCTTCTGCATCTCTGATTTAACAGGAGAGGGAAACTGTGGGAGCTTTTGGGGAATAACAATGCACATAATTCACTCGTAGTCACCATCTTTATTTGTGGGCATGTTCCATGTGAACTTCAAACATGGATCGCTTCCCATGCCAGTGATCTTGCGAATGTATCGTGGAGACAAATGAACATTGCTCTGATGGTGAATTAATGCACTATTTTCTGTAATTAATTCTCCCATCTAGCTGAGCCCAAGGTATATGTAGAAACAAAGCATGAAGGTGTACTTTGTCCAGTTACTTGGTGTAACATTTAGAAATGAATTCATTGTCATTATTCATTGCAATGTTTAAGAAGTTCCTTGCTGCACTGCTTTTTATTTTTGTATTACTTTCCATTGCTTGTAGGGTGAAAGTAGCTTAGGACTGAAAAAAGAATTGGTTTCAAAGGAATTGCACTGCCTGCCAATATGCTTTCAGTCTGAAGTTAGTGGGACCTTGTTTCATGAGGGAGCACATCTCCCTAGATATATGGCTGACTGAGAATTGAGGTCTATTGGAGGGGCCCTCCTCTGTGTCCGACTGGTAGAACATGGGAGAGGGCCTTCTCTGTGGTGGCACCTCAGTTGTGGAATACTGTACTCTCCTTTGGGAAGCTCTAATTAGTGCCAAGGTAACCCAGGGCTTTTTGTAACCTAATTGATTTTATCTCATTTCCACGTCTGGCATGTTTGGCACTATTTAAAATGGTTTTTACTGGTTTTAAGTTGTCTTTTTTTAACTGATACATGATTTAATATCTTTAGTCTTTTAAAATTACTCCTATTATTTGTTGTTTTAAATTGGTTTTATTGTAAGATGCCCTGAGATCTTCAGATATAGGGTGGGATATAAATACTTTTTTAAAAAAAATTCTAAGTAAGAATGGCCTGATATGTGAACTATCAATGGCTAACTGCCTCTGCAATGGTCCTTTAAAGTAACTTTTGAAAAGTAACTAGAAAATATTCATTCATTATTCGAAACAAAACTGAAACTTAATAACTACAGACTGTAAGCTTCAAACGCTGGAGAGCAGCCGATCATTTTTGTTGAAAGACAGTGGACACAAATGAATGCTGCTGTGAATTTGCAATAATGTGCAGCAATGAGCATTATTTCCTTTCATCTAGACAGGCCCTCAGTTTATTACTGTAGAGTTTATACCTCAGAACACCAGCTTACCACCACATCACTGCTTCTGTGGGAGGAAGTATTACCACTTTTTACACTAGTGTTTATTTACTACTGGCCATTCCTGCCTTGGGGATTCTAGGAGCTGTTTTCCCAGCTGTGGGTCCATGTTAATGTCTTGTACCCTCCACATTGGCAGGTAGCCTAGGCAGGAGGAACTCATTCTGTACAATGATTTCTGCAGGCCATTAGAGGAACTTGTGAGAGTTGGGACCTTCCACATTGTGTTCCCATTGGCCCTCTGTCATACCTTCCAACATTTCACAGATTAAAATTTGGGTGTATGTGGCCAAGTAACAAGAGAGCGTTGTCAAGATCGGCAAAAAGGCAAAATGGCAAAATAAGCAAGAACAAGCTAGGAGAGGCTACCACAGTTTGCTTTTGGTTGAGCCTACAAGGAAGAGAAACATTCTGCTTCATCCTCTCCTCTTCTCTTGCTGAGTTAACCAGTGGAAGTAAGCTGAGGACAAAAGGGAAGGTGGGAAGGCTAGGGAGAAGCTGGGACATTTTAAAAGCAACTGAAAATGTGGGACAACAGAAAATGAAGCAGAACTGTGTCTGCCAAACTAGGACAGTTGGAGGCTATGCACTGTGGCAAGTAGTAGTAGCTCATTAACGTCAAGGCAAATAGTTGCTTGTAGTCACTTGACTGTCAGTAATTCTTGCTGTTCTAGAGCTGCCACTCTGCAATGTTCCTTTGCTGCATTTGTGTGAAAGAGGCAATGAATTACTTTCCCTCCTTGCTCCTAACCACTTTTTCTGCTAAGTAGTGGCTGGAGGCTTTGTCTCTCCGACATGCTATCATTAGTTTCTGTAGTTCTCTTTCTCTTGTTGGGGCTACTAAGGCAGATCAAGAGAGAGATTTCACACATTAGAACTTATGCCAAGGTCTGTCTATTGCAACTGAGCTAAAATGGGTGTTTGTGCCCCCATGTCTGTTCCATCACATGCCATTTCAGAGCTTGGAAAAGTTCCTTACTTGGACTACAAACTCCCAGAATCTTCCAACATCAAAACATTCTGCGAGTTGTAGAAAGTTCTTGGAGGTGTAGTAAAAAAAAAAAAAATAGAAAAGGAAGGGGGGCTTTTCCCAGCTCTGTCCCCTTATATATTAGAGTCCTATATATTTGTATGAGAAATCTGATACCTTGGTGGGACATGGAGTTGTATCTCTTCATCTCAGTTTCTGGGAGAAAATGGCTAGATCATGGATATTTATCACAGGGGTGTGATGCTTAAAGACACCCTTATCTCCATTACACTTCATGCACACTTCAGAATTGCATCATAGAAAAGAGGATCAGGCTGTTACTTTGTGGATGGTTTTGTTTTGTGACAGTTTGTCAAGTAACAACTGAAGTCCAAGGCCATGTTAAGACAGCAAAAAGTAATCAGAAGGCATTCATCGTCTGAAACAGTAGCTGCCAATGACTGACGCTAAAATGTTTTTGCTCAGACATGACATTTTCAATCTTTCCCATAAAATCAGTAGAGATGCGATGCATCCTTCACTTCATTTTTTAAGAACTAGATCAACTTTTAAACAAAAACAAAAACATTGCTTGTTACATGACTAGTACTCAGTGTGTGTGGGGTGTGTGTGTGTGTGTTTCCCTTTAAAACGTATCTCCATGAACATTCCTAGGCCTAAATCCAACTGTTAGCCCCTCCTCATTAAATCAATGGAAGTTACGTGCAATCAGTTGAATCAATGGGAATCAATAGAATCAATGGGAGCTACACACAGTAAGTACTAACTCAACAAAAGTCATTTATTCAACAGGTCCACTCTAGTAGAGGCTAACAATTAGATTTAATCCTTGCGTTTCAGTGATACAGCACTTACCCAGGTGAAGGCATACTCTGGAGCTTGGAGGCCTCCCCATCCCATTTTGGACTTCTTCAGAGCTCTGGCAGGCCACAACACCCTATCACAACCACCAAAATACTTTTGGTCAATTTTGGGGTTTTTTAAAGGTTTTTTTTTTTTTTACCCCTGTTTGGAGGTGCATCCCCTTAGAAGAGAAATTTCAGCTTAACTTGGCTAATCCAAGTATATATATATATATATATATTTGTCTGAAAACCTTTTTTGGCCCCCCTCCCCCAAACTGGTGGTGACTTTGAAGGTATTTGTAGGGGCTCTAAGGGCCAAACTGGACCCTTATAAGGCCACATGCAGCCTGCAGACCACATGATTCCAACCCCCAACATAGACTCTGAGGCTATATGAATGAATAAGTATAGTGCAACTTTTTAAAAGCTTGGAGGACATAAACTGTACTTTTCATATTCCCTATTGACATTGACTACCTAGTAAATATTTCTAGGGTATGCCTCAAGGAGTTTCCACAGAAATTTATCAGGGTTGTGGTGTTTGTTTTATTATAAGTAACATAATAAATAATGGAGGCCTTCTCATCCTGTTTCATTAGATGATAATGTGGTCCCAAGTTATTTGCTGTGCTTATGTTTGCTTTGAAATGCAAGTTATTTACCCAGAAAACCTCACCTTGATAGGAAGGCTCTAATTTTCAGAATAAGATGTCCACGTTGCATTTACTGCCATCAATTTATATTTTGGACTTCACCCTGGAAAGAAAGCTAAACTTTTCTAGTAGCTTGAAAGTGAAGGATTTTGTGGTGAGGTGATGTCTACAGGTCTGTCTCATTCTCCAAAGCAACTTCCACAAGAATGTGTGTGTAGTGAGCCTACATCAACCCTGGAGATTATAAATTCAACCTTTCATCTACTACAGCTGTCCAATTTAGTTTTCTGCAGCACTGGACCTTCACCTCCCATTCCCTAAACAAACAGTCACACAGGTTTCGGGAAGAGCAGTTTTATTTCCAGGCACTGTTTACTGGACAACTTTGTCATTTTTGGACTTTGTTGTCTCACTAATCAAATAAAAGAGTATATACAAAATGGCTTTTGTAAAAGTTTAAACAAAAATCTTGTGTGAATTATGGTTATCCTTTGAAAAGTCTGACCTTTCTTTTTAATACTCAAATAAATAACTTTCAACACATTTAATTGTTACCATTTCTGAATGGAAATGTTCATGACAACATAGCTATGTGGATATTAGTACTATTCCATGAGCAATTAGCTTTGACATTAGAGACTATGAAATTGTGGGCAAAGCTTTCTGTTGAAAGTGTATAGCTAGAGTGTAATGAACCATAAACTGCTTCCCCAGAGGAAATGTCTGAGTGTGTGTGTATGTCATAGAATCATAGAGCTGGAAGAGGACCATGATGGCCATTGAGTCCAACCCCCTGTCATGCAGGAATACACAAAGTACTCCTGACAGATGGCCATCCAGCCTCTGTTTAAAAACCTTCAAAGAAGGAGACTCCACCTCACTCCAAGGCAGTGTGTTCCACTGTCAAACAACTCTTACCATCAGAAAGTTCTTCTTCATGTTTAGGTAGAATCTCTTTTCCTGTAGTTTGTATCTATTGCTCTGTGTCTTAGGAGATTATCACATGATCGTGTCTCAGGGCAATCACATTATGAAAGGAAACAGGAACATACTGCTTTGAAAACATTTCTTATCACACCTTTCTTCTTTTGCCTGACTGCACTGCTTTGAAAACCTCCTGATGTGGTAAGTCGCTTCATTGCAGCTCCGGCATTACAGCAGTCAGTGCCATGAGGAGGCCTGATCATCCTCTTCTCCTGCTCTCTCACACTCCCACTTGCTATTCCAAAGATGACTAAGTCCATGCCTCTGGGTTATTAGCTACCCCTCCTAATATGGTGATATCTGCAAATTTGATCAGCATGCCCTCTGTTCTATAATCCAAGTCACGGATAAAGATGTTGATTAGCACTGGACCCAGGACAGAACCCTGTGGCAACCCACTAGTCACTTCTCTCAAGGATTAAGTGGAACCATTGGTGAACACCGTTTGGGTTTGGTCTGTCAGCCAATTACAAATTGACCTAATAGTAGCATTGTCTAGTCCACATTTTATAGCTTGTTTGCAATAATATCATGGGGAGCATTGTCAAAGACCTTACTGAAATCAAAATATGCTATATCCACAGTATTCCCTTCATCTACCAAGCTTGTTACTCATGTTGACTTTTGGTGATCATGGCATCCCTTTCTTACTTACAGACTGTCTTTTTAATGATCTGCTCTAGAATCTTTCCTAGTACTGAAACCAGGCTGATTGGGTCCTCTTTTTTCCCCTTTTTGAAGATGGGGAAACATTTGCCCTCCTCCAGTCTGCTGGGATTTCTCCTGTTCTCCAGGAATTCTCAAACATTATTGTCAGTTGTTGTGAGATTACTGTACTTCTTCCAGTTCTTTTAATACACTTGGATGTAGTTTATCTAATCCTGGAGACTTGAATTGATTTTCAGTAGCCAGCCATTCCTGAACTGAGCTGCCCTCATGCTTGGTCCAGAAACTTCAGTTGGTACAAAATATGGCAGCCAGAGTGGTCTCGGGAACATCTCGGAGAGACCATATAACTCCAGTGTTAAGATCTCTCCACTGGCTGCCTATCAGTTTCCGGGCCCAGTATAAGGTGTTGGTTATTACCTTTAAAGCCCTAAATGGTTTGGGTCCAACTTATCTCCGGAACCGCCTCCTCCCATACAATCCTCCCCGCACACTCTGGTCCTCTGGGAGGAATTTGCTTCAGCCACAAAAATCTAGGCTGTCTGCAACCTCCCAGAGGGCCTTTTCGGTAATCACCCCCAAATTGTGGAATGACCTGCCGAACGAGATCCGTCAGATAACAACCCTGAGTAGCTTTTAAAAAGCACTAAAGACGGATCTCTTTCGGCAGGCCTTTCCTAATTAGATCCCGGCCTCAGGGGATCCTGGCTTCTTTTAGTACACTGGCCATTTATAGTATTTTATAGTATTTATTGTTTTTAATTGTGATTTTATATCAGTTGGTTTTAATTTATAATTGTTTAATATTTTTTATGGGGGAGGCTGGGTGGGGGGTGTTTGGGGATTTTATCTGTATTGTATTTTAATTTTTGTAAGCCACCCCGATTGTTTTAACAGAGGGGCGGGGTATAAATAAATTTTATTATTATTTATTATTACCTCTTTACCTTTTCTGTGCTACATTTCCACTACTGCATCATCTGCTCCATTTTCCCCAGGTTGAGCACTATTCTCCTTTTGGGTGAAGACCAACGCAAACAAGGTGTTAAGTAGTTCGCCTTTTCTCTGTCCCTAGCACTTTGTGATGTTCTCCACGTAGTGGCCCTATCATTTCCTTGTTCTTCCTTTTGCTATGGACATAATAAAAAAGCTCTTTATATTGTTTTTAACCTCTCTAGCTAGCCTGAGCTTGTTCTGTGCTTTAGATTTTCTGAGTTTCTCGTTACACATGCTGCCTATTAATTTGAATTCCTATTTGGTAATTTCTCCCTTTTCCCTTTCTTGTACATATCTCTTTTAAATCTTAGTTGAAAATTCTTTAGACATCCAACCTGGTTTGTTTAGATACCTCTCATTTTTTTTTCTCCTCACTGAAACTGTTTGAAATTGTGCCTTCAATATCTCTCTTTTATGGAAGGCCCATTCATCATGAATTTCCTTCTCTTTTAGTATTCCTGACCACAGGATCACACCCAGTATTTCCCTAAGTCTACTGAAATCAGCTTTCTTAAAGTCTAGAATGCATGTCTGACTACGCTTGGCTTCCCCTTTCCATTCTGTAACAAACTCTGAAAGAACATGGTCACTCCCACCTAAGGATCCTGCCACTTCCACCCCATTAACCAGGTCATTACTGTTGGTTAGGATCAGATCTAAAATTGCTGATCCCCTAGTTGCCTCTTCCAACTTGCTAAATAATGAAACTGTCTTCAAGGCAAGTGAGGAATTTTTGGGACTTTATACTCTTGGTAGAATTTGATTCCAACAAATATCGGGATAGTTGAAATCTCCCATTACTGCTGCACCTCTTCTGTCTCCCTCCCCCTCATAACTCAGTTTAAAGCTCTCCTGATCATGTTTGGGAGACTCTTAGCAAATATGTTCCTGCCAGCTTTTGTAAGGTTCACCCATCACTTTCCAGAAGTCCATATTGATGAAAGTGCACACCATAGTCCAAGAAGCCAAATTGGCGGCAGCACCTTCTATGAAGCCAATTGTTCACCTCTACTATTCTTTCCCTTTCTGGACTGTGTCCTTTAACTGGGAGGAGATATGAAATGACAACTTGTGTATGAAGGTCCTTCAGCTTCCTATCCAGAGCTTCATAATCCCTTCTGATATCTTGAATGCTATCCCTTGTGGTGTCGTTAGTACCCATGTGGACCAAAAGGAAGGGGTAATGGTCAATGGGCTTGATGAGTCTTGTCAGCCTCTTTTTACTTCATAGATTTTTGCCCCAGGGAGACAGCACAACTCTCGAGACATCCTGTCAGGCCTGCAAATCACTGCTTCTGTTCCCTTCAGCCGGAGGTCCCCTACCTCTACCACACATCTGCTCTGAGGATTGGCAGGGGTCATTCTATGTGCTGAATCTTCCAAGGTCACCTACACATTCTCTGAGGACTGACATTGTTGCTCTTGTCGCTATTCCTCCTCATCACTGATAAGGGAGAGAGCTTTGAATTGATTCTGTAGCTCCAAACTCACAGAATGATATCTGGTCCTTTTACTTCCATCTGTTACATTCCTCCAAATGTCTACTTCCTGTGTTTGGGAATGGACCTCCTCCTCAGACACATCCCCTGTGTGTTCCTCATCCAGAACAGTTTGCTCTTCTCTGTCCAAGAAAACGTCATGGCCCCTAACACGCTGTACGTACATACATGGGCCTCAAGTTGCTGGACCTTCTCTTCCAACAGGGCAACCCACTTGCACTTGCTGCAGGTGTAGCTACCCACATCCTCCAGCAAGAGCACAAACATATCACAACTGTTCCAGGTGATTGCAGCAGTTTCCTCCTTATCCAGATTCAGTAGTTTTACATAGGCACGGAAACAGAACTCTGGGCTTCCCCTCGAAACTCCTCTGCTAAACCCCCATGCAAAATGACTGTTTGCCTTGCTGCCTGTTTGCCATACTCCTGTTCACTGAGCTCCATGGACTGGGTCTGCAGCTGTATAGAGAGCTAGTGGCTGCTAGCTCTTCCCTCCAATCAGGTTTCTGCCTCACTTCATCTCACGAGATGCCTCACCCCCCTGAGACCATGTGCTCAGGCAGTTGGCCTGGCCCTATACACAACAGAACAATAGAATGCTAATGAGCACACAAGCAAGCCTCCTCCCAGCTCACACAAACAGCCTTACTGCAACAGACACAACATCCTTAACCCAAAATATGTGTTTTGTATATATACCCATTAAAATAAGTGAGTACAGTTGGGGAAACAAGTTTACTCCCTTCTCCCTTCTTTGAAAATCAGTGTTTTTATAGTTTAATGAATCTTATTTAAAGTATTAAAAACTTAAAAGTATATCTATGTTATGAGCAGTATCATGGAGCTGTAAAACACTGCATGTGGCATGTTTGCAGGAAACAATATTGAATAGACAATTAAGTAACTAGGAATCTTCTGGCACTTCAAAGGCTAATGGGTTTTACCTGGTGTCTGCCTTCTATTTACAAGAGGCTCTTCTAGCATCATTTATGGACTGGAGAGGTTGCACTTGGGAAGAGGGGTCCATTTGCACATATCTCATAATACAGTCATCCCTTCACATTCGCGGGGGTTAGGTTCCCCAGACCCCCGCGAATGTGAAAAATCTGCGAATAACAATTGCCCTCCCCCTCCCCCGCCAAAGCAACCATAGTTCCTTTCTCCCGCCTCCCCCTCCCTCCCAAGGCCTTCATCAGGCCTCCGGAGTGTCTCCGGAGTGTCTCCGGAGGCCCCATGATCGCCTCCCCAGCCCTCCCCACCCCTTCCCCAGGCCTTCATGGGGCCTCCGGAGCGTCTCTGAGGGCCCCGTGAAGGCCACCCCGGCCCTCCCCACCCCTTCCCCAGTCCTTCATGGGGCCTTCGGAGCATCTCCAGGGCCCCGTGAAGGCCTCCCTGGCTCTCCCCCTCCCTCCCAAGGCCTTTGCGGGGCCTCTAGAGGGTTTCTGAAGGCCCCGCGGAGGCCTTCCCAGCCCTCCCCGCTCCCTCCCAAGGCCTTCGCAGGGCTTCGCAGGGCCCCGCGGAGGCCTCCCCGGTGCTCCCCAAGGCCTTTGCGGGGCCTTGCAAGCCCCCACGGAGGCCTCCCGGCCCTCCACCCTCCCTCCCAAGGCCTTCGTGGGGCCTCCAGAGGGTCTCCGAAGGCCCCGCAGAGGCCTTCCCAGCCCTCCCCCTCCCTTCCAAGGCCTTCGCGGGGCCTCCGGAGGGTCTCCAAAGGCCCCGTGGAGGCCTCCCCAGCCCTCCCCGCTCCCTCCCAGGGTTTCACGGAGCCTCCGGAGGCCCCGTGTCGTGGTTTTGGGGGGGCCCAGGGGGGCCCTCCCAAAACCGCGAATAATCAAAACCGCGAATGTCAAGTTCGCGAATGTGGAGGGGCAACTGTAGATCTAACTCTAATTTATTACTGTATACGCTTTTGTCTACTAGAGTCCACTTCATCCCAAAATCTTATCCCATAATAAGATAATAATCCTAAAGGGGTGTTTGAGTATAAAACAATACTTGGATGGGTTTCCACAGTTAAACAAAGGAAACTCTGACTTCATTGATTGCTGTTGATGTCTGATATTAAAGTTGATGGGTTTATGACAGCCTCCTTATTGTGGGAGAAGAAAGGTGAGAGGAAAGACATTTGGGGGGATAATGGGTGTTCCAGTCACTGTTTGTTTGTGAGTATGACTCACTGCCAAGAGCATCCAAGAGGGGATTAGCACATTCTACTTTGATGACTTTGATCCTAAGGGGCTCTCCTTAATTCCATCTTGAGTCTGTTTGTTGGGAATGTCTAAGACATCTTCATTAGATCTTGGGTGACGGCCACTTGAAACCAATTTCAGTTTGCTCTAGTCAGGCAAGACCTCATGATCATGTTCAATATTGCCAAATTATGAATTATTGGAGGGAGGGGGTTTAAGGCCAGGTAACACTTGGGCTGGTGTTCCCCCACCTCACCCCAGGGTGAGCTAAATGAGAGATGGACTCCCAAGGATTATAGAGGGCAGAAGCAAACACAAACCGAAGTGTATAAGCATGACCTGTCCCTCCCAAATAGCAATGAGAACTGTGCAAGCATGAAAAATTCACTCCACCTGCTGTTTCCAGCCTTCACATCTATCATCACCATCACCATCACCATCATCATCATCATCATCATCATCATTATTTCTGTCTCACCTTTTCCCTAGATCTGGACTAAAAGTGGCTTATAACAATTTAAACAGACATAGTTAAAAATTCACAAGATACAGAAGTTAAAACAATATTGAACAATAAAAAAATTAAAACCAGATTAGAATATACATCATTAAACACACACACATACACACACCAACACAACAATTAGCAATATCCTGTGCGTTGTGTAAGATGGGCCTTATATTATCTAACACATATTGGAAACTGCTTAATGCAGTGTAGATGTGTAAAATTGCTATTGCTTAAAACAGTTTGTAAGCCGTTCTGATAGCATTGTGGCTGAAGAGCAGGGTATAAATAACTAATAAAAATTAAAAATAAAATTATGTAGCCATATCTTTTCTGTGTCTCAAACTATAAAGAAAACACACACACACAAAATCTTAGATGGTCACATCTCTCTGTTTCTTGCTATCCTCAAAGGTGGTGTCCAGTTCTGCTCTAAGCATAGAAAAGACAACGTTGCTTTTTGGAAAGATAAACTTCCATATTTGTGAGGGAAAGCAGCAAAAGTGGAGTTTTCAAGCAATTAATTTGATTATTATGTTGTTATGCTGAGGAACCTCTGGTGAACTTATTTAACTACACTTTGAATTCATTGATGTGCTATTATGTAAAAGCAAATGAAGAGAATTAGTGATTGACATATAGTAAATTGCTGCATTCCATGTTGCTGGAAAACTACCGAAGCAACAAACAAGTCCCCAAACAAAACAACAAACAGACCCAAAGAGATTCAATATATTGCCAATTTCCATCAGAACCAATCAAAACATTATATCCTGAAGTATTTCCACAGTGTTGACGTCTTCAAAAGTGTAGTGCCTGTGACAGAATGCTTTCATAATTACTTCTTAGGCTTCCAACATTGATGAAAGGGTGTAAAGATATTTCTGCATTGCTCCACTGACTGGTCCAGTACTCTTCTAAAAGAAGTTCTGATGAAGAGAACTTCTTATCATTTAGACCAGAGCATTTTATCAAAATAATAACTCAGGGTGTTGTTGTTTTTAAAGAGCAAGCATGTTCTAACACATAAAAGACCTTCAAGAATTATGGGTAATTCTAGGAATTGCAACCTGATAGTGAAAGAAAGCAAACAGCTAATACAGATGTTCAGAAAAAGAATTCCACCTTCCTTCTAAATGTACTGAACAAAGGATGTTTTAAAACCATCAATGTATCTCTAGAGCAGGGATGGGAAGCATGTAGCCATCCAGGTGTTGGTGCACTTCAATTCCCAGCATTCCTCACCATTGGCTATGCCGATTTTCTGTCGGACAACATCTGGAGAGCAACATGATTCTCATCCCTCTCCTAGAGAGTATGGCAATTTCAGAGAACAAAGTTACTCAAATTAAACCTTAGAAATGTGTGATAACATGAGACAGGAAAAAGAGTGCTGGTCTTTTTCCTTGGGAAACAGTCAGATGGGAATTATTTCCTGGACTCTTGACTGTTGTATAAAGCAGGGGTCAACAAAGTATAGCTCTCCAGATTAATGGCCTCTATGAATTCTAAATCTAGGAATTAGTTAGGAACAGGGGAGACTCTGTGCTTTATGACTCATGGATTATAAGGCAGTTGTGGCACATTTTTTGAAATTTTGAAGTAGTGTCTGTGTAACTTGAAAAACTGATTGGTCTACAAGAAATGGCAGAACTTTGCTTCTTTTTAATCTTCCAAAGTCCTCAGAACACAGCTAACCATACTTTATGATATCTAGTGTGGTGATATAGGGTTTGCCTATCTGGCAGGTCAAAATGACTTGAACAGATTAGAAAGCTGGGACAAAACTAACAAAATGAATTTCAACAGGGAGAAATGCAGGATACTACACTTGGACAGTAAAAATGAAATGCACAGATATAGGATGGGTGACACCTAGCTTGATAGCAGTACAAGTGAAAGGGATCTAGGAATCTTAGTGGACCACAGATTGAACATGAGTCAGCAGTGTGATGCAGCAGCTAAAAAAGCCAATGCAATTCTAGGCTGCATTAATAGGAGTATAGTGTATAGAATCATAGAATTGTAGAGTTGGAAGAGACCACAAGGGCCATTCAGTCCAACCCCCTGCCACGCAGGAAATCGCGATCAAAGCATCCCTGACAGATGGCCATCCAGCCTCTGTTTAAAGACTTCAAGGGAAGTAATAGTGCCACTCTATTCTGCTTTGGTCAGACCTCACCTGGAATACTGTGTCCAGTTCTGGGCAACACAATTCAGGAAGGATATTGAGAAACTGGAGCAAGTCCAGAGGGTGACCAAAATGGTGTGAGGTCTGGAAGCCATGCCCTATGAGGAGCGGCTTAGGGAGCTGGGCATGTTTAGTCTGGAGAAGAGAAACATGATAGTCATGTTTAAATATTTGAAGGGATGTCATACTGAGGATGGAGCAGGCTTGTTTTCTGCTGCTCCAGAGATTAGGACACGGAGCAATGGACTCAAACTACAGGAAAAGAAATTCCACCTAAACATTAGGAAGAACTTCCTGACAGTAAGAGCTGTTCAGAAGTGGAATACACTGCTTCGTAGTGTGGTGGAGTCTCCTTCTTTGGAGGTTTTTAAACAGAGGCTGGATGGCTATCTGTTGGGAATGATTTGATTGTGTACTACTGCATGGCAGGGGGTTGGACTGGATGGCCCTTGTGATCTCTTCCAACTCTATGACTCTATGATTCTTCCATAAGGAAGAAATCCAGCCTAGACTTTAAGCTGTGGTGCCAGTTAGGTTGGTGTCACCCTTCCCCCTAACGATTTCACCTGGTGCGGTCCAGCCTCTCTGCACCCCCTAGTGCTGCCACTGACTTTAAGCAATTGATCCGTGGCTTACAAGAATGGTAAGCAAATGCCTTGCACCCCAAAGGGCCCACATTGCATTCCCAGCATCTTCGGTATGGCTGGAAAAGTCCCTTGTTTGGAACCTTAGAGAAGCTTTGCCAGTCAGGGCAAGCCTGCCTTCACCAACTTGGTGCTTTCTGGATGTTTTGAACAACTCCCATCGTAGCATGGCAATAGCCATGCTGTCTGTAACTGATGGGAGTTGAAGCCCAACACATGTGGAGGTCACCAGAGTAGGGAAGGCCAGTGCAGAGAACACTAAGCTAGATGGACCAATGGTGTTTCAAGTACAAAACAGCCACACATATTCACAGGAGAGCAATGTTCAGTAAAAATGGATTGTCCTGGCCAGGATGGCACCAGAGTGTTACTCCTGCTTGGTTTCCATTTTCTGTTCCATTCACTTGCATTTCATTTTAAATTCAGTGGGACACAGTTTCACAGTCCCTGGTAGAAGTGCATGGGAAATGACATTTGTTTTGAGAGAATGTTTAATGGAGTGTGTCTCTTGTAGTTCTATTCACTGTGCCTCTCCTCTTGATAAGCGAGCCTGGAATCCAGGCAAATAGTGCATAATCATATACTGTATTAAACTTTAGTTACAAAGAGCTGCCAATTAGGAGCAGAACCAGTGCAGTGAGTGCCAACTAGAGTAGTAAATCAATTACATTGTTTCCAAAGTATCTATTAATTCAGATATGATTGGAGAAATGGTAACATGATTTCTCAAATAAATGTATTTGCATAGGTGAGGAGAACACTTCCTATTCCATTTTCCAGATATAAAATATCCTTTGAATGGTCTGCATCATGTCATCACAATGTTAGACAGGTTTGCTATATAGTTTGTGGCATAACAAGGAAGAAATCACCATGAAAGCAAGACTGTTAGAGCAATTGGATAGGGCTCTGGCAGGGTCATAATATGTTGGAGTGACTGCAGGGGAATTTTTTAAGCCATGCTGGCTTAATGTAATCTATATTGCTCAAGATCAAACAAAATGAAAAAAGTAAATAACCTCCTTGTGTTACAGTTCAGCCCAGACTGTGCCATTTTCCAGAAGCTGAAAACAGCTGTACAGAAGGTTGCATTGGAGAACTTTGACGTGCTGTGTCCAAGAATGTACAGTGGTGAAAGTCTCTTGTGATTAATAGCACTTCAGCTAAGGAAATATTCTAAATGTGCAACAGGCATGCTGGTTCATATCTGTCATGCTGCAGTATTAAGCATACTTGCATATAAGCATGTTCCCCAGAAATCTTTTGAATACAGTGTTGGTCACTTGGATTGTGATCTCCTTTGACATCCTTTAGAATCTTTCAACCTGGGTTTGTTTATTTTTAAATTAAATTCAGCATTTTATTTAGTTTTAGATTTAATGCAATATATATATAAACACATGGAAAGCAGAAATCATTTAAAGAGAATCTATATGTTGCTGTCCTTGAATAAGCAGGGATCACCAGCATTGAGGCCATGATACTGAGAACACAGCTGCGCTGGGCAGGGCACGTTTCTAGGATGGAGGACCATCACCTCCCAAAAATAGTATTCTACGGTGAACTCGCCACAGGTCAGCATAAGAGGGACACTCCAAAAAAAGCGATACAAGGACTCCCTGAAGCAACATCTCAGGCTTGGCCAAATTGATCACCAACAATGGTCCACCCTGGCCTCACATCAGGAGGCTTGGAGATGCACTATCCATAATGCTGCAGCCTCATTTGAGAACTCACGCAGAACAAGTCTTGAAGAGAAATGACAACGCAGAAAGAATCACAACCCAGAAACATCACCCAAGGAGACCTTCTGCTGTGCTTTCTGCAACTGGACTTGTTTATCTCGGATTGGCCTTTTTAGTCATCAGCGCACTTGCAGAAAGCGGGGGATGAGTCCCTCCTGAATCTTCATTTGCGAAGAAAAGCCAGAGATATCCATCAAGAAATTTAGAGTGATTCTTCCTTTAAAAAAAAGTGTCCACAATTTTGACTAGCTTTGGTAGCCAGACAAAAATGATGTTTGTCAGGAAACTTTCCTCACTTGCTATGGTATTGCCTTCTCTATTTCTTCTATCAAGGCTTGGAAAGGTTACTTTTTGGACTACAGCTTTAGAACCATAATGGCTACAGAGCATTACTGTACTCTACAAACAGTCTCTTCCATTTTGCTCATGTTGATTCTTCAAGGAGGACTTCTTTCTTCTCCTTTTTTGAGGTATCAGTGAACGCTTCAGCCAAAATACAATTGCTTGTTCCAACTAGAAGAAACATCTTGAATCAAGGGGATTTAGATAAGTCCTGACTTGACATTCTGCAATTGATTCAGTTGGGACTAGCAATTGGATTTGGTTCCTTGTTTTATACTGCTTCCTTTTAAGCGGGGCAGCCCAGGACATTTTGCTGCTTGAGACAAAAGGCAAGATGGCACCCCTTCCTTGCTACCTGGAGTAGCTGTTTACACTGGCAGTGGGATAGGGTCTTCCAGTATGTCCAAGGATAAGACTAGTTTAGAGTGTGGAGGACAAGCTCTATGATGTGCATAACTCAGGGACTTGGTAGGAAGAGGCAGGGGACTAAGGAACCCTTCTCTTACAGATGTCTAATGAATTCAGTGTGACCAAATTACAATCTGGATCAACATGATCCTCATTTCCCTGACTAAGTTGTGTGTTAGAACAAATTCAGACTTTTCAAGACAAGGGCCTTCAGACTTATCTGGAGTAATTTTGCAGGTTGTGGTGGCAGAGTAAAGTTTCATGGAACTGCCATATTTCTCTCTAGCTTGACTTTCTTCTTTCCGGGACCCATTGTGATTTTCATAGGCCCAGAAAGGAATCATCAATCAGAGGTTGGTGTGTGTGTGTCGCAGGCAGGCACCTAGTGTTGAAGCTGTGGGCTTCACTCAACCTGGAAAATAGAAATATAGGCGAGTTTCACTCTGCAAGGCATTCCAGTTCAAATTGCCTCCCCGTCCTCCTATTCTGATAACTGAAGCTTAATGCATGTTGAAATTTAATCTGTTTTGTCATGTCATAGTCTATTTCTTGTCACAATTCTGTAGGTGCACCATGGGACAAGATCCAGTCTGGGCCTTAATATCATCATTCCCCATGGGATGAGGTAGAGGCATACAAGGCAATGCCCAACTTAGGAGTGGTGCCTGTTCCCACCCTGAATTGGCAGGGAACCACACAGGGGCAGTACACCCAAGTGGCTTCTTTCAGCTGTCATTCCCATGGCTGCCTCCAGCTTTGAATCCGGAGTCTGGGGCATGTTTGGGTCATTCATTTGCTGGTTCTGAACATTAGATCTCTGCCTCATTCCAGGACAACAACTGCAAAACAGTAAAGTTGTGGCCAAGTTACTTCCAAGCCTATGTGTATGTGCGGCATGTTGCAGTTATGGCTGCCATTGGCTTCACACCAGCC
Source organism: Gambelia wislizenii (assembly GCA_030847615.1). Taxonomy (NCBI): domain Eukaryota; kingdom Metazoa; phylum Chordata; class Lepidosauria; order Squamata; family Crotaphytidae; genus Gambelia; species Gambelia wislizenii. The sequence goes on from JAUMIR010000004.1 coordinate 297,134,960, forward strand.
TCTCACTGCTACGTCCTCAATTAATTCTTAGCTTTTCCAAAAAGTGTTAATAAAATGCACACATTAGGATTAAATATATAGAGAGTGGCATCTTTTGTGAGAAAATGGAAGTAAATATGACTTTTCATGCAATCTCACAGATTGACTGGAAACAGTTCGGAGCAAACTTAGGATATGTGGAAATCATAGGATCATAGAATCATAGAATTGCAGAGTTGGAAGAGACCACGAGAGGCACCAGTCCAACCCCCTGCCATGCAGGAAATCATGATCAAAGCATCCCCGACAGATGGCCATCCAGCCTCTGTTTAAAGACCTCCAAGGAAGGAGACCCCACCACGCTCCGAGGGAGTGTGTTCCACTGCCGAACAGCTCTTACCATGAAAAAGTTCCTCCTAATGTTGAGGTGGAATCTCTGTTCCTGGAGCTTGCATCCATTGCTCCGTGTTCCAATCTCTGGAGCAGCAGAAAACAAGCTTGCCCCATCCTCAACGTGGCATCCCTTCAAATACTTAAACAGCGCTATCATATCGCCTCTTAACCGTCTTTTTTCCAGACTAAACATACCCAGCTCCCTAAGTCTCTCCTCATAAGGCATGGTTTCCAGACCTTTCACCATTTTAGTCGCCCTTCTCTGGACCCACTCCAATTTGTCAATATCCTTTTCGAATTGTGGTACCCAGAACAGGACACAGTATTCTAGGTGAGGTCTGACCAAGGCAGAATAGAGTGGCACTATTACTTCCCTTGATCTGGACACTATACTTCTGTTGATGCAGCCCAAAATCACATTGGCCTTTTTAGCTGCCGCATCACACTGCTCACTCATGTTCAACTTGTGGTCTACTAGGACTCCTAGATACCTTTCGCATGTAGTCTCATTCAGCCAGGTCTCCCCCATCCTATATCTATGCATTTCATTTTTTCGCCCTAAGTGCAGTACCTTACATTTCTGCGTATTGAATTTCATTTTGTTAGCTTTGGCCCAGCTCTCCAGTTTATCCAGGTCATTCTGAATTTTGATCCTGTCCTCCAGGGTATTAGCTACTCCTCCTAATTTGGTGTCACCTACAAATTTGGTAAGTATGCCCCTAATTCCCTCATCCAAGTCATTGATAAAGATGTTGAATAGCACTGGGCCCAGGACAGAACCCTATGGCACCCCACTGGTCACATCTTTCCAAGATGAAGAGGAGCCATTGCTGAGCACCCTTTGGGTTCGGCCGGTCAACCAATTACAAATCCATTTAACAGTTAACTTGTCTAGCCCACATTTTACAAGCTTGTTTCTAAGAATGTCATGGGGAACCTTGTCAAAGGCCTTACTGAAATCAAGGTATGCGATATCCACAGTGTTCCCTTCATCTACCAAGCTGGTAATTTTATCAAAACAAGAGATTAGATTAATCTGGCATGACTTGTTTCTCTGAAACCCATGTTGACTTTTTGTGATTATGGCATTGCCTTCTAAATGTTCACAGACTCTCTGTTTAATGATCTGCTCTAGAATCTTCCCTGGTATTGATGTCAGACTAACTGGACGATAATTGTTGGGATCTTCTTTTTTACCCTTTTTGAAGATGGGGACAACGTTTACCCTCCTCCAGTCTGCTGGGACTTCTCCTGTTCTCCAGGAGTTCTCAAAGATTATTGCCAATGGCTCTGAGATTATATTTGCCAGCTCTTTTAATACTCTTGGATGTAGTTCATCTGGTCCTGGAGATTTAAATTCATTTAGATTAAGAAGGTATTCCTGTACTACCTCTTTGCTTATTCTGTGCTGGATTTCCCCTGTTGTGTCCTCTGTTCCTTTATCCTCCGGTTGGTCACCCTTTTCCTTTTCTGAAAACACTGAGGCAAAGAAGGTGTTGAGTAATTCTGCCCTTTCTCTGTCCCCTGTTATCATTTTGCCATCTTCTCCACGTAGTGGCCCTACCATTTCCTTCTTCCTCCTTTTGCTGCGGACATACCCCCCAAAAAAACCCTTTTTATTGTTCTTAACCTCTCTAGCAAGCCTGAGCTCATTCTGCACTTTAGCTTTTCTGACTATACTCCTACATGTGTTCGCTAACTATTTGAATTCTTCTTTGGTGATTTCCCCCTTTTTCCATTTCCTATACATGTTCCGTTTAAAACTTAGCTCCGTTGAAATTTCTTTAGTCATCCAAGACACCTCCCATTTTTCTTCCTCAATGGTACTGGTTGAAATTGTGCCTTCAGTATCTCCCTTTTGAGAAAGTCCCATCCATCTTGAGGTCTCTTCTCTTTTAGTATTCCTGACCATGGGATCACCCCCAGTATTTCCCTGAGTTTATTTAAATCAGCTCTCCTAAAGCCGAGAATGCGTTTCTGACTATGCCTGGCTCCTCCTTTCCATTCTATAACAAATTCCAGGAGAACATGATCACTCTCACCTAAGGATCCCACCACTTGAACCCCATTAACCAGGTCATCCCTGTTGCCACAAACTAGAAACAGACTGATTAGTCTATTCTTATATGCTCTCCAGGTGTCCTTGCTATTTGTTTTAATTTGGACATTTTGAGCATAGTAACACCCAAAAGGGACCATATCCTATCTGATTTTGGAAGCTAACCATGGTCAAGTCTTGGTTAGTACTTGGATGGGAGACTGCCAGTGAATACCAGGTGATAGTGTAGATAGTGTAGGTTATCAGATGCTCTAAATATGGCGTTATCACAATACCAGGAGATCGCTAAAGGGCTTCCCTTTCACATGACATGATCCCCCTCTCATAATACTCCTGTTGGACTGTCATTATGCTGGCACTGTTTTTTATTGTTGGACTAAGCCATCAATGGCTCCCCCATTCCGTTTCTATCATGGAGGTTTGTGAGAGTGAAAGCGTGCCTGTTTCGCTGGCACAATCCCCACGTCAATGGAAGGTCTGTATCAGAACACTTCCTGGTGAGATCGGGATATCCAGGTAAGTGACACACTTTTTTGTACCCCCCCCCCATTTTACTTGTAAAGTTTTAAATGTGTTTTTGTGCTTGCTGTCACTTTTTTGCTTGTGTTTTTCTTTTTTCTTTTTGAATTTCCAATGGGATTTCATTCCAGGAAGTGAATGGAGCTTCATTAGAACTCCATTCACTCCTGGGCTGCCCTGTCACGAAAACAAGGTAGGTCTGAAAACTTTTTCTTTTTTGCTGGGTTAGGGATGGGAGAGGGGCAGGAGAGGAGATTGCGGGACGGGAATGCTTTTTTTGTTCCCATCTGATAATCTCCATAAGCTATGTTTCAGAGGAAAGAAGTGGCAAAACCACATCTGAGTATTCCTTGCCTAAGAAAACCCTGTGATACTCATGGGACCCCCATAAGTGAACAGGCAGCTTGAAGGCACACACACACTAGTTAAGGTGTATCCATTATATTTCATCTCCCTTAACGTTCCTTACATGTCAACATATCAGAGTTGCAAGTTAGCTGATCTGGATAACAAAGAAATTACCCAAATAAATTATTTAAGTGCTTAGCTGACAATTGCTGGTTTTACTTAATCTACTTCCTTCATTGTGCATGTGCCACACACAGTAGAATAAATCCAGTAATAAAATAAGAACATGGTTAGGCTTTAAATCACAATAGTTTCAACATCATTTGTGAATTTCCAGATTTATATTGTGACAATGTGAAAACACAACAAAACTAATCCAGTGGGAGAGGTGGAATTTTAATTACATATAAATTCTTCTCCCATTGCATTTTGTTTTCTTATTTGAAGCTTGCCTAAAGAAAAAAAAACCACACTCCACAATCCAGAAATATTTGGAAGAGAAGATTCCTTTCTTTAGTGTGGCTGATTTTAAAAAAATAAAAATAAAATGTTGATGAACAGGATAAAAATTCATATGCTTTGAAAAGGAGTGGTGTAGCCAAAGATAGATTACAGAACTGACCGCCATGATAACCCTAGTCAACAAATGTAGAAATCTGGACATTTTGTGGCCAGAAACTATCAGTAAACCTTTGATTATGTCATTCTTATTCATGAGAACAAAAATAATTTTCTCTCTCTAGCTGAGATAATAAGAGGTTTGTACATGTTTTGGTGATTTTTTTTTTCCAGGACCTTATTTGTAAAAAAATTCATGAAGGTCTTTTTACACAAAATCATGGTTTCTTTCTCATTAAACACCATGTTTTTTCATAAAAGCATGGGTGGGGTTCTCTAAAAAAATACATGCATTTTATGGATGTACGGACATTTTCAGACGGCCCTTACTGCGCAAGCAGCCTCCGGAGCAGTAATGAGGATGCAGGGGGTCCTTTTCGGATGCTGCTGTCCCTTTTCCATGAGCATTCGTGGCACGTACGTGAAGCTTTGGAAGCAGCCGCATCATATTTCAATCACGGAAGTTGCCCGTGATTGAAATATGACGTGGCCACTTCCAAAGCTTCACGTACGTGCCACGAATGGTCACGGAAGAGGGACGGTGGCGTCCGAAAAGGACCCCCGCCATGCAGCAGCCTCGTTACTGCTCCGGAGGCTGCTTGCGCGGTAAGGGCTGTCTGAAAATGTCCTACATCTGAATGATGTCCCCTGCACAAAAACACCATACTTTGTACAAAGAAATCATTTTTGCACAATGAACAAAATATGTTCTGGAGAGAGGAAAATATTTTTGCTATTACAGTACTTCTATTGATGAAAAAGTAGCAGTCTTTTTGCTCTTACACGGGGACAAAAATAATCTCACAGTAGTTGACAAGGGGTTGTTTTTGTGTGTGTGTTTTTGGGTGTCCTAACACAGAACATTTCCAAATTTTGTTTCCATCTTTTAGCAATTGCCAAAGAGATAACATAAATTAGAACTGATCATTAATTTGTTCACTAACAGCCCAAGGCCATTCATACCTGCTGAGAACTTCAGTTTAGTGGGAAGAACTCAGTAAGAAATCAATTGGGTAACTGTGTATAGGATTCGGGCATTACAGCATTGTCCTACATGTGTCTATTGAGTTCATCTTCTGAAACGCTGTAGCACCAAACATGGAGAATCCTTTTCAACCCAAGCGGAGGCTATCTCTGGATATCATTAGATTATTCTCAAATTATCCTTGACTAGCAGTCTCATATATAAAATCTTACTTGTTCAAGCATGTTATTATTTTAGTTGATTTACTTTTTAGTTGATTTACTTATGGAGTAGTAGAAATCCTACTGTTTGGAAGCCCATGGTTTGCCAGTGCTACTGGTAAAACCTTTGGCTTGTTATGGGAGGAATATATCAAAGAGCCCATCTGGAAGTCCAGCTAATAAAACAAACAGCATGCCTGCTCAACAATTAACAATTGTTCCAGGTTCCTGGGCCACCTTAACCTCCTTGGTAGCCACCCTAGGAAACATCCCCTCCCCCAAACCCAACAGAAATTCACCAAGACATCAATCTCCCATTCCTCAAAACCGAATGGTTAGCACATACATGTAATCCAGAAAACTACTCAGGCAATACACACATTCATTATCCCCTCCCCAAAGGAGGCATGCAAAATATTTTTAGAAATCAGGCAATGGCCCAAGACACCCTCAGTGCTCCCCAAGGTTTCCAAGTAGCAACAGGTCCCCTTTTCTTACTCCCTCCCTTTTTCAAGGCAGTTTGGCTGGGCATGCCAAAAAAGAAAGCATTTGGCTCTTCTAATTTCCTTCACTATCTCTTCTTGTCTCTTTTCTGTGCTTCACCCTTGACTTGACTGAAGGCAGGCCCCTACTCCATTCCACCTCCACTGAATCCATTATGGGTTCCTTCAGTCCTTTACCAGAGACAATGGCACTGTTTATCTCCAGGGTCCAGACTCAGAGACCTCTCTCATCCTCTTTCTAATGTTATTTTGTTCTACCCTCTACTTCCCCACTTTGGAGGAAAGAAAAGAAGATTTCAAGGCACTAACACTAGTAGATGACGACCACTGCCTCCTGCTGACCATAGGTGACAATTGACCAAACAATTTAAGAGACTTTGAAAGGAAGAGGGAAGGGCAGAGGTGGCCAAGTTGACCCCTGGTGAATCTACAGTGCCCATATGAGGGCAGGTCTTTAAAAGAAAAAAAATGTAAGGTAGTGATCTTGCCATGAAATCACTCCCCTTGACCATCAGCCTTGAGAGGGGGCATAGGCCCTGGTAACATGTAACCCTTCCTGGGGCGGGAGGGGGGATCTTGACTTTTTTCATGCCTGCATATGAGTATGAAATAAGTAAAGATTTATATCCCTAGTTGTAATTTTAAAAATCACCAAGCTCTTTAGAAATCAGTTGACTCATTTTTTTTTTGATAGAGTGTCTTGATGTGTTGCAACAGACTTTTTTTTTTTTTTTTTTTTGTGAAATGCAAGAAGATCTCTTGGAAGCTGATTAAGCCCCAATTACTCATCATAGCTTCCATCCCAGTGTGAAAGCTATCCCTCTGCCACTGAGGTCCTCGGGTTTTGCCTCAACATCAGGTCTTATGACAAGAGACCAGCATGAGTTTTACTTCAACTCTGCAGTCTCAGTAGTAGCCCCATGGTAACTGGAAGCTGAAGGAGAGTGTTCTTTCTTTTTTAGTTACAAAACAAGGTAAACATCTCACACCATCTCCCCAACCAAAGGAGACTTAAATATTTAGCATGGATTTCTGTTGTTGTTGTTGTTGTTTAGCTTTTGAAGAGCCAGGCCATATAGTATCATTCCCAGGGTGTTTGTAGTCTTATTTTCAAAGTGCTTAGTTGGTTCCTTGGAAAAGATGGATCCCAGCAGCCTTTCCCATTTTCTTACCCAAAGTTTCTTTTCCATTTCTCTCCCCCACCCACACTCCCACATAAAATAGTAACTTGTTTGTATATTCAGCAGGAAAGTAACTGCTTCGTGTCATTTGTAAATTGTATGGAATATTCTGCACTGGGTTTGCTCTCTCTTTCTTGCACTCCATCTTCATTAACAGTATTAATAGCTTTCAAGTAGAGAGGGGAGCTACAAAGTATTTAGCATCTTTCTGGTAGCTCATCTAGCTAAACCAGGGCCGGTTTAAGGAATTTTGGGCCCCCCTGCAATGCTTTACTTTGGGGCCCCCATATGTTTATCTCAGATCAATGTAACCTAACCTATTCACCATACAGGATGTTCAGATTATAGTAGGACCCCTGTATCCATGGATTCATTATCCATGGGACACAAAACAGCACACCTACCATATAGTCTTCCTAGAAAATGTGTCTTCCCTAGCCCTTTTCTAGGCCCTCCAAGGCAACTCTATGGTATTTTAAACCAGAAGTTCACTATTATTCATGGTTGGGTTTCCTGGCGTTCACGGCGTTCACTATTATTCATGGTTTTCAGAATCCACGCCCCCCCCCAACCAATCCCCAATGGATAAGAGGGGCCTACTATATTACATAATTTGCCACCAATAATTTAGTTTAAAAACTATATTATAGGCACTAACATAATATTTTTTGTTTATTAGCAATTAATGTAATGGTGCAGATTTCCTCAAAGAAAATAAAGAGTAGACTACAAGCTAAACATGAGTTAGCAGTGTGATGCAGCAGCAAAAAATGCCAATGCGATTCTAGGCTGCATTAATAGGAGTAGTGTCTAGATCAAGGGAAGTAATAGTATCACTCCATTCTGCTTTGGTCAGACCTCACCTAGAATACCGTTTCCAATTCTGGGCACAACAATTCAAGAAAGATACTGAGAAGGATGGTGCGAGGCCTGGAAGCCATTACACCCTATGAGGAATGGCTTAGGGAGCTAGGTATGTTTAGCCTGGAGAAGAGAAGGTTGGGATGGGACATGATAGCCATGTTTAGGTATTTGAAGGGATGTCATACTGAGGATGGAGCAAGCTTGTTTTCTGCTGCTCCAGAGACAAGGACATGGAGCAATCAACTCAGACTACAGGAAAAGAGAATCCACCTAAATATTAGGAAGAACTTCCTGACAGTAAGAGCTGTTTGGAAGTGGAATACACTGCCTTAGAGTGTGGTGGAGTCTCCTTCTTTGGGGTTTTTTAAACATAGGTTGGATGGCCATCTGTCAGGAATGCTTGGATTGTGTGTTCCTGCAGGGCAGAAGCTGATTGGATGGGGTGGCTGTTGGGCTCCCTTCCAGCCCTATGATTCTAGGCTGCATTCAGAGCCTGGGAAAGTTACTCTTAGATTACACCTCCCAGAATCCTCCTGCCAGCACCCTTCTCAAGGTCTGGTTGCATTGTTCCTTTTCCAGCATTCTCTAGCCCAGTGGTTCTTAACTTGGGGTCCGTAATGTCCTCACAGGGGGTCCACAGAGGCTTGAAGGCTGCTTGGCCCACCTCCTCCCTATAGTGGAGCAGCCACGTGACAGGAATGAAGGCAAAAGCTGACTGGCTTGGCCTGCACATTGCCATTCAATCCACTCCAGCCACAGACTTGCAGGAAGAAGCAAGAGTGTCTCTGAGGGAAAGTTTAATGGATGGTGTAATTGTATTGTTGTTAGCTATTATTATTAGCTATTATTATTACGGTTTTAAATCTTGAGTTAAGTCTTGGAGCAACAAAAGATATTGAAAGGAGGTCCCTGGTAAAGAAAAGGTTAAGAACCACTGCTCTAGGCCAATGCCTCTCACATAACACTAATGTGATACTGGTGTTTTAGTGACAACAATAAAACCATTGTTCCCAGTAATCTTACTCCAATTTTTTCTTTATATTTTTTATATTCTTCTGTTAAAAGAACCAGAGTGTTGTAGAAGTTTCAGCATTGCCCTATGACTGTGGAGACCAGGGTTTGAATCCTTACTCAGCCATGAATACCTACTGGCTGACCTTGGGCAAGTCGCACTCTCTCAGCCTCAAAGGAAGTCAAAGGCAGACCCCCTTTGAACAAACCTTCCCTAGAAAACCCCATGGTAGATTGGCCTTAGTCAGAAATGATCTTGAAGGCACATGGGCAAACACACACAAATTTCTTTTGCAGGCTGAACTCAGTTGGCAGCAAGGGGAGGAAGCTGAAGAAGACCAAGGGGGAAAGGGATGGTAGAGGAACCAAGACATGTTAAAAGCAGCTGGAAAGATGGGCTGGAGGGGATCTATGTGCAAGGAAGGAAAGGAAAGGAAAGGAAAGGAGCCCTTTCTGAGGGAGACAACCCTCAAATTCCCTCTCTTTCACACACACACACACACCCTCTCCAATGTGCCTCTCCCTCCAGCTTCTGCCAGGGAGGGCTGCTGTTTTTTTTTCTCTTTCTCTTTCTCTTTCTCTTTAGTTTTGGAGAGGCTGTTTTGTTTGTTTTTTTTAAAAAAAAGCCAGCAGGAGGTTTTTGGAGGAGGAGGGTAAGAGGGGGCTCCTCCCAGCTGTCTCCTGGCTGTCTCCTTCGTCAGATTAAGGAGGCCAACACGGGCCCCCCTCTTGACCTCGGGGCCCCCTTCCAATGCTGATTTGGCAGACAGGTTAAACCGGCCCTGAGCTAAACCACCATGCTAGTTAGAGAAAAGCCAAGCACAGTTTTAGGGTTTGGTCAATGACTCTTGTTGAGCCTTTTGTAAATCTTTGGCATGCCCTTGTTTTGTTTTGTTTTCTACACATTTACACTGAACCATCTAATGTTTTACATCATGAGAAGAAGTGGTGGCACAAACAAGATAACTGCCTACCAAATTACAGAATTCAAGGCATGCCATGTTAGTTTAGAATATCAGTATGCAAAGGGATCTTGTAGGACGTTTGAGACTGAGAGAAAGAGGTTGTAGCATAAGCTTTTGTAGACTTCTTTCAGTTATTCTCAAAGGTCTTACATGATCCCTTTGCATACCAAATTAAAGCTTAGCCTCTTCAGCTATTATATGAATGTAATAGAACATCCAAGGTGTTGACCATATATACCACTATAAAATTTACCCAGTACTGTCCAGGTTGATATTGTTGATTTACATATAATATTTTTTTAAAAAACCCAAAAGTTTGATTGTTTTTTCTTTTATTGCTATCTACTCTCAAATAGATTTCAACACATAGAATCATAGAGTTGGAAGAGGCCACAAGGGCTATCCAGTCCAACCCTCTGCCTTGCAGGAATACATAATCAAAGCACTCCTGACAGATGGCCATCCAGCCTCTGTTTAAAAACTTCCAAAGAAGGAGACTCCACCACACTCTGAGGCAGCACGTTCCACTGCTGAACAGCTTACTGTCAGGAAGCTCCTCCTAATGTTTAGGTGGAATGTTTCCTGTACCTTGAGTCCATTGCTCCATGTCCTAGTTTCTAGACAGCAAAAAACAAGTTTGTTGCCTCTTCAATATGACATCCTTTCAAATATTTAAACATGGCTATCATGTCACCTCTTAAACGTCTCTTCTCCAGGCTAAACATACACAGCTTCCTCCCCCCCCCCCCGGACACATCACAGCCTGTCAATAGCCTTCTGGAATTGTGGTGCCCAGAACTGGACACAATATTCCAGGTGAGTCCTGACCAAAGCACAATAGAGTGGTCCTATTTCTTCCCTCTATCTAGACACTATGCTCCTATTGTTGCAGCCTAGAATCACACTGGCTTTTTTAGCTGCTGCATCACACTTTTCACTCGTGTTCAGCTTGTAGTCTACTAAAACTCCTAGCTCCCTTTCACAAATACTGTTGTCAAGTCAGGTGCCACCCATATTATATCTGTGCATTTCATTTGTTCTGCCTAGGTGCAGTACCTTACATTTCTCCCTGTCAAAATTCATTGTGTTAGTTTTGGCCCAGCACTCTAATTAGCTACGGTCATTTTGAATTCTGATTCTGTCCTCTGGGGTATTCACTACCCCTCCTAATTTGGTGTCATCTGCAAATTGATCAGCATGCCCTCTATTCCCTCATCCAAGTCATTGATAAAGATAGCACTGGGCCCAGGATGGAACCCTATGGCACCCGACTAATCACTTCTTTCTGTGATAAGGAGAAGACATTGGTGACCTTATGAATGAGAGACATCAAAGATCCCCCAGTCATCACATACCCTGCTCAGGTCTTGCAAACTCAGGGGCATGGCTTCTTGATCAAGTCTATCCACCTGGAGTACCATCTCCATGTTTTCTTACTGCCTTCCACTTTGTTGTTGTGTGCCTTCAAGTCATTTCTGACTTATGATAACCCCAAGGTGAACCTATCACACAGTTTTCTTGGCAAGATTTGTTCAGAGGGATTTTGTCATTGCCCTCCTCTGAGACCGAGAGTGTGTGACTTGCCAAAGATCACCCAGTACGTTTTTGTGGTCAAGCAGGCATTTGAACCACCAAGTGGAAATCATAGTCCAACGTTCAAACCATTACACTACACTGGCTCTCACAACAGCAACATTACTCAATACTGAATGAATTAAATTGATTAACTTTCAGTGAATGCTTCATATACTAGGAAGCCCAACTTTCTTGTTAAGAAACACACCTTTTAGCCTGGTGTGTGTGTGTTAGAGGCAAGAAACAATATCAGGACTATGGTGTCCAAGGAGGGAATTTCACTCTGCCTTTATTTTAATGAAAAGAAATCGTCTCCTAGTGGTTCTTCTTTGTGTAAGGGGAAACTACCATTGGTGAAAATACAAAGTAACAGCTGAAGGGGGATTTTCATAGGGACAGTGGCATAGATTGAAAGGGCATAATGTATAAAACCTACTTTTTTGGACGAAATCTTTCAGAACATAGCATTAGTGAAGAAAGCTGGCACTGGTGAAAATACCAAGTAGCAGTGTGGGAGGAGGGTACATTTCATTGGGAAGGTGATACAGAAGTGTTGGGTAGAGCTTAGAAAAATTACTTTTTAGACTAGATTATCTAGAACTCTTCAGCAGCCATGCTGTCTGGGGGATTTGGGGAGCTGTGGTTCAAAAAAGTAACTTTTCTAAAGTCTGGTGAAGGGTTAAACTCTGCACACACTGATTCTCCCTTTTTAAAAACAAACACCCCAGTCATTAAATACAGTTGTCTTTTTATGATGTTATCTAGTTTGGCCCTTAGCTCCATTGTTCAGGATACCTTGTGGACTTTTCCTCGTAGACCCACTATAGGAGATATCGTCAGGTGAGTGAGCCTTAAGTCTGAGAGAAAGTTGTGGGTTGTTTTCTGTTGTTGTTGAAAGGTTGTGGCTTGCCACCAATGTTTTATAAGCAAAATGTGCGTGGAGAGAGTGTGTGTCATTTCAATTTTTCGCTTCAGATGCTTCAACGTCCAAAGCCAGCACCATTCCACAAGATTAACTGAGCCGATTGGTGCCTTTGGCGGCAGACAATGCTTTGAGAATTTTGTCAAATCAAGCCAAAATGATCAAGAAGTTAATGTAGTTCCAGTGGGGCAACGATGCCATTAGCTCTGTCATTGAGTCTCTACGCTTGAAATTACTGGGTGAAGTAAATGGTGCTTGAGTTACCCTGTTACAGACCTTGAAATAGTTTCCGGCACAGAGCTTATAAATAACATCAGAAGTCCTGCTGTTTTACCTCCTGAATCACTGCTCTTGAAAGCTTTTAAAATTCAAGATTTAAACAAAATGGCAAAAAGCAAAGCACTTGTTCAGCTACCTCGGTGCCTAATTAAATGAGGGCTGCCAATGGGAAGGGAGAGGGGGAAAGATGCTGTGCATCCAATTTCCTGTTCTGCTTAATTCATCTGAGTATTAATTCTTATTGATACAGTAAATAGGCTAAATTACAGCTCAGGATTATCGGTTATTTTTGCAGCACATTAACCTTTCACTCTTTGCTGCAGAGCAATCGTGGCAGCTAGAGATGGAAACTAAGTGTGCATTAAAGTGGTGTGAAATCAGGTCTCTGAAAAGGAAGGAGGTTCCACTTGGCAGCACAAAAGCTGACAAGAATCTAAAATAACATCGTAAAAGGCTCCCAAGTTAACCAGAACAGATATAGACTTTGTTGGGATTGCTAAGGGAGGGAGAAACCACACTGGTGTCTGCCTTCTACCCCCCTCCTCCACTTCCCCTTGCCCACTGAGGTGCTTCCAGGCATTACAAGATGCTTTCCTACTTTTAAAATGCAGTGTACTGCCAACAGCCAAACAACTGAAATACTGCACTTGGAAGTTAGATCCTATATTGGCATTGTGGTCATCAGATTATTTTTACTCTAAATCCCCCGCAAAAAAAGGCCCCTCCAAAGCCATGTCACAGGCTCACACAAGCATGAATCTTGTTTGTTCTGGCTACAGTGGAGCCATTGGATCAACTGGTTTTTTCCTACATGTTGACTCACTATTCAACAATTGATTGAACATGTCTACTCTGTTCAGAACTAACCAACAAGATTCCAGCCATACACACAAACTTTCTTTAAGTATTGCAAATATAAAGACAATTGAAATCAATTGGTTCTTCTTCTGTGGCCTTCTTCTGGCCAATACATGCAGGAGGTGATGGAAAGGACTGTACCATTGTAGATGGAGGGAGGAATCATAGAAAACTGGGCCAGAATCAGGATGGGTTAGAGCTTTTCTGCAAGGTTTTATATTGCTAGAAGCTGTTTTAAGTATATTCAAAGCAGCATACCCACTTCAATCAAAAAGTGGTACTTATATACTCTTATCCTTCACACCAGGCCCTACCACTAATTCTATTGCATCAATAGACAGTCCTGCCTTTCCTCTGTTCCCTTCTAGTGCTGTATGTCCCTTGTATAACTGTAACTTCTCATTCGTACAATTGGAAGTTCATTCTTAGTCACCATTTTAAAGCTTCTTGCTTGGCATCTATACTAGTCAGCTGTGGTTGGCCATCTGGCCACAAGGCAGAGGTCACCACCTCTCTGCTTTCCTAGATTCCAGAGTATCTATGAGGAGATGATAAAAACTGAACTTTGTTGTTGAAAACTACAGATAATGACCTTTGCATCTAACTATAGGCTCTTTGGTGCAAGCTTTTAGGTAATGATTTGCCAAGAATCTATTTCATCAATGTGACTATAATGACAGAGCTCTGTTATCATGGTTATGCCTGATGATGCTACCCCACACACATTTACCTTTGCAGCCTGACAGCACCCCAACTGTAGCATCTCCAAAGTGCTGGGGGTCAGGGTGCTGGGAAATGACATTGCAGCACTCTCTTGGTAACAGTTAACCATAATTGTTTCCTATTCATGATCACTACTTAGCCACGATATTGACACTATTGGTATGATCATAACTCGCCCCACAACCTACTTTGTCAGGCATCAAGTGCATGGGAAGAAGGAGGATTATTCTGCTGGCAGTTAGAGCATCGTTGAATAATGTTTCCATCAGGTTCAGGGGGTGTTACCCAAAGTACTTCAGTCCATAGGGACCCTCTAAATTATTGATATTAATTTAGAGAATTAATATATTCAACTTGGCAATACGAGAGGCGGGCAACGGGTACTAAGGAGGAGATATTAAGCTAGATAGTACAATTAATTGATTGTTATTAAGGAAATAATAATAACAACATTCATACACAGATTTGGGCTTCAAGTGCTCATGCAAGGCTAACAAAATAAGTAGGAAGTATTTGGATAGAATAGAGTGGGGGGGTGGGGGGGTGATACGGTACCAATCAGAAGAGTTGAGATCATGGGGAAAACAAGCATAATGGGTGTCCAAAAGCAGGAATGGTCACACAGCTGATGTGGAGTCTAGTAGCAGGGGAAGTGTGCACACTTGAGTGGGATTTTGGAGGGGGTTTTATACCTAATATTCCCCTCCAGAGGATATGATTTAGAGTGAAGGACAATGCTTCTCAGAGTCTCCCAGGCTAAAACAATGGATACTCTGGAAACACTAATGGCTCTTAATGTGTTAACAGTTTGGGACTGAAGCAAGCAACCCTCTTTGTTTGCAGTGAAGGAGAGGGAAAACAGCACTTTACAAACCTTGAGTACTTTAGCAATACTTGATCAGATTAGCCAGATGTTCAGGCAAGAACCTGCCCTACAGGTTACCTTTCTTTGGAATTTGTAATGGCCCCTCTCTAGTGTATATGTGACTTAGTCTCAACGCTAATCCTTGGGATTCTCTGGTTCTTTGGCGTCCCTGTTTTACTTGCCACACTCATGGAAGGCCATAATTAGCCAAATTATTAAATACAGTATTGCCAATTATTACATGGGTAAGGGGCTGGGGGCTTTCAGAGCTGGTAAAGGGGGGGGGCTGGTGTCAGCCAGGAGAAGGTACTTAGTTAAGTATAAGCTTATACAGGATTCCAGCCATAATTATTTATTGACCCTGTCTCTTTCGACTTGCATTCATACATAATGCTGAGTATTTTGCATCTGTTTGAAATGCATCTTTTGCCTAAAGAGATGCTTTAGGGACATTTCAAACTCTATTTTAAATTCCTTCATGTTAACACCTCATTGAAGTTAATAAATGTTTTATTTCCCAGTCAAGGAGATGCTCTCAGCTAGAACATTATTATGTTCCCCTAAGACTTTTGGAAACGTATACAACCTTTGACCCTCCTGAGTGTAGTTTCATCAATGAGATATGGCAAAATATTTGAATGGAATCAAAATATCAAACTCAAAATAGGGTTTTCAGGGCCTGGACCTTTTTCTTTGGTCTTCAGGACAAGGGAAAGGAATCTACTTTGAGAATACTACCTTGAAAGAGAATACTACCTGGAAAGGTGCATGGGTGTATACAGTATATACATTTTTGGTGGGGGGGGGGATTAATGACATAGATTATGAGTTGCTCATAGTCTGAGCAACTATGGTGAATGCTTAATGTATCGTGCTTAATACCAGTGTCTATCCCTTGGTTTCAGGTTTTGGCCTTGAAATTGCAGGGCCTGGAATAATGCTAGCCTGGCAACCCTAAATTGAAATGGAGTCTGCAAAGACAACCCTAGAACATGATTTCATTTCCTTCAGTTAGGCAGTCATATGTAGCTAACTTTAGCATCAGAGTAGACCAAATATTTATTCATCAAGTCTTTGAAGAAAGGGCTTTAAGCACTGTGGCTGGGATTGAAACTGTACCACCAATACACATGAGCATGTATATACAGAGAAGTATGGTATCCGCTGGTGGGAGGCTATCATGACTCAGGCGGCTATTTTGGTCTATCACTGTAAAAAAATAAAGAATGAATGAATGAATGAATGACTCAGGAGGCTGATTCTGGAAGATGCCCTGACCTTTCAGGGACTGAAAAAACCTCTGTACACAAGCAGGAGGCTACATACAGTACTTTGGATCACATCCTTTGTGTTTTCAACCCATGTATGTTCGAATCTATTAATTTATTTAAGCTTCTTGTGATCACAGAACCTCTACCCCCAACTGAATGCATTCTTTGAACAAAACAAAGTTTAAATGTTATTTTATACGAAAATATCCCATACTTACTTGGATTAGTGGAACACCTGGTACTCCACATTTGTTTGTGTCATTAAGCCGTTCCCTTAGTCTTTAGAAAAGATGTGTCTTAGAAAGGTTTTGTTTACAGCTGCTTGACCGAACATGCACACTCAGAGTAATGCTGTGAACAATAATTTAAAGTGAAAGTGTTGGAATGGTTTGAAGCTTTCTTTTGTAAGAAAACCCATGACATTAGCAGCATGCAGACAATTCTACAGCCAATTTCACTGGTGACTTATATCCTGCGCCATTCCCTTGCTTTCAACAAAGTCAGATTAAATACATATACTGTATCTCATTTTGTCAATGGCATAAATCTGGGTTTTAGTCTCAAGTACTGAGGACCGATTGCAGGAATGGAACTTAATTTAAATCTTGATATCCCAAGTTCCCATTGATTCAATGGTTCTACTTTAAGTAGAACTAACAATTGCATTTAGACCAATATGTTCGCATAAAAAGGGGAAAGAGCCTCCCTTCACACATGTTCATTTAATTTACAAAGTGAAAAAGATAATCTCATCACTGAGAACTGTGCTGGGCAAGAAAAATTCAGAAATATTTTCATCAAATAATATATTTATTAAATACAAATGTTTCTGTTTCTCTAGTCAATCATGTCTCCTTCTAGAGATGGGCAAAGCACTCAACATAGTTTTTTAAATAAATAAATCTCAAGTTCTTTCCATAAATGCAGCTCCAGTTTCCCCTTTTTAATCTGTTACCAGGAAAGCTCTCTCTCTCTGGCTTTTCTTCACAAACGAAGATTCAGGAAGGACTCATCCCGCGCTTTCTGCAAGTGCACTGATGACTAAAAAGGCCAATCCGAGATAAACAAGTCCGGTTGCAAAAAGCACAGAAGAAGGTCTCCTTGGGTGATGTTTTTGGGTTGTGATTCTTTCTGCGTTGTCGTTTCTCTTCAAGACTTGTTTGTCGTGAGTTCTCAAATAAGGCTGCAGCATTGTGGATAGTGCGTCTCCATGCCTCCCGATGTGAGGCCAGGGCGGACCACTGTTAGTGATCAGTTTGGCCGAGCCTGAGATGTTGTTTCAGGGAGTCTTTGTATCGCTTTTTTGGAACGCCCCTCTTACGCTGACCCATGGCGAGTTCACCGTAGAGTAGTATTTTTGGGAGGCGATGGTCCTCCATCCTAGAAGCGTGCCCTGCCCAGCGCAGCTGTGTTCTCAATATCATGGCCTCAATGCTGGTGATCCCTGCTTGCTCAAGGACAGCAACATTCGTCACATAGTCAGTCCAGTGTATATTTAGGATTGTGCATAGACAGCGCTGATGAAAGCGCTCGAGGAGTCGTAGGTGGTGGCGATAGGTAACCCATGTTTCAGATCCATAAAGGAGGATAGACAGTACGATGGCTCTATACACACTGATTTTTGTGCTTTGCCTCAGGTGTTTATTGCTCCAGACTCTTTTGTGAAGTCTTCCAAATGCACTATATGCCTTTGCTAATCTGTGATCGATCTCTTTGTCAATCTTGGCATCTGAGGAGATTATGCTTCCCAAGTAGGTGAACTGCTGAATGGACTTAAGCACAGATTTGCCAACGGCAATGTGGGGATGGTGGTGTTCGTCCTGTGGTTCAGGCTGGTAAAGAACTTCTGTTTTCTTCAGGTTGACTTCTAGCCCAAACAGCTCTGCAGCTGTTGCAAAGCAGGACGTTAGGCGCTGCAGAGCTGCTTCTGTATGGGCAACAAGGGCAGCATCATCGGCGAAGAGCAGCTCACGGACTAGATAGTTTAGAGTCTTAGTGTGAGCCTTCAGGCGGCTTAAGTTAAACAAGCTACCATCAGTACGGTAACGTATATAGATGCTGTCGTCTTCTTCAAGCTCTGCCATAGCCCTTTGGAGCATCGTGCTAAAGAAGATTGTAAATAAAGTTGGTGCAAGAACACAACCTTGCTTCACTCCATTAGTTATTAGAAAGGGCTCTGAAAGAGCATCGCCATATCTGACTTGACCACGCTGTCCCTCGTGTAGCAAGATAATCATTTTAAGGAATTTGGGGGGACATCCTAGTCTTTCCAGGATCTGCCACAGACCTTTTCTACTTACAGTGTCAAAGGCTTTGGTGAGGTCGACAAATGTTACATAGAGACCCTTGTTCTGCTCCCTACATTTTTCTTGCAGTTGCCTAAGGGCAAATACCATGTCTGTAGTACTCCTATTGGCTCTGAAGCCACATTGGCTTTCAGGATGAAGTTCTTCTGCAATAGCAGGAACTAATCTGTTCAGGAGTATCCTTGCAAGCATTTTCCCAGCAATAGAGAGCAGTGTTATGCCTCGATAGTTTGAGCAGTCGGATTTTGCTCCTTTTTTCTTGTACAGGGTGATGATGACTGCATCTCGGAGGTCTGATGGCAGTTCCCCTTTTCCCCAGCAATTCACAAGGAATTCGTGGAATTTTTCGTGGAGTGCATGACCTCCGTGTTTCCAAACTTCAGGTGGGATTCCGTCAATCCCAGCTGCCTTGCCGTTTTTTTATCTGCTGTATGGCCTTAAGGGTCTCTTCCAAAGTGGGAGCTATGTCCAATTCATTTTTCATTGGTTTTTGTATCATATGTTGGATAGCTGAGGCTTGAACTACTCGGTTGGCGCTAAAGAGACTTTGAAAATGTTCAGCCCAACGATTCAGGATGGAGGCTTTATCAGTAATTAATGTTTGACCATCTGTACTGTATAAGGAGCTTTGGACCTGATAAGTAGGTCCAAACACTGCTCTAAGAGCTTCATAAAATCCTCTATGATCACCCAGATCTGCACAGCGTTGTGTCTTTTCTGGTATATTGATCCACCACTTGTTCTGCATGTCTCGGAGTTTTTGTTGTGGTTTGCTACATGTGAGGCGGAAAGCTGCTTTTCTTACATGACAGGTTGGCTGGGCGAGGTATGCCTGGTGAGCAGCTCTCTTCCTTGCCAACAGCTCCTGGATCTCTTGGTTGTTTTCAATAAAACAGTCTTGGATTTTTCTTTTGGGAGAACCCGAGGGATTCTTCTGCAGACTGGAGGATACTGTTTTTGATATGTTGCCAAAGCACTGTAGGAGAAGGATCTGTAGGATGGTCTTCAAGTTTTGTTTGTAGGTTTGCCTGGAAGTTGTCTCTCATGGTAGCTTGTTGAAGATTGTTGACTTGGAGTCTCTTCTTTAAGATGCCACCCCTCTTAGGTTTGAACTTAAGATGAAGATTTAGTTTACATCTGACGAGGCGATGATCTGTTTGACATTCTGCACTGGGCATCACTCGGGTATGACGGACATCACGAATGTCTCTCTGACGGACTAGAACATAGTCAATGAGGTGCCAATGTTTGGATCGGGGATGCATCCAGGTTGTCTTCAAGCTATCTTTCTGCTGAAAGATTGTGTTTGTAATAGTCAGCTGTTGTTCTGCACAGAACTCTAGCAGGAGGTGTCCGTTATCATTACAATTTCCAACACCATGCTTGCCTAAGACACCTTTCCAGGCTTTGGAGTTCTTTCCTACTCTGGCATTGAAGTCACCAAGGATAGTAATTTTATCTTCTACAGGGACTTTTTGTATGAGTTGGCGTAGGTCTGTGTAGAATTTGTCTTTTTCTACAGGGTCGGCTTGCATAGTTGGGGCATATATACTAAAGAGAACAACATGTGGGAGGCGTAAGGAAATAATGCGATCAGAGTGTCCTGTTGGCAAGGATTCGAGTTTGGAGGCAATGGAGTTTTTAATCATAAAGCCTACTCCTGAAAGATGTTTTTCGGTTTTGGGTTTGCCAGACCAGTAAAGTGTGTAGCCGCGCCATGTTCTTTAAGGCTGCCTTCCTCATGGAAGCGAACTTCACTAAGAGCAGCGATGTCAATATTAAGCCGTGATAGTTCATGGGCTATTAGGGCAGAACGACGCTCAGGCCGTCCACTATCTTCAGAGTCTTGCATGGTTCTGATGTTCCAGCATGCAAGTGTCAGTTTATTTACACCTTTGGAGGCCGGTGTGTGCCTTTGTTTCTTTGTCTTGGTTTGACTGCATCAGAAGATTCCCGTTGGCTGCGGCTAGCCAACCAGGTAGTTGGGGATGAGCTTTTGTTAGGCCACCTTTTCTAGGCCCCTCTCCATATGGAGCAAGCAGTGCTCTCCTTAAAAAAGGCTGCTTGATCATTCAGGATGCTGCTGAACAAGACTGTCATCTCCCGGGTCAGCCTCGAGCGGCCAATGTCCTGAACCACCTACATGCAGGGTTGGGGCTGCGGCTTCCAGTGCATCTTTACGCCTGCCGGTTTCGTCCCTCGCCAGTCGCTACAGGGCTTTTTTGGAACTGGATTTGTCCTTCGAGCCTGTGCAATGGATTTTTCTGGTGGAGCGCAGCGTGCACAGAACTGGCCTCACCCTTTAAACCAGAGATTCATCTGCCGTGGCCTTGCAAGCATGGACGTGGCAGCAGGTCCTTGGGCCATAGGTTTGATTAGAGTTTCCTTCTCTTAGATGGTTGACCTTACAGGGTTGGATGAGCACCATCTGCCCGGGTTTGGGATTAGAGTTTTCCTTCTCCTAGGACGGTTGCCACAAGGCTAGAGAGCCCATCCTGCCCTTTGACGCTCTTTGTCAGACCCTTCGGTTTTGACCTGTCTGGCATGGGAGACCCTACCAGTGGCTATTATGCCACCGCCAGCATAGCTCAAAACATCATTAGGGTATGCAAGCCTCTCTCCCATGACAAGGGGGCATCAATGGAGAGGACCAGGAAAGCTACTTGATGGTGTCTGGAAGCATTTACCTTGGGGAAAATGCCCAAGGACTGGATGAGAGGTGGCTCCAGTAATAAGCTGGACGAGGGTTTATAAACTGAAGATGAATCCAAACAAGGTGTTCCTACTTGAGAGGAAGGTGGACTCTGGAATAGGAATGCAGCCTATTTTAAATGAGATTAATCAGATTCACAGACTAGAGGTGTTTCTGGATTTATCTTTGCAAGTAGCAGTTGTACCCAAGAAGCCCTTTGCCCAGTTGAGGCACCAGATGCATCTGTTCTTGATGATATTAGACCTGGCTACAGTGTCACGGTGCCTTAGTTATATTGGGTTACTACAACAAAATACATGGGGCTATCTTTGAAGAGAGTTTGTAAATTACAATTGGTCCAAAATACAGCAGTGAGCACATTGAAAGATACACACTTACAGGGTTGCATTATGCCTTCTCTACAAGGGTGGTGCTGGTTACCAATTTGCTTCTGGACACAGTTTGTTGGTTATGACTTTTAAAACCTGAAATGAAGTAGGTTTAGGATACTTTAGGAACTGCCCATACAAACCAGATGAACTTATATCTGAGGGAGAAGCCTACCTCACTGTCTGAACTATAGTGACTGGTGGTGGCCAGAGAAAGGGCCTTCTTAGTAACTGCACCATTATGGAATTCTTTGCCCAGCAGATGGTCACTCTCTCCAACAGTATTTGACGATATTAAGTCCTTCTTGTTCAGACAGGCATTTGCTTCTTAAGTTTAAGGGCCTTACTGTACTCCAAAGAAAAGTGGCAAAGCAGCAGGGACATTCCATCTTTCCTGCTGCCTTACCTCATGATATTAGTGTTCTTTTGTTCCAGTCCCATGGGGGAATGAGGTAAAATCACATCTTCTTGCTAACCAGAAAAATCTGTTTGCAAAAAGATGCAGTTTTACCTCGATCCCCCACAGGACCAGAACAAAAGAATGCCAGAAGAACACTGACATCATGCGGTAAAGCAGCAGGAAAGATGGAACATTCCTGCTGCTTTGCCACTTTTCTTCGTAGTGTGGTAAGCCCATAAGGATGTTTATTGTACTCTCACTCTGTTTTTCCTTTATTAACTTATTGTATTTTATTGTATTACATGTAATTTTATATTAAATGGCCAGAATCCTGTTGGGGGAGTTGCAAATGTGTAACCACTGTAGTTACATAGCTACGTAGTGACTCCCGACCTGACCTCCCCGCAATCTCCACTTACTGCGAAGCAACCACAGCAACTGATAGAGGTCTATTCCCCTGATGACTGGTGTTCCTACCCTATCCTCTGAGCAATCTCCATTGCGAGTGGCAGAAGCAGAGTCCCTATCACAATTCCCTTTCACACTGAAGATCATTTGCACAAGGGGGCTGGAAATGTCAGTCAGCTGCTTCCCAAGCAACAGGGGAACAGACCCCCAGCAATCACAGTGGCTGTTCCCCAGTAAGTAGGGGTTGGAGGACTTTCATGGTCCCTATGTGTTCCCTAAACTAAGGAATACATAGGGATTGTAAATACCAAACAGTTATGAGTGCATAACTCTACATTATGCATTCATAACTCCCCAACAGGATTCCAGCAACATAATTAAAATCATTTTGCAGTTTTAATTGGTAACTGCAGTTTTAATTGGTAACTGGTAACTGTTCTGAGTGGTCTGAAAACACTAGAAAGCAGGATATATATACAAATATATATGCACGCATACAAGTATATAGTTTAAAATATCACACATAAAGACAATTGAGATTGTTGTACATTCTTATTTTTTAAAAACCCAAATTCTCAAAAATATGCTTAGTCAAACTTGGTACAGAGAGTCAGATTTTTAAGAGCTATGCACCTAAAGTTCTTTACCCTGATGGGTGAAAACATCATTTTTTCTTCAGCCCCCATTCAACGGTTTAAAATCTCAGGGTCTTTCCATCATAGTTATAAATAAATTTGCAAATTTTGAAAAGGTGATGATTGGGGTGGGTGAGAATGAACAAAATTCTTCTCCATCCTCATTCCCATCCCTGCTTTCCCTTACACCTTCCTCTTCCTCCAGTAGTATCCTCTCTATATATCAGTTTTGCAGATAGTCCAAACAGAGGTGGACAAAGGCAGCCTGCATGGTTCATGTGGCCCCAAGGCCATTTTGTGGCCCAAGTGATCCCAGGGGTTGAAAATATTCTTGGAAAAAAATTGCCCTAAAGTGCACCCTAGAAGCTTTGTGGGAGGCAATTTTGACATGTTTTTGTGGGCCCTGAGCTATGGTAGCCCCAGGAGATTCCTTTTTTAAAAGCAGGAAGGGAAGCAGAAGTTACTTCTGGTTTAGTTCTTGTCACAAAACTAGGCCACTCCTGGGTATAAAATGGCCCAGAAGATACTAAAAATGTGGGGAAATGCCTAGAGATCATGGGGGGGGGGAGCAATTTTTGTGATATTTTGTGGTGGAGTGTGGTGGGTTGCAGCCCTCCAAAGTCTCCTGGGATGCTAATGCAGCCTCTTAACACTCTTCTTTCATGATGTTTTTGGCTTTGTAGCCTTTATCCCCTATTCAAAATAAACCTAGGAGCATAAAACTACATTTGTTCCCTCTCATCTCCCTCTCTATTGTCTCCCTCAGCTCTTCCTTGTCTCCATTAGACTGTAAGCTCTTTACAACAAAGGCTAGCATTTTGCTTCTACTACTGCACACAGCATCACACAGTATTGCAAACTGATGTCAAAGGATCATAGTAGAGATGGATTCAATTGCTACTGAAAGGATGTTGGGAAGTTCAGGTGCATTAGACACTTTATAAATAGGGACAAAGTAGGCAAAAAGCAGCACTTGAAAATGCAAGCACCTCTGTAGAAATGTATGTGTGCCTTTATAAAGCAAAGCCTCCTGTGACCTACTGTACTTCTGATATACTCCCAGATCTCCCTCCCCTTTTCTTTTTCTACTATCAGGGTAGGGGTGAAAGAGTGTTCTTATACTGGTCAAAACAGGACCTCCACATGTAGCTCCCTACCCATCTTCTTTTCTTTGTCCATGGAGAGAAAGGGAGTTCTACCATATCCTATGACCCTTGAGGCATCCTTATACATATTCTCCAACTCTCCCAATTTGGCAGGGACAGTATTAATTAATCCTCTGTCATCCCACTTTTCCAGCAGCTTTTAAAATGTCCCTGTTTCTCTCTCCTCCACCTAGTTTCCCCCTTAATCCACACTTTACTTCAGTTGCTGCAAACTGAGTTCAAAGTGCAAAAGTAGTTTGCACTCAGTTAACATGGTGGGGACGGGGGAGTGGAGAGGACAGGATGGAATCTTGTCCTTCCCCGGAGGCTCAGGGAGAAGCAAACTCCGGCAGTCTCTCCTAGCTTATGTGTTCTTCCTCATTAATAACTTTTGTCACCTTGGCCACACTGATATTGCTTCATCACACATGTCCTAGTTTTTATCTTTGAAATGTTGGAGAGTATGCTCACAGGAACCATAAGACTGCACCCTCTTTTTGTAATTACCCTAAGTTTTGTTGTCTCTTTTACTCATACAAAGTTGACACGATGATGGAATTGTACTCAGCAGGGAAGTCATTAAAAACCCAAACATTTTGGCTTAGATATTCGTGCTCCATATAGAGATTATTTTTATGGATTTCATGGATTTCATCAAAGCCAAGGTAAATGGAAAACAAGTCAACATTATACTGATAAAATTCCCATAATAACAAGGCAACAACCTTTTCTCTTTTTCTCCACAGGTGCCAGCTTACGTGATGATATTACAAAATACTTCTGGTTTCATCATTCCCAAGGGGACACTATCACAGTTCAGGACCCAATGGAAATGAATCTCTGTGCTGCTGTATGGGCTGTTGTGTCCTATGTCATTGCTGACATAGAAGAGAAGTTGCCGGTCTAATTTTTAAAAAATCAAGAAAAAGGGTTGATCTTTTTCAGTCTCAAACAAGGAATGTGTCTGACTTGACCAATGTGGTAAAAACCTGTATTTCCTCCAAAAGCTATGTTTCTCCTATCTGCATTCTAGGCCTGTCCTTTTTATTATAAATACTAATGGCAGTTTGCTGATTAATACCTTCCACTTGGGATGTTTATTTACTGCTACATATATTAAAGGGGAGGGGGTTCTATAGCTTGTCTCTATTCTGCAATGTCTTAAGAGCCATTGGCAAATAAGTGAACCTGTTTATTTGCTAAATACTTATAATAAATATGTTGTATTATACTATCATAATCATTGTTTAATATACACTTTTTGCAAACTTGAGGCAGGAGGTAGTTTAGGTGAAGGAAGAGGAAGAAGAAAAAGAAATATGCTGTCCAAACATCTGCAAAGAGTTATCAAATTAGCCCTAGCAATCAGTCAGAAAAAGTGGCATACTCACACACCCAACTGTATATTTGAGGAAAGATGGTCATCTTCATCCCTCTGCCTTATTTTTGGGAGGGGTGAGAATTTTGGTGGGCAGCATTTTCATAGTCTGCAAGATTTCATAGATGAAAATCAGGACAAGTGCAGCCAAGCAACATCAGAGTGTGGTCAAGATGGCAAAAGTTATTAATAAGGAGCAACACACAAGCTAGGAGAGGCTGCAACAGTTTGCTTTTGCCTGAACCTGCTGGGAAGGGCAAGATTTAGCCCCATCCTCTCCTCTCCTCTCCTCTCCAACTGAGTTTAAACTATTTTTGCACTTTGATCTCAGTAGGGAGCCCTTGAAGTAAGCTGAGGACAAAGAGGGAAAGTGGAAGGCAGAGAAAGAAACCAGGCCATTTTAAAAGCAGCAGAAAAAGTGGGACAACAGAGAATTGTCCCTGCCAGATTGGGTCAGTTGGAGGGTTTGCATTTTCTTTCAGATCTAAAATGGCTGCCAGAAGCAATCATGTATCTTTACTGAATGGAAACCATACACAAACAGGCTGATGGGATACCACCAGGGGAGTTATAGTTTGGGAATAAATTTCTTTCTGTCTTGGGAATTCTGGGAGTTATGGATGAAAAACTAACTTTGAAATAGATCTAATATGTTCAATATATGTGTACATAGTCAATGACAGGGGCAGCTGGTAGATTCCATAGCAGTGAGGCAGGGAATCATCTCTGGATTTTAGTTTGAACTTTAAAGCTTGTATTGGCTATGCTGAACCTAGTCCCTAAAATAGATTCAGCATGCTGGAGAGCTCCTTTAAAGTTCAGACTACAAGCTGGAGTGGTTTCACTCTCCCACTGATGTGGACACCTGACACCAATCATTTACACATGTGTAAATCATCCTAGTAGACTGCCTGTCCTTGGTCCAAAGCCATATAGTTTAATATTCCATGTGTGTGTGCACGCGTGCATGTGTGCACATGCATGCATGTACACAGAGAAGAAAATAAATCTGTATCACAACTATTTAAATTTGAGATCTTTTGGACACCAAGCATTTTAAATAATGATGGGGAATTACATCACCATAAAATAAGACATAGAACCCATGGGTCTCATGCTTCAGTGCTGCAGGCACCTCTACAGCAGAAAAAAATCTCTCACCATCTTGTATTTATTTACCCTCCATTCATAAAGATCTGAAACACTTCCATTTACTGCCAGTGAATATCAAAGTGATCTCGACATCTCTATCCATCTCATGAAATATACATCCCCTCCAACCATACCCAGATGACTAATTTTCTGCTCTTTATTGATTAGCATAATAAAAATCTCATGACAACACAAGATAGAAATGTAACCATTAATTGCTGGCTGAAGTGAATAGCGTTTCTCACATAGAGATTAACTAAGTGCACGTCTCAATTCTCCCTGACTCACTGGAGAAATTCAAGACATTTCTTGAAAAAGAAGAGTTTCCGATTGTATTTGCATTTCCCACTCTAAGCTAGAAGAAGGAAAATATGTCAATTCAGATGGAACTGGACAGCACCAGTGCTGAACAGAAAATATTGAACACAAATTTAGCACACCTGGTATCTTATAACCAGGTCACAAATTATACGTATACCTCTGTTAATGAAATAAATGTGATCCTGGGCATGTTGGCTGAGTTCCTACATCACAGAGGTAGTTAAGAATACTTAACTATATATCATTTCATGACCCAACTCCCCAAACCTACCAGCAGAAACACTGAGTGATGGAGGTCTGTTCTGCTGGCGACTGGGGCACAACAGATAGAGAGTTCCAGCTCCCTTCTGCCAGCAATCTGAAGTGTAACGATCAAAAACAAGACCCCTGTCTCAGCTCCTCATCCCACTACAGCTCTCTGGTGGGAGGGGGCTGAAAAATGTAATCTTGATGCACCCAGATCTCCAGCAGAACAGAACTCCATCACGCAAAGTGGCTGTTGACTGTTAAGGTAGGTTTGACGGGAGACAATTGTGATCATGTTAGTAGTACCACAGCCATAAACATGAATCTCAAACAGTTTCAAATGTGTATGATTCAAAGACATAGCTGATTTACTCTGGAAGATCAGTAACCAAGTAGACCAAGTCCTGGAAGCAGACCAAGTCTACGAAAGCTTATGCTACAACTTCTTTCTCTTAGTCTAAAAAATGCTACAAGATCCCCTTGCTTACTGATAGTTTCAAGTGTATGTCTAGTTTATACATTTCTAACTGCTCAACAGGATGCCAGCCTGTTTCTTTAATGGAAAATTAGATATTAGATGCAGAAATAACATGGAAAGAATAGAGATAGGTTCCTACACCACAAAAATGAAGAGCACTTCAACATGTTTCAGCAAACTTTTTCTTCAAAACTAACAATATCCACATGTGAAATGAAACAACCAGGTCGGGTAAGCCTTGCTTAAGTAAACAAAAACATTTGAGCCCAGCAGCCACTTGATGGCTTTTTCTGAAATGCATGCAGGAATAACTTTTTCTACCAACTGTCTCCACTGTTCTTATGACTTCCACGTTGATGGCCAAACCTATACATTTGTGCT
Source organism: Gambelia wislizenii (assembly GCA_030847615.1). NCBI lineage: Eukaryota > Metazoa > Chordata > Lepidosauria > Squamata > Crotaphytidae > Gambelia > Gambelia wislizenii. The sequence continues at coordinate 297,163,009 of JAUMIR010000004.1, forward strand.
TTTTTAACATGCCGGGGACAGGAGGGGGCTGGTGAGAAAGGCTTATCCTATCTCCCCTTTTCTCTCTGTTTTGCTGTTCTGTAAGGGATTCTGGAGGCAGCTACTGTTTGTCTTGCCTGTTGTGAACAGGCACTCACAGCTACAGTAAACTCAGCTAAAGCAGAATCCCATTCTTTCCTAACTCAAGCATTATTGCATTGTTTATTACAGACACACTGCTACAACCTGAAACCAAAGATGTATGCTTCTCCAGCCTTCCTTCACCATCTTCCCAATGCTGATGCTTCTAAAAAAACCTTCCAGCTAGACAAAGGATGAGGAAGAAAAAGCACTAGGCAGATGTGAAAAATCTTTGTAGAAAGGAAATTCCTCCCCTCCCCCCAGAGGCTTTGTTAACTGAGGTATGCCTGTATATACCAAAACAGTGCTGGGGAGGAGGGATTTCCTATAATTCAGAACAGGAAAAAAATAGCTTTAAAGTTTTAAAAGAAGAGTTATAATGACCATCCATAGTAGCTTCAGCTAACCTACTGCTCTGGATGTGATAAGCCAGGAAAGCATTTTCATCTCTGTTTTTGCAACATAATGCTACTTTGGGCTCATCTACATGGGCCAGGATATACTGGCTCCCCACCTGCCCACAGAGCAGGCCTGTTCCTCTCCTGTTAGCTCCATGAAATAGACCAGAGTCCAGACAGACACACCAACCCAACCCTGCAGCCACCGTAGCTGCCCTCCGTGTAACTCTTTCTGATACCAGGAAGCAGATCTGCAGCACGTGAGCAAGGCCCGCTGCATGTGACCAGCCTTGGCTATATGCTGTGGGCCCCCTTCCTGACTTTGGAAGAGAAAGGCAGAGGGCATCTGCACCAATGGGCCAGCATGCCAGAATGGGCTTCTGCAGTCATGCGGGGCCCGATCTGTATTTTGCTGGCTGAATGTATTTATAATGGGTATTATTTTAAAACAGTTTATTGGACCCTACCCCATCTTCCCCTTGTCTGAGTCCCATCTTTGCCCCAGAGGTCATGAGGCAAAACAGGGGGAAAACCCTGCATCATCAGGACCACAAGGCTCCAGGAAGGGGACAAGATGGGGTCAATTGCCTTTGTAGACAATCTCTTTTCTTTGGGTACAGATGGGGACATTCCTGCCAGTTTTATTTTCTCCCATATTTGATTTAAACAAACAAACAAACCTCAAGTTCTTCCATCTCAGATATAAAGACATTTATAAATGTTGGTGAATTCTTCAAAAAATAAATAGAAATGAAATCATGTCAAGTTCAATTTCTCTGCCTTCTTTTGTTTTTTAAAAGGAGGATCTTTCCATTGTGAATATGTGAACATTTGTGAAAGCTGGGGATTCTAATTAAAGGAATTCCAGGTGGTAGGTTTGGTTTACATTACCTAAACCCACTGAACATTAAATCACCCAACAAATCCCAAGAAAAAAGAATAAGAATTATTTTCCATACACAAAGGGATCTGGTAGCACATATGAGACTGAGAGAAAGCAGTTTGTAGCATAATCTTTCCTAGACTCTATCTCCCTTATCAGATTCATCTTATTTTCCATGTGTCCTAATGTGGGGCTGTGATGTAAACAGCTTCTCCATCACATTTTCCACTAACAAAGAAGGACTTATTCTGCACCCCCACACACACTCCCCCAAAATGATCTTAGATAGTTTTGAGAAAGGATGAAAGATTGTTCATCAAGGCTGGCTCAAGATATTTTGCTGGCCCAGAACAGGAAATGGCTGTTCAAATGGCTGGAGGTGGGGCACTCATTTTACAAAGAAGTAGCATGATGAGAATGTCATTGTGAAGGGAGGTGCTGAATACTTCCCTTCACAATGACAGTAAAAGTATATACAGAGACATAACTTGCTATTGTATGTCTATGTGCCTTTAAGTCATGTGTTGACTTAAAGGCAACCCCATGAATTCCATAGGGTTTTCTTATGCAAGGAATACTTGGTTTTGCCAGTTCCTTCCTCTAAAATATAGCATACAGCACCTGTTATTTGTTGACAGTCTCCAATCTAAGTACGGTACTCACCAGGAGTGACCCTGTTTAGTTTCCAAGATCAGATGGTCTGCATAGATCACCAACAGGATTCTAGTCACTGTCTTCCTTGATGAAGGAGGAAGTGAATTCAAAAGGGAGCAAAGAAACAAAAGTGTATCCATCTACACATGGATTAAAGAGAAAATAAAAGGTGAAAACATTATGGACATTATGAAATACATTCACATTGCATTCTCCCACTGATTACTGATGAATGCATTGATGCCTTTTACTTCCATCAGTCTCCTGGGTTCATTTAGGACTGTGATCACTTTCCACTGAACATAGTTACAGCCTCACTACAGACTTCAAAATGAGGATGTTGGAAATGGAGGGGACAGAGCCAAAGTCCATATCCCTGTCTGCCTTCTGCATTTCATGGTCTTAATGTAATTTTTGTGGTTATAGTGCCCCATAATCCCCTCCCCTACACTATAAACTTCCACTGGCAGGGAAATGTGGAGTATTGTGACATCATAAGGTGGCTAAGAACAAATAGACTTTACTGCAAGAGGGAGGAAAAGATCTACATATTCATGGCAGCCATGTTCATTGGCAGTCATGAGATCAACATCACATCTAATTGGGGGCAGCTGAGATTAAGATGGGAGCAAATTCTAATAAAATGCTTTTCCCCCCCCACCAAAATGTTTCCATAGTTGTGTTTTAAAAGATTTAAACTGGGCTGGGAACTTTTGAGCAGATTTATTCAGATGTACAGTACTGTATAAGATTTTACCAGAACTTGCAGACTGGCTCAACTTGTCTTAAAACACCCAGCAAGTTGAATTATATGGCATCAATAATTACCCCAATTGAATATCTTTCAAATTTGGGAGTGTTATTGAGATGCAGTTTACAATGTTGTCACCACCACATTGAGAGCACACTGTAATCAAATGTTTTTCATGTTCCATATCCCCGCATTTCAGGTCTTCCATCCAGAACAGTGGTGGGTTTTATTGAAGCCCTTGACAATGCCTTCAAAGAGGAAGAGGTGTGAAAACAGTTATTTTATGTACTGAATTAGGTGGCGATTAATATTTTCTTTATCTGTGTCATTAGTCTTTCAGCTATCATTCTAATGCTCCCAAATCTGTTTAAAGCAGCAGATTAAATAAGACATCAGCAGCTGGCAAAGTCTGCAAAGGGAGCTTCAAATACAGCAACTTGCTCAATCTGAGCACTGTTTATTGACATGCAAGGAAGAATAGAATCATTTCCATACACAGCAAGAAAGCATTCACATCCATCTGAAGTCTCCACAGATGAAAACAGGACTATTCAACTAGTTTTCTTCAGACTAACTTGTTTACCCTACGGTAGCCACTGAATGCAGCAAGGAAGCTATTAGTGTGAAGTAAGGATGGAAATATCTGGAAAATGATGGGAAACATGTTTTTTCAAGTGTTGAGAAATCCTGACAAGAAGAATCCTGGACTGGCAAGAATCATCACAGTTTATTCTGCACAAAATATGCACATGGTTGTTTTGTGCAGAAAATGGCGTTTTTGTATGGAAAATAATATTACAACACAGAAATATTCATTCCTACACAGAAAATGCATTTCTGGTGCAGAAAATGCTGTAATTGGGAGTTTATTCTGTGTACAACTTTCACATGGTTGACGTGCATAAAAAAAAGCATTTTCTGTGCTGAAAACAGCACTTTCTCCAAAAGGAATTAATAGTTCTGCACTGAGATACTACTTTTTCTACTGGTGAGATACTACCAGAAAATGCTGTTTTCCTTGGTTTTTTTCTAGACTGTGAGGCTGTGTTCTGGAAGAGTTTATTCCTGCCATTTCACCTCCATCTGTGGCTGGCATCTTCAGAGAATGGTTGGGTAGGAGTGCGGGGTGGGTTATATACTGTGAAAATTTGTGTATTTGAACTGCTAGTTTCTGGGTGGAAATATGCAAGGAGGATTAGTGTGTGTTTGGCTAATGGTTGTTTAATGGTCCATTATCTGCTGGATAATGGATTTCTTCTCTTCTCTGAAGATGCCAACCACAGATGCAGGCAAAACATCAGAAAGAAACTCTTCCAGAACACGGCCTCACAGCCCAGGAAAAAAACAAGGAAAATCTATGGATGCTGGCCATGAAAACCTTCAATTTCACAAATGCTGCTTTCTTCACAGAAAATGTAACTGGGGGTTTATTCTGCATAAAATTCACACATGGTTGATTTGTGTAGAGAACAGTATTTTCTGCACAGGAATTAATATTTCTGCATGGAAATATTATTTTCCATACAGAAAATGCTGTTTTCTTTGCAAAACAACCAAGCGTGAATTTTGCGCAGACTAAGTCCTGAATTGTGAATAGCCTTTGAAAACTGTATAGTTTTCGAAGACTTTCTTGCAGCAGGAGAAAATTGCTGAAATGACTCATCACTACCTTCAAGAAGAAACTTATTGAAGAATTACATCTCTAGTGTGAAGATAAGTGGCGTACTCAGGCCTTCCAAGGATTTTGGCCTACACGTGTTCTCCAAAACATCTGGAGTGATAAGCATTCTTTCACACATCAGCCGACATGCAGCTAGCTGTCCATGCTGATTCTGAATCCTTTATTGGAAAATGGTTCCCAATAATAATAATAATAATGAATAAAATTTTATTTCTAACCCACCCCTCTGCAACGCAATCGGGGCGGCTTACAATATAAAACTCAATAGTCACAGTACCCTAGCCCACCCAACCCTTAAAATAATATTAAATTATAAAAGATTAAAAACATACAATAATTAAAAATATATAAATTAGAAAGAAAAAAATTAAAACATACAATAGTTTTTTTAAAAAAATCTGATTGCAGCTCAGAAAGGACAGCTGAGTCTTGGGCCGGATAGTTATTCAGGAAAGTTATTCAGGGAAATAATCACATATCTTTCTAACACAGATCTTGCAATAGCACCTTCACCACATCATGGTAAGATGTGGAAGGATGTCCTCCCCAACTCCCCTGATGCCCTTACTTTCAAGCTTTTTTGTGCCATGAACTGTTTTCCTGACGAATCCTATGCCCATTCTCTCTGTATTTGTTATGTTTTAATTTTGTTTTGTATAGTGGTTTTGCCATCTACGACTCCAGTTCTCCTGGTATTGTTCCTATTGCAAAATAACAACTGTACAACTTTTTCTTTGCTAAATCAATAAAACTTTACCAAAAAAAAACTCCCCCCAAAAGTGCCAGTAGACCTCACAACAACCCTGTAAGGTAGGCTGGTGGATTTTAAAATTCCTCCTCACCGTTCTCAGCATTCCACACTTTTCCCAGAATTGCTGAGGGTGACTTGCTCTGTTGCCCTGTTGCAACTGCGGTGGCCACTACTGTCAATTGATTGCCTGGGGCCCGTCACAGCTGATGACTAGTGAGTAGCTGAGGGAGTGAGAGAAGGAAGGGTCCCTTGAGAAGCTGGGGGTGTAGATGCAGACTGAGTGGCAGGAGTGGATTGTGAGGTGGAGAGAGAATTTGCACATGGGTGGTGATTGGTTGGGTGCGTTTCCTGAGCAGCCAATCAGTACACTGGGAAAGGCAACATACCCAAGAGTTTTATATAGAGAGATTTTATTCATGAAACTATTTACATTCTTCCTTTCAGTCTGAAAATCTCCAAGGTGGCTAATAAAATTATTAAAATACCAGTACCCATCAAAGGCATATGGATGTAGAACACATAGTATAGTTGGCCTTCCTCACCCATGAATTCTTTATCCATGGATTCAACCAATCACGACTTTAAATATTTTTTTTAAAAAATATTCCCAAAAGCAAACCTTGCTGTTCACCATTTTATATAAGGGATACCATTTTACTACCCCATTGTATATAATGGGACTTGAGTATCCACAGATTTTGGTATCCACGGGGGATCCTGGAACCAAACCCAGTGGATACTGAGCACCCACTGTAGTCCAACATCTGGGTGTACTAAGGTATAAATACTATGGTTAAATCATTCTTCTCCAGAAACATGTGCAGCTGGTAAAAGTACTTGAACTGGTTAAATATTATAGCAGTCTTTCCCTAATCTGGTGTCCTCCAAGTGTTGGACTCTTAATTCCTATCATTTCCAACCAGAATGAGGAAGGCATTCTGTGGACTTGTATTCCTTTTGTTTTCTCTCTTCATAATCTTACTTTAAAACCACTCATGGTTTGAAATCTATAATTCAAGATAAGTGTCTCCTAAATTATGCATTCTTTAACTATGAGAAATACACAACTAATATGTCATCTTGAGATAAGCACTGCCCAGATTTATTACAAAGTTATGTTCAATTCAAATGTGAAATCACAGTGTATAATGTATTTTTTATAGTTTATTTCCAGCTTGTCCTTTTCTTTTTTTAAAAAAAGGAAAGAAATACAAAACAACCACGGTGGGTGTGTTTTTATCACTGAAACAGGATGAATTTTAAAAGATAAAGTTAAATCCAGACTTAGGACTTTTATGATTCCTAATGATTCCTAATGATCAATAAGGGTGTGCATACCATATAACATCCTTTCACGATCATGTACTGTCAAAAAGCCATTCTATTTTATTGACAGCCCAAGCTGTCAATAGATCCATTTTGGCGCTTGTTGCCAGCATTGCCTGTATTTCAATCCTTGCACATTGTGCTCTGTGAATACAGCATCAATTTTTCAGACCACTTCTGGGTGATTTTTTTTTTACCTCCCCAGTTTACTTGTAATTTTTAAAGTGTGTTTCTGTGCTTGTGTGTATGTTTTATGTATGTTTTATGTCATTGTCTTGCTTAATTTTTTTAATTTGCCATACTTGCGTCTTCTTGTGAGAATTGGAGAGATCTCCACCCTGGAAGTAAATGGAACTCCATTCATGCTCCGTTTATGCCGGGGATGCCTCATTGAGGCTGCTAAAGGTAGGTCTGGTAGGGGGGTTCTTTTCCTAGCATAAAAATGCCACAAAATATGCCGGCAAAAGAACATTAAGGGGGACTAATCTGATTATCCAAAAGCTGTTCCTTTTTATTGATGGGCCAAGCTGTCAATAGATCTCCCATTCTGCTTTTTTGCCGGCATTACCAGTGTTTGAAACTTCGTACCATTGTGCTCACGGTAATACAGCGTCAATGACAGAACATTTCTGGATGAGATTGCAACAGCCAGGAAGGGGGTGCTCTTTTTATGAACTTCCCCAGTTTACTTGTAATTTTTAAAGTGTGTTTCTGTGCTTGTGTAAACATTTTGTCTTAATTTTGCTTTATTTTTAAAGTTTGCTGCATTTGCATCTTCTCGTGAGAACTGGCAAGATCTCAAACCAGAAAGTAAATGGAGCTCTGTTCATGCTCTGTTTATGCCCGGGCTGCCTCTTTAATGCTGCTAAAGGCAGCCCTGGCATAAACAATAAAGGGGGTTCTTTTGCCAGCATAAAACGGTTCAAAATATGCCGGCAAAAGAACGTTTATGGAGGGTGGTCTGATAAAGTCCATATTTTCATTTTCCTCCCTATGCTAGCCAAAGCACCAACTGGAAGTGATGCCATGTAAGTTTAGATTGCCTCTTTGGACAGGATATGGACAAAAAGGCATTAGGGTGGGGGGCTCTGAGGGGATTTGGAGACTGGACATCAAAAACACCAGCACTTTTTCTCAACACAGTTGACATTTTTTTTTCCTCCAGCAGGTTATCACCCTCAAATCACCCCACCTTGCTGAGGACGTGAAGATTTGCAAATGTTCTTTACATACATGCTTCTCATATGCCATGGTCCTGGGGAGGAAATGGAAGATCTGATCCCCATATTAATAATTTTTTAAAAAATCACAACAGCAAGTAAATTCCATCTTCACTGCAGCTTGAAACACGGCCATTAACTTATGAAACATTCCCCTTAAAACAGGGATGAATAAATTTGTTTCTTAGGCTTTCTATAATGTTTATATATATTTTTCAAACACAATTTTGTCTCATCCCATTTCCTCATCAGGTAATGATTTTTTTTAAGTCCACATGAATGTGTATGCATTTTGTATACCTTTCCCCCTAAGTATGCATTTTAACATGCAGTTTCTACCTGTGCACACATATTTACACACAGCTTTTTTTTACACTGCATAATCTTGAGAAGAGTGAAAACTGAAGGATAATTCTGTTCTGCTTTGTGTTAGTTGAGGAAATGTGAGTTTTATAGCTTCATATTAAAATATAAATCAAATCACTCTCAGTGTTATTGGTTGCTCTTAGCACATATTCTGTACATAAACACTTCAAATTGTACACACGAGCTTCATTTATAGGTTTTCTGTGAGTTTTTTCCGGGCTGTGAGGCCGTGTTCTGGAAGAGTTTATTTCTGATGTTTCACCTCCATCTGTGGCTGGCATCTTCAGAGAATCATTGGGTAGGAGTGGGGGGGGGGTTATATAGTGTGAGCCCCTATTGGAGAGGATAAGTAAATCTGTGTATTTGAATGGCTAGTTTCTGGGTGGAGATGTGCAAGGAGGATTAGTGTCTGTTTGGCTAACGGTCCATTGGTTTCTGAAAATCCCACTGTCCCTGGGTGGAGTTCATTCAGTGAACTCAGGTCAGCTTAAATGATTCATCTCCTCCCATTTTATTCTCACAACCCTATGAGGTAGACTGAGTGGGAGTGTCTAGCCTCAGGTCACGCACTGAGTGCCATGGCTCAATGGTGACCAGAACATTAATATCTCAGGTCTCAGCCCAACATTCTATTTTCCAGTTTAACCAGGCTCCTTTTAACATTTCCGAACCTCATTTCACCCTCCCTCACACAGGTTCAATTTAAAATTAAATTATGGCACCCTACCCCTCATAAATTGCAGAGCTCCCTGTCAATTGCACAGACTGCCTCAGGTTACATGGTTTGTCTCAATTTATTCAGTTCTGCAATGTTAATCAGAAAATATTTTATCATTCAAAACATTCTAAAATGTTTTGGAGCCCTGGTGGCGCAGTGGTTAAATGCCAGTACTGCAAGTCACCACGTCGCAAGTTCGATTCCAGCAGGCTCCAAGGTTCACTCAGCCTTTCATAGGTCGGTAAAATGAGTACCCAGCTTGTGGGGGCAATTAGCTAACACATTGGAAACTGCTTAACACAGTGTTGATGTGTAAATTGCTATTGCTTAAAACAATTTGTAAGCTGCTCTGATAACCTTGTGGCTGAAGAGTGGGGTATAAATAAATAAATAAAACTAAAATGTTCATAGGCATCAATGCCTCTAATAACAGAAATAAAGGAAATGGCAGGTCTTCAATTTCAGTGAGGTTTTATGATGTTAACTCAGGGCTTCAGTGCATAGGATTATTTTCTTATATATTCCTTCCTTTCCCTCATTTATTTAGCACAGTGATTTCTGAAGCCAAAGCCAGAGAGCATAGGGAAATTTTTGGAATATAATTTCCAGAATTCCGTAGCCATGGGGAATTCTAGGAATTGTAGTGCAATGTGTATCTCTTCCAAACTCTGGCAAAAGCTGGGTCTTGCCTTTCAGTTTTTGTTGACAGCGTAGACTTTATCAGACATAGAAAATACAGCATCAACACAACACCACATAACCTCAAAAGGGCATGTGGATCAGATGATGTCACCCTTTTGTGGTTAAAAACAGCCAAAATTGCTTTGTTTTTAATTGATGGCTTAAGCCATCAATAGATCTCTCTACCACTTTTTTGCAATACCTCTGTCCCTTTAAATCTCAGACTTACCTTGTCAGTGGCCAGACTGGCAAGAACACTTCCAGGTCGGATTGGGACGTGAAGGATAGTGACAGACTTGTTTTGACCTTCCCCAGGTTACTTGGGGATTTTAAAATATGTTTTAGGTGCTTGGTGTGTCTTTTTGACATTTAGTTTCATTTTCATTTTTAAATTTCCTGTGCAATGAAATTGCACGGAATTTCAAAAGTTGAAGTGAACAGAGCTCCGTTCACTTCCTCTTTGTTGCCGGAGGAGACTAAGTGCGGGGGGCAGAACGTTCTTTTGCTGGCATAAAAATTGAGTTTTATGCCTGCAAAAGAACATTTTAAGGGGAATGTCTGATAAAGTCCTGGGTTGGATCCAGACTTAGGTAATGCTCAGTGGAGGCCCTCTTTTTAACAGATTAAAAAGAGTCACAATTAAACCAGTAAACCGAACACAGATAAAAGTCCAGGAAGTGAGAAGTCAGAAGAAATCTTGAATAGCTCTTTAGGAAGCAATTCTGAAGCAATTAAGAATTTTCCTTGATAAAGAAATGCATCTCAAGATGTTGCCAAATGTTGTTAACATCATCACCACCACCACCACCACGATCATCAAGTTTATTTATATCCCACCTTCTTCTCTGTTTGGTAGTCATAGAATTGTAGAATCATAAGTTGGAGGAGACTGCAAGGGCCATCTAGTCCAACCCCCTACCATGTAGAAATATGAAATCAAAGCATTCCCAACATATGGCCATCCAGCCTCTGTTTAAAAGCCTCCAAAGAAAGAGACTCCACAAAACTCCGAGGCAGCGTATTCCACTACCAAACAGCTCTTACTGTCAGGAAGTTCTTCCTAATGTTTAGGTCGAATCTCTTTTCCTGTAGTTTGAACCCATTGCTCCATGTCCTAGCTTGCTCCATCCTCAGTATGACATCCCTTCAAATATTTAAACATGACTATCCCATCACCTCTCAACCTTCTCTTCTCCAGGCTAACAATACCCAGCTCCTTAAACCGCTCCTTATAGGGCATACAGCTTACAACAATTAAAAACAAACATAGGTTACTGACACACTGCAGAAATAATGCAGTTTGGTACCACTTTAGCTGCCATGGCTAAATGTTATGGAATTCTGGGATTTGTAGTTTTGTGATATATTTAGCCTTCTCCGTCTGAGAGCTCTGGTGCCAGAATAAACTACAGGCCCCAGGATTCCATAGGATGGAGCCATGATAGCTAAAGCAGTGTCAAACTGCATTATTTCTGCAATGCGTCAGCAGCCATAGATAAAAATTCACAGTATACACAAGTTTAAAAGTAATTAAGCTATCAAATGGTTAAGAACAATTAAAAATCATAAACCATTAAAAATAACATTTAAAAAAAACCAGCATATTCTACAGATCTCCTTCCCTCTAAAAACTTCTCTCCACAGAAAATCTTAAAACACAGGCATATTTTGTATGGGAGAATATAGCCCTTCAAATAATCTGGACATGAACTGTTGGTCCAGATATTGATGCAGATGATTTTTAGGCGTTGCTTTATAGCTGTTTTAAATTTGTTGTTGTTGTTATAATCTTTAAAAATCCTCTAAGTAGCCTGCCATTGAAAGGGGTTCAGTTGGTGGTATTGCAGGACAAGCCCCTTCCTGTGATTGCACCCTGTTTGTGGAATTCCATTCCAATTGTGGTTAATACAGCCCCAGCCCCTCATGGTTTGTAAATAGACCACAAAATTATCTTTTAAAAAAAAAATCACCTGGCTTCCAATTATTTTTAATTTAAGACTGAATAAGTTTTTAACTTTGCTCTTCTTGAGTTTGAGATGGGGAGATTGATGTGGAGTGTTTATGGTAAACCACTACTCTAGGGTTTTTATCAGACAAGGTACTTACTGCTACAAAACTGCGACAGAAGGACACAACGATAGTAGAAGCAGGCAACATTATCAGGTGCTCTCGTCATTCAGCCATTCCAGGGGTGTAGCGCTGGCACGGATGAGGCATCACTTTTTTATTGACAGGCTAACCCGCCAGTAAAAAGTGATGCCTTTTCCACGCCCACACTATGCCCCCAGAATGGCTGAATGACGATGACATCTGACAATGTTGCCTGTTTCTGTTATTGTCATGTCCTTCTGACATGTGTACCAGATGATGTCACCCTTGACATGCTCATATCCTCCAACTGTCCCAATATGGCAGGGACCATCCAGATTAATTCTCTATCCACGTATTCAACTGATCTTAAAATGTCTCAGTTTATGTCTCTTCTTCCCACTTCCACCCTTTCTCCTCAGATTACGACTTTATCAGACCACCCCCCTAAACCCGTTCTTTTACCAGCATAACGTCTGCCATGTTTATGCCAGCAAAAGAACTCCCCATACCACACTTACCTCCTATCCACACTAAAGACTTCCCCGGCGATGAATGAGAAGGGAATGGCTCTCCATTCACTTCATCTATTGAAATCCCACGGATTCTCATGAGAATACATAGTGTGGGAAATGCAAAAATAAAAACTAAAATAACAAAGCTAGTTTTAAAAAGCACCTAAACACACTATAAAAGTCCCAAGTAAACTGGGGAGAGTCATAAAAAGTGTGTCACCTACCTGGATGTCACGATCTCACCCAGAAGTGTTCTGGCCAAACCAGTCGTTGATGCTGCATTCACGTGAGTACAATGGCATGTGGATTCAAACGCCGGCAGTGCCAGCACAAAAGCACCATGGGGAATCAATTGATGGCTTTGGCCATCAACAAAATAGGATGGGTTTTGGACTTGACATGATCACAAAAGGGCAACATCATCTGGTACCCACGCCCTTTCACAATCATTAAGTGTCCTTATGACACCATATTTGGATGGTCTGATAAAGTCCTACTTCACTTGGTGCAAACTGAATTCAAAATGCAAAATTAGTTTACACTCAGTTAACTCAGTGGGGGAGGGGGAGAAGGGGAGCAGAATCTTGGCTTCTCCAGTAGGCTCAGGCAAAAGCAAACTACTGCAGCTTCTCCTAGCTTGTGTGTTCATCCTCATTAATAACTTCTGCTATCTTGATTACACCCTGATGTTGCTTGTTTACATGTGTCCCAGTTTTCACCTGTGAAATTTTGGAGGATATACATGCCCAAGGTCATCCAGTAGGTTTTCATGGCTGAGTGGGGATTCCTCATCCAGCACTCAAACCACTACACCATGCTGTCTCTCTACTGATTCATTGGGTCTACTAAAAGAGTGGGATTTAAGCCTCTCACATTTATTTTTCCATAAGCACACTACTGTGTACCAAACAAGCTAGTACAGCCTTACAAGGAATATACATCCCTTGGTTCTAAAGGAGAAATGTAACGCCAGTTGTCCAAAACAGAAGTCTTGGACAATTGTCCTCCAGTTCTGTCTTCTCTGCATTTTCTCCTTGTTGCTTTGGCTCCCCTATTATGCCTGTGTTCTAAACACCCACTCCCAGCTCCAGGTAGCTTACACTGTGTACAAGATACACAAAAGCAAAGGGCATGAAACACCGCAATGCTCAAATGCTTTCTATTATACCTTTGTAAGTACAATGAAGCTCTGTGCCCCTGTCACAATGAGGGGCAGGCTTTCTGCAAGTAATCACTGTACTGTACATTAACGAAACAAGATACCCACACAAAAGCATGGGAAATGTGTGCTTCAGCACTGAGACATGCACGTTTTCAGAGATAAAATAAAAAATAAAGCGGGGTTGGGGAGGTTTGTAAGATGGAATGGTATTGCTATAGATGAAAGGCAATATTTGCTCTTTCTGTGTGTTTAAGGCTCTGTGAATGCTCATGCCTGCACAGTAAAGAACATTCAGTCTATAAACAATTTCCGGAGTGGGAGCTATGTTTATCTGTTCCAGGGAAAACAAGGGTTCCAGTTACACAACAATTTTTGTCTCTGGGCTTACCGTGACTTCCTCATCCTGGATTGGTCCCACGCTGTTTAGACGATTTTTGTCACTCTTTAGGAAATCCCGTGATTGATATTTACAAGTCAAAAGTTCTGTTTCTTTTTATTGGTCCCGCACTCTTATATCCCATGCTTTTGTTGTTTACACATGTTTAGCCTACTGGGATTTTTTTTTTTTGGCTGTCAATCAAGGATGCGATTACTCGTGTTTTCACAACCCTCAGTGACATACTTCCTTTAGAGTTCCATGCCACGAGCGATGCTATTGGCTGGCAGGGGGGGGAAGGAGGGGGCAGAGGCTTGTGTTTATCCTGTCTCTTAAAAATGTTAACCCTTTAAGCAGAGGCAGAAGGCATTTTGAAAGACCAAGAATGTGATCTTTCGCTCAGACGGAGGAACAATTAAATGATGTCCTTTCATTTTGAAATCAAGCCGAGTGGGGGGGGGAAAGGTTTGGGATTCCTTTTAAAATGTTGACGCTTACAGCTGCAGAGTGAAGATTTCAAGCCAGTGTCACACAAGGAATTTTGGCTGGCATTTTTTTACTGTGCTTTATGGGGGAGGGGGGAATGAAAGTGTGTTCATTCGCTCAGACGCTGGAATATTTTACTGTGCCTTGTGGGGGGGGTGATGAATGTTTGATTATCTGTTCAGACCCAGAGAGGGGATCCAGGCAGGGAATGAATGGACGACTCTCTGCCCACCACAATCTCTTTGTAACATGCAGTTGAGGAAGAGGCTAAAGCTGAAGGGTTTGCAGTGTAGAAATCCATTTTAAAAGGTGAATGAGTACACGCGTGCACACACATCAACCTACGTGCAGCTGGAAGGGATGCCTTTATTTTCAGCTGGTGAGGCTGGATCTGTTGAACGGGTGACTGACCCCTCCTTTTCTGGTTGCTGATCTCTAAGCCTGCCCCCAGTCACCATTTCCGGTCACCCCCTGGTACCGAGATATTTTGTTCCAGGCTGTTTACATTTCCGATTTTCCGAATCCTCCAGTGACTTTTTTAAAAACCGGCACAATCCGCGGGACTGGAAGTCCCGCAGGTTGAGAGATAAAAGGTGCCCCCCCTTCCAAAAATCACATACCCAACCCGATGTATGTATAAACTGCCAGGGATCGACATGAATTCTTCCCGGGACATTTTCATCATGTAAACGGCACCAAGGAAGGGGATCATGACACCTTAAAGACTAACACAGACTAGAGTCCACCAGAAGTCCATGTGCTCAGTCAGAAGACACACTCATATGCCTGATAGTAAAGGCTAAAGCTGCATGCATCTTATAAAGCAAGCTCTGGTCCATGAATGCACAGGCTATCAATAATTGGTTAGAATTTAGGTTGCCGCAAGACTTTTCTATGTTTCAGCCTCTGGAAACCAGACAGGTTTTCTTTGGATTGTTTCATGTTTTTGATTTTTTGGTAAACTAAACTGAAACTCTTAGAGACAGACATGAAAGATGGTATAACATGGATCATATAGGTAGCCTAAAAGGTCCACAGAAGTATTGCATAATAAGTACAGTCGACCCTCCATATCCATGGATTCTGTATCCATGGATTCCACTACAGACAGCTTGAAAATATTTTTAAAAAAAATCCAAAAAGCAAACCTTGATTTTGCCATTTTATATAAGGGGCACCATTTTACTATTCCATTGTATATAATGGGACTGGAGTATCCATGGATTTTGGTTTCCATGTGGAGTCCTGGAACCAAACCTCAATGAATACCAAGGGCCCACTGTATTGTTATTATTTTTAAACTGGTATCCTCTTCCCCCTCTCCTTACTTGGAAGGATGGTGAAGACATTGTTAGGGAAAGTAATATAATGACTGGTAATATTAAGTGTTCCTTGTCTAAAAAATCCTATGAAATTCATGGGGTCACTCTAAGTCGACAGGCAACTTGAAGGCACATACACAATGTTGTTATACTGTTAGTGTAACAAGTAACATTTATGGGAGCCAGCATGGTCTAGTGGTTTGAGTGTTGGATTAGGATTCTGGGAGACCGGGGTTTAAATCCCACTCGGCCATGGAAACCCACTGAGTAATATTGGGCAACTCACACTATCTCAGCCTCACAGGAAGGCAATGGTAAGCCTCCTCCAAATAATTCTTCCCAAGATAAACCTATGAATGTGTCACCATATGTTGGAGGCCACTTGAAGGCACATAAAACCAAGAAATAACATGTACTTGTCATGGCCCTTTGCAAGTATTTTAGAGCACTTTTTAAAATGTCCTAATGTGTATAATCATAGAATCATAGAGTTGGAAGACACTTTAAAGGCCATGCAGGAATGCACAATCAAATCATTCCCAACAGATGGCCATCCAGCCTCTGTTTTAAACCTCTAAAGAAGGAGACTCCTCCACACTATGAGGCAGTGTATTTCACTTCCGAAGAGCTCTTGCCATCAGGAAGTTCCTCCTAATGTTTAGCTGGAATCTCTTTTCCTGTAGTTTGAACCCATTGCACTGATGACTAAAAAGGCCAATCCAAGATAAACAAATGTGGTTGGAGAAAGCACAACAGAAGGTCTCCTTGGGTGATGTTTCCGGGTTGTGATTCTTTCTGCGTTGTCGTTTCTCTTCAAGACTTGTCCGGCGTAAGTTCTCTAATAAGGCTGCAGCATTGTGGATAGTGTGTCTCCATGCCTCCCGATGTGAGGCCAGAGCGGACCATTGTTGGTAATCAATTTGGCCGAGCCTGAGATGTTGTTTCAGGGAATCCTTGTATCGCTTTTTTGGAGTGCCCCTCTTACGCTGACCCGTGGCGAGTTCACCATAGAGTACTATTTTGGGGAGGCGATGGTCCTCCATCCTAGAAACATGCCCGGCCAAGCGCAGCTGTGTTCTCAATATCATGGCCTCAATGCTTGTGATCCCTGCTTGCTCAAGGTCAGCAACATTTGTCACATAGTCAGTCCAGTGTATATTTAGGATTGTGCGTAAACAGCACTGATGGAAGCGTTCGAGGAGTCGTAAGTGGTGGTGATAGGTGACCCATGTTTCAGACCCATAAGGAGAATAGACAGTACAATGGCTCTATACACACTGATTTTTGTGTTTTGCCTCAGGTGTTTATTACTCCAGACTCTTTTGTAAAGTCTTCCAAATACACTATGTGCCTTTGCTAATCTGTGATCGATCTCTTTGTCAATCTTGGCATCTGAGGAGATGATGCTTCCCAGGTAGGTGAACTGCTGAACGGACTTAAGCACAGAGTTGCCAACAGCAATGTGGGGATGGTGATGTTCGTCTTGTGGTGCAGACTGGTAAAGAACTTCCGTTTTCTTCAGGTTGACTTCCAGCCCAAACAGCTCTGCAGCTGTTGCGAAGCAGGATGTTAGGTGCTGCAGAGCTGCTTCTGTGTGGGCAACAAGAGCATCAGCATCAGCGAAGAGCAGGTCATGAACTAGATAGTTTAGAGTCTTAGTGCGAAACCTCAGACGGCTTAAGTTAAACAAGCTACCATCAGTACGGTAACGTATATAGATGCCATCTTCTTCTTCAAGCTCTGCCGTAGCCCTTTGGAGCATCATGCTGAAGAAGATTGTAAATAAAGTTGGTGCAAGAACGCAACCTTGCTTCACTCCATTAGTTATTAGAAAGGGCTCTGAAAGAGCATTGCCATATCTGACTTGACCGCGCTGTCCCTCGTGTAGCAAGATAATCATTTTAAGGAATTTGGGGGGACATCCTAGTCTTTCCAGGATCTGCCACAAACCTTTTCTACTCACAGTGTCAAAGGCTTTGGTGAGGTCAACAAATGTTACATACAGACCCTCGTCCAAGTCATTGATAAAGATGTTGAATAGAATTCAATAGAATTAGAACGGGCCCAGGAAAGAACCCTGTGGCACCCCACTGGTCACTTCTCTCCAGGATGAAGAGGAGCCATTGGTGACTACCATTTGGGTTTGGTCAGTCAACCAATTACAAATCCTAACAGTTGCATTGTCTAGCCCACAGGTTACTAACTTTTTTGCAAGCCTGAGCTCCAGCTGACTTTTTTGACTTTCCCCCTACATGAGCTGGCTATTTGTTTTTGTTGTTTATTTTACTTATTTATTTGATTGATAGCCTCCCTTTCTCCCAAAACTGAGAGCCAACTTAGCCCGCATCAAAATTCAAATAAATACAGCTAAAAATAGATAAAAACAGGTTGGGGTAAAAACAGAAGAAAATATCATGTTAAAACACACAGACTGGCACCCTTAGTCATTGGGTGAGTTGGACTTTGGACATTGTAATTGTTTTGTATTCTCATTTACAATTGCGACACGATTGCCATGACTATAAATGACCCTGAAAGCCACCTTAAAAGTGAGTTAGCTGTCAGGAGCGACGGAGGTCTATGCTGCACATGAGCAGAGTACTGCAGGGTGATGTGATCAGTCCCCTCCTGCCAACAAATAAAGTGGTGATGAAGAGTTGCAACAGGATCCTGCTGGCATCCTTGCTTCTGCTCTACTGAATGTATTTAGTCTGGAGAAGAGAAAGTTAAGAAGTAATACAATAGCCATGTTTAAATATCTGAAGGGATGTCATACTGGGGCAAGCTTGTTTTCTGCTGCTCCAGAGACTAGGACACAGAGCAATGGGTTCAAACTACAGGAAAAGAGATTCCACCTAAACATTAGGAAGAACTTCCCGACAATAAGAGCTGTTCAACAGTGGAACACACTCCCTCAGAGCATGGTGGAGTCTCCTTCTTTGGAGGTTTTTAAACAGAGGCTAAATGGCCATCTGTCGGGAGTAGTTTGATTGTGTATTCCTACATGTCAGGGGTTTGGACTAGATGTCCCTTGTGGTCTCTTTGCACTCTATGATTCTATGATTCTACTACTCCTAGTGTCATTTGCTGGTTGGAAAAGGCTGGTCAAATCATCCTACACTACTTCCCTGAAGAATAGCACAGACCTCCATTGCTCAGGATAACTGACTGGCTTTTAAGGTGGGTCTCAGGGGACAGATGGGGAGATGAAGTATAGCCGTAAGATCATGGCTATGTGTTTAATACAGGACCTCAGCCAAAGTATGACATTAAAACACTATTAGGTTAAATTGTTAAAAATTAACAAAAATTAACCATTTAAAACACATTAAGAGCCTTACTCAACAACTAGAAATTTGGACAGATGTAAAACCAAGAACACTTGCTTTTTCTTTCATTAAGAAACAGAAAGTTTAAGAACCATCACTCTCAAAGTCCTTAGCAATTACATACATTTTGAGATTTTGTTGCTATATCCTGTTCTTTTGAACATCCCACTTTTCATTTCACTTTTAACCAAGCAAAATTAGTATCAGTGGCATCTTTTTGCAGAGTCCTAAATTAATGCTGAAAAGTTTGAAGCGGTATGCAATGATTTTTTACAATAACTTGCAATCACTCATCCTGATCCATCAGTTATCCACCTTTGCACATGTCAACTCCCAGCTCTAGATTTGATAAATGGTTTTAATTGTATCCTGTCACTGAAATGGAATCTCATCTGAACCTGACAACAGGAAATTGTAGGTATTTGCACTTAAGAGATGAAACTCATGCTACACCTTTAAAATGAACTGTCACCTTCCGTGATTGTTTTCTGAATTTTTTTTCCAGGAATCAGTCTTGGTCAAGATTGCAAGAAAGTAAGAATCAACATGCTTATCTCCCCAAGGTGAGATTTTGTGGCCTTTAGTTTTGAGATGGTGGAATCAGTCATAAATAGGCTGCCTCTTTCAAAGGAAGAAAAGCTTTTTGCCATGAGCCAAAGCCAGTATCCAGCACAATGGCGAGAGTCCAACAGGGTTGTTTTATTGATGGCATTGTTTGCATTGGTGAAACCAGGAGGAGGGGCAATCGTCCATTCCTTCCACAGCCCTCCCCACCACACTCCTCTCATAATATCAATGTAACATCAAGAGGCTGCCCCCAGGATTCCTTGCAATGTTGTCATAGGGAAGACTGTGGGTCACTCAGACTAACTAATCCAAATGCTACTGCCCACTCTGAGGCGTTCTTGATTCTTCAGTGCTAAGCGTTGTTGCACTTCTAACATGTTTCAGAACATGTTGTCATACAGTATATAGTTTGCATGGTGCAGCTCTTTGGGGGTCTTTCATACTACACAATTATAGCATTAATAGTTCACTTTAACAGCCATGACAACGTCTTATGGAATCCTGGGATTTTCAGTTTATGGAGGTGTATTTAGAATTCTCAGGCAGAGTGCAAATCTAGTGCCTCACAAAACTACAAACCTCAAGATGCCATAGGACACACCCAAGGCACTTAAAGTGAAATCATAGTGTTATAGTTTATAGGAGATTATCAGACACGTCAAAAATGGCATTATGGTGATGCCATGAGATCGCAAAAGGGCTTCCTTATCAGATGATGTCGTCCCCCATTGTCTCCCAAGCATTCTGCTGCCGTTATGGAGGCATTCTTTTATTGTCAGGGAGAAGCCAGCAATTGATCTCCCACAGCGTTTCCATTCTGGATTTGCCTATGTGCGACAATGTGCCATGTTTTGCTGGCGAGATTCCAGCATCAAGGGGTGTTCCTGCCAGAACACTTTCAGATGAGATCAAGACATCCAGGTAAGCTACCCTCTTTTTTGTACCCTCCCTGGGTCACTTATGTATTTTTGAAAGGATAGAAGCTAAGAACTGATCTTCAACAGATGCTAAGAGGGTATCAATTACAACCACAGTTCCCAGATCTCAGGGCCTGGCCCTTCTTATCCAAGGTGAAGGGAGACAGTGTAGGACGACAACATTGACTTGAAAAATCTATTTTTAAATTTCTTTTTATTACGGTGTACTGCTGCTATAGACTCTAAACAGCTGCTATAGACTCTCCAAGGTATCCCCATGGACACCTTCTCCACTTCCTCAAAATTTCACAAACTGCAACCAGCTCAAGGGCTCCACCGGAGGGAGGACTCAAGGTGGGGAAATACTGAGCTGCTTCAGGAGTTACAGGATGTGGTACTACTATTGCCACTTTGTGGCTTTTCCCATCATACTGTTAACATTCCCTGTTCTGTTCCCACCTTCTGAAATGGTGCCATATGCATTCCAATTTACTTTCTCAGTCTGAGGTGCATGTGAGTTGCAGCATTGTCAGCAAAAGGAAGAATCCTGGTATAAGTATCTTTCTTCTTCAGCTCTGCTTAGGCACAGGTTTCATTTCTTTTCACACACACCCCTCTCTGTCTCTTTTTCTTTCCCTTTCTTCATCCCCAAAACTGCTGGCTAACACACACACCCATGCCTGGATTCACCCAACTTCTCCCTCATTCCCTAATTTCTTTCTTCTCCTCTTTCTCCTTCTGCTCCCTCCCTATATCTCCTAGTTGTACTCATCTTCTTCCTGTTTCCCCTCCCTCTATCTTCTCCCTTTTCTCCTTCTTTCTCCTATCCTGTTCTCCATATTTAATTTTTTTTCTTCCTTGATAATTCTCCTCTTTCTCTCTCATACACCCTCTTTCTTCTTCTTCCCCCCTTCTCCTAGTTGCATCAACTTCCTTATCATTCCCCCTCTCTATCTCTCCAGATCCATCTTCCTCCATCCCCTCTACAACCCATTGAAACCATGATGGGAATGTGTTAGATTTTTACTTTATTTGTAAAGCTGTAAGTCCCATTAAACCATGGATGGGAATCATGCAGCCTTTGGCCATAAACCACTCCTAGGGACCTCCACTACCCCCCACCAAGAAACCTGGCATTTTATTTTATTTTTACTTTCAACAACAACAAAAAAAATGTTTTCAGTGTGGGGGGGGGAATCAAGTTCCCTCTGGTTTAAAATGCTTTTAAACTCCTGGAAACACTGGAAGAACCCCCCACCCACCCACAAAGACCCAAGAGCAGATAAAGAGTAATGTGCTATCCACTAAAAATAACAACTGCAGTGGCATGGTGTATACCTCCAGAGCACCATGTAACCTGGCAAGCTCCAGAGCTTCTAAGCAGTTGTGCACAGATAGGGTTGTCTTGCTGGTCTCTTTTCTTTTGTCCGTCTCTCACTGTCATTGTTGACATTGTCATCATCCTCTTCCTCTCTCCAAAATATGTGGTGATTATTAGTAGCACTATTGTGATTATTATGCTTTGGAGAAGGATGAGGTTGGCCTAAAGGCACCAGACACCATCTGATCTTGGAAGCTAAGCAAGGTCAGCCCTAGTTAATACTTGGATGGGAGACCCCTCTCCCCAACGAATACCAGGTGCTGTAGGCTATATTTCAGATGAAGGAACTGGCAAAACCAACTCTGAGTATTCCTTGCCTAAGAAAACCCTATGAAATTCCTGTTTTGCAACAACGCATGGCAGGGGGTTGAACTGGATGGTCCTTGAGGTCTCTTCCAACTCTGATTCTAGGAAATTAATTATGTCATCATAAGTCAACAGGCAGCTTGAAAACACACACAAACACAAGGGAGGATTCTTCAATCTGACACTTTAAAGAAGTAGGTGTTGCCCTGGGTAATGGGAGAAAGCCAGGGCCTTTTTCATACTCTACAGGTATGGCACAATTATCCCACTTTAAGTCCCATGGCATCATCCAGGGAATTCTGGGATCTGATTTTAGGAAGGGCCACTTGGAATTCTCAGCCAGAGAGTTTTGGTGCAGTGATTCTCAACATTTGGCCATCCAGAAGTTTTGAACTTCAGCTCCTAGATTTCATCATCATTGGCCATGCTGACAGAGCCTTCTGGGAGTTGACATACAAAAAAGCTGGTGGATCAAAGACTGAGAACCCTTGCAAATACCACACCAATCTACAAACCCCAGCACTCCATAGGATGCCTCCATGGCAGTTAAAGTGGAACTGTAGTGTTATAATTGTATAGTGTGAAAGGGTCATCATTAAAACAGAGCTCAAATCTTTGTTTTCACTTGGAAAAGTTTCAAAATTTTCTTTGGTTCCATGAAAACCCCCATGTGTTCATATGCAGTACTTGCAAAACATAAAACAGACCTCTGTGTGTGTGTGTGTGTGTGTGGATTTCTGTTCAATGCAGACAGAATTATGTTTCTATTCACTAGACTTTGGTGTGTGTTTTTTTAAATTTAAATTACATGCTCTGGACAACTGTTGTTGGTGCTTAATGTATCATGCCTAATGGTGTAACTACAGCCTGACCCTATAATTTCCATGGGCCTTGCCCTCTATGACATCACCAGCATCCATCCTAGTCTTGGGGTTGACCCTGAAATATCATAGCCTTCAGTGTTTCTGCCCTGGCAACCCTACTGCCAATAAAAACAGAGAGCATCAAATCACAGGTTTTCAATTCATCTGTAAATATCTGATACCAAAATGTCTAATCATAGTTATAGTCAATGCAATGCTTTGAATTGCTGGTTGCTACACTTGAAAGCAATTGCCTTGCTGATTTGCTATGTACAGCTGGATCCCCATATCTGCAGGGGTTCAGTTCACAGACTATCTGCAGGCAGGGCTGGTTTAAGGCACCAGTGGCATCAGCATCCACGGGGGGGGGGGCATCATTGTGGGGGGGGCCATCACAACCCTCCTCCTGCAAAAACATTATTAGTAATAATCTGAATATCCTGTACTGTGAATAGCTTAGGTTGAGTTAGGTTACAGTGACCTGAGATAAAACATATGGGGCCCCCAAAATAAAGCAAAATTTCTTAAACCGGTCCTGTCTGCGGGTGCCAGAAACTGTGGCTGACAGCAAAACCAATTCAAATAAAGGACTTCCAATAAAAACATACCATAGAGTTGCATTGGAGAACCTACAAGATGCCTAGAGATGATGCCTGTCTAGGCATTTTCCAAGGTGACTCTATGGACTTTACCAGGTGATCCCTTTAAAAAATTTTGCCAGCATTAAAAAAACCCATTTTTATGCTGGCAAAAGAACGTTCCCTCCCACACTTACCTTCCTCTCCCAGCAAAGGCAGCTCCAACAATAAAGAGACTTCGCAAGACTTTGTTGCATGGGAAATTTTAAAATAAAAACAAAAATAATGCATTAAAAGTTTTTAAAAGTACACACACACAATTTAAAAGTCCCAAGTAACGCAGGGAGGATCATAAAACTAGTGAAACTTGTTTGGATGTCCCGATCTCACCCAGAAGCATTCGCATTGGATCAGCCATTCAAACAGCAGTCATGAGAGTTAGATGGCCAGAGGTTTTGCATGCCGGCAGCAATTGACAGCTTAAGCCATCAATTAAAAACTACGGGTTTAGGGCTAATATTAACAGCAAAAGGGTGACGTTGTCTGATCTGTGGTTATGTGGCATCGTTATGACACCTTTATTCGAGTGTCTGATAAAGTCCTAAGATAAGTGTCTCTATTTTGTGTCCCACAGATAACTGAAACTGTGCCTATTGGTTTGGGGGTCCAGCTGTTTAATTATTTTTTTCCCAGTCCTTTTTCCCCACTCTCTTTCTCTTTCACACATACAAATGCACGCATGTGCTTTTAATTGTTTTAAGCTAATGTTTGATTTAACAGTATTGTATTTAACACTTTTTAATTTTTTTATATTCTGGATTGTTTTTAGGTCTATTGTTTTAATATGAGGTGCTTTGGGGATATAAAGTAAATAATTAAATACAAATAAAAATAAAATGCCTGCAGGCATACATTCACAATTTCCTGAATGAGTTTGCTCTAACATGATATGTAGGCTCTAGCATGTTCCTGTTGAAGTAGAATAGGCTTAGGACTTTTTCGGATGAAGAAAAATAACGCAAGCAGCCTCTCCAGCTTGCAAGGCTGCTGCGCTGCAAAGCGCCCCTTTCGTATGACGCTCGCCCCTGCCGGTACTGTTGCAGTACCGCAGGGAGAGCTGAGCGTCATATTTCATTGATTTTTACTCACGATCAACTTTTGTGAGTAAAAAATCAACAAAATATGACGCTCAGCTCTCCCTACGGTACCGCAACAGTACCGCTAGAGGGCAGCATCATCCGAAACTGACACTTTGCAGCGCAGCAGCCTCGCAAACTGGAGAGGCTGCTTGCGTTATTTTTCTTCATCCGAAAAAGTCCTTAGTCTTTAATACAGAGAACTCTTGGCTTTCCAGCAGTTGTAGACTTCGACTCCCAGAAGCCCCCAACAACATAGCCCACGATAAGGGATTGTGGGAGTTGTCTCCTACAACACCTGGAGGGTCATACGTGGGCCACCCACCTTCTTGGTTTAGATTTTATCACTGTGGCATGGCTCTCAGCTTTGGAAATATGTCACAATGGGAAGAGAAGGGTTACGCTGCTAAATCCAAACTCTTGGCTTCTATCCCTGAAATGTTTGCTTCACAGCTTCAGGCCCTGTATTGTTTCCAAAGTTTTGACCCTCCCTTTCAAAGCAAGCGCTGCTGGCAGCTTCTCTCTAGATTCCATGGGAAAGTATCTGGCCAATCATATACTGACATGTTTATCTTGCTAGCTGTCGGGATGACTAAATATGGAGGATGAATACTATCATTCAGCTTGAATGGAGAAATAGCTACCACTCCTGAAACCTGACAGAATAAACACATTTTCCAACAAGATCTGTCAGATGCCTATTAATCTTTTGGCTCTGGTCCCATTGTAATTGATCTGAAATGGAGATATGCTGACTGGCAACTTAAAACGGTGGTGTTTTCCTTTCTTTCAGCAAACACAGGCAGCCATCCTGGGATGTTATTGCCCACTGATCAGTGTTTGCATTCAGTTCGTTGCCCGTGCTGGTGCATTTATGTATCTTTCAACATCTAATTACACTGATGCATCCCAAAGATAGCTTATTCTTGGGGCTTTAGCATTAATCCATCAAAAACACAATGCAGCCTCTTTGAGGCAATTACAATGTCTGTCTTCCCCCTTCCCTGGCATCTACCTATCAAGTAGTCAATTCATGAGTAGCCTGAAAACCCAGTGAGGAAGAACAGCAAACACATTGAGCCTCATTCCTCAGGCTACAAATATTATACTGTACTCAAAGAACTCAGAGTTCAGAACTTTCCAGGACATCAGCACATCACATCCTGCTTGATCTCAGCTGGATTGGCCCAAGGCCGAGTCTGATAACATATACTGATCTGTTGTTTCCCATGACCAAGAAGTCTGGGGTGGGTCTCTGTTCCAGTCAACCCACAGACATATCTTTGTCAAAACTTCTCATCCACATCAGAAAAGATCCAACTCTGACTCACTTCTCTTTTGGTATTTACATGGGATGTGTGGGATGGGGGTTGGCAGGAATGGATTGAAGTTATTTCAGTGCTTCTGGGGTCTCTCCCCCCCGCCCCATGCTGCCTTCAGTTTTCTAAAGTGTTGGCATCTTGTTTATGAAGAAGTGGTCTGTGAAACTCCCAGAAGGGGAATGGGAGAAAAAAAATAACAGAAAGCATGGTCTGGCAAATTATAGGCAATGCATATTGCAGACATAAGCAAGGCCCCCTTTTTAAAAAGCAGATTTAACATAGAGGAGGTAAAGATGAATGAACCTGTCAATTTTAGTTTCTCACATGTCTAATCTTAAGTTTTATTTATCCCATTTCCTCATCATTGAGACAGAAGATACATAGTGATGTAATTTGTACATATTTATGTGTGATTTCCCTAATACTATATATACATTTTATACAGTTTTGCCTAGTATGCACATTTTACTTCTAATCCTAATAGAATGCATTTCTGTATAATATTTGATTAATGTATGCATTGTTATGCACAATTTGTTCTAACAAATGCATTTTTGTATGCATTGTTTGGCTGAAGAACTGCATCAGAAATTTGGATAAGCATACATTTGAAAGATGAACCATGTTTGAGGAGTACAAGAGCCCTTCAGGGTGACAAAACAATGACACAGCCCACACTCTTTCCCCAGTCAATATAAAGCCTTTGGGAGTGGCCAGTAGGGGGTGCGGAGCAAAGAGTCAGCATTATGCTGGTGACACCCAGCTCTGTTTTTCTGCATATCTGAATCAGGTAGCAGGCAAGCAACTTCTGGAAACAGTGGTGGACTGGAATTGGGCCAACAAAGTGAGGCTAAAGTCTAGCAAGATGGATGCCTTGTCAACAGCTATTCCCATGTCTGTGAAATACATAGACTATGGACTTTATCAGACACATCAAATACGGCATCATAACGACACCACATAAACACAAAAGGGCACACATACCAGACGATGTTGTCCTTTCATGTTTAAGTCTTGTCCAAAAGCCGTTCTATTTAATGATGGGACAAGTTGTTAATAGATCGGCTGTGGTGCCTTTTTGCCAGCTTTGCCAGCGTTTGAAACCTTGTGCCTTTTTTTCATCATGAACACAGCATCAATGGCCGGTCCGGCCAGAACACTTCCAGGTGAGATCACAACATCCATGTAGATCACAACTCTTTTTATGAACCTCCCATTTACTTGGGACTTTTAAAGTGTGTTTCTGTGCTTTTGTGAACTGTGTGTGTGTTTTGCTTTTATTTTTGAATTTTCCATGCTCGCGTCTTCTTGCAAGAAGCCACAAGATTTTATTCCAAGAAATGAATGGAGCTCCGTTCATTCCTCCATCATTGTCAGGGCTGCCTTTGGATGGGATGGAAGGTAAGTGTGGTAAAGGGGGCTCTTGCTGGCATGAAAACATCACAAATTATACCAGCAAAAGAACAGAAAAGGAGGGTGCTCTGATAAAGTCCTACCTGTTCTGGATGGAATTGCTTTCCCTCTGAAGAAGTTCATAGCGTGGAATACTCCTAGATCCATCAGTGTCACTGGAGGGCTAAATGACTTTAATAAGTAGGAGTACTTTCCATCAGCTTTGGTTAGTACACCAGTAGTAGCTATTTTTGGATGGAATAACTCAGGGGAGTAGCTATGGGGAGGGTGAGGGCATTGCCTCTCCATTAAGAATTCTCCCCGCGGCCCATGAAATTTTCCTTCACTTCTACAGTTGAGCATTTAGAAATAGAGTTTAGGCATCCAACGAGAAGAAGCTGGCAAAGTGACCAAGGGGATGCAAATACAGCAAATAGAAGCGTTTTAGGTATGAATGATTTTCAATGTTTCAATCTCGGCAATTCTCAAATTTGGGGACTAAGGAAAATTTATTTGAGGGGTAGAACTCTTATTGGGGGGGGGTAATGCTCTCATTTTGCCCCACCCCTGTAGCAACACTAGGAACCTCAACGCTGGACTATTAGGAGCTTACCACACTCCGAAGAAAAGCAGCAAAGCAGCAGGAACGTTCTGTCTTTCCTGCTACCTTACTGCATGGTGTTGCTGTTCTGGCATTCTTTTGTTCCAGTCCTGTGGAACCACATCTTTTTGCAAATTGATTTTTCTGGTTAGCAAAAAATACATGGTTTTACCTCAGTCCCCAAAATGAAAGAAGCCGAAGTCATGTGAAAAGGCAGCAGGAAAGATGGAACTTTCCTGCTTCTTTTCTTCAGAATGCAGTAAGGCTCTTAGAATGTGCTCTGTGTGTAACCATCCTTAAGGCTGATTCACAAGCTGTACCTGACACAGGAGATTATCAGACAGGAATGCAAAAAGCGTTTTAATCTCACAATCTCCACACCCGCCCTTGTCCCAAAACAATAACCCTCCTCACCACACTTACCTTCTCTCGCGTCCACAGGGCAGCCCAGGAATGAATGGACAAACAGGTAGTGGATGCTCTTTTTATGACACCTCCCATGTACTTTGGACTTTTAAAGTGTGTTTTTGTGCTTTGCTGTACTCTTTAATGTGTTTATTTAGCTTTTATTTTAGAGGACAATGACATCACTGCTTCCAGTGTTACATAATAAGAATGCCATTCTTCATTACAATAATAACTGAGTGACTACTGTATCTGCTCTGTCCACCTGTGGTTGTCCATCCACTACAGGAGAAGTACCACTGAGTTCTCTAAGTTGGCCACATGCTGTGCAAAGGCAGCTGTTGCTAGAAAGGTTCATCTGCAGAGAAAAGAGAGAAGCAGTCAGGGCAAGTTATTTCCATTCCACTAATAGCATTGCACCCACCAGCCACCCTGAAACATGGCAGCCCCCTGGGGAGGTGTTTCTGTCTGTGCCACCGAGCTGTACTTGCTGGACCTGTCCAAACAGTAAAAATAATCCAAATGGCAATTGCATGGAAGCCCCATAGGGCATGCGAATGTACAATCATTAAGACAGTTGCATTTGCATTGCGGTGACCAAGCACCGTAATCTGATTGGCTGGATGAGCATGGGGGGCAGGGCTAGCAAACAGGGAAAGCACCTGCTCCCACCACGTTGGTTTTTCGGCTAAGCGAAAGTCCGGTAAGGAGATAAAATGGAGATCTTTTACTCTCTCTCTCTCTCTCTCTCTCTCTCTCTTTTTTTTTTCCCTTTTGTAGATACGAAATATTGCATGTGCACACCATGGTAAATTGTTTGTTTTTTTTTAATTGGCGGCGACAGATTTTAAAGCGCAAGTAAATCATTCATGGCCACCATCTTGGCTAGGGGTCATGCAAAGTTTTGGGGGGGTGTCTTTTAACCATTAAGACAGGTCGCAGCTCTGCAAACGGCTGCTTCTTTGGAGGAGGTTGTATTCTTTTCCCCTCATGTAGATGGGACCAAAGTTTCACTTGGGCTCCTCATGATAAGCCTTTACAGCTTGGAGGAGTCTTGTGGCCGTCTCCCTGGTGGTCTCTGAGGGCTCCTCTTTTTGGGTCCCATGTTCCAGTGACTTACGTCCTGTTGGGAAAAAAAGAAAATCTTGCATGGTGGGTTGGTGGAAGAGAATGGCTTTCCTTGGAAGGGAGGAGAAAGATATAAAAATAGTGAGTGATAGATAGTATAGCCACTTTCTTTTCCTGTGTCATCTCTTCCAATAAAAGATCTGAGCAGTTGTAGAGGCATTTGTAATGATACTGTTCCATCATGCTGTTATGACATCATGCTGTTATTGCATTATTACAACTACATTTTTTTTAAAAAAAAGATAAGATGAAGCAATCATGAAGTGAGGGGCAGGGTAATGATGTCGTTAATACGCATGAAAGAACCATGTAAATTACACTATTAAAGCACAAATGTGGCAAGGGTGTGAGAGACAGCGTCAACAATCAGCTACCCTCATGAGAATGCCTGAAGTGGATTTCAGATAGAATAATATTGCATAAAGGGGTAATGTGATAAGGACCCAAGTCCAGAGATACATTAAAAACACATAGGGCTTCCCAAGTCCTTTCAGTTTCATTCCCATTTTTCTGTAAGTTAATATTATGTAGCAAGCACATATCTATATTTGCCGAAATTCTAGAGCACAATGAAGGAAGCTCTTGGGGCCAAGGCCATTTTTTTCATCCTGAGGATCCTCTAAGGGATGCACCAGCCCCTGAAAATGAAACCTCTTCCAGTTTAAACTGTTTGATAAAATAAGGTATGGGGAGGTCCTTTTTAAACAGGAAAGTCACGGCCACTAGAGGCATAACCCCCCCCCCTTTTAAAAAAAAATATTGATGAACATTTTTTTTCTTTGGAGGGCCCTGGAAGACTGCAAAAACAGTATTGGGGGGGTCCAAACAACATTATTCCCTCCCCTGTTCTACAGTTATAATCTGCCATTCTGTGAACACTTGGCAAGAATATTATTGTCAACAGTCTGTATGACAAACCATGTCCCCTGAGCAAATTAATTGTTATGTTTACATTCTGTTTCACATGCTGTGCCTTCAGATCTAGAGGACCTCTGAGGCAACAACAAATATACCTTTGCAAATTGCTTCTATACATAATATAGCCCCAGAGAAGGCCTATACATAATATAGGCCCATAAGAAGGCCCAGAGAAACCTCTACAGTCATCTAGTTTCTTTTGGGCCAATCTTGTGAAATTTGAAAATATGCAGCTGCTGTGTGCACAAAGACTCTTTCTTGCATCAAGCCCTGATGTGGGGGAAAATAGACATTATGATACATCCTGTTCTTTCTTCCTTACTGTCTCCTGATAGCTGCTCTAGGTAATTATTTGTAAGACTGAACACAACCTGTAATTCTACATCACTTGAGCCACTTTTTATCATGACATCAATAGGAGGCACATCATCATATACTTACCTTAATGGACTGATGGCAGGAAACGGGTGGCTTGAATTATGCTTGTAATCCTGAGACTTTTCAAGCAAAATGGGCTTCAAGTGAAAAAAACAAACCCCCCAAGATGTACCAGCATCAGGCAGACAAAAACTTGAGTGAATCCATTAGACCAGCAGAATTGGGGCTGATATTACACACCCACGTCTTAGCCCATTTGCAGAGAACTGGAAGGCCTTTTGAGGGAAGCATGAAAAGTTGCTTTTATGAAGGATTTCCAGCTCAAGATGTTCTGCTTCTGTGGAAAATGGAATGTGTTGCTTATCTGAGGCATTGCTTATCTGAAAACCCTATTTCCCTCTATTAGCCTAAATAAGCCTATTTGACCTCTAATATCATTGGGAGAGGCCCTTTTTTCTGTCCCATCACCTTCTCAGGCCATTTGGCAGGAACAAGGAAGAAGGCCTTCGCAGCGGTTGCTCCTAGATTTTGGAACTCCCTTTCTATGGAACCTGAGATGGTGGAAAAGGTGGGATATAAATGAATATAACAACAACAATTTCCATTGAGTTACACTGGGAAGAAACACACATGATTCATGGTGAAAACATATATACATTAACTTTTAAGTAAGTTCTACTGAACTCAACAAGATTTACTCATCCCACTTTATAGATAAAGAGATTTTAAACCGCACTTTAGGAAGGACTTCTGATAGTAGGTGCTGTTCAACAGAAGAACAATCTGCCTCACAGGGAGGTGAGTTATCCTTTGTTGGAGTTCCTAGGGATGCTTTTGCTGTGGATTTTCTACCTTGGCTAAGGATTAGCTAGATGACCCCTGACATCCCTTCCAACTCTACAATTCTATGATTCTGTGATTATGTAGGTAACTTGAAACAGGTGTGGTTCCCCTCCCCATCTCTTGGGACTGAAGGTTCTTTGCTGTTTGTCAGCTAACCAATATCTGTTTGGAGGTCCCTCTTGTCACTTCTTGTTACTTGGGCTCCCAACTGGTGATCAATGGTATAGTCCAAACAGGCAGATTTAGCATTAGCACTCTATTTATTTATTCTTAAGTCTTGGAATTTCAGGATACTTATATGGGAGAATGAGCAGGTTCTCTATTATTCTTTTAGACTATTCAATAAACATTGTAATATATACACACATGCACACGCTACGCCCCATGGGGAGAAATATAGACTTCTCATCATTTAGGCACAGAGCTTGTCATTAACTTTGCTTGTAAGGCATCACATGTGACTCTGCCCCTGCCTGGCATGGGACTCAAGCCAACTCACCCTTGAGGATCTATGTTTCTGTACCAGAAGACTCACACAGTTCGTGTTCTATTGTACTGCAATCACAGTTACAATTATAACTACGGAAATTGCTTGTCTTGCCTGTTAACAAACTCAATTAGAAAAGGTAGGTGACCACACCCATTCAGGTAGCCTAACAGTGCATACAACAGAGTTCATTAAGAACCTCTCTCTTTGGGTTCCATTCCCCATCTAGCCAGTGTCTGAACCCCTTGGAAGGGGTTCTCCATGCATTCCCATTCACTCTTTTCTCCCCCATAGATTCCCAGACCACTTGCCCTGGCTGGGAAAGTCTCTCTGTCCCCCAGGCTACTGCCCTCATCTCCTTCTCCACTCTCTGTCTTCAGGTTTTCCCCACCCCTCTGTTTCAGCCCTATCCCCATCTGCCTCTCTTCCACCCCACCCTTCCCTGATTCCCCAGCTCCCAGCCACCTGTCACTGTCTTCCTCTCTCCCCAGCCTCTGTTTCCCTGTCTGTCAGCCTCCCCCACTCCACTCACCTCTGTCTCTCCTCTTCTCCTCTGATGTGTCCTCTACACACTCTCCTCCTCTCTCCCTTGGCATCTCTGGCCTCTGGTGCCTCGCCCTCCTCTCTCCATCCTTCCTCCTGTCTTGCTTCTCCTGGTCCCCTTTTGAAGTTCCCAGCATTCTTGCTGGCTCCACCTCCTAGCATTGTCACCCCTCCTACCATGGCCACTCCATTCCCTAACACTCCATCTCTTCTGAGGGCCCCTAGAGCATGCAGGTAAGGCAGGGCATGGGGTCTGGCTAATGAGCATCACATCCCACATATCATATTTCTTCATATTCATCATAGCAAACATCACTAAGAGGCAGACATTTATAAGGACCTGAACATTTATATGTCTTTTGTGTGTTAAAAAAACAGGCACTACCATTCATTGCAGCATCCATTATATATAACAACAGAAATGTATTCATTCAAGCAAAAAGTATATATTCAATATAGCCTATTTAACACTGACAGAAGGGATTCTTTCTCTCTCTCTCTCTCTCTCTCTCTCTCTCTCTGGGGTCAGCTAGATGGGCAAATAAACAGCTGAAAATTGTGCATTAACTCACCATCACAACAGCATTCATCTGTCTTCTTGATTTTTTCTCAAGATCGCTAGTATGGGAAGCTATCCATGTTTGAAGTTCACACGGAGCATGCCCGTGAATAAAGATGGTGGCCGCAAGTGAACTACTCACATATTATTATTCTCCAAAAGTTCCCGCCACTGCACATTTTTCTCCTCGTTAAATCCAAGATGTGGAAGAGTGATCTTCTGCACACACACACACACATATTGCTTTACTGCTCGAAAATTACACACTATTGCTTCTATGAAAATCAACAATGGCAGCTCCGGCCACTTCATTGTCAGCAAGCCTGCCCCTGCGATTGCCCAACCAATCACATTTTCTTCCGGAATGTGCCCTGATTCAAATTGGTTGCATATGTTTTAAAAAAAAACTTAATGAGAAACAGTGAATGCTATTATCGTGGAGTACATGGAGTTTTTTGCCCCTCTCCTTTCGAATATGGTGAATCCCTGAGAGATCATATCGGGAGAAAAGGTATTCCCTTTGCATTCCATGAGGAGCTTTTTCATTGGCTAGACAACTTCTCTTTCTCTCTCCCCCTCTCTCTCTCTCTCCACACACAGACACACACACACACACACACACATTATAATTGTATTTGCTAGCCAGGAACAGTATCAGCAGCATAAAAGCTGTCAAAGACAGCAAGATTTGTCTCACCAGAGGCTGTGCAACAGCCTAACTCTAATTTCTGAGGAGGTGGCTTTTATCCTATTTCCAGCCCCTATCTCTCCAATCAGAGACAGACCTAACAATCAGGATTATGGGACATGCAATCTGATAAATTTATACTGTAAAGAGCAAAAGAGCAAGAAGTTCAACGTATTAGCCTACAGGGGGCTAACAGTGAAAGCAAACTACAGCTGGCCTGTGTTATTAGTTCTGAGGCCTGAGAACACAGCCTTGAGACAGTGGCTATCTGTCTAGATGAATGTAATCTTCATGGGAACTGTATGTGACTCGGTAAGCAGGATGTTATTGAGCTTGCAATGTGACTGTATTCATTTGTGTGCTGTTCTGGGTCTTTGCAGTACCAGAACTGTGTTTTTCCTGATGACTGAGAGATGTAGTTCATAGAGAGAATTCTCTGTACCACTGTATATATTTTTAAATATGTTCCAGTAAAGTCAAGTAGAAGTAGACACTAAGTTTGTGTCTGTGTACTTTATTTTTCTTCACCTGGATGATAGGTACTCTGCTAAACTTTTTTGCTGCCTGGAATTCTTAACATGCACAGAGGTTCCAGTAACAAAAGCTTCAGTACTGTGATGGATTGTATCCAGCAAACTCCAAACCAACTATGCTAAATCAAAATGTCTTATCTGTGAGAATTATCTTTGTTGGGACGTCTTGTTTTTGGAAGTTCCCAAATGTGCTAAGCCAGGGTGTCTAATCTGTGAAGTCTTTGTTGTTGGGACATCTTGTTTGTAAGCATTTCCCCTACCGTGCGTCCGGGCCTTTTTTTTTTTTTTTTAACCATTTCGGCAAGTTAAGAGCAAAATAAAAAGTTTGTTTCATAACAGTTTTATTCACGAAAAAAAAATATCATTAATAGATAAAATTTCCCTGAAGAAGGCTCTGTGGCTGAAACGGTTTTTTAAAAAAGGTCCAGACTGTAGGGGAAATTCTTACAAACAAGACATCCCAACAACAAAGCCTTCACAGATAAGACACCCTGGCTTAGCACGTTTGGGAACTTCCACAAACAAGACGTCCCAGCAAAGATAATTCTCACAGATAAGACATTTTGATTTAGCATAGTTGGTTTGGAGTTTGCTGGGTACAATCCATCACAGTACTGAAGCTTTTGTTTCTTATGTAATAACATAGTACAGTACTTTTATAATAACATAGCTTAAACTATTGTGAAGTAACACAATAATTGTAATAATCTTTATTAATAAACTCGTTATTGTTACACTGTTTTGTTGGTTTTCATATTTGTATAGGGATTATATGGTAAATATTATATTTCATGTTCCAAATATATCTTGTATATAGTTTAAAGTTACAGTGTCTTGTAGGTTGCCATCAAATGATTGCATCAAATTGCATCAAAACCTCAGATGTGAGTAACCTTTTTTTACCAATACAGTACACTTCTTTGGTTGTTTCATTATACACCAGTCATTTGTTTAATATTTCGCTATTGGACTATTTCTTTTGCATATTTCCTTTTTTTAAAATTAGATGGCTTCATGCCCCAAACTAAGGGCTTTTCTACATAGGCAAAAAAGGCAGACTAGCCCTGAGTCTGGTCCTAGCAGTCCAGAAGACATACAGATATTTCCGGGGAAGATCCACATTTTTTTGCCCTTAATCACTTTGCTCTGAACTAAGCAAAATTGAGGAATGCCCCAGGGTTTCCTGGAAACTTTGGGGTGACCTTGGGGTCCTTCGCTGTCTGGACAGCTGGATCGGGTCTGATTCAACCCAATCCAGTTATTCACATGCAAATGCAGCACCATCTCCCTTACCCTGTGCTGAGCAGCCCAAGGAAGGGGAAGGAACCCTGTTGGAGCTGCTGCTGGTTCCTCACCACCTGATGAGCTTTGGGGAAGTCCTGCCCATCCCATTGCTTTTGCTGAGGTCAGAACAAGGCACCCATACAATCAATAAGGAGGGAGAAGAGCAACACAGTCTTTGTTGATCACACATCTGAATGCCTGTTCTGACTTCAGCAGAAGCAACAGCACTGGATGGCCCTTGTGGTCTCTTCCAACTCTACAATTCTATGATTCTATGATTCTATGCTGGGCAGGCTTTCCACGGAGCTCCTTCACCAGTGAGGAAGCAGTGGCAGCAGCTCCAAAAACAGGGGACAGGCCAGCAGGGTTGATATGGTGTCAGCCCAGCTGGACTGTGTGGACAATGACAACCATCACACCGGATTCAGCCCAGTGCATGTGGCTGGCATTGCGGTCGATCCAGGGCCAGTCCAGAGCATAATACCCTGGACTGACCCCAGATTAAAGTCTTAAACCAATGTAAGTCAACTAAGTTACTTAAGTCAACACTTATGTAAATCTTATGGCTTCAGTCATTCTTCATTAGTTATGACTAGCAATTAAAGCAGGGCTGGGAGTCACATAGCTTTCTCTATGTTGTTTGATTGTGGTTTCCAGAAAGTCTAAACAAAATGGTCAGAAATACTGGGATTTTCAGTCCAAAAACATCTGGCTACATTATCTCATCCCAGAGGAGTTCGGACTTTATCAGACCACCCCCGTTAATATTCTTTTGCTGACATATTTTAAAACATTTTTATGCCAGCACACGAACCACCACCACTACCATCAGACCCACCTCCAGCAGCATCAATTAGCTTCCCCAGCAGTAACGGAGCACAAACAAAGCACTGTTTACTTCCAGGGTTGAGATCTCATCAATTCTCACAAGAAGACACTAGCACAGGAAATTTAAAAATAAAAGCCAAATAAACACATAAAAAGTACAGCAAAGCACAAAAACACATTTTAAAAGTCCCAAGTACACGGGGGGGGGGGTCATAAAAAGAGAATCCCCTACCTGGTGGTCACAATCTCACGTGGAAGTGTTTGCCCATTGACGCAGCATTCACATGAATACAATGGCACAAAGACTCAAATGCTGGCAATGCCCGCAACAAATCGTCATGGGAGATCAATTGACAGCTTGGCCCATCAATAAAATAGGAAGGCTTTTTAACTAGATATGGTTGTGAAAGGATGACATCATTGGTATGGGTACCCTTTCACAATCATTAGGCATCCTTATGATGCCATATTTGCTGCATCTGATAAAGTCCTTAGTTTGATATAGGATGGGAGAGACCTGGCTGAACGAGACTATGTGCGAAAGGGATCTAGGAGTCCTAGTAGACCACAAGTTGAACATGAGTCAACAGTGTGATGCGGCAGCTAAAAAGGCCAATGCGATTTTGGGCTGTATCAATAGAAGTATAGTGTCTAGATCAAGGGAAGTAATAGTGCCACTGTATTCTGCCTTGGTCAGACCTCACTTAGAAGACTGTGTCCAGTTCTGGGCACCACAATTCAAAAAGGATATTGACAAATTGGAGCATGTCCAGAGAAGGGCAACTAAAATGGTGAAAGGTCTGTGAACCATGCCTTATGAGAAGAGACTTAGGGAGCTGGGTATGTTTAGCCTGGAAAAAAGATGGTTAAGAGGTGATATGATAGCCCTGTTTAAGTATTTGAAGGGATGTCAGGCTGAGGATGGAGCAGGCTTGTTTTCTGCTGCTCCAGAGACTGGAACATGGAGCAATGGATGCAAGCTCCAGGAACAGAGATTCCACTTCAACATTAGGAGGAACTTTTTGACAGTAAGAGCTGTTCGGCAGTGGAACACACTCCCTCGGAGCGTGGTGGGATCTCCTTCCTTGGAGGTCTTTAAACAGAGGCTGGATTGCCATCTGTCAGGGATGCTTTGATCAAGATTTCCTGCGTGGCAGGGGGTTGGACTGGATGGCCCTCGTGGTCTCTTCCAACTCTACAATTCTATGATTCTATGATTCTATTCTTTATGTTGTACACATGGTTAAGTGGTTAATACCCACTGCAAAATGGAAGGTATACAATTAAATGTTTGGAAAATAACAAAGGAGAGGGAGAGTAAAATATATTTAATTGGGATCAAAGTTCACATGAACTTTTGAGCTAACACAGCATTCTTTCCCCAGTGATGGCCAAAACTAAAAATAGATAACAGTAGAGATGTTATGAGTCATCAATTATGGAGGTTCATGAGAGCAAACTCTTTGCTTATTTGTGAAGAGGTGCAGCTCAAGCAGGGCCTGTTCACCCAGTACCGCCGCCCCTCTCTGCTAATGCTTCTTCCTTTGTCCCATCCCTCACCTGGCAAATTTGGAAGGCCTCTTGAGGAAAGCATGGCAAGCATACCCCCTTTTTTTCCAGCTAATGATTTGGTAGGCGCAGGTCTGAGTACTGTGGGTCAATCCCAGCTAGAGAAGACCCAAGGAATCCATTGTTAAATAGTGAGTTAAAATGTACTGATTAAATGGTCCTATTCTGGTTGGGGCTAGAGTGATTTTGTGACACAGCTTTTGTGAAGGGTGCCTGATGTTAATTAATGTTGATGCTAATGGTGGTGGTGTTGATGATGGTGATGTAAGATCTAACTTTCATGTTGATGTGTGGTATTCCTGTTGCTTAGATGTTGGCAAGACACCCATCAGTTCAACAGGTCTGCTTTGTTTGGGGCTGACAGTGGGATTCAAGACCTGGCTTCTGAGATGAGCAAGGCAGACCAGACTCCTTTTGCTTAGTCCTAACTAGAGTAAGCCTATCAAATCAATTGTTGAAAGGTGAGTCAATGTGTAGATAAAATCCAATTGATTCACTAGATCCATCCTAGTCAAGAGTTACAGTAGAATTCAGGCGATTATTTACTGGGTGGAGAAAGAAGGGTGTGACCAAAAGTATGCACAGTGACCAAGAAAATGGCTAATGTGTGTTAAAGCAGTGCGCAAGAAAAAAAAGAATAAAGAACATGTGCAGATAGTACAGACACCACCTGACCACCTAGCCAACCCTCCAAAATCAGCAGCTAGCCAGCATTGCTCTTTCTTGTATATCTTTTTTCCTGGTTGGTCATATAGCCTTACTTGTATGCTATCACAAGAGGTCTTTAAAAATGTAATACCTCTACAGAATGAAGAAAAGATGCCTTCCCCAAAAGAGTAACAAAAAAGAAAATAAGAGTAGAATTATACCTAATTTACAAAGCCAGGGAAAGTTACTTTTTTAGACTACCGTTCCCAGAACACTCAAGCTGGCCTGAGACTACAGTTCCTAGAATACTCCAGCCAGCATGGCCAGCAGGAGAATAGTAATCCAAACGAGGTAACTTTTCCATGCTCTGTGAAACTGATGTAATGAATTCATGTAATTAATGTAAATAGGTGAAAATTAAAGAAAACTGTCCATTATTGAAGATCTTGATTTTATGTGATCAATGCAGTCTCCAAGTAGACAATGGATTTATAGAATTAAGGG
The DNA here is from genome assembly GCA_030847615.1 of Gambelia wislizenii. NCBI lineage: Eukaryota > Metazoa > Chordata > Lepidosauria > Squamata > Crotaphytidae > Gambelia > Gambelia wislizenii. The sequence goes on from JAUMIR010000004.1 coordinate 297,202,214, forward strand.
CCTGTTCATGAATAAGGCATCCCATATACAGTCACCCTGAAGTTCACAAGACCTCCCCATTGTTCTCAGGTCTATGCCACACTCAGCTAGAGAAGCACCAACTTGTGTGAGTAGGATGGTGTGCATGCAGCCCCATTAGTTGCCATAATGGCAACAATAATGCTTGATGTTTACAGTACTTTCAGGTGCATCTGGCCAATTGGGACTCCTGTAGTGCTCTATGTCCTTGAAGCTTCCATTTTGTGCCTCGTTTCCTTGCAATATCTCACGGCATAGCATGGATTTTATCATCCCATGCTGCCTACTTAAAGCAGACAGTGCTGAGGTTTGCACTGTCTGGCACTGGGGTGTGGTGTTGTCATCTTCTTCCACAAATCTCCTTTGTTGCACAGCCTTATCCTTGATCTGCCAGTGCTATGGTTTATCTCCATAAGTTAAACTGTATAATCTAAGTGAGCATCCCAGAGATACCTGGCTGTTTACCATTGGAAACAGGAGGCTAGCCAGAGCCTGGAAAAAATATTTTTCACTCATACAGTTCCCAGCATCCCCCAGTCTGCGCAACTGTTGTTTATGCTAGCTGACTATGTGATGAATGTTGCTGTCTTTGAGCAAGCAGGGATCACCCAGTATTGAGGCCATGATATTGAGAACACAGCTGCGCTGGGCAGGGCACGTTTCTAGGATGGAGGACCATCACCTCCTAAAAATAGTACTCTACGGTGAACTCACCACGGGTCAGTGTAAAGAGAGGTGCTCCAAAAAAGTGATACAAGGACTCCCTCAGGCTCGGCCAAATTGATTACCAACAATGGTCCTCTCTGGCCTCACATTGGGAGGCATGGAGACGCACTATCCACAATGCTGCAGCCTTATTTGAGAACTCACGCGGAACAAGTCTTGAAGAGAAACGACAACGCAGAAAGAATCACAACCCGGAAACATCACCCAAGGAGACCTTCTGTTGTGCTTTCTCCAACCGGATTTATCTCGGATTGGCCTTTTTAGTCATCAGTGCGCTTGTAGAAAGCGCTGGATGAGTCCTTCCTGAATCTTCGTTTGTGAAGAAAAGCCAGAGAGAGAGAGAAAGAGAGAGAGAGATTCTAGGTGTTGCAGAGCAAAAGAGTTAATTTTTTGATGTTCCAGCTGTACTTCATGAACTTTGGACTAAACTCTTCACGTGTTCTTAAATGCAGGTTTCAGGAAGTTTCAGGAAAAGAACATTAAAAGGGCTAGCCTCACTAAACAGGATACATGTTTGCATTTCACCTTGAAAAACCTTCTAATATACTCAAATTATGCATATGTGCAAAAATATTTTTAAAATCCCTGCTTTTATCTTCTAGGGAAAATTGCAACTCCTAATGGTATATTTGGGATTAATATATGACACTTATTTAGTAAGCTGTATTTCATTTTTAGAATTGAAAGTGAACCAATGGGGAGCTCTGATGCAACTGTGAAATTACATCTCCACACTGTCAACAAAAATCTCTCAACAAAGGGGGGAAACTGTTTTGTGTGGGTTTTTTCTGCTTCAAGTCTCATAGTCACCATAATTTTTAGACACTGTGGTTGCTGAATTGGGAGACATAAATATGCAACTTTCAACAAATACACTTTGGTTTGTGTGACATTCAGAGAAAGCTCCCATTTTATTTTTAGAAAAGACAGCCATGTTATATGAGGAAATGCAGACTATCTAGAGAAATTATGCAGAGGCAAATCACCCAGAGAGAGGATTATGCTCCCTCTCTCCAAATTAAGCATTGACGTAACTTCTGTCATGACTTTGGAGATGTAGCTTCCAAACCTTTGAAGATGACATATTCTGAATCAAACCCAGACTTGTAAAGGTTATTTTGTTGGCCAATAACTCCCAGAATCCTTTGGCAGGGGGTCACAGCATATATAAGTCCACATACACTCCTACCCAACCATTCTCTGAAGATGCCAGCCACAGATGCAGGCAAAATGTCAGAAACTATTCCAGAACACGGTCTCACAACCCGTAAAAAAAACAAGGAAAATTTAAGGTATTGAGTAGTTCTGCCTTTTCATTGTGATCTGTTAGCAGTTTACCATCCTTTTTGAGCAGTAGTTCCACTGTCTCCTTAGTCATTCTCTTGCCTCAAATGTATCTGGAAAAACTCATTTCTGTTGTTCCTTGCTTGCCTAGCCAGTCTCAGCTCATTCTGAGCTTTAGCTTTCTTTACACAATTCCTGCAATCTTGGGCTACACACCTGTACTCTTCCTTGGTAATATGTCCTTCCTTTCTTTATATATACTCTTTCTTCTTTTCACTTCCTCCTTGAGTTTGCTGTGCAACCACATTGGCTTTTTCAGATGTTTCCCATTTTTCGTCTTCCATGGGATTGTTTGTAATTGTGCTTTTTCCAACTCATTCTTCAAGAACTCCCACCCTTGCTGGGTGTCTTTTTCTTTTAGCATGTCTAGCCATGGGATTGCTTGCATTTGTTAAAAGCAGCTTTCCTAAATCCAAGGTCTGTGTTTGACTATACACTTCTTTGCCCTGCCCCACAACTGTGAATTCTTTTTATTTTTTATTTTTATTTTTTATTTATACCCCGCTCTTCAGCCACAAGGCTATCAGAGCAGCTTACAAATTGTTTTAAGCAATAGCTATTTACACATCTACACTGCATTAAACAGTTTTCAATGTGTGTTAGCGAATTGCCCCCACAAGCTGGGTAATCATTTTACCGACCTACGAAAGGATGGCAGGCTGAGTGAACCTCGGAGCCCACTGGAATCGAACTTGCAACGTGGTGACTTGCAGTACTGGCATTTAACCACTGCACCACCAATTCTAGCATTTCATTACTTCCCCCTAAAGTACTGACTACTTTGATTCCAGCAACCAACTCCTCCATGTTAGTTAGGATTAAGTCCAGGATTGCTGGTCCCCTTGTTCCTTCCTTTACCTTTTGAAATAGGAAATTATCTGCAAGAAACATCATACATTTGTTGTACAGTCTATGCTTAGCAGAATTAGTCTCCCAGCAGATATCAGGGTAACTGAAGTTCCCTATAACTACCAATTCTTTCATCTTTGAGATTTCTGAGATTTGTTTCTCGCTCTCCTTTTCTGCCACACCTATTCTTTTTTAACTGGTTATACCTTTCAGTTGTAATATTCCAATCATAGGAGTCATCCCATCAGGTCTGTTATGCCTATAAAGTCATATTTACCTTACTGCACTAGGATTTCAAGCTCATCTTGTTTGTTTCCCAAACTGTACATTGGTGTATAGACATTTGAGGGTCTCTTTGTTCTCACCTATTAATTTACTATCAGTTTTTTGGTGGATTACATTCTGTCCTTAAGCTTTTCCTCTAGAATTGTATTTAGAGCTTGCCTTTGAGCTGATGTTTGAGCTGTCATCTCCAACCCCCATGCCCAAGAATTTAGTTTAAAGCCTTCTTGATCAGACTTGCCACGATACTTCCAAAGACATTCTTCCCAGTCTTCATGAGGTGCAGTCCATCTGTAGCCAGTAGTCCTCTAAGAAATGAAGACTGTGGTCCCAGAAGCCAAACCTCTCCCATTTACACCAATCTATGTAACCAGTCATTCACTTTTAGTATCTTCTTATTTCTATATAGACCTCTAGCCTTCATTAGCAGAACTGATGAGAATACTACCTGTGCCTCAAACTCCTTCAGCTTCCAGTCCAAAGCTTCATAGTCAGAGGTAATCTGCTCAAAGGTGTTCTTGGCAGTGTCACTGGTACCCACATGAATAAGGAAAAATGGGTACTGATCTGCATACTTAATGAGTTTTGGCAAGTTTTCTGAGACATTATGGATACATGAGCCAGAAAGAAAGCACACTTCCCAATTCATTTTATCAGACTGACACACAGGAGCCTCTTTACCCTGAGAAATGAGTCCCCAACCATCAGCACCTTTCTTTTCTTTCTGTTGCGGTTGGCAGCTACCCTGACTCCTTCCTTGGCATGTGGTATCCCTTGTTGCTGGTTTCGTATTTGAGTATCTACACTGCTTCTATCCTCATGAAGATGTAGGAAGCAGTTGCTTAGCTGGAGAGGTTCTGAATCCCTTCTGTATGGTCTGCTCCTGACTGACTGCCCTCCAGGGTGTTTCCTCACTGTTACAGACCAATTCATTTTCCTTAGCAGTTTCTTCCTCTTGGTTCTATATTATTAGTTCTCCCTCTGTTCTGTCCAGGAAATCCTCCAGTTCCCTGATGCATTGAAGAGACACAACAAATAGTTGTAGTGCACTGACCTTCTCATCCACGAGAGCTACCAATTTGCACTTGCTGCAGGTGTAGTTGATGAGGTTTTCTGGCAAGAAGGCAAACATTCTACATACATTGCAACAGACAACTATGGATCCTTCTGCCTCCATCTCTTCAGTTCTTTTTTGCCCCTTCCTCCCTGAAATATATACCTATATATACCTATATATACCCCATATATACCTATATGGAATATATGGGATCTAGCTGTGTACACCACAAGGTGTGTGCCACTGGCTCAAAAGCTTGCTGGCTCCTTGTTTGCTCAAAGAGAGTTCAGCAAAGACTGATGGGGGAAAGATATGCAGATGAGCTGCTGCTCTTCCACCGCTTTGCTTCGTTTCCTCCTTTGCTGGCTCAAAAGCTTGCTGCCTCTCCCCACCTGGCTGCTGAAAGTAAATTTCATTTAGAGGGCAGAATTATTTGCGGGGGAAAGCAAAGTCCTCATTTTGCCTCCCCCACCATTGCTGCCCTCCTGCTCTACTCTAGTAGGAACTAATAATTGGATTTAGGCCAATATATTTAATCCCTGCACCAAGTACAATGTATTTTTAAAATTAGGAGGAGAGCCTCAGCCACTACATTTTCACAAAATGAATTCCTTCCTTGACCTCAGCACAGTGAGGACTTTTCCTACAAAACAACTGTGAAACTTCACACTCCATAAAAGCTTTCAAAATTCCACTGCTGATTGCACACACTGCAAAATCCCTCTCAGTGTTGTAACTCAATGTTACGCCTGTTGTCCCCACTAAACTTTTAAAAGCTTCACTTGCTTTGCCAGATGTATTTATTTCTGATAGCACAGAACACAAGAAAAACATCAACAAGGTACCATCCTACCATAGGCAAGCTGAGAGGCAAGACACATTTGAAACTCAAATCATCTTATCTGATGATTTTCCTTGGCTTTTTCCGGGCTTTGAGGCCGTGTTCTGGAATAGTTTCTTTCTGTTGTTTTGCCTGCATCTGTGGCTGGCATCTTCAGAGAATGGTTGGGTAGGAGTATATGTGGAGTTTATATGCTGTGAACCCCTGTAGGGGAGTATATGTAAATTTGTGTAATTGAATGGTTAGTTTCTGGGTATAGAAATGCAAGGCTTGTTAGTGTCTGTTTGGGTAATGGTTGGTTGGTGGGCCATTATCTCCTGGGAATCCCCCTGTCCCTGGGTGGATTTTTTTTGTAAGTGGGCCAGCCAGAAAAATCAGCAGTAGCAGAACATGTTATAAACCAACCTGGGCACAAAATGCTATTTGAAAACACAGAAATTCTATACCAGGCCAACAGCTATCATGTCAGAATGCACAGAGAAGCTATTGAAATCCACAAACACCTGGAAAACTTCAACAGGAAAGAAGAAACCTTAAAAGTAAACAAAATCTGGCTCCCAGTTTTGAAACACAATAGATTCAAAACTCAACACTTACAAAGGAATTCTACCCAGGAACAGGGAGATTCCCAGCAGATAATGGCCCATCAACCAACCATCAGCCAAACAGACACTAATGAGCCTTGCATCCCTATACCCAGAAACTAACCATTCAATTACACAAATTTACATATACTCCCCAACAGGGATTCACAGCATATAAACTCCACATACACTCCTACCCAGCCATTCTCTGAAGATGCCAGCCACAGATGCAAGCAAAATAACAGAAAGAAACTATTGCAGAACACGGCTTCACAGCCTGGGGAAAAAAAAAAACAAGGAAAATCTATGGATGCTGGCCGTGAAAGCCTTCGACTTCACTTATCTGATGACTTTGAAAAAGCTTTCATGGACCCCCTGTGAGGACATTCTGACCCCCAGGGAGTCCATGGACCACAGGTTAAGAACCACTGCTCCAGAGCACTTTCCCCATCAGCTGGGGATGGTTGCAGCAGGAAAGGCTGAAAATCCCAGTGCTTCTGTGGCATCTTTATTGGATTTAGAACAGGATGGTTACCAGTGATAAAAGACTTTATCAGAAACACAGAAAACGGTGTCATAATGATGCCACATAAATGCATGTCAATAAGCTGATCTTTTTTATTGACAGCCCAAGCCATCAATAAATTGGCTGTGATATTTTTATTTTTATTTTTATTTTTTTTTGCCAGCACAGCCGGCATATGACAACTCGCAGGTTTTTTCCTTGTACTTACTCCATCAATGGCCGGACCAGCCAGAACACTTCCAGGTGAGATCATGACATCCAGGTAGGTGACACCCTTTTTAAAAAAAAAAATCTTCCCTGGTCTACTTTGAAGGTTTTATGTGTGTTTTTGTGCTTTGTGTCCCTTTTAATGTTTTATTTTTTGTTCTATGTTCAAATTTCCCATGTGATGAAGTCTTGCAGGATTTCAAATGCGGAAGCGAACAAGGCTTCATTCACTTCCTCTTCATTGCCAGGGAAGCCTTTGCCAGGAGAGAAGGTAAATGGGGGGTGGGGGGAGGCATTCTTTTGCTGGCATAAAAATGGATTTTTTATGCCAGCAAAAGAACATTTGAAGGGGCTCATTTGATAAAGTCCAAAGAAACAGAAATACCTTTAGGACTTAAAAACTTAGGGCAATGAAATCTCCCCCACCTTAGCCCCCCCCTCAAAAAAATAAAGAAACATAACATACAGTAGGTTCCAGAATACCCTTCTTTTCTAGGAAGGTTATTCCACAGGAAGGGGTCACCACTGGAAAGGTATTGCTAGGAAAGAATTCTGCCTGATATAGAGAAGCTTTCTTTTTACTTGTGTGTGTATTATAAATAATCAGTCATTTCACATTTCTCTCTCTGGCTTTTCCAAACTTTTAACAGAAGGAAGATGTAAGCTGAAAACAAAATGCCAGTTTAGGATGAGAAAGAATGAAAAAGACAGGTCCCTGAGAAGAGGAACGGGGAGTTGGGTTAAGTTGCTTTGTCTGTTTTTCTTTCCATGATGCCAGACCCTAGAGGCAAAACTCTCAGACAATATGTTTAAAAGAAAAAGAATCGGGGAGGGAGAGAAAATCAAAAAGAGATTCACTTGTTTTGTTTCAAACCAAGCGGGGACCAAATAAAGATAAACCTACAGACCATCAGATCAGCAAGGCCCTTAGGAACGAAGATGAATGATAGAAAATACACGCTTATTTACTGCAGACATTTCTCCATTGGGGTTAACCAACTTCATCCTATGAACGTTAACTGGAAGATATGAAAAACAAACAAAAGAGCTTTTTCAGACACCAAGAATTCATAAGCTACTTTCCATCCTTCTAAGTCTAATCTTAATTGACCTATTCAGCCAATGGGAACAATTGCACTAAAAGTAACTTGCAAATGCAAAATTATTGATTAAAAAATACTGAAACTTTCCAAATCCAGACATTTGAATGGGAATCTTGTGGGGTTCTGTTTTTCCTAGCAGATGATGCCATTAGTCCTCTAGCCAGATCCTCAGGCAAATGGGAAGTGAAAAGGCTCCTATTCATTGCCCATGTAACTTTACCTGTTTCTTAGGATCATACTATATTATATGTTTAGCATACAGTTAGAAGAGGTGGCTCCTCAAGTGAATGCACTTTGTCATAACAAAGCATTTACTGTGCTTTGTGTTGTAACCTCTCATTGGAAGATAAACACAGGCTTAATTTACATATTTGTTGTCAAGTTATCTATAAGAAAATTCCATTTTGGGAGGGAAAGCACATACATTAATAGGGATATACATTTCCCCAAATGTCCAGTGTGACCCCAGAGCCTTTTCTTCTTGAGTGTTCTTCCATGTAATGTCCAGTTTCACTGGATTCCTGAGTGTTTGTCTCCCACGTCCTCCATGAAGACCATTGGCTTCACCTGGTCCTTTCTGGTTCTTGTGGTCTTGGGCCTTTCAACACACTGGCATCTTTCTGTAATTCTCAACTGACTTAAAGAATATTATTTAAGTCAGAAAATCCCTCAAACTGGGGAAAGAAATCCCTTCTGCTCTGAAATGTGTAATTGTACTTGAGTCACAGATTCATGACCTCCCTAAAGCAGATCACAGGTGGCTTCCTTGTCAACGTTTGAAGTCCCCAAGGATCCCTGCCTCCTCTATCACTACGGTTGCCAATTCAGGACTATTCCAGGCCTTGAGAATCCTAGGGACAAACCCTTGTGATATCACAGGGGTGGGCTCTGGTTGTGTCATTAAGCATGATACATTAAATATCAACCACTGGTATACCATTCAAACTGAAAAACACAAATTCTAACAAACAAAGAATCTATATCTGCGCATGCACACTTTTCAAGGCAGCACTCTCTCCCTAAGATTCCTCTCCTTTGTCCTGAGATCTGGGAAGCTTATAATTTGTATTGTTGAACTTGCCATGGCAGCAAGAAGACATTGTCCTTGTTTACAGTGGAATTGTGCTACTGAAAGCTTCTTGAAAGTGCAATTCTAATTGCAAACAAGGTACACAGGAAGTGCATGGATATATTTAAAGTAGAAGCAGTGTTCATTTAATACCACAATCACAAATGTGGCAGAAAGAATGGCAGGAGAGGTCTAGCCCCTGATGGGTTTCGGGGCTGCCTGTATGGCCTCCTGACCCCTGGAAGTTGCTTGCCTCCACATTAACAACTCCATATCCTTCACTATCCCTGTCTCACTGACCCATGGCTTCATCCAGTGTTTTACGCTGTAGCCAATGGATTACCCCAAACTCCACAGGCTAATTACAAATAACCACACACCAGCCTTTCTTGCATTTCATAGGAAGTGAGGGATTTCTATGAGGTATGCTTTTAGCCCACAGCATTACTTTGACAAAGGCATAGTCTCAAGGAGCTTCCAAATTTAAAACTATTTAAATTTAAACTGCCTCCAATTTAAAACTATTCTACGCTACCATCCATGAAAACTGCTGGCTCTATTGCCCTTTCCAAAGCAGTGGTCAATTTGTTATAATACTATTGGATCCCAGAACTCAATTGCTTGATAGGTTTTATGATATTTGCTTTATGACAAGAGCCTTGTCTTGTAGCAAGAACCCTAAAAGCTTAGTTTTTCTAGGGGTGGCCCACTGAATTGTACAAGAGGATTCAAATTGTTCAGTCCAATCTGTCCAAGGGCTTGTCTATACTGGTGGGAAACCCTGCACCTACCTCATAGCTGCAACAGATTTCTTTGATCCGCAGCAACCCCATAAATGCCACATGCACTGGGCTTGTCTGATTGTAGATCTGAGTATCCCACCACACTGTAATCCATGTTGGAGTAAAAGGGCAGTCCTATGCTGATCTCATGGAGCTGGGCATGTTTTTATTTATTTATTTATTTATTTATTTATTATTTAGTTAGTTATACCCCACTCTTCAGCCACAAGGCTATCAGAGCGACTTACAAATTGTTTTAAGCAATAGCTATTTACACATCTACACTGCATTAAACAGTTTCCAATGTGTGTTAGCTAATTGCCCCCACAAGCTGGATACTCAATTTACTGGCCTACGAAAGGATGGAAGGCTCAGTGAACCTTGGAGCCCGCTGGAATCGAACTTGCAGCGTGGTGGCTTGCAGTACTGGCATTTAACCACTGCACCACCGGGGCTCTGGAGAAGAGAAGGTTGAGAGGTGACATCATAATCATGTTTAAATATTTGAAGGGAAGTCATACTGAGGATAGAGCAAGCTTATTTTCTGCTGCTCCAGAGACTAGGGCATGGAGCAATGGGTTCAAACTACAGGAAAAGAGATTCCATCTAAACAGTAGGTAGAACTTCCTGACAGTAAGACCTATTCAGAAGTTGAATGCACTGCCTTGGAGTGTGGTGGAATCTCCTTCTTTGGAGGTTTTTAAACAGAGGCTGGATGGTCATCTGTTGGGAATTATTTGATTCTGTATTCCTGCATGGCAGGGGGTTGGACTGGATGGCCTTTGTGAGCTCTGATTCTATGTTGTACTATTTCCAGCCACATGGCCGGGGCTGTTCTGTTGCCGTTGTTTTTCTGTTTGCTTGTGCATGTGAATAAGCATATATAAGTGGTCCCAGAGTACTGTATTACTGGGAAAGCAGGGATATGCAAACAATCAAAAAGCAAAAAAATTAAAGCACCAAAATAGATTCCCATCCACTGGAAGTCCTTCCCTGGCTTTGCTCCAAAGCCAATCCTCAGCCACCACACAGCCAAAAATCTGGGTTTTCTCTAAAATGCAGAGCAAACCATGAATCTTACAGACCTGAAGTTTCCTGCAGAAACCCAATGAAAATGTGCATCATTGAAAATGTTGTGTGTCAACTGTGCTGTGAATACAGAGTGAATACGGGTTGTTTTGTTTTGTTTTGTTTTGCCCATGTAGACAAGCCCCCTGCCTGTCCTTTGCCACTGTATGATGCTGGAGTAAATATAAGTTGCCTGATAATTCTTCCTTGGACTCTCTATGCTTCTCTCTCTATGAGTACCCAGCTTGTGGGGGCAATTAGCTAATACACATTGGAAACTGCTTAATGCAGTGTAGATGTGTAAACTGCTGTTGCTTAAAACAATTTGTAAGCCACTCTGATAGCCTTTGTGACTGAAGAGCGGGGTATAAATACCTAAAAAAAAAATTCTTCAGAGCTGATTTTCAAGATTTAGTCAAAGGAGGAAGTTTATTTCTAGGGTGATCCTGCTTGTGCCTCTTTAAAATCCTTTTGGCTGCCACCAGTTTCAAACAGATAATCTGGCTTGGTTTAGATCTTCCACAAAAAGCCACAACAACATTAGACAGACAAAATGAATTCATTCCTAGCCTGCATCTTCCAAGGTGGAGAGGAGGGATGCAGAGAAATGTTTCATTTTCATTCATGTTTGAAGAAGTTCTTCCTCTGGGTCCTCTTGCTAAAATCTGAAAGAAATGTGCACATGTATTTCTTTGAGGCATAAATGATGGACCATTGGTGTGTACATTGTGGATCCTGAAGCTACACATACTTTAAATGTGTAAAATACTTATAAGTGAAACACAGGCTGTGGGATATTTCAGCTTTGCAGAATAGCTTGTTTTTGAGAAGCTGGCCTTAATAAACTTTTGACTTCTTGGCCTTCCACATCTGAAACTCCTATTCCTTTTTTTAATGGCCATTGACATCTGTTTAAACATGTGTCCCCTGAGTCACACAAAATGGAAAGTTAAACTTCGGTCCCATTGTAAAAAAAAAAGAAAGAAAGAAAGAAAGAAAGAAAGAAAGAAAGAAAGGAAAAGAAAAGAGAAAATCTTGGTTCAAAACAAAGTTAAGTGAAAGCCAACATTGCTAACTTTGGTGCTGTACTGGTCTTATCATTTTCTGTGAAACTTCTTGTCCTTAATGTCTAATTTTGGAAGGATACTTGGCTTCTTATATTTCTTAATCCTGTAATGAAACAAAGGGAATCATTTGTAGTGAGAAGTCTGAGTATTGCATTTAAGATATCTCCCTGTAATGTCTAGGGATGGAAGAGAAATCCATTTCAGCTCATTTTGATAAGAATGTACCAACATCATAAATTTATTTCTATTTGGAATGTAAGAATAACTTGAGATTTTAAATAACTAAATGGGGGAGAAAGTAAATCTGGGGGATTTGCCCCGTTAGATTCTGGGATTTGAGTGTTTAATTCTTGAATGGCTTGTGTCTGAATTCCTGTATATTCAACCATTTTTAGGGTTGCAACTGCATGGCATTTGGGAATAGCTATACCTACTGAACCTGGGTGGTGGAAATGGAGAAGAGTTTGATTTCAATTGGTATTTCAGGAATTTACCAATTTTGCAAATTTAACTATGTTTGAGATTTTAAAAATCTGAACATATAAGAAGGCAAAACTGGCCCGGGGGTGGCGGGTGTTACTGTAGTTCACATGTTACAAGGCAGAAAATGTTTGTATATCATCCTTTATGTTGTAAAACCAAGAAATGGATAAGGAGTGAACTGGGAGAATTCAAAATTGATTCATGTACACTACTAGGCTTTTGTAACAATCCATTCAAAAGAAAAGAGGGGAGAAATGAGAGAAATTCAGAGAGGGAGATTCAGATATTGGGAAATATCCTTATTGATTGACATTGGAACAGCTTTACAATGATGCAGATTGAAAATCAACATGCCTGTTCCATGTTACCTGCATTGTGAGACATTTTGAGTGTTTTTTTCATTTGTTCCCCCCTCCCCACACACACTTGTCATAGATTCATATCATTTTGACTTTTGTGATAATACAGTATATTGCATTCGCTGTTCCACTTAACAGCTGCCCAATTTTTGTGAGGTATAGTTTTGGGGCTTTCATTGTGCAATGCCTTGTGGCCAGTCTTGGTTCCATGGCATAGGAACACATTTTTCTGAGCATGTGTTTACTGTGGCCATAGTTCACATAGTACACTGAAACTATTTTGAAGTACGTGCAAAATAAAAGCAATGTTAAATGAGCTTTTTAACATTAAAGTTCTAACCATTCAGTTGGCCCTGGGCCTGAGTCTCAAGTCCTTGATCCTCCTCTCTGTTCCTCAACACAAGAGCGAAAAGTTTCAGGGTAAAAGCAGCCTCTTGAAGACTGTGTGCCTGCGTGTTTTTCTAGCCCTGTATTCATGGACCCTAAAATGGGGTTGGGAGGCAGGGGACTTTCAAACCCCTCTAAAACTAGGCTTGGGAGGGTTGATATGCCCATATTGCTTCCAGCTGCTTTGGAGTAGCTGCTACAGATACTCCAGGCTTCCTGGACCCCTTCTTTATGTGCACACATTTTCTCTTACCTCCCCATACCCTCCAACTGTCCCAATTTGGCAGGGACAATCCCAATTAATCCTCTGTCACCTCACTTTTTCAGTTGCTTTTAAAATGTCCCAGTTTCTCTCTTTCCTCCTTCACCCTCAGCTTACTTCAATTGGTTTGCACTCAGTTAACTCAGCAGGGAAGAGAACCTCTTTGGGTCCCACTTCAGGAGAGAGGTGGCATAGAAATGAAATGAAATGAATGGAAGAGGAAGGGCAGAATATTTTCCTTCCCTATCGACTAAGGCAAAAGCAAATTGCTGCTACTTCTCCTAGCTTGTCTGTTCTCTCATATTGATAATTTTTGCCCTCTTGAAATCTGTGAAATGTTGGAATGTATGTCTTAGGGCTTGTCTATATGAGGCAAAAAAAAGTGTGGATTGCTCCACAGTAATGGCAATTCTCAGCAGCTGCTACTTGTCTTAACAAGTTTTTTGGCAGACCGCAGGCATGCGAAGCTATCTGCGTTTGCTGTGAAAACAGGCACATCTGACCAATCACCTTTCAAGTTCCACTCATATAGGGAAAGCAAATTAAATGGAATTGCTTGTCCCAATGAAAAAGAATGCACACACACACACACACACACACACACACACACACAGTTTTTAAAAAACTTCCGGAAAAGCTACGAAGGCTCTTCCCATGCAATATTTAATGGATTTTGCTCCTCTCCTTCACAATACATTGATATGATGCAGGATGCTATTTAGACTGATCGTATTCTCCCATTCTGCAAGGAGTATTCTTACCATTTAGACAACCCTGAGCCATCTCCCCCCTCCATTCTCTCCCTCCTCTTTCTCCTTCCACTTACCCACCAACTCTTCTAGCTCCATTTATCTTCTCCCCACTTCCCTTCCCCTCTCTTTTTCAGTCTAACTTTCCCCCCTCCTTCTACCCACACTTCTACTCATCATCTCCCTTATCCTTCCTTCCCTCTGTCTTTCCACCTTTTTTTTCCTTTGCTTCTTTCTCCCATACACTGCCTTGGAGTGTGGTGGAGTCTCCTTCTTTGGAGGTTTTTAAACAGAGGCTGGATGTCTATCTGTCAGGAATGATTTGATTATGTATTCCTGCATGGCAAGGGGTTGGACTGGATGGCCCTTGTGGTCTCTTTCAACTCTATGATTCTGTGGCTGGAACCCATGGCTGGAATAAGTAAGATTCTCAGCATTCTGAAAGTTCTATTAAATTCAGTCGGGCTTGCTTCTGAATAGACATGCATAGATAGCATCACCTTGTTGGTTTCTGTTGTCTTCCTGCCTGTCATTATCATCATCTCCCAAAACTATTTGTGATCATTCGTAGCATTAGTGTGACAGTCAGGGAGATTATCAGACGTGGGGAAACACAGCAAAAACCCATGTCCCAAACCATGTCAGAAGAAAGCGACAAGAACAGAAAGGGCAACATTATCAGACGCTCGCATCCTCAGCCGTTCCCGGGGTATAGCATTGGCACAGACAAGGGTTTATTTTTGTATTGACAAGGTTAAGCCACCAATAAAAAGGGAAGCCTTATTTATGCCCATGCTACACCTGCAGAATGCTGAAGGATGACGTCTGATAATTTTGCTGGTTTGTGTTCTTGTCACATTCTTCTGATGAGGTTTTTGCCACGTCTGATAATCTCCCATGATTACCGTTTGGAGGTGAGGAAGGATTGTGCAACCATACATAGAGAGAGAAAAGAGACAGACAGACAGAGAGAAAGAGAGAAGATGTAGCTGGTAAGAGGTACTGGTTAATATGTTGTTAAAAGCAGAAAGAGACAGACAGCCAGAGAGAAAGAGAGAAGATGTAGCTAGTAAGAGGTACTGGTTAATAGGTTGTTAAAAGCAGTGCTTGAAATGTGTCAAAAACAGAGCTGGGAAAAGTTTGGGGTTTTCTGATCAAAACACATATTGGGAAAATGTATTCATTTGGACTACAACTCCCATGTGTTCTTAACAGCAGTGCTTGCAAAAGTGTTAAAAACAGAGTAGATGGGGGGGGTTGGTCTTGTTCAATGTAGCACTTGGAAAAATTGCAAGCAGAGAAACATCTGTTAGACTTGGTGTGATGCTCTGGGCAAATGAGTCTTAGGACGTTATCAGACACATCAAATATGGTGTCATAACAACGCTACATAAATGTGAAAGGATGCACGTAACAGATGACATCACCCTTTTGCATTTATGTGCTGGCCAAAACTTGTTGTATTTTATTGACGGCTCAAGCCGTCAATAGATTCCCCCATTGTGATTTGGTGCCGGCATTGCTGGCGTAAGAAAGCTTGTGCCATTATACTCACGTGAATGCAGCATCAATGGCCGGTCCGGCCAGAACGCTTCTGGGTGAGATCGCAACATCCAGGTAGGTGACACACTTTTTATGACCCTACCCAGTTTACTTGGGACTTTTTTTAGTGTGTTTATGTGCTTTTAAAAACTTTGTGTGTGTTTATTTTGTTTGGTTTTTTTGTATTTCCCAAGCAAGTGTCTTCTCACAAGATTAGGTGAGATCTTAAACCAGGAAGTGAATGGAGCTCTATGCACTCCCCGTTAATGCCTGGGAAGCCTTTTGCCGGGAAAGAAGGTAAGTGTGGCATGGGGAGTTATTTTGCCAGCATAAAAACAGCAAAGTTATGCCAGCCAAAGAACAGGGTTTAGAGATGTGGTCTGATAAAGTCCCTAATACCATCATGCTTAATGACATTATCAGTTCCCACCCTCTGTGACCTCATCACTACAGCCAGTGCCCTGTGCTATCACTGGGATTGGTCCCTGGGTCTCATGTTTTAACCCTGATATCTCAGATCCTTGGGTGCTCCCTATCCTGCCAATCCTGGTTCTGAGTATTTTTATTTTTGCACTCTTTAGCTATCTCCCCACCCCTTTTGTTTAATAAGGTCTTTAGCCTTCTCTGCCAAAGAGTGCTGATGCCTCACAAAACTACAAATCCCAGAATTCTGTAGGACGGAGCCATGGCAGTTAAAGTGGTGTCAAACTGCATTATTTCTACAGTGTAGGTGCACCCTCAGAGTCATCAGTCATCTCAAACTGGTTCTTTATCTAAACAAGATTAGATCTTCTTTCCACTGGCCCAACAAAACTCACAGAGCCATTCCAGAGGACTCCAAGATGCTCTATTAGTTCCCAATGTCCCCTTGTATTTCACATGTCTTCTTAAAACAGATGTGCTTACATTGTGTATCCAGCCTCCATTATTGAATGATGTGTAGACAAAGAGAGAATGGATAGGCATGGGCTGCTTTGCTTGGCATCCCTGTTTCTATAAGCTAGCCTTCCCCAACATGGTTCCCTTGTGATCATACAACAGACTACAACTCCCATTAGCCCAGTCAGCATGGTTGTGCTGGCTGGTTATGAAGGAAGCTATTGTTCAATGCATTATCTGGAGACAGCCAGCTTCAAAAAAGCCTGGCCAGAGGGTATAGCTGTTGGGTCATGGAAAATGAGGGCATTGCCCCCTAAGCCAGAATTCTGCCCCCCCCCCCATGAAGTTTTATTTCAGTTCCCAAATTTCTAGCATTTCAGAGTGAGACGGTGAAAATCTTTCACACCTAGAACTTTTCTATTTACTGTGTTTGCATTCCCATGCTAACTTTGTCCCTTTTCTTTGGATGCCTAAATTATATTTCTAAATGCTCATCTGAAATTTAAAGTTATTGCAATCCTAGAAATGTGTGGCTGAAAGAAAATTTAATGGCAAGGGGCAGAAATCTTACTGGGGGAGCAATGCCCTCATTTTGTACACACACCCATAGCTACAACCCTGGCCTAGCCTATAAGCTTCAGAGGGTTTACAGTGATGCCTTCAAAAAGACTAAGATCCCTGACTTCCAGTGTTAATGTCAGTACTAGTCATCTGTAACCTTGTAAAACACAGCACAGAAAAACACTCTTGTGTTTCTTCCTTATTTCCCTCTTTCCCTACTCCCCCGCCTGCCCCCTCCTTTCCTTCCTGGCTTTTAACTTTCTCCTTTGAAATGTTCTCACAGGGTAATGCCGCTTGTTAACTGGCTGCCAGTCTGATTTTTCACAAGTTTGCCACGTCGCAGTGACAGGACCATAGCAAGACCCAGATGCTGCAGAGTAAATAAATAGCACATTTGGGATTTGCAAGTGGGCTGGCTCCACATTATGGAAAAAGCTGATGGTGAGGCATATCCAAAGAACACACAGCTGGAAACCATTAATGTAGGAAAGAGAAAGAAAAAGAAGGGGGGAAGAAGATTAGAGTCAGGGATTTACTGGTGTTTGAAAACTGGGTGCACTGCGATTGCCCAATAGGAACTCCTTATATACAGCCATTGAATTAATAGCATTCCTGAGAACAGAATGGTGGTTTATAATAATTGACCTCAAGTAACACAAATACAATTCAAGCAGGGATGGCAACAGTTGTAGTGAAAGACAGAAGGTCACCAGAGGGAGATGCTGAGAGAATGCTGTTGGTGGTGGGCAGAGTAGCAACACATGTGTTTCTCTGCCAACTTGCTTTTGAGAAGTGCGGCTGTGTTTCCCCTGCCCTGGACTGCACTTAGGAACTTGGCCTAGTGGACCAAAGGGACTTCAAACACTGGTAGAGGACAGTTTGTCATTCATAACAGAATGGGAGGAGCTGGATCCCTGACAAATGACTTCATATGTATGATTCAGTCATGCTGACCACTGAGTGGGTGGTTTGGGAATGAAGAGATTTCTGTACTCCTTGATTTTGTGTGTGTGTGGGGGGAGGATTTGGGAAAACTGGAATAAAGGAAGGAGTGTGGAAACATAACAGGAGGAAATGCTAATCTTGAGAGAATGTTTTCAGTAACAAGGTTCAGAGTCTGGGGAAATTTCATTTTTGACTACCACTTCCAGAATACTCCAGCTGCCCGGCTGTGGGATTATGAGAGCTGTAATCTAAAAAAAAGAGAGAAACTTTTCAAAACTCTTGGAAGGTTGGCTCTATAATCATCAGCACATCGAAGAAGAGAGGGCTGTGACTCCGTGAGGAAACCTGCACTCTGTATGTAAAAGTCCTCTCTCAGGATTATTTCCTTTCATGTCAAATCAGCCTCAAGAGTGGTGCTGGTAAAACTGCCACAGGTAGTGAGAGCAGACAGCATAAGGCCAGTGGGGCAGTAGAGTCAGGGCTCACAGGATCAGAGTGAGTAACAGAAAGTCACTTTGCTGAGAAGTTGGCATCTTCTGCTGACACCACCATTGCTTCCTTTGGCTTCCCTGTTCCCTCCAATAATTGTCCTTGAACTGCCAACTTCTAATAGGCCCTGGCCAGCAACTGGCTTTTCCAACATGGATGTAACACCATCCCCAATCAGCTCCTATGCCTTTAATAGCAGCAATGAAAGGCCTAAATCAAACAGGTGAAATTTTCTCCACTGCTCCTCTTCAAATCATGCAAAGATCCCTGGAGAGACAATAATGCAGAACGTCTTACCTGTTGGGTTTAAGCCAGTGGTTCTCAACCTGTGGGTCCCCAGATGATGTTGGACTATAGTTCCCAGGAGCCCTCTGAGGTCTCACCTTGACAGCCAGGTTGTCCTCCCAGTCATTAGTGAAGCTGTAGGATTGAACTCACAGCCTCACTAATGACTGGGAGGACCACCTGGCTGTCAAGGTGAAACCTCAGAGGCTCCTGGGAACTGTAGTCCAACAACATCTGGGGACCCACAGGTTGAGAACCACTGGTTTAAGCCATCACACAGCTACCAATGGCACCTGGGGCTACTAAGTGTTGTGAAGGCTCCCTACTCCACAAAAGTAACAAGTACCAAGATACCAGGGTCTTTCCTGGTTCTTGATGGTCTCTGAAACAAACTACTTCAGATTGGTTCAGAGTGCCAGATGCCTTAGTTATATCCCAATTAGATGACTGTAATGCATCCTATGTGGGGCTGCCTTTGAAGAGTGTTCAGAAACTTCAACCAATGAGCTGTGGATGAACACTAAGGGGCCTTACCCAGGGGTCATCTATAATAGGCAATAGAATGTGGATTAATGTACACTAAAGCCAATTTGCAGCAGCTTTCATTTGTCTCCATGGTGTGTGGGGTGTTTTTTTCAAGATTGCAGGCATGCAAAGCCATACACATTTGTTGTTCAAACAGGCATGCCTGTGAATCAAAATGGTGGGTGTGAGTGAATTACTTGTGTTTTTATTGTCTCCAGTTGCCACTGCTGAACAGTATTTTTTAAAAAAAGCAAATCCAAGGTGCAGAAATCCAATTTTCTGCTTAAATAAACAGAAAAAATGGGGAGGCTGTTTTGTCACCTCAGCACATGATCGCTACGGTGAAAATCCAACATGGTGGTTCCAGGCTCTTTCCATTTCTACTCTTATAGGGAAAGTGCAGCAAAGTGAATTGGTTGTCCCAATGAGCGGGAATGTGCATTTCCTTCAGAGTTAAAATATGGGGAAAGCCATGAAGGCTTTTCCCATAGAATATTTGGAGTTCCCCCCACCTCCTTCCAAATATAGCAAAATGATGTGTGATCCCATTGGGACACAAAATGTATTCTCCTCAAATTCTATGAGGAGTATTTTTGCCATATAGACAAGCCCCAGTGAATGAAGGGAGGATGAGGAGGAGAAAACAGTAGGAGCAGAGTGGGAGCAAACCACAGGCAGATGTGTGTGTGAGCGCAAACCTTGGGAACATTACAGATCCCAGACTCCCTCAGCTAGCATGTTCATCTAGGCACCTAAACATTGGTTTCACCAAGTGCATACTAAAATTCACTGTTTATAACTCTGAAAAAGATGCAAAAACTTTGCCCACTTCTGCATCTGGAATGACATAAATATGGATGGACAAAAAATTGATAAGACTCTCTTCAGGAACCTTGCTGGATACACATAGACATTTGATTCTCATTTGTAACAGTTTCCATGTGCTGTAGACAGTACAAAGGCCATTCATTCCACACCATACCCTAGCATAGTGTGTGTGTGTGAGAGAGAGTGTGTGTGTGTGTGAGAGAGAGAGAGGCTTCAAGTTGCCTGTCGACTTATGGCAACCCCATGAATTTTTATAGGGTTTTCTTAGGCACAAAATACTCAGATGTGGCTTTGTCAGTTACAGTACTTCCTCTGAAATATAGCCTACAGCACCTGTTATTCATTGGTGGTCTCCCATCCAAATACTAACCAGGGGGTTGTCTAGACAGGGAAAATAATACTAATAGAAATAGCAGAAAATACCTTTTGTCCCAACAAGATCCCATGGTGATTCACTTTATTCAGAAGGAGGGGGGCCAAAAACTCCAAAACTGCGGGGGGAAAGCCTTCATGGTTTTTCCTGAGGTTTTTAAAATATTGCGTGGAAATGTGCATTACTGTTCATTTGGACAACCGATTCAAAGCACCGTGCATTTCAGCGAGGGTGGAAGTGGAAAGCTCATCAGTCAGACATATGCGGGGGGCGGGGGAGGCTTGCCAGCAATGAAGTGGCTGGAAGCACCATTTTGGAGTTTTGTGTTACTGATAGTGTACTTTTTTGCTTCAGTGAGGCAACCAAACAACTTTTTTAAGTGGAAGGTCACATTGGTGCACCTTTGATTTGCAGTTTTAAAAAAAAATACTGTGCAACTTGTTGAGGATAATAATGCAAGAAATTCACTCTCACCACCATGTCAATTTGCAGGCATGGCTGCATGTGAACTTCAAACATGGATAGCTTCACATACCAGTGATTTTGCCAAAGGACCATGGAGACAATTTTGCATTAATGAGCAGCTATCAGGATTATATCTTCTCATCTAGACAACCACCAGGACTGACCCTGCCTAACTTCCAAGATCAGACGGGATCTGCTGCATTGTGCAGGAATTGATTATTGGAACAGAAGAGGAACTGATTTCATAGATCACTCTTCAAAGTTCATAATTAATCTCGCTTCCTGTCTTAAGAGGGTTTTAGTAAACAGAAACCTTCTGAGCTTTTCCTTCAATCATTGCTTCATCCATAGTCAGTTGTATATGTATATACACATATATGCACCCAATGTGTGAACAGGGTGGATTTCAAGATCAGGGTCAGCTGAGGGCTCCAACAATACCTTCATCATTTCCTTCTAAGGGCTGTATGGTAGTAGAATTCCTGGTTGATGGAGGATGTGCTCGATGTTTCTGCAGCTACTCAGATTATCCTTTTAAATTGCCAAAACAAAATAAAGCCAGAATTGATGGTCAGTCAGCAGGTAGGCTGGTAAGTCTGCTGGCTTCCTGAGGCTTAAATCACAGAGAAGCTGCTTTGCTTTTTGAGCAGGACCATACCAATCCATCATGACAATTGTACAGTAAGGAACAAAACTCTACTTCTCACCAGAGCTTAACCCAACAACCTTTTGGCTAAAGAAAATGTTTCTTACGAACAAGCAAAACATTCTTATACTGAGGCAAATTGTTAGCTATGCCAGCTAGGACTGCTGTCAGATTATGCATACTCCAAAAGAGGAAATACACCACATGAAAAGGACAGAGAGAACAGATTGTCACTAAAATACATTTACTGATTTGTGACCCTGGCCAAGATCCTGTTGTTAATCTCAAGTAGAGTAGACCCACTTAATCAGTTGGATTTACCTATATATTGACCAATTAGACCTATTCTAGTTGGGATTAACCAACAGGATTCTGGTATCTATGACCAAGCATGTGGATTTATATAGCATAATTATAAATATAGATATGGAGCAGGGATGGGAAGTGTGCAGCCCACCAGACATTGTTGAACTGCAGCTCCCAGCATTCCTCACCTTTGACTATGCTGGTTAGAGCTGATGGGACAATAATAATAATAATAATAATAAATAACTTGCAATACAACAACATCTAGAGGGCTGCATGACTCTGACCATGATATAATTACAGAAATAAAGAAACAGATTCGTGTTTGATTTACTTTGTAACTGCTTCATGACTCCTTTTAGTGGTGCAGAGCAATACTGTACATACCTTGAATGAACCAAACTAAATACATTGACAGGTGTTGGGAAAGAGCTCTCTCTTCTTATGGCTCTTTATTTTAAACTGGGCAGCAGTGGAGGCTAGTGACTTCCATGTTAGAGTGTGGTAGTAAATCCATTCTGGGTTTTAATCCAAACTTTGAAGGAGATATCTGAGCTGCTGGACCTATTGGGGGGGGTATGGTTCAGAACTTTGGATAGCTCCTTTGAAGTCTGGATGAAACTGCAGAGCAGATTTACTGCCCCATTGACATGGAAATCACCTGCCCCTCTTGCTAGACAGCCCTTCATAGAGATGTCTGTTCTCTCTAAGAAGTTCTTTAATAGTAAATCTCATCTGCCCTTCAACAGCAAATAGCAAACTAACCTCTATAATGGACGGTGCATAGCTACCCTATATCTAACTGGAATTCTAAGAGTCACCTGTCCTGCCACTAACATCTTTTTAAAGACAGGCAATAGAGACTTCAGGGCAAGAAGCTAAGACTTTCTGCATGTAAACAAGGATGGACATAGTGTGGCCCATGAGCCACACCTGGCCTGTGGACCCTTCTTTTGTGGATCCTGAAGCCCTTCCCCCCTTTTGTTAACAGTGAAATTTTCAGGCTATTCCTCACTATGCAGAAAGCCCCCCAAACATGTGAAAATATATACAAATATCCACCCATGCAGCACCATAAAACCCTGTACTACCCCCAAATATCTCAATTTTCCTCTACAGTCCCTCTAAATATGGTGATAAGGGGTGATATGGTGTCATTTCCTGTCACCACTTTGAGAGGACCTGCAAAGACTAACAAATATTGAACTTGCTTTGTGAGGGGGGTGCAGTTTTCAGGCCAGCCTGGGGGGAAATTGTCTTCTGGCCACTATGCAATTGCCCACCCCTGCTGTAAACAGTAGTATTAAAGCAGTTAAACCTCTTGTCAGGGTTCAAGGGGAAAGGGAAATCTATTTATTAAATGGACCAACATAAAAGCAACAGTGACAGAAGCCATTTTTCTTTGCCTTCTATTTTTCCTGATTGTTTAAATTGTCCCTTTCTCAGCATCATATGCTTCCTCCCCCTAGGAAAAGAGAAGACTGCAGGGGGGAATATACTCAAATCTTCAGTAATGATGGCAACAAATAATTCAGAGCTGTGAATTTATTATGTATTCACTTCTCATATTTTTGCAAGCTTTTATGATGGCACTGCTGGGGCAAATGATTCAGAGAGTGTTGGTCAGCACAGCTGGCATGAAATCTCCATTGGTGAGATGGGACTTGGCATCCCATCCTCTCAATGCACATTACGTCAATTATCAAGCAAGCAGAATCTGCCTATCTGGTACACCAAGTGTGGTAGACTGGTGTGTCGTTATGCAGTGTTTTGAAACAAAGCTCTGTTGCTCTCCTGTTCATTTCCCTAGAGCCAACTGCATGTCCCAGATGTCTTCAAGCAAAAGCACATCTCATTGAATCCCCTTATACATAAGCAGAACTGAAGGGCATGCCACACATACATAATTCAACTCTCCTCTGGCAGAGCTTATTCATGTCAGTCTGCAAAGGAACCAGGCCCATTGCTGACTGGTAACTTTAGGGTTGTAGTCTATGCATCTGGAAGGTGCCATGTTATAGAAGACTGTCACAAAGCCTCCCCCCCCCCGCCCCGTAGCAGCTGGTGGCTTCCATGTAGGTGAGGTGGTGAATTCCAGATTTGCAATTGAATGCTACAGGAACTGCCCAGGGTCCTGAACCTTATCCCAAGATAAGCATCTTGGATAACTTCCTTGGACTAAAGCGTGTAGTAGATTCACTAGTCGACTGACATGGGAGCAACCAGCCACCAATACCTCCCCCAGCCAGATAGGACAAGATGCAGATGACATGGGACTGAGCCCTATTTCTGAGTTTTGCAGAGTTACCCGACAGCCCAAGAGAGAAACAGAGAGCTCAGCTAGTAAATGGATATTTCAATGATCTTGAAGGCATTCTATGTAACTTTTTGATATGCATGCATTTTGTATTTTATTTTCTCAAACTATTTTCTCTTTTATTAAAGTGTTTCTATCCTTTTAAAAATATTCTTATTATATGAGTTCATTAATACAATATATTCCCTTATATTCCATCTGATTATACATTATCTGTCTCAAAAGTAAACACAATTACTAACTAATAATATCTCATATACATACATAATATTTCCTGTATAATAATTACCCTGCCCCCCGCATCCCAGGAACTGTTTTCCATATTAACTTCCTTTTTCTCTCATGTGGAAAAACTTTTTAACTATTTCCTCTACATTTTCATACCCCTTCCTCCTTTCAAGTATTTCTATCCTAGCCTATATCTAGAGACCCTGGGGTCAGGTACAGATAATAAAGCAATGTTCAATTATGCAAAACAATTTAAAACAATTCAAGAAGATAAAATAGTCTGCACAGATCTAAGACAGTCAAGCTAGCATCCCTGCATACCAGCTGCACTTGCAAAAGACTGATGGTCCAAGTATTTGCTGTGGAGCAAAAATGGCTTCCAATAGCCTTCCAAATGCTGTTGAAGTACATAGCTGGTGTCCATTCTTCCTCTCCTCTGGCTGCTGCCAAGCATCACTCCTGATCGCACAATGGACAACAGCCATTGTGAGATTTTCTTGGTTTTGTGAGTTCCCATGTGATTTGAGATCTCAAAGATCAAAATATTTCTATCCTAGCCTATAGTTAGAACCCCTGGGGTCAGGTACAGACAATAAAGCAATGTTCAATGATGCAAAACAATTTAAAACAATTCAAGAAGATAAAATAGTGTGTGCAGATCCAAGACAGTCAAGCTAGTATCTCTGAGCACTAGCTCAGAGACCTTATAAAAGGCTCTCCTTTCTCAGGACTCGAGATGGCCTTATATGTCCCCCATCAGCCTTGAGCTGAGGACTGTCCCATATTGCTACTTTAAAAACCTGGCACCCCTACTTTACGGAGGAGATAGGGAAGAAGTCAGCTATACAAGGCAGACTAATGTTTCTTAAACTATTTAGGTCTGTCCTTTCTCAGGGTGCAAAAAAAAGAATGAGCAGATTTTGGAAAGTGATATTAAGTGGCTCAGCAAGCAATTGGAAGTGACTCCTCCTCTGGCTATAAATATGTACCCTTAATAGCTGATGAGCCAGCACAGAAAGAAGTGGTTTTAACAATGTATTATTATAGTTCCATCAAAAATAAGTTTGATTTGCAGAGCTATGCTTGTTTCTCAAAATTTTCTAACTAGCCTGCTTCTTGCCTTTACTTTTCACTTTTTCTAATCATTATTGGTTTCCATGTTCATATTCCCTACTGACAGCCTGACCCCTCTGCTTAAGTGTGACATTCACCATATTGATTTAGCTTGGTCTCATCAAGCTCCAATTTTTGCTAATAGGATAGCACTTGGTGACAACACGGTACACCAAGCATCTGGAGCAAAATCACTTCTCTTTTGGCCCATTTCTATGACATTTTAAACTCATTAATCACAATTTTATTTTATTTTTTTTTAAAAAAAACCTCTCCTGCACAGCAAAATCTTCCATGATTATCGACAAGTCAGTTCAGATCATATTTATACTTAGAAAGATTTTTTTTCTTTTTAAAGAATTGGTACCTAAAGATACAATTATTGAAGTGTGTATGGGGTGGGGAGGGGCACATTCTAAGTCAGTACAAAACAAAAACAAAAATACAAATACAAGTAATCTGATATGGGCCTTGACTACACAAGGCAGGAGTGGGGGTAAAAATCCGGTTGAAATTTGGCCTACTTTGGCCCGGACGTGCAGCACATGAAATTCAGACTACTCTGGCCTGGATTTAAATGCCACACCTTCCAAAGCTCAAATCTGCATTCAGATTTTTACTTGGCTTCCATTCAAAGCTGTTACTCACACTTGACTCTGAGTTCCAGCAAAAGCAAAGCCCCAGACGTAGTCACTCTCCTAAAGTCAAAATGGGCAGCAGACCATGCCATTGCAAGGCTAGCTGCCAGTTCTGGCTTCAGAGAGAGCGACTTCCACCAGGGCTTTGCTTTTCCTGGAGCTCAGAGCGACGATTATGCACTGGAAAAGCAAAGCCCCCGTGGTAGTTGCTCTCTCTGAAGCCAGAACAGGCAGGTATCCTCATGATGGTGGGGTGGACCACCTGTTCTGACTTCAGAGAGAGTGACTACCACTAGGGCTTTGCTTTTCCCAGATATCAGAGAGGTGATTGTGTGCTGGAAAAGCAAAGCCCCAATAGTAGTCTCTCTTGCTGAAGCCAAAATGGGTGGCTAGCCTCATGATGGCAGAGCATGCCACCCACTCTGGCTTCAGAGAGAATGACTACCACTGAGGCTCTTCCTTTGAAATGAGAAGTGGCACCGAGGAAGGGAAATATGATGAAACTCAGATAGTGCTTTCCATCCTCTCCTCTGCACCCCATCTCCAAATCTACTGTAGATGGATTGTTCACATGGCAGTTTTCTGTCAAGTTTCAAGAAAACTCTGGAGAAAAGTGAATTTTCTAAAACCCGGATTATAAGGGCATATTCCCCATGTCTGGTGTGAATAGAGCCATACATTGTATGGCACTATTGCACCAGATTTGGGGGGAAAGGCTGCATATTGTGTGGCATTATCAGGCAGGATTCAGGGGGGATTCGGGGTTCTTGACTGGTGTAGACAAGCCCCTAGTTAACGTAGAATCATAGAACTGTAGAGTTGGAAGAGACCACAAGGGCCATCTAGTCCAACCTCCTACCATGCAGGAAATCACAATCAAAGCATCCCTGACAGATGGCCATCCAGCTTCTGTTTAAAGACCTCCAAGGAAGGAGACCACAACATCACCACTACACAATTCATAAAGACTTACAGCAAAATATCATTACAATTCTTGTTGTATTAAAAATTAAAGTGTCCATCAAATTCTCCTTGGTGAGAAAAATCATGCCACCATGCAGAGCTTAGTAAAGTTACTTTTTTTTTTTAACTACAACATCCAGGATCCAGGATGGGTAAGTCATTCTGAGAGGATAATACAAAGACGTAACTTTGCCATACTCTGCCTCCATACCAGTCTTGAAAATAAATCCAACCTGAAGAGTACTGCAGCTATGGCCAACTAATCTATAATATTTGTTACAATTGAGGTATAAGGGAAACACAAAAATCCTGCCTCCACCACCTCCTCCTCCTCCTCCTCCTCCTTCTTCTTCTTCTTCAATAGTAAATGAAGTAGAGAGAAATGGAGTAGGTTTGATTTTTTTTTTCTTTCACTGGTCACAAACAAACATAAAGATCCTCTTTTATGAGGTTCTATGCAGATCTTTGTCTACTTGGTAGTTTCCAGTCTTTTTGGTGGTGATGGAGGTGGAATGAGAAGTGTTGCTATGGAGTCCATCATGCAGGTACATAGATAGACCAGTCTGGGGAAGGCCCAGCTCCAAGGCCACCAGCCAATTAGGGCCACTGTGCCTGCCACTGCCACTGACCCGCATCCCATCTCTGCTATGGCAAGAGGGAAGAACAAGAAACTTGGCAGTGATGGTGGCTCTAATGTCCCTTACATATAGCAAAAGGACGACTTTGCTCCCTCTGTCTTCTACTGTTTTAACATGCATTTTTCCTAATCTGCACAGTTGTTCGTGCAATTTACCTAATATATGCAACTTTCTTCCATTGACTAAAGCACACCTGTGTGCATTTTAATCATTCACATTTTAAAATCTGCAAATTGCTTTGTGCATACTTGTTTTCTCACAAATGCCCTGTAAGTCTCACAATGGTGTCATAATTTCCTACCCGCTTGAACTATCCTTTTTAAACTTATCATTTTCTTATAAATACACACAGGGAAACACAAAAACTAACTATCGCAGGAGGGAAAGAAAAGGCAATCGTTCTCACTAAAACAACTTAAGTACCCGCTAGCACAAATACCCCTACAACTGTCTTTCTGACATTTTGCAGGGCTGTTATATGGGGGCACGTTTACGCTATCTATGGACTTTATCAGACACAGTGAAACCATGTCTGAACGTGGCAATAACAGAAAGCATAACATTATCAGACGCCCACATCCTCAACTGTTCCTGGGGCATAGCACTGGCATGGATGAGACTTCACTTTTTTATTGACAGGGCTAAGCCATCAATAAAAAGGGATACCTTATTTATGTCCATGCTATGCCCCTGGAACACTGAAGGACAACATTGTCTGATAATGTCACCCGTTTCTGTTATCGTTGTGTTCTTCTGACACAGTTTTTGCCATGCCTGATAAGCTCTTATGCTGTTGGGGTTCATAACAGTGGTCCAAGAGGAACCTGGTGGAACAAGCACATTGTCTTATAGATATCCTCCAAATGTAAAAGTTGCTCTTGCATAAAAATCCCTGTACTTTTCCATCTAAAATCTAGGAGCTTTGACTCCCTCAGAAAAGGCAATTATGCTGCAGTTTCCATCCGTTCTGGCAAACAGAAGTATAGCTGGTTTTTTTTCAAAAGAATTTGTCCCCCGAGTGATAGTCAGTAGGAGGCCTGAACTTTTAGGTGTCCTGATTCTAACTCTGTGTTATCTGAGTTGAATTGGATGGCTTCTGGTTGAATCAGTCCATACTAAACTGGACCATTTTCTGAGTTGGGATCCAAACCAAATCTTGTGGAGGTGCACACCCTGGTATAGAGCTACAATATAATTTTATAGAAATGCAATGCACCTCATTGCCAGTGGTGGCTGGCAGTTTTCATCTCAGCAAGGTGATCAATCCACTCTGGGTTTTAATCTATAACCTGAATCATTCAGCACTTTGGATAGCTCCACTGAAGCTCAGAATAAAACCTGAAGTGGATTCACAACCTCACTGACATGGAAGCCAGCAGCCACAACTGTTTATGTCATACTGGAAAAGACTGCAACAAGATACCAGTATTTGTCCAGGTGCCAATTTTGAAAGACTACACTGCTCAGCTAAGATTTCCTTCTTAAACAAATATCATATGATATTATTAAACCAGAGCCAGCATGCTATAATACAGGGAAAGGCAGTAGAACAAGAGGAAGACCACATTACTGTTAGATAGATGCAATCAAGAAAGCCACAGCCCTGCTTTTGCAGGACCTGAACAGAGATGTTAGTAACAAAGTGAATTTGAGGTCTTGCATTGATAAGGTTACCATAAATCAAAGTCAACTTGATAGCAATAACAACAAAATATTAAATCACAACATAATCATCGTGATTTAAGAAAACATTTCTCATGGTTTTAGAAAAGAATGTAACAACTTGAAAGGTATAGATGCCACCAAGTATATAATTCAGTTGTAAAATTATTTCGTAGTAATGTAGTCTCTTACCTGAAGACTACATTAAAATGAACTGATACTCCATCAATTCACTTGTCTTGAAAAAAAAAGATTACAAGAAGAACAGACATCTTAATGGGCTGTGAGAAATATTCAGATTCTGAGGTGGTTTGATCAAGTGGAATGAGATAAACACTTCAGCCTGATGAGACTGGAAAAACAAGCAATGTATTTAAAAAAAAATAGGAAATTAAAAGTGAAAGAAGAAAGCAGGCAGAGCTATTTCAATCAAAGCATAATAAGCACAAGGAATATATTATTATGAGATAAAGTCAGTGAAGCAATTAGTAGAAATGGATTTAAAAGTCAACTAGATAACAATTTTGAGAAAGAGAGAGGAAAGGAAATACTGTAGTGAGTTTCCCATTCACAGACTGAAAGAATCTTCAGATATTTCCACACTTTTCTATCTCTTGACCTCTGTGCCTCAGACAAAATTTGTCATGGCTGATATGTCCAAAGGAGAAATACCCTTCACCACACAGCCCTGATTTGATGGGGGTGGGATTTGAGTGGTGTGAACCACATAAATGAAATTCAAGAGGCACTTAGGGAAATGGGGGGAAAGATGGGCATAAGAACAATCAACAATCCCTTGGGACAAGTCTGGACAACCTGTGACCTTCTAGACTTCAGATGCTGGCCTCCAATACTCTTTATTTCCTAATAGCCTGGTCAACAGTAACGGTAGGCAAAGTATGGCCTGTGAGCCACAGGCTCCCTTGAAACTCCAAAGTGCAGCCCCTTAAACTGCACAGAAGCCCGCCCACCCCCAAAAAAACTCCCAGCCCCCCCCAAAATGTTTTCAATTTTTGTGCCAATTTTTAGGGTTTTTTCACTTAAAACTGCCCCCAAACACCTCAAACCAGCTACAAATATGGCAGTTTATTTCCCCACCTCCCAAAGTCCTTAAGATCTCCCCCCAAAATTTGGCCAAAATGGTGGCTGGAAGTAACACTACATCACTTCTGGTATACTGAAAATCAACAGTGGAGCCTCTGCCTCCTCTGCATTGCCCACCCCAGTCTAATAGTTCATCAGCATCTGGAAGGCCACAGGTTCCCCAGCCCTCTTTTAAGTGGACAGGCTGTAACTCAATGGAAGAGCACAATTTTTACATGCAAAAGGTCCCAAGTTCAATCCTTGGCATCTCAGTTAAAAAGTACAGGTACCAGGTGATAGCAAACTCTGCCCTGAGATCCCTGGAGATCCACTACCAGTCAGAATAGACAAATAATTTTGGTGATTATCAGATGCACGGGGAACGTTAAAAAGGGGGAGGCGACAGATACTGATCATGGAGCAACAATACAAGTGGTGTAGGGTAACGGAAGATATGGTGTTAATAGCGTGAAATGTTGTTACAGAGGAAGGTGAGACCGATATTTAAAATCTATCTTGCCTTCCATTTGCCCTTTTACCCCAAAAGAGCTGGAGAGCACACCAAACCATCCACTGAACCTTTCCCCGCTCTGGTGTAATGCCAGGTCAGTCAAAACTAAAACCCACATTGTCCATTGATGGATGAAGAGGCTGACCTGGCATATTTTATGGAGACCTGGCTGGGTGCTGATAGTTTGGCTATTTGGGCTCGGGCCTTACCAGCTGGGTAGTCCGTTAAAGAGTAGGTGAGGGGGTTAGTGGCTGTCATCCATGAAAACAATCTTACTCTGACCAGGATACCTATCCATGGATTGGACCACATCGAGTGTATTTACCTTAGCTTAAAGACAAGAGAAAGTTTGGGGATTCTGTTGGTATACCGTCCACCACTCCGTTGCCTAACAGACTCCCTAGCCAAGCTGACCCATCTGGTCTCGAAGCTGGTGTTGGAGTCACCTAGGCTTTTAATCCTGGGTGACCTCAACATCCCCCTCAAGGCCGGTTTAACAAATTTAACAGGTGCAGCTTGGGACTTCATGGTTTCCATGACAAACATGGGCCTTTCCCAGATAGTCTCTGAGCCCATGAATTGTGCAGGTCATACCCTCAATGTAGTCTTTTGTACGGAACAGGCATATCCGTAGGTGGAGATAATTGATATCACCGCATTGTCATGGACGGATCATTTCCTGGTCAAGCTTGGACTGAGGGCCACTATTTCCCCCATCGGGGGTGGAGGACCTATTAAAATGGTCCGCCCTCAAAGACTGATGGAACCCATTACATTCTAAGAAGCCCTAGAGGGTTTAATGGTTGGTGATGCTGGCGATACTGTCGAAGCCTTGGTTAATATCTGGAACAACTATCTTACCAGGGCTATAGACACTATCGCTCCCAAGCGTCCTTTCCAACCCACTTCTAACCGTAACCCCTGGAATACTGAAGATCTCATGAGAATGAAGCTGGCTGGACAAAGATTAGAGTGCCACTGGCAAAAAACTTGTCTCATATCTGACAAGTCATGTAACTGGAAATTGCTTAAATCCTATTGAGTGGCAATAGATGCAGCTAAGAAGTCCTATTCTGCACATATTGTGTCTGCAAAGTCCTGTCCGGCAGAGCGGTTCAGGATGGTAAGGGATTTAACGCAAATGCCTTCCACCCAGAACCCTTTATTAGAGCCAACTACAGCTTGGTGTGACACTTTAAATAATCACTTCGCAGACAAAATCTCTCGGATAAGAGTCGATTTGGATGCTGGCTCTGTGGCGAAAGCAATAGGAGAGGTATCTAGCGTCTCTGTGAATACCGTTATACTGGATCAATATGAGTCAGTGAGTACCGAGGATGTGGACAAGCTCCTTGGTAGTATGAAAAAGACGACCTGCTCTCTCGATCCCTGCCTGTCTTAGCTGGCCGTCCAAGGGGGAAATATGATCAAGGTGCTGTTGATGTACATAATCAACGCTTCTTTTAGGGAACGCCAACTTCCATCTTACCTAAAAGAGGTAGTGGTTAGACCACTCCTAAAAAAGCCCTCCCTTGACCCCCTGGACAAAAACAATTATAGGCCAGTCTCGCTTTTACCATTCTTAAGCAAGGTGATCGAGAGAGCGGTCACCATTCACCTCCAAGCAGTCTTGGAAGAAACTGATTTTCTAGATCCATTTCAAACAGGATTTAGGACAGGATACGGAGTCAAGACTGCCATAGTCACCTTAGCCGATGATCTCCGTCTGAGCATCGACAGGGGAAGTGTGACCCTGCTGATGCTCTTGGACCTCTCAATGGCTTCCGATACCATTGACCACGGTATCCGTCTGGAACACCTGGGAGAATTGGGAATTGGGGGCACTGCTTTCAAGTGGTTCCATTCCTATCTCTCAGGCAGATTCCAGATGATGATGAAGGGAGACAGTTTCTCTTCTAAAAGAGAGTTAAGATCAGGCATCCCTCAGGGCGCCATTTGGTCTCCTATGCTTTTCAACATTTACATGAAGCCGCTGGGAGAGATCATCCAGAGACATGGGGCGGGGTGTTATCAGTATACTGATGACACCCAAATATGTTTCTCTATGTCTCGGACTGCTGCAGTGACTAAGGATGACATCTCTCCTCTGAATGATTGTCTTAAGGTGGTAATGGATTGGATGAGGAAAAGCAGACTCAAGCTGAATCCAGATAAGACAGAAGTACTTGCTATTGGGGCCCCTAACCTGGGAATGGAAATATGTCCACCACTCCTGGATGGGGTCACACTTCTCCTGAAGGACTGTGTTCGCAGCTTGGGAGTGCTCCTTGACTTATCTCTTCAGCTGACAGCCCAGATAGATATGACAGTCAGAGTGCCTGTTATCAGCTTCAGCTGATATGTCAGCTGCAACCTTTTCTGGAGCAGGGGATCTAGAAATAGTGGTAAACGTGCCAGTAACCTCTCAGCTTGACTTCTGCATTGCACTCTACATGGGGCTACCCTCATGCCAAGTTTGGAAACTTCAATTGGTACAAAACATGGCAGCCAGGTTGGTTGCAGGTACATCTAAAGCTGACCACATAACACCTGTCTTAAAATCCCTTCATTGGCTGCCAATTAGTTTCCAGCCAAGGTATAAGGTGTTGGTTATAACCTTTAAAGCCCTACATGGCCTGGGTCCAGGCTGCTTGTGGGAGCACCTCCCTCTATATAATCCACCCTCTATATAATCATCCTCTGGGAAGAACCTGTTGCAGCCAAAGAAAACCAGATTGGCTGCGATGACCCAGAGAATCTTTTCATGTGCTGCTTCCAGGCTATGGAACGATCTGCTGGATGAGATCAATCATATTACCTCCCTAGAAGCCTTTCAAAAGGCTGTTAAGACAGATCTCTTCCGGCAGGCCTTTCCAGATTAGCCTTCCAGATCAAAAAAACAAAAACAAATCTACCCGTAATTCTATTGAATTTATATTTGTAATTTTAATATATTCTGCTGTTTAATTTCTATTTTATTGTTCTTTGTTGTTTTTATGATTGGGGGAGAGATGGGATATGGGATTGGGTTTTTTTAACTTTGAGCTTTTATTCTTATAATATTTTATTGTTATAATTATGTTGTGCTCCGCCTTGAATCCCTAGGGAAAAGGCAGAATATAAATAAATAAAAATAAATTATATATTTAAAAAAATGTGTTCCCGACCGCATCAGATGATCGCTAAAAGAACAGAAAGGGAGACCTTACCAGATGCCAGATTCTTCTGCCATTTCAGGAGCATAGTGCTGCTGAAGATGAGGCTCCATTTTCTTATTGACAGGGAGAAGCCGCAAATTAAAAGGGACACCTTACTGATGCCTGTGCTACACCCCCAGAAAGCTGGAAGATGATGTTGTCTGGTAAGGTTGCCACTTCCTGTTCCCTTCCTGTTTTTCTAGTGATCTTCTGGCGCATTTTTCACCACATCTGATAATTTCCTTCATTTCATTCTGTGCCATTCATAAAATTGTAATAACACCCATGAAAAAAGTACTCTGAGCAGTTTACAAAAGTTATGAATCAATTAGACACAAACAACAGAATCTATTAGTAGGTTATTAGATATGTGGAAGGATTGGACCAGACTTGGATTGGATTGGACCAGACAATAAATCTAATGAATTATTGGGTTTTCTATTGACAGAAGCCAAAAGTTTAGTGGGTGAACAGTGGAGAAAAGGAAGAAAGAAGTCCCATAAATGATAGACCACAAGATCAAATGTTCAGCTTTAATTAAATCTGTCAGATCATCATGAGAATACTTACATCAGGTTTTTCTTTAAAAAAGAAAAAACTTTTTAACCACCCTGAGAGAAGAAATTGATTAGAGCAAACTAATAAAAAATTAATAAATAATTAGAGATTTTGTAGTGAGTTGATTGGATTTGAAGGTTATTATTTATTTACTTTGCAAAGGTATCAGGCCTTACATGGGTTGAAATAGCTCTTAGTGTGATATACCCAAGCCTTCAAGTACAGCTGTCAGAATTGGAGACATAGCACTCCCCCTGTGTGAATAAAGCTACAGGCCACATCTAGATATACATTTTCCAATGGTGCACTCCTACAACCCTATTAGGGAGTTGCTTGCTCACCCCATTCACATGATGTTTTGATCCACATAAAGATAAAGAGGCAGCCTATAATTTTATCCACAGCTTGAACATGTTACTATTTTGGACTTCAACTACCAGAATAACCCAGCCAGTGGGTATTCTGGAAGTGGTAGTCCAAAAGCAGTAACTTGTATAAACTTTGGTTTTCTCCTTGAGACTACAGCTCCTGAGCTCCAACTGTATTGACTGCCAAACTATCTGCTGGTCAGGAAAGTCTGCCACCTACTGACTAAAAATAGCATTGTAAGCTTCAAGTACATGGGTATCTTTTAATTATAATTCCTTCCTTCCTTCCTTCCTTCCTTCCTTCCAATACATGGACATCTTTAAATTAAAATGAATGTCTTTTTAAATAACAAATAACCCTGAGGTTATTGATCTTCTTTCAGTATTTTGCAAAGAAAAGGCACAAGCCAAGGAAACCTTTTGTACAAATGAATAATACATGTGAAATTATATGTTCTACATAAACTGCTAGCTAGACCCCAGACTCTGACAGGAATCCAGTCACACAAATTGCTTATTCTCACAAGCCTCTCTCATGTGTATTTTAGATACAGGAGTGACTTGAGGGAGCCAACCTACGCCTACTCAATGTAGCATAGAAGGCAATCCTGAGGCTAAAGTATGTGTGAGATTCCTATGTGTAAACTTCTATGTGTGTGAGAGAGAATGAAATAGAAGGAAGGAAAGAAAGCATTCTGCTGAAGGCCACTTGGGGACATTCCAAATACCACAGCAGTACAAAAACAAACCCACTATTCTTGCCTGAAGGCAGAGGACATTAAACACTGTTCCTCACTCTATATTTCTTCTTTATCCAGCTAGTACCAGATGATTTGTTTTTACTGAGTCTGGTTACAGGCTGTAGAAACATATTGTGGGGGAGGAAGGAGGGGGGGAAATCGTGCCCAAGGATCTTTTTTTTTTTTCTTTTAAGAAAAGACTTTGAAGAGTAGGTGAGGGCTTTTTCCTCACACAAACCTAAGCTTGGGCCACCCAGGACTCCCAAAATGATGCTTTCTGAGAATGTGTGTGTGTATTTAAGAAGTCATAGTTCAGAGAAAGTTAAACATTGGAGCACTGAATTAAAACAAGGAAACTAAAATACGGTACAGAATGTTATTGGGTTGCCATCTCAGTCAGCATCCAGATGACATAAGTAAGAACTGAATGAAGGGAACATTACATCAATTCTTTCTTTTTGTATATAAATTTTTAATTAGAAACTTTCCACTACATAAAAGAAAAAAAATATACAAACAGAGAAAAAGGATGAAAGAAAGGAAAAAACAGGAAGAGAAGAAAAAAACACAACAACAAAACAGAAAGAAAAATGTACATTGACTTCTGACTTTCTTTACAATGGTTATACAGTACATTATAATATATTAAATCTTACTTCTAAACCTAAAACATTACTCCTACATTTCTTCTACTTAACCAAATCTGCTAATTATCAAAACCTACAGTTAGCATGTTATTCTCATTTTTCTGCAAAAAGACAATCAAAGGTTCCCAGTCCTTTAAAAGTATCACCAATTATTTTTCTCTAAACAACATAGATAACTTATCCATTTCAACTAGACCAGACAATTTCAACAGCCAGTCTTTTGTTGATATTGCAGTAATCACATCTCAAATAATAACTTCTTTCCTCCTTATATATATAAGGCAACCTTATATATACCTCATATTTAATTTATCCCATACATATATCTAACTTACAACATTTATCAAATCTTCTCATTAGTTTTACTATAACCCAGAAGCATTCTTGTAGTTTTTTTTTTAATAAACCAGTTGTCCAACAACAGTTAACAAAATTAGGATACATATTGTCTCTAAACCAGATAAAACCAGTCCTTACATTTCACTTACAGTATAAATCTTTATATCTAACACAGGGTTTTCTACCTAATCTCAATAATTATAAATATTTGGCATAACTCATCCAAACAGAAAAAAAAAACTGTAGTGAGTACAGGACACCCCCACCCCCATATCAGCGGAACCAATATCTATGGTTTCAGTTATCCATGACTGAAAAAAATAGGGACGCATACTATAGAATCATTCCTACCTCTCTAGGAATCGCTAGGTCCTCCAACACAACTCTGCAGTATGTTTGTACTGGAAGTCCATTATTTTAATAGGGTTTGCTATTATCCACAGTTTCACTTATAAATGATAAGTCCAGGAATGTATCCCCTGGGGATATAAGGGGCAACCTGTACACCATCTCGTACATATTGTTCATCTTGATCTTGGATGCTTTGTTTACTTCCACATCTGCTTCAGCTCTCTGAGCAAGACATCCCCCCTTTCCCTTCATCTCTTTTCTCTCAGATCCTCTCACCTCCCAAATCTCCATCTCATTTTTATCCTGAAAACCTTTGGTCTCAATGGAATTCTTCAGAACCACCTTCTTCTATCCAGTAATAAGTCTCTTGATCTCAGCCAGTTCTGAAGATGCCAGCCACAGATGCAGGCAAAACGTCAGAAAGAAACTATTCAAGAACATGGCCTCACAGCCTGGAAAAAAACAAGGAAAATCTTGTCATCTTTGCTAAAATCTTTTTGTAAACTCGTTTATATAATCTAGAAGCTAGGATCGCTTATATTTCTTTCAATATGATAGCAATGCCTATCTGCCAGCTTATCTATTGTTTTCTTGTGCCGGCTATATCAGAACTCTTGCATTCTCACACTTCATAACATTATTATTCTTATTATTCTTGTTTTTCATTTATAATTACAGTCCCCTTGTTCTTCAATTTCTCTCAGTTAAAGTCCCCCAGTTCTTATCTTTTTGCTCTTAATAAAAACTCTTTTTATTTAAATCCAGAGTTAGTCTCTACACATGATCTCTAATCTGGTCACATAAAGAAGTAAATTCACTAGAAGTATTGATTTCACCAAGGAGCCAGTGTGGTGCAGTGGTTTGAACATTGGACTACAGCTCTGGGGACCAAGGTTCAAATCTATGCTCAGCCATGAAAACCCACTGGGTGACCTTGGGGAAGTCACACACTCTCAGCCTCAGAAAACCTTGCAAACCCAATAGAAAACCCTGCAAACCCAACAACAGCAACAATTGATCTCACCATTAGATTAAGAAAGCCTCTCTTAAACATAGTCCAATACTTTTATTCCACTTAATTAAGAAAGTTGGTTACACAGACCTTGTCTCCATCTGCCGGCAGGCTTTTTACAAGGCAGGGCAAATTCACAGCCTCATTCTCTTCTGTTCCACCTACGATTTCTCTCCACCAAGGTTGTCTATGTAAATGGCAAAAATACTCCTCATGGAATGTGAGGAGAAGATGACTTGTCCTAATGGCAATCCCATGTTGTTTTTCCAAAAATGGCAAAAACTCAGAGGGAAAAGCCTTTGCAGTTTTTCCTGGAGTTTTAAAAAGACTCAGAGGAAAATGTGCACCCCCGACCATTAAGACAACAGTGCAAATTGTTGTGCAGTCTGGAGGGGAGGAGAATGGACCTTCTGATTGGTTGGGGTGTGCAGGCATGATTCTGTACTTTACCCTCTTTTTTTAACAGGGAGGAGGGCAGCCATGGGAACAGGGAAGAGGAGGAACTGGGAAATGGATGATGGCTCCCTCCTCTTCCCCCTCCTCGCCGGTGCTGTTGGTGCTGGTGCCTCAGGGGTTGGAGAAAGGAGGATGGCTCCCTCCTCCTCTTGGTGCTAGTGCACTAGGGATTGGGGAAGAGAGGATAGAACATTAAAATAAATCACAGCTGCTGTGATTTGACATTACTGTGGACCAATCCATTTGGGGGAGGAGGGCTTGTATAGATGAGCCCTAATTCTTCCCACGCCTTTCCCTTTGGTTCATCGTCTTGCAAGTGTAAGAACTGCACAAACATGTACATGTAAGGCTCTTCACACATGTACAGTATGTTTATAATTTGACAACCACAACATCAGCATGGTTGAAAAGGCTAATGCAAGTCTAACATCACCAGTCTAACACCACAGAGAGGATAAAAAGGAGGGAGGGAGGGAGGGCAGGGAGAAAAGAATGTGGCAACACCTTTAAGACTAACTCGTTTTTATTTCCTGCCACATTGCTTTCTTTTCCCTCTCCCTCTTCCTTGTTCCTCTGTATGCTACAAGAGACTAACACAACAACTTCTTTGAAAACTACCACAGATAGGACTTTGCCCAATATCATCTCAAATGTAACTACTTTTAATTGGAGCTAGACCATACAAT
Organism: Gambelia wislizenii; assembly: GCA_030847615.1. Lineage (NCBI taxonomy): Eukaryota > Metazoa > Chordata > Lepidosauria > Squamata > Crotaphytidae > Gambelia > Gambelia wislizenii. The sequence continues at coordinate 297,241,328 of JAUMIR010000004.1, forward strand.
TTGGTGCCAAACATGAAGTGTAGGGTTATCAATGATGAGAATGGAGGTACCATTGAAGTCCAGACCATGGGATTGAGGTCTGGGGCCCTGCAACCTGGAGGGCTCATATTTCAGTTGGCACATACAGTGGGCCCTTGGTATCCACTGGGTTTAATTCCAGGACCCCCTTGTATATATCAAATCTATGGAAGCTCAAGTCCCATTATATACAATGGCACAGTAAAATGGAAAAGAGATTCTATCTAAACATTCCTGACAGATGGCCATCCGGCCTCTGTTTTTAAACTTCCAAAGAAGGAGACTCTGCCACACTCTGAGGCAGTGCATTCCACTGTCAGACAGCTCTTACCATCAGGAAGTTCTTCCTAATGTTTAGGTGGAATTTCTTTTCCTTTAGTTTGAACCCATTGTTCTGTGTCCCAATCTCTGGAACAGCAGAAAACAAGTTGCTCCATCTTCAATATGACATCCTTTCAAATATGTAAACATGGCTATCATGTCACCACCCCTTAACCTTCTCTTCTCCAGGCTAAACATATCCAGCTCCCTAAATAGCTCCTCATAGGGCATGGCTTTCAGGCCTCCCACCATTTTGGTCACCCTCCTCTGGACACACTCCAGCTTGTCAATATCCTTCTTGAATTGTGGTGCCCAGAACTGGACACAGTATTCCAGGTGACATCTGACCAAAGCAGAACAGTGTTGTAGTGTGAAACAGGCCAGCCAGAGGCATACATGTAAGGGATTAATCTGCTCTAAGCTTTATTCCAAACTTAAAGGAGCTATCCATGCCGTGGACCTATTTGAAGGATAACATTTGCCACTTTGGACATCTCCTTTAAGGTCTGGGGAAAAAAATCTAGATTCACAGAAACTGTGACATGGAACCCTCAGCTGCCCCTGGTGTGAAGGATGGAGTGGTAAACTAAGATTATCTGGCAGTGTGTTAAGGACTGGTTGTTTTTTACTGTCAAGTGAATGTCAAGAAATCCAGACATTATTGTTATTTACTTTAATCAGTTAAAAAAAAGACAGCTAATCAATTAAAGACATCTTTGAATAGCTTCACAGACTTAAAACACACCCTAAATGTCACCCGTAATGAGAAACTATGGCATTTCTTTTAATTAGATCAATCACCTTAAAATCACAGTAGTCAACTGATTAAAATGATTTTAATCAAATGGACACTCTTTAAAATGTTTATTGTAAAATGATGTTAATAGTTGATAACACTGTTACGGTACACAAGGTATGCCAAGAGGATAAAATACTTATAGCAAAATTCTAAGCGTGCATAGTCAGAAGTATGTGTTACTTGGTTCAGTGGTATATACTCTCTGGCAATGGCGTCTCATGGAGCAAATAGAATTATTGTGCCTATAGCAATAGCAAAGATTGGGAACATTGGTTTTGGATTACAGATCCCATAATCCCCAGATGCCATGCCCAGTTGGAGATTATGAGTGCTGTAATCCAAAGGAATTTTCCCAACTCTATGACAGTTCAAAAGATTGGAAATGATTTAGGGTAATACACCCACCTCTCCCACTCTGCTGTTTCCAGTGACTGAAACCTGTGGTGTCTTTATATATTCCATGCTTGTTTCACTTGTTTTTTCTCCAAAAGAAGACATTAAAACTTCATCTTCTTTTTCCTCTGCGTGTTTTCCCAAGCAAAGGCTTTATGATACTTTCTGTGCAAAAGCTCAAGGTTATAAATTTTTCCATCCTTGTGGTTGCTCCTGACTAGGAAGGCTTGGTCTGTTTGCACCTTGCAGGTGTATGCATTGTTTGATGAGGCCCCTGTTATAAGGGCTCTACTGTTAGAGAAAATAAGGTGCAGGATCCATCAAGTTTGCTATTTCCTATCCAAACCTGATTGAAAAGACCAGCACTACAGTTCATTGCAATTTCATTATTAGTGTTTCAGCATATCAGTCCAGCACACTGAGGACTTTTTCGGACAAACCAAAAATAACCCTAGCAGCCTCGCCAGGTTGCGAGGCTGCAGCGCTAGAGGGCGTCTGTTTCGCATGACGCTCCTTCCCAGTGGTACTGTTGCAGTTATATTTTGGATTTGACCGTCATATTTTACTCACAATCGTATAAAATATGACGGTCAAATCCAAAATATGACGGTCAAATGTCCCAGCGGTACTGCAACAGTACCGCTGGGAAGGAGCGTCATGCGAAACAGACGCCTTCTAGCGCTGCAGCCTCGCAACCTGACGAGGCTGCTAGTGTTATTTTTGGTTTGTCCGAAAAAGTCCTGAGTCTTAAATTAGTACAGATGACAAAGAGGAGTTCTTCACAGTAAGTGTGTGCAGGTGTTACTTCTTTTATTGTTGTGATATGGGTGTAACCATAATTGCTGAGATCTGATTCACAAGTGGAATAACACTTCCAGCTCGGCTGGCATCTCAAGCCAATTCAAGCATTTGGTCCTAATCTGGACACTTACATTTGGGGTTTTGTAATCTCTTTTTATCTACATAAATAGGTGATGATTGTACAGGTCAATCCCCCCAAAAATGGGCCCTGTATCTGTGGTTTTACTTATCCACATCCAAAAAAAAGTCCTCTCTATGCATTTTCTAGGTCCTCCAGTGTGATTCTATGGTATGCTTCTGCTTGGAGTTGGGCCAGAAGTCATTCATTTCAATAGGGCCCCCTATTATCTACTGTTTCACATGTCCACAGTAAGTTTGGGATCATATCCCCTGCAGATATGAGGGTGTTACCCAAAACATTTGGGTTTGTTGAGACCCTCTAAAATATTGATATTAATTCAGGGAATTAATATACTTGACTTGGTAATACAAAAGGTGAGCAACAAGCAGGATCTTGAGACCTATTTATACCAGTACTATGGCAGAGATGTTAAGCTAGATAGTACAATTAATTGATCTTTATTAAGGAAATAATAATAACAACATTCACGCACACATTCAGGCTTCAAGCACTCAAGCAAGGCTAATAAAATAAGTAGGAAGAATTTGGAGAGAGGAATAAAATAAGGGGTAGTTTTTGGGTGATACTGTACTGATCAGAGGAGTTGAAATTGTGGAGAAAACCAGCAGAGCATGGGGTCCAGAAGCAGGAATGGCTATACAGTCTGACGTGGAGTCAAGAGGAAGATGAACTGTGCACTCTGGCAATACAGACTGACACAGAGACAATTGAAGGGGATCTGTGCTTGCTTGAGTGGGGTATTGAAGGGGGTTTTATTATACCTAATATTTCCCTTCAGGGGATAGGATTTAGAGTGAAAGACAATGCTTCTTGGAGGTTCTCAAGTTAAGACAACAGACACTCTGGATACATTAACAACCCTTAATGTGCTAACACGTTGCAATTGAATGAAGCAAGCTGCCCTCTTTGGTTGCAGTGAGGAGAGAGGGTAAACAACTCTTTACAAACCTTTAGTGTCTTAGCTATGCTTGATTGGATTAGCCAGATATTAAGGCAAGAAATTGCCTTCCATGTTACCTTTCTTTGGAATTTTTAATGACCTCTCCCTAGTGCATATGTGATTTATTCTCAGCACTAGGCAGGATTCCTGGTTTTGAGGAGTTTCTGGTTTACTGGCCACACTCGTGGAATGCCACAGTTAGCCAAATTATTAAATATTACCAATTATTATATGAAAAGGGGCTGGTGGCTGTCAGGACTGGTAACGAGGGGGGTGACCAATATAGCATGAATGAGGTGAATTGGTTAGAGAAACATGGACTAAGCTCTAGCACAAAGCAGACAGATAACATCATTCACAGGACTTTTAGGACATGCAATAGTTTCAGCCTCAGGTTTGTGTGTGTTTATAATTTGCAGTGCATACATGTGGGCTTGGTCTCACTATATGTGTTAACCCATTCATCTGTAAGAACATAAGAAGAGCCATGCCTAGGAGAATGGAGCTAGCCACCAACAAATAGGCTAACTCTCTCTCTCTCTCTCTCTCTCTCTCTCTCTCTCTCTCTCTCTCTCACACACACACACACACACACACATCTTGTACAAGAGAAAACAGCTGATAGGATTGGCTTAACTATTAATAATTACTATAAAGGAGTACACCCCAGGCATATCCCCAGACACCTTATGGGACACATTAAAAGCTGTTATCTAGGGCCTACTTGTTAGAGAGGGATCTCACCTTATGAATTCAAGCCAGGCATGGATCATAAATAAGCTTCTGCCTATATACCCGTTGTGTCTAAATCAGGATATGAATGGCAATCCTGTAATCAAAGGCAAACTACTTTGCCACAACTACATAAATCCTGACCAATATGGTTTTATGCCTTCAGAGAAAATCATAAACACCATCCACAGTATCTTAAATGTGATACACCACTGTATTACACACAAAATTAAATTAGCTTTACTGTTTCTTGAGGCCTTAAGATGTTCAACTGTAGCAAATGGGCTTATTTGTCTAATCTCCTCAGCAAATTAAACTTTGGCGCTCTTTTTGTTGGCTTGACACAGAAAATCTACAGATGTTCAAAGGCCATTATTAGGACAAATGGGATACATTCAGCCTCAGTTGTGATGGGCAGCAGAACAAGACAGGCTGCCTGCCTTCAACCCTACTCTGGTACAGCCAACCTGATCTTACATCCATATAGATAGGGTACACATGGAGCACAAAAACATGTACTCAGCCTCTTTCTGGATGATATGTTGCTCTACATTACAAACCCTTCACAATTGATTCCAGTTTTGGAGTACACCTTAAGCCATTTTCAACATTTTACTGGGTTCAAAATCAGCCATAACAAAATTGATCTCCTATGTTTGAACATGCCCCAGATATTCAGCAGATATGAAAAACACCAGAGGCTGTTCTAAACCCTTTGGACCTAAAACAACTGAGGTCAGAGTAACCAAGGACTAAAATCAACTCAGGGACAGAAACCTTTTGAAAAATTGGTTGTAAATAAATTAGGAATATGGCATGGATAAATGAACTGTAAATAAATTAGGAACATGGTCTCTGTCATAGGAAGAATTGCACTGTTGAAAAACTATTCCTCCTTGATTCTTTTACCTATTCCAAGTCCTTCCCAACTAACTAGACTACAACTGGTTTGTCAAATGGCAGTTGAAATGAGAGGAATTTGTATTTGTTTCCAGAACCCCTCACTTCTGTAAAAGGTCATGCTCTCTATTATGAGTAAAGGGTTGGGATTCCCTAACTTACTCCTGTATTACCAAGCCTTCCACCTTAAACAAATAGTACATACCATACATGACAATAATTCCCCCCTATGGATAACTGTGGAAGTTGGCAACATTTACCTTTTTAAAAAGCAATCTTTCATTAGATTTTTTTCAATACACTAAAATTACAGAAATTAAGTAAAGAGAGAAAAGAATAAGAAGAGAGAGAGAAGTGATTTCCAATCTTCTATTTGTCAGTTATAAAAACATATCAGTTATATGTACATATTATTTTCTTTTTAACAAACAACAAATACCCTTCTTTCAGTAGCTTACTCTTTCTAATAATCAAAACCCAATGTTACCAAATCATTTCCTTTTTTAAAATCACAAAAAGTCAATAAGGGTCCAGTCATTGGCATATGTCACTAAAAATCTCTAGTTAACTCAAACCACTTAACTATTTATGGTAAAATTATCAACTTCCACCACTCTTCATCGTGAATAATATTAGATTCTACCCTCTTTCAGCTAAAACAGTTTTGTTACCACATTCCTATACATACTAATCAATTTTTACACCATATACCACAATACATCATTTTAAAAGATTTTTTAATCTCTTTAGGATCTTAACATATCAATTACCAATTCCTTTCTCTATATTTTCCCTTAATACAACTTTATATTGTAACCAAAAAAATTAATTCATCCCCAAAACAAATTTCTAACATCATACATGAAAAATAACACGCAGTATTATAACTTACAATTCCTTTAGCCATATTTTCCATTAATCAGTCTGCATGTTGAAGCCAAAATTCTTAAACCCTTTTATCCTACTTCCCTAGCCCTTTTCTCACTTTATGCCATTGCTTGTATGGCACCTCTTTTACCAAGGCCAGAGTTATCTGAAACAAACAAAACATATTAAATGGAATGCCTCTTTCCCCACAGAGATTTTCCCCAACAATAAAAAGTTTCCCCTCTCCATCATTTTGGAACAACATAAAATTAATCTTCATCCTACCACCCCAGCATTCACCTTTCTTCTCAGTTTCAAAACCCATTTTCTTCATCAGCTCAACTTGTTCCTGCATAATCATATTTTTTTTATTTATACAGATCATGGCAATGCATCAGAGTTTTTTTTTATCAGTGCCCAATTTTCCAAGTTCCCCCCACTTCATCCATAAACTGAATTTTATTCTGCACCAATTCTGCTACATCATCGCTTCATTTCACATAGAATCATAGAATTGCAGAGTTGGAAGAGACCACGAGAATCAACCTCTCCTGTTGATTCTTCATTCAGTTCCTCCTTCCCTTTTAAAAGCGCTTCCTTCACCTCCTTATCCCATCTCAAAAATCTAATCCTCTCCAGCAACTCTTGTAAAACTACTTGTTCTTCTGTAGAATTGTTATAATAATTGTTATGTTCCTCAATCCATATCACAAAAACAGCAACTACAAAGTAGAGACTACCGCACAGACTCCACAGTTTTAGCAAAGCCATCTAGTCTTATATTTTTGAAGAAAACATTCCATCTTCCCATGGAGGAGTGATCTTTTAACTTTGTTTACCACACTTCCAAGTTCCCAAAATACAATCAAATAGGAATCCTCAGTCTTCTTTTTAAGTCACTGTTCCCTTTAGCCATTGAAATCTTTGCTAAATCACTTTTACTATTCAGCTTTTTGCTTTAAAATAAAACTATATGCACAATCCTAAATATACAGTGGACTGACTATGTGATGAATGTTGCTGTCCTTGTGCAAGCAGGAATCACCAGCATTGAGGCCATGATATTGAGAACACAGCTGCGCTGGGCAGAGCACGTTTCTAGGATGGAGGACCATCGCCTCCCAAAAATAGTACTCTACAGTGAACTCGCCATGGGTCAGCGTAAGAGGGGCGCTCCAAAAAAGCGATACAAGGACTCCCTGAAACAACATCTCAGGCTCGGCCAAATTGATCACCAACAATGGCCGGCCATGGCCTCACATCTGGAGGCTTGGAGACGCACTATCCACAATGCTGCAGCCTTATTTGAGAACTCACGCCGAACAAGTCTTGAAGAGAAACAACAACACAGAAAGAATCACAACCCAGAAACATCACCCAAGGAAACTTTCTGCTGTACTTTCTGCAACCGGACTTGTTTATTTTGGATTGGCCTTTTCAGTCATCAGCGCGCTTGCAGAAAGCACAGGATGAGTCCTTCCTGAATCTTCATTTGCAAAGAAAAGCCAGAGAGAGAGAGAGAGAGAGATTATAAATAAGTTTTGTTTTCTCACTTCTTAGTCAGTGAAAGAAGGCATACTCACTGAGGTTTCACTATCACCACCGAAGCAGAAGATCTCTCTTCAAATGTATATTGAGTAGTTAGAAAGACAAATGATTAAGAAAAGGGGGGTAAAATAGGGGTTTAGCAGGCCCAGTGTCCTTTAAAAAACCTCACTAGAAGTGATCTGAGCTTGCTGGTATTCCTGAGACACACACACTCCACACACCCCACTCACACCCAGCAGTTTTCCACTGAGGAACAATGTTTCTGGGGTACGCATGGGCAATCTCATGCTGCTCTTCTTATGCAGAGAGGACTTTTTTGGGCATTGATTTACCATACCAGAAGGCTCGTAACACTCACAACGCTGCTGCATGGCAGGGGGCCTGTTTCGTACAACAACATCTGCCTGCCGAAATCAACTGTGTCAGTTCAGTGAGAGACTGGAGGCAGCCGCACCATATTTGGCCATTTTTTACTCATGGAAGTTGCCTGTGAATAAAAAAATGGCCAAGTATGGCACGGCTGCCTCCAATATCTCACGGAACTGACACAGCGTCATACGAAATGGGGCCCCTGCCATACAGCAGCGTCGCGAGTGTTACGAGTTTTCTGGCGCGGTAAATCAACATCCAAAAAAGTCCAGAGACATTGCTGGCTGGAGCATGTCTCTAGCTGGAATTCTGGCTGTTTCAGCTTTCCTTGTTATGTGGGAGTTCACAGCAAAGACATCGGTTTGCCATCCCCCCTCCTTGAAGTTGAAGTTGGCAACACTTCTTCATGCTGTTCCAGCTCCCAAAATAATACATCTAAAAAAAAAGGTTTCTCGCCTGCTTGTAAGGCAACCTATACAGTCTTGAACCATTGGAAGGAAACTTAGCTCCCATCCCATGCTCAGTCTTCCCCATACTGTACATACAACTTCTCTGTTCAGGAATGCAAGCAAAATTATAAGCACTGGAAAAGCCACAGCTTATTCTATATACAGGCTCTTTTCCACAGTGAGCCCCCCATTATTGGATCCCATAATGGGGAAAGGAGGTATATAAATTAAACATACGTACACACGCATACTATTGAATAGCTAAGTGATATGCTTACTAGTGAAAGTCACCATTGCCTGCAGCGATTTTTGACCCATTCCTTTACTCAACGGCTCTCAAGAAGCTATATTTGACCTCAACAACTGAAGTGAAATGACAGGCCTCTATTATTTATAAGCACTTATTGGATATTAAATATGCCCTAGACATGGGCCTTTGACTAATGTGAAAATTTGACTTTAAAACCATTATAAATTACTGTGATTGGAACACCGTGTGGTCATGCTTCCCCTTCAAATCAATCTCTTCAGAGATTAAAGAGGCAGCATTAAAAACCATCCATGGATGGCATTGGGCACCTGCCAAATTGGATAAAATTCACCTCAGTATCTCACCAAACAGGTGTTTGATGATTGACTGTAGGGGGCCTGTTCCACCAAAATAATGTGCTGGGTCTTGCTAATTCATGTGTGTGTGTGTGTGTAATTATATATGTTTTAATCTGGTTTTAATTCTTTGATTGTTTAATCTTGTTTTAACTTTCATATCTTGTGGATTTTTAATGATTTTTTTTAATTTGTTGTAAGCTGTTTTGAGTCCTGAATTGGGAAAAGGTGGGACAGATCATCTTCATCATCATCTATTACTGTTACTGTTATTGAAGAAACTGTAGTGAATATGGCTCACATTTATATTGTGGCTGGATTGACCAAAAGTGGACTCCTTTTGGCCAGATGTTCTTACTGTAATGGAGCATATCATTAGATAGCCAATTACCAGTACTCATTGCACTCATCTCTTGATTCTTTTCTTTGTGTATATGTGGGTAACAATAAAATGCTCATACACAAGAAACTGGTTTTCTGCTTTTAATAGCAGCCAGGTTAGAAATATCAAACATCAAATTGAAAGCCTTACTAGATTTAAGCATATTCTTGGCTAGACAATAGCACTTTATGTAAGATGAAAGCAGATTTAAGCTAATGCTATCCATCAAGAGCAATGTGCCATATGGAAGTTTTTGTGCCCATCCTGCAAACAAAAAAACTGTGTGGGGGGGACTAACCAGATTCAAGCTGTTAGTAAAGATGTTTGCTTTTTGAGTAACTCGACCCATAGTTCTGGTTACAATAGATTTGTGTTGTTGTATGCATACCTTGCCTAAAGCAATATTGCATATGTCTCTCTGACATGTACTAATAAATCAGGGAGGGAAGAAGAGCCATGCAGGATCAGACCACAGGTCTATTCAGTTCTGTATTCTGTTCGTATTATCCTCTATCTCACGTTTCCCAACAACTGATATACGGAGGTATCTTGCTTCTGACTATTGTTGTTGGGTGCCTCCAAGTCAACTCTGACTTATGGCAACCCTAAGGTGAACCTATCACAGGGTTTTCTTGGCAAGATTTGTTCAGAAGGTGTTTGCCTTTGTCTTCCTCTGAGGCTGAGAAACTGTGACTTGCTCAAGGTCACTTAGTGGGCTTCTGCTTCTGATACCGGAGACTGGACACTGAATCCCAGGTGCTGTAGGTTATATGTCAGAGGAAGGAACTGGCAAAACCACCTCTGGAATTCCTTGCCTAAGGAAACCCCCATACAATTCATGGGGTTGCCATAGGTTGACAGGCAACTTGAAGGTGTATGCATGCATGCGCACTCATGCACACACAGAGAGAGAGGACTGAAAGTCTGTAACTACAACTACAACTAGAAGGATGAACTAGGCACTGTGAAGCCTCATCCCATGGTTGTTAAGCTGCATTTGGCTTTGTGTATCACAACTTGTGAACTCTCTCCATGTAAAATACATTCAAGAATTTCCATCAGACAACAGATACTGAGGGCATGGAAACCATGTCTGTGCTGCATGCTTACAAAATAGACAGAAATGTCTTCTGTGACATTGGTTCTCCATGGTCTCTTCATACATGCAGGTTTAGCTAGAGTCATTGGGCTTGTCTATACAGCAAAAAAAAAAAAAAAACCTCCTCATGAAATTTGAGGAGAATCCTTTTGTCCTATTGAGGTACTGTGTTGAATCGCAGTCTTCTGTAGAAGGGGAGCCAAAAACTGCAAAAACTCTGTGACAACAGACTTCAGGAATTTTCCTGAACTTTTAAAACAATTCTGCAGGAAATGCGCACTTCTGATTGTTAAGACAACTGTGCAAATTGTTGCGTGGTCTGGAGGGGATGGAACTGAACATCTGATTAGTTGGAGATGTGCAGGTGCAGGCTTGCCATCAAGTGCCTGGAAGTGCTAGCAAACGTGCACTTTTTAAAAAGATTAAGTGTGGAAAAAAAAAGAAGAGAACCTGTCAGTGCCCAGAGATGACAAGGAGAATAGTCACTGAAAGAAAGAGGAGGAGAGACCAAGCTGCTCACAGCGGCAGTGACAACATCCAAATCCAGCCGCATAGTGGGTAGCCACAGCAAGGAAGAGGAGGAGAGAGGCACCAGCCCGTCACCCATCCTGCTGCTGCTGCCAGGATGAGTGAAGGGCTGGTGGCTCTCTCCTCCCCTTCCTCGCCAGGCGCTGCCCTGACCACCCTAGTCGCGCCCCCCCAGCACACAAAAAACAACAAAGCTGCCATCTTTGGTTTGTGGGCATGTGAACATCACAGTTAAGAGTTTTGCAGCCTATTGTTTTTGTGAAAACACCATGGAGACAAAAGAATGCTGCTGCAAATTGCCTATAATGCACAGGTATGTGCATTATTTCTTCTTGTATAGATGACCTCATCATGTGATGAAAATGGGTGTACTGAGTCCCATTAAGTGAAAAACAAGTTTTCCTATCTCTTGATGGAGAAGAGTGAAACCAATCTGGCCACTCTCTGTAGTTTAGCAACATTGTGTAATTAAAATGTATTCATTTGACAGTGGCAGATTATGTGTGTACTCTAGTAAGATGCCTAGCATTTCATTCCCTTGCATCTGTGGTGGGTTAAATTTAGACAAATCACTAAACATTTCAATGTTTATCCAAACCAAACATCCAGAGATTTTGAAGTTCACCCATCAATGGATAAATGAGACGTGCCTGGCTTCGTTTAAAATGCATACAGAATCTATAGAAAAGCCTTGGGGTAGTTTATGCTGCACAGTCTGTCTAACCTCAGGCTGGTGGAGTCAGGATTTTTCATAGATCAAAGTGGGCAGCAAAATCAAACATTTTTAAAAAAATGTCTTTCTAATTTTCCAAAAGCCTCTTGGGAATGAATGGATTCCCTTCTCCACCACCAATGAGGCTGCTGATCTTTGGACTTAAATATAAAAGCAGAAATGTGTAGCATTAAAGGTATATAGTTACCTCTGAAAGGCAGGGGAAGGTTAAAAACTTGTGCAAACAACTCTGTAGTAGTAAGGCATGCAGTAGAGAAGGAAACCCTTCCAGACAAAACTCTTGTATAATGGGAAACAGAATGTACAGCTTGGGGAAGGGTTACTATAACTTGCAGACTATTGCAGAATCCCTCAGCCAGGTAGTACTCCAAAAACAACTTTTTTCAAGCTCTGCTCTGTCTGTGTATGCCTTCCAGTCACCTGTCAACTTATGGCAACCCCCTGAATTTCAAAGGGGTTTTCTTATGGCAAGGAATACTCAGAAGTGGTTTTGCCATTTCCTTCCTCTGAAATATAGGTATCCAAATAGTGCCCAACCACAGTTCTACAGTCAGGGGAAGAGAAATGAAGTCACTTTCCCAGTTCCCCAGTGACTTGCTGGAGATCTAGGAGAGCAATCCCAGCTCTCTTCTCCCACTTGCAGAACTGCAACCAGCACAGATGCTGCCTGATCACCTCCCCACTCCACCCCCACAGCCATGAAACACCTGTGGAGGTGTCCCCACAGACCAATTGACTCGCCTTGTGTTTGGAAGTTGCATGAGGAAGTAATGAATACCGTCTTGCACAATGTCCAAAACAAAATATATGTACACACAGAGCTCTGAATTACACGTGTATAAGTCACCAACAGGATTTCAGCCATACTCTGCTTGATATCCTGTTAGTGGCATATGCAAGCATAAGTTAACCTTACACCTGTGTATGTTTATTTTTCTTTTCTGCAAAAGTTGGTATACTCTTCCTCCCTCATTAGTGACCAAACTCCCCCTTCACACCTACTGCAGTGCCATTGAAGCCCTCTACTCTAGCCATTCCAGTCATGGTGGATAGTTGTGGGGGGAAGCATCTGGCTATGCTCCTATAGCCAGACATGAAACAATTGCATCAGCTTCTGATACCTCTAGAGGACCTCAGTGAATGATGTAATCACTTCATGTCCAGCTACGGGACATAGTTAGATGCATCTGTGACCCAAATCTCGACTCCCTACAAGGCTTGGGATGCTCATGATAGGGGCTTCAGTGACTCTACAGTTACTCCAGGGGATGGTAAATGGTTCAACATAATGTAGTTACTAATGCAACACTGTCATACTGTGCTGTGAGAATCTGTCAAGTTTTACTTTGTTAGCATTAATATTTTCTAGGGCTAATTTGCTGTGATGCAAATCTGCATTGAATTGCAAGCCTTCTTTCTCCTACACAGAAATGTGAATGCATTTCAGTCACCCTTTTTCCAAATGGATGTCTTTTGGAGTGTACTTTTCAGGTAGAAATTTTGTATGAGCTTTCAATTGACAAGAGCATATTGCGCACATTTTTTGAATATGCCAATTTTTCAGTGGAGAGGCAGAGTAACATTACAATTTCAGAAATGTATTTTCCTATCGCAAACTGGACTCAGATAGCATGGTGGGGTTGGAGGCTAGGTTGTGATTCCAGGAGATATGAAATGGGTAAACTGGCATTAAAATATTAACATATTTCTCACCCATACCTTGTAATAAACAAATCTAATCTAGCCCTCACCACCACCACCACCATCATCATCATCATCTTTATTTTTATCCCACCCCTCTGTTAAAACAGTCGGGGGGACTTACAAAAATTAAAATACCAATAAATTTAAAATCCCCAAACACCACCCAACCCCACTCCCACCCATAAAAAAAATTAAACCAAATACATTAAAACAACTGATAAAAAATCACATTAAAATAATAAATAATAAATAGCCAGCAGACTAAAAAGAGCCAGGAGCCCCTGAGGCCGGGAACTAATCAGGAAAGGCCTGCCAAAATGCCTATAATGAAGAGGTAAATTGATAATTCAGGGGAGTTGGGGGGCTACATTTGCACCCCCAGGGAACTTAGATGGCCAAACACTCCAATTGGGGGGGGCGGCTAAGGTAGTATTTTTGGGGGGTTGCTCCCAAATGTCCTTCAGTACCCCCTAGTGGGGCAGTTTCACCACATTTTTGCCCCACTCTGGGCCATTAAAGCCCCAGGAGAGGCCTTTGGGGTCTAAAACAACCTGGGGCAAAATTGCATCAGATATCTTCTAAGACACATTTGAGGGCAAAAAAATATAGGGTTTTTTTTGCAAAATAATTTGAGGGGGACCTGGGAGGATCACACTTTCCCCACTTCTGCTATAGTTGGTTTATGGGGCTCCCACACACCTACATGTACAACAATGATTGCATATTGATGATTGAAACATATATTTACACATTCAAGCCACCAGGTGGCTGCCCCCACCCCATCTCTTACACCAACACAAGCACTTATTCTTATATGTGTAAGTGTGGCAGGGAGGCAGTCATTCTGCCAACCTGAGTCACAGGACTAAACTGAGATAAAAGGCAGTGGTCATATGAGTAGCTGCAACAGTATTTTGGAAGTTTATAGAAAGAGGTTACAGGAGTGGGGCAACCCCAGTATTAAATGTAAATCAACAAAAGAGAGGAGATGAATGCAAGCAGTTCATAGTAGCAATTACATTGTTTCTCATTCTGTAGAGACATTTCATCATGCTGGCTGAAGAGGAAGAGTGATGTCTTATCTGGGTGGTGCCTTGCAGAAAAAGTGTTCCTCTGAGCTTCATATGCTTACCATTGATATTGCTTCCAGATTAAACAAGGGTTAGAGAGGCCTGGAGAATGAGGGCTTCAGATCATTATTCAAACCAGTAAGTTTCTCCCTGTGGGGTGCTTAAGGAAGAAATGCTATATATTCTGTGGCCTAGCATTTATAGTTATTGCAGATTTCAGTACTACAGTAGCCATTTTTGATAGGCACATAAAGAAATGTAGGCTGACACTAAAAAATAATAATTCTCAATACAATTCAGCATGAATTGTGATTGTACACATCTACAGTCAGCTCATGTTGACTTGCAAGCTATTTCTACCAAGCACAGAGTTATTACATATGGCCTCTTAATCCATACCAATCATCAGTAAAGCTCTGGAATAAACAAGGTTGTAGTTGTTAGGAACAGTGAATTAACACCCTTAAGGTTGACTTAACACCCTGAAAAACAAGCCCTGCAACCTCCATCCTGCCACTTTTCTGCTTTGGCCTAGGCGATACCCTACTGTAAGCCTACAATTAGCAAACAGTGCCCAGTTACACATAGCCAAAAAAAGAACAAATATATAATCAAAAAAAGACTAAAGATAAAATTTGCATATGCAAATACAAATGCAAATACACACATATAGACAAAAGTATATAAAGATTGCTATAATTTAAATAGTAATACAGTCCATCGCACTGTGTTGGGGAGGACTGTGACATTCTGGCTTTGTTGTGTGTCCCTCCACCCTGAGAGGCTATGCTGATGAGAACATGACACAGGGCTTTCTCTCAGGCACAACCTGAGTTGTGGAACTCCCTCCTTAGGGACCTCAGGGAGTCACCAACCTTTGTTAACCTAGTGTTGTTGTTGTTGTTTGTTTATATATCTATGTACATGGTGCTTTATATTAACAAGCTTTGCATTAAAAGAAGCAAAAAACAAAACAAAACATTAGGTCCTGCCAAAGGCTTACAAGCTAAGATAAGCATATATATAATCATACATAGAGGGAAGGAAGGAATAATAAACATAAAACTATAAAATACAATTGCAAAACAAATTATCCTGATAATTTTGATAGTGCTTAAAACTGTTTTATTGTGCTTGGCCTTTAGATGTTAAAATTGGCTTTTAAATTTGTTTTAAATCTTGCTTTTATACATTTTATTTTGCATTGCTTTGGGGGTTCATGGGCAGAAAACTTAGTAATGAATACTAATATCTTGCTCAAAGTTATCTGCCTCGCATCAGCTTAGTTCAGCGACACCCTTTAATGTATTTGTCTAACTCCAGTGGCAGCTGGTGGCTCCCCTGTCAGAGGTGCAGTGAATCCTCTCTCTTGGTTTTAAAGGAGCTATCCAAGGTGATAAATATATTTTGGTAGAAGGATTCAGCAATTGAGCTTCTTTAAAGTCTAGATTACAACCAGGAATGGATTTAACAGAATGGCTTCTGCTCAGTTTCATAGTTCCTTTAGATGTTTGAAGTACCATCACACTGTGGCTTGAGCTAGGGCTGTGAAGAACCACCTTGCAACTATATTGCTGAGGTATGCTTGGATTGATGGGTGTGAAGCAATGCTTAGAAGAACAGAAGGCAGCCAATCCCAGCACAGACTGTGTGATGGGAGGGAGGGCCTCTGTGAGTGAGAGAGTCCATGAGAAAGTCAGTTGAGAATGACAGTTGAATTGAAAGACGGAAAGAATTTTGAATTTTACTGGCGACTAAATGATAGTTTATTACAGAAAGAAGAAATCTTGCAAAAAAACAGACAAGAAATCAAATGGTATTTTGAGTCGAATCTTAATACAGAGACAGATACAACTATTGTATGGGATTCCTTCAAAGCAGTAATGCGAGGCTTTTTATTCAACAAAATGCTATACAGAGGAAGAAAAAAATTGAAAGATTTGAAAAGTTGAAAGATGAAATTAGAGAAAGAGAAATAAAATTACAACAAGATCCAGCCAACAAGAAATTAATAAGAGAGATAAAGATTCTACAAGAGCAATTAACCGCCAATGCAATGGATGAAATTCAAAGAAAGATACAATACATAAAACAAAGAAGTTTTGAACAAGCGAATAAACCAGGAAAGTGGCTGGCCTATCAGCTAAGAAAACAAAAAGAGAAAAGTAATATATACAAAATCAAAACAGGTAATCATATACACTTAGACCAACAGAAAATTAAGGAATTTTTTAGGAATTTTTATGCGCAATTATATCAAAGGCGAACAAGACAAGTGGAGTTACACACCTTCTTGAAAGGACACTTATTGCAAAAATGTTATGCCCAACAAAAAGAGATATTAAACCAGTCAATATTGGTGGCAGAGATTGTGGAAGCAATTAGAAACTTAAAAATAGGGAAAGCTCCAGGCCCTGATCGCTTCACTGTAAAATTCTACAAATTGATGGAGGACCAAATCTTGTTGCCATTTAAAAGGACTTTAGAAGCTATTGATAAAGGATTATACCCTAAGTCGTGGGAGGAGGCAAACATCATACTAATGCCAAAAGAAAATAAAGATTTGCTAGAACCAAAAAATTATCGTCCCATATCATTGTTTAATGAGGATTACAAAATTTTTGTCTCAATACTTGCAAATAGACTAAAAAAAGTCTGAAAAGAATGGATAGGGGAAGATCAGAGAGGGTTCCTTCCAGGAAGATACATGAAAGACAATATTAGACATGTTTTAAACTTGCTTGATTATTATGAAAACCACAAGAATAAAAAATTGGCTTTGATATTTTTAGATATAGAAAAAGCTTTCGATAATGTGGATTGGAGGATATTGTTTAAAATTTTGGATTCAATGGATGTGGGCCAGAAGTTTACAAATTGGATTCAAACTATTTATCATAAGCAATTGGCGAAACTAATAATAAATGGAGAAAAGACAGAAGAAATCCAGATTCAAAAAGGAACCCGACAAGGCTGTCCCCTCTCACCACTCTTACTTTTAATGGTTATGGAGATATTGGGAATTAAAATCAATCAAGAAGAAGTGATAAAAGGGATAAAAAATTTTTTTAAAAAAGATTTAAATTAAAAATGTATGTGGATGATCTAGTAATATCTCTGGGGGACCCACAGGATGAAATTGAATCTTTAATGAGAATATTGAGAGAATTTGAAGTATTGACCGGGCTGAAAATAAACAAAGAAAAAACAGTGATACTATCTAAGAATTTAACAAAGATGGATGAAATTATTTTAACTGACAATACAGGATTTAAATTAGAAAAAACAGTGAAATACCTCGGTATTAATCTAACTAATAAAAATTCAGACCTTTTCAGAAATAATTACAAGAAAACTTGGTCGCAAGTAAAGAAAGATATGTCAAATTGGCAGTATCTAAAGCTCTCCTTTTTAGGAAAAATCAGTGCAATCAAAATGAATGTCCTACCGAGGTTAATCTTTTTGTTCCAAATGATCCCAATAATCCAATCACAGAAAATCTTTAAAGATTGGCAATCAGACATTTCAAAATTTATCTGGGCTGGGAAGAAACCTAGAATCAAAATGAAAACGTTACAAGACATAAAGGAAAGAGGAGGGCTAGGTCTGCCTAATCTAAGACTCTACCATGATGCTTCTTGTTTGACTTGGTGAAAGAATGGGCCACTTTAGAAAATGATAGACTTCTAGCAATTGAAGGAGACATTATCCGGTACGGTTGGCATGCGTACCTCTTTTATAATCAAGATACAGTAAATAAAGAATTTTATAATAACATTATCAGAAGCTCGCTAATCAAGAGTTGGAAGAGAATTAAAAAGAGACTGTACCCCCAGATACCAACCTGGACCTCGACGCATGAAGCACTATTTAACAGAGAAGCAATCCCTATGCATAAATGGTTAAGATATAGTGATATTCTAATAATCAAAAATGATCAATTCCGAATGAAATCGCAAGAAGAGTTGAAAATAGACAATTTGAACTGCCACTGGTACTTGTACAGACACATGAAGGAAAGATTTAAAATGGACATTAAATTAATGGGAATAACAGCCAAGAAATCAGAGTGGGATACTATCTCCGACTTAGGAAATAAAAACATGATATCTAGGTTCTACAACTTATTATTAAAATGGGACACAGAAGAGGAAGTAGTGAAAACGAATATGATAGCTTGGGCCCAAAATATTGGACATAATATAGAACTTGAAAGCTGGAAAAAAATATGGACTAAACAAATAAAAATAACATTAAGTCAAAATCTAAGGGAGAACATATATAAAATGAATTTTCAGTGGTAACTCTCGCCACACAAATTCTCTATGATGTACCAAGGGCATCAAAGTCTTTGTTGGAAATGTGGTGTAGAAAATGGAACGTTCTATCATTTATGGTGAAACTGTAAAGAATCAACTAAATTTTGGGGGAAAAATTAAGCAAACAATTGATGAAATATTGCAAATTAACATGCAATGGAAACCAGAAATATATCTCTTAGGATTAATAGACGAAACATTAGAGAAACAATATAGAAAGCTAATCTTTTATATGCATGTGACAGCAAGAATAACTTTTGCTAAATTTTGGAAAAATAAAGATTGCCCCACAATAGACCATTGGTTAGAGAAACTCTATGAAATAATGCAAATGGATCAATTGACAATGAAACTTAAAGGGAAAACCATGGAAAATTATTTAACTGGATGGTCAATTGTAAATTATTTTGTAAACAGATGGGGCAAGATTTGCAAGAATATAGGAACTTAGAAATGTACTTAAATAACAAAATTGATAGAAAAAGAAATTGTGTAATTAGAACAATTTAGCAAGAAATCTTAACAATAAGGAGACAAAAGTTGAATTAATAACAGAAACTACTTATTATGATGTTAAAATAGGATGTCAAATATAAATGAAGCTATACTTGGATATATCAGAAAGGGAGTCTGAATGAACAGTTCAGTGCTATGATCATTACATAACTATATATATTACTAATATATATAAAGGGGTATACTGTGACAAGGATCAATACGTTTTAAGTTTGTGGTAATCATACAAGAAGGTGGAATTTAACTATAAATAGATAAAGCACTGTGATTATTTTTTGGGACTTTCATGTTAAATTTATTTTACGGGGGGAAAAGAAAACTATAATTTTTGGAACTATTAGTAAATTATGTACTTGATCACATTGTTCTTTTTATAGATAATTGGATTGTGATGTTTGAAAATAAAAATTTTAAAAAGAGAGAGAATGACAGTTGAGAGTTGACGTTCAGTTGAGAGAGTCAGTTGGATGAGTCAGTGGGGAGTGAATGCATACTAGGTGTAGGAACTGAGTGAAAGCAAAGTCTGACATTATTTGTTTGAAATATTAATATATAGGACTTTATCAGACTAGCCTCTAAAAATATTCTTTTGCCAGCATAATTAAAGCCATTTTTATGCCAGCAAAAGAACGCCTCCCACCACACTTACCTTTGTCTCCCAGCAAAAGCTTCCCCAGAAATGAAGAGGAAGTGAATAGAGCTCTGTTCACTTCCTCATTCAAAATCCCACGGATTCTCATGAGACTTCATTGCATGGGACATTCAAAAATAACACAAAATATAACACAAAAAAGTTTTTTAAAAGCACATACACACACATAAAACTTCCAAGTAACCCAGGAAGGGTCATAAAAAGTGTGTCACTTACCTGGATGCTGCAATCTCACCTAGAAGTGTTCGCGCTGGACCAGCCATTTGCTCTCATTCACGTGAGTTAAATGGTGTGAGGTTTCATACACTGGCAATGCCAGCACTAAAGTGCCATGGAGGATCTCTTGACGGCTTCAGCCATCAATAAAATAGGATGGATTTAGGCCAGGACATAAATGCAAAAGGGCGATGTTGTGTGGTACACACGCCCTTTTGCGTTTATGTGACATTGTTATGATGCCATATTTAGTGCATCTGATAAAGTCAAGAGTTAATACCAAATCCTGGAAGTTGTTAAAGCTTGGTTATAATAAAGAACCCTGAACTTGTTGGTTAATGTGTTAACCACAAACTGACTTTATTCACCCTAGGATAAGGGATGGTCATGCTGATCAGCACAGAAACTACTTTTATCCAGACTTGTGCACAAAAAGGTCACCTAGAGGCCCAAGATCCAAATCCAGAAAGGGATTTTAAAGGGGGACCATAGGACAAGGTGAGAATTGTCAGGATATGCAGCCCTCTCCTCAGTGATCTCCTCAGTGCAGCAAAAAAAGCACATGATCAGCAATGTTTTCCCAAAATGGCACCTCTGGCCACTTCATTGCTGGCAAGCCCACCCCCAAATATGTCCAACCAATTAGCTTTCCACTTGCGCCCTTGCTGAGAATGTGCTGCACTGTGAATCGGATGTCCAAACGAGCAGGAATGCATGGGTTATTTTAAAAACCTTGGCAAAAGCCACAAGCCTGTAGTTTTTGGAGTTCCCCCCTCCCTCCTACTGAATAAGGCAAATCACTGTGAGATCTTGTTGGGACAAAAGGTATTTTCTGCAAAAAGTATTCTCTATTAGGACTATGTTCACCATCTAGACAACCCCTCAGTTAGTCTCAAAGGTGCTACAAGATTCCTTTCCATATTGATCTAGACTAACAAGGCTATGTCTTTGAATTCTAGACTGTCTATAGTATTGAGAGCATACTTGGAGCTCCATAATATTGCAGCAAAAGGGAACTATTGTTTATCATTCTCAGTAGCAAAATATCAAAAGAAAGGACTGGAGAAAGTCCCTTCCTGCTATTCTTTGTTTGGTCATTTCCTTTTCCTTTGCAGAGTGCTATAACCCTGCTCCACCTAGTTCTTGACTCCAGATTAATCTTGGTAACACCTTGGTAAGAAGGACCTGACCCTTCCAGAACTTAGAAGCACAGTTCCACCCTTGCTAGGGAAGTTCTCCTCAAGCTAAACCTCTGCAATCAGGATGGGCAAAACTATAGTCTTCCAGTTATTATTGGGTAATAGCCATCACCATTCCAAGCCAACATAGCCAACTTGGAGTCCAACAGCATTTAGACAGCTATGAATGGCTCACTCCTACTTTACAGTAGCTTGAGAAGGCTTCCTGCTTATATGGGTCACATCTCAAAGGCCTGGTAAAGCTTGGAAAAGTTACTTTTTAGGACTATAATTCCCAGAATCTACAGCCAGCAGGGACACTGACAGGGGTGTTCTGGGAAATCTGGGGTCTCCAATCCAAAAATAAAGGAATTTTCCCAAGCTCTGAGCTTTGGTAAACACCTGGCAATGAGATGGTAGCCGTTGGAATTACAAATGCTTACTTATGCATGCCAATGGGACAACCCAGCCACTCAGGAAGAAACAGTTTGTAAATAAAGGCTTGACACATGAACATTTTGTTCACTCTTTTCATGCTTCTCTCAAGTGTTTTGGAAAATACTCTGGAAATCAGTAGAGTGAGCTACTGTAGTCAAACTGACTTTGGCAAGGAAGCCTCGTCCTAACCAGGGAGGTGCACAACAAACTCCAGGGCAGCTGAGGAAAATTATTAAAAGCAGTGGTCAAAATGTTGGTTTGCTTTTTTTAAACCTCTCCCCTCCTCCCCTTCATACACACACCAAACAGGGAGTGCTTTGAATACCTTCCAGTACTGACAACTTCTGTTCCACATATGTCCCACATTTACTAAAACAAAACAAGTTGAAATGGTCATAAAACTAACCCATCCATAAAGCTCCTCTTTTTCCCATTGCCGGTTCATTACCTTCCATGTTGGACTGGCTGAAGACAAATAAGTTGGTGTTATAATGATCACTTTATATTTAACAGGCTTAAGGTGACCTTGAAGGATCCTCAATATGCCTATTTCAGGGTTTCTTTTTTTTTTCTTATATTTTTTAGTAAATTTAAATTCAGGTTACTGACATTACCCCTTTATTCCTCTTCACATACATACATAAGCTATGTTTGTGTATAGGTACGGATAAATTAAAGCATACAGTAGTCATTTAACTGTGCAAGGAAACGTGTTCATATCTGGCACCGGCTTTATATAAACCCCTTTTGCTGTGTATATACGTAAAGTTACAGTGCAAATATTTGTTAAGATCCTAGTTTCCCTAACATAAACATTCTTCATTTCCAAAACTTCCTTGATGGGCTATTCCAAAATATTTTAAAAGAACCTGCAAAGTTCTTGACTTACTGAAAAACTCTATATCAATGGATGCTTCCATATTAAGTGCAGAAACGTGAGTTCTGTTTAAACAGCATTAGGGAAGGGACGTGATATTTAGGGATATATGCCAGGAAAATAACTTTGGTAATAAGACTGATAGTCTTCTGTGTCAGAATGTACAGCCAAAGGGCAATTCACATGACCCTGATATTATTTTGAATCCCATGGCTGCTCTTCTATCTTTCATAGATGAAATGCTGGGAGGTTCTTCTGTCTGCCCCACCATGGTCAAAAGCATTTCTGTCAAGGTCACAAGAGAGGGGCTTCTCAGTGGCTACTCTCAGATTCTGGAATTTCCTTCCAAGGGTGGCTAGGATGACCCTCTCCCTGCTGTTTTTCTCCTGGCAGCCATAGACCTTTTAAATCACTCAGGCTTTCTGCAACCAACTGGCTACCGAGGAAGGCATTTTCATGGGAGGTGCTCTATCTCCTTCCCCACCCCATGTGTTTTTTAGATTGTTTGTAATGTTGTATAACTCAATGGCCAGAGTCCAGCTGGTGTATTACACATGCAAAGATCTCCTTTGGAAGTTGTTAAATATTGTTGTATATTGTTGTCCAATGTGCAATGTCTGTATTCAGTCCAAGCTGAAACCTCTGCCCATTCCCTTCATTCCAAAGGGAATGAAGATGGAGGGAGGGGGGCGGACGAGGCAAACCGGGTATTTTTGCCCCTTTCGTCCACCTTCCTGGAAAGTGGACGAAAGGGGTGAATCTCACAGTTTGCAGCAGCAGTGTAGGAGTCATGAGTCTAAAAATAAAATTTGTATTAAAAATTCCAGGATCTAGTCCTTTTAAAAAGCAACAAAATTATCTTCGTTAAAAAAGAGTTTAAAACATTTACTTTTAAATTCATGCAGAGTGCAACTTAGGAATGCAGACTGGCAAAGCTCAATTAACATTTAAAAGGTGTGTTCAGAGGTCTGAGATCACCCAGTTAAATTAGACTCATTACAAAAACAAAGGAGTCAGTTTAAAATGCAAATCAAAGTTTACTGAAGGTATATCAATCTCAATCTACATACTAAAACAAACTTTAAAAAGAGGTTCCTAACTCACTAAGAGAATTTAGGGTAGGAAAACTCACCCAGCCTATAGCGGTAAGAGGCTGCATGGTGAACATCATGGCATGGTTGCAGGAAAGATGGCTAAACAAAGATAATATGGCTTAAGATGGCTACAGCCTCATGGAGACTCTAACTTAAAAGAGAACTTACACAGAGCAATAAAATTTAAATTAGGTCATGTGTTGAATGACCCAGCAGTCCAGTTGGCTGGAAGTGCCCAGTGAAATAAGAGAAAGGGAACTTGGGAGAACAAAAGCATGCAGGGGAAAAACCCTAATCTTAGGATGTGAATGAGGTACACAAGACTGCTTTTACATTACAATGATTATTTCCCCACATACTACAGGCAGCCCCTGCTTCTCCCCATCTTCATTCCCTTCCAAAGAGAATGAAGACAGCGGGAGGAGGCAGACAATGCAAACCGGGTGTTTTCACTCCTTCCACCTTCCTGGAAGGTGGATGAAAGGGGCAAATCCTGCGGTTTGCAGTGGCGTCTTCCCATTCCCTCCATCTTCATTCAGAAAACAGAAAACAGGATATATTTTGATGCTTCATCTGCTGAGTAGGATGAAGGCAGCATGCTGAAAATGAGTTACCTTAACAAGTTCTGCACTGATACATGCTTATAGACTGATAACAAAGGAGATTTGGAAGTGATTTCACAATGTTGGGTTGTATTAGAAGCTGTTAGAATAGAAGGTTAACTTTGGAATCACTTCATCTTAAGAATTTTCTTTTAAATTAAACTAGCTGTGCAAAATTGTAACAGAAATTGAATTAGTGCTGGAAAGACATTGAGACCCTTTCCAAAAGGATCATTGTATGACACTTTTTAATCCACCTTCTGAAGTTAATTACCGATACTTTTTCTAGCACCCATTTTTCATAATATGACTGTTGACTTTAATTCAGTTACAATAGGTCCTGAGTCCAGTCCCTGGAATCTCTAAATAGGACTATGAGACTCCTGCTGGAACCTTAGGAAGCCACTATCGGACAAGACATACAAGAGATGGAAAATCTGTGGATCTACCGATATTGTTGGACTACAAGCTCTCATCAACCCCAGCCAGCAGAGTGAATGCTGATGGGAAATGGGAACTACCTTGTTGCTCAACATCTGGAGAGCCCAAGTTCCTCAAATAGACAATGCTGAGTTAGATGGACTCATGGTCTGAGTTCATATAAGGAAATTGGGTGGCCATCAGAATATGATTTTGTAGAAAGCATACAGTATCTCATGACAAAATACTCACACAGACACACCTTTTTTTAAGTAAAGGAAAACACTTCTGATATTTCCTTGCGATAGTGAATTATCTCAGGGATAACAAGAGTCAGAAACATGAATATCAAGACTTTTCTAGTAAGGAAAGCAGGGTATGAAATGTGTACATTTAAACAATGATGACAATCTGCCCACAGAAATCTTTACATTTTGATGATAACTACTTTATCATTTCTATGCAATTGAAATCTCTGACACACTATGTGTGGGCTAACACGGTGCAATTTTGTTCCCCCAGATGCATCTTCCCAACTGCTGATTTCACTTCCACAAAATTAGAAAAAGGGTGGAATCCATCCAGTGCTGTAATGATATAGTGAGTCACTAGCTTTATCAGTTTTATGTACTGCTGTAACTCTCCTCACTGGAGAAATCTGGTGGAGCTTACCGACCGCAGCCAGAAATGCTGGCAACTGAACCATCCTCTGAGTTACAGCTTGAAGCCATTACAGCATCTGTAGCATCTGTAGGTAGGCAGTATTTTGACATTTCAGAAAGTGAAGGGGGTGCCAGGAATACTCTTTTATGCATTAGCTCTGTCAACCATTAGAAAAGGAATTATGTCTGTATGTGGTGGTGCTCCACAGAAAGTAGTCCTTCTCACTTTAGGTCTTTGTTGTTGTTAATGGATGTTTCTGCAGCACAGTTTTCAGGATCAAAGATCACCCTTTTTAAAAAAAAAAGGAACAGGGGACAGAATAAACACCAGCACATTTGTTCAGCAGAGCCAGAAGCATGCTATCCTGTGCATCTCAGGAGTGTGCAATTAGCCATTTCACCACATTTTCAGAGCCCCTGAAAATCCTGTTTTAGGTCTATAGAGAGCATTTCTCAGCCTACCTAAGCCATTCTTCAAAATAGGAAGTGGCTGATGCAGGAACTGTTATGAGCAGGGACAACAAGGGGGAGGGGGAAATTTCATAAAAAATTACCAAAGCCTGGTCCAGAAGGGGGTCTGGAGGGGGTCTGTGTTAATTGTTTAAAATTTTTCACCAGCTCTACTGCATACAATTTTGTCTTTCTTGGTGGTATCCTTGCCTGTTAATCATTTTCAACAGCCATTGTAAAACTGGTGAATTTCAAAGAAAATAATGATGATATATAAACATTTGAAATCCTGCCTAAAGTTTTTTAGCTGGTCCAATGGGGCTTAAAACTGCTACTGGGCAGGCCAAAAGGAGAGCTGGATTCCTTGGGAATCAGTCCTACAGTCACCAAGAGAAGCACACTAGCTGTGGGAGCAAAGGAGGAACATCTCCCCACCTATAGCCAAATCAGGCTCCAGGCTGCTCCAGGCACCAGCAACCTTCCCCCAGTATCCCAAATTGCTGTCTCACTCCCCACACCATCTGCCCACCTTCCTTGCTGCCAGGAACACTGTGAACATGCCTACTAGGAGCATCCCCCCTACCAGAAGTCAGGGCAGGAGGGAGAAGATCCCCCTCCTTGTGTCCCCTCCATTTTCCCTCTCAGCCCAATGACACTGCCCACATTCACTCACCAGTGCCCCCTGTCCCTGTCAGGATCATGATCCAACCATGGTCCTGCCATGCTTGTTTGACATGCTTGGGCTTATGTTGGTTAATGAAGGAAGATGGGATATGTTATACTGTTGGGAAGGAAGGTTGTGTATATTTGCAGCCTGGGAGAATGAGCAGTTGTATGGGGAAGAATTCAGAGTTCCGCTTAGTCAAGGTCATTTCCGTGGGAAGCATGGTATGGGAAAATAAGAGGGGTGGTCCTGGGAAGATGGAATGTTTTGGGTTGCTAATAAACTGAATGTAAACTTCTATAATAGTTGAGCTGTATGGGCTTTAAGTATACTGTGTAACTAGACAAACCTTCATTCCTGATAACAATTGCGTACTGTGATCAACTCTGCTTGCTTCATAAAGTTCTTCTGAATCTGCTGAGAGCTTGTGTTGATTGAAACGGAGTAAGTCAGGACATTACACCCCCATTGCACAGATCTGCTGCAAGTGAACAGCTGAGATCATTGACTGAAAAGATTTTTTTTCACCAGAGTCCAAATCTACACTTTGCAGCCATATGTATAACTTTAAAAAATGTGTTTTGCTTCCCTGCCTCCATTTCCATTTGAGGAACCAAGCTGTCTGCTTACTCTGTAAAGCACTATGCAAACTGGTGGAATATTAATAGTAGTAACAATTTCTGGATCTTGCCCATATAACTATCTGCAGCTGTATCATATAGTCCTAGTATTGCCTTTCAGAATACTCTTACAGAACTCAAAGGGCTCAGCTAGATGGGAGAATTAATTATGGAAAATAGCTCTTTAACTCACCATCCCAGCAGCGTTCATTTGTCTCCACGACACATTCTCAAGAGCACTGGCATGGGAAGCTATCCAAGTTCACATGGAGCATGCCCACAAGTAAAGATGGTGGCCATGAGTGAATTATGTGTGTTATTCCCTAAAGGCTCCCTCTGTTTCGCTCCCCCCCTCTTGTTAAATCAAAGATATGGAAAAGCAGTCTTCTGCTTTAAAAAAATTTTTTTTGCTCTGATGCTCAAAAAAAGTGCATGATCTCTTCCATGAAAATCAGCAATAGTGGCTCCAGCCACTTCGTCACCAGCAAGCCTACCCCCGCACACATCCAATCAATCACATTTTGACCTTTTGACAGGATGTGCCCCAATTCGAATTGGTTGTTTAAATGGGCTAGAATGCACATTTCTGTGTATTTTTTTTAAAAAAAAACTTTGCGATAAACAGCAAAGGCTATTAGATTTTCCTTGGTTTTTTTCCGGGCTGTGAGGCTGTGTTCTGGAATAGTTTCTTTCTGATGTTTCACCTGCATCTGTGGCTAGCATCTTCAAAGAATGCTTGGGTAGGAGTGTGTGTGGAGTTTATATATTGTGAATCCCTGTTGGGGAGTATATGTAAATTTGTGTAATTGAATGGTTAGTTTCTGGGTATAGGAATGCAAGGATGATTAGTGTTTGTTTGGCTAATGGTTGGTTGATGGGGCATTATCTGCTGGAAATCTCTTTGTCCCTGGGTGGAATTCCCAACGGTTAGGCCACAAGGTATACAGAAAACCCACACACAGAGACAGATAACTACACAAGAACTCCAATCATCACCCAGGACAAAAAAAAAAAAGCACACAATAAAAACATTGGTAGACTGTGCAAAAATGATCCACGAACCCCACTACCTGGAGGACAAACTGAGGCACCTAAACTGGGCCCTACAGGCTAATGGTTACTTCAGATCAGACATCACAAGAGCAGCCAGACCCAGAAAAAAACACAGGAATGAAGAAGAAAAACAGCCACCCAAAGGGAAGGTATTTTTACCATACATCAAAGGAGTCACAGACAGAATAGGGAAACTTATGAGGAAACACAACCTCCAAACAATCTACAGATCAACCAAGATGATCCAAGAAATGCTACACTCAGCAAAGTACAAAAGAGACCCTCTCACACCTGCAGGAGTTTACTGCATGCTATGCAGCTGTGGACAAGTTTACATAGGGACCACTAAATGCAGTGTGCAAACACGAATCAAGTAACATGAGAGACACTGCAGACCGGGCCAGCCAGAAAAATCAGCAGTAGCAGAACATGTTATAAACCAACCTGGACGCAAAATGTTATTTAAAAACAGAAATTCTGGACCAGGCCAACAACTATGATGTCAGGATGCACAGAGAAGCTATTGAAATCCACAAACACCTGGACAACTTCAACAGGAAAGAAGAAACCCTAAAAGTAAACAAAACCTGGCTTCCAGTTTTGAAAAACAATAGAATCAAAACTCAACACTTAACAAAGGAATTCCACCCAGGGACACGGGGATTTCCAGCAGATAATGGTCCATCAACCAACCATTAGCCAATGAGACACTAACGAGCCTTGCATTTCTATACCCAGAAACTAACCATTCAATTACACAAATTTACATATACTCCCCAAAAGTGGTTCACAATATATAAACTCCACACATAATCCTATCCAACCATTCTCTGAAGATGCCAGCCACAGATGCAGGCAAAACGTCAGAAAGAAACTATTCCAGAACACAGCCTCACAGCCGGAAAAAAACCAAGAAAAATCTATGGATGCCGGCCGTGAAAGCCTTCGACATCACAGCAAAGGCTATTATTGCAAAGTACTTGGAGTTTTTGCCCCCACCCTTCTGAATATGACAAATTGCTATGGGAGCTCATCTGGACAAAAGGTATTCCCCCTCACATTCTGAGAGAATTTTTTTCCCCACCATCTAGATAACTCCAAAGTATTCACCCAGATGCTTCACAGCCTTCCCCACTTTAGTACCATGGATATATATATATATATTTGGAGTACAGTACCCATCTCACCTGGCCAGCACACCTGGCCAGTATGGCAAGTGATCAGGGATGGTCAGGGTTGAAGTCCAAAACATGTGGAGAATTAAGAATCACTGGTCTTCATTGTATTGGAGCTACTCTGTTAATTGTCTTTGTCCACTGTGCCATGTCATGGCCACCTATGGAGAGTGGTCAGGAGTGATGAGAGTTGTAGCACAAAAACATCTGGTGGAAACCAGTTTGGGGAACCTATCTCAGGACATCATGACTATGTTGTTGTCTACTGTTGTCGTGTGCCTTCAAGTAATTTCTGACTCATAGCAATTCTAAGGCGAACCTATCACTGGATTTTCTTGGCAAGATTTGTTCAGAGTGGGGTTACCTTTGCCTTTCTCTGAGGCTGATAGAGGGTGACTTGCTTAAGGTCACTCAGTGGGTTTCCATTCCATTCCAGGGATTTGAACCCTGGTCTCCAGAGTCGTAGTCCAATGCTCAAACCACTATATCATGCTGGCTCCAGGTTGTCCATGGGGTTGTTTAATTTCATGGTAATCAGTTACAGTGCTATGACTGTGTGACAACTATCATACAGAAGCTTCCTGCTGCTTTTGTGCAATAAACTCTTGGTGTGAATTGAAATTGCTCACTCTGCCAGAGGAAATAAAATTTTTAATCTGTGCATTTCCATTCATTTAAAATATATGCATATTTAAAGCTAACCATTGCTTAACTAATGACTATGCTGGGAAAGAAAGGAGGAGAAAAACAGCAGGTCAGTTTGTCAGGTTAGATGACAACTCAAATGTGAAGGTTTCTCCCAGAGTGAAGTGCATCAAAATGCATAAAAATTAGGAGGCATAAGAAACAGCAAGAGCATTTGTTCTTTCAGTGGTAAAAGCCTTAGACCCAAAATCCAGCATGCTCACTTGGAAGTTCCGTTGAGCTCGGTAAGATTTACCTGTGCACATCTGCTTAGAAGTAAGGTTCACTGAGTTCAACTGGACTTACTCCCCTATAAGTGTGCACACTTACCTGAGAATAAATCCCATTGAGTACAATGGCACTTTCAGGGAGCCAGCATGATATAGGGGCTTGAGTGTTAGATTGTGACTCTGGAGAACAGGGTTCAAATCCTCACTTTGCCATGGAAACCCACTAGGTGACCTTGGGCAAGTCACATTCTCTCAGCCTCAGAGGAGGGCAAGGGCAAACTCCCTTTGAACACATCTTACCAAGAAAATTATGTGATAGATTCATTTTAGAATTGCCATGAGTTGGAAACAACACAACAACAACAATAACACTTACTCCTAAGGAGACACTGTTAGGCTGCAATTCAAAATATACTGGTACTTACTTTCTAATGGCTGGAATCCTGCTGCTCTGTACATTTTCCTGCAGAAGTGTGTGAACATTTTTGTCCACATTCAGTTCAGGTTCCTGGAAGCGGAGTTTCACTTGTGATGCCATTGAGTATGTCAATGCATATTCAGTTGGGCATTAAGTGCCATGTTTGGTTGTATATAAAGTTTGTGCACTCAGTTGTACAATGTAGTCATTGAGCACAAGGGTTGTGTTATACAATCAATGCACATGTCCACTCTCAGAAATTTACACAATGTAACCCTAATAAAGGATATTGGCCATCAAGTCCCATTGAAGGCAGATGGATAGTAAGGAAATCTCATTGAACTCAGACTTTGGATTTGGCCACTTCATTGCTTAGGACTATGCTGTGACTTCTGAATAAGTATGCATGGGACTCAGCCAGACTTCCACAAGCTGGTATCATCCTTTCAGCTCACATCATTTCTGACCCTTAGCCAGACTGACCGGGATTGGTTGGAGTTGTAGCCTAAAACATCTGGATGGCACCAGGCTAGAGAAGGCTAGGTTTTACGAGAAACTAGGGAATTCTGATATTCTGAAAAGAAGATCTGGTTTTAGTTATTTCTGTGGTTTCCATGACTTCATATTGAGCTTTGCCTCTGAAGCTCACTGCAAGTGATAAAGATGATACTGTGGCACTGGACCATAAATTGCAGGGAGGGGGAATTGAGTGGCCCTGAGAGCTATTGTGAGTGGCACCAGCAATATATCTATCATAAGGTTCTTTCTGTCTCTCTCTTTTATAACCACTGCCTGCAAAGGTGGCCTCATGTAGTACACACAATGAGTGGAGGAGAGTAATGAACTGTCAAAAGGGGAGATTAGAGGCACTTCACCTCAACTATGCTCTTGTCAAACAAGTCGGCCAATCTACCTCAGCTTTCCTCAGGAATTTCATATAGAGCCCCACAGGGTAATAACATCCATTCAAACATCTTGGATCTTCTAATCTGCTTGTATTATGCTTTCCAGATTTCCAGATGCTTCAGCATTAAAAGCATATTTTACACATGCTCCTCTTGAACCAGGTTTCTCTTCCACCACCACCCTCCAGCTTTTCCTTTTCTCTTCTGCTTATTAAAAGATCATATTTTATTTCCCTCCCTGGCTGAAGAAGCTGGCAGCGTGAATGATAACAAAGAACAAGACAGAGTTTTAATGCATACTAAATAGTATTCTCTTACAAGAAACCACCCCCCAATATAATCTAATGGGGAGTGTGTGTGTGTGCACGTGCACGCGTGTGTGTGCGTGCATATATATACGGGCATAGTGTTTTATTTTAAGTTCCTGTTTGTATTACATGCTTTCCAGCTATATGTGGGACATACATTATTCATTTGCAGGGCAAAGTGATTCAATTATTTTTCATCCTTGATTACAGCTATGAAGTCTGAGTGAATGTAGACTGGTTAAGTGCCTAAGATCAAGAGCTCTTTCCTTATGAGAAAATGCACACTGTCAGGTACATAAAACAAGCAGTAATTAGTCTGCATGTTACAGCGAATTGTCACAGCCTGAATTTTCTTAAGTGATGGGAAAGAAAAAGTGTCCAAATATCTTCATGCCTGACCTATTCATGCCTATTGGCCCAACTCTGACCTATAGTACCTAAACTCTCATGTTGGGGCACAGAATCCACCCCAGATCAAATGATAGGATTTGCTTTATGGGACGTCCCTGCCAGTAGGAGCTGAGGTTCCAAAACGGCAGTGATTTTAACTGGAACCTTAAAGGAACTATCCAAGCAGCTGAATCTATTTGGGAACAGGATTCTACACCTTGATTAGCTTGTTTAAAGTTTGGACTAAAATCTAGAGCAGATTCACTGTAGAGCAGTTTCCAGGCATGAAGATATTTGGGCACTCTTTCTTCCACTGACATAAAAGCCAAAGGCTTACGCTGGTTACTGTTACCATCACCCTGTATATATTGGTAAAGTGGATCCAGCTCCCACATTGAAGAGTCCTTCTGGTGCTAATTTAGATGTTGTTTAACCATGTGCGCACTTCAGAGCTTGGAAAAGTTAACTGTTTGGACTACAGTTCCCAGAATCTCCCAGCCAACATGGCTAGTAGCCATGCTGGCTGGGGAATTTGGGAAAATGTAATCCAAAACAGTAACATTTCCAAGCACTGCTCTCATTTATAGTGCCAGCCAACTGGGAAGAAAGCCTACTAGAGAGAAAGACCTCTCTCATCTTGTCTAGTTTTCTGTCCCATCTGGCCAGCAACTCTTTCAGCCGGAACATGGAATGCAGAAACCTACGCCCAAGGCTAAATGTAGACCAGGAACCTACAGGACCACCACGACTTTAAGTACATTCTCAGCATATTTGCAAGCTTATCTCGGAGGAGAGCTTCACAAATTGCAGTTTTCCTATGCGAAAAACATTTTTATAGTGGACTCATACATAGCTAGCATACAAACCATATGTGTTTGTAAATGTGTTGTTTTGTGCACGTGATTTGGAAAGCAGCAGCCTATTGCTAACTCCCAGTTTAAGCTAAAGCAACAGAATACGTGTCCAGATTGGTTATGTGTGATTATCTGTATTATGCAGGTTCTATAATTCTTATAGAGCCTAAATATCCTAAAGGCATCAGATCCTGTCTGATCTTGGAAGGTAACTGGGTCAGGTCTGGTTAGTACTTGGATGGGAGACCACCAACTATTAGGTGCTATAGGCTATATCTCAGAGGAATAAACTGGCAAAACCACCTTGGAGTTTTCCTTGCCTGACAAAATCCTAGGAAATTCATGAGGTCTCCTACGGAGCGTGGTGGGGTCTCCTTCCTTGGAGGTCTTTAAACAGAGGCTGGATGGCCATCTGTCGGGGATGCTTTGATTGTGATTTCCTGCGTGGCAGGGGGGTTGGACTGGATGGCCCTCGTGGTCTCTTCCAACTCTGCAATTCTATGATTCTATGATTCCTAAGTCAAAAGGCGACTTAATGGCACACACACAGAGACATACACATGATTCATATACAAAGCAGGAGTTTTCCATGTAGGCATGTTACACTGTGTAAAGAACCTTTCACTTTTTCTTGGTGGTTAAGGACATATTTAAGTTAGTTGGCTACAGCACTAACACATTTTCATTTCAGTCGAATTAAGACTATTACTTTTTGTAAAAGGGTGTGCTTCACGTTCAGATGAATGCTAAACCAAATCATAGTGATCTTGGAAACACTTATGAATGCAAATCTTTACATTTCTGAAGAGTCATTAGAAGTTTGGATTTGCAAAAATGCAGACATAGGAGATTATCAGATGCAGTAAAAAGTACTGGAGGAGAACAACAGGATGATATTCCTGTCCTGTGAACAGGACCCGTTTTTAGATGACATTGTGCCTGTCACGTTCTGCTCCAGTGCCTCTGCTGTTAGTAAGGTGGCACTTTTCATTGACGGGAGTTCCATTTGTGGGACATGAGCGTCATCCTGGCATTTTCCTCTGGTACTTTTTTACTGTGTCTGATAATCTCCATAGTGTGTATTTACAAGAATTGATAGATTTTCCTCAGATCGCTGCATAGGATTAACACCAGGGTAGAAAGAATCATGAAGGAAAGAAGGAGAATGTAACGTTGTCAC
Source organism: Gambelia wislizenii (assembly GCA_030847615.1). Taxonomy (NCBI): domain Eukaryota; kingdom Metazoa; phylum Chordata; class Lepidosauria; order Squamata; family Crotaphytidae; genus Gambelia; species Gambelia wislizenii. The sequence continues at coordinate 297,275,634 of JAUMIR010000004.1, forward strand.
TGATATCTGTACCTTCCAATCACAGGGAACTGTTTTATCCAGGATCTCTAATCACAATGCTTTGGGAGAGAAAAGTTAGGTTTATTGTAGGGCTGAATCAATATTTGAAACTCCTTGATAGTTTTATCTTCCAGGAGCAGGAAACTAAAAATGTTTTGGTGGAATCTGTGAGACTTTGGGATGATATAAAATGGACAATAATGGCTGCTCAAATTCTGTGTACTCCATATCCATCATCCACCATTGTCCCTTTTCACTTTCTGTGCCTTTGGTGCCATCTGAACAGAATTTTAATTTATCATAATTTCCTAGCCACTGCCACCTGTCCTTCTGAACTTTTGTTGGTATCTTGCCTAGAAACACCTCTACAATATTTTCCGTTTCCATACAAATCCCACCCCAAAAGCCCAAACAACACACCATTGAGTAAGGAGAAATAAATTAATTCCTGCCTCCATTCTGGTCAAAACTCTGCATCCATCTTTCTTAAATTCTTCAGGTTTTTTAAATCAGAGCTGCTTTTCATAACAATTACTCATAAAAAGTTAGGAGAATAAGCAAGGTCATTTGGGGGAATCCCCCCCCCAAAAAAAACTCTAAAAGTTTCTCTTACACAAAACTACATGTACCAATTCTTTTGAAAATTTGTCCTCTCAGAATGGATTTTTTTTAATTACATTTTTCCACTACAAAGTTTCCCTTACCTCATAAATATACTACTGTATAGCATAATGACACTACCTGTCCATTGTGGTTGGATTGCATATTCCTGTGAAGCAAGAGGCTATGCTGATGGCAGCAGTGCTGCTGGTAAGGTCTCCCATGTCAAACAGGCTTTTGCTGAGGAGTCAGACTAAATGTGCCAAACTGGACAGTGGTAGTGGCACCATTGCTAATGCTTGTTAGTACTGCACAGAGAAAGGCACTGTTCAAAAGGTAAACATCCTTTTGAAAATCTTTTACCATAAAAATCCTACAATGAGATAGTACCAGAATATGAAACTCCCAGGTTGGAAGACACTCAACCAGCCACTGGGATACAGCAGAGGACAACTATGAGTAGCACTGTGGCTAATGATTCAGCTGGACTCAAGCCAAAATGTTCAACTGTTGACATGCTCAGAGGCAAAAGGAAGCCTGAAGCTGCACAACACATACTCTAGGAACATGGAATGTGGAAGCATGAGTCAGGGGAAGCTAGGCATAGTAAAACAAGAAATGGAACGTATCAACATTGCAATACTTGGGGTGAGCGAGCTAAAGTGGACAGGAATGTGACATTTTAAGTCAGATAATTATGTAGTGTTTGACTCAGGAAATGAAGATCTAAGAAGAAATGGGGTGGTATTTATAGTGAAGAGAGATTTAGCAAAAACAGTCAAAGGTTATAATGCAAAATCTGACCGAATCATGCCAATAAGACTTCAGAGAAACCCCTTCAATATAACTTTTAATACACATTTATGCTCCAACTACAGAGGCAGAAGAAGAAGAAACTGAAAGATTCTATGCTGAAGCCCAGGAGGAAATTGCCCACACACTTGTTAATCATAAGTAATTGGGATGTAAAAGTAGGAAACAGAGCAGAACGAAAGACTATAGGAAAATTTGGCTTAGGATCAAAAAATGAAGCAGGACATTGACTGACTGAATTTTGCAAGGCCAACAGTTTGTTCATCGCAAACACATTCTTAAAGCAACCCAAGAAGTGAATGTATACATGGACATCACCTGGTTGCCTATATAGAAATCAGGTAGACTACATAATTGGAAGCAAAAGATGGCAAATCATGGAATCACAGAGTTGGAAGAAACCACAAGGGCCATCTAGTCCAGCCCCCTGCCCTGCAGGAATACACAATCAAATCACTCCTGACAGAGACCATGACAGAGACTTGGCATAGACCATGAACTACTAATAGCCCTGGTGGCGCAGTGGTTAAATGCCAGTACTGCAAGCCACCACGTCGCAAGTTCGATTCCAGCCGGCTCCAAGGTTCACTCAGCCTTCCATCCTTTCGTAGGTCGGTAAATTGAGTACCCAGCTTGTGGGGGGCAATTAGCTAACACACATTGGAAACTGTTTAATGCAGTGTAGATGTGTAAATAGCTATTGCTTAAAAACAATTTGTAAGCCGCTCTGATAGCCTTGTGGCTGAAGAGCGGGGTATAAATAAATAAATAAATAAATAAAAATAATATCAAAAATTAGAGTAATGATAAAGAAGAATACAAAACCAACCATCATGATGAAATACACCCTTTAAAAATCCCTGTAGAATTTAAAGATAATGTGAAAATAATAATGTGCACTATTAAACCTAATTGACTGGGATCCAGAAGAACTCTGGACTGAAGCCAGGGATATTGTTAGGGAGGAATGGAAAAAGACACTATCTGTAGCCAAAAAAGAAAGAGAAGCTTCCATAGATGACCGATGAAACTCTTCAAGTAGTTAAGGACAGATGAGAAGCAAAAATAAAAGGGAACAGAAATAGGGTCAGAAACCTGAATGCAACTGTTCAACCATTTGTGTGCAGGGGCAAGGAGAACTACTATAATGATCAATGCAGAGAAATAAAGGTTGATAACAAAAAAGGAACAACAAGTGGCCTCTTCCACAAGAACCAAGGGATTTCTTGGTTCAAAGGGAAATTTAAACCAAGAATTGAAATGCTCTACAACCAGCAGGAGACCAAGTAGAAATAAAAAGGCAATGGAAGCAATACACAGAAGAACTATATAAAAGAGATGAAAGGATGACAGATTCATTCAAGGAAGAACCATATGAAGATGAACCCCCAGTTTTAGAAAGTAAAGTGGAAGCTGCACTCAGAGCACTTGGGGGAAATAAATCACCAGAAACAGGTTGCATACTAATAGATCTGTTTCAATCTATAGAGACTGAACCTACCCCTGTTCTAACTAAAATCTGTCTACAAATATGGAAAACAAAAGTATGGCCAAGAGATTGGAAATGCTCAATATGCATTCCAATCCCCAAGAAAGGGGGCAGCAGAGATTGCAGTAACCACAGGACCATTGCATTAATTTCTCATGCAAGCAAGGTGATGCTCAAAATTCTACAACAAAGACTTTTAGCATATATGGAGTGAGAAATGACAGATGTCCAAGCTGGGTTCAGGAAAGGAAGAGGCACTAGGTATCATATTGCAAATATATGTTAGATAATGGAGTGCACCAAAGAATTTCAAAAGAAAATCAGCCTGTGCTTTATCGATTATAGCTAAGCATTTGGCTGTATAAATCATGAAAAACATTTGATTGTCCTAATGCATAGCCTGTACTCAGGACAAGAAGCTACTGTTATGACAGAATAAGGAGAAACGGACTGGTTTCCAAATGGGAAGAGGGTCAGGCAAGGCTGCATTTTATCACCTTGTCTGTTTAACTTGTATGCTGAACATATCATACATAAAGCAGAATTAGACTCGGAGGAAGGAGGTGTAAAACTTGGAGGAAGGAACCTTAACAGTTTAAGTTATGCAGGTGACACCATATTACTAGCAGAAAATAGCAAAGTCTTTGAATGATTACTGGAGAAAGTCAAGGCAGAAAGTGCAATGCCAGGTTTACAGCTGAACTTTAATAAAACAAAAATAATGACCACAGGTGATTTACATAACTTTAAAGTAGATGATGAAGAAATTGAAATACAGTAGTTCAAGATTTTCCATACCTTGGCTTAGCCATTAATCAGAATGGAAACTGCAGTCAAGAAATCAGAAGGAGACTAGGACTTGGAAGAGCAGCTATGACAAGATCCTGAAGTGTATAGATATATCATTGAATATTAAAGTTAGTATTGTCCATGCCATTATATTACTTTTGATTGCAAAAGATGGCCAGTGAAGAAAGCTGATAGGAAGAAAATCAACTCCTTTGAAATGTGGTGCTGAAGAAGATTTTTACAGATACTGTAGACTATTAAAAAGGCAAATAAATGGATCCTAGATGAAATCAAGCTTGAACTCTCCCAAGAAGCCAAGATGACTAAACTGAGACTGTTGTGGTTTGGTCATATCACGAGAAGACATGACTCACTAGAAAAAGGCAATAACACTTGGTAAGGCAGAAGGCAGTAGGAAAAGAGGAAGACTCAGTCAAAGAAGCCACGGCTGCCTTGAGTTTGCAAGGATAGGGAGATTTAGGAGATTATCACACAGTCAAAACATCCCAGGACAGGGACAACAGGAGATCACTATCAGGCTCCCTTTTCACATGACATCGTCCCTGTCCTGGGATGTTCCTGTTCTGCTCCTGTCCCCCCACCCCCCGCTTCCTCTTATTGACAGCTTAAGCCGTCAATAAGAAGCCCATTCCGTTATAATAACAGAATGTCGGGTGAGAGAACAGATGACCCATTCTGCTGGCGTGATGCCAGCAGCACGTGACGTCACCGGGAGGTCCGTGCCAAAGACTTCTGGGTACGATCGGGACAGCCAGGTAAGTGTCACCCTTCCCCCCCCCCCCGCTCCAGGTTGCTTTGTAAGTGTAGAGTGTGTTTTTGTGCTTGCTGTCACTTTTTATTTTTTAAAATACCCGAGTGATCATTCTCTCACAAGAATGGGTGGGATTTGCTTTCTGGGATGTGACAGGAGCTTTGCAACAGCTCCATTCATGCCTGGACTGCTGAGGGGAGGGGGAGCACTCCAGATCGCGCAGTAAGATAAGTGTCTGGGGGAAAAAATCTATCATTACAGGGACAGGAGAGGAGTGGGAGTGTAGCAGTGGGAGGTAGCAGGACAGTCCCAGTTTCTAGGGTACCATGTGATAATCTCCTTAGAGGTCTCTCATTCATAGTGTCACGATAAGTTGAAGTCAACTTGACAACAGTTAACAAGAACAACAGTCAACTCCCCTTTCCCACTACCTGTTTCTCTAAAATAATAAACCTACTTCTTATCAACCATCAAAAGTATAAATTATCTTCAAAGTACTGACTGATAAGTTGTGTACAGTTCATAATGCTCTTTCCCAAAAATATGCTTGTTTAGATAGTTGTCTAAGTCCAGAATTTACATAAATAACATAAGTAATAAAAGGCTTCCATTTTTTCATAAATATATTCTTCGCTTTCTCTTGCTAATCTAACTGTATGCTAACTTTTCTCATAATGCTATGTTTATAAGGAAAGACTTTCTAATGTCAATTTCTACTCTTGCAGCACTTAACAAAATTGCTATGAGGCCTTTGTTTATCAGTCTCTCGTTTTAATTTTCAATTATTGATATTAACAATAGAGAGCAAGTGTGGTGCAATAGTTTGAGTGCTGGATTAGGACACTGGGAGACCAGGGTTCGAATCTCCACTCAACCATGAAAATCCACTGGGTAACCTTGGACAAGTCACATTCTCTCAGCTTTAGAAGAAGGCAATGAGAAACCCCCCTCTGAACAACTCTTGCCAAGAAGACCCTATCAGGGTTGCCATAAGTTGGAAATGTCTTGAACAACAACAACATATTAACAATAAAGTTGCTCTGTAATATAATGTTTTGCCTAACATTTGATTTATCCAATTTAATATTTTCTCCCAGAATTTGCTATTTGAGGTCACATTAGCCACATGTATTGCCAGCTCCCTATTTTGCCACAACCTTCTGAGAAGGGACAGTTGTCACTATTATTGATATCAATTTCTGGCATGAAATTTTTGAAAAGTTGACAGTTCAAGTTAATGCAAACACACATGCACACACTTTGTAGAGAGGTAGTGTAACTGTCATTGTACTCCCCAGACACAGCAATGAATGCAGCTTTCAGGCACATTTATTGGGTAAGGAAATGTTTTCTTTCAACTTGGTTTCTTCAGTTTGCCTCAGCAAAGTGGTAGAAAGCCCTGGCGCTGTGGGATTTTCATGTTTATAGGACATTGGCAACAGATGGTGAAAAGCATTTCAATTTAGATCAGCTTTACAGTCAGAGATTAATTCAGGTGAAAAACAGAACTGTACTAATTGCATCACAATAAGTCTCTCCAGTACTCTAAGATAGTATTCATCATCATAAATTCTAAGGTCAATCACTAATGCATCTCGTGATTGCAATTGCCTTTTTAGACCATGCTTTCAATTACTTTAAATGTGTAATCTAATTAAACTGGAATTTGCTATTTGTTACTTGCAGTGTGTTTTCATAAGTGAGGCCAGTTATTTGGGTAAGTTCAACAAGTCCCCTCCCTAGATCAACATACTTGTCTTGTAAGAGAACAAACTGTTGTACTGTGCTCAGTATTGGCTTCCCACATTATGCTACACCACAACTTGAACATATGAAGTTAGGAAGCTGCCTTCCTGAAACAAAAGATCCTCACAGTTGACATATTATTCAGCCCACAACATTGCTTTCGTATCCATCTGTGGGTGAGATGGGAGATAACTGCAGATCATTAAAAGATGTGCATACTGCATAGTCAGTTTCCTAGTTGTCATTCTAGGGGTGTTCCCTACTGGTGAAGCACTGAGCCACTTCCCATTGTTTTGTTTATGTGTTATTGTTGTGTGTATGGTGTTGAAACAGAAACATGGACCTCTGCCTTCTCAGTTTTGTAGCATGACTGGGAAGAGTCAGATCCTAGACATGAAGATAATCAGCAGCATGGGACTTAATGGACTACATATTACCATCAAAGAAGCTGCCTTACACTGAATCAAACCATCAGACAGCTCAGCACTGCTTATGGACTTTATCAGACCATCCAAATACAGCATCATAAGGATGCCTAGTGATCATGAAAGCGAGCGTGTACCAGATGATGTTGCCCTTTCATGATCATGTCCACTCTAAATCCCATCCCTTTTTATTGATGGCTCAAGCCATCAATTGATCCCTGTGGCGCTTTTGTGCCAGCATTGCTGGCATTTGAATCCCCGCACGATTGTTCATACATGAATTCAGCATCAATGGGCAAACACTTCCAGTCGAGATCACAACAGCCAGGTAGGGTACACTCTTTTTATGACCACCACCCAGGTACTTGGGACTTTTAAAGTGTGTGTATGTGCTCGTGTTAACTTTTTTGTGTGTTTATTTTGTTTTTGTTTTTTTAATTTCCCATGCGAGCATCTTCTTACGAGATTCAGTGAGATCTTAAACCAGGAAGTGAATGGAGCTCCAGTGAACCTGGAAAGCCTGTCACATGAGCAAGGTAAGGTCTCGCGGGGTGAGTTCTTTCACTGGCATAAAAAAGCCACAATTTTTGCCAACAAAAGAACTTTTCAGGAGGGTGGTCTGATAAAGTCCTATAAGTCTCAGATAGGAGGCTTTTCCTAGCTGTACCTGGCAATGCCAGGGGTTGAACCAGGGACCTTCTGGGAGGGTGCTGTTGTACTCATGTCTTATTTGTGAACTTTCCATGAGCAACTGGATTGCTCTTTCCTACCCTGCAGTGATCCTGGCCAAAATTAGCACCTCTGAAGATGCTTTGAAGATGCTAATTGCATTGTTAAGGAAATCTCCCACTTGCATCAACATGGAATTTCTTTCCCATGCAAAGAGCAGCTACAGAAAAGAGGCTGTCCTCCAGACTTCAGCAGGCTGGATTCTCCTTCCTTGCCTGTTGAGATCCTGATAAAGATTGGCCCCAGCCCTCAGTGGATACCTCCTATCACCAGTACTTTTCAAAGCATGTGTCTTACATGTAAAGACATATTTAATGCCATGCCCAGTTTGGCTGTAAGGAAGGATTGTTATGTCATGTTACACTCCACTTCTCTGAGCAGCAAGGATTTTGTTGCTTGAAGCAAAGGAAAACATGGCAACCTTTACCCACACATTAAATGTAGAAAAGCAAACTGGACTGGTAGTTTACTTTCACATCAGTACTGGTGATGGGAGGAAATCTTCCACCTCATCTCAGTTCAGGTTAGCTTAGAGTGTAAGGAACAAGTTCTGTAACATGCGTAGCTTGTCCTCCAACAGAAGAGCACCCCCCTGTTTCCCATCCCCACCAAACCCCCTGATTTGGTTGCCTCACTTTGCTGAATACTGAATAGTGAAAAGTTCCAGGGGTGCCATTTTGCTTGGGAGTTGGTTTTCTTTGGAAGGTGATTGCTGGAGCCTTCTGGCTTTTTGTACTTCTCAACTTTATTTACAAATGTGCAGGCTGAGCATAGCTAGAGACACTGCTGAAAAATTCTAAAGAGATAGCCAAAGTTAGTAGTCCTACATCAGTTCTCTAGAAAGAAGCAGCCAGCACCTGAAAGTATTCCTAGTTTACTGATCCTCAAACTCAGTTCTCTCACTCTGTGTCTCTCTCATCAAGTCTCTGGGGGTCGTTTCCACGGCAAAATAAATCCTCAAAGAATGCGACAAGAAGCCTGATAGTTCCCACGCATCTCGAAGCAACAGCGCCCTTTTCAAAAGGAGGGGGTGCAAAAAACCCATAAGTTGCGCAGTATCAGCTTTCGCTAGTTTTCCGCACTTTTTTGATTAAGTTCACGAAAATGCGCATACTTTACCGTGGGAACTAACGATCGTGTAAACTGGCATCTGCCTTTTCGAATTACTGTGAGCAGAGCTGAATCCTGATTGGTTGGAGTGCTTTATCCGAATAGACTGAAGGGTTGGAGAGAAGAAATTCACCCTCCTTCTGCTTGCAACTCACTTTGGAAAACGGAGCCCTTCCTGTCTATCTTTTGGGGGGTGGGGGGGTGGGAAGATGCTTCGCTGCTTCGCTGGGGTGTGTGGGGGTGTGTGGGTGTGTGGGTGTGCTGGAAAACAGCCGATCGCATGTTCGTTCTTTTGTTTGTTTGTCCTTCCATTCACTTGCCTTTATTCAAGCCTTCGGAGGGAGGGAAACCAAATGAGGCAAGCCCTAGTTCTGTGGTGTGTGTTTGTGTGTGCATGCATGAAGAAAATCTGCTCCACCATGCTTTTGCTTGTTCGTGCTTTCATTGACTCCTTTCTTTACAAAAGCCTTTCAGGGCTGGGGAAGACGGGGGAGTTTGTCAGATCGCTCTTTCGATTGCTTGTTTGTTTGTCCTTTTTCTTTCCTCTCATTATTTATGGTCTCCATGACCCCCTCCTTGCTCCCTCCCCGCCTCCTGCCTGACTTTAATCATCTGGAGGCGATTCCCCCCCACCTTTGCCTGTGTGAATTAAGCAAAACAGAAAGTGTCTGGATCATTCGAAACTGCCAGGCACCGTGTGATTTATGCGCTCCTGATACGAAAGGACGGTAATCCGGAATCTGGCGAACTTTTTCCTGTCGTGGAACCGGCCCCTCTGACTCAAACTGCAAGCTGTTCTGCTCCACTCACAACTAGCTTGCACCCTCCCTCTGACTAGAGAGGAAAAGAAGGATGAGTCTTTTTGACCAGTCTTGTTGGGCTGGCTTAACTCCCACATAGATACACACAGGCTATCAACATTTCTTTTTCAAGAACTGGACTCTGGCCAGATCTGGCCTCTATGCCTAACCTAACAGCCTTGCTCATAGAAATCTGATAGGAAACCCCTAACAGTAATACAATCCTATCTGCCTGGCACAGGCAAAGCCAGGGGGCTGTTTACACGATGAAAATGTCCTGGGAAGAATTCGTGTTGATCCCTGGCAGTTTACACGTACATTGGGTCGGGTACGTGATTTTCGGAAGGGGGGCCACCTTTTATCCCTCAACCTGCGGGACTTCCAGTCCCCTGGTTTGTGCCGGTTTTTAAAAAAGTCATGGGAGGATTCGGAAAATCGGAAATGTAAACAGCGTGGGACAAAAAGTCTCGGTACTGGGATGACCGGAAATGGTGACTGGGGGCGGGCTTAGAGCTCAGGGACCAGAAAAGGAGGGGTCAGTCACCCATTCAACAGATCCAGCCTCACCAGCCGAAAACAAAGGCATCCCTTCCAGCTGCACGAAGGTTGATGTATGTGTGTGCACTCGCGTGTACTCAATTACCTTTTTAAATGGATTTCTACACTGCAAACCCTTCAGCTTTACCTTTTCCTCAACTGCATGTTACAGAGAGATCGTAGTAGCTTGGTCATTAAAATATTCAAGCCTCTGAGCAAATTAGCACCCTTTAATTCCCCCTCTCTGTGTTTGTGTCTTTCAAAATGTCTGCCTATAGCCATCTCTGCAGCCAGCTGTAGGGGTTAATATTTTAAAGAGGCAGGAGGAAAACCAAGCGCTTGATTTCAAAAGGAAAACACTCAGCTTGCTTTCAAAGCACTCAGCTTGCTTTCAAAAGGAAAGCCCTGTGTCAAGATCTGTCTGGATCTTTCAAAATGCTTTCTGCCTCTTCTGAAAGGGTTAAAATGTTCAAGAAGCAAGGGGGAATAACAAACCTCTGCCCCCCTCTCTCTCCCCCCCCCCAGCCAGCCAATAGCATCGCTCATGGCACGGAACTCTAAAGGAAGTGCGTCACCGAGGTTGTGAAAACATGAGTAATCGCATCTTTGATTGACAGCCAAAAAAAAAAAAATTAAAAACCTAAACAAAACCGGAACTATGGATGTGTAAATATCAGTCACGGGACCACCCGGGATATCCAGATCAGAGACATAAATCGTATAAACAGCGAGGGACAGATTCGTGATCACTATGTCACGCTAGGCAATGTGACAATTTCTGTCGTGTAACTGGCACCCAGCTGTATTTTGCATCCTCTGGTGTAGCATTAACCACATTGCCTGGTAAAATCTGCTTCCTGATTCTGGTCTTATCAGTGAAGAAGAAAACATGATCAGCTTTTGTTTATGCCCCTGGTATTAGGGTGATCTAACTGCTGGAGAAAACATGGTTTCATTTCTTTTACAAAATGAGAGAGAGAGAGTGAAAATGGTAATGTATTCCTAAGGGGGTAAACATGGATCATGAAGTCATTTTCATAGGCAGGTTTTTTTGGTCATAACCATACAAACTCCCTCAGGTGGTTAGGTTGGCAGTACAAATATTTCTCACTCTCCTAGACACTGCTTATCCTACTGTGCCTCCTGGATGAGTTCACCCAAATTATATTGTTAAGTCAAATCATCATAACAAGAAGGCTGAGTTGCCTAACAGCTGCCATGCCCATACTACAAAAATAGAGTACTGTATACACAACCAAGCCAGTAATAATGATCCTGATTTCTTAGTTATATGCACTTATCTTGGATCCAAAGTTCTAGTTATTATATGTTTGTCCATGTTAATATTGACATACTCTGCATGAAGCAACATTTTATATGTATCTTCGATATGAACCAATAAAGGGATTTTTTTAAGAAGCAGGAGGAGGAAGAAAGAAAGAAAGAAAGAAAGAAAGAGAAGGAAGGAAGGAAAGAAAGAAAGAACCTGGTCATAAAAACTAGAGTGGATTTTTCATCTCTGCAGCACCATATCAACTAGCTGCCCCTTCCTGTATATCTTATTTTCCACTCCTGGGGCAGTGATAGATAGATAGATAGATAGATAGATAGATAGATAAGCTCCAAATTTTATCAGCTCATATGTGTATATAAAAATTGGAGCTGACAAAAGTTAAAAGATTTTGTAAACCAGTTCCTCATGAACAAAGAGAAATCACAAGAGCATCAGTCTTATACTGATGCCTCATGGCAGCCAGTATGGGGTAGTGGTTAGAGGGCTGGAAACTGCTAAAATTCCACACTCAGTGATAAAGCTGGCTGGCTAGCCTTAGTGGCTTACCACACTCTGAAGAAAAGTGGCAGTGCAGCAGGAAGGTTCCATCTTACGTGCTGCCTTACTGCACGACGTCATCATTCTTTCATTCTGGTACCATGGGAGACTGAGGTAAAACCGTGTCTTTTTGCTAACTGGAAAAACCCATTAGCAAAAAGATGTGGTTTTACCTTGGTCTCCCACAGGACTAGAACAAATGAACCCCGGAGGAATGATGACATCATGCAGTAAGGCAACATGGAAGATGCTGCATTGCCACTTTTCTTCAGAGTATGGTAAAACCGCTTAGTCTAAGAACTTTATCCAACCACCAACCCCAAGCATTCTTTTGCCAGCATATTTTGTGGTGTTTTTATGTCGGCAAAAGAACGCCCCATACTACACTTACCTGTAATCTCAGCAAAAGTCAGCCCCAGCAATGAACGAGGAGTGAATGGTGCTCCGTTAACTTCCTCATCTGAAATCTCATGGATTCTCACAAAAATACGTAGTGCGGGAAATTAAAAACAAAAATAACAGACAAAAAGTTACACTAAACACATAAACACACTTTAAAAACTTCCAAGTAAACCAGGGAGGGTCATAAAAAAAGCATCACCTATCTGGATGTCATGAGCTCACCTGGAAGTGTTTTGGCCGGTCTGGCTATTCATGCTGTAATAACATGGGAGGAGAGGCACGAGATTTCATACACCGGCAATGCCAGCAAAAAATCACAGCCAATCTATCAATGGCTTGGCCCATCAATAAAATAGATCGGCTTATGGCCAGTACATAAATGCAGAAAGGTGGTGTTGTCTGATATGCGTGCACTTTCACGTTTATGTGGCATCGTTATGATGTCATATTTCATGTGCCTGATAAAGTCCCAAGTCATTGTTTCTCAACCTAGCTTACCTTGTGGGTTTGCCATGAAGACAATTGCCTGAATTGTATTGTTCAGGTAGACCCATTAAATCAGTGGTATGTACATAAGTGTTGACTTACCAAGTTATCATGATTTAATGGAAGCATTGGCAACTGTTGAGGGTTAGGAAGCCACAGTGACCACCCAGGGAAATGTGGAAGGCCATAATCTCCTCAAAAATGGTTTTAGCCCCAAATGCCCCAATGCTCCCTGGGTGTTACCACCTCCTCTCTTGGATGACATCATGCTCCAAAACCACTGGAGGTCCCCATCCCATTTGCCAGCCCACACCAGCATGTTGCAGTGCACCCGAATTGATGCAACATCATTTCCAACTGCCATTTTGGCTGATCTTCAGCTGATGCTTTCCCCTTTTTACTGTTTTTTGGGAGGTGTGGGTTTTGTTTTGTTTTTTTAGGGTTAGGAGAAACAAACTATTATGGTTTGGGCACATTTTGGATGGTTTGGGTGGAGGTGGAATCACCAGAAAAATCAGCCCCATTTTTTTAAAGGGTCTGAGGGTTTTGGGGGGATTTCTTGGGCTGCACAAGGAGTCTCAAAGACCACATGCAGCCCATGAGCTGTGTTTTGCCCACCCCTGAGCTAGAGGAACATAGCTGGATGGTTATCTGCTGGTCCTTGCTTTCCACAGGCAGCAGGGACCAGGTGAGTCCAGCAGAAGAGGAGAGAAGAGGCAGAGCAGAGTTCCTCCTGGCCAGACCTTTATAGTCCCTCTCCCCATGCAGGATCTCAGCAACATTTTAAACCTTGTATGTACATTATTTTTGGAAACCTCACCCAATGAGACCTTTCTGATGCATCATGCAGGTTTCAAATAATATCTGTATATTTGTGTTATACACAGGTATGTTCCTGTTATATCCAGAGTTGTATACTTTGCTACAAGAAAGACTGATGTAGACACAATGGTCAAATTTGCTCTTTCTTCCTCCAGCTTCATTATATTAGCTTCTTTTCATCTTTTTTTTAAAACTGGTCCACTTTCTTGTCTTCCTCTCCCTCATATTTATTGCAATCTCCCCGTCTTACTTTTCTTTCTCTCCCTTGAGCTCACATATATATTCTCCCAGGCAAAGGGAATTAAAGCCACATATCTAGTATCCAAGTCTAAGAACACCAGTCTATGTAAATCTTGCTAGGAAGATCCCAGTTAAACTTGAGAGGAGGGGAGAGAATTACAGTACCAATGAGCAGAACAGTAATTGTGTGTGACTGAATATACTTTCTCTTTTCCTCCCTAAGGAAACAAAGTCCTGAAAGTAGATCTTCTACTGGCAATTCAAAGTCCATTTTAGTTGAATTTCCAGATATCTGGCACTGACACAAGCAGCATAAAATATGTCTTAAATGTTTCTCTCCAACATCAAGTCATAAGAATCAGTGTGATGATCTGCATGCATGCTGAGAGCAGCATTGGGAAAAGGCCATTCACAATGAATAATGTCTTTGGATGTTCTCCTTTCTTCTTTAAAATGGCATACATTTATTCTTGTATAATTACTTTGTTAAGTTAGTGATATAATATACATATCTTTGACCTGAAGGCTCTGAACAAATAGTTTGGTGTGTCAGCATATAGCATTTTTACAGTCACTGGGTTTTTGGATTTATTTTTCCAGTGCATTGGATCTGTGCAAGCATTGCAGCACCCACATGCAACATGCATCTATTCTGGAAATGGTTAAAAACACACACACACACAATTGGAATGCAGGACAGAGCATCACCAATGCCTGACCTTATCTGATTTCAGGCTCAGGCCTGGTTGGTATTTGTATGTAAGACCACAAGATTCCTGGGTACATCTAGCAAATAATCTTGCCTGAAAGTCTGGATAGATGCTGCCAGTCCAAGCAAATAATACTGGGTGAGGTGGACCAGAAGCGACTCAGCACACGACTGTTTCCTATATACTATGTTCTTTGCCTGGGAGGATCAATATGAACATGGGTTTTCTGCCTACCTCATCAAGGGCCTTCTCCTTGCACTTCTCATTTAGCAAGAAGTTAGGAATACGGCAACTTCCTTTGCAGGCAATCTCTACCTCGTCTGTAATAAGAGAATTATCCAGTCTGGAATTATAATCACAATGTCTTCTCAGCATCCCACCTGCTTCTCACAACAAAGCTGTAACAGCTTGTTCCAGAAACAAGGAGCTGTAGGATAAAGCCAGTAATTGAGACCAAAGTCCAACAGGAGTGGGAATCACAACAAAAATCAGGACTGAAGGACAAACCAGAAGGCAGGATTAAGATGCAAGTCAGACATCAGGACCAAATGGTTCAGGCATATGCTAGAGCTGAGGAAGAAATTGTTGCTCAAGCAAGAGCTTACCAGTGAAGGAACAGTGGCAGCACAAGGAGGCATGGCCCCCACAAGGGGAGATAACAGGGCTCTAGCCTGGGGGCCCATGTGCCTGGGATTAGGAGGAGAGACTGGCATGATAGTATTTAAAGTTTTTATTATGTACATACATTTAGTTTTTTAAAAAATATATGTAAATATTACTTTGGTATCACCATTTAAACCAATTAATTTTAATTTTTATCCTAAATCCTGTAGAGCATCTTGCTGCCCTTAACCTTAGGAGTAAGTAGGGGGCCCGCTTCAGAACGTGGGGCCATGCTAGGAGGGTGTGGAGAGGCTGAACCGCACCAGGTGACAAAGTTGGAGGGAGAGGTGACACCAGCCTTAGTAATGCCACAGAGTAGGAACTTTCTTCTAGTTCTTTCTATTCAGGAGAACAAACCCAAGGTCAACCAGGTACATGCTGCAATTTGCTATTCAGTGGTTTGTCACTTATACCAGTCATGCACAAAACTAAAGCCTTCCAGGTGGAACCTCAGAAGCTTCTTGAGACTGGTTAACAGTTACGTTTTGTTCATTTGAAGAATATTTAAATCAATGAAATTGAGTTCTATGGGTTTGTGTGGGTTTAGGGCCCATGTAACCCAAAAATTAATTTTTGCCTATAGTTATCAAAATGGATTGGGTCAAATGTACTTTGCTTTACAAAATGATAACCATAAATTAAACTAGCTAAAATTACATAGGTGAAAATAACTTCAAAGAGATGATAATGAAAACATGCCAAAGATAATTACAAGCTATTGTACAGCAGAAAGACAAAACCCAGAATTACTATAGAATTATCTGTGTCAACAAGTGCTACAATTAATTGGAAGACTAAAATCAGTTAATATAATTTTAACTTGAGCTTCATGTGGTTGTGACTAGGTCACCACCACGGCACTCAGAGCTGTTTGCTTTAATTGCTTGGTTTTGGACGAAAGTTCATGTTATTATTATAGGCTTATTAGATCTGACAATGGGTCTAAATATTGCACAATTTGAACTTCACAGTTGCAGAGAATTCAGTTCATAACAGTATCCAGTACAAAATAAAATGTTGGTTTCAGGCTCTTTACAAGTATATAGAAATTGTTTTTATTGGATCCAAAGGCCTATCTTGTCCACTGCTTGATCTACAAAAGTGTGGCTAACTGCACGATCCTATAAGATTCACAAGGGGTGAAAAATAGTAACCATTCACTGTTATTTTCTCCCTACACCTAACAATTAGGTTGTTATCCTGTTAGTGGCATATATGGAGATATATATGGTTACGTCCCCATTGCCAGGCATAGAATGATTACTTCATCCAGTAAGACCTTTGGAGGACCCTGGTGGATTTCAGCAGGTGATGGAATTACTCTGCACCTCGCTACTGGGACATAGCCAGATGCTTCTCCAATCTCCTCACTTTCCACCAGCCATAGAATCAAGGAGGCTGTAGCAGCTGAATGGTGAGTGCAAGGTGTTGAGAGGACAGATGTAGCATAGTTCTGCATGTGGAACTATCGCACTGCTCTGTCCCATATAGCCATACTCTTTCAGGGTATGGACATACAGTTTTGCATAGCCATTGACATTGCCATCCAACATGATTTTGGCCAAATCCTTTCTAAAGTATCATCTACACTATTAGCCATCCTTGCATCTAAGCAGGACCACTGCTACCATTAGGCAGAGTGAGATGGCTGCCTTAGGAGGCTAAGGCTGGGAGACAGCAGCATGGTGTTCTATTTTTCATGTAGTCCACCCTGCACCCACTAAAGTAGCCTGTTGCCTTCACATGCAGTGGAGGACACTGTCCCATCATTATTTCAAAGAAAATATTTAGCTGCCAGACCAAGTAGCTTCTAACCATGAAAAGGGAAGGAGGCACCATCTTGTTGTTATTATTGTTTTACTTCAGGCAGGAAAATGTCTTGAGCCAGCCCCTGCTTCTGATGGTTAATTAAGATAAATATGTAGGTTTTTTTCTGTTTTTAAAAACCTTCTGCCAATTACCTTTTACATATATTCCTACAGTTTGCTCCTGTCACATAAATCCAAACCCAGAATAGTGGCCATATTAACTGGGGGATTCTGGCAATTGTAATCCAAAGGAATAACTTTTCTGAACTCCACTCTGTAGACCTTTTCCCTGTTACCCGAGATCCCATAAATAGGACCTGAGCAATAGTTTGCTCTTTGCTTCAGTCCCAAACCATTGGCAATCAGCCTCTTCCATAACCCAGTGCATCTTCCTCTCCACTCTACCCACCATCCCTGGTTCCTTCCTAACTATAGCTGCCCATATTTAGGAATTTATCAGATGCAGAAAATGATTACAAAAGGGTGCACATACCATACAATGGTGTCCTTTCGCGATCATGTCTTGTCAAAAAGCCATTCTGTATTATTGATGGGCCAAGTTGTCAATAGATCTTCCATTCTGCTTTGTTGCCAGCATTGCCAGCATTTGAATCCTCATGCCATTGTACTCAGTGAATACAGTGTCAATTGTCAGAACAGTTGCAGGCGAGATCAGGTAGGGGATGCTTTTTTATTTTAATCTCCCCAGTTTACATGTAATTTTTAAAGTGTATTTCTGTGCTTGTGCATACTTTTTATGTCTTTTTCTTGCTTAACTTTTTGAATTTACTGCACTCAACGTCTTCTCACAAGAATCTGCAAGATCTCAACCCTGGAAGTAAACAGAGCTCTGTTCATGCTCCATTACTGCTGGGGCTGCCTTTTCACACTGCTAAAGGTAGGTCTGGTATAGAGGGGTTCTTTTGCTGGCCTAAAAACACTTCAAAATATGCTGGCAAAAGAACTTTTATGGAAGGTGGTTTGATAAAGTCCTTAATCTGTGTACTGTAAGTTTAAATATGTTGGTGTTTTTCCTCTAATATTTTTCCCCACTGTGAACTTTGCATTGACAGCCTTTGAGGTGGGGATCAATGGATGACAGTTATTCCTATGGCATAAAGGAAATGCAGCTCTCGTACCAGCAGGCACATCTCTAGTCATCAATATTATCCAAATTTCAGTTGTGTTAAATACAGGCATACCTCAGTCAACAAAGCCTCTGGGAAAGAAGCGTATTTTTACAAAGTTTTTTATGCTTACCCAGCCTCCCTTTTTATATTTGTCCTCTATCTAGCTAGAATTTTTTTAAGCAGCATCAGCACTGGGAAGATAGTGAAGGAGGGGGCTCCATTTTGGACAATGCCATCCTCCCCCAACCTTCCCCCGTGCTTCTTCCGTGCTGCAGGTGCAAGAAATGTGCCACTTTTATTAACAAAAAACCCCCATAAATAAAAAAGCAGCATGTTTCTCATGCCTGCAGCATAGAGGAAGCATGGGGGAAGGTCAGGAGGAGGACAGCAGCATCTGAAACAGAGTGCTATAAGCAGGACAACACTGTCCTCCTCCCTGCCTCTGTGGGGGGTTTTCCCATTTGAAAAAGTCCTAAATGTTGGGTTGCAGAAGCATGTCTTTAGTAAATAACACAATCAAGCTTAGTAGGGGACGCAAGATTCTACTCTAGCCTATCCAACTGTAGCCATGTATGTCTGCTTACAACAGGCAAGGTAAACAGCAGCTGCCTTTAAAGCCCTTATTGAGCATGTATAAATAGTAAAACAGAGGGGGGAAAGAGTGGAGCAAATAAGCCTCACCAGCTTCCCAGCATGTTAAAAAAAAAAAGCATAGATCTATACATTTGGCTACCAGAAATATTAGAAAAGTGGAGCCTGATGAATGAAAGGAAAAAAAAAAATCATCCCTGGAGGCATTTTGGAAGAAGCCTTGAAGTGGTCTCTAGAAGATTTCAAATATTTTTGTTTATTCATGCTAGGCTTACCTGATCTGAATCTTTCATTTCACATGGGCTTATCTTTAGTTTTGAATTTTTTAAAAATGCTGAAACACACTGAGCTGTTCTTCTGTTTGTGCTGTAGGAACCTATCCCTATTCTTTCCATGTTATTTCTTCTTCTGATACCTCTTTCTGTTAAAGAAGTAATTCCTAGGAACACATCTACTTCATTTACTGGGGTATACCTGTAAAATGTAAATTAAGGTTTATGTTGGACATGAAACATAGTGGGAATGGTAGCAACTGTTGCGATTTGTCTCCTGCCCAGCCCCTGAAAAAAATGCTTTGGTTTGCCATGTTAGCTTGGTTTTACCCAAACTCTGGGCCCATTTATCCAGATTGCTCTCATGACCATTTCCAAAATCAGCTGACCTGAAAGCCATTTTGGTCAAGATACCAAAACTTGCCCCACCTCTAAATATCCCAGGGCCCCATCCTTATGATGTCACAAGGACCCACATCCTGATCTCAGTTTTTGATCTCAGGGAATGGGATGTTGCTGAGGTGGTAATCCTAATTAACACTGAAAAGTGTGATCTCCATAGTTGAAATTCTATTCTGCCTCAAATTTGAAGCTACCCGTACTTTGGTGCAGGGGTTAGAGTGCTGGACTGATATTTGAGGGATCTGTGTTCTGGCTCACACTGAGTCACGGAATTCACCTTGGGCCAGTCATTGTATCTTAGGCTGACCTACCTCAAGGGTTGATGTGAAAAAAGTAGAGAGGAGGGAACACATGTACAACACCTTAAGTTTGTTGGAGGAAAGACAGGACATAAATGTAACTAATAAATACATTTCAAGTATTCAGGACCTTGAGGTGGCAAATGCTTTGGAACAAGCAGGCAGGAAGATCATTCATTTTGTGGTGCAAAGAAAGAGACCCTAGTATGATGATACAGAAGATTCTAGCTGAAACCTGAGCAGAGATGCTGAAGAATTTTGTTTAGCTTGCATTGTGAAGCTACTACGCCCTAATTTTCATTTCCTGAAATGCAGGATATACCGCTATATTTCAGACTGCACACTTCCCTGAAGTTTGCGATGAAGTTGTTATGCATTTTTGCATAATGCATAACATTTGCCATTTTTTTTGCATGACAACCCTATCACAAAATTCAGAAATGCATGCAATCTGAAGAATAACTGTGCAATATGAAGAAAAAATGTGCAGTTTAGGGTAAAATGTATATTAGAGGGGTGTGTACATTTAAAATATAAAGGTGTGTTTTAAACAGAGCTTGGAAACTACTTTTCTGAACAACACTGAGAATTCCCCAGCCAATATAGCTACTGGCCTATAGCATTGAGATATCATGTAACCATTTTAGTTAGGTGTTAGAAATGACAACATAAAGATTTACTATTGAAAACTGTAACTATAATAGAAACTAATTCCTTTTGAAGACCTTGGTATTAGAATTGTAAGTAACTGGGCATTGTTTTTTAAATAGCTTTTCATGTTCTGGTTAAATGCAATCATGGCGTCTTATCTAGCCAACAAATCTGTAGGATGCAAGCAGCACTAGGTCAGACCTAGTGGACTCCTAATGTGTCCACCTGCTGCCGTGTATAGGCTCATTTCCTCCAAAATTTTTCCATCCATTCCAAACCAAACTTATGTTTGTAAATGTCAAATGGCTAGAGGCATATTTATCCACCACTGACAAGTGGACATTGATTGATGAATAATGATCTCCATCAATAGAGTTCTCTGCACTGGTATTAAAAATGAATCCTTTTTTTAGCACCGTATTTCTGCTTCAAAGTATGGCAATGTAAAGCTTCAGAAATGCCCAGGATGCTTTTTTAAAGCAATGAAAGGAAAAAATGCTTACTGTGAGGTTACCCTGTGCCTTTAACAGTGACTTAACCCACATGTATCAGTGGGTGATGATAATGGTTATTTCTACACTGTGAACTATATCAGCTGCTGATATCCATGGCTCCAGCTGTTACTGAAACAAGTAAGAAGGGCCTGGGATGGGTTATTTTAATCTCCTACTGTTTTGACTATCTCAACTGATATGGCAGGCTTCCTTCATGCCCCTTGATAAGTCCAGAGTTTGGAAACATTATTTTTTTTAAAAAAAAAAACTATTAAGTTCTAGAATCTCCAAGCCAGCATGGTTTTCCAAGCTTTAGGTAAGTTATCTCGGATTGGCCTTTTTAGTCATCAGCGCACTTACAGAAAGCACGGGATGAGTTCTTCCTCAATCTTCATTTGCGAAGAAAAGCCAGAGAGAGACATTGTGTATAATAGTAAGTGAGCAAATAGGAACACAAAGCAGGGCTGAGAAGATGGAACTAAATAAAAACGCAAAGCAAAACCATGAGCAGGGAGAGTGGTAGAGTTGCCTTCCTCATAGCATCATGTAATTATAATGTTAGTGGTTCAAATGTTTATTAAGTTTACCCCAACTTCCTGGTAGGGGCAGTGGTGGCATTAGGGTGAGAGTAAGGTGTGGAGGACAATATTCCCAGTAATGAGGGTGACAGTGTTGCAACAAGAGATCTTGGTTTTACAAGGCTCCAGCCTAGCTTGTGGTGGGGAGGTGGTGATCATGCATACACCCAGGTGGCAGGAGGGTCCTGTGTGAGTGGTGCATGCTGTGGCATAGGACTGAAAGTCCTGTGGTCCAACACGGTGCTGAGCAGTCAGGCTGGAGTGGAGAACTGGCCAGCAATCATGATGCCCAATGAGGGTATCCAGCCCTATGACCAGTGCATGGAAGAGTTACTTTTTTGACTGCTACTCTAGCTGTTTTGAACTACAACTGCCCTACACCAACAACATTATCAGACTAGCATCTAAAAACACTGTAATTCCATGATTGAAGAAAGCGGAAACATAGTGGCATAATCACAGTAATTATCGCACATTGCCGTAATCGCACAATACTACCACCACAGAATTATTGCACAACCACCACTAAAGATTTAAGAACAGGATTGAGGCCTACGTTATAGTAACACTTGTCATCACATTGTCTTCTATTGACAAAGTATTAACACCTCCTGCTGGCCAGCCCATGTTCCTTTAAGGTGAATTTTCTCTTACTTCCATGATTTTGAATGGGAAAGATTTTGGCTGTTCTCGCGAGAAGATGCGACTTCACTCTAAAAAAATAAAAACAAATGAATAACCAAGGATCTTCACAAATAAACACTTAAACAAAGATTAAAAGGTAGCAAGAAAAGACAATTGTTGATTAAAAGAATGTCATAGAATCATAGAATCATAGAATTGCAGAGTTGGAAGAGACCACGAGGGCCATCCAGTCCAACCCCCTACCATGCAGGAAATCCCCGACAGATGGCCATCCAGCCTCTGTTTAAAGACCTCCAAGGAAGGAGACCCCACCACGCTCCGAGAGAGTGCGTTCCACTGCCGAACAGCTCTTACTGTCAAAAAGTTCCTCCTAATGTTGAGGTGGAATCTCTGTTCCTGGAGCTTGCATCCATTGCTCCGGGTTCCAATCTCTAGAGCAGAAGAGAACAAGCTTGCTCCATCCTCAATGTGACACCCCTTCAAATACTTAAACAGGGCTATCATATCGCCTCTTAACTATCTTTTTTCCAGGCTAAACATACCCAGCTCCCTAAGTCTCTCCTCATAAGGCATCGTTTCCAGACCTTTCACCATTTTAGTCACCCTTCTCTGGACACGCTCCAATTTGTCAATATCCTTTTTGAATTGTGGTGCCCAGAACTGGACACAGTATTCTAGGTGAGGTCTGACCTGTAGGTCCTCTTCACATTCTCCCCCAGAAGTTTAATTATGTGTTCTCATTGGGAAAACGGAGTGGGAGAAGAGGACTGCCCATTCTGTCTTGGAAAGCAGCCCAAAATGCCAGCAGGATAAACAAGATCTGGGAAAGCAACCAACCCTCAGTAATAGCAAGGCTAATTAAGGGGAGCCAGATAAGGTTCAGAACAAGCAAGGTTACGTTTCTTGAAGAAGCAGCAATACAGTAATACAGCCAAGAAGGCACATGCAGCAGAGTCCAGAATACAGTCCAAAGGTCAAGGGTTACAGAAGGCAGCATAGTCAAGAAGTAGGTCTGTGGGTCAGTAGGATCAGGCAACAGTGTAGTCAGGAACAGTCTGAGGTCAAGGCATGAGTCAAGGCAGCAAGGATTAAGGCAACGAAGTCAGCAGGAAGTATTCTCCAGGAAGATCAGTTGATCTCTGACAAAGTGTCCATTGCCTCTCCCAGCATATGTAAAGCAATTAAGTCTTTGCCAGGTGCTTCTTAACAAGCAGGTTTTTCTCATGAAGTCTCAGGAATTTCCTTTGAACTTCCTTTTGAGCTTGGTGCTGGGTAAGTCCTTCTCTTCTTCTTCGTCCTTATGTGAATGGGCAGGGCTGTCTGCTGGGACTGATGCCAACCCACTTGGACCAGGCTCTTCCCCTGCTCAAGCCTCTAGGTTGACAGGGTTCCCTACTGGCACAGGTGTAGATAAACCTGTGCCAGAGTCCCTAGGGTCGTTCCCTGCCATGTCCTCCTCCTCCTCTGACTCTATACTCTCCTCAGACTCACGGGGCATGACACATTCACACTGGAATCACTAATTACAACAGGAGATGATTATCTCACACTTGTCAATACCATGAAAATAGGTCTATAAGGGCTTTTGCCCATTAATTAAAAGTGGTGCTTGATGGAGCATGAACTCAGCATGGGAGGATGGCAACATGCAATAACAGGAACCCATTCGTGCTACTATCCTGTCATAATTGCACAATTACAGCCTTGTGTGATAATGTCCCAAAGAGTAAGGAATTTCTCTCAGTACAAGGGCTACATTCTATTTCAGAGAAGTTATCAGGGACCATAGTCCAGTGGTGGGTGGGTCCAAAGGCAATTCATAGGACCAAAAATAATGTTTTAGCTTACACTCCTTTTTTCTAATAACTAAGGCATGGGGGGCATTACATCCTTTAAGAATGAGGACAAGAAACTGCATAAAAGCTGGAAAATCTTGATGGTATAATGGGCAGCAGGGCACACCTCCCTGGGAAACTCAGATTGAAACTCTATGAGGGACTGAAGATCTACACTGAGTATGCACCCTTTCTTTGTCCATTCCAAAGCAGTAACAATGCATAGGAGGTCCACAAACCCCCTACAGCATGATGTAGTAACAGTAGTAGCTGTAGTTCTGCTAAATGGACGTGACTCTTCAAGCTTCTAAATTTTCAGTTCAATCCCATTAGTAACTATAGCTTTAGACTTGAACCAGCTTGCTATAAAGGTAGCTTTGCTATTGATTTCGGTATGTTGCACTGCAGTTGGCAGATTCAGACAGCAGACAATGTGGTTGAATCAATGAAGCTCAGAAGACTTTGGGAAAATTAATAATGGAGGCTTGACATTGTAGGAGTTCTGTGAACGTAATACCATCTGACTTCTGTGACTAACCAGGAGAGTTTCATATCTAGAGGGCTTGAACAAAATGAGGCAGATTCAATAGCAGCAGTGTATACAATATACACACACATCGACTATAATTCAGTTATACACACACTGTTCAGAGAATTAGATTGTAATGCACTTTTACACAGGGATCTCAGGCAATTTATACACCCGTAATTCATTTTGACAAAACAGAATAAACCTCCCTTGAGTTATTTTTGCTGGAAATGCAAGTTGACATTTTATTCATGACTTTAAACCAATTCCTTATAGACATTTCCAAGAAATATCTCCTAACATAGATCCTCTATAGTTTTCATTTCTGAGAGCTTCACTTAAAATGGCTTTCATATTAGTATTATTTCTTTTTTATCATGGAAAGGTAAGGTTTACTCTGTATCTCTCTTCTTCCTTTTTTGTCAGTCTGTTTATCTTTTTTTCCAAATGCTCAAATCCATTTCCCCTGAAATAGGTTTGTCTTTGTATGACAGGCATATAAATAGGTTGTATTGTTGAACTCTATTCACTAGTGCAACTTTAGCCTGAAGATTTAAAAGGATGGGTGGGGGGATGGTTGAATGACAGTTCTGCCTTATCCAACTTCTTACCCAACAAAGAACAAGGAGAGAGAAGGGGGAGAGGGGGAGGAAAGCTTCATACCAAAGTGTGGTATATACCCCAGGTGAGAACTAGAGCAGCCTATCTTACCCAGTTCTCTCAAATGACCATCGAAACCATTAGACAGAAGAACACTAAGCTAACATTTGAATATCATTATAAGATAACTTACTGCCAGGTTGCAAAACTGTGCCAATGTTAATAGAGGACATCACTGATTCCATTATATACACTGTAATCACCTTGTTGTTTGATGTGGCTTGTCAATAGACAATGGCACACTGATGTGAGGGAATGAATGAAAGGCTTTATGCAAACACCAGTGAGTGGTCTGAGAGCAGCTAATGCTGTAGGGTTTTTTTTTTAAGCTAAGCAGGTAGCTTTGCTAAATTGCCCTGAACATACACAATCTCATCTGATCTAGTTAGTACTTGGATAGGAGACCTCTGGGCTCTGAGCTTTCTGTGCAGGTTGTGCATATAAATACACAGGAAATATAGAAACATGGGAAGCTAACTATATTTAACAAGATCATTGGTTCATCAGCTCACTAGTGTTTATTTACACTGACAGGCAATGGCTCCCTGGGTTTTCACTGAACAGGCATATATCTTTGCTGCTCAGCTATAGGTCTGATTTTTTAAAAAAAATTGCCATGGCTCTTTTCTATGGAATCTAGGGACTGAACGTTTCATAAAAATATCTCTCTAGTGCTGTAGTTGAGGACACTGAACTGGACATCTCTATCAGAGAAATCTAAGTCTCCCACTAAATTACAAATACAAGGATTTTGTAAGAAGAGGCATGGCAGTTAGTGGTATGAAGCTGCTATAACAGTGTTGTGTAGATGTACTCACAATTTCCCCCTGCCTTATCTGGAGCTGGCCAAGACTGAATCTGGGAACTTCTGCCTGTAACTATGACTCCTGCCTTAGGAGATTTTCACACGGGGCCAAAATGCCCCGTTCCTGCCCTGCCACGTCCTCTCCCTTTCCTGCCATGGAATAACGTAAATTTTTCACACACTTACTTTAATTCCGCAGCAGGAATGGGCTACCCCTCCCCTTGCTGGCCGGCCATAAATGCAGCCTTCATAAGGCTGCTTTTATGACCGGCTGTCTGAAACATTATCACATTATCGCATGATAACGGCCGGGCGGTAAATTTAAAAAATAAAACTCCCCCAAACATAAAATCAGTTCACCAAGCACAAAAACACACTTTAAATCACACAATCAAAACAGGGAGGGTAAAATAAAGGGTGCCACTTACCTGGATGTCCAGATTGTACCAGGAAATGCTCGGAACAGACCTCCCTTCCATGCCTGTCATTTCGGAACAGGAATGGGGCTCCTGTTCGCACACCCATGATTGCATGATAGCGACAGAATGGGAGGTCTATTCACGATGAAAAATCGTGATCACATTGTTCCAGAACAGTCACGGGAGCAGGATGGATGCAGGACAGAATAGGGTCAACGTCATCCAAAAGGGAAAACCTTTCCTGACCCTGTTCTGTTCCTGCCACGGGATATATAGCCCATGTGAAAATCTCCTTAGTCACACTGTGTTGGTCTGTGGAGGGAATGCAAAGCATCAACAGTGTTGATCATAGAATCATAGGACTTTTTCGGACATCTCAAATACACCTCAAGCAGCCTCCTCACGTTGCAAGACTGCTGCACTGCAGGGCGTCGCTTTCGGATGACGATCAACTTTCATGCTTAAAAACTGGCGAAATATAACGCTCAAATGTCCCCGCGGTACCGCAACAGTACCGGCAGGGGAGAGCGTCATCCAAAAGCGATGCCCTGCAGCGCAGCAGCCTCGCAACGCGAGGAGACTGCTTGCGGTGTATTTGAGACGTCCGAAAAAGTCCATGGAATTAGAAGGGATCACAAGTCCAACCCCCTGCCATGTAAGAACAGACAGGTAAAGCATTCCTGGGAGATGACCACCCACTTCTGTTAAAAGACCTCTAATGAAGCTGAGTTCACCACCCTCTTGAGAAAGGCAGTTAAAGAATAGGAACAGCAAATGCCATTTAGGAACAGGTAAATGAAGCATATCCAGAAAGCTTACAGGAGGAAGTGTGGGCAGTGAGACAATGTGCATGCAAGGATCATGCTATCTGCTGAAACAGCACAATCAGCTACATCCTGAGAATCTTATTGTATATTGTACCTTATAAATGAATTACTGTCTGTTTACAGATGCATCCGGCTTATGTTATTCGCCTTGTGGGAAAATAATAGCCTGGTGGTTGAACTGACTTGTTTTTGTATATAAAAGTGCTTGACAGTAAACAAATGGGGTCTGTTTTGCTTTGGATTTTGCCCCTTACGGACCTTCTCTGCAGACTAATAAATTTTCTTTTGATGACTAGCTGTTGAATTACATTGGGATCTAGTTCAGCCGTGAGTTATACCGGAACCTTCCGATGACACTCTGAAAAAGTTCATTCCTCTGCTGAATGGTGCTTGCCATCAGGATGTTCTTCCTAATGTTTAGATAAGGGATGGGCAAAGTGTGGCCCATGGGACACATGCAGCCCTACAGGCCAGTTTTTGCAGGTCCCCAGGGACACCCAGGGGTCAAAAAATGTAACATCTTTCAAAACAAAATTTAGTCCAAAATCCTGTCTAGCATTTCTCCCCCCCCCCACAGGCCAATTTAGGCCCAGGAGGAAAAGGACATGAACAGGAAGTGACTTCTCCACACTTCCTCTTGTTAAAAAGAGGACTTTCCTTGACCAGTAAGGCCCAAAAACATGGTGAA
The DNA here is from genome assembly GCA_030847615.1 of Gambelia wislizenii. Lineage (NCBI taxonomy): Eukaryota > Metazoa > Chordata > Lepidosauria > Squamata > Crotaphytidae > Gambelia > Gambelia wislizenii. The sequence continues at coordinate 297,303,231 of JAUMIR010000004.1, forward strand.
ATCCCACTAAGTACCCTGGAGAGTGTTTGGGACATTTGGGGCCAAAAAAATGTGTTTTATTTTTTGCAGAAGCAGGTGCAGTGTGGGTGCAGTCCTCCAAGGTTTCCTGGGGTGCTAATGCAGCCCTCATCCTTCCACAAGTGCCTACCCCTGGCTTTGATGGATCTCTTTTCTTGCCATTTCAATCCATTTGTCCATCTCAAAGCCTCTGGAGCAGCAGAAAACAAACTTTTTCCATCTTCTATATGACATCCTTTTGGATATTTAAAGGTGGCCATTATGTCACTGTTCAACCTTCTCTTCTCCAAGTTAACATAGCAAGCTCCCTAGAACCATTCACAGGACTTGGTTTTCAGAGCTCATCTTGGTCACCTGCCTCTGAACTAGATTGCCAATATCCTTCTTGACCTACGGTACCCAGAACTGGACACATTATTCCAGAAAAGGGCTGGCTAAAGCAGAATAGAGTGGAACTATTGCTTCCCTCAGTACGGACGGTATAATCCTGCTAATGCAAGCTAGAATTGCTTTGGCTTTTTTGGTTTCTGAATCCTACTGTTGATTCCTGTACAGCTTGTGGTCTGCTAAGATGCTGAGATCTTTTCCCCAGGTATTGTTGTCAAGCCAGGTGTTATCCATCCTATATTTGTGCATTTCACTTTTCCTGCCTAAATATACCTTACATTTCCCCCTTTTGGATTTCATTTCATTAGTTTTGGCCCAGGATTCTGACTTAAAAATGACCTAAATTAACTTGTTTAGGTCATTTTTTAATTTTGCTTCTATCCCCTGGGGCCTTAACTGTCCCTCCTAATTTGGCATCATCTCCAAATTTGATGAGCATGCCCTCTATTCCATCATCCAAGTTGTTTATAAAGATATTGGACAACACCACAACCAGGATTAGTGTGACACCCCCACTGACCATTCCTCTCCAAGATAAAGAGGAGCTATTAGGTGATTACTCTTTGGGTTTGGTCTGTCAACCAGTTAGAAATCCATATAACAGTAGTACTATCTAGCCTATATTTTACTAGCTTGTCTGCAAGAATTCCACAGGGGACCTTATCAAAAGCCTTGTTGAAATCAAGATATAGTATACTAGATCCACAGCACTCCTCTGATCTACCAAGCTTATGTTTAAAAAATTCGTTTGAACCTGTTTTGGGGAAATCCATGGCTCTTAGCAATTATAGCATTGCTGTTTAAGTGCACACAGACTGACTGTTTAATGAACTGTTCTAGAACCTTTCCTGTTATTTATGTCAAGCTGACTGTTTGGACTCCCCCTCCCCTTTTTTTAAAGAAAGGGACAACATCCACTATGCTCCAGTCTGCTGGGACCTCTCCTGTTCTTCATAATAAGAAATGACTCCTCCTCTATGTACAATATGATCTATCATGCTTACTTTAAAATTGTGTAGACATGTTTAGAGTTGACATGTTTAGAATTGTAGTGCATGTCTACAGGAGCTTAAAGCAAGGCATTTTGTGTGGTAGCCTAAATTTAAAAAAAAAAAAAAACTCTCCCAAGAGGAAGAACGATTCTGATATGTATTAGAAAGAAGACAAGGATTTCTGTTCCAGCAAGCCCAAGGCCAGGTCATTCAGATAATTAACTTCCAGACATTAAATAGTGTGTGAAGAAGCAGCTATTAATTTGTGTTAGATTGAAAAATATTTTGAGGGAAATTATTTACCAGTGTGATTTAGGGATATGTGTTTGGATGATTTTTACTCTAAGCCTCTTTGAAACTCAGTGGGCATTGGAAAGTGAATTTTTAATAAATCACTCTATGCAGAAGGAGCAGACCACAGTGATCCTTTAAGTATCAACAGTAGCATTTTTGGTTGGGATAAATGGAGCAAGTTGCTTCCTGCTCCTCACTATGGTATGTTTTCACTGGATATCATGTCTGTTGGGATATCATGTCTGTTATAATCCCATGGGGGGAAAAACAGAGCTTAGAATGTTTACTTTTTGGACTACAACTTCCTGAATCCCCCACCCAGCATGGCCACAATCTGCCTGGCAGCTTCTTACCAGTGACCTGCCTCTGTCTCATTCATTGCCATGCCATAACATCTTAGAAGGATCTTCTTGCTAATCTTGAAATGATGGAAGTGTTTGGAGATTATCAGACAGGAACACACATGCATTCCTGTCCCACTACCAAAAAATCCATCCCTGTCCCAGCACAATAACCAAAATTATCAGACCTACCTTGTGTTATAGGGCTCACCATGTGTCCATAGTTGTGACACATAATTAGAAATGCCAATTGTTCGGATGTGCCCTTGTACTTTTTGTGGAGACTTTCCAGTGATTAAAGAAATTGTCTGAGAATGTTGCCCAAATAATAGCAGAGTCAAGGGCAAAGTTGCAAGTCCCTTGGGGACACTGGAAAAAAGCAGTGTAACTTCACAACAAAGATGGCACGGGGGTATACTAAGTCATTCTTTTTAAGATGCTTAACCTTCTTGTAAGCTCAGATAAGGATCATGTAGGGACACAAAGCTACTACATATGTTCATGTTATTCAGACTGTCCAGACATGGTTCCCATATTTTTCTGTTTATCCTGATCAAAGCACGCAAGGATAATGTATGGGGCCAATGTGTCTAACTTATCTATGATTATCAGGGTCTGACACATAGCAAGTTCAAAAGTTTTTGTGCTAGTCTTGCAATTTGTCTACAGTCCTAGGAATGGCTTGGGATTTTGGTACACAGTGTTAAAGATGATCCTGCTGGACTCTTAGAGGGAAAAAGTTTGCATGCAAGTGGACAAGAAACAGCTGTAGTCCAATAGAGATCAATCCAAACTAGAGCTTGGAAAGTATATTTTTAAAAGGAATGAATACCAGTACTTATTATTCACATCATCCTCAAGGCCTCTACCTTAACCTTCAGTAGCAGGTTCTTTAATAGTCCTGTTCTACAACCTCTCAACTTTTCAGACCTTCACCTCTTTGACCCTACATATGAGGTACTGGATCTCAGACCACATACACTTCAGTCCACTCACCTAGTCCACTTGTCTTGGCTCCCAAGGCAGGACCACTGGGAGCAGTCTGTAAGGAGCTGGGAAGTATAACCCATGGGACAAGCACTAATCAGAACCAAAGAACAAATCAGTACCATGGGACAAATCAGGAAGCAGACGCAAAGAACAAGCAAGGAACACACCAACAGTCAAGAAGATCTTGGCTGAGGTCCTACATTGTACTTGCATAGTGCAAACCTACACTCACCTAGTGACATGGTTGTGCTACACTACCCTTCTGCTGAATACTGACATTTTGCAACCAGTTGTGTATCTGTCAGCATGCTTGCTTATTGTCCCATTGTGCATTGGAAAATGCACAATGGTGCTTTCTGCAATCCTAGTGGACCAAGTGGATCCTCTCCATTGACGCCCCCTTGTCGTGGGAGAGAGGCTTGCGTACCCTAATGATGTTTTGAGCTATGCTGGCAGTGGCATAATAGCCACTGGTAGGGTCTCCCATGCCAGACAGGTCAAAACTGAAGGGTCTGACAAAGAGCGTCAAAGGGCAGGATGGGCTCTCTAGCCTTGTGGCAACCGTCCTAGGAGAAGGAAAACTCCAATCCCAAACCCGGGCAGATGGTGCTCGTCCAACCCTGTAAGGTCAACCATCTAAGAAAAGGAAACTCTAATCAAACCTACGGCCCGAGGACCTCACTGCCACGTCCATGCTTGCAAGGCCACGGCAGATGAATCTCTGGTTTAAAGGGTGAGGCCAGTTCTGTGCACGCTGCGCTCCACCAGAAAAATCCATTGCACAGGCTCGAAGGACAAATCCAGTTCCAAAAAAGCCCTGTAGCGACTGGCGAGGGACGAAACCGGCAGGTGTAAAGATGCACTGGAAGCCGCAGCCCCAACCCTGCATGCAGGCGGTTCAGGACATTGGTCGCTCGAGGCTGACCCGGGAGATGACAGTCTTGTTCGGCAGCATCCTGAATGATCAAGCAGCCTTTTTTAAGGAGAGCACTGCTTGCTCCATATGGAGAGGGGCCTAGAAAAGGTGGCCTAACGAAAGCTCATCCCCAACTACCTGGTTGGCTAGCCGCGGCTAACGGGAATCTTCTGATGCGGTCAAACCAAGGCAAAGAAACAAAGGCACACACCGGCCTCCAAAGGTGTAAATAAACTGACACTTGCATGCTGGAACATCAGAACCATGCAAGACTCTGAAGATAGCGGACGGCCTGAGCGTCGTTCTGCCCTAATAGCCCTTGAACTATCACGGCTTAATATTGACATCGCTGCTCTTAGTGAAGTTCGATTCCATGAGGAAGGCAGCCTTAAAGAACATGGCGCCGGCTACACACTTTACTGGTCTGGCAAACCCAAAACCGAAAAACATCTTTCAGGAGTAGGCTTTATGATTAAAAACTCCATTGCCTCCAAACTCGAAACCTTGCCAGCAGGACACTCTGATTGCATTATTTCCTTACGCCTCCCACATGTTGTTCTCTTTAGTATATATGCCCCAACTATGCAAGCCAACCCTGTAGAGAAAGACAAATTCTACACAGACCTACGCCAACTCATACAAAAAGTCTCTGCAGAAGACAAAATTATTATCCTTGGTGACTTCAATGCCAGAGTAGGAAAGAACTCCGAAGCCTGGAAAGGTGTCTTAGGCAAGCATGGTGTTGGAAATTGCAATGATAACGGACGCCTCCTGCTAGAGTTCTGTGCAGAACAACAGCTAACTATTACAAACACAATCTTTCAGCAGAAAGATAGCTTGAAGATAACCTGGATGCATCCCCAATCCAAACATTGGCACCTCATTGACTATGTTCTAGTCCGTCAGAGAGACATTCGTGATGTCCGTCATACCCGAGTGATGCCCAGTGCAGAATGCCAAACAGATCATCGCCTCGTCAGATGTAAACTAAATCTTCATCTTAAGTTCAAACCTAAGAGGGGTGGCATCTTAAAGAAGAGGCTCCAAGTCAACAATCTTCAACAAGCTACCATGAGAGACAACTTCCAGGCAAACCTACAAACAAAACTTGAAGACCATCCTACAGATCCTTCTCCTACAGTGCTTTGGCAACATATCAAAAACAGTATCCTCCAGTCTGCAGAAGAATCCCTCGGGTTCTCCCACAAGAAAAATCAAGACTGGTTTGATGAAAACAACCAAGAGATCCAGGAGCTGTTGGCAAGGAAGAGAGCTGCTCACCAGGCATACCTCACCCAGCCAACCTGTCATGTAAGAAAAGCAGCTTTCCGCCTCACATGTAGCAAACTACAACAAAAACTCCGAGACATGCAGAACAAGTGGTGGATCAATTTAGCAGAAAAGACACAACGCTGTGCAGATCTGGGTGATCATAGAGGATTTTATGAAGCTCTTAAAGCAGTGTTTGGACCTACTTATCAGGTCCAAAGCTCCTTATACAGTACAGATGGTCAAACATTAATTACTGATAAAGCCTCCATCCTGAATCGTTGGGCTGAACATTTTCAAAGTATCTTTAGCGCCAACCGAGTAGTCCAAGCCTCAGCTATCCAACATATGATACAAAAACCAATGAAAAATGAATTGGACATAGCTCCCACTTTGGAAGAGACCCTTAAGGCCATACAGCAGATGAAAAACAGCAAGGCAGCTGGGATTGATGGAATCCCACCTGAAGTTTGGAAACACGGAGGTCATGCACTCCACGAAAAATTCCACAAATTCCTTGTGAATTGCTGGTTAAAAGGGGAACTGCCATCAGACCTCCGAGATGCAGTCATCATCACCCTGTACAAGAAAAAAGGAGCAAAATCCGACTGCTCAAACTATCGAGGCATAACACTGCTAGGGAGGTTAAGAACAATAAAAAGGGTTTTTTTGGGTATGTCCGCAGCAAAAGGAGGAAGAAGGAAATGATAGGGCCGCTACGTGGAGAAGATGGCAAAATGCTAACAGGGGACAGAGAAAAGGCAGAATTACTCAACACCTTCTTTGCCTCAGTGTTTTCAGAAAAGGAAAAGGAGGACCAACCTGAGGAGAATGGAACAGAGGACACAATAGGGGAAATCCAGCTCAAAATAAGTAAAGAGGTAGTACAGGAATACCTTCTTAATCTAAATGAATTTAAATCTCCAGGACCAGATGAACTACATCCAAGAGTATTAAAAGAGCTGGCAAATATAATCTCAGAGCCATTGGCAATAATATTTGAGAACTCCTGGAGAACAGGAGAAGTCCCAGCAGACTGGAGGAGGGCAAACGTTGTTCCCATCTTCAAAAAGGGGAAAAAAGAGGATCCCAACAACTATCGTCCAGTTAGTCTGACATCAATACCAGGGAAGATTCTAGAACAGATCATTAAACAGAGAGTCTGTGAACATTTAGAAGGCAATGCCATAATCACAAAAAGTCAGCATGGGTTTCAGAGAAACAAGTCATGCCAGACTAATCTGATCTCTTTTTTTGATAAAGTTACCAGCTTGGTAGATGAAGGGAATGCTGTGGACATTGCATACCTTGATTTCAGTAAGGCCTTTGACAAGGTTCCCCATGACATTCTTGCAAACAAGCTTGTAGAATGTGGGCTAGACAAGTTAACTGTTCAATGGATTTGTAATTGGTTGACCGGCCGAACCCAAAGGGTGCTCAGCAGTGGCTCCTCTTCGTCTTGGAAAGATGTGACCAGTGGGGTGCCACAGGGTTCTGTCCTGGGCCCAGTGCTATTCAACATCTTTATCAATGACTTAGATGAGGGAATTAGGGGCATACTTATCAAATTTGCAGATGACACCAAATTGGGAGGAGTAGCTAATACCCTAGAGGACAGGATCAAAATTCAGAATGACCTGGATAGACTGGAGAGCTGGGCCAAAGCTAACAAAATGAAATTCAATACGGAGAAATGTAAAGTACTGCATTTAGGGCGGAAAAATGAAATGCATAAATATAGGATGGGAGAGACCTGGCTGAATGAGACTACGTGCGAAAGGGATCTAGGAGTCCTAGTAGACCACAAGTTGAACATGAGCCAACAGTGTGATGCGGCAGCTAAAAAGGCCAATGCAATTTTGGGCTGTATCAATAGAAGTATAGTGTCTAGATCAAGGGAAGTAATAGTGCCACTCTATTCTGCCTTGGTCAGACCTCACTTAGAATACTGTGTCCAGTTCTGGGCACCACAATTCAGAAAGGATATTGACAAATTGGAGCGTGTCCAGAGAAGGGCAACTAAAATGGTGAAAGGTCTGGAAACAATGCCTTATGAGGAGAGACTTAGGGAGCTGGGTATGTTTAGCCTGGAAAAAAGACGGTTTAGAGGTGATATGATAGCCCTGTTTAAGTATTTGAAGGGATGTCACGCTGAGGATGGAGCAGGCTTGTTTTCTGCTGCTCCAGAGACTGGAACACGGAGCAATGGGTGCAAGCTCCAGGAACAGAGATTCCACCTCAACATGAGGAGGAACTTTTTGACAGTAAGAGCTGTTCGGCAGTGGAACACACTCCCTCGGAGCGTGGTGGGGTCTCCTTCCTTGGAGGTCTTTAAACAGAGGCTGGATGGCCATCTGTCGGGGATGATTTGATTGTGATTTCCTGCGTGGCAGGGGGGTTGGACTGGATGGCCCTCGTGGTCTCTTCCAACTCTGCAATTCTATGATTCTATGATTCTATGATTCTATTGCTGGAAAAATCCTTGCAAGAATACTCCTGAACAGATTAGTTCCTGCTATTGCAGAAGAACTTCTCCCTGAAAGCCAATGTGGCTTCAGAGCCAATAGGAGTACTACAGACATGGTATTTGCCCTTAGGCAACTGCAAGAAAAATGTAGGGAGCAGAACAAGGGTCTCTATGTAACATTTGTCAACCTCACCAAAGCCTTTGACACTGTAAGTAGAAAAGGTCTGTGGCAGATCCTGGAAAAACTAGGATGTCCCCCCAAATTCCTTAAAATAATTATCTTGCTACACGAGGGCCAGCGTGGTCAAGTCAGATATGGTGATGCTCTTTCAGAGCCCTTTCTAATAACGAATGGAGTGAAGCAAGGTTGTGTTCTTGCACCAACTTTATTTACAATCTTCTTTAGCACGATGCTCCAAAGGGCTATGGCAGAGCTTGAAGAAGACGACGGCATCTATATACACTACCGTACTGATGGTAGCTTGTTTAACTTAAGCCGTCTGAGGTTTCGCACTAAGACTCTAAACTATCTAGTCCATGAGCTGCTCTTCGCTGATGCTGCTGCCCTTGTTGCCCACACAGAAGCAGCTCTGCAGCACCTAACGTCCTGCTTTGCAACAGCTGCAGAGCTGTTTGGGCTAGAAGTCAACCTGAAGAAAACAGAAGTTCTTTACCAGCCTGCACCACAGGACGAACACCACCATCCCCACATTGCCGTCGGCAAATCTGTGCTCAAGTCCGTTCAGCAGTTCACCTACCTGGGAAGCATCATCTCCTCAGATGCCAAGATTGACAAAGAGATCGATCACAGATTAGCAAAGGCATATAGTGCATTTGGAAGACTTCACAAAAGAGTCTGGAGCAATAAACACGTGAGGCAAAGCACAAAAATCAGTGTGTATAGAGCCATCGTACTGTCTATCCTCCTTTATGGATCTGAAACATGGGTCACCTATCGCCACCACCTACGACTCCTCGAGCGCTTTCATCAGCGCTGTCTACGCACAATCCTAAATATACACTGGACTGACTATGTGACGAATGTTGCTGTCCTTGAGCAAGCAGGGATCACCAGCATTGAGGCCATGATATTGAGAACACAGCTGCGCTGGGCAGGGCACGTTTCTAGGATGGAGGACCATCGCCTCCCAAAAATACTACTCTACGGTGAACTCGCCACGGGTCAGCGTAAGAGGGGCACTCCAAAAAAGCGATACAAAGACTCCCTGAAACAACATCTCAGGCTCAGCCAAATTGATCACCAACAGTGGTCCGCCCTGGCCTCACATCGGGAGGCATGGAGACGCACTATCCACAATGCTGCAGCCTTATTTGAGAACTCACGACGCACAAGTCTTGAAGAGAAATGACAACGCAGAAAGAATCACAACCCAAAAACATCACCCAAGGAGACCTTCTGCTGTGCTTTTTGCAACCGGACTTGTTTATCTCGGATTGGCCTTTTTAGTCATCAGCGCGCTTGCAGAAAGCACGGGATGAGTCCTTCCTGAATCTTCGTTTGCGAAGAAAAGCCAGAGAGAGAGAGTGGATCAAGTGCAAAAGCATGCATGGCTAGTTAAGCACCACCCAAGAATGCACAACTGCATGTGAAATGGTTACACTTGTAAAATACCACTTACATAAACTGAATACATCTGCTGGGCAACAGTCAATAAGTACAACCATGTGCATAAGGGAGATTACACCTATGTATGACACCAATAGGATTTTGGTCCTTATTATAAAGCAAGGTTCAATTGGAACAGGAAGCCCTTTCGTATACATTCCTGCCCAAGAGGATCCAATAGCCAGACTGAGGGTAAGATCCTACATGGCTGAGCTTAGCATAAGAGTTCTGCATGCTCCATTACAGCTTCCCTATTATCACCTCAGGAGTTACACTACACTACTCAAGATGTTGCACTACAAGAGCCCCCCCCCCACATGGCCATTCTGCTACTAGTGAAGAAAGTAGGATCAGAGCCATTAGCAATCATCTTTGAGAACTCCTTTGAGAACTCCTGGAGAACAGGAGAAGTCCCAACAGACTGGAGGAGGGCAAACATCCCCATCTTCAAAAAGGGGAAAAAAGAGGATCCCAACAATTATCGTCCAGTTAGTCTGACATCAATACCAGGGAATATTCTAGAGCAGATCATTAAACAGAGAGCCTGTGAACATTTAGAAAGAAATGCCATAATCACAAAAAGTCAACATGGGTTTCAGAGAAACAAGTCATGCCAGACTAATCTCTTTTTTTGATAAAATTACCAGCTTGGTAGATGAAGGGAATGCTGTGGACATCGCATACCTTGATTTCAGTGAGGCCTTTGACAAAGTTCCCCATGACATTCTTGCAAACAAGCTTATAAACTGTGGGCTAGACAAGTTAATTGTTAAATGGATTTGTAATTGGTTGACCGTCCGAACCCAAAGGGTGCTCAGCAGTGGCTCCTCTTTGTCTTGGAAAGATGTGACCAGTGGGGTGCCGCAGGGTTCTGTCCTGGGCCCAGTGCTATTCAACATCTTTATCAATGACTTGGATGAGGGAATTAGGGGCATACTTACCAAATTTTCAGATGACACCAAATTAGGAGGAGTAGCTAATACCCTAGAGGACAGGATCAAAATTCAAAATGACCTAGATAGACTGGAGCCAAAGCTAACAAAATAAAATTCAATACGGAGAAATGTAAGATACTGCACTTAGGGCGGGAAAATGAAATGCATAGATATAGGATGGGAGAGACCTGGCTGAATGAGACTACGTGCGAAAGGGATCTAGGAGTCCTAGTGGACCACAAGTTGAACATGAGTCAACAGTGTGATGTGGCAGCTAAAAAGGCCAATGCGATTTTGGGCTGTATCAATAGAAGTATAGTGTCTAGATCAAGGGAAGTAATAGTGCCACTGTATTCTGCCTTGGTCAGACCTCACCTAGAATACTGTGTCCAGTTCTGGGCACCACAATTAAAAAAGGATATTGACAAATTGGAGCGTGTCCAGAGAAGGGTGACTAAAATGGTGAAAGGTCTGGAAACCATGCCTTATGAGGAGAGACTTAGGGAGCTGGGTATGTTTAGCCTGGAAAAAAGACAGTTAAGAGGCAATATGATAGCCCTGTTTAAGTATTTGAAGGGGTGTCACGCTGAGGATGGAACAGGCTTGTTTTCTGCTGCTCCAAAGACTAGAACATGGAGCAATGGATGCAAGCTCCAGGAACAGAGATTCCACCTCAACATTAGGAGGAACTTTTTGACAGTAAGAGCTGTTCGGCAGTGGAACACACTCCCTCGGAGCGTGGTGGGGTCTCCTTCCTTGGAGGTCTTTAAACAGAGGCTGGATGGCCATCTGTTGGGGATGCTTTGATTGTGATTTCCTGTGTGGCAGGGGGTTGGACTGGATGGCCCTCGTGGTCTCTTCCAACTCTACAATTCTATGATTCTATGATTCTATGAAGCTTCTAGCTGTGTCCCCATAGTATGCACAGACCAAGGACATTTTCTGTGGAGATCCACTGGAGTCATCAGCAGATGATGTACTAGGTTTCCTTCTTACTATGGGATCATAGCCGGAAGCTTCTCTATTTCTGTCCACTTTCCATCAGTGGACCAAAGCTGGGTAGGCTATCACAGTGCAAGTGAATTGTGGGGGGGGGTGCTTTGCAGTGGGTGAAACAGAATATCACCCCCTCCTCTGCAATGATTAAAAAAAAAAAAAACAGAGGCATATGTAAGGTGGATTTAAGTCTGAGACCACCAAGAAATACCAGGCTATATTTCAGAGGAAGGCACTGGCAAAACCACCCATGAATAAGCCTTACCTAAGAAAACCCTATGAAATTCATGGGGTCACCATAAGTTGACAGATGACTTGAAGTCACATACACACAACATACACACTACTGATGGGATGACAACCAAAATGGACAGACTCAATCCAGGCTCTCCATACAGTTCTCTGAGCAGCTGCTACCTGCAGCCTCATGTGTCTCATGACATAGTGCCACTCTCCACAGATCCCAGCAGCTCCTGACACAGACCCTACTCCCATTGCCACAATCTTTTGCCTTCCCAAATTCTGTTATGTAATTATGACTATATGGCTGGTATCTTGTAAAGAGGATATGATGTCTGTCATACAACCAAGTCTTGATATGTGGTCTTCTCAGGTACTAGATATTCAATATTAGGACCTGGATTCTTTGGCTTACAACCATCAGTGTCTATGGTTGGGACATGATATCACTGTCCTCATCTAAACTTGATGAGGAAAATCTCAGCACTAAAAATGAATGCCCTACCAAAACTACTTTTTTTGCTTCAAACCATCCCAATTATAAACAATGATACACATTTTAGATCATGGCAAAGAGATCTAACAAAATTTATATGGGCAGGCAAAAAGCCCAGAATTAGATTGAAGTTACTACTAGATGAGACTAATAGAGGAGGATTGGGTCTACCGAATTTAAAAATGTATTACCATGCTTGTTGTTTGGATTGGATTAAAGACTGGGTTAGGCTAGAGGGCAGAAGACCATTACAACTGGAAGGATCAGACATCAGATTTGGCTGGCAAGCCTATTTTTTTTATGATAAAATAAAAGCAAACAAAGATTTCAATAATCACTTCATAAGAAGATCATTACTAAAAGTATGGATAAAATATAAAGATATAATAAGCAGTAAAATCCCAAAAATGATATTCATAAACAAAGCCTTCCATAAAAATGAAATGATGATTGAAAATAGATGGATAACATACACAGAACTACTGAAAATTGAAAAAGGGAAATATTAAATGAAAACACTAGATAAACTAAAAGATGAAGGCATGCAATGTAATTGGTTTCTGTATAAACAATTTAGAGAAAGATTTAGGATGGATGGAAATCTACATAAAATAGATTTGGAAGATTCTGAGCTTGGAAGAATATTCAATTACGGAAAAAAAACTTGCCTGATATCCAAACTGTACAAATCCCTCCTAAAATTAGATACAGAGCAAGAAACCATTAAGGACTATATGGTTAAATGGGTGCAGGACTTAAACTTTAATATCAGACTCAAAGGATGGGAGAAGACATGGGAAAAAAGGAAGAAACATACATTGAGCTATGATGTAAAAGAAAATTACTATAAAATGCAGTAACGGTGGTACTTAACACCCCACAGAATAGCAAAATCTATAAGAACTCTTAACAATAAATGCTGGAAATGCAAGGAGAAAACAGGCACATTTCTACATATGTGGTAGACCTATAAACAGCAGTAGAATATTGGACACTTATACATGAATTAATAATTAAAATCTTAAAATGTAACATTGAGGAAAAAAACAAAGATGTACTTATTAAACATAATAAATGAAGATCTGGAGAAAAAGCATGGCAAGATGTTATTCTATATGATAATTGCAGCTAGAGTCACCTATGCAAAGCTGCGGAAAGATGAAAATACTCTGGCAATGATGGACTGGTTTTGTAAATTACAAGAATATATGGAGATGGATAAACTTACATGTTTAATTAAAAATCGAACAACAAATTCTTACAGGAAAGACTGGAAAGAATTGGTTGAATATATAGATTCTCCATGGGTTTTTAATCTTCCTTGCATATCTCCACCCAGAAATTAGCCATTCAAATACACAAATTTACATATCCTCCCCAACAGGGCTTCACAGTATATAAACCCACACACACACTCCTACCCAACCATTCTCTGAAGACGCCAGCCACAGATGCAGGCGAAACGTCAGAAGGAAACTCTTCCAGAACACAGCCTCACAGCTTGGGAAAAAAACAAGGCGAATCTATGGATGCCGGCCGTGAAAGCCTTTGACTTCAAACTGATCGAATGTCTTTAAAATACATGCGGTGAATTAGCTATCAAGGGAGTAGAGTTTTAGACATGATTTAATAACAAACAAATAAATAATAATTTACAAATAACAACAACAAAATAGGATAATAATAGAGTAGCTTGAATATATGTAGGACTTTTTCGGACGAAGAAAAATAACACAAGCAGCCTCTCCAGTTTGCGAGGCTGCTGCGCTGCAAAGCGCCCCTTTCGTATGACGCTCACCCCTGCTGGTACTGTTGCGGTACCGCAGGGAGAGCTGAGCATCATATTTCATTGATTTTTGCTCACGATCAACTTTCGTGAGTAAAAAATCAACGAAATATGACGCTCAGCTCTCCCTGCGGTACTGCAACAATACCAGCAGGGGTGAGCGTCATACGAAAGGGGCGCTTTGCAGCGCAGCAGCCTCGCAAGCTGGAGAGGCTGCTTGCGTTATTTTTCTTCATCCGAAAAAGTCCGTATTTACATGAATATGGAGGGAACAGAAAAATAGGAATTGATGTTTGAATCCATAGAATCATAGAGTTGGAAGAGACCACAAGTATAGAGATTGGCAGTCATTTTAGTTTGTCGTATGTTTTGGTATGTTGATGTATGGTAGATATGTGGTGAATTATTATGTCATATGTCATATGTTGTCTGTACTTAAAATGTCAATGTTTTTATTATGTATTATTAGTAATAAAATAATAATTTAACATTCCCCAACAACACAACATTGTGCCTATACTGTATCCATTTGTTACTGGCTAGAGTTTTCAGAAAAGCTACTTTTTGGACTATACCATCCAGAATCCTCCAGCCAGCAAAGCCAGTGGTCATGCTGGTAGAGAGATTCTGGGAGTTGTAGTCCAAACAAGTAACTTTCCTAGGCATTGCTGATGGCATGCTTACAGTACCTACAATTCTGTCCATTTTACATCCTCATCCACAGAAGACAAAAGCAGATAATTAAGGACATTTTCAGACACGTCTTACCATGCTACAAGCTTGCAGTAATGAATGCGTTAGATATTGGTATGAGCCTATAGACTTTTACAAGGTGTTTTTACACTTAGGATATTTTCAGACACGTCTTATCATGCTACAAGCTTGTGGGAGAGCTTCGGCGCTGCCGCACGGCAGGGACTCCATTTCAGACTATGCTTCCGTGTAGGATTGGAGGCGGCCACACCAGCTTTTATTCACGGAAGTTGTCCGTGAATAAAATCTGGTGCGGCCGCCTCCTTTCCTACATGGAAGTGACACAATTTCGCCAGAGGGACGGTGTAGTCTGAAATGGAATCCCTGCCGTGAGGCAGCACCAAAGCTCTCCCACAAGCTTATAGCGCGATAAGACGTGTCTGAAAATGTCCTAAGTGTAAAAACACCTTGTAAAAGTCTATAGGCTCATACCAATATCTAACGCATTCATTCCACTTGACTTAAAGAGCACCAGGTAACTTAAATGTAAGTTCTTCAAAAAAAAGGAGAGAACAAACTTTTAAATGGGTCTTTTTTAAAAAAAACAACATATGAATGGAGTCAATTTGTCTCATAATTGTAGAACTGCTTCCATAAAGACACCAGCAGCAGCCACTAATTGTACCTAGAAAACTAATTACATTATATGATTGGATTTTTAATTAGAAGTGCAGATGGCAACTCATTTATTACTGTTCTATATAGGTCTCTTACTAGGAAGGCAATTCCTCTCTCCTTCCTTTCCTTTTTTAAAAATAAGTCTACAATTTGGTTATTGGACAGGAACTTTGATTCAGGGAAGGCAAAAGGGATAATTGATAAATTATATTTAATATGCACTATTACGTTGGCATTTTTGGCTCCAGAAGGGGGAGCAAAGAACATTTTTAGTCGCTTGGCATTTATGGTCTAGCCGCCTTTTGTCCGCTTTTGTAGAGTGAGTCAGAAATGTTAGTTGCTATTGATAACAGCAAGGTCACAAAGCGAAAGAAGGAACACCTGGAAAAACTGTTCAAAGAAACCAGAAAAGGGTCAGCAGCAATGAACGTGATTTTCACAAAAGAAAAGCTGGAGTCCCCAGAAATATAATGTAAGAAATAGAAAGAGGTATAAAGACAATAAAAGAAAACAAAGGAGGACAGGAAAGATACTCAGAGTACATTTCTATAAAGGAGGCTAACAAACATTCCTTTAAAATATAGCAACATAATTAAACCATGTGACAGAAGAAATCAACATGGAGGATGTTTTTATGCTGAAAAGTGCTACAGAAATAACACATAGTAAAGCCAGAGCTCTGAAGAAAGTAATAGACATTTGTAACTTTCATCACCTCTGATACAGTGGGTGATGGCTTCTGCTTAGCCACTGTATTTATAGTTTGTGTAAGCAGAGCTTGCAAGTGTAACTTTTTTTTTATGACTGCTCCCAGAATCCTCTACCCAACAAGGCTGATGGCCAGGCTAGCTGGGGGGGTTTGAGTAATGTCATCCCAAAAACATAAAGTTTGTATCTCTTATTAGAATATCCACATTCTATTCTTAAACAGAAGTCTCTGTTATAGTCACCACGGAGCATTCTTCCTCTGGAGTTTAAAAGAAGAAAAGAACAATTCTTTTTTTTATGTCAAGGGCCACATTCCTGCCAAAGTGACCTATTCAGGGCTGAATGGAGGGACAGGGCCTCTCTTTTACTTTCCACTCTCTCTGTTGCCACATTTTCTATGTCTTTCTTTTCAACCCCTCTCTCTCAGGCCTATTGCATGAGGAAGTAAAGCAGAAGTGGAGCCAGATTGTTTTGCCTTCCGTTCTGCCTTACCTCATGACATTGTAGTTCTTCAGTTCTGGTCCCATGGGAGATGGTTGTAAAAGTGAGAGGGTTTTTTTCCCCTTACTGGAAAAAAATCCATTAGGAAATACTCTCTTTTACAACCATCTCCCACAGGACCAGAACTGAAGAACTACAATGTCATGCAGTAAGGTAGAACTTCCGCTTTTCTTCTTTGTGTAATAAGCCTCACTGTCTGATGTGTGCATGTGTTTGCCTTCAAGTCACCTGTTGATTTATGGCTACCCCATGGATTTTGTAGGATTTTCTTAGGCAAGGAATACTCAGAGCTTGTTTTACCAGTTCCTTCCTCTGAAATATAGTCTACATCACCTAGTATTCCTGGCAGTCTCCCATCCATGTACTAACCAGGGCTAAACCTTCTTAACTTCTGAGATCAGACAGCATCTGGTGCCTTGAGTGTATTTAGGCTGTCTCTGATACTAGTCCCCCATCTCTACCTCTGTTTCTTTCTCTCTCAGTCTCTCACTTTCCCTCCCTCTCACCACTACTCTTTCTGACACCTCTACCCTACCTTTATCTCTCTCTCTCTCTCTCTCTCTCTCACACACACACACACACACACACACACACAGCCCTTCCCTCTGTTCATGATGTCTTTCCTCTCTGGCATCCCATTCACTCTCTGTGTTTCTCGCACACACTCCCTCCCTCTTTCTCACACCTCATTCCTCACCCCCCTCCCCAAGACAGAAAGGCTCTGTCTTTCTGTCTCCCTCTCCCTCCACAACCATGAAGCTGCCTGCTATGAGGAGGAGAGAAGGATCTTTCTTGTCAAAGCTTAGCAAATGGTGAAGGCTGGGGGCCACATGTAGCCCTAGGGTGATGAATTGCCCACCTCTGGTCTGTAAATGAAAAGAAGGGGAAGTTGAGTTCTTCATAACCTTGAAGAAGTCAGTTGGAAACAGACATAAAATTAGCAACAGCCTCCAGCCATAGAAAATCTCAGTATGACAACAACACCAGCTTAATGCAGCTGTACAGTACAAAGAGTTCATGTTTTTAAGCTTTCCTCAGCAGTGTAAATGGAAACAAAATTATGTATTATGGAAGATGGCTTCTGTTGCCAAAAAGAATGAGCTGAACAAAAGAAAATGGATTATCATCCACATTGTCTTGATCCTGTTTCACACAAATGACCTTGTTTGATCAAGCTTATTCTAAGATTTCCTTTACTTTAACAATGAGAGGGGGGGTTTTATTGAGAAGCTGAAAGATAGCATCCCTTCTTCCCCTTTTCACCTATATGACGCATTTGAATTTATCAGAATAGCAGTGGAAAAATGAGATGTTTTCAGTGACATTTTTAGTTGCTTGAGAGGTCAGCTCTGAAGAAAATTGTATATCCCATTTCATAGATAGAGCAAGAATTTCTTGTTGTTGGATTTCAAAGGAGCAGCTTCATACAGAAACTAAAATGCAGCGCATGCCCTCTTTCTAGTTAAATGCTTTAGAGCAGTCTGCAGAGCACTAGCTTGTGGAAGATTATGGAGGTTGTTGTCCAACACATCTAGAAAGCACCAAGCTGAGGAAGGCTGTCTTAGGGTAAATAGGAATGATGCCTCAGTTGAGATCTGCCATATTTCATTGTAGCCCAGGTTCCAAAACCTTTAATAGCTGTACAGTGAAGACAACTTCAGCAGATTCAATGGCTTCCATCAGAGCATGGTTGTGATTGGCTTAGCCCTCTTCACACAAAAACATTGTGCACATGCAGCATGCATTCTTATTATGAACCATTTCACACACCTATTTCACACAGATTGCAGTGGCAGGAAGAATGGGTAGCTTTTTTGCCACCTGTTTGCTCTTCACGAGAATGGTAAGTGTAAGTCTAAACTGATATGATTCTTTTAAAAAACATACTAAAGATTTTACAGATACATTAAAATTATAGAAATTACAAAGATTAAAGAACGAAAGGAAATATGAGAAAGAAAGAAATGAAAGAAAAAGTGGAAAAAATAAGAAAAAAGTAAGTAAATTCTGATCTTCCTTCATCAGTTATATATGCACATAATTATTCATACCTAAGCACTGCAACATACTTGGTAGAAACATATTACAATACTATTCCCACTACAACATATTATCTTTTTTCAATAAGCTATTTTCTCTAATCATCAAAACCACAAGTTACCAGTTCATTTTTGTTGTTGTTGTTGTTCACAAAAAGTCAACAAGGGATTTCAAATCTTTAAGAAATCTCACAGACAACCTTTCTCTGATCAAACAAACCAACTTGTCCATATCTACTAAATTTATTGGCTTCATTGACCATGTGTCCATCATGGGTAGTGTAGAATTTTTCCATCTTACTGCCATGTTTATATACTATACTAATCTTCCATGTTTTTTTTCCAACTATATGCCCATCATTCCCAAACAATTCCAATTTGAATTAAGTATTAATCTTTAGACCCTTCATGTTTTCCATATTCCCCAAAACATTAAGCATGCACAAAAAGTCTACTTATACATTCTAAACACTTATTCTAACATCTTATTGTAAGAATACATGATTAGATAGAAATTCAATTGATAAAAAAAACTTTAAATTCATAACATAATCTGAATCTCAATCCCTTTGACCACACATTTAACCCATCCATGTGTTATCATCAAATTCTTAACCCATTCTAATCTACATTCTTCAACTTGTTCTTCACTTTGTATTTAACTCTTGGATTTTCCCATGGGACCCTCTCTCCACCCAGTGAAATTCAAACTTCTCAAGGCTCACTCGTCAAACTCAAAGTAAGAAATCTTAAATCTCTTAGAGTTGCTGTCTCCTTAATCCATTCAAAAAACATTGTTAAGTCAAATTCCTATTAAGTAAGCTTTTTGCTTTTAAGCTAAATCTTATACAATAGCCTTTATATTCTGAATTCTTATTTATGAAAGGAGGTGACTCACCAAGGCTTCTAGCCTCACTGCCCATTGGGAGAACTCTCTTCAGTTGGAAATTAAGTGCATAATGGTAATTAAGAAAGTAGGGGATTTGTAAGGCCAGTGTCTCACTTTTAGGCAGCTGAACCTGATGTTAATCCCTATGGGGGCCCTCTACTCAACCCACCTTCTGACTGCTGAAGTTTCCATATTCCCCTGGTGAAGAGCAGCATTTTGGGTGAGCTCACACACATGAGTGATCTCACACTCCCTCCTTGTCCAGAGAAAGTTTTTTTTCAGCTAGAACTTGCCTCCTAGCTGTCAGTTGTTCCACCTAAGCTTTTCCTGCTGCACAACATCTCACAGAGATGTCAACTTGCCATCTTACCCCAGCCAGAAGTCCCTCCCCCACTCAGAAGTCCCATATGATTCAAGGATAGACAACAAAGCAAACAAGCAAGCACACAAACATGTCCTTAAATTAAACTAGATAAGCTAAAAGGAAAGGTGTTTTGGCTAACATTTTCATTCTATGAATTGTAAGACCTAACTTTCAATAAATTAATTGTTCTGCTGATAACGGAGTTCTTGTTTATAATATGAACATTTTATTAAAACCACTTCCCACGTCTTCCTTAACCACGTTGTTATTGTTGGACTACTTTTGTTCTGCCCTCATTCATTTCATTGTTGCAAATTGACAAATAAGAAGCTTTTTTAAAAAAATGACTGAAAAGGATTGAAAATCATAAGACGTTTCACCTTCCTCAGTGATAGCTATTGGATATACACACATACAATTTTGGTATAGCTACAGCAGCTTATGTAAAAGATATATCCTTAATTTTAATTCTGTAAGTACTGTAGTCTAAATCCAACAGCCAACCCCAGCTAGAGTCAGTCCATTGAAACAATGGGAGTTATATAAGTGTTGATTTACCATTCAGCAATCGATGCAATGGGTCTACTCCAGTTAGAACTAGCCATTGAATTTAAGCCAGTATTTCTGCTGACACAAAGCACACAACTTTCTTTTGGACAGCCCAAAGACATGACTCACTAAGCCCCTAGATATCTGGATATTTTTGAATAATGATAGCTCAAGCATTTGATGGGGGAAATTCTCCTTCACCCCTTTTATCTTCACACATTACTTTGTTGTATAAGGTTTGTTTCTGAGATTCAAATCTGTACTAAAATTCTTATGAGTAAACCTTACTGAATTCAATGAGACTTTTAAGGAGGCATATACTACTGTAGCTCAGTTGTAAGGCAAATACTTGGTCCATACTGGTCTCCGGGTAGAGCAAAGTGAGAGCCATGTCTGAAACCCTGAAGGGTGCTGCTAGTCAGGGTAGTCAAAACTGAAGTAGTTGAACCAGTGATCTGACTCGGTATAATGTGCCAATTTTATGCTTTATAGTGCTGTGAATTGACTTTCTAATGGTGCTGCTGTTCAATGCTCAAGCAAAATTAAAAGCAACTCTAATGAAATATCTTCTGAGAATCAGACATAATTCCTCAACCCATTATTGGCCTTTACCCCTTGAATGTAAATCCCAGGGGGAAAGGCATAGTTGTTGTTGTTGACCGGACTGTCCAGGGGACAGCAGAATTGAAGATAAAGAGTGGGGAAAGGTTATGACCTATCAAGACCTACAAACTGAAGATTCAGCACCTCAGGGAAAAGAAAACTGTGTTTTTGAATGAATGAATGAATGAATGAATGAAAGCACTATAGATAGGATCACAATAACACAGGACTTTATCAGACAAGCCCCTTAAAACATTCTTTTTCTGGAATAAAAAAATACATTTTTATGCCAGCAAAAGAACACTCCACACCACACTTACCTCTAGCAAAGGCTTCCCCAGCAATGACAGAGGAAGTGAACGAAGCTCCATTCACTTCCTCATTCAAAATACCATGGATTCTTGTGAGACTTCATTGTGTGAAAAATTTTAAAAAACCAAAAGACAACACAAAAAGTTACACAAAGCACATACACACACTTTAAAAAGTCCCAAGTAACCCAGGGAGGGTCATAAAAAGTGTGTCACTTACCTGCATGTCGCGATCTCACCTGGAAGTGTTTGTGCCCAACTGACATTAACGTGAGTACAATGGCACAAGACTTCACACACCAACAATGATGGCATTAAAGTGCCATGGCCGATCTATTGACAGCTTTAGCACTCAATTTAAAAGTACAGGTTTGGGCAGGGACATAAACCTGAAAGGACGACACTGTGTGGTACATGTGCCCTTTCGCATTTATGTGGTGTTGTTATGACACTGTATTTAGTGCACAGTCACAAAAACTGACACTGCTTGAAACATGCCAAATTGTCTAACAGTACCTCACTGATTCCTAGATACTTGAACAGAATCCAAATCACTGATGGTCCAAAACTCCATTCTGTAACACCTGACAGACTGTGACACTGATGATAATAACAGTAATGGAAACATTTACTGAAAAGTAATGGTGTGCTAATTGCTACATATATCAGTGTTGTATAGTTTTACAGATACATACAGATTATACTTTGAAGAAGTTATAGATATATAAAATATAAAAGAATATTGACAGAAAAAGTAGGAGGGATTAAATATTGCTCATGAAACAGAGAAATGTATTCCAGAAATTCTACCTGATGTTACCTATAAAACAATTATTGCAGATTGAATTTTTCCTTTCTCCTCCATTACCCTTTCTGGTTAGCAGACAAATATGCAGGTGGATTATACTTTGCTGTCTAGGACAAAAGTCAAGATGATGCCCTCTCTATTCCATGTACATAAACTGATTGGTTTAATCTGACTTTAACACTGGTAGTATCCCTTTACCTCGACTGAGAGCAGCAGTTTAGCTTATGGGAGGCAGTAGATACTATGGACATTATCACACAAGGCTGAAATCAAGCAATTACAATGGGATAGTAGTACAAATGGGTTCCCATTATTGCACAACGTTGTCATCCTCCCATGCTCCCGCTGTGCCACTTTTCATTGATGGGCAAAACCCATCAACAGCCCTTAATATCACTCTTTTTGTGATATTGACAAGTGTGCAATAATCACGTCCTGCTGTAATCACGTGATTCCAGCAAGAATGAGCAGCGCTCTTCTCCCCCCTGGACTTCTTTTCCGTCTAACAGAAAGCCAGATTTTAAGCCCTTTCTTTCCCACCTCACTGAAATTGCAGAAGTAAGAGAAAAATGATCTTAAAGGTGCATGTGCCAGCCAGCAAGAGGCATTAGCACTCTGGCATTAGAAGGCAATGCTATGACAAGTGTTACTATTGTGCGAGCTTCAATCCCATTCTTAAATTGTTAGTGGTGGTTGTGCAATAATTCCATGGTGGTAGTATTGCACAATTACGGCGGTGTACAGTAATTACTGTAATCATGCCACCATGTTTCTGCTTTCCTCAATTGCAGAATTACAGCATTTTTAGACACTAGTCTGATAATGTCCTATGTTGTTCAGATTTATTTCCCAGCACCTCTCCACTACTCATTGCCTCCCTGCAAGCAGTTGCCATCTGAGGCAGATATTGAATTCTGACTAATGGTTGGTCCTAAATGAACTGATTAGGCAAATGGGTACTTTTCCTACATTGCCTTCCCTTTGTAACACAATTCTTTGTATTAGTAATCAAATTGCAATGTCATCAAATGGACTTACTCCCAGGTATGTTTTGTTGTTGTTGTTGGGTTTTGTTTTGTTTTTTAGGATTGCAGGCCTAGTTATTTTAACAAGAGGAAATCAAAAGTATCAATCAAGATTGGCAAGGTTTCAATCTAAGAAAAGTTTTAATTAAAATCAGCAGTGTGTGCAAAATAAAAGAAAGTGCTGGAATATTCACATACAGAGGAATCATATGTGAGAGTATATGTGCATTAAGACTTTTTCAGGTCACAGTATCTTTTGTAAGCAGAGTTTGTAATTATACTTTATGGAATTAATAGGTGTATATGGCAACTTAAGAAATATGTGCTACATTATGAAAGCTTTGTTTTTAGTAATTTCTGCAAGTTTGGAAATCACAGGTGTAAGGTAGATGCTACAATGTGTTTCTAGTTAAATGCTTAATATAATTGCATGGAATGTCAAGACTAACAAGCAAAAATGAGTACAGTATTTACTAGGCTACAAGAGCTTAGGTTTGATATAGCATTCCTACAAGAAGCCCACTTGAAGGTAGAAGATGTGAATGGTCTGTAAAAAATTAGATTGGGGAAGTGTATGTTATCAATGTTTCACAACAGTGTAAAGGTGTAACAACCTTAATTCATAAATATCTTTCTACTATAGTTCAGCAGGTGGTAATTTACCCAGATCAGAAGATTTTTTGCATGGTTTTTTTTTTTTGTAGTAAGAGTTCTTGATAAGTCAATGGGCTTGATTAATGTTTATGGGTCTAACAGTGATACACCGCCAAAGTTTAATAACAGTTTTAGTATCCTTGTTGATAACCAACCTTGTTGGTAGTGATTTTAATGAAGTATTGTATCCCTTGTTAGATAGAATTACATCACCAAGGAGAGGATTCTTGGTGAGAGCCACTCTACAGGTATATATGACTGAATATGATTCAGTTGATGCACCGAGAACTGTACACCCAGGGTTAGGAAATATACTTATATTTTGTCAATTCGCCATAACTGTTTCAGATTAGATTACATTTTAATGTCTCCATCTTTGGTTGGTAATGTAAATTTATGTAAAATTGAATCCTTAATAATATCAGACCATTATGTTTAAAATTGCATTTTTCTAACACCTCTAAACCGTCTGTTTTTGGAGTTTAAATATTTTACTTCTCAACAACTATCGGTTTAGGGCTCAAATGTCAGCAGATTTGATCAAGTATTTCAGAGTGAACAAGGGTACCATGAGTTCATATGCTATTGAACAGAAGGTTTATAAACTTTGCATTTGAGATAAAGTCATTGCTTATTCTCCCATTGAAAAAAGAGATAAACATATTAAAAAGAATTATCGGATAAGCAGCTGAAAGCTCTTGTATCGCAACTACCTGTCTCTCCATCTGAAAAACTTTTAAAAAGTTAAATGTGAACTTAATACTACTCTATCACAACAAGCTGAATTTGCCCTGATGTGCCCACAAGAAACATTGGAAGAATGGGGAATACTCAATAAGATTTTGGCACATGACCTTAAGCATAACCAACACAATGTTATTTTAGATATTAAGGATAAAAACAACATATACATTGCCTACAGACATAAATTTATAATTTTTGAAATTCTATGCTGATATTTATGGTTTTCATAAAGAAATAAACCAAAATAACATGGAGGCCTTCTCCTCTCATATTAATCTTCCACATCACAGCACAGCACAAGAATTTCTTTCAGAACCCCTAAACTTGGTGAAAATGTATTACAAGCATGAAAAACAAGAAATCTCCTGGTCCCGATAGGTTTCCAATTGATTGGTATAAAGCTTTTTCCAGTTTGTTAGTGCCAAGACTACTAAGTTTTTAGAACCCAGTTCCCTCTCCTCATCATTAAATGATGTTTATATTATTTTCATACCAAACCCAGGTAAAGACCATAACTGCTGACTATCAGCCAATATCCTTAATTAATGTTGACATTAAAATATTGACAGCTATTTTAGCACATAGGTTACAAAAAGTTATTTCATTTTCAGTGAATCCAGATCAGGCAGGATTTTTTAAAAAATAGACAGGGAGCTGACAATATTAGATTGGTTGTGGACTTAGTTACTGATCCAGAGAGGTTAAACTACAACCCCCAGAACTCCACAGGAGGCAGCCATATCAGTTAAAGTGAAATAATAACAACTATAACAATATACTGTGATAAAATCCTTAGGCCATTTGATGATATTAACTAAACACCAGATAGGAAACCACACAGCTATTATGTCCCTACTGTCCCAGTTTGACAGGGACAGTCCCATCCCACTTTTTCAGATAATTTTAAAATGTCCCATTTCCTGTCTCCTCCTACCACTTCCTCTTTGTCCTCAGCTTACTTCAAGTGTTACAAACTGAGCGTAAAGTGCAAAAATCATTTGCAGTCAATTAACTTGGGTGGGGAGGGGAGGAAGTGGCAGAGTCTTGCCTTCCCAGTAGGCTAAAGCAAAATCAAACTGCTGCAACCTCTCTTAGCTTATATGTTTTGCCTCATTAATAACTGCTGCCACCTTGTCCACACTCTGATATTGCTTGGCCACACATATTCTGGTTTTCACCTGTGAAATGTTGGACAGCATGAAATATCTGTCTACTATGTAAGAATTTGTACCAGAAAGGCTTAACTGAGGAGGAAGGAAAACTGGTAAATTCAAAATAGAATGAACCTGTGTAAAACTGTTTTACTGGTAACATCAGGTAGAACTTTTGGAGTACAATTCTCTGTTTGATTTTCAATATTTAATCCCTTTTGTAACAACCATGCCTTTTCTGCAAATATTCTGTATATTCTACATGCATATCTATGTCTATCAATATTTTCCCATCCAGACATCTATTAGGCAATTACAGGGAGAGACTTTCATCCTCCAAATTTCAGCAACAGAGCAGGGACTTTATTTTTAACTTTGCAGGACAAATCACCATGGAAACATAATGAAATATGAGAGCAATCTGGCTGATTGATGATGTTACAGTGGAGAAAGATTGACATGAAAAGCAGAGATAAATTTTGTGGCATTTTGAAGCAGGGCTTCGTTTATGTAGGGGATGAATCATCAGGCCTAACTTTGCAGACTTGAAGTGAGTAGTACTCTAAGGCTGCTTAACCCAATGTAAAATGAAACATGGCTTGGATGAGATATATTACCATCCTTGGTTCATTAACCAAGCCAATAAGAGGAATTGCTCTCTTCTCCTTGAAATGGGAAAGATGACCAGTGATAATGAAGGGACATAAATATACATGACACTTGAGCATATGGTGGGAGGGAAGATTTATTTATTAAATTAACAATCTTGATTCCCAATCCACCCTATTCTGAGATGTAGGATAAGATACAGCAACTGTACATATATAGCTGTGCCCCTAAGGGGCCCATACTTTAAGACTGTGATATTAGCAGGCTTATGTAGAACTAAATACCCCTAAGCTTTATGAAATTTCTATCAGAATTATTATGTATATAGCAAAAAGTGCCAGGAAACAGAAATTACCATAAAATCAAAGAAATTCAATCCCTACCCCCACCTTAGCTCCAGGTTCCTACTCTTCTTTACAATCTGTCCCCAAATTGAAAGAGTAATTGACCATTCTTACATTTTGTTGTTGTTGTTGTTTTTTAACTGAGGTTATGTGTGCTTTGTCTGGTTCAAATGTTTTGGTACATACTATTCAACAGCATAACTTACTAGGTACAGTTTCACCACAAAAGGAGCAATGAGTTATTTCTAACTTGTTCTTTCCAGCCTCTGATGCTTGTCCTCATGGATAATCATGCACAAGACTGTTTGGTGTATGGTTGACATACTGATCCTTTGTTCTTGATGCAGTGTTCATGAATGTTGTACAGGTTGACCCCTGTATCCACAGATTCTGTATCCATGGTTTTACTTACCTATGTCTGAAAATATATGTTCTCTCTAGGCATTTCTAGGCCCTCCAATGTGATTCTATGGTCAGCTTCCAGTGTTCGTCTCATTGAAAATAAAAGGCTTTCCTATTATTTAAGGTTCTAATTATCCACCGAGGGGGAGTGTCTTGGAACATCCCCTGTGGGTACAGGGATCAACCTGTATTACTTTTGTACCATGAGATACAAAATGTGCACTTTGTGGGAAGCTGAAAAGAACACAGAAGAGTTCAAAAAATGAAGTAACCATTTTGGGCCCTATCACACTACACTGTTATAGTGCGATCTTCCACTTTAACTACCATGGCAGCATCATATGGAATACTGGGGATTGTAGTTTGTGGAGGCACTAGAAGAGCTCTCTGGAGGAGAATTCTAAATGCCTCTCCCTAAATTGCAAATCCAAGGATTCCATAGGATGTTACCATGGTAGTTAAAATGAAATATAGCACTAACAATCTAGTGTGAGAGGGCCCTTCCATAGTTTTTCCTTTTTCTCAGATCCTCATATTTTCTCCATTCTATACCACTTCAGATATTGCTGGAGTCACCCTACCAGCTTATCATTTCACAAATGGAAGTAAAACTATCAACCTTATTGACATAGCAATCTGTCAATAGAATCAATTGTGTTGACATCATACAAAGCAATCTTGTAACACCATTGATACACATTGAATACATTGTTTTGTATTTATAAGTTGTTATGATTTGTCAGGTTTTTATGTTTTGTGATAGTTATTAGTATCTTGTATGTCATTATTTGTTACTTAATAAAGCATTAATAAATTTTAAAAAGAAACAAAGGAGATTATCAGATACAGCAAAAACCACATCAGAAGAATGCAATGAGAACAGAAATGGGTGACATTATCAGATGATGGCATCCTTCAGCGTTCTGGGGGCATAGCGCGGGAGTGAATAAGGCATCCCTTTGTATTGGTGACGTAGCCCCATCAATACAAAAGTGCAGCCTCATCCACACCAGTGCTACGCTCCAGGAACAGCTGAGGATGCAGGCATCTGATAATGTTACCCTTTCTGTTCTTGTCATATTCTTCAGACATGGTTTGGGACGCAGTTTTTTGCAATGCAGTTTCCCCACCACCACCACGTCTGGTAATCTCCTGAGAAAAAGAAGTTTGTAACATAAGCTTTTGTAGACTCAAGTGTACTTTATCAGATGCATCTGCTCAAAGGGGCTACCATTCTTTCCAACTGTCCAGATTTGACAGGGGCAGTCCCAATTAATCATCTCTTGTCCGAATTTTTCAACGGCTTTTAAAATGCCCCAGTTTCTCCCTCCTCTCCCCCTCCTCCTTTCCCCCTTTGTCCTTGGCTTATTCAGAATTGCTGCAAAGTGAGTAAAAATGCAAAAGTAGTTGGCACTCAATTACCTTGGTTGTGGGGAAGAGAAGAAGGGCAGAATTATGCCCTTCCCAGAAGGCTGAGGTAAAAGCAAACTGCTGCAGCTCCTCTCTTGTGTGTTCTTCTTCCTTAATAACTTTTGCCACCTTATTATATCAAGTTGTCACAGATATCTCCTTTAGATTTTTCCAAAATCAAGTGATGACCAGTCTGGCAGCTACCATTAAATAACCAATTAAGAGTTTGTGAGATGCCTCTGCATTGTCTCCTTGAAAGAAACTCAGGAGGATCATTTCTGGAGTCTTTGTAAGAAGCTGGCTAGTGGTATTATTTTTTCTAGGAAAGATGGCATCCCAAAATGTAGATAGATACTTCACTACAGTTCCACCATATATGTTTATAGAAGCATTTAATTGTATTGCCTTGCCAGCAAAGGGGGAAGAGTGGTGTCTACATATGACAGTTGCACTGGAGTAAAATACCACTTATGCAAAAATGAATTTTATCTTATGGAAGCAGATATACTTTTGAAAGGGAACATGTTGCTTAAAGTGTATGCAACATTTCCTTTAGAATTCTCAAATGCATCTTGTTTTAAACAGGTCCACATTTTCAACTGACCCCCATCACTTGGGTTTTTCTGATCTCCTTTTCCATTTGCACTCCCCTACACTCCTTTCCCTTCTTCCTCCCAAATAAAAGCAGTCTTTAGATTTTCCTTGGGTCTTTTTCAGGCTGTGAGGCTGTTCTGGAAGAGTTTATTCCTGATGTTTTGCCTGCATCTGTGGCTGGCATCTTCAGAGAATGGTTGGGTAGCAGTGTGTGTGGGGGGGGTTATATACTGTGAACCCCTGTTGGGGAGGATATGTAAATTTGTGTGTTGAATGGCTAGTTTCTGGGTGGAGATAGTAACCATATCTCCATTAACCAACCATAAACCAACCATTAGCCAAATAGACACTAATCTTCCTTGAATATCTCCACGCAGAAACTAGCCATTCAACACACAAATGTACATATCCTCTCCAACAGGGGTTCACAGTATATAACCCCCACACACACTCCTACCCAACCATTCTCTGAAGATGCCAGCCACAGATGCAGGCGAAACATCAGGGGGCCGTTTACACGATGAAAATGTCCTGGGAAGAATTCGTGTCGATCCCTGGCAGTTTACACGTACATCGGGTCGGGTACGTGATTTTCAGAAGGGGGGGCCACCTTTTATCCCTCAACCTGCGGGACTTCCAGTCCCGCAGGTTGTGCCGGTTTTTAAAAAAGTCACTGGAGGATTCGGAAAATCGGAAATGTAAACAGCGTGGGACAAAAAGTCTCGGTACTGGGATGACCAGAAATGGTGACTGGGGGCGGGCTTAGAGCTCAGGGACCAGAAAAGGAGGGGTCAGTCACCCGTTCAACAGATCCAGCCTCACCAGCCGAAAACAAAGGCATCCCTTCCAGCTGCATGAAGGTTGATGTGTGTGTGTGCACGCGCGCGCGAATGTACTCAATCACCTTTTTAAATGGATTTCTACACTGCATGCTACAGAGAGATCGTGGTGGGCAGATCCTCCCTGGTTCTGAACAGAGAGATCGTGGTGGACAGGCACAGTAAAATATTCCAGCCTCTGAGCGAATGAAAATCCCTTAAATTTCCCCTCTATGTCTGTGTGTTTCAAAACAGCCTGTTTGTAGCTGGTTTGAAGCATGAACTCTGCAGCTAATCTGTGTTGTAAGGGTTAACATTTTACAGAGGCAAGGGGAATACGATGCCTCCCCTCCCCTCCCATCCCCCTCACTCGGCTTGATTTCAAATGGAAAGCATTCTTTCGTTCCTGCGTCTGAGCGAAAGATCTCAGTCTGGATCTTTAAAAATGCTTTCTGCCTCTTCTGAAGGGGTTAAAATGTTCAAGAAGCAAGGGGGAATAACAAACCTCTGCCCCCCTCTCTCTCTTCCCCAGCCCCAGCCAGCCAATAGCATCGCTCGTGGCACGGAACTCTAAGGGAAGTGCGTCACCGAGGTTGTGAAAACACGAGTAATCGCATCTTTGATTGACAGTCAAAAAAAAAAATTTAAAACCTAAACAAAACCGGAACTATGGACGTGTAAATATCAGTCACGGGATCACCTGGGATATCCAGATCAGTGACATAAATCGCATAAACAGCGAGGGTTGGATTCGTGATCACTTTGTCCCGGTAGGCAACGCGACAATTTCTGTCGTGTGACTGGCACCCAGGAATAAACTCTTCCAGAACACAGCCTCACAGCCCAAAAAACACCCAAGGAAAATCTATGGATGCTGGCTGTGAAAGCCTTCAACTTTACAAAAGCAGTCTTGTTGTTCCATCTTCCCTTGTATAATGTTTGATGCATTATTGTCAATACAGTTCAACTCCTATTTTCTTTCATGTCAAGGCAAACTCTGTTGGGCAAAGCCTTGAGATGCTCTTTTTCATCTGCTTTAACAACACATATCTGCGATTTTATGCAGACATTTATCTGCCATTGTTAACCAGATGGGGGATTTAAGCTTCCTATTGTGGTACCTGAAATGACATTTTTCTGTCATTGTTGACCAGATGGGGATTTAATCTTCCAGTCATGGTACCTGAAATGAACTCCTGTAGAGATCCTTTTCTTCACACAAATGGGAGTTGTTTGCAATAAACTCATAATGTACACTCTGGTGCCCTCTCATGGCCTTCTCTACACAGATATTTAGGACCATGTGTTGAAATTACCAATACTCATTCAGTGTATTTCCTTTCACTGTGCATGACTTCTCTTCTTCAAAGTCACAGAAATTAGCCAGAACTTGATAAAATTACCTTTTGGACTACATTTCCCCAAATCCCTTGTAGCATGACTAGTGGCTATGCTGGCTGGGGGATTTGGGGAATTGCAATCTAAAAGGAAACTACTCCAAGCTGGGTGAGCCTCCTGTTTCCAGTCATAACCAGCCAGATATCTCTGGGGAGCCCAACAAACAGCTAGTGGAACTCAGTTGCATTATGACAATTGAAGCTCTAGGCATCTACTAACGTTATATATGTAGCTTAGCTTTAAAAGGTTATAGTGCTGCAACACTAACAAACTGGCTGAAACAATTAAGACTCAGCTGGTTTTTTAATCCAGTGGGGTAGTGCCAATGGCCGCATGAAAGATGCCTCTGTGCCAGCACTGTAACAACATAGGTACTTCAGTACAAATTATAACTTTGATTGCATCAGACATATATTGTCAGCCAAGTCAGCAACAGAACAAGTTGACATCTGAGCTGTTGTAATAGATGTTTTCCTTAAATGAAACTGATTAACATGCAACATGACTTGAGGCATGTCAATTCTCCCTGTTTGCCAAGCATTAAAATGAAACAGGAAATATGGATTGAAGCCAGAATATGAATAATAGTCAGTGATGGTAACAATAACCAGAAATTTGTTAAAAAAAAAAAAGTAGGACTCTATGTCCTTAAATTATAGCCCACATTGTCAGGGGCAAAATGCTACAGCTTGTAAACAATAAACAAATGGTATTACTCAGCTCAATTCCAGTAGAAAGAATAACAGAATGATTTAAAAATTTAAAAAGATTTGAAAGAAATAGTAGATAGCAGGCTATTTTTTAAAAGGCATTCTACACAACACATTGGTTCTTACAAGCAGGCATTTCATAATTAAGTATAAAATTAGTTATAAGCAGTTAATATAAGAAGATGCTCCATTAGATCAAATGGAAACCCATTATTATAATGAAAAATGCATCCTTCATGATTTTTCAGAATTTAAATTATGTATGGCATACTTTCATAGTAATTGTCATAGTATAGAATGATTATAATGTGCACAAGCTTTTGTTACATGTTTAGGGGGAAATTAATACCTATAATTAGTGATAAACATGTTCAATCAAATTAGAGAAAATGCATACCCAAAAACCAAATATAAAAAAATCAAGTCCATAGAGATTGAATTTCCCTTATCCAGAATTTTGAAATCTGAAATATTCCAAAATCCAAAATAGTCCACATGGATGGTGACAGTGACACCTGTGCTTTCTGATGGTTCAATGGACACAAACTTTATTTCATGCATAAAATTATTAAAACTATTGTATATAAAAATTTCTTTCAGGCTATGTGTATATGTAACATAAATGAATTTTGTGTTTAGACTTGGGTCCCATCTCCATAATATCTCATTATGTATTTGCAAGTATTCCAAAACCTGAAATATTCCAAAATCCAAAATACTTCTGGTCCCAAGCATTTCGGATATGGGAGACTCAACCTGTATTAGGGTAAACTTCTATTAGTCCAACCAGTTCAAAGCACAAAATAACATGCAAACTTTTGTGGTCACCAGACCCCTTCACCAGTCTAGGTGCTGCAAAATTAGGGGATGGGAGATAAAAAAAACTAAAACAGACTTGGGAGATTATCAGATGTGGCAAATATGGTGTGATAATGATAAAACAATACCACAAAAGGGCTTCCCTATCACACAACATCGTCTTTCTTGCATTCTCCAAGCATTCCACTCCTGTGAAAAAGGCATTCTTTTTTATTAACAAGCCAAGCCGTCAATTGATCGCAGATGGCATTTTTTTTCACAGTATTGCCAGTGTCTGAAACCATGTCCCATTATGCTCTCGGGAATACAGCATCAATGTGCGGTTCCCACCAGAACACTTCTAGGTGAGAACGCAAAAAGTAGATACACAACACTCTTTTTATAAACCTCCTTATTTTACTGGTAAAATTTTAAGTGTGTTTCAGTGCTTGTGTGTTTGTCTTCTTTGTTAATTTTGATGTTTTTAGACTTTTGAGCGCGCTCACATCTTCTTGCGAGAACAGCTGAGATCATGTGCCCCAGTGAATGCGGAAGTAAACAGTGCTACTGGTCATGCTCTGATAATTCCGGGGCTGCTCTTTCTTATTATTACAGCAACATGTGATAAAAAGTGTTATTATGCTGGGACACGTACTCTTTTAAATATAGTGGGATAAAAAAGTTTTTAGTCGCTCATCTGATAATTTCCCATCTTAAAGTCCTTAAATCCCCATCCAACCTCCAACTCTGACAGAGGAGTCATAATGTAACATAAAAAAATCATGATTTTTATATGCAATGGCCTAATGACATTTATATGCAACTAGCTGTACCCAGCTTAACATATACCAGTTATCTTCTCCCACTCCTACAACAAGCTTCATGGGAGGGGGGGACCAAGTTCTGCCACTTCCTTAGGAAAGGAAGCCCAGTCTGACTTTACTCCTGAGTAAACTCACCAGGAATTGCAGCGCAGACCTCTGAGGCAGCCGCAAGAAACCTGGCTCCAGTGGTGTGTGCAATGTTCAATTGAACAGCCCAGAGAAGGGGGGGAAGAAACACTTTACTCATGAGTAAACTCCCATGGACCTACTGGGCAGTGCACTCAAAATCTTTTACTCATGAGTAACCCCCTGTGGACCTGCCCAGTGGCACTACTGGGGCCTGCAGCTAGTGGAAGCGTTCCACACGTTTTCATTCCCAGTGTGCTGATTGGCCAGCCAATGGAGAGCTTTGATTGGCTGGGAAGTTTTCTAGGTGGCCAATCAGCACACTGGGAATGGCAACACACCTAAGAGTTTCTATATATAGATGGCCTAATGACATTTAAAAATAAGAACAAACAGTAAAACTAATAAGCCAATTTTTACTAAAGACAATTTTCATTTACTTAATCATTGCTGAGATAAAATGTTAAGACATGATAACTTTTCCCCTCAGTTTTTGCAAGATAAACATAGTTGAATAATAATAACAATTATTATTCTTGATTTCACAGTCTACCAAATCTTACTGACTGGAATTTTGGACCACCAATAATATGGACTCCACCCAAGAATCTAGGAATCTGTGAGGTAAGGTCAGATAATGTGGAATGTTCCTAGTAGTATCACTTTTTGTAATTGTGCTATTGTGACCTTAAGGGCTATCACACTATACAACTCTAGCACTAGGATTCCACTTTAACTGTCATGGCTGCATCCTATGGAATCCAGTGGTTTTGGGAGTTACTAGAAAACTCAGGCTGAAATTTCTAAATACCCTTCCCTAAACTGTAAAACCCTGCAA
Source organism: Gambelia wislizenii (assembly GCA_030847615.1). NCBI lineage: Eukaryota > Metazoa > Chordata > Lepidosauria > Squamata > Crotaphytidae > Gambelia > Gambelia wislizenii. Next base: position 297,337,573 of record JAUMIR010000004.1, read on the forward strand.
TCCATATGATGCCACCATAACAGTTAAAGTGGAATCATAGTACTGTATTTGTGTAGAATGGAAGCATCCCCACCCTTTATATAGCAATTTTATTCAGGTGTTTCATCTATTTGTTTGGAATTGCACCCAGAACCACTAGAGCCAGTTTTCTTTTCTCAGAGGTGCTGAATCTCTGTTTGTAGGTTCTGATATTTTATCATCCTTTCCCTCTCATTGTCTTCAATTTAGCTATCTCCAGGGACTACCCCCTATGTAATCCAATCTGATTTGGTTGCAAAATGTCCCAATTCAGCATGGATCAATTTGGAAGCATTCCAACTTGACATAGTTAACAGACCCATGCTAAGATTTGGAAATTCAAGTGTCGTGTTTTCCCACTAGGTATTCTTAAAAATAATTTCTTTCTTTGCAGATTTGGAGGGCATTTGCTGACAGAGTGGCACCTTCTGAAGGAATCAAAGCTGCAAAGTTTCAGATGAACAGGTGCAGGGACTTTTGTGTAAGAGCCCCCTTTCCATTTGGAAGTGCTCACTTCCAAACGGAACCTTAAAGGAGCTTTCACAAGGATGCACTTATCATCCTAGGTTCCATGGGGACTGTTCTGCACAGGAGGGACAGCAAATGGGTGGCTCTAAGGAAGACATCTGAAAAGTGACAGAAGGGTAAGTGCAGCAGCTGGTGTAAAAGAGCACCATCACTTCCACAAAAAGAGGAAGGTGACTCAAATCCCTTTCCACTGCGTTTGCCTCCCAGGTGGCATGGCAGTGGCTGGTGTCTTCCATGTCAGTGGGGTCCCTCTAGGTTTTAATCTGAAACTTAAAGGAGCTATCTAAGGTGCTGAGCCCTACCACCCCCCCCCAATAGATTCAGCACCTTGGAAATCTCCTTTAAAGTTCACAGTAACCAAAGTAGATTCATCCATACAAAAATCACCACCATCTCAAGTGGCAAAAGGTAAGCTAGCAGCTCCTGCTGGAGTGACTGCACCAAGATAGCTGTTATGTGATCAGCAGGACACTAAAGAGGCAGAGAGGCAGGCAGGCAAAGGCAACTGGTGGTCTGTGGTGTCTCATTAACAAAGCTGGGAGGGTTGTGGCACTCCAAAATGGGGGGAAGGACATCCCCCCACTTAGTACATGAGCCACCTATGTTGATAATGGGGGCTGGCAGGGATTGCTGGAAGAGGCTGGCAAGGCAAGGAGTTGCCTGGGCGGGCTAGATGCCAGGCCTAAGCATGCCTTGTTGACATAGCCAGGCTTCCCCTCACAAAACCCCACTCTTGACACTGATAGTCAGATGTCAGGCAGAAATGGAGAGAGAGAGAGAGAGACAGGTGGGCACCTAACTATAACTCTATTCACTTGTCATTGAAGTGTATTTAAATAAGATGCTTGATTCGAGAGGAACCCACTAGCCCTGCTCCTTCTGTCCATAGTTCCATCACTCTCCACATGTGGAGAATAACAAGTCTGAATAGAAGTTTGATTTCAGTAAGGCTTTTGACAAGGTCCCCCATGATATTCTTGCAAAAAAGTTAGTAACATGTGGGCTAGACAACACAACTGTTAGGTGGATTTGTAATTGGTTGACTGACTGAACCCAAAGGGTAGTCATCAATGGCTCCTCTTCATCCTGGAGAGAAGTTACCAGTGGGATGCCACAGGGTTCTGTCTTGGGCCCAGTGCTATTCAACATCTTTATCAATGACTTGGATGAGGGAATAGAGGGTATGCTAATCAAGTTTGCAGATGACACCAAATTGGGAGGGGTAGCTAATACCCCAGAGGACAGGATCAGAACCCAAAATGACCTCAACAGATTAGAAAGCTGGGCCAATATTAACAAAATGAATTTCAAAAGGGAGAAATGTAGGATACTACACTTGGGCAGTAAAAATGAAATGCACAGATATAGGGTGGGTGACATGTGGCTTGAGGGCAGTACATGTGAAAAGGATCTAGGAGTCTTAGTGGACCACAAGCTGAACATGAGTCAGCAGTGATCAAGGGAAGTAATAGTGCCACTGTATTCTGCTTTGGTCAGACCTCGCCTGGAATACTGTGTCCAGTTCTGGGCACCACAATTCAGGAAGGATATTGACAAGCTGGAAGGTGTCCAGAGGAGGGCGACCAGGATGGTGGGAGTTCTGGAGGCCATGCCCTATGAGGAGCAGCTTAGGGAACTGGGCATGTTTAGTCTGGAGAAGAGAAAGTTGAGAGGTGACATGATAGCTATGTTTAAATATTTAAAGGGATGTCATACTGAGGATAGGGCAAGCTTGTTTTCTGCTGCTCCAGAGACTGTGGAAGTGGAATACACTGCCTCATAGTGTGGTGGAGTCTCCTTCTTTGGAGGTTTTTAAGCAGAGGCTGGATGGCCATCTGTCAGGAATTGTTTGATTGTGTAGTCCTGGATGGCAGGGGGTTGGACTGGATGGCCCTTGAGGTCTCTTCCAACTCAATGATTCTATGATTCTACATAAGGATGCTCTATACACAACTGGGGACCCTGACTGGTTTTGTTTTGTTTTTGTGAAGCATGCCTGTACACGTGGGGAGTTCTTTTGTTGAGTTGTTTCTTTCCTCTAGGGGTTGCTGGGTATGGACTATCCCATGTCCTGAGATTTCAGAGTCACAACATGAGGGCTGGTGAGGACCTTATGTGATGTTACAGAAGGTGATCTATGGTGAAGTTACAAGGGTGATATTACAGGGGGCAGCCCATGGTAAGTATGACACATTAAGCATCAACCACAGCTTCACAGAATGTTCCATTGAAAAACACAAAACATCACATTGAACAAATGAAGAAAATACACACATATTTTTCAAGGTAATGTTCTCACTCTCAGATTCCTCCTACTTACCCTGAAGACCAGAGAAGAGAGCCCAGGTCCTAAGACCTAGCAACTCAACTCTTTACATGTTCTCCCCTCTTTGAATTTTGATTCATTGATTCCATTCACTTACCTAAAAAGTCGATAGAGCAAGGTAAGCATGCTTGACAGGTAACTGACATTCTCCCCACACCCATTTTTTCCTGCTGTGGTGAGATCTATTTCTATTTAGTTTGTCATATTTCTTTTGTAGCCTTGTTTCTATACATATAAATTAGCACATACTTTACATAAATCTTTTTATAAATCTGTGTCCTCTTTGCCTGTTGTTGTTGTTGCTGTTGCTGCTGCTGTTATGTGTTTCCCTTTTGATGCAGAAGTGGCTGCCCTTAGTAGGATTGGCACTAGAACCTACATGATAAAAACTCACTGTACAAATGTAACACATCAGGAACTGGGTCTTTCATCCTAGAAGCAACACAGAACAACTTCTCATTTCTACCATTTCATCCTGTAACTGCTGACTATTCATGAGGAGGTTGACAACTGATCATTTGAGGATTCAAATATCAAATTATGAAAGATACTCTTTTATCATCCATGTACTGCATCTTTGAGTTTCTTGATGAAGTGTCTATCAGTGCCAGAAATGTTTCTTTAAGCAGGGTCTCTTTGCTTCTATCTGCATTTACTAAAACTCTATTCAGAACACTGTTTACCTTCAGCTTAATTTGATCCTCAGGAATTTACATGCAGTTTAGAGTTTCAGAATAAATCCCTCAAGTAACTCCTCATGACTTTTATGGTAAAAAGCAAGTCAGTTCCCAAAAGGCTACATCGGCATAAATGCGCACACTAGTTTTTTAAGACTGCCCACATCCTGGCACTGTGGTCATTCACTTTTTAATGAAGTCTGGATACCACAGCATATTTGCTACACCAGGAATCAAAATGTTTTCAGTATGATGCTAGTTAAGGAATGTCTTTGAGGTCTATCAAGTCCCCTCTTAAATTATCCAGTCCTTTGCATTTCAGACAGTCCAAAACCAGGCTGAAAAATTACACCCATCTCAGTCCCTATAAAAGAACTGAGAAAGAAGGGTTTTTAATGGAGCTTTGGCAAAAATCAGTGCAAACAATATAAACATGTAAAAATGGAAATGTTTAAGAAGAAAATACTGTACTTTTTCAGAAAAATAGCATTTAGTAGTTCATATTGTACTTTAGTTTAAGGTGTGACAGGAAGTACAAATGTCACTGTACTTTTCCTTAAGCAAATGTCTCTTACTAACAAACATTCAGTTGCATTATGACAACTGAAGCTCTAGGCATCTACTAATATTCGTTGTATCTGCATTTTTTTTCATCAGTAAGTAGGAGGTGTCAGAGTCAATGGTGATTCTGCTGGTTTAAACAGACCTGTTGAGATCTGCTACACCTTTGATGTCAAACGGATTTATTTTTTTAAAATAAGACCAAAAATAAAGCCATTTTAAAACAACTTTCCCCACACACAACTGATTCTGGCAAATTCTGCTTATCATCTATTCCACTCTCTATATTAAATGTCTATATATGCTGTATGACAGTACTTGTTGTGATTTTTCATCTGTAGTGCCCCAAATCCATGAATCCCATCACCTATCTCCAAAAAAATGCCTGGAATTTACTTAGGGCAAAACAATAATTTTAATTGTTATTTTTAAATTGTTTTAATTTTTTTTTATTTTTACTTGTTTTTATATTGTAAACTGCTTAGGGAGAGCGTTGGCACTGATAAGCAGTATAGAAATGTAGTTATAAATAAATAAAATAAATAAAAACACCAGTTTTGCTTGCTTAGTGCTATTAAACACACTGTTTTCCAGGGCAGAGATCTACAGCTGAGAATGGTAAAGGTCCAGACTGAACAAGACAGAGCAACATGGTCTTGATCATGATATAAATAATGTTGTTGCACACTACTCTTTTTGGTTTTGTGGAGAACTTCACACAGACCAAACATAAGCAGTTTTGGATTTTTTAAATTATTGTATTTAAAAAGACAAACATTTACAAACAACTTTTAAAAAATGAAAAAAAGAGACTAAAATTTGTACTTCCTATCATCAGGTTTTGAACTTGCCTATTGTTATCTCTAAGAAACTTTCCTTTTTGACATTTTTTATCATGTTGTATATACAATATTTCATTACCACACAATATACAAATGCTTATGATACCATTTTCTTTGTTATTCTTATCTAAAAGATCTTTACATTTTCCGTAACCTTCTAACAGACATACATTTCTAATTCTTTCTACTTTATTATTGTCTATACTCTCGTACTCTAGCTTGTTACATCTTAATCTGTTAACCAAGTAATCGCATATTTGTTCCATTCCAATTCCCAAATTTCTATCAGTTTTCCCCACTCTTTCCTAAACTTTGTTGTTGATTGGTGATTTATCCAATAAGTACTCTGTTCCATCTGAGCTACTTCTAACAATTTTGCCATCCATTCTTCTACATTTGCGAGTTCTTTTTGTTTCCAAGCAGTTTCGGATTTTAAATGTGAAGCAGAACAGTTGGCATTATCCCAGAAGTAGGCAGCCATGGAAGATCCGGATGGCCCAAAGCCCATTTTGGCCTCTCCCCAAACCACTATGTACCTGGTCATTTCCCCCAAACTAGAAGTTATGTTCCAGACACCTCTGTCCCCTCCCTGCTACTGTTTGCAAGACCTTTAGGGTGCAAGAGCCCCAGAACAGTAAATACAAGGAAAATCACATCAACTGGAAACTTTTGGAGGCAAAGAGATTCCACATAAACATTAGGAAGAACTTCCTGACAGTAAGAGCTGTTTGGAAGTGGAATACACTGCCTCAGTGTGTGGTGGAGTCTCCTTCTTTGGAGGTTTTTAAGCAGAGGCTGGATGGCCATCTGTCAGGAATGCTTTGAGTGTGTATTCCTGCATGGCAGGAGGTTGGACTGGATGGCTCTTGTGGTCTCTTCCAACTCTATGATTCTATGCCCTAACCTCCAGCATAGAATTTGTTGGAACAGCACTGCATGCAGATGCTACCAGAAAAGGTATACTTAAGAGTTAATGTTGTTCTTAATACTTGGGAGCAATTGCCCCCGCCCCCACCTTAGCAGGGGTCAAGCACCAAGCAGAAGTGCTGCTTAGCATCTAGTTCAGTGGTTGTTAACCTTTTAGGGACTAAGACATCATTGAAGATCCATCACATAGAAATACACTGGACTGCGGCAGGGGATGGGGGACATACAATGATTTTTCCAGTTAGTAAAAAGACACAGTTTTACCTCTGTCTCCTACAGGACCAGAACAGCAGAACACCAGAAGAATGACTATGCAGTAAGGTAGTACAGAAAACAGAACCTTTCAGCTGCTCTACCACTTTCCTTCAGCATGCAATAAGCCACCCAGTCTGGGGCCCTTTCACACTATGCAATTATAATATAATGATTATATAACACACTACTGAGGTTCCGTCCTATGGAATCCTGGGATCTGTAGTTGGGTGAGGCACTAGAGATCTTTGGCTGAGAATTCTAGGTAGCCCTCCCTAAATGGCACATCCCAGAATTCCATAGGAGGCAGCCATAGTAGTTAAAAGTGGAATCATGTGTTTTATTTGTGTAGTGTGAAAGGGGCTTTGCCCTGGAAAGTTTCCAGGGAATGCCCTGCCCCCTCTACAATCCCCATTCTCCACCTCTGGGGTTTTCTTCCACACTAATTAAAGAGTGTGGAGAAGCTCTGGTTATTTGTTCTTCTGGACTAATAATGTTGGTATTATTACACAAATCCTAGTTTAAATTAATATAGATGTTTTTGACACTTTTCAGTTCAAAATGCTTCTGTTAAGTGAGGGGAAAAGAATAGGAAACCTTGGTTAGGAATCTTGGGTTAATCAGAGCATGAGGAAGCCTTCCTCTTTAAACCACTAGCATTCTTACTCATGATGGATGGATCCAATTCCTGAAACCCTGCAGGCTAAGGATACACTGTACTCCGAGACAGACTGTTTCTGATTATTGAAAATTCTTGTTCTTCTGCTGCCAGTGGCATAGCAGTTTGTAATGATCAGCCAAAGTAACATGCAGCAGCAAGAAAACAACATAGATCAACCAGGCAGAGCAGAAAGATTTGCTCTCCAGCAGCCATCTGACAAAGTCTTCTACAATGCAGTTTGTCTCTGACAGCAAGTCACAGGAGTGTTCCATTAAGTCTTATGTAATGACAGTGCTTGCTGGAAGAAGAGCAAAAGGAAGAAGGTGGTTTTCCTGTATGGGCACAAACAACCCAATTAGCAGTGCACAAATCTGCTCAGAAGTCTTGCTGAGTTCAACAGGACTTGCTCCCAGGTCACTGTATAGGACTGTGGACTAAATTAGATTTTTAACAATGTTATTACAATGTGCATTCCAAATACTTGCATAGCTTGTGCTACATTGAATATAAGGTGGATGCCATAAGGCAGGGACCATGTGGCCCTCTCAGTGTTTTAAAATGTGGTGTCTCTTGAAGAGAAAAGCTATCTTGAGGGAAAGTGCTAGGATCACATTCACACACAAGAAACTGTATATTTATTGCAATATAAATTGATTATCCAGAGGAAACAGGGGTTTGGGCTTGAAAGGGTCCAAAGGAACTTGTGGTGAAGAGGGGCACCTGGGAGCTGCATGGAGCCTGCAAGTCATGCTTTGCTTACCTCTTGTCTGGCACACCAGTAGGGCTGCTCTGAGCCAGAACTGAAAGTGGCCCCAAGCTTCTCAAAATAGTGTTTGGCACTGAAACTACCATGTGTCACTGGTGCAAAATGAACTTTCTTGATGACTAACAGATGCATCAGGTGTTTCATAGCAAAGAAAGGCAGTCAGGGGTCCCTCAACTGACAAGACTCTGGATTCACCTTGCATTGGGATGACAGGCTGAGTCCCCAAACCTAGGAAGCATATGCCATTGGCCTCTAATAACATGCATTTTATCCCCCAAACCATGCTTCTCAGGCTATCTGATATGGGGGACTGGCATTTTTCCCCCCAATGTTCCATGGTCCAGCAGTATATTTGTGCCCATTGGATGCAATTGAGTCTTTTCTTCCTGGAAACTTGCCAGGGACCAACAGACAATGTCTCAGGGACCAGAACTGGTCCAGGACCACCACTCTGAGTAGCATTGCTCAAGACCAAAGTGTGATTTCAAGCAAAAGGCTTCCAATTATGGGATTCTAAATGAAGAAAATCCTCTTATGCAGGTGCAGCCTATCTTTATATTCATGAAGTTGTTGGAAGAGCAACAAGCAACAAACAGAAAATTTGCTTCTTCACGCTCCTCCTAGCTACTGTTATATCCTACCTGGAAAAGGCCTTCTCAGACGAGGAAGGTGAAGAATGAGCTCAGATAACATACTCCAATTAGAGCTAGAGGAGGCTGGCAGTCCTGCCCTGAAAGCATAGCCTGGACCATCACATGCTAACCTTGAAGAAAAGGAGCTAGAGGATAAACTACCAATTCTTTTAGAGTGTCACAGAATAAAATAGCAACAAAATCACAGGCAAGCATGTGGCTTGCCTTAAAAAGAAAATGTTGAGACAATAAGGCCAGCTGTCCTGAGTTACAGCTAGTTATAAATTAGCACAGCCAAGGCTGCATCTATGCTGTGAAACAACAGCTTCACCAGCTTTGGCATTATGTTGGTCCCCACTGTCTAATTTTCTGAGCCCTCCCTTGCTTTTTGGACTCTTCTGTTACTCCCTGACAGCCCTCTGACCCTGCTTGGACTGCTTTTTGTGCTTTAATCCTGGGGCATTTCAACCATCCTCTGGTCTTTTAAATCCTTAGTGTATGACCCTGGACTGATTTGATTTCTCCTTTGTTTGTTTCTTGAGCTAAGGGTGTACTCTCCTGGACATGTGATACCCTGAAATAGGCCAAAAGTAAGGCACATGGTCTCTGAGGTTCTCAGAGTAATCTAATATTGTTATCTCATGGAGTGCTAAAGTAGGATAGAATATGAGGCCTAGCTATATTAAGTATAAGATACAGTAATGCTTTTGTGCCCATTGGAGTTGTACATGCTGGCAAATTCTCTTGGTGGACAGGATCCTTTATCACCATGATGGTACACCACTTGCCTTTAAGCTGCCATGTAGCAGTAACCCTATAAGCCATCCTTAGTTCGTGCGCCCACCTATGAAACTGACAGCAGGTAGAGTCTGGCTGCTGCTATGACTGTCCATATTTAGTCTAGAGGATCAGCTTCTAGATTTTTTTGTCTCCCAGTTATGTTTCAGAACTTGGAAAAGTTGGATGAGTTATAGTCCAAAAAGTAACTTTTCTGAGCTCTGTGGTGAACCTAACGTGAGGCCCACTGGGCAAGAACTTGCTGTTCTCCATCCCCAGAGCACTGTACCATTCTGCTCAGCAAAAGATGTGAGACTGAAAACAGTGGTGTAATAAAAGTACCGTAAGTCTTGCCAGAATCAAAATGCTTTTTGTTAGGAAGAACAGCAATGTCATCTTCCAGCCCCACCTCACCAGGCTTCCCTGTTCCCCAGGAGCTAAGCTGAAATCTTCAAAGTAGTTTTTAGCTCTGAGCCAGCGCAGTGTAGTGGTTTGAAAACTGGACTACAATTCTAGCAACCAGGGTTTGAATTCTCTGCTCAGCCACAGAAACCCACTGGGTGACTTTGGGCAAGTCACACTCTTCTAGCCTCTGAGGGTAACAAAGACAACCCCCCTCTGAACAATTCTCGAAAAGAAAACTCCATGATAGATTCACCTTAGGATTGCCATAAGTTGGAAATGACTTGAAGGCACACAACAACAACAAAGTTTTTGGCTGTATATGTGGATTTTACCCAGGAACAATAATTATGCAAATTATCTCCTAATGTAATGCAGAGTATTTCTGGGTGGCTGCGTATTGAATGGGCAGTTAAGACCCATTAGTCTTATAACCCCCCCTTATTGTAGATAAAAGGGAAGGATAAGAATCTAGTGGCACCTTTGACTAAACAATTTGACTAAACTTCAGCATAGTTTGTGGAATACAGCCTACTTCAGATGTATCCCCAGATTAATCTTTTTGTTTTTGAAGAACTGGACTGTAGTCCAGGAAAGCCTACACTGAACACTAGTTGGTTAGTCTTAGGGCCTTACCGCACTCTGAAGAAAAGCGACAAGGCAGCAGGAATGTTCCATCTTCCCTGCTGCCTTACCACATGTTGTCACCATCTTCCAGCACTCGTTTGTTCTGGTCCCATGGAGGGCTGAGGTAAAACCGTGTCCTTTTGCTAATGGGTTTTTCTGGTTAGCAAAAAGACTTGTTTCTTCAGTCCCCCATGAAACGGGAACAAAAAATCATGATGCCATGTGGTAAGGCAGCACAGGAGACAAAATGTTCCTGCTGCCTTGTCACTTTTCTTCGGAGTGCAGTAAGCCCTTCCAAGGGATCCACAAGACTCCCTTTTCCTTACCATTTCATACTAAAACAGTAATCTCTTTAACACAATCATCTCTTTAAAAATTATTCTTGCTAGAAATTGGAACTGTGAAAATGGTTTATTGATATAGATCAAGGCAGTTGCCTGAATTATGGACTCTCTTTGGGAGAATATTAGAACTGTTGTGAGGATACCTATGCTTTGAATTTGACCACCATACGTCTGGATGCAATTTGGCAGGAAAGATTTGCAAATAGCCCTTCACTTGGTGAGGAGCTGGACAAGGTAAGTTCCCTTTCTCCCTCCCTCTACTGCAAAATTATGGCCAGTATCAACCACTGCACATGATGGGATTATAATTCCACTGAAATCACTGGGAATAACAAAGAGAGAAGAAAATACATTTTAGGATATATCTCTATTCCTCAACAAGACCCTTAAATCTGGCCCCTGCTACATTCTGCTTCAAAGGCACAGCACATAATAACTTCTTTTTGCTTTAGCTCGCTTATTTCATTGTCTGGAGCTATATAACCAATTATTTTCCCAAGGACCCCCATGTGTACTTAGATGGATGGATGAAAAAGGAAGTCCATGCCAAGAACAGACTGATTTGTTCTTTGTTTTCTTGAGTGTTTCATTTTCGTTTTGTCTCCCCCCCCAAATAAAGGAGATTAAAACAGATCAAATAGCAAGAGCACATGTAAAACTAATACACGTGTTAAAAACAAAAGTGGACTGTATCTGACCCAAAGGTTAACAAAGTATTAAAATTAACAAATATATAGCAAAGAAAACTCACTTTGTTACAACGAATGTCCTTTAATTCATATTTCACAGAAAGCTATTTTAAATTAGTGACTTGAGTGCTTTTACCTGAAGCTTTTACGTGGTTGTGTTGCTCTTCAGATGTCATTGGACTATAGCTCCCAGCAGCCCTAGCCAGGATAGCCAATGGTGAGTAATCTTGGGGTGTAACAGTTCAACAATATCCCATGAATCACATGATTCCCATCCTTGCCTTACAATGAATTGATCTGCTGAATGCTAGAGTGGGAAAGCACAAACCACCAAAGACAATTATAAGGGATGGTTGGAGTTGGAGTCTAACAACATCTGGTGAGACCTAACTTAGCCTAGGGCTAAACTACATGATGCACTTAATGGAACAGGAAGAGCCTCAAAAGCAAGGTGTGGGAACACATGGCCCTCCAGAAGTTCTTAGACTACAACTCCAATCATCCCTCATCACTGGCTAGGCCTACAGCTCAACAATATCTGGAGGACCCTCATATTTTCCAGCTTTGCTCACACGGTGTGGTATACTTAACTCTTTCTCTGCTGGTTGTTGTTTTTTAACTAAAACAAATTAAAATGTGTAAAGGTTACTGCTCTGGACTACAACCATGGTCATAAACCATGTTGTCTGGAAGATTATTGGAGCCGCAGTCCAGAAAGTAACCAAGTTCTAAAAATCACACACACCCCAGTTATATGAATATATAAGAATATATTCAAGCTTGTAGCACATTCTAAAAAGTAAGGTCAAATTTATTCCATTCATGTTAAGAGTTATATTTGCCTCAGCTGTATTTGAAACAGCTGTATTTGTGATGTGGAACCAGAAGAAATTGCATTAACAAAGTCCAGTATACAAAAAGTAAAGTGGTACATCAGGTTTCAATATTTTGTATATATTTTTCAAGGTCTATTTAAAGTTTTTCCCATGATCATTTTTTTAACTCTGAAAGAAAATTCAGACTCATTTGTCAATATTATTGGTAGCAATAGCATATGGTTCACAAACAGGAAGCATAATCCCACAGATGTTCTGAACAATTTCCCAAAGGAGAAAAGAACCTTTGTTTCCAAACCGCAACATCACTTATTATTACTTTGTGTAGTTACTAAATAATTTTCCAGGAAAGCCAACAGCAAGCAAATTTAGAAGAAAGCATGCATCTGATATTTTTCACATATAAAGGGAACAAAGTGCCATTCTTCACTCTAATTTATGGGGAATATGTTGTGTATTGTTATTCAATTAGGAACTCCTGGTTGATTCAAGTATTCCAAACTCTGGGGTTAGAACTGCAAAAGAAATGCTGGAACGCCATTGAATAGGTAGTGACTGCCATCTGTTGGCCGCAGAGATTTTAGCAAAAAAATTAGCCTATATCAGGGCTACAGAGCACATTATCTTTCAGACATTATTGGGTCACAACTCACTAACATAAGCTAGGACTTGATGGGACCTGCAGTGTAACAACATGTAAAGGGCCCCATATTTCCTTGCCCTGGCTCGTATTGGCCTGGCTAATCAGAAAGCTTGTCCAAATCACAACCTCCAAACAACTTGTCCAAAGCTTGTCCAAATCATGACTTCCAAATAAGCATGTTTCAATGGAGGGAGTAGGTTGAACTTTTTAGTCCCAAAGTACTGTAATAGAAGTTAGGGGTGGGAAGAATACGTGAAAATATTTGAAAAGTGGTCAAAAAAATGTTTCTCAACTGTTGACAAACCCTGATGAGAAGAATCTGGGGCTGATGGCAATCTTTGCTGTTTGGGAGTTATTCTATGCAAAATTCATACATGGTTGTTTTGCACAGAATAATAATATTTATATTATAATACAGTCAGCCCCCTGTATCCACGGATTTGGCATCCACAGTTCCCACTATCCACAGCTTGAAAATATTCCCAAGAAAAATAAATTCTAAGAAACAAACCTTGATTATGCCATTTTATATAAGGCACATTATTTTACAACACCGTTGTATACAATGGGACTTGAGCATCCACAGATTTTGGTATCCACGGCAGGTCCTGGAACCAAACTGCAGATACCAAGGGCTTGCTGTATTTTTAATATATAAAATGCTGTTTCCTACATTGAAAATGCTGCCTCCTGCACAAAACAACCACATTTAAATTTTGTACAAAATAAATCTTTTTTGAAAATGGCAGTTCTCGAAGACTTTCTCACTGCAAGAAGAAAATTGGTAAAATTACATATTACTCCCTTTAAGAAGAAAATTAGGTAATAATTACTGTATATCCCTAATACTATAGAACAACCAGGACTTGTTCATGCAGATAATTTATGTAATGCAATCCTAGGTGTTATTGGATAGCAGCTCCCAGTATTCTTCACCATTGGCTATGCTCGCTGGAACTTATGGGAACTGAAGTAAAAAAAAATATCCAGAGGATCATACTTTGCCCACCCCTGATGTGGTATTTACAAGGGCCTTTTCATACTATAGCTCCATGATTCCACTTTAACTGCCATGGCAACATCACATGGAATCCTGGGATTTGCGGTTTGGTGAGGCACTCTCAAGCTGAGAATTCTAAATGCCCCTCCCTAAATTGAAAATCCCAGTATTCAATAGGATGGAACCATAGCAGTTGAAGTGGAACCACAGCACTATAATTGTGTAGTGTGAAAGGGCCACCAATAAAGCCACCGCAAAAACAAATTATTAGCAGTATAGAAAGCACTTGATTCTCTTTAACGGGCTTACCACATGCCAAAGTAAAGTGGCAGTGCAGCAGAAAGGTTCCATCTTCCGTGCTGCCTTACTGCACAATGTCATTATTCTTCTGGTGTTCTGCCGTTCCAGTCCTGTGGGAGACTGAGGTAAAACTACATCTTTTTGCTAACCGGTTTTTCTGGTTAGCAAAAAGATGCGGTTTTACTTCAATCTCCCATTGGTTTTATCTCAGTTTTTCCTGTTAGCAAAAAGATGTGGTTTTACCTCGGTCTCCCATGGGATCAGAACAGAAGAATGACAACATTGTGCAGTAAGGCAGCACAGAAGACAGAACCTTCCTGCTGCACTGCTGCTTTACTTCAACATGTGGTAAGCCCCTATGTTTTTTCAGGCCCAGCTTCTGTCTAGAGGCCACAACAAAATGACTGCTGCCTTGCTGTCCAAAGATGATGGTGGCTTCCGGTTAGCCTTTGAAGTGCAAAGAGAGAATCATAGAATCACAGAGTTGGAAGAGACCACAAGAGCCATCTAGTCCCTAAACTGCAGGAATACACAATCAAAGTACTCCTGACAGATGGCCATCCAGCCTCTGTTTAAAAACCTCCAAAGAAGGAGACTCCATCGCACTGGACAGCAGAATTTTAACAAAGATCAGAGAGGTTCGAAGATATTTTAAACTATTCTCACTCTTCTGATTATGCTTAAATTTAATTGGATTTTATGTCATTCCTGAAGATCTGGATGGGTTTGCCTTGGTGACGGGATGGTTTTCTAGCTTCCTCCTCTTGGATGAAATGTCTCTCTCTTATTTTAGTGTTATCAGTCCTCTGTGAGAGGAAGAGTGGGAGATGATTTACTAAGGCAGGAACAAGGAAAAAGTCTGAGGAGTAGAGTAGTCATTTATGAGTCAACACAGGACTGTTAACTGCCATGTATTTAGTGAGGATGTGTTGCAAATGCTCCCGAGAACCTTTAGGAAAACATTGGGTAATCTGAAAAGGATTACTATGAGAACAGAAAGCCTGACAGGCTCTATAGAAAATGGAAGAAAGAAAGAAATTGTTACATCGAATATCTACAGGCTGTACAAACCCCATCCATGCTTTAGACCTTAACACACTCCAGTTGTCCTGATTTGGCAGGCACAGTCTCAATTAATCCTATGGCATCCCACTTTTCAGATGCTTTTAAAATGTCCCAGTTTCTCTCTCCTCTTCTTACTTTCCTCCTTTGTCCTAAGCTTACGTCAGTTGCTGCAAACCGAATTCAAACTGCAGAAGTACTTTGCATTCAATTAATTCAGTAAAGAGGGAGGGGAGACGCCCAGTATGCTCAGGAAAAAGCAAACTTCTGCAGCCTCTCCTAGCTTCTCCGTTTTTCCTTATTAATAACATTTGCCATCCTGAACCCACTGTGAAGATGTTTAGCCACATGTGTCCTAGTTTTAACCAGTGAAATGTTGGAGGGTATGCCTCAAGGCTCCTGATCCTGTCTAAACTTGAAAGCTAAGCATGGTCAGCTCTGGTTAGTACTTAGATGGGAGATTGTCAATGAATACCAGGAGCTATAGGCAGATGTGGCAGCACGCGAGGATGATGAAACAGGTCCTGGTTTCAGACAATGTTGTCGTCCTTGTGTTCTGACTCTGTGCTGCAGCTGCAAGTAAAGCATCACTTTTCATTGACAGGAGCTCCAGCACAGAGTCAGCATGTGAGGATGAAGCCGACGCCTGAATCTAGGACCTGTTCGTGGGACAGTAATGCCATCCTCATGTGCTGCTCTTATGTTTTTTGCACGCATCTGATAGTCTCCTAACTGTGAGTCCCAACTAGAGAGTAGACTCCTTGCATCAAACTTACATACATGTTGACTTACCAAGTTCATACTGATTTAACAAGTCTACTCTACTTGGAACTAACAGCTACATTTAGGCCTCTATATGTAGAGGCAAACTTCTTTTTATCACAAGAAAACAGCATGTCCAAAGCCTAAGGCTGGAAGACTGGATGGAACAAAATGTTATTACTGAGAAAATATTTAAAAGAAAACCTATTGTTCATGTAAGTACAGGGCCAAATAATGGGAAGTGGAGAGATTAATCAGCAATGAAAAGCACTGTTATTAATCGCTCCCAGGGCATGGAAAAGCTATTGTAATACCTTTGTGGTGTAACTTTAATTTTATTTTAGTTACTGTTATACTTACAGACATGTTGCATCACTAAACAGTGAAGCAAGAATATCACATGGTTGAAGTGTTGTTGCCTTATGCTTTGGATCATGCTGCTGTCTTGCGCTTTGTTGTGGATGCTGAGGTGATGAACAAGACTGATGGGGAAAGTGTATGTTTTGTCCCACAGCCAAATACCTGGTGGCATTCAGCATTTATATATATATAAACGCTGAATGCCACCAGGTATATAAAAAGTACCTATTTGGGTTACTTTTGAGAAATGGACATGTAAAGAATATTTTTGTAAAAATTACAAATATGGCCAAGATTCTACTTGCTTGTAGCAAAATGTAAATATACACCAGTAGAGTTACACTGGATCCCACAGTTGGGTAATTGATTGTGTAACAAATGCCTTACTTACTCTCTATACAACAGTCAGTTAGCAACAGTACCCACTAAATGAAAAGTGAGAGCAGGCTGCGTGGGTCCTTGCAGAGTAACTGGTTGCACTAAGGGTCATACGTATGCAAATTTTGAGACAGTGTGACTACTTGCAGAACCATTTTTATGCTAGCACAATGCCCCATATCATTTTATGGAACATTAGAAGGTGTGACTCATTAGAAGGAAAAAAAGTAAGGTAGAATGCAGTAGGAAAAGAGAAAGACACATCACAAGTGGATAGATTCAATCAAGGAAGCCACAGCCCTGAGTTCACAAGATCTGAGCTGGTCCTGTTGATAACAGAAACACTTGGCAGTCTCTCATGTATAGGGTCACCATAAGCTGAAGTCAACTTGATGGCAATTAGCAACAACAACGTCCCAATACGATTCTGCCTTATAACTGTCATTATATTCTGCACTGGGATCCAGAACTGTAACCAATTACTTTTTTTAAAAAAAAATTCAAGCTACGGCAAACATTGTGGATTTTCCTTTCCAACTGTAGCCCATCACACCATCCACTTGGAAGGTCCTCAGTCTTTGAGCAGTGTGAGAGTCTGCAATAGGAAGGGCAGAGCTTGGGAAATGGGCATGCTGGTTGGTGATTCTGTGATTTTTAGTCCAAATAAACAACTTTTCCAAGCTCTGATGCCCTGAACAGCAAGCTTGCATGGAGAGGTTTGGCTTACCTCAGTTAAAGCTCAGGTACCTAATGCCATGATGATGTGTTTAGTAAGGTAATGTTAGATGACAGAGTACTTAAAAATTGAATGGCTGTAAATTATCAGCCAACATAAACAGTGTGAGCTTCTAGTTATTATGTTTCAGACATTCATCTATCTGATTCTGAAGTTATCAAGAAAAGACAGCTTTCGATATCTGCAAAATATTGTTCAGCAGCTTAAATATAAAACCCAGTTTTCACAAAAAGGAATATCACTATTTATTTATTTATTTTTCCAAAGAAGGCATGATCACATTCTTCCAAGTTTTTCTTTTTTTCTGAAGTGGCATTCTACCATTTGAGAAGCTATCGTGGCACTTCATTTTCACACATTGTCTTCAGCATATGATGATGCATATATGAGAACACTTGTAAATTTGCATAAATATATCTGTACCAAGAGGTAATGGAGGATTTCATCCATCTGTGTATGCCACCCTGAAGAAAACATTTTATTTTAGAGCTTTCTTTAAAAAAAGAATGTTGTAATATCTGTCACAGAAAAAGATCTACTATTTTCCTTTGGACTAAAACAATTACAGTATGCCATTTGTGAGCATTAGTTACAGTAGATGAGCAGAAGATATGGAATAAGCCTGTTCAAACACCTGTGATATCATTCCATGGTGATACAGAAATGGCAGCATATCATTTGGACAGCTAACATATGTCTTGTACTGATTGCAGAGTTAATAACTCCAAAATATGCATTTACTAATTGTATTGAAAATGTTCATGTTACTCTACAATTCTATGATCCTATGATTCTATGTGTTGTATTATATTTAAAAGTTTTGTACAGTCTTCTAATGTATTATATTCTATTTAATACCAGCACTTGCAAATGTTACTTTCCTGGAATGCAAGTCCCAAAATTTCCCAGCCAGCATGAAGCTCTGGGAATTGTCATGCAAAAAGGTAACTTTTTGATGTTTTGGCTGCAATTGCTATACTTTGGCAAGACCCATGGGTTCTTTGCCATTTGTCAGCTAGCCTGTATCTGTTTGGAGGTTCCTCTTGTCATCATCTGTTTACTTGGGCTCCCAACTCATGTATAACAGTGTAGTTCAAACAGGCAGAATTGGCATTAACACTTTACTTAAGCACTCTTAAGTCTTGAACTCTCAGGATTTTTAACATGGGAGAATGAGCAGGCTGTAACACAATCTTATTGATCTTTTAGGATATTTTATTAACATGGACACACACACACATTACTCCTCTTGGATTGGAACATGGACTTCACATTGTCTAGGCACACATCCTATATTTTATATTTTGATTTTACATTCCGTGTAGGGATTCACACACCTTACAGCATCTGTGGATGAAACACACAGGCATTGCAACACATTGTAGCATCCATTATATGTTTCTGCAACAGGCACTTATCTCCTCAGATGAGCAATATCTATTTAATATAGCCTATTTAATATTTAATCTAAATATTAAATAGGGTATATTAAATAGATAATTTTTATCTGAGGAAAGAACCTCAGGAGAGAGAGAACCTCTAATCTATTCTCTCTCCCTCTCTCTTATCAGCATTTTAATGTAATCTATCAGCTAGGAACAGCATCAACAGCGTAAAAGAGAGCTAGGTCTGCATTTGAGGCTTTAGACTTTATCACACAAGGGTTCTATTGCGGGAATAGAGCAGGATAGTAGTGTTATTGGGGAGTACTTACTGTACAATGTTGTCTCTATCTCATTGGTGGTATGTGCTTCAGTCGTTCCAGTAGCGTACCTTATCATTGATAGGGAAAACCCATCAATGGCTCCCAATAATGCTGCTATCCCAGTAGTTCCCCAAGTGTAGTAATCCCTTCCATTTCAGAAATGGAAGAGACAGCTGTCATATGGCACAAGGGGGTGGGATTCTCTTCCTCTTCCCCTCCCTTGCCTCTCCCCCATGCTGTTTTCAAGCAAATCAGCAATGTCTTCCACTTTTTTCCTTTTTTTGCTGCTCTGAGTTGCTGGCCCAGTCTCGCTTCTCCTGCCCTCCCCATGCTGTTTTCTTACCCCCTCCTCCAACCCCATTTCTCTTGCCCTCCCCATGCTGCTCTCTCACCCCCCTCTTCCCTCCCCTGCCAAATCTCGCTTCTCCTGCCCTCCCCGTGCTGCTCTCTCACCCCCCTCACCTGTCCGATCTCACTGCTCCTGCAAGACTGTAACTCAATTTGGCATCAGCATCCACTGCAAAGAAAGGGTTTTCCCCTAAGGGTCAATGAAGGGACCTGTGACCCTGTGATGGAGAGTATGCAATGAAACAGGCTCCCTGCTCTACATTGATGGATCCTCATGACCAGGTATTCTTCAGATCAGTTTTTGGCAATATATCAGATTGTGTTACAATGTATCTAGTAAGATCTCATGCTAAAACTTCACTTTTACATTCCATGGCCCACAAAAAAAAATCTTCTTCATAACAAAATCATCTAGTTCTTCAAAATGGTTATGGAAGGAAAGGATGGAAGGAAGGGGGAAAGAAAAAATAAATACACAGCCCATTGGTTCTTCAGAATTTAACAAATGGTGCTAGCAGAGTGATTAACACACCCATGAATATGAAACAAAATAGCTAAAACAAGTACATATTTGAACAAAATTTATTCATAGAACTACAGTTTCCATTCATTTCTTTTGTGGGAGGAAAAGGACACTACAGTATATGTGACAGTATCTATCCACACACTCCTCATTTAGCAGTGTATCACCTAAGAATATACAAACCAATCTTTGAATTGCCTAGTGTGTATGTATTTAACTTATTATTGTATAAATGTTCTTTTTGTTTAAGAAAAAGAACAGTAACTGGGCGGGGGGGAGACCACCAAAGGCTCAGGTAACATACTGCAAAGCAGGGTTTGGCATTATCGGTTTTCAGCATTTTAACTTAGAATGGTATTTTACCTATCATTAGGACTTAGTAAAACAATGGAAGTTTGAGAAGTGAGATTATTTTAGCCCACAAAGTAAATATTGACTGTATTTCGGAGTGATGTGTAATGAGCTTTAACAGATATTTTATAATACAAACCTACTGCAGAATGTAGAAATAAGTCACTTTGTTTTCGATGTGGCTTACTGCAGTCTTATTCTGTGCTTATGAATAATTGTACAGCATTTAGAATACAGGTCATAGCACATAGCTACTTCCATAGACCCACCAAACTATAACAAGTTGGAATTCCAAGAAAATGCTATATTGGTTCTATTTCTGAATCTAAGTCTTCATATTTATCTCCACTGAATCCCATGTTTCTGGTTTCAGTCCAGCCTTACAACCTGTCAAAACCATTTTGAATCTTTGTTCTGTCTTCTATGGTGGTATTACTCCAAATGGTGGTCTGTGACCATTGACTGCCTATCCACAGTGAGTTTCCAAGAAAGACAGAAACAATTATTGGGCTGGTCTAAACTTACTGTAAAATGCATGTGTGCCCTTGGTCTTCCAGCTTCATAGCAACCCTGGGATTATCTACACTATTATTATGGACATCAAGGCAAATTGCGACAAATTCAGCAAAAGCGACCACACGTTCCCCCATACTGAGGTCACCTCATAGCAAAATGGTGAGCTAGTTTCCCCTAATCTTTTTTGGCCACATATCCATGGCTGCTCCACTTTTTAAAAAATCTCCTATCAGTCACAGATGTGAACACATGCATTTCCACTTTTGTTGTCACACTCCCATTGGGTGGCCTGGTATAGGCAGGAACCTTACCAACATGAGTATTTCTATTTTTGTTGTTACACTCCATTTGGCTAGTATTGGTGGGAATCTTGCCAACATGAGTATTACCACTTTTGTTGTCACACACTCTCATAGACTAGTGTTGGGTAAATTTGCAAAATGTAAGACACTCCTCTGGTTCTTTTATAACATGGGGCAACTGGCCCTTGTCCATCACTACGCAGTAGCAATTGGAGGTGCAGATATAAATATCAACCAAGCAAATATACCAATATCCAGATATGTGCACAAGTGTGGCACCATTAAAAGAAAATGGTGATCCAGCCGTTCAAACTTCCTGGAGTCTCTTGAGACTTGTCATTTTCTAGCAAGAACAATCACGTGAACAGCATTCCCTTCTGTATGTCCCACCCCAGCCACCACTAGTTCCTCTGCCATCGCCAATGTGAATCTGCCAGCCACATATCCACTCATCCTAGTTTTCAAGGAAATTCTGCAGCAAATCACAATTCTTTTTTCTCTAGATTAAATCCCTCAGGTACCCAAAGGCCTGCACTAGCCACAAATTTATCAAAATGTAATGTGTCCAGATCACTGCCAATATGATGTGAGTGAGGAGTATTTTGATAGCATAGACAAGCCCATTGTCAATTGATACAAATACGTTGCCAGTCCATGGCACATTGGGTAAAAACATCTTAGTCTCCCACATCAGATAGTTTAAGAAGCACTGTTCTGTGATATTAACTATCCCTTCCTCCTTTGGTTCATCTGCAGATCTGATGAACACCATCTTGTCTTTTTTTTTCCTAAGTCATTTCTTAAAAGATTGAAAAGCTGGAGAACCAGGATGAAGCCCTGTGGCTCTTCACTCAAAAATTCCCCTTAATCTGACAAAAAGCCATCCATGAGCATTTACTGAGTATGGTTAAGTTATTAAGATTTCACAAGCAAAGTCATAAAGGGTACTTGTATTTGCTGCTGTTAGCAGCTGTGTAAGGTAAAGAGCAGCCACCTGACCTGCAGCTGGCTAGAATTGGTGTAGCTAGTGGACTAAATGCAGGCTTGCGGGGATTTTTATGGCTATCTTTCCAATCAGTTTTAAGGATTAAAATGTTAAGTGCCAAAAGTCTTGTCAAGCATTATAGTCACATCTCCATAATTAAAATAGCCAGAGGCTTACTTACTTCTTTATTTTTAAAATGAAAACCAAACATTCCTCAAAAGGGACTACAATATTCCCAAAGAGCCTCCCTACCTTCTCTCAGCAACCAATCTTTCCATAGCTATGGCCCTAACCACAAGAAAAACACATTGTTAATTGGGAACTAATTTTTAAAAATGATTCCACCTTTAATTTTAATACAGGTATACCTCGGTTAAACAGCCAATGTGGTGTAGTGGTTTGAGTGTTGGATTAGGACTCTGGGAGACCACGGGCCCGGCTAGACAGGAATACTGTGCTGGGACACGCATTATCTGTATTTTGCAGCAGCTCCTTTTTGTCTCCACAATTTCTGGGGGAAAGGGGACTGCTGGACTCACCTGGCATAGTGCCATGCCAGGCATCTTCTTCCCAGTGGGCATTGCTGGCCTGCTGCGCTGGAATGAGACCTCCCCAGCAGCCAATCAGTTCAAAGGCTCATTTCTTGGAGCCAAATGGCTGGAGAGGTGCCTCTCTCCAAGGCAGGGAGTTTTCCCTCTGGTCTGGCAGCCAGGTATATCTTCCTGGCTGCCTCACAGGGCACTCCAGTTGCTCTCGGTGAAGTGACCCACCATCACTCCGCAGTTCTATGGTTTATTTGCATGTTATTCATTTGTCACAACTTGGGGGGGGCACTGACATGGGTCTGGGCTCCAGGAACATTGGTTTCATGTCCATGACACTGGAAGGGGAGAGGGAGTTACCCTCGGGACCCTGGGGTGTCTCCCGAAAAGGGCATTCCATCTAGCAGGGCATGCACCTTCAGGGATGTCCAGGTTGGTGAGCAGGAAGCCATTTGGGCTGCAGGCCCAGTGGGAGAACCCCATTCAGACCTCCATTACACCAGCAGCAGACTGGCAGCGGGCACATTAGCCAACAGGCGGGTTGGTTGATGCCTGGATCGAGACCCATGTGATGGTATAAACCCATCTTCAGTTTATTCTTGACGTTTCGCTTGCATCTGTGGCTGGCATCTTCAGAGAATGGTTGGGTAGTGTGGGGGAGTATATACTGTGAGTCCCTGTTGGAGAGGATATGTAAATTTGTGTATTTGAATGGCTGGTTCCTGGGGGGGAGATATGCAAGGAGGATTAGTGTCTGTTTGGCTAATGGTCCATTATTTCTGGAAATCCCCTGTCCCTGGGTGGAGCTCATTTACATATGTTGAGTTTTGATTTTGGTGTTTTTCAAGAGTGGTAGCCAAGCTTTGTTTACTTTAAGGGTTTCTTCTTTCCTGTTGAAGTTGTCCAGGTGTTTGTTGACCAGGCCAACAACTATCATGTCAGAATGCACAGAGAAGCTATTGAAATCCACATAGATGAGGGCCAAACACCATAAAGCACTAGATCCTGTCTCATGAAGAGATTCCACCTTAACATTAGGAAGAACTACCTGACACAGTAAGAGCTGTTAGGCAGTGGACTGCACTACCTCGGAGTGTGGTGGAGTTTCCTTCTTTGGAGGTTTTTATACAGAGGCTGGATAGCCATCTGTCATGAAAGCTTTGATTGTGTATTCCTGTTGGTCAGGGGGTTGGACTAGATGTCCTTTGTGGTCTTCTCCAACTCTATGATTCTATGATCCCTCTTTTGTGTCTGTTTCTTTTTAACCTCACTCATCTCTCCCAACTCCATGGTTTAACAGGTTTTTATGTTGTTTTTACCTATTTTCAATTTTTTGTTTGTTTTTATCGCTTGTAATTGTTATTTTAATTGTTCTGTGAGCCGCCCTGGGTCCCACTTTGGGAAAAAGGCAGCATAGAGTTTGCACACATAAATAAATAAATAAATGACCTTGGAAGTTAAGCAGGGTTAGTCCTGGTTAGTACTTGGATGGGAGACCTCCAATGAATACCAGGTGCTGTAGGCTATATTTTAGAGGAAGGACCTGGCAAAACCACCCCTGAGTATTCCTTGCCTAAGAAACCCCTATGCAATTCATGGGATTGCCATAGGGCGGCAGGCGAGTAGAAGGCACATAAACACAGACTCATCCATTTTCAAAAGGAGTCTACACTTTCCCCACAGGTACCCATGTCAATCTATCAACACTCAGCCTGTGATTGGTGAGTAGGAAAGCAGTAGCTCCACCCCCTTCTTCCTTCCACCCACCTTCCCTCCCTCCGCCCCCGCGAGGAAATCACTGCCACGTAGAGATTTACCTACAACCTCCCTTTGCCTGTCCAATCCCAACGCCAGAAGTGATGACGTGTACTGAATGACTCCCTACGAGTCCCTCCTCCTTAGCTTTGACCACATAGAGCCACAGAGGAGGTGCTGCCGCGGGCGGGGTGGGTGGATGAGGGGTTCTGTGTCGGGCTCAGAAGCCCTAACGTCAAAGGGCTCGCGCTCGCGCAGGCGCAGCGAGGGCATTCTTTCCCAACCGACGATTCCCTGAGCTCCACGTGACCTTCCCCTCATTCCCCCGTCGCCCCATGCGCGCGCGCAAAAAAAAAAGAAAGAAAACCACCCCGCGCGCGCGCGCGCGTGCGCATGCGCTGTAAATGAGCGGCCGCCGACGTCCGGCGGCGGAGGGGTGACGTTGCGCTCCTTGGGCCGTGCGAAGCTGAGGGAGCGCATCTTCTCCTCCCTTTGACGGGGCGGCTTCGGTCCCTGGAGGGTGAGCGATGCTCTCGGCGTGAGGCGAGTCCCCGCTCGAGCCATGGCTGCGCCGAGCTGGCCGGAGTCTGTGGCCCAGCAGGCCGAAGAGGTGTCGGCCCGGCTGAGGGAGGTGCTGTCGGCCGGCGTGGGCCTCCTGCGCACCGAGCTGGGCCTGGAGCTGCCGCCGGGCTTGGAGCCTCAGCGCCTGCCCGGCTGGTTCCTGCTCCTCTCCACGTCGCTCGTGGCGCTGCTGCTCCTGCTGGGGCTTCTGTGGGCCCTGGGGTGCGCCAGAGGAGGAGCAGGAGGAGGGGAGGCCCGCCGGAGGAGCCCCAGGAAAAGAGCCGGGGAGGAGGAGGACGAGGAGGAGGAGGAGGAAGACGACGACGAAGGCGTGACGGCCGCCCTGGGCCTGGCAAGAAGCCCTCACAAAGGGGTTGCTGGAACAGGCACGGCGGGGCTCTTGCTGAAGGGAGAGGAGACGAAGAAGCGGAATAAAAAGAAGACACCAGAGAAAACGGGCAGGGTGAGTGGGAACCGTGTGTGTGTCTGTGGCTGAATCCACGCTACACGAAAATCATAACACTTGCAAATGAACTCCACTCACAGACAGGGGGATCTCCAGCAGATAATGGACCATTAGCCAAACAGGCACTAATCCTCCTTGCATATCTCCACCCAGAAACTAGACATTCAAATACACAAGTTTACATATACTCCGCAAGAGGGGTTCACATTATATAAACTCCACACACACTCCTACCCAACCATTCTCTGAAGATGCCAGCCACAGATGCAGGCAAAATGTCAGAAGTAAACTCTTCCAGAACACGGCCTCACAGCCTGAAACACACCCAAGGAAAATCTATGGATGCTGGCCGTGAAGTCTGCGACTCCATCGTTTCTAGTTGGAGAATCCATTGCCTGCTGGAAATGGACCATTAGCCAACCATTTAGCCAGACACTAATCCTCCTTGCATATCTCCACCCAAGAAACTAGCCATTCAAATACCCAAATTTACATATACTCCTCAAGAGGGGTTCACATTATATAAACTCCACACACACTCCTACCCAACCATTTTCTGAAGATGCCAGCCACAGATGCAGGCAAAACGTCAGAAATAAACTCTTTCAGAACACGATCTCACAGCCCGGGGAAAAACCCAAGGAAAATCCACACTACACAAATTATCCAGTTTGAAACTGGATGATGTGCCATGGCCCCTTCCTATGAAATCCAGGGATTTGTAGTTTACATGAGGCACCAGCACTCTTTGGCAGAGAAGGCTAAAGACCTTGTAAAAACTACAAACCCCAGGATTCCATACGAAGGAGCCATGGGGAATCATCCAGTTTCAGACTGGATGATTTGTGCGGCGTGGATTCAGCCAAAGTGTGTGTTTGGATCAGAAATTGGTAGGTTTGAAGGAATAAGGAAAGCCCTAAGAAAGGGGGCAGGGCAGGTGGCTTTAATGCCTCAACCCAGCATCCTTGACATATCTAAGGTCTTCATTTATTTCCACATAATGCTGTCACTTTGAGAGAAAGTTTCTTTGGAAGAGCTGTAGTCAGAGCTAGTGCAGGAACAGCATTTCTAAAGACTGCACTCCACACACACACACCACTCCATTCACTGACATCTGGCTGCAGTAAGAAAATCTCTGCAGTTTTCCTCAGAAGTTTCCTCAGACAGCATACTGCTCACCAGTTGTGAGCAGTCATTTACAGTTTTGTCAGAGCTTGGCAAGCTTTTTTAACTGCATTCCCCAGCATCCCCTCAAGGTGGCATGGCCATTCCCACCGACAGGTTCTGAGAGTTATAATCCAAAAAAAAGTAATGTATCTTGTAATGGTCTTGTTTTAGTTCCATCTGTATAATTCTTTGAACATAACTGCATATATGATGTAAAGGAGCCTCGAGGATTTCATGATGTTTCTTACTCAGAAAGTGGAAGATTTGAAGCAATGGTCCTTGGAGGACTCCAAGGTCATACTTTCTAACTTTAGCATACAGTGCAAGTGCATTTTTTGCTGGTGTTAATCTTAGCCATACATGGATGTATCTATGCCCTGTTCAATTCAATGCAACTTTCTTCAGATTAAATATTAATTGGGTTGGGTAATTCAACTGTGTCTTCACACAGATTTCATGGAATAGAGTGGTTATTCTCTCTCAGGCTGATGTGGTTTAAGTACTCAGGCAATGGTGATAATTCTGTTTTTGTAGAATGAATATGAAAGTTTGTTGGCTTTTTAAAAAAAAATCTTATAATAACATCCCACAAAAATATGATACTTGAGTGGAAATTCCTTGGCCTTAGTAGTGGGATATAAAAACTCACAAATCTTTCCAGGCATGTACAAAATACTTGCTTAAAGAGCTAATGGAAATGTGGTCTCCCTAATTGTTTTACAGTACTTTAGTGCTCCCCATCAGTAAAAATCTCCAGACACTGTGCAAAAATTATAAGCCTAATACAAACTGGTTTTCAGGTTGTGTGACAAAAGCTGTTCAGGAAGATCAGGCCCTTGTAGTGCATTTTTTTTCTGATTAGATATATGTTTGTTAAAATAGAATACAGGCAATACAAATAGCACCAGGGAAGAAACCCACTTACTTATTCCCCAAAAGGTCATACAAGTAACGTTGTGGGGAGGCAGCCAGATCTCTAATAGAAAGGAGTTCCATTAGCATAGTGCTGCAACCACACCAGGAAAACCTTGACCGTAATTTGTTATCACTCTGTACTGCGTCCGAAGAAGTGAGTTTATACCCACAAAAGCGCATGCAAAAATAAAAACCAGTTAGTCTTAAAGTGCTTCGTTTCTTTTTCCCCTTCCCTCCTGTCCCCCTTTTTATTGACCATATGTGGTACCCAATGGACCATGCTACTCTGTGGCACCGCAAGCAGACCTAAATAGTTATGATTTTGGTTGTGGCAAACTCATATGGTATAATCCTGTTATCTAGTATAATGGCACACTTGAAAAGCCCTTAAAAGTTTGTATAACAAACAGTAACAATATATAATTGGCCCTCCACATTTGCACCCAGGACCCCCGCAAAAGTGGGAAAAATACAAATATCTCTACCCTGCCACCCAAAACCCCTTATTTAACACACACAAAAAGTATGATCCACGGATTCAACCTACTGGCGGTGCCTTTGAAATGGGGAGGGGGTCCTTTCCAAGGCAGAAGTAAGTGACTGGTGGGGCTTGCCGCCATCTCCACTGCTGCCCAACACCATTTCTATTAGGGATTTACAAGCCTCACCATACATTCAGTCTCACGAGGCTTGCAGTCCCTATTAAAAATGGTATAGGGCAGCAGCAGCAAATAATCCGCGAATAATCAAATACACAGAGGTTAAACCCATAAATGCGGACAGCTGGCTGTATTTCCAAGGCTAATGTGAAAGGGTTGTAGAATAGATTGGACAGATTTTTGCATGCTGTATTACAGATTATGGCATTTTGATTTGTTTATTTTTTGTTGTTGTTGGAGTACAACTTTAAGAAACATAATAATGAAGGCAAACTTTGAGTGAATGAAACTTTGTATTTGATTTGTTGGAAATATTAAACAATCCATGACACTGTCATTTCCTTGTGATACCTTTCTGCAAATCTAACCAGTTGAATGAGCTCAAGGGATTTAAATGAGCCCAACTATTTTCTTTACAGCCAAACATAATACTAGATTGCTTAAACCAATGTACAGTGAAGATAATTGTCTCAGTGAAGGCTGAAAAGTTCAAACTCAGTACAGCAAGAGTACTAAGAAATGGTAGATTCCTTTGAAAGACAAGTTTTGCAGTTTGGATATCTACTTAAGACTGCCATAATATCTTGATGGCCAGATGGAATCTGTCAAGTCCACACCGTTCAGCTTCTTCCTTTCCTTAGCCAGTGTCTGGTAATTGCAGTCATTTAAAATATGCCTTATATTAGCCTTTTCCCAACCTGCTGCTTTCCATACATTTTGTACTTTGTCATCAGCCTAGCAGCATAGCCAGTCTTCTGGAATTCTGGGGGTTGTAGTCCAAAAACACATGGAGGACACTAAATTGTTTCATTGGAGTGGATCAATTTCTTCAAGAGGATGGACATCATCTTTCTGAATAAATGCAAGCAGCAAAACATCATTCCAAAGCAACTAAAGGTGAAAAATCCACTACAAACAACATCTCAGAAAAAAAAATATTTCATGAGGTTCTTAAACTCTTGCAGAAACCACGTAATTCAGGGTGCAGGCTTTTGCCTTTAAACCCCTACACTTGCCAATATATATATATACTGTATACCATTTCTCACACAGGTCTTTCTATGTGGCTTGGTCATCTTTTAAGACTGCTTTAGGTGGTGTGGTTCTCAATTACAAGGATGTGGTAGAACTCCTTCAGATCTTAGGAGAAGCTTGCTTCCTGTTGGTGACAGGTGAAAATGTTCCTTCTCCTTTCTGTATGTACCATACTTGCTAATAGATGGGAATGCAAATTGTTGCAGGACAGCTCCAAGCACTCCTGGGTCAGATAATGTGGGGGAATAGCATTAAGATGGATGTAGCAGATCCAGGACCATATCAGTAGGGCTGTTTTCAAGGTCCATATATGGTCTTTAATGAATTGTAATGTTTAATGTTTTAATTTTATAAATTGTTAAATCATTTTTAGATAACTCATATTTATAATTTTATTAATGCCTTTGTGTAGTTTTAATATGTATTGTTTGTAAATATGTTGTTATCTGCCTTGAGTCCATTATTGGGGGGAAAGGCAGGATATACATGAATAAAATAAAAAATAACCACAATCTACGCTTATTAAATCATATACATCATATACATATTTTCTACAGAAAGTTAGTACAGGGTTAGTAATCTTTATCAAATACTACTATTTATCTTCCCCTAAATTAAACTAAACAAATTGCCCCCTTTCTATTTTAACAGCATAATGTGAAATATCAAATATTAAATCCTTTCATCTTTATACTAAAACAGTCTTCCCAATTTTTTCCGATTATTTCTCCCTCTCTTTTCCAGCTGTGTCTCCCAACCACTCACAAAAAGAAAGTTACATTCTACTTATTTCTTCATCTTTAAGACAAAACTCAACCTTATTATAATATTTTTAAAATTTCACTTATTTCCCAAAACATCCCTCTCCCATGATAATCTTTCTAATTATCTAACCTTCCAAAACACATGTTAATCAATCTTAATATTATTTTAAACAATTTCTTAAATTTCACATAAATTTCCCAAAAAGCCTTATATAACAACTTCATTTAAGCTAAATAAACATCAAACAACAGAATAGCATCTTAAATCCAATAAACTCAATCTTTATTTCTTTACCTATTCATACTTCAGACATAATCTTTGGGTTTTTGCCAAACCTTTGCGAGTGCAGAGCTGCCTTTTAATTTTTTCACAATTGCTTGCTTTAATTATTAGATTTGATTTTTTAGTGTCTAGACCAGGGGCTTGTAAGACTGACTACCCCGCACACACACCCGACCCGCTTATGAATGCTGAAAATCACTAAGACCCACTAGTCACAAAATGGCAGCAAGCGCAAGTGGAACTGTCATAAAATGAATAAAGAATCTCACTACATGGTTTTATGTTTGTTTCTCCACCACTGCTTAAGTCACAGTATGTCCTGTCATTTCTTCTTCTCTCTTCCTTTTGCTCTTTTAGTCATTCCTTCCCAAAGATCCAGTTTCTTCACCCCTCATTGCTGCTCTTTTATAACAAGTTCCCTCTCCTGTAACATTTCTCTCTGTTCCCTATTGCTGTTGTTTTTATTTCAAGCCAGATGTGAGCAATGGGAAACTCCACAGGCTGCATATGGGTCCCCAAGGCCATTTTTGTGGGCCTCAGACCACTCCAGTCATCATATTTTCAAAAACACTTTTTTCATCCAAGGAAAGAGTCCCTAGAAGCAGGGAGTTTGCATGAAAATGAGGCATCACTTCTGTGTTTTGTTTTCTTCCCACAATTCCCAAAATGAAACCAAAAGCTACTGGGCATCAGCTTCTCCGTTTGGTCCGTGCTGCCTATAGTAGATCCTGGGGATAGGGCCTCATACCCTGTAACTTACCCAACCCTGTTTTATACATCAGCCTTTTAATCTTATTTCTGACTTTATCTACTCCCTCTGTCATTTTCCATAAATTTTTTGTCTCTTGACATACCAGTTTCACATTTCTAGTGATGTTTTCCATTCAGCATCACATGCAGAGAAAAATGACAACCTTAGGACTTTTCCTTTCTTGCAGGAAAATAACTTTCTATACTTTCTAAGATACATTAGTAATATTTCAGTAAAGAGTCGATTGCAAAGTTGCATTAACAGGAGGCAGGGCTTTATATAATCATAGCCTGGGCAGAGGTTGCCACTGACATTAAAAATTCCCATTCTCTGTGGTACTGTTCCTAATACTGTAGCTAGTGAAGAGGACAAAAGAGGAATTAATTAATCCCTGAAATAAATATGCTCCCTGCTCTTAGATTTTGTTATTTACATGCAGTTAGGTACACATCTATTCAAAGTAAGCCCATTTAATTCAGAGGAAATGAATTCCAGGCAAGTGACTATCTTAAGGTCATCCAAATAAGTACAGGCTTCTCCCACTTTCCGACTACTCACTCTTTCAGCACTTGCAAATTATAGACAAGTTACATTAATTTGCATGGGGTTCCACTCTTGCATCCATTTTTCTTGCCCACAACACTTACATGGGACTGTTTGCACACAGTTTTGTGCATGTGTATATAGTGTGTTAACATAGCTTGTGCACACATTCAAAAGTGATATATTTATTTATTTATGTGCTTCAGTGGCCACTAGGTTCCACTTTCAACTGATTCCACTTTCTTGATAGTCCTCTGGTCTTTATTCCATCAGATAAGCAGGGGCTTCCTGTATTTGGAAAGGGCTGGCTCACAAACATAACTTGGAAATGACAAGTTAAGAGTAACATTGCTACTCATATTGACATTTCAAATAAAAATGGTTAATGTTATTCCTTGACTTAACCACTTTGAAGGCACAGCAAGTAATAGTTACTCTTAGTCCAACCACCTTTATAGGCATAGTGGGGACATAAGATAGGACCTTCGTGGTGGTTGCCCCTGGCTCTAGAACTTTCTTCCAAGGGAGGTTAGAGTGGCCCTCTTCCTGTTATCCTTCTGTTGGCAGGCAAACACTTTTAAAAAAAATTCTGATAAGCTTTTAGAACTGAAGGATTTTAAAGAAAGGGCTTTAGAGGGTGCTGTATTGTTTTATAGAACTGTTTCCTTTTTATCCTTTTCAGTTGTATATTTTATGTTTTAATACTGTGAGTAGTTTAATTCTATTTTACTGTTGACTTTGTAATGTTTTTAGCTATATTATGCTTGTTTTAAACTGTAAGCCACCTTGACTTCCAATTTTGGGGAAAAGGCAGAGTATTGATACAGTTAACTCAGTTAGTTAGGTATTTATACCCTGGTCTTCAGCCACAAAGGCTCCCAGAGTGGCTTACAAATTGTTTAAGCAATAGCAATTTACACATCTACACTGCAGGAAGAGGTTTCCAATGTGTGTTAGCTAATTGCCCCCACAAGCTGGGTACTCATTTTACTGACCTACAAAAGAATGGAAGGCAGAGTGAACCTTGGAGCCCTCTGGGATCGAACTTGCAGTGTGCTGCCTTGTAGTACTGGCATTTAACCATTGCATCACCAGAGCTCCCTTCATTTTTAATGACTACCCCCGGGACCTAGTAGGGGTACAGCTTTCTGTCTCTGCCTCCTGTCAAAAACTAACCTTGGTTGTTTCCATTCTTAAACCAAAAGCTATCTGGTATACATCTGTAATACTCCCCAAAGCTTGAATAGCCTTATAAAAAAGTATATGGAGTATCTGTGCACCTTGCTTTCATTGGATTCTGGGAGTGGAAATTCCACCAGAAGCAAAGCACACAGATGACGGACATCTTGTGTGTCTTGATAACAAGGCTAATAGTGTTTCTAGGAGGCTTCCCAGAATATCTTGTGCTCTACTGTGGTATTGTGGGTGAAGCACACTGCCAGAGAGATGCCTATTCCCATTGAAGTCGTTGGGAGGAAATTCCTTTGGCCAGGCCTTGTAGAGCTATAATATTGATGGAATTGTGGCTATGGTCTGGAGGTACAGAGAATGTAGTCTAAATGTGCTCCTGTCTTGTGCTGTCTTCATCTCATGAATGGCCCATCCTATTTTAGCTCTTCTGCTAGTGTGTCTGAGGTGTTCCACTGTTGTATATCTCATTGCAGTATTTTTTTCCTTCTGCAGTATAGCCCCTTAGCTCTTAGATCTCTGTACTATTATAGTTTCCTAAAAGAATTGTAGGAAACTATTGTATTGGGTTAAAAAAGAAACAGCATGCATTCTGGCCCTTTTCTGCTCTTTTTATGGAACACCATCTATTTTCCTTCCCAACTCTGATATGACCAATACCAGTTCTTCTCCATTTTTGCCATCAACATCACAAGACCTCCTTCTTCTAAAAGATTGTCATTTGTACAGCCTGCTACCTAGGTTTCAAAAGTACTGTGCTATATGGAAGGACAGTTTAAAATACTGCTCAAAAAAGAGTTCAGATTTGAGAGAGCAAGTGTAATCAGGACCAGTGTAAGGTTTGAAGATTTTGTGTGGTATGCATTAAGGCTATACCTGGCTACTATAGTTCTGTGCTACTCAAAGTGGTGGTCTGTGAGCCAATACTGGTCCATGAGCCGTTAGCTGCTGATCTGTGGAGAATTTCCAGGCAAGAAAGAAATGTGAAGTCAAAGGCTTTCACGGCTGGCATCCATAGATTTTCCTTTTTTTTTTTTTTCCCCTGGGCTGTTTGTAGCCAATGGGCACAAATATGATACCAGCCTTTAGCACATTTGGGGGTGGGGGAGGAATTGCTGATCCCCATATCAGAAAGCCTGAGAAGCATTACTGTAGTTCTTTCTGTACTTTCACTATGCCCTGTACATGACACAAGTGGGAGATGTAGCACTATAGTTTCTAGCTTGGTTGCTTTTTGCAGTAGGGTAGGCAAGATTTAACAGTCAAGGCTGCTATAGTAGAATTCTCACTCTGGTGCAGGTTCCTCCCACTCATACAGCTCATGTGCATGAACTCCTGCTCATATATAGTTGTTTGTGGATGAGAAAAGGACAAGTTGTTAATGAGTGGTTGTATCATGTTTCTTTTTAATATCTTTTTTGTAGTATCTTAATAGAAGGACAAGATAACTTGCATAGCTAATGTAGAAGTAATGACCTTGTTCTACATGAGAAATGAATCTTGAGGGCATTTGGGAGTACTGTACAGCATTTTGTATAAAGGTTAGATTATTTGCACCATTTCAGTCAAGTTTTGTATATAATTGTAGAAGGGTTTGGGTTTTGTTTTCATGTGTGTCAGTGGCCATTTTCAGCCTCTCATGTTGTAAAGTGAGAATTTGAAATGAACTTAAACTACTGTAGTTATATTTAGAAACTTGACTTTATGACACTGGCAACTTAGGAACCTTATATTTGAAAACAGAGCAACTTGGATTCATAAAGTCAAAACTGTCACTGCCCCATAGCCAGGCCTGAAAACAGACTGAAATAGATCTAGATAGCTTGTTTCATCCAGAAAGCTCTGGAGCTGGGAGGCTTGCACACATTCTGTTACCTTGCCCAAAAATAGAATTTTGGTAACTGGCCAGCAGTTGTCCAATATGGAGGGATCTAGGGAGGGCTTTATCAAAAGTGATCTTCTAACTGCCTCCTTTAGGCATAATGGAACTCTACCTTGTTCTAGTGTTGCATTGTGACCGCTCCCTCTAGCTATGAAACCATGCCCGCTAATAAGTCAGAAGATTTGGATTACTTAGATTAAAACTCTGATTTATTCCAAATAGTGCTCAAGATGACTAAATAGTGACATTAATGTAGTAAAGGCACAATATAGATATGTATGTTCCAAATTAATTATGTTAATATTGTTGAGGAATTAAGAGTGCCCCTGTTTTGGAAATGAAGGTTCCTCTAGTAGAGCAGCAGCCTAGCAGAAGGCTATGATTCAGTGTGCATAAGAAAAAAAAAAAAGAGGCAGGCAGCTTCAAGTCAAACAACTTAAAACTTTGCTTATGGCTATGCATTTACATACATTAAGAGCCTAAATCCTAACTAAACTAATGAATAGATTTGGGTGAAAGAGACAGAGTCCATCTTGACTCACCAGCTCAAGGAGCAGAGAACATAGCATGGCTGCCAAAGAAGAAGGCAAGACAGTGACGCAAGGATACAACAAAAGCTGAGAAGGGACAAATCTCTGTATGACCAATACCAACAGGCAGGGGTGCACTAGATCATATGATCTTGTTGCTTAGTTGCAAACTTAGAGAGAGAGAGATTTCAAAATGGAGGAAATATGATTCTATTACACTCTTGCCCTAATGGCAATAGAGTTCGCAGGGAGAGAGAATGCTGAGTTTTTCCAACAAATATGTACATTATTCAGTGTTTAATGCTATAGTTTTTTTAAGAGCATCTGTTTATATGCTATTTCTTTCAGAAATGTGTCCAAAGCCTTATAACATAATAGAATGAAATTTAAAATGAATAATCATAACAAGTATCTGAAAAGTTGATTAAAACTATATAATAAAGGAAACCTGCACCTAAACTTCCTCTTATGCTTGAAAAAGCCTACGTGTCAATACTGAGAAGGGCTTATCTGGCATACCTAGCAGTTTGACTTCTGATGTAGGTGTGACTCAGAGTAGAAGTTCCCTGAACCAACATCCTAAATCCAATCTTTATAGTGCTTTGAAGGATATAACCATTACTTTTAACTGAATTTGGAAACATGTTGACAGCCAATGCAGCTCAAAAAGCATTAGAGTAGTGTGCTCCAAATAACAAGCCCCATTACTTGTCCAGAGGAGTGTGACCAAAATGGTGGGAGGTCCGGAAGCCATGCCCTATGAGGACTGGCTTAGGGGGCTGGGTATGTTTAGCCTGGAGAAGAGAAGGTTGAGAGGTGACATGATAGCCATGTTTAAATATTTGAAGGGATATCATACTGAGGATGGAGCAAGCTTGTTTTCTGCTGCTCCAGAGACTAGGACACGGAACAATGGATTCAAGCTACAGGAATAGAGATTCCACCTAAACATTAGGAAGAACCTCCTGACAGTAAGAGCTGTTCAGCAGTGGAATGCACTGCCTCGGAGTGTGGTGGAATCTCCTCCTTTGGAGGTTTTTAAACAGAGGCTGGATGACCATCTGTTGGGAGTGCTTTGATTGCATATTCCTGCTGGGCAGGCAGTTGGACTAGATGGCCCTTGTGGTCTCTTTCAACTCTGTGAGTCTTTGAGTCTATGATTAGCATGCTGCTCATCCAGCAATTTTCTAGTTTCTGAACATTCTTCAAGGGCTGCTTCACACAGTGATTGATGAAATAGTCCAGCCTGTGTTAATGGCCAAATATGCCTGAGGAAAGACTCCGGGTGATACAGCAAAGAAGCTATACAGAAGTGGTCATAAGCAGCAGCCTTGACTGTTCAGGAGCAATTCATATACTCCATCTCTGTTCCTGCTATGGATTAACTGTATTAAAAATACAAAGGAACAGCTTTAGGTTTAAGTATCTACTGATACTTAAATCAGAATACAATCTTATAAGTCACAATCCAGCTAAGGTTAAGTGTCCCGCTGATTTGAGTAAAATCTTCAGCCATAAGCTTAACTCTTTTCCACGGACTTAGTGGGACATAAAATGTTAGCTGAGTCATGCCCATTGTTTGTGAGTGTTGCTGAGCTTACTTTTTCAGCAGTTGGATTAGAGACAAATCTGTATTCTTGTAGTTGCTCAGTTACTTGATTCAGTGCCCTTTGTTACATTTATTTTCTGCCTTTCTACCATGAAAGGACAGTGTACATTGATTGTTCTTGCTAGTGACTGGCTGTAATTCCAAATACAAATTGTAGTTGTAGTCTAGGCGGTGTTTTTTCCATTCACTGCCCAGATCCAGAACTCCTTAGCTTTCACACTGATTTTATATATTTTCATTCTATCATCATTCCGTCTATATCCAGTTGAAGTCCTTCAGTACTTGTGTAAATTTAGCCAAAACTACAACATTCATGTGGAAGATGGACGGTTAAGGAGATTTATGTTAAATGTGAGGCTTGCAAGGATAAAAAAAAAAAAAATCTTACAGAAGGTAACTCCTACAGCGGTGATAGCGAACCTATGACAGGCTTGTCACCATTGACACACGTAGCCATCGTAGTGACACGCGGCTAGGCCTCCTTCCCCCATTCGCCCCGCAACCTCACCACCCTCCCTAAAGTGGTGGGTGGGGCTTCAAAGCCCCGATCACCACTTTAGGGAGAGTGGGAGGGGCGAGGAAAGTGGCAGGCGGGACTACAAAGCCCCGATTGCCACCCCCACCCCTGAGGCCTGCCTGCTTCCCCAGAACCGCCTCGGAAAGGCCAGGTAAGGCGGTGGGGGGTGGGCGGGAGTCTCCCCGGCCTCTCCCCGGCCTTCCTGAGGGGCTCCGGGGCTTTGAAGCCCCTGAGCCACCTTGGAAAGGCCAGGGAACGTGGCGGGCAGGTGGGCAGGAGTCTGCCCGACCGCTTGCCAGCCTTCCCGAGGGGGCTCCGGGGCTTCAGCAACAAAAAAGTCACTAATAGGCAGGTTAGTTAAAGAATTCCCCTTCCCCCTCACTTATCTCAGTTCACAGCACCCCACACAAGCTAAATAATATCAAGACCAACAAAAGAAACCGACTGATGAACAAACAAAGAAGTCACTAAACAGGTAAGTTAAATTATTAGTTTTTGGTTTATTAAATACAATTATACGTAACAATTATACATTTATGTTATTTAAACAGTAAATATCACAAAATAATGTTTTTTCCTCTAAGTGACACACCACCCGAATTATGCTCAGTTTTTTGGCGAATTTTGACACACCAAGCTCAAAAGGTTGCCCATCACTGTCCTACAGGAAACTTTTATCACTCCCATACAGCTCAATCAGAGCTTGGAAAGTTATATCCCAAGTACATATGCACTCAAGAGTAGTTATCTGCATTTTAAAGAATTTTTAATCCTTAAATTTTAATATAGCTGGTGTTGGGCACAAATGTAGCCATCTCCATTGCCGAGTTTTCCCCAAGCTCAAATGGAGAAGGTAGGGACAGGTCACTGAAGACTCAGCATGGTCAGTCAGTATAGAATGCTAACACATTGACTGTTCGAGGGGAGGGCAGTAGAAAAAAAACTTAGTGGAGAGAACATGACTTGAATGGCTAGAAACTTACACTCCAAGCTGCAACAACTTTGCTACAAGAGCTGACTTTTTCCTTCTAATACTGATTCAAGTTTTAGGATGCTGACACACTGCAGAAATAATACAGTTTGACATTGCTTTAACTGCCGTGGCTCAATGCTATGGAATTCTGGATTTGTAATCTTTTTTTGAAATATTTAGTCCTCTGTCACAGCTCTCTAGTGCCACAACAAACTACAAATCCCAGGATTCCAGGATGGAATATGAAAGAGGCAGTAGGCAGACTTGGCTTCAAGGCAGCCAGTGACTGTGAAAGAGGGACTGCAGAGAATGGAGTGTTAGAAAGGGAGAAGCTTGGCTCTGAGGGAGGAAATAGAGAATTGTCAGTCGAGAGTAGGGAGTTGAGAGAATCAGTTGGATGATTGAGTTGTGAGATTCAGTGTGGAGTGAACATATATTGACTGTTTAAGTGTTTTGAAAAACAAGATCTGACACAACTTTGTAGAATATTATTTATACAGTACGGTAGTTGGAACTAAGCACTGGTAGTTGAACTTGGTTTTTTCAACTCCGGCTGTCTGCTCTCACTCTGATTAAGGAAGTGGTTGCACCTATCATATTGAATGCAAACTAACACACAAGTCCACATTGGAGTTACCTGGATGCCCAGAAACCCAACCTAGTATAAAAGAGAGGAATTGGAGAAACAAGGACAGGGTCAATGGTGGGATCTGTAGGGGTTGGCGTGTTGGAGCCAGCTTGGGTAAAAGGGATCAGTCACATGGAGCCATGATAGTTAAGGTGGTGTCAAACAGCATTATTTCTGCAGTGTTTCAGCAGCCTTAATCAGGTTGAGAGGCTGGAACCAAAATGGCTTCATGCAGAGATACAAGAGAGGAATCTATAGACAGGATTATCCTGTGTTGGGAAGTGCTTGAGTGCCCCTTAATCACTCAGAGGCATGACATCTTGGTGTGATGAGGTGGTTGATGACCAGAGGCAGCAAGTGAGGAGGCATACAGGAGGTGAAGATAGAAAGAACTGCCTTGTTGCCTGCCATAGCTGAGTTTCTGGTTCACACTAGTGTACCCAATCCCAGCTGCTTTGATTTCTCCATATCTTTGCCCAATTCTCTATTCTTTGTGTCCATCATGCTGTGCATGAATGGGCAAACATTCGGGCTGAGCATATTTTATGGACATGAAACACAAGACTGGCTGTTTGAAGAAGAAGGGAAAGGAATTGGCAGAAGGATAGAATGCAGTGGCTGGGACCCAAAACAGAAGCACTCCATTGCAGAGTCCGATTGGTAATATCACTGTTGTGTAATTTAATAGCGTTCAAAATGGGATTTGCTACTTTTGTGTATTTAAACTGAAAGCAAATTTTAGCAATCCTTTAATCCTATAGCAATATTGTTTCAGCCTGTAAATTAAGCAGTGCTACTTGTATTTATTTTAACTCTTTCTACTGGTTGTAAGGAAGGGGTGTTTAGGATGTCTTTCCTTTCTTAGTACTGGACGACCAACCAGACTGCGCAAGTAATATTCTGGATGGGTGAATTTATAATTTATTCATTTTGATTGTCCTAACCTGTGAAACACCTACTGGCATAAATAGTTCTAAATACAGTTCTCAAGTTACAGTTCTCTGGGTGGTGAGAGGAGGAATCCAGTAACAATCCTTACTCTTGGGTTATGTACCTCCACCACCCAGGAGTAAGGATTGTTGCTGGATTCCTCCTCTCTACCACCTCCAGAGTGCACATTCACGGTAAGTACCAATGTGGTGTTCTGTATTAGCTGTCTAAATTACATGTGATTTAATTTTCTTATATTCTAGCTTAATGGTCAACCTGCTCATGAAGTTTCTGAAGAGGAAATAATTCAAACAGTTCAAAGGGAGAATTTAAAGCAGCCATCAGATGTGGAAAAGAAAACAGAAAAGGTTAGTTACTAATTTGTGAGTGATGGAAAGGTGCAGATAATATCATTTCTATTATTGTAATGTCTGAAGCAAATTTCAGTCCAAAATAGTGGAGCTGTTGGCTGACCATAGTGATAAACAACAGCTCTTTTCTGCCGCTAATCTCCTCCTCTTCCCTCAAGGATAGGAACCTTTGAAACCAAGCATGACTGCAGAAGCAAACTCTTGCTTTTATTTCCAGCTGTGAGCATACTGAACTATGCTGCTTTCCCTGACCTCACAATAACCTGAGATGGATTTATTAAACAAGGAGGTGTTTTTGTGCTCCCCAAAGCTCCATATGACAACAGGGTTGAACAGAAGGTAATTGGGGGTGGGATTTGCTGATAGAGTTCTGGGTGATCTGTAGTAGCTCTAAAGTGTTTCTCACTCTCAGGTATTTAACACAGGTGGGCAACATTTTGCCCTCTAGTTCTGTTGATGAAGTAGTCACATCATCCTTCACTAATGGCCAGATGGGCTGAAATTAATGGGAGTTGGAATTTAATAACATCTGGGGTTCTCCAGTCCAGGTTTAACAAAAAGAACAAGACTTTTTTTTCTTTCTAAATTAGGCTGCTCTACATATGAACACTTGTCAGTGTATTAGAGAACCTCTGCTTTAGACCTTAACAGTATATTTCTGTTTGGTATAGAATAATTATAATAATAAATATAATCAGAGATATCTGGATGTATGTAAGTATGATAGATTCCAGTTGTTTAGTTTTGCTCTTGAAAGTTGTGTTATGTTACGTTATGTATATTATGTAAAGTTAAATTATGTTATTTTAAGGTATGTAAGTTATGTATGGTGATGTTGTGTTAATGACTGTTTTAATAAAATAAAAATATTTGCCAAAAAAAATAGTATACTTCTGTTTAACACACTAAAATCTGTAGAGTGAACTTGCCACTTTGCCTGAATCCATCTGCTAAATGTTTCCAAAACAGAAACATGTTGATAGTATCCAGACTGTATCAAACAATATCAACAATTGTATGAAGTATGTTTATGGATTATAAGCATATTGGCTGGCATCCTTTTGATTAGTCCCAACTAAAGTAGAACTATTCAGTCAGTTGCTGAGTAGTGAGTCAACACTTAGGTAAATCCTAGTGAGTGAGTGTACTGTTGTCAGGATAACAACAAGATTTAGTCACAGACTAGGGAAAAGCCTTATATCTGTCATTATCATTGCTATTAATTATCATAATTATCATTTTACTCTTAGTTAAATGGATTCAAAATTATAGCTTTATATTGAATACAAGCTAATTTCAGTAATAAGCATTAATCAATGTTTACTCCTATAAAATTCAGTATGTACTGTAATCTGTACTTTTCCTTGGATCATTTTTAGGCCTCAAGAAATACTTGTACTGCCCTATTGAAACCAATATAAATTGTTAATCTAAAATGACACCTACTATTAAACTTAGCTTGTGTTCTACTGTAATTCTGTTGTTCAGCTTCAGGTGTTTTAATAACGTGAATACTGGGAGCAAATATTTGCCTTCTATTTTAGTCAAAGAAGAATAAGAAGAAGCAAAGGGGAGATACTAAAACTGTTCAGGATCAGTCACGTGTTGATGGAAAAGAAGCTGATGAAGGTATTAAAAATGAGGTGGGGGTTAAGCTAACTGGTCTTTATCCATCTCCCTTTTGCTGGGTGACAGTGGAAGAGGACAGGAGTTTATCTTGGCCTATCTCTACCTTCCTATGCAGCCCCCATCCCTTGGTAGAAATATAGAGCACTATAGAAGCAGAGGGAATCCATAAAATCAGTATACCATATGTACATATCCATGAGGATAAGGTGCATAGTAGGCTAAACTATACCCCAGGATGATTTGCATAAGTAAATGTGTCTTCGTATAAAATTAAGAACTGTTGGCACATAGAATCATAGACTCATAGAGTTGGAC
Source organism: Gambelia wislizenii (assembly GCA_030847615.1). Lineage (NCBI taxonomy): Eukaryota > Metazoa > Chordata > Lepidosauria > Squamata > Crotaphytidae > Gambelia > Gambelia wislizenii. Next base: position 297,379,422 of record JAUMIR010000004.1, read on the forward strand.
CACAAGGACCATCTAGTCCAACCCCCTGCCCTGCAGAAATATGCAATTAAAGCACTCCCAATAGATGGCCATCCAGCCTCTGTTTAAAAACTTCCAAAGAAGGACACTCCACCACACTCCGAGGCAGTACATTCCACTGCTGAACAGCTCTTACTGTCAGGAGATTCTTCCTAATGTTTAGGTGGAATCTCTGTTCCTGTAGTTTGAACCCATTGCTCCATGTCCTAGTTTCCAGAGCAGTTGAATACAAGCTCGCTCCATCCTCAGTATGATATCCTTTCAAATATTTAAACATAGCTATCATGTCACCTCTTAATCTTCTCTTCTCCAGGCTAAACATACCCTGCTCCCAAAGTCACTCCTCATAGGGCATGGCCTCCCACCATTGTGGTTGCTCTTCTCTGGACACATTCCAGCTTGCCATTATCCTTCTTGAATTGTGGTGCCCAGAATTGGACACAGTATTCCAGGTGAGGTCTGACCAAAGCAGAATAGGGTGGCACTATTACTTCCCTTGATCTAGACACTCTACTCATATTGATGCAGCCTAGAATCAGTTTGCCGTTTTCAGCTGCTGCATTACACTTCTGAATCATGTTCAGCTTGTGGTCAACATGCCCAATTGCAGAAAAAAGATGTATTACATATAGTGGGCACCACCTTGAAAAATACCCTGCTCCCAACAGCAGACCTCAGGAGTGTGTGGCATCACCAGGGAGGGCATAATAAGATGATGAAATGGGTCTGGCTTGATGACAATCAGCCATTGTTCTTCAGCATAGGTCTTTCAACCCATTCAGCAGCCTAGCTGAAGCCTTCTTCAGCTGCAGCTTCCAGACCTGCCTCAAGAACATTGCAGTAGTCTGCGTTGAAGTTACCAAACCACTATGATCAAACTTTTTCTCTCCAAGAGCAGACACAACTACCGGTAGTCTACTAGCTAAAACTAATAAAAGGCACTCCAAGACATATGGGCCTCCTGGGCTTCCAATAACAAAGATATATATGTGTATATATATATATATATATATATATATATATATATATATATGTAGCCTTAGACACTGTGCACTTGATCCTTCACAGTGTCAACATATCTATATCCCAGCCTTTGAAATCATTCACCACAAGCACCCCTCACTTGGCAGGGTACAGCCTCAGTTTATTGGCCCTTGTCTGGCCCACCAGTACATCCATGCAGTGGATCCAGGACCTGCAGAGGAACATCTAATTCAGATGTAACAGAGAAGTGTAGCTGGGTGTCATCAGTGTACTCATGACACTTTGCTCAGAATTTCCTGTTGACTGGTCCTTACATCTTTATAGAGATGCTAAATAACTTTGGAGACCAGAGAGTACCCTGGGCACAATAGCACAATTGCCAGGGGTGTGTGTGTGTGTGTGTGTGTTTGTAAGAGAGAGGGAGAGAGAGAGAGAGTAAGCAAGTGTAAGCAGTTCTCCCATTGGCATCATCTGTAACCATCTTTGCAGGATGAAGCTGAACCAGTGCAGTGCAGCCTTCAAAACCCAATGAGGCATGAGGAAGAATGCCATAGTACAGAATATCAAAAGCCACTGAAAACTCAAGCAAGAGCAACATGGAAAACTCCTTTTCTCAATTAAAAAAAAAGTTCAGTCACCTGTCAGGATGGCCATGGGTGGTTCAGTCTCAAGCCCAGGATGAAATGTACCTAAATAATCCATATCATCTAAAAGCACCTGCAGTGGCACTGTCATAACTCGCTCAAGAATTTCTCCTCTTAAAGGGGGAAATCAGCTGTGCTAGGGAAAATGCAGTAAAGGGGACTGGTTAACTAGTAGAATGATGAAACTTCCTTAGAAGATGTTTTAAAAATATTACCCAGAGGTTTTCAGATCAGTCAAGGTCTGCAGCTGGAGTGAGGCCATTCAGAGGTGTGCTTTGAGAGTGTAGCAAGCTCTAACCATATGTAGAAGCTGGATACTATGGGTGTACTCTCTGATGAGGCCAACACTGTCCTGTAGCTAGTCAGTACAAGTTCATACTAGTCAGCAAATAGATTTTCCAAGCAGTTTGTCTACCATTTGTTGATTTACCATATTGAGGAGCCCTAACAAGCTTTTGAGGAACATCCAGGGTTTCCTTAAACACAGTTTGAAAATCTTGTTTGTTGCAGTTAATGTTTTCCATAATTCTTTTAGGAGCTTGGGAAACAAAAATCAGTAACAGAGAGAAACGGCAGCAGCGTAAACGTGACAAGGTATTGACTGATGCTGGGTCAGAATCAAATATATCAGCTATGGAAAATTCAGTCTCTCTATCCACTGAACCACTGACATCTGCTACATCCTTTTCAGTTGGTCCTAGAAAAAACAAAGGTAGGTATATGACTTGTGTAGTACTTACTTTGTTTCTTATCTTCAGGTAGGGCAGTTGTTATTTTAAAAAAAAGACATTTTATTTTTAAAAATGCTGTAGCCCTTTGGATCTGATTGAAGATGTTTTTAAATTGTGTTTAGTGTTGACTAAAACATTGAACATAAATCTCAGTAATAGATGAGGTTTGAACATCTGAGGAACCTGGAGTAATTCCTCAGCCATCTGTTTAGGTCTGCTGTCTTCCCACAGGATCTTTTATGCCAGTTTTTGGTAGATTTCATGTTCCCAGGTCACTGCACATCTGATGTGACTGCCTTTAGTCCTTGTTCTACTGTTAGAAATACAGTATGGCATAATATTGGTTTTTTTAAATTCTTTTCTGCAAAAAATTCAAATCATAAATGCCAGATGAATCAGTTTTATTTAAAATAAAGAAATACCCAAATGTTCATTCTGGAGCCTTTGGGAGACTAAATTGAATGAAGGACATCTTATCTAGTATGTAGACAGTGCCTTGGATATCACTGTCTCGGACAGAATACATAGGACAGTATCTGGCACCTGATTTCCACCAGCAGAATAACAAGAGCTAATAGAATTGGGAGGATGTAACACCCAGCCGTGCGCACCCCAAAAACCTGTCACAGCAAGCTGTGAAACTCTCTGGAGCTGATTTTGGAACAGTGCCAAGGGCTGCAGAGAAAAGGAAGAACATTCCATCTTAAATTGGTGACTATAACTCTCAAAAACTAAACGTGTAAAATACTCACAATTTTAGCATCTGAACAGAGGATGATACTATAGGTGTAGCTTTATGGTATTAGCAGTATGTCCGTCGTGCTCATCTTTAGCCTTGATAGAAAAGTCTTACTTTTTCCCTCTGCCTTGAATAAGGTCTGTTCTTCAGAAAACAAGACTTGATACTTGAAAGTTAATTATGCATTCCTTCTGGTTTTTGAACTTCACATCCTAAAACATTTTTTTAAAGCCTTATTCCTGAGCACTTTAACTGGACATTTATAGAAAGCTCAGGATTCTTTGTCTGCTAGTCTGTCAACATAAACAGACTTATTTACATAGCAGTAGGCTGCTTAATCACTAATCACTAATTCTTCTCATAATCAGGTGATCCAGTTCTGAATATTCAAGTTAGTAATTCTAAATCTGGAAAAGTTGATGCTACGCTCCAGCAAGGTGAGACGTAGCTACTTTGCATAGTATTCTCATAGAAGTTCTGGTACCTTCCAGGATTTTGTCTTTGTTTGCCATAGCTTTTACCTAATTAGGCAGATCAGCAACACCCAGCATTGATGTCTTACATAATTGCAACATACTTCCTTCATAGCTTACACTGCGTATTTTGAGTTTCTCTGTTTTGTTATTACCCTAATTTACATTTCTGCATCTCTGAGCCAAATAACCTGAACACATTGTACAAACTTGACCCATGTTAGTTCATTTAATTCGGAAACAAAAATTCACTTTATTAAAGAGCAAATGTTAGTTGCATGGCTTACAACCTGATCTTATAAATTTATTTGTAATTTATTTAGAATTAAATCCTACTCATTTCGTTGGGAGTTACTCCCAAGTGTTCATAATAGAACTTGAAGTATGAAAAGGAAGAACAGAATTCTTTTTCATGCATTGGCTAATTTATTGTCCTCTGGATTGCTATTTTATGCTTTGAAAAATATAGCTAAATATAGCAAAAGTAAGTGTGAATTAAGACATTACATGTTTGTTTAATTTACTTTATTTATCCCACCTAACTCCAGATATTGGATCCAAAATGGGTTAAAATATAGCTAAAAACATAATCATAAAAAGTTTTTAAAGAAACTAAATAACCAGCCTATTAAAAATTCCACCAATTTGTAATAGTTTTAAGAACACTGGGTACAGCACAAACACCCTATTAAAACACCTTTCTGTGGCAATCAATTAATAGCAAATAATAGCAGAGGCTCTTTTTGTCCTCTGGGAGTTTCACAGCCTGGGAGTAGCCATCAAGATTTGCCATATTTCTGTTTCTTAAGTCGAGATATTCATGATCTGAGAACAGTCGATGTGTATTCTAATAAGATGATCAAATTGTGGATATAGCTAGGCAACTCATGCTAGGAGGAAACTGAGGCAAAGATGTTATTAGATGAAAGGGGAAAATTGAAGTACCACACTGCTCTTATTTTTTAAGAGCAGTGTGGCACTGGCAAAGGAACCATGACATGGAAATACTAATAATGTAATTGTTTTATAAACTTTCCTTTTTAAAAACAGAGAGTATTCTGCTACCAGTTACATACTTACGTTATCACTTGTGTTTTTGTTCAAAGTTCCTTCTGGACTGACTGAAGGCCCCACAGTAAATGGAGGTAACTGGAATGAAAAGCCTGTAAAGCTTTCTCCTCAGATTAACACAAGCGAGGAGAAATGGACTCCAGTGTCATCTGCAGGTAGCAAGAGGAAGAATGAGACATCAGCTTGGGGAAAAGATGCTGGAGATAATGGAAATGGAAAGGATTGGGGAGTGTCCCTTGTGGGCAGAACCTGGGGTGAGCGCACTTTGTTCCCTGGTATCGGTAAGTGCAAATATTTGTTTGCTCCAATATATTTTTTTCTGTCAAGACCAGGGATAGGCATATTAAAATAAATAAATAAAACAGGGAAGTTATTTTTAATAGCCCCCCTTGCACAACAGTGTTCTTTTTACAGCTCAGTTTTCATCCAAATTCTTTCCAGTAATAATTAGAAAAGGTTAGTCCTTTATTTCTTAAGCTATAGATTGGATGTGGAAAGCTGTTTGAAGGTCCATCTGGAGGTTTGCACACACTCAGAAGGCATTGACTTTTCAGCCATAGGACATCCCAGGCACTTTTGTGTGAATGCCACTTATCTACTTCTCCACCCCTCCCCCAAAAAGAAACACCTTGTCCTAGTTAAAACTTCCTTGTGCAGAACATGTTCTTGATCATGGCCTCAAGCTCTAGTCCACTGTAAGATGTACAACTAATAATTCAGCTTTATTGATATTACAGGGTAAAGGAGAGAAGTGTAATATGTAGACTTTGAGTGATCAATGTGTTTAATGTGACAGTTCCTATCTCACACATTCACATATATGAATATAAATACAGTATATATGTGAGGTTATTGTGAATTGGTTTGAAAAGGATTTTTTTATTTTAAAGAGTAAAGGCCTTTCTCTTTTCCCAAAACAGTTTTCTAAATATCTGGCATGTTGATAAATTTTGGCATTCCAGTTCCAGAGTGCTTTTCCCTTGCCCAGTTTTGGTCTAACAACCCACAGAATGTCTAAAGATACTGACCAAGTATAATAATATATAATAAGAAAAAAATAACTTTGAGCCTTCATCTTATTTTGCATATTACTGTAGCTAAAAAGGAACACGATAAAGTCAAAAGTCTTAGCTACAAAATTGGAATTGTCTTAGTATTTATATAATGAATCTGCAATATTTTGGATCCAAAAATCACATGAGAAGCTGTTATTATAAGCTTTGTCTTAGGAATATGTTCCTAATCACTAATAGGAAAAAATGTTTAAACCTTTTCTTTCTGTTTTTGTCCCCTCCCCCAACAGCCTGGTCTGGAGTGGATGGAAGAATTAACACATCTGAGCAGAGTTCTTCTTCATTTTCTTCCTTGGCGCTAAATCCTACAGTTTCTGGTATGCTTTTACAAAGCACTCTTTGAGTGCACTGTGTATTTGAGTTACATTCTGCTGTAGACTTCATTCCTGCCAAGTGTAAAAAAAAATGCACTTATATTTGGCAAGATTTGAGAATACACAAACTTTAGATGTTCGTGGTCAGAGTAAATGCTAAGTCACAAAATGTCAAACATCACCATTGACTTATCAAGCCAAATTTTTAATCTTTGGAAGAGTTCTAGTTGGCGCTCTCCATACTGAAGTCTTTTGAATGAAATAACAGGGCTATCACTAGTATGTTATTTCCATAGAACTAACAAGGTATATATATATATATGTATATGTATATGTATGTGTGTGTGTATTTTGTTCTTTTCAGGATCCAGCAGTGAATCTGTTTCTCAGCCTGCAACTACTGACTTTCAGTGGGATTTAAATCGTAATCAGGCACATGTTGATGACGAGTGGTCTGGGTTAAGTACGTGCCTTTTTAAAACTTTGTCTAACCTTGTTTTACTTGGAGCTTAAAGATCCGTACTCATCTTCGTATTGTCAGTAAATTTAATCTTTTCCACTGGAGATGAGACAAATTGTTTATCGATATGCTTTAAAAATAAAGAATCATAGAGTTGGAAGAGACCTCAAGGGCCATTCAGTCCAAGAGTTTTATAGTACCTTAAAGACTAACCTAGCATAAGCTTTTGTGGTACAGAATCTCCATCACTAAATGCAAATGATGAGATTTGTGTGGCCCTCCAGATGTTTTTAGATTACAATTCCTAGCAGTCCTAATGGTAGCCAATGTTGAGGGATGCTGGGACTTCTAATCCAAAAAATCAGGAGATCCACATGATTTTCTGTTTAAATATATGACGTTTTCTCCCAACTGGGTGAGTAGAAACATCCCAAGAAAAGATAAATAGCTTTAACAACACCCCCCCCCCAAAAAAAAGGCCAAACATTGCAAGAGGAGCAAATGGCTAAACATTGCAAGAGGCTTTGGTCCATGACAGTTTATGCCTCAACAAGGTCATCTTCACCACTCTTCATAGTGTTTGCTGCAGCAAACATGCCTACTCCCATGAAGTTCATTAAGCCATGGCTCAAAATCTCTTTAGGTGTGTCAGTGATAAGGGAAGCAGACTGACTGATATTTCAGTACAGTGTCTTACAAATTAGACAACATATTTGCTTTTAAACCTACAATTTTTTTTCATGATAGAGTATGATTGTTAATCTGAAGACTAGATAAGCAAACTTCTTATTTATGTCAACCTTCAGAAGTTAACCTTTACCTGTTTGTCTTCATGTTGTTGGTACAGTAGCTCCCCCACATCCACTGATTCGCCACCCATGGATTCAGTTGTCTGCAGATGGCAACAGCGGGGGGGGGTGGAAGGGGGAGGAGAGAGAAATGGCGACAAGGGGTGAAGGGAGAGGTGGAGACATCTCCCTTCCTCCTCCCTTTGCCCCCAGGATTGCTCCCAGAGCTGAAATGGCGACACGAGGCTGAAGGGAGGGGAGGAATGAACTCCCTTTCTCCTCCTTTTGCCCCCAGGGTTGATCCCGGGGCTGAAATAGTGATGCGGGGGCGAAGGGAGTGATCTTAGTCCCTGGGATGCTGTTTGGTATTGTCCGCGGGATTCACCATCCACAGGAGGGCCCGAAACCAATCCTCCATGGATGCGAGGATGCTAGTTTATAGAATACCATATATACTCTTGTACAAGTTGCCTCTTGTATAAGTTGAGGGAAGTTTCTGGGACCAAAATCATGGACTTTGCTATGACCCCTGGATAAATTGAAGGCCTGATCTGGGGCAATCGCTCTGGATGGTTTTTCAGGAATCTCCACGGAGAGAAGGGGGTTGAGGGAGCAGATAGTTGAAAAGCAGGCCAGAAAATTGCTCCCAGCTTGAGGTGCACAGAGGCCAGCCCGCCCAGCTCGGGGGAGAAGGATGGGGAAGGCCAAAGTGGCCCTAGAGCCCGCCTCTGCCTCCTCTTTTAATTAAGCGAATGCTTTAAATGTAGTATTGTTCCTCATGGTGAACCTTTCCCAAACTAAATCACTAAATCACACTCCTATGCCTGTTTTAATGTAACTGAATCGCAGGTAAATATGCATAAAATCAGAGCCCCACAGAGCAATACTAAAATAAAGGTGCAGGTGGGTGGAATAGAAGAGGAGATTCCATGGCAGGTATCCCCCCCCCTCACTCTCCTCTGCCTCTGTAGTACCCCTCACTCACATTCCCCTCACAACCCTCCTCAGCCTATGTTCACTCTGGACTCTGCAGCCAAGCCTGGAGGCCCTGGACCAAGAGGAGGAGGGGGAAGCGAGAGGTGGGCTGGCATTCATGCCCAGTCTCAGCACTCTCTGGGGATGCCTTTCTCTCTTCCCCCCCACCCCGTCCCTCCTGCAGCCTTTCCCCCAAAATATCAAACTTCAGTTAACCCTCTCTTTGCTTTTCCCTCTTCTTCGCTCACCAGCCTGCTTGGCACCCAAATACTTCCACCTCCCTCCCCACCATAGTTCTTGGACAGGAATCTCCTGTCCCAGGAACAGGTGAAGGTGAGAGAAGAAATACTTTGAACTAGGAGATCCATTACACTTTCGTTTGTATGTACGTACGTATGTATGTATGTATTTTATTGTTATTATTTTGGCATCATGGCTTCTTGCTCTCTCCACCTCCTAGCTTAATGCTGGGTTGCTTTTTGACAGTCTGGGAGAAAAGAGCATGGTGGTGGAGGGAGCAGCAACAGCAAACCGAATGTCAGTGGCCTTTTCTGCGTGGGCTTAAAATAGGTCTTCGATTCACCCTCATCAGAGAGGAACCAGAACCTCCCCCTGCTTGCTTCTGCCTTGCAAAGGAGGCGGGGGAGCATGAAGAACTAGCAACAGGCTGGTTTGTCTTTTATCTGCCTTTTTTGGCTCTGCTTTGCCACACATTCTTGCTTGTCCAAAGGGAAATTGCAGGGAGCTGGTGCTTCTTTGTAATTTCCCTCGCGTGGTCCTAGTCCATTTTTCTAGGGTGCAACACACTAGAAAAGTGGACTGGGCACATGCCAAGGAAATCCTGAAGAAACACCAACTCCCCCTGCTCTTCCTTATTGCCTCCTGTGAAAAAAAAGCACCAACTCTCCCCACTCTTTCTGCTTTGGCCTTTTTTATTTTTTTCTCAAGCCACAGCGCACTGTTTATTGCCTCGCCATTGAATTGGGGAGTTGGTGCTTTTTGGGATTTCTCTGTTGTGGTCCTGGTCCACTTTTCTAGGGTGTCTGTGCTTCTTCTACAGGAAGCTCTCCCAGGAAGGACTCAAGGGAAATCCCATAGAGCCACTGCTGCCAGTCATGCTTCTTTTGCCTGCCTTCTTCAGCCCCTCTTCCTGGCCCACCCTTGGTCATCCAGAGTGGAGAAGAGCTGAAGAAGGCAGCCAAAAGACATGAAACCAGCTGTCTCTCCAGTGGAGAGTGTTGACTGGGGCTGATTTAATTTCATACTCACTGGCTGGTGAGGTAGGAAGGCTGGTTGAGGGCAAAAGGGAGTGAGTGGTCAGTACTGCCTCCTGCTTAACCAGGCTATGTCCACCCTTTGAGGAAGCAGTGAGTGAAGAAGGTGGCAGCGAGACTTTCATGTGTCCCTGCTTTGGCAGAGAGCAGAGGGGGTCCATCTAGAGAGAGCCTCCTATAAAAGAAGCACCGCTCATCCCCACTCTCCCTGCCAAAGAATGGAAGGAGTCGGTACTTCTTCAGGATATAACTGTGGAGGCAAGGAGAGGGGGGGGGTCAATGCTACTTCAGGATTTCCCAGACAAGGCAGGGAAAGGGGGCAGTGTCAACGCTTCTTTTAGGACCCACTCTATTCTCCCCGCTGTGGCAAAGAAATCCTATGTTTTCAAGCAGGATTACTGTATTGACATGTGTATAAGTTGACCCAGGTTTTGTGGGATGAGTTTTTGACATACATTTTTTTACTTATACTCGAGAATATAATTTCTGTAAAGAGTCATTTAACATACTAGCTATACCTGGTGTAACATAACCGTTATCTATACATATAAAATGGCAGACACGCGCGCCCCCACACTGCCAAACAGATGGCCACCACACTACTAGATGTGCGCCCCCCATACCATCAGATGCACTCCCCATGCCACCAAAGTTGCACCACCACAGCGCCAAACACAAAGCCCCCCACACCTCCAAACTCGCGCCCCCATGCCGGTCACCAGGAGCGCGCCCCCCACACCACCACTGCATGCCACAAAATGCACCACCCCCCGTACCACCTTGCAGGCACGTGCGCCCCCCCCCAACACTCAGGCACACGCCATGCTACACACACCACGCCACATCCCCCCCATGCTACTCACACCCATGAGGCTGATTGGCTGCCTAACAGAGCTTTGATTGGTTGGTCAGTTTCCAAAGCGGCCAATCAGCACACTGGTAACAGCAACATACCCAAGAACATTATACTGTATATTAAGATGTGTCCAGGAAAGCGATTCTTTAGAAAGTTTTTTATGTGAAGAGAAGTGTTGAATATAGGACAAATGTCAGAGAAATTAATGACATTTTTCTAGGGTTGGCATTCTGGACAATAGATCAGTATTATTCTGAAGCCCCCGCCGTCACTCTCCCTCATCCCCCGCCCTTCCCAGAGTGGCCACGGGGGCTTCTGAAGCCCCCGCCGTCACTCTCCCTCACACACCCCCGCCCTTCCCAGAGTGGCGTAGGGGGCTTCTGAAGCCCCCGCTGTCACTCTTCTCCACCCCCCACCCTTCCCAGAGTGGCATAGGGGGCTTCTGAAGCCCCTGCCGTCACTCTCCACCACCACCCCGCCCTTCCCAGAGTGGCGTAGGGGGCTTCTGATGCCCCCGCCGTCACTCTCCTCCACCCCCCCGCCCTTCCCAGAGTGGCGTAGGGGGCTTCTGATGCCCCCGCCGTCACTCTCCTCCACCCCCCCACCCTTCCCAGAGTGGCGTAGGGGGCTTCTGAAGCCCCCGCCGTCACTCTCCTCCACCCCCCCGCCCTTCCCAGAGTGGCTACGGGGGCTTCTGAAGCCCCCGCCGTCACTCTCCCTCATCCCCCGCCTTTCCCAGAGTGGCCACGGGGGGCTTCTGAAGCCCCCGCCGTCACTCTTCCTCACCCCCCCTGCCCTTCCCAGAGTGGCGTAGGGGGCTTCTGAAGCCCCCGCCATCACTCTCCCTCACCCCCCCGCCCGTCCCAGAGTGGCGTAGGGGGCTTCTGAAGCCCCCGCCGTCGCTCTCCCTCATCCCCCGCCCTTCCCAGAGTGGCCACGGGGGCTTCTGAAGCCCCCGCCGTCACTCTACCACACACACCCCCGCCCTTCCCAGAGTGGCGTAGGGGGCTTCTGAAGCCCCCGCCGTCACTCTTCTCCACCCCCCACCCTTCCCAGAGTGGCATAGGGGGCTTCTGAAGCCCCCACCGTCACTCTCCCTCACCCCCCCCCGCCCTTCCCAGAGTGGCTACGGGGGCTTCTGAAGCCCCCGCCGTCACTCTTCTCCACCCCCCACCCTTCCCAGAGTGGCATAGGGGGCTTCTGAAGCGCCCGCCGTCACTCTCCCTCACCCCCCCCGCCCTTCCCAGAGTGGCTACGGGGGCTTCTGAAGCCCCCGCCGTCACTCTCCCTCATCCCCCGCCTTTCCCAGAGTGGCCACGGGGGGCTTCTGAAGCCCCCGCCGTCACTCTTCCTCACCCCCCCCTGCCCTTCCCAGAGTGGCGTAGGGGGCTTCTGAAGCCCCCGCCGTCACTCTCCCTCACCCCCCCCCGCCCTTCCCAGAGTGGCCACGGGGGCTTCTGAAGCCCCCGCCGTCACTCTCCCTCATCCCCCGCCCTTCCCAGAGTGGCCACGGGGGCTTCTGAAGCCCCCGCCGTCACTCTCCCTCACACACCCCCGCCCTTCCCAGAGTGGCGTAGGGGGCTTCTGAAGCCCCCGCTGTCACTCTTCTCCACCCCCCACCCTTCCCAGAGTGGCATAGGGGGCTTCTGAAGCCCCCGCCGTCACTCTCCCTCACCCCCCCCGCCCTTCACAGAGTGGCTACGGGGGCTTCTGAAGCCCCCACCGTCACTCTCCCTCACCCCGCTGCCACTCTCCTCCACCACCACCACCCGCCCTTCCCAAAGTGGCGTAGGGGGTCCCTCGCTGCCTTGGGAAGGGACTGGGGTGGAATGAGGAAGGCTTTCCACCACCACCCCTTTCCCAAGGCAGCAAACGGATTCCTGAGAACACCTTCGCTGCCTTGGGAAGGGACGGAGTGGAGAGGGTGGGGCAGGCGGATTTCCTTGAATAATCAAAACCGCGAATGTGAAAGCCGCGAATGTGGAGGGGCAACTGTATTTGAATGAGGTTTTATATGCCATTAGCCCAGTAATTCCAGTATGTTTGTGACAGTTAGGTGATCCTGATGTTGTGGAATAAAACACTAAGAATAGTGAATAGTTCATGTTTTATAGCAGCATTATTGAAATTTTTAAAAGCTATAGGGCTAGATGCAGACTTGACCCTTTCCTCGCGTGATCCTTTCTTCATGTGGGGAGCAGGGAACTGAGATCCAGAAGAGGCTTCTGCTAGAGCACTAGGTTAAGGTGACAGTTTTGCAGATTCTTTCACAGACTCCCAACACCACCTTCCCCACTGTTCCAGAAGGTTACCTCACCCTCCAGAGCAGCTTTTAAGGAGGCAGAAGGAAGAATACCTAAATAGCCCATCTTTCTTCCACCAATAGGCAAATCTCTATCTATATGCATTGCAAATTGAGAGAGTGTGACTTGCCCAAGGTCACCCAAGGGGTTTCCATGTTCAAGCAGGAATTCAAAGCCTGATCTCCAGAGGCATAGTCTAACACTCAACCCACTACATCATGCTGGCATTCTAATACAAATACATTTTTAACAACTGTCCATTATTTTAAAAACCTTGAGAGATGATGTGATTATTTTTAATCATATGGTCTAACTCAAGAGTTATGGATTAACAATAGATATTGAAGAAATATACTCTGAAGCAGTATATTTAGTGCACAGCAGAATTTCTAAGCTGAAGGATTTGTTTGGTCAAACTACATAAAGCTGTATTCATTTGGCTAGATTACCTAAAACTTATTTCTTAATATTTCACAGATGGGCTTTCTTCTGCTGATCCCAGTTCCGATTGGAATGCCCCAGCAGAGGAATGGGGAAACTGGGTCGAAGAAGAAAAATCTCCTATTCCACAGCTTGATGAAGCATTGTCTGAGGCTCAGAAGGTATTTGAAAGACTGCTTGAGTTAGATGGACCATTAGTCTGATCCATAGTTGCAGTTTGTACTCTGTACAAAGAGAAGTGTTAAGAAAAGACACCTGCTTCCATAGATAGCTGCTTCTTCCTTCGCTTTCCCTTTTCCTAAGAAAGGGAAATATGACTCTAGGTGTGTCATATGCATGCTCTTCCCAGTGTCAACACTATAATTGAAATAGGTTTTCAAACTAAATTCTGTTTAGTGTCATGATTGTATAGAAATTTGATACATCCTGATAAAACATAATATACTTTAATCTTTTGGATTTTGCATTAGGCTACAGATGATGAGAAAGAGAAGACAGAACCAACTCTGCAAAATACTGCAAGCAGCAAATCAAAAAAGAAAAAGAAGAAAAAGAAAAAGCAGGGAGAAGAAGCTGCCTCTCCTATGCAGGTAAGACAGTTTAAACATTCATTTCAGAACAGCAGTCCGATGTGAACACTCAGATTAAAATTCTGGTGGCAGTTGTCAAAAATATAATCACTTACGGTTAGGATTGCATCTGTGCTTTTATGAATAATTACATACAAGCTGTGAGTGCATTTGATTCAACAGCCATCTAACAAATAGAAGAATTTATTTATTTTTTCTCTCTGGGATGCAGAAAATCCTGTAAAACCATTTAATTGAGACAATCATAGTTACAGTAGGCTTACTGAAACCTGTGATATTTCATTTAATCATGACTAATTGGAACTGTATTGATTTCAGTGGGTCTGCTTACTATCAGCAAGTCTTAAATCTGGATTCATCACTATGACATAGCAGTTTCCCTTAATTCTTTCTGTAATTGAAGTGTGCAACCTTTTCATTCTCTTATTGGCCTACTTTAACCTTTGGAGCTGATTTGGCTTCAGTCATTTTAGATTGGTTCTGACTGGTAGGACAGAAGGTACTTGAAAGATAGTGAAGGTGCACGTTCTCCCCCCCCCCCCCGCCTCCCGATGATACCATTTTGAAGAGCAATATTAGTGTTGCAGATGGATGACTTTAGAAGGCTAGGATAATTTAAATTCTGTTTGTATTCAGAGCTACTCCATGTTGGTTTAATCTTGTCATGCAATTGACTTAACAGTGCTTTTAGGCAAACTGGTGCCTTCCAGATCTTTTGAATTACAACTGCTGCAATTAACCATTGGCCATGTTGGGTGGGTTTGCTCGGAGTTCTAATCCATAATATCCAGAGAACAGAGCAGCAGGTTGCATGCCCCCATTTTTACAAAATGAAAAATATTAGGTCAAGTTATTCTGTCTTCTATTTTGTTTTTTGTTTGTTTTTTCCTTGATAGGATGCTGATGATCTTGATAGACATGCTGGGGAAGAATTTCCAGAAGATACCTCACAAGTTCAACAAGAGCAGATACCTTTCTCTTTAAAGACCATCAGCACTAGTGAACAAGCTGAGGTATAGAGAAATAGATTTAGGTGAACATAAAGCATACAGTGCTTAGAAAATTAACAGAATACAAAGGCCATGTAGTGCTGGTGGTTTGAGGGGGAAAGGCAAGTAACAATTGAATTTTTTAGATGTTGAATTCCCTTTCTCATGAGATAATATGTAATGGAGATTCACCATAAACATGTCCATAGTTTATTCCCTTGGAGAGGTGCATCTCTTTGTTTGGGGTTTCTTATAAACTTCTCAGAATAAAATAAGCTCATGTTTTTGACATTCCTCACTAATACGACACCCAGGAAGTACTCACTCATTTGTGCTTCTCCTTGCTACTCTTCTAGACTGGTAATAATAATTAGTCTTCAGTCTGCAATGTTGAAATTTAACATAACTTAGTCTCACATATGCTTTCATTGATGAGAGAATGCTTTTTCAGAAAACCTTTGCATATAAGATCTTTTTAAGTTTCTTTTTATTTTAAATGTTATCACTTGAGTCATAAGTATTATTCAGCTCTCATCCTTTTTCTGGTCATAACCAGGAAATTTACATTGATTAAAAGAGACAGGTATAATTTACTGGATATATTTTTCCATTTGCATACTGTTCTAGCTTGATATACTTTTACTTAATCCATATTTTTCAAATGAAGCTTATTTGGTAGAATACTTGGGTACAACTTTCCCAGTGTCTCGTATAAACCAGTCATTGACACTAAACTAAAAAAGGAGTCATATGGCATACTATTTGGCTTAATTATTTATGGAATACACCCACTTTCATCAGATGTGTTACCCTGAATTAAAAGCATATAAACAGGCTACATTAAACAAGCCCACTGAAGTGTGTCTATAATTTTTTTTTAGCCTGAGGAGATGCCCTCATTTGCAGTTTCTACTGAGCCATCTGTAACTGTATCAGAGAGTGAATCTGACAAGATACCTTCCCAAGTGCCACAGATGTTACAGGAGACAGAAGTTCCAGTTTCTAATGTTAAGCAAAACAGTGTGCCTCTGCCACAGAGTAAGTAATTCTTGGAAGTATTCTATGTTCATAAAGCAAAATCATGGGTGTCTTGTAACAGTCAAGCAACTTTTTAATGCAAGTCTCTTTTAATGGTGTTCTCAAGAAGATTAGAGGGCCACTGTCTTTTTTCCCTACACCAATAGAACTGTTTTGCCTACATAGGGTATGACATTGTATCTATGAGGAATAGTGTATTCTGAATGGAAGTTACAGCCATGTGAGAAAAACATAATGTTTCAAGTGTGTTTCCTATACCACTTTTCTCTCAATTTGGGACCTGGCATGGCTCACAGCACAGATTTAATACATCTTTTTAAAAGTTTTTAAATAATTTTAAATGAACTGTCCTGTTAAACAGCATTAATTTTAAACAATTAAAAATAATTTAAAACATAACAGTGAGGGGAAGGGAAGTACAGGATGCATATATACATCCATTAAAAGCTACCAGTTAATTACCAAAGCCCTATCTAAATAAAAAAAGCCTTTTGCTTGATTGAAAGGGGAAGCAATCCTAACCCCCTGTGAGAGGGAGTTCCACAGTCTGTGAGAATGTGGACCAAGCCACATACAATTTTAGATTATAACCAGCACTTTCATGTGTTTTCATTAACAGATCAGTAGACAATTAAGCTATTGTAATAAGGAAGTTGTGTGCTTTTGATAACCAGCCCAAGCCACCAGTCTGGCTACAGCTCTTGGGAACAGCTAAAGTTTCTGAACACTTTTCAAAGGCAGCCCCATTAAGAGCACATCACAATAATCCTAACTGTATGAAATCAAGGCATGTGTCACTAGTTCTATCCAGCATCTGCAGAAACAGGCACAATTGGTGCGCTAGTTTTAACTGTGCAAATGCGCTTCTGGCCCTTGCTAAAGCTTGGGCATCCATGGTCAAGGCTGAATTGAAGAATCTACCCAAGCTGCGAACCTAAGATTTCAGGTGGCATATAACCACCTGAATCACATTTTTTAAAAATTAAAATCATAAGATTATCTCCATATAGAAGAAATGTTACTTTAGCCTAGATAAGTAGTAGGATTTCACAAGTCTTGTGTGTTTCCTGTGACTCAGTACAATGAAATGTGTGGAATGCGCTGCACATAAATATGATTTACAATTAATATTCTCCTTGATTTTTTTTTAAAAAAAACTTTTAGCTAAATCTGAAGAGAGCTGGGAGTCCCCAAAACAAATCAAAAAGAAGAAAAAGGCCAGAAGGGAAACGTGAATCTTCTAAGATGGACGTGTGTTGCAGAAACACTTGTCGTGAAGATTATGCTGTTTATGCAATAATTTGTGAACCTGTACAGAATTTTATATAAATTTCAACAGATTTTTTTAAAAAAACAAACTGCTTTGAAAACAACCATCTTTAAGAACAGGAACTGAAGGAAAATGAGTTGGTGACATACTTTAACAGGAAAATCTGACAATATTGGAAGATGCATTGAAGAGTCTGTATTTTCAACCTATGGGGAAAATAATTTTTAAAAATCTTGGTATTGCAACAGTTATCTCTTATTCCATGTCAGTTGGACAAAAAGGATTGGTCTAAAATCCCCTAATTGTCTTTAAAACTAGTATGTCCGTTTTGAATGGTGCCCATTCTGAATTTATTTAATGTATAATCAAAGAAGTCTGGTTAGATAATCTGCCATATCTTTCTAATAATTAAAAGTGTGCTGACATAAGGTTGCAAATGCAGAGAGAGACTTGAGTTCTGGAAGCATTTTCTCTTAAATAGTGCCCTGACTTGAATGGTAGTCTACTTCAGAGTAAGCGTGTGTTAGAATTGTGGCTAGAACCATTCAGCAAATTCATTTTTCCAGTAAAAAAAAAAAATTAAAAATATGATTGGTTAGATGCAGAGCCATTAGAAACTGGTCAGAGCTTCAGCATGGTTCATGAAGTTGCTTCTGGTAGTCTTCTACTTGAATTAGTCAAATAATATATTTTTAAGAAACTGGGCAGTATGCTCAAAATCAACCTCATGTTTTATTATTTTTTTAAGGTTGTAGGTTAGTTGTTGCTCTTTATTGCCCATAATTCTGAAAGTCCTGTTTCGTTTCTCTTCCACTGTCTACTCTCTTTTTCCTTTTTTCTTCCCTCCCCCCCCCCTTTTTTTTTTTTTTTTTGGTTGATTTAATGTCTTAAACAAAAAACTTCCATATAAACTCTTCAAAGGTGTGGTGGAGGATGAAAGAGAGAAATAATGGCTTCAGACAGCTTTAATTGATGTTGAGACCAGCTGTATCAGGAAGTACTTTTTTTACTGCCTTAACCTAATGTAGAATCTGCATCTAAAGTTCTTAAATGGGATAAGTGTTGTTGTTTTTTGTATTTTTAAAAAATCATGCATATATAGCAATTGTAAAACAACTTTCCTTTTGGAATGATTGATTAAAATGGGAGTTGGGGCATCATTTCCAGGCACTGTGTAATTACATCACATCAAGCAGGCAGGTATCTTTGAATAGTGCATGCTCAGCCATGTACACTGTATATAGCCTTTACAAAATGTTTGTGTGTGTTTAAAGGACCATAATTAACATAACTTGGTGAACATCTATTAAAGAGAAGCCATGATTATTTGATGTAATTGGCTTAGCTTTTTCTTTTCTTGTGGCAGAAAAATTGTAACAGCTGTAACCAATGGTACTTATTGACTCTCCCATAATGTCTCATTGTATACATCTGAATTTTGGTAAAATTAACTTGCAATGCAAGAACAATTAAAGCAACAAACTGGATTTAGTTGTATTGATGACAAGCCTTATTGATAGTGTTCCTAATGAATACTAATGTGCACAGGTGTTAACTCCTGTTTCAGGAACATAGCAGATGTTTACATGTTCAGATGTTTTTTGTTTAATTCAGTGACATTTCTAAATCAATTTTGTTAAAATAAATTGAGCAAATTGATAGCATTGTGTTATTTATGGGAAGGGAGTTTTACTTAGACAGTATATTTAACAAGAAGCAGGATGTCCATGAAAATATGAATATTGAAATACAGTTTTCAGGAACAATTTTAGAGGATATTGAATATGTGAAATCATGTATGCTTGCATAAATTCTTTCCCTTCTTCATAGGCATTTTAGTAGTGACAGATTTGATCCATTTTCAGTATCAAAAAAATTAATCTCCACACTTGATCAGATATAACTTACGAAAAGTAGGAAAATAATGTGTTGTTCAGCATAGCCATAAAACAAGAAGTGGACAATGCCTTTGCTTCTCCTGGTAGAACTAATTGTCTATGCATTAGATAGGGCCCTTAAACATTATTTCCTCATAAGAGTGCTCCATCAGATCACTCCTCTATGGAACATTGCATGGTGGTAAAGGTATATATCTGTAATGAGATAAAGGCATTTTAATGGTTTTTGACCATGAAACCATTTGTGGGAGCATTTCATAAGATAGTATGATGCTGCATCTAAATGCTAAGTTGAAGGTACTTTCTGACATGATTCTGGCAAAAATTAGTTAACTGTGCTTAAACTTAGACCTCCTATAGGCCAATAAAAAAAATAATTTCCGGTGCTTACCTTACTCAGTTTGCTATGCAGCCGTGCCCTCTGCAGAATTAGGTGTGTCTAAGCCCCTCAGAATTCATGGGCTTTCACACTGGCTGTCCTGCACTCTAAAATGCCCTTTGTCCACATTCATTGTAGTCGTAAATAGTGGTGACATGGATGACATGATGACATGGATTATAAATGGCACCTTTTTGGTATATTGATGTTTTCCCCCATACTCCTGTCAACTTTTAGGCTTTCTCCACTTTGACCTGCAGGCTTCTCCTCAGTCTTTGGTACTGCACATTTGTTCAAGCTAGAGTTGAAACTACATCTTGGTCGTCCTTGATGAAGGTAGTAGTAAGTTTCTGGTGGTCTCCATAGCTTCTCATAAAGTAATTGAGCAATGTATGAAAATGTCCAGAAAGCATGGGGTTGCCACACAACTAGGAAAGCAGACAAGCCAACAGAATTCTTTTTAACAATGTGATGAACCAAGTTTCTATTCAGAACATGGAGAAAATGGAGATTTCTTAACTGCATAATTGAGAATGACAAAAGAAGTCCAAAAATAAGGTGTGTGTATAATGGAAACGAAGAATAAGAACCAACATCCACATTTGCACCCAGTAGTTGACAGTAGCCTTTATAGTAGGGATGGACTACTGTGGCACTCCAAATATTTTAGCTCTGCAGCTCCCATAATTCTCTACATAATTCCCTCTTTTTCTTAGGGCTAATGGAAGGCTCACATATGTTCAGCCCTGTTTTATGGCCACCTGGTGGTGGAAACTAAGCCAGCTAACTATATCCTCATAATGAATGCACGGAATGTTTTCCAAAGAGTCATGTGGATTTTGTAATTTTTGAAATTGTTTGTATGCACAACTTTACAAAGATGTGGTATGTACTTGGGTAGTCATTGCATGCTTTAATCTTCCTTTACCTTTTTCTTTTGGAGTTTTCTTAGGAAAAGTGTATATCATTCATACATGTTTGTTACAGAGTTGGTGCAAGGTGGATTAAAACTGTATTTCTGATTTTTTTTAATTTAAAAGAATTACAGTAGATAGACATTATTTAATTATTTACTAAAGAATGTATACATTAAAATAAGTTTTCAAAACTTTGCAGAAATATCTTTTTAGTGTTGCTCTTTTTCACTTTTTGCTAACGGTTATATTGCTGTGCCTGTTTAATTCTATATGGCTTAAATCATTAGTCTTTAAGCTTTCCAGGTCAAGAGCCAGTATCCTAGCAGTCCAACAGGCCCACAAATAGAGCCCTGGCTGTAGCTTACCTATTGGTAGTGGTGGTTGGCCACTTCAATTTTCCACAGTATACCCACCATCACTTGGCTGTGTAAATTAAAATGGAAGAAAGCACCACCAGAGGGCATTCTGGGGCTGTCCCTATAAGGCCTAAGATTACAACATCAGTACCACATTTTAATTGGTTCTTGTGTGCCACACAAACTGTGGAAATAGTGTAGAATGTACTCTGAGGCTGTTGGTAAGGGGTACAAAGTAGCCATTTGAACTTAATTCAACATGTTTATTATATGCCTTCTATGTCAATCAGGTATATGCAACCTTTTCAGTCCCAAATGCACCCTTCGATGTTGTCTGGGAGTTGTATGTATGTGCATGCACTGGCACACTCATTCCCACATGCACGTATATATATGTACATATGTTGTGTTGTGATCCACCAACAGTATTTACTGAGACGGCAGTGGGTAAATAACAGTCTTGGAAACCACGGAATAGTACACACACGCGCGCATGCGCAAAAGTTCATCTGATCAGCGGGGAAAATGGATGGCGTCACGCAACCCTCAAAGACAGCAGATTGTACAAATTAATAGGATTGCTTCCTCATTGTTACCATCTGTAGCTTTTCATTTTTTATTTTAAGACCATCATGAAGAGACCCTCAAGGTGTTTACTTCACAATGGTTTAGATGGCATCCTTGTTGCACATTTTGCTTTCCATCTTGAGTCCAACAGAGCAAATGCTTCAAATCTTGACCTATTTGTCAAATATGGCCAAAAAAAGGATTGATATAGAACTAGGTTACACATGTGGGTAACGGGGAATGGGGAAAGAAAACGGCCTCCTGTACGGCCATCCTCAGAAACGATTCATATTTGACTGAGGAAAAGGTAGCCAAAATCCACAATCCAATTTGACCAGTGATAATAAAAAACTTATTATCAAGCTGTAGAGAAAGATCACAGATGCTTGAATTTGTCTGTACAGCAGTGTAGTTCCTTGATTTCTGTAAGCATCATCTGATATCCTATCATTGTTGGCATCTAACATTTCTTGGATTCCCCAAATGTTTCCCCTATTCCAATCACTTGAATTCTTTTGCTGCACTTAGCCCCCTATCACCTTTTGGACAGACATATTAGCAGCCCATCGGCAGGATCAATCGTATTAAAACCAGTAAACTTTAAACAGCTTGTGTGCAGGATTACAGACTTTGGCTACAAGTCAGCATACAGTTAGGTCCGGAAATAATTGGACACTGACACAAGTTTTGTGGGGTGGTTTTTTGTTTTTTTTGTTTTTTTGGCTGTTTACCAAAATAAATTCAAGTTAGTTAAATAATGAATGTGGGCTTAAAGTGCAGTATCCATCCTTTCGTAGGTCGGTAAAGTGAGTACCCAGCTTGTGGGGGGCAATTAGCTAACACACATTGGAAACTGTTTAATGTAGTTAGATGTGTAAATAGCTATTGCTTAAAACAATTTGTAAGCCGCTCTGATAGCCTTGTGGCTAAAGAGCGGGGTATAAATAACTAACTAAATAAATAAAAATAAAAAAGTCTCTCAGCTTTAATTTGAGGGTATTTACAACCAAGTTGGAGGAAGGGTTTAGGAAGTACAGTTCTTTAATATGTAGTCCCCTCTTCAAGGCACCAAAAGTAATTGGATAATTGATCCAAAAGCTGTTTCATGGAGAGGTGTGGGCTATTCCTTTGTTATTTCTTCCTCAAGTGGGTAAAAAGGTTTGGAGTTGATTCCAGGTGTGGCAATCACATTTGGAAGCTGTTGCTGTGAACCCACAACATGTAGTCAAAGGAGCTCTCAATGCAAGTGAAAGAGGCCATCCTTAGGCTGCAAAAAAAAAAAAAAATCCATCAGAGAGATATTTTAGGAGGAATATTAGGAGTGGCCAAATCAACAGTTTGGTACATTCTGAGAAAAAAAGAATACACAGTTGAGCTCTGCATCACCAAAAGGCCAGGATGTCCGTGGAAGACAGCAGTGGTGATCGTAGGATCCTTTCCATGGAAAAGAAAAAACCCTTTACAGCACCCAACCAAGTGAAGAACACTCTCCAGGAAGTAGGCATTTCACTATCCAAGTCTACCATCATGAGAAGACTTCACCGAGAGCAAATACAGAGGGTTCACCACAAGGTGCAAACCATTCATAATCCTCAAGAATTAGAAGGGTCAGATTAGACTTTGCCAAAAAAATATCTTAAAAAGCCAGCCCATTTCTGGAATGACATTCTTTGAATAGATGAAACTAAGATTAACCTGTACCAGAATGATGGGAAGAAAAAAGTATGGAGGAGGCTTGTAACGACTCATGATCTGAAGCATACCACATCATCTGTAAAACATGATGGAGGGAGTGTGATGGCATGGGCGTGCATGGCTTCCAGTGGCACTGGGTCACTAGTGTTTATTGATGATAGAAGCAACTGGATGAATTCTGGAGTGTATAGAGATATATTGTCTGCTCAGATTCATCCAAATTCAGTGAAGTTGATTGGACGGCGCTTCACTTTACAAATGGACAATGGCCCAAAACGTACTGTAAAAATGATCCAGGAGTTTAAGGCAAAGAAGTGGAATATTCTGCAATGGCCGAGGCAATCACCTGATCTCAGCCCAATTGAGCATGTATTTCACTTGCTGAAGACAAAGCTTAAGGCAGAAAGACCCGGGAACAAACAATCAACAGCTAAAGAGCTGCATAAAGGCCTGGCAAAGCATCACAAAGGAGGAAACCCAGCATTTGGTGATGTCCATGCATTCCAGACTTCAAGCTTGCCTGCAAAGGATTCTCAATGAAGTATTAAAAATGAACATTTTATTTATGATTGTGTTAATTTGTCCAATTATTTGTGGTTCCTTGAAAAAGAGGGGGCTACATATTAAAGAGCTGTAATTCCTAAACCCTTCCTTCAATTTGGATGTAAATACCCTCAAATTAAAGCTGAGAGACTGCGCTTTAAGCCCATGTTCGTTATTTAACTGTAACTTGAATTTATTTTGGTAAACAGCCGAAATAACAAAACTTGTGTCAGTGTCCAATTATTTCCAAATCTAACTGTATAAATGATTTGTTCTCCATTCTCTGGCTTGATGGGCTTGTTTTTCATCTTCATCTTCATTCATGACCGTTGCCTTGGTTTTGAGTAACTTGAACACATATTCATAGAATCATAGAATTGTAGAGTTGGAAGAGACCATGAGAGCCATCCAGTCCAACCCCCTGCCACGCATAAGTGGCAGAAGTGGGGTAAGACTTGCTCATTTTTATAGGACATGATCCTGCAGAGGTTCTAGGTAATAGGCATATGCGTGTTGCTACTAACAAAATGCATATTTTCATTTTGTGTAATAGCACATTAATCCCATTCCTACAGCCAAAAGTAGTAAAACAAAACGGAATCTGGTTGAGAGGTTTTTGGCAATCTTTGGTATCTATATAGAGCTCAGACAATAATCCTATGTACATTTAATGAGAAGCAAACCGCATTGGACTTAATGGGACAGACATTTGGATAGACATACATAAGATTGTGCAGTAAGTCATCTAAGATAGCAAGCACACTAAAGCAATGTTCATGTTTCTTCTGTAATGTTTTAAATGGACATTGAAATGTTGCCAAATAGAATGCTATTTCAGTAGAATTAAAACAATTTATAGCATAGTGTACAGTAGATCTTTTAAAACATGAGATGGAAAATTAGATGGTTTTATTTCAGTGATCAATCTTCCAACATGAAAGACTCCTTGAATGGAACCTAGGAGGAGAATCAGCTAAAATTGGAGGAAAGCCAAGCACTTTCTATACCTGGAGAAAAAAGCATTAGCTGGACCAATCCATTCAGTCTGTGAAGCTCCACAGTAATTAAAGACGTCAATCTGGCTTTAGAACAGGAAGCCATACTGTCTGTCTTTGACCTTGAGTTCTTGTCTAAACTTAACTGATGATGCAGAGAGAATATATTTCAGCAATGCATAGCTTCTGCTGGCCACCCCAAGAAGGAGGAATGTGGGGATGAACCCTCCTACCCTGCCTTCTCAAAGGCAGAAGGAGATTGCTTGTTGGAAGAGGGGGAACACAGATTTTTCTCCACCCCCAATTCTGTAACCTGTCCAAACAAATTTTTTCCCAGTCCTCTTGAGGAAAACAGGGCCTTTAGCCTCTCCCTTCAGAACTGTCCCCTTCCCAGGGCCCAGACCTGTCTCAGGGTGGGTGAGGAGTTCTGTCCCATGGCAGCCTGCTCCCCATCTCCTTGGCAGTGTGTCTCCCAGCTAACTTATGCAGGTAGTAAGGGAGGAGGGGAGCAAGCCAGCCTCCAATAGAATAGAATAGAAGACTTAGTGCAATCAGGAAGCCATATAGCCTGCCTCAGAACGTAAGCTTCAAATCCCTCTTTGAAGTCCAGGGTCAGTTTAAGAAGTTTTCATGCTTTCCTATGAAGGCTTGGCTAAACTTGAGGCCATATGCAGCTACTCACTCTTGTGTAGGAGAAGCTCCCAAGCATTCCTAAATGGCAGAAGCTACTGTGCAGGCAGTACAAGTAGAGGAGAGAAGCACAACCCTCTCCCCCCACCTCAGCTGCATGGGCAAAGGGTTCAAGGTGTTGGTTAACTGTTCCACACCTCTAAATAATAACATTAATTGAGAGCTACACTACAATTCTTCATCATGGATGCCCTCTTTCTGCCCTCCCCCTCTTTGGTCCATGCCAGGGCAGAGGAGACCCTGGGAAAGCAATTTAACAAAAGTAGAGGCTAGCTTTAAAGGTCACATGAGGTCCTTTCCCTCTCCAAGGACCTCCATTGCTACCTCCTTCATAGTCAGAGCCCCCCTTTATCTTAGCCAATCTAGACACTAGATGAGGACAGGGTTGTTCACTCAGTATAGGCTCACTGAGAGGTGACTGGCACAGCCTGAGGACAAACTAAACCCAGGAGTAGCCAAACAGCAGATAAACTATGCAGCAGAATAGGGCTTGAAAAACAAAGGCTTCAGCTAGCAGGCTTTATCATTGCTCTGACCCACTTTCACCCACAATAAGAAGACTTACAAGCAGCAAGGCCCTTCTGGAGGCTTTATCTTCAGTTCCAGTACAAAACAAACACACAATATATACAGCAAACCTCAATAATGAATCCAACAACAATTCTCCAAACACTCTTCAACACCAACCCACGCACAATGCATCTTGTGCTTAGATGATATAGGAGTGTTTGATTGTTAACTTCCGCCTAGCTACAGCTATGCACAAAGCCACTTCAGCTGTGCTAGCAGAGTGTTCTGTTCCTTCAACATTTTCTCTTTGCACTTAAAAGGATATTATCCTGACAAAGGTTGCAATCTTTGCTTTTGGGACTGGTGTCAACTTTAGTGCCTCTCAGTTTCAGTATTGGAGCATAGGCCACTGCAACACAAACTTATGTTTAAGTCCAATGAGTGAGGGAATTCAGGCTGGTCTCAAGCAAGGAGGGAAATATTCTCCTCCAGTGGGACTCAGTGGATCTGCAAGTGCTTCAGACATTTAGAAAAGCATCTCAAACGTTTGCACCAGCTCATATTGGGTTAATCATTCCAGCCCTGTCCCTCTTCAGTGGAAGAAAGGGCAGCCAGGTTCCTAGTAAGAAACACAGGAAGCCCCAGTCTTCTAGTTCTCAGGAGACAGCTAGCCTCCCACCTCATTGCTTGACATAGATGTCATAGAGAGGATGGAGCAAGCTTGTTTTCTGCTGTTTCAGAGTCTAGGACACAGAGCAATGGATTCAAATTACAGCAAAAGAGATTCTATCTAAACATTAGGAAGAACTTCCTGATGGTAAGACCTGTTTGGCAGTGGAATGCATTGCCTTGGAGTGTGGTGGAGTCTCCTTCTTTGGAGGTTTTTAAACAGAGGCTGGATGGCTATCTGTTGGGGAATGATTTGATTGTGTATTCCTGCATGACCAGGTTTGGACTGGATGGCCCTTGTGGTCTCTTCCAACTCTATGATTCTATGATTCATTCTTTGCCCCAGAGGAGATCTGCCCTCTGAGTCAAGGGAGGAGAGTAAGAATTACAGTGTCTTCTTCTAAGGAAAGGCCTTCATCAGAGATAAAAGATGGTTATGAAATTTCTAAACAGACACACAGAGCTCCCCTCCAGCCAGGAGGACCTTTTACACACACACCCAATTAGTTCACTGAAATAATAGGAATACTTTATTCTGCTGAGGAGCTGTACCAACCCCCACACACACTTGTTTAGGGGGGGGGGGTCTGCCAAAGAGAAAGACAGAAGTACCTGTTAACTGGTCTAAATAGCTGTGTTTTAAATAAGAAGGCCCTCAGATGGACTTACTATTCAACTGGGGGGGTGTACATTCACCCCTAATCTAAGGGGACTTGATTGCTCAATCCTTCTGAAAGTGCTAGTTCCTGCACCCTGACATAATAGCTAACTCTTTGACCCTATTGTTATAATATTTGTCAGTATGTGGGTGTGGGTATGAGTCTTCCTCCTCTGCTGTTCCTACCAAGCCCTCTATTAGTTTTTATTATTTATTTATTTATTTATTTATGCAATTTTTATGCTGCCTTTCTCCCAAAATGGGACCCAAGGCAGCTCACAGAACAATTAAAATCACGATTAAAACCAATAAAAGCATACATAAAGCAATGTATGGTTTACCTAGGTGGCAAATTTAGGACAAAACCTATATATGAATCAATGGGAAGGTACATGGACTAAGGGGTTAAAATTTACATATTCATATAGTTTAAAGGAATTTTTTTTATAAAATGATGTACCACTGGTATCTAATCCCAGACAAATCAGCTAAGATGCACAAAAATATTTCAAATATATGTTGGAAATGCAGAGATCAATCAGGAACCTTTTTCTACCTCTGGTGGAAATGCAAAAGAGTACAGAGATAAATAAATAAAAGGATAAAGAATATTTTAGGATTTCAGTTAACTTTGAAACCAGAATTATATTTATTAAACACAACAAATCTGAATAATAAGAGAGAACTGAAACACTGAAATTTGATAAGTTATTTAGTAACCACAGCAAAATTAGTATTTGCAAGATAGTGGAAAACCAATAAAATCCCAGCATGTATGGACTGTTTAGAAAAAGTTGTGGAAATGGCAAATTTGGATAAATTAACAAATCTGCTGAAAAGAAAACTGATAGTTTATATGGAAACATGGACATTATTTATAGAATATCTTAAGCAAATATGAGGAGATTCTCTCTCTCTCTCTCTCTCTCTCTCTCTCTCTCTCTCTCTGGCTTTTCTTCACAAACAAAGATTCAAGAAGGACTCATCCCACGGTTTCTGCAAGTGTGCTGATGACTAAAAAGGCCAATCCGAGATAAACAAGTCCAGTTGCAGAAAGCACAGCAGAAGGTCTCCTTGGGTGATGTTTCCGGGTTGTGATTCTTTCTGCATTGTTGTTTCTCTTCAAGACTTGTTCAGCGTGAGTTCTCAAATAAGGCTGCAGCATTGTGGATAGTGCGTCTCCATGCCTCCTGATGTGAGGCCAGGGCGGACCATTGAGGAGACAATTATATCACTGGATTTTATAACTAGAAAGTGTAATCTCATATATATGTGTGTGAGTGTGTGTGCTTACTGTATTTAATTGATTTATCAATGGAAGGAATGTCAATTAGAAGTATTAACTAGGTTAAATTAGATAAAAGTTGGATAGAGGTGGGAATAACGCTATTAATTAAGAAAGCAACTAGAGTGTGTGGGAAGTCTTTATTTTTCTAAAAAAAAAGGTGTGGGAAGTCTTTATTTTTCTAAAAAAAAAAAGGGGGGTGTGGGGGAGGGGGAGGGGTTGCAATTGTCCTAAATGTTGTATTTGTTTATTTAGTTACTGTGAGTCTAATTTTTTTTCTTTTTTTGTGTGTGTGTTGTGTTGTGTGTGTTGAATTGTTGAATAAAAATTATTTTAACTAAAAAAAGAGACTGAGAGAAACCCTTCCCCTGAAGATCTTAAAACCCTTGCAGTTTTTCATGACTCCTTAGTCAACAGGCATCCAATATGGTGTGCCTCAGTCTTCCAATAGGATGATAACCGGTTTGCATGGAGTTAGCGGGCCTTTTAATTGACCGAGAAAGTGATCTCTCAGATGCAATCAAGTATAAATCTAGAAGCAGGTTATGTGTTAACAGAGGTGCTTCCATGCAGTCATATGTCCTCACCAATGCCCACTGTGGGAGGACAGAATCAGAATTCAAAATTACCTTAGCTAATTAGAGAGCTGGTCCAAAACTGACACAATGAATTTCAACAGGGAGAAATGTAAGGTACTACACTTAGGCAGAGCAAATTAAATGCACAGATATAGGATGGGTGACACCTGACTTGACAACAGTATACGTGAAAGGGAGCTAGGAGTCTTACAAGACTACAAGCTGAACATGAGTGAACAGTGTGATGCGGCAGCTAAAAAGCCAGTGTGTTTCTAGGCTGCAACAATGGGAGCATAGTGTCTAGATTGAGGGAAGAAATAGGACCACTCTATTGTGCTTTGGTCAGACCTCAGCTGGAATACTGTGTCCAGTTCTGAGCACCACGATTCAAGAAGGATATTGACAAACTTGAATGTTTCCAGAGGGGGGGAGAACCAAAATGGTCAAAGGTCTGGAAACCATGCCCTATGGGGAGTGACTTAAGGAGCTGGGTATGTTTAGCCTGGAGAAGAGAAGGCTAGGAGGTGACATGATAGCCATGTTTAAACATCTGAAGGGATGTCATACTGAGGATGGAGCATGCTTGTTTTCTGCAGCTCTAGAAACTAGGACACAGAACAATGGATTCAAATTACAGGAAAAGAAATTCCATCTAAACATTAGGAAGAACTGCCTGAAGGTGAGAGCTGTTCAACAGTGGAATATGCTGCCTCAGAGTGTGGTGGGGTCTCCTTCTTTGGAGATTTTTAAACAGAACCTGGATGGCCACTTGTTGGGAGTACTTTGATTGTGTGTTCCTGCATGGCAGGTGGTTGGACTGGGTGGGCCTTGAGGTCTCTTCCGACTCTATGATTCTATGAATTGATGATTCTAAAAAGTGGGAGGGGAAACAGCTGAAAATGAGCCAGAAACAATATTGGAAGTGATATTGTATCAATTCTGGTTTTGATTTTGCATGTTGGTTAAAGCAGATCTTTGTCCAGATTGAGAGGAGTAATAGCCCCATTCTTTGAGGCTACCTTTAGTCAGACCTCCCTGGAATGCTTTAACCAGTTCTGGGCACCACAGTTCAAGAAAATATTGACAAGCTGGAATTTGTCCAGAGGAAGAATGACCAAATTGTAAAAAAGCCTGGCAACCAAGTCCTGTGAGGAACATCTTATTGAGCTAGTTTTGTTTTGCTTGGGAGAAGACAAGACTGGGAAGCGATATGATAGCCATCTTTAAACATCTGAAGGGATGTCTTGTTGATGATGGACCAAACTTGTTCTCTGGTACTCACAAGACTAATGCACAAACCAATGGAATCAAATTACAAGAAAAAAGATTGAATCAAAACATTAGGAAGAATTTCTAGACAATAAGATCCATTCAGCAGTGGAATGAGTGCATCAGGAGGTGATGGATTCTCCTTTCTCAGAAGTCTTTAAACAAATGTGTGCCCAGCTTTCCAGAATGGTTTAGTTGTGTATTTCCATATGGCAGGGAATTCAACTACGGTAGATGACTCTTCCAACTCTATTACTCTAGCTGCAAAGTATAAACATCCTCCCCAACAAAGTGAAGTGCATTTCATTAGATGCCCTTCCAGACCCCTTTACTACTATATAAATTCTAAGAATAGATAACTGATATAATTGTGGAGCACAGATCACATTTCCTTTCTCACACAGCCACAGACTTCATTAGCAGCTCCTCCAGCTTGAATTCATTTTGCATCTCCTTGTAAGTAATCAAGGTCAGAATCCCTGCAAAGGCATTCTCAGAAGAACCTCCCAGGCAGACGCCACATCCCTCTTGCCATTCATTGCAAATGCAGTTACATTTCCACATCAATTAAATTATATCAGTGGCCAAAGGGGAGAGAATCCATATGCAGAGCAGTGGTTTGTGAAATGGGTAAACACACATGGCCAGGCTTTGACCCAGGCAGACAATGTTATGTTAGTATATACGTTAGTATCTTAAGAGCAGAACACAAAACAAGAGCAGCAAAGACTCTTGCAGTGCCTGATAGACTAAAAAGTCCCCACAAAACCCCAGGATCTCAGTCAGGGCCAGATTCAATGTCTAGGATTACATTCATTCCCACCATGTCTACAGAGTCCTGCCAATGGAACGTTGCATCTTTGTACATCTGATGAATAAGAGCAGGCGTATGAAACCATATGTGGCATTAAACAGCGGGGAAGGGTCTCACCAGCATAGTGTAGAGGTTTGACTGTTGGACTATGACGCTGGAGAACAGGGTTTGAATCCCTGCTCAGACATGAAAACCCACTGGCTGACCTTGGGTAAGTCACATTCTCTCAGCATCAGGGGAAGGCAATGGCAAACCTCTTCTGCCAAGAAAATCTTATCTAGACTGTATTCCAAAATATAGAAAGGCTTTCTCCCTGGCAAGGTTTAATGTCCTTCCCTCCAGCCTATTAACTGGCAGATTTAATAAAACACCTTTGAACAAGAAATGCTGCCCCTGTGAAAATCATGAAATTGTGTCCATATCCCATGTAATTTTCCACTGTAGTTTCTATCAGGGGGGAAGGTAAGAGATATTATATCCTATCATGCAATGTTTTCCTGGGTGTTCCCCCAAGTCTTTTGTAACTATCCTGTTCCAGGGTTTTGACAAATTGCCCATTCTTCACGTGGTGAATTTCTCAACATGACTATTATTACCAGACCATCCTTGTCTATGTAATATTATTTTATTTAATATTGTATTTTTATATCTATCTAAATATATATCTAGATAGATATAAAAATACAGTATTAAATAAAATAATATTACATAGACAAGGATGGTCTGGTAATAATAGTCATTTTGAGAAATTCACCACGTGAAGAATGGGCAATTTGTCAAAACCGTGGAACAGGATAGCTACAAAAGACTTGGGGGAACACCCAGAAAAACACTGCTGATTTGATAGTCAGTGCAGTGTATATTTAGAATTGTGCGTAGACAGCGCTGATGAAAGCGCTCGAGGAGTCGTAGGTGGTGGCGATAGGTGACCCATGTTTCAGATCCATAAAGGAGGATAGACAGTATGATGGCTCTATACACACTGAATTTTGTGCTTTGCCTCAGGTGTTTATTGAGGACCATCGCCTCCCAAAAATACTACTCTACGGTGAACTCGCCACGGGTCAGCGTAAGAGGGGCGCTCCAAAAAAGCGATACAAAGACTCCCTGAAACAACATCTCAGGCTCGGACAAATTGATCACCAACAGTGGTCAGCCCTGGCCTCACATCGGGAGGCATGGAGACGCACTATCCACAATGCTGCAGCCTTATTTGAAAACTCACGATGAACAAGTCTTGAAGAGAAACGACAACGCAGAAAGAATCACAACCCAAAAACATCACCCAAGGAGACCTTCTGCTGTGCTTTTTGCAACCGGACTTGTTTATCTCGGATTGGCCTTCTTAGTCATCAGCGCGCTTGCAGAAAGCGCGGGATGAGTCCTTCCTGAATCTTCGTTTGCGAAGAAAAGCCAGAGAGAGAGAGAGAGAGAGAGAGAGAGAGAGAGAGAGAGAGCTGATTTGAATACACTGCTGTGAATTGTATCCAACAAGTAATTTTAATGGTCTGTTGGCTACAATAAAGTCTTGTTGTTACCAAAAAAAAAAATCCTGTGTTAAGTCAGAAATGACTTGAAGGCACACAATAACAAGAAGTCTCTAACTTCTATCACAAAAGACTCTTCATTTAAAATCAGAGCAACTCAGTTTTCTGAGATATGGCTGACTTAATCTATAGCAAGAAAACCTGTGAAGACAGTTTCTTTTTGCACAAACTTTCATGGACTGCTGTATTATTTATTTATTTATTAGTTATTTATACCCTGCTCTTCAGCCACAAGGCTATCACAGCGGCTTACAAACTGTTTTAAGCAATAGCAATTAACACATTTGCACTGCATTAAGCAGTTTCCAATGTGTGTTAGCTAACTGTAACCACTTCGTGAGATCCATGAGCTGGGCAAGGGTGTACCAACCAGGAAGAAAGGCGTGGCACTGATCCCAGAGACAAGAATGCCCCCTCCCTTGAAATATACCTCCATTCCCCAAATTTCTAGCATTGCAGTAATTGAACACTTCAGTTGTATATTTAGAAATACAATTTCTGACTTACAGGGATCCTAACAGCAACCCTATCACAGGGGTTTCTTGGAATAATTTGTTCAAAAGGGGCTTGCCTTTGTCTTTCCCTGAGGCTGAGAGAGTGTGGCCCAGTGGATTTCCATGGCTGAGTTGGGCTTCAAACTCTGGCCTCCCAGTGTCCCACTACAAGCACGCAAACAAAAGGGAAGGCAAAGGAACCCACGGGAATGCAAACACACCAAACAGAAGAGTTCTAGGAGTGAAATATTCTCAGTGTCCCATTCTCTGCAATGCCTGAAATTTGAGGACTGCAGTAAAATTTCATTTGGGGGTCAGAGTTCTTAGGGAGTTCTTAGGGGGGAACAGTGCCTTCTATTCTTCCCCCCCCCCCGCCCACACACACCCTAGGAAGCAGACTGTAGTCCACAAACTGTGCCAAGTAAAACTTGTTAGTCTTTAAAGTGCCACAAGACTTTTTAAAAAAACACTGTCCAGACTTAACCTAAGAGCTGGTTTGCTGGGTAGGGGGGAAGCCCCACTGCATTCAACAAAATTTGGTTCCTCCTCATGAACAGCATTGTTATTATTATTATTATTATTATTGTGAAATATGACAAGAAAAAAATAACATAGTGAATACACAAACATAAGAGAAAAAAGTATAAGAGGAAAAAACACAATACACACATATTGAATAACAGGAAAAAAAGTAAAGAACAAAAATTAAAGCATAGTACATACCCTCCTATCCCCCCACCTCAATGAGAATAATAAAAGAAAGAAAAACTTCCCCCTGTACTGCTGTTTCTTTTGTTATTGTACTCTTCACATTCCTTTCTTTAAACAATTCTTCTTTTTAACATTTCAACCCCCTTTTCTTAAAGAAAGGAGCAGGGCTCTTATTACAAATTAAAACCACAAATCGCCAGGTCTCCTCTCCTCTCAATATTTTAACATACCCCATAAAAGGTTCCCATGTTTTCAAATAATTTCTTAATCCCTTCTCTTTAATAAAACTAGTTAATTTATCTAATGCCGTCAAATCCATCAGTTTTGTGTCTGGAATTGTATCTCCCCCCCCCCAATGCTTTGCATATGTTATCCTCAGAGCTGTAACCATATGAGTAATTAAAATCTTGTGAATGGCATTTAACCTCACTCTGCTCCTCTGCAATGCCAGGTCTGTCAAGAACAAGACCCATATCATCCATGATCTCCTCATGGATGAGGATGCTGACCTGGCTTGCTATACAGAGACCTGGCTGGGAGAGGATAGCACAGTTACCTGGGCGCAGGCCCTCCCAACCGGGTACTCTCTCAGTGAGCAGATGAGGGGAAGTGGGCGGGGGGGCGGAATTGCTCTGGTTCATAAGAACAACCTGATCTTGACCAGGATACCTGTCCAGAACACAGTCCACTTCGAGTGTATGCATCTTAGCCTGAAGACCAAGGATAGTTTGGGGATTCTGCTAGTCTACCGTCCACCCCGTTGTCTAGCAGACTACCTGACCAAGCTGACACAGCTGATCCCAATTGGTCGTCGGGTCCACACATTGTGCAGGTCATACACTCGATGCCGTCTTCAGTACGGAACAGGAATATCCATGGGCGGAGGTTGTAAGTACCTCCGCATTGTCATGGTCAGATCATTTCCTGGTCAAGACGGAACTTAGAGTCTGTATCCGGAGGTGGTGGACCCATTAGATTGGTCCGCCCTTGAAGGCTAATGGAGCCAATTGGATTCCAGAAAGCCTTAGAGGGTTTATTGGTTGGGAATGCTGGTGACCCTGTCGATGTCAATATTTGGAACACGGATCTTGCCTGGGCTATTGACATGATCACTCCCAAGCGTCCTTGCCAATCCGCTTCAAACCGTAAGCCATGGTACACACCAGAGCTTAGGAGAATGAAGCAGTTTGGACAACGACTAGAGTGCATGTGGCAGAAAACTCGACTCTTATCTGACAGAACTCGCCATAGGAACTTTCTTTGGTCCTATTGGGAGGCAATACGTGCAGCGCAGAGATCTTTCTCCTCTGCACGTATTGCGTCTGCAGAGTCCCGTCCAGCAGAGCTGTTTCGGGTGGTGAGGGAGCTGACATAGCTACCCCCTGTGCCGAATCCCTTACTTAACCCGACAACAGCCTGCTGTGACACGTTTAACAACTTTTTCGCAGATAAAATCTCTCAGATAAGAGCCAACTTAGACACCAATGTTTTAACAGAAACCATAGGAGACGTGTCCAGCGACTCCGTCAATGAAGTTATTCTGGATCAGCTCCAATCTGTGAATACCGAGGACATGGACAAGCTGCTTGGTAGGGTGAAGAAAACAACTTGCCCTCTTGACCCTTGCCCATCATGGCTGGCCGTCCGGGGGGGGGGGAAGCATTGAGGATATCATCAATGCATCCTTCAGGGAAGGACATGTTCCATCTTGTCTGAAGGAAGCGGCTGTTAGGCCCCTTCTGAAAAAACCTTCCCTGGACCCCCTGGATATGAGTAACTACAGGCCTGTTTCTTTATTGCCATTTCTGAGCAAGGTGGTCAAGAGGGCGGTTGCTCTTTAACTCCAAGCTGTCTTGGATGAAACCGATTATCTAGACTCATTTCAAACCAGCTTCAGGACAGGCTTTGGGATAGAGACTGCCATGGTTGCCTTGACCGACGATCTGCGTCTGAGCATTGACAGGGGTAGTGTGACTCTGTTGGTGCTCTTAGACCTCTCAACTGCTTTTGACATGATAGATCACGGCATCCTCTTGGACCGCCTGAAGTGTTTAGGTATCGGGGGCACTGCATTGCAGTGGTTCCGGTCCTTCCTCTCGGGCAGGTCCCAGAGACTGCTGCTCAGGGACAGTTGTTCAAGCAAAAGAGAGCTCACCTGGGAAGTTCCACAGGGAGCTATCTTGTCCCCAATGTTATTTAACGTCTATATGAAGCCACTGGGTGAGATTATTCAGAGTTATGGAGCTGGGTGTTATCAGTATGCTGATGACACTCAGATCTATTTCTCTGTATCTCATTCATCGGCCTCGAATTCCAATGACATCTCTTCTTTCAATGAATGTCTTCGGGCGGTAATGGGCTGGATGAGGAAAAACAGATTGAAACTGAATCCGGACAAGACGGAGGTGCTCACGGTAGCAGACCCAAAATCAAGAATTGGGTTACAACCTCCAGTCCTGGATGGGGTCACACTCTCCTCCAGTGACTGTATTCGCAGTCTGGGGGTGCTCCTTGACTCATTGCTCCTGATGATAAATCAAGTAAATACGACAGTCAGGAGCGCCTGTTATCAACTTCGGCTGGTACGCCAGCTGCCCCTTTTCTGGAAGCAAGGGACCTCGAGATCGTTGTTCACGCACTGGTAACCTCATGCTTAGATTTCTGTAATGTGCTCTACATGGGGCTACCCTTGTGCTTGGTTCAGAAACTTCAGTTAGCACAAAATATGGCAGCCAGGCTTGTTTCAGGAACATCTAGGAGGGACCATATCACTCCAGTTTTGAGGTCCCTCCACTGGCTGCCTATTGTTTTCCGGGCCCAGTATAAGGTGTTGGTTATCACCTTTAAAGCCCTAAATGGCTTGGGTCCAAGCTCTCTCAGGGACTGTCTCCTCCCTTATAATCCTCCCCGTGCACTCCGGTCCTCTGGGAGAAATTTGCTCCAGCCTCAAAAGTCGAGGCTTTCAGCTACCTCCCAGAGGGCTTTTTCTGTTGTCACCCCCAGACTATGGAACGGATCTCTTCCGGCAGGCCTTTCCAGAATAGATTATCCCAGCCTCGGGACCCCACCCCTCCTTCAGGACAGTCCCCAAAGCCTCCTTTGTTAACGGAACTGAATATCATTGGGGATCTACTGTTATTGTTAAATGTATGTATGTGTTTTATTAAGTGTTTTAATTGTTGTTTTAATTTGTAATTTGATTTAATAACTTTTTAAGGGGGAGGGGAGTATACTGTTTTACTTTGTATGGTGTTTTAATGTTGTTAACCGCCCTGATTGGGTTACCAAAGGGCGGTATATAAATAAATTTTATTTATTATTTATTTATTTTAAGGTTAAAGCTTTTACGAATGGCACATATGTAAGGCTCTTTATTGATCCAAAAGGAAGTTTCCTCTGCAGAGCAAACATGCTTTGAGATCAGTTCCTTTAAACAGGTGCAAGGCCAACATTCCGCACATCTTCCGAACCATCTGCATTAAGTGGGCCTAAGCAGGGGGCATCCACACTAGAGAAATAATCGAGGTTGAAACTGGATTATTTGCCATGGCTACTTCCCATGGGAATCCTGGGGTTTGTAGTCTGGCGAGGCACCAGCACTCTTCATCAGAGAAGGCTAAAGACATTGTAAAACTACAAATCCCAGGATTCCATAGGAAGGAGCCATGCCAAATAATCCAGTTTCAAACTGGATTATTTGTGTCTTGTGGATACGCCCTTATAGGCCCACATAATGCAGACAGTTCGGAAGACACATGGAATGTTGCCTTTGTTACCAGTTGAACGAGCTCATCTCGAAGTGTGTTTGTGCTGCAGAAATAACTTCCTCTTGGATCAATAAAGGGCCTTATATATATGTACCATTCATAAAAGCTTTAATGGTTAACCTTAAATGCTATTCATGAGAAGGAAGCAAATTTTGTTGAATGCAGGGGGCTTTTTTCCCCCCCTGAGCAAACCAGCTCTTAAGTAAAGTCTGGACAGCTCGGGATATCCACAGGACACAAATCATCCAGTTTGAAACTGGATTATTTGTGTGGATTCTTCCTATGGAATGCTGGGATTTGTAGTTTTACAAGGTCCTTAGCCTTCTCTGAGGAAGACTGCTGGCGCCTCACCAAACAACAAATCCCAGGATTCTATAGGAAGGTGCCATGCAAATACAACTTTTCCCTCCCTATCCACGGATTTAAGTATTTCATGGCTTAAAAATATTCTTTTAAAAAAAAAATATCGTTATTTATACCCCACTCTTCAGCCACAAGGCTATCAGAGCATCTTACAAATTGTCTTTAAGCAATAGCAATTTACACATCTACACTACATTAAACAGTTTACAATGTGTGTTAGCTAATTGCCCCCACAAACCAGGTACTCTTAAAAAATTATAATCCAAAAAGCAAACCTTGATTTTGTCATCTTATATAAGGGACACCATTTTGCTATGTATCAGTTGTCCCTCCGTATCCCCGGATTTGGTATCCCTGGACTTAAGTATTCACATCTTGAAAATATTCTTTTAAAAAATAATAATCCAAAAAGCAAACCTTGATTTTGCCATCTTGTATAAGGGACACCATTTTGCGATGTACCAGATGTCCCTCTGTATCCCCATATTTGGTATCCCCGGATTTAAGTATTCACGGTTTGAAAATATTCTTTAAAAAAAAATAATAATCCAAAAAGCAAACCTTGATTTTGCCATCTTGTATAAGGGACACCATTTTGCTATGCCACTGCATATACAGTTGTTCCTCCATATCCAAGTATTTAAGTATTCACGGCTTGGAAGTATTCTTTAAAAATAATAATAATCCAAAATGCAAACCTTGACTATGCCATCTTGTATCAGGGACAACATTTTGCTATGCCATTGACTATCATGGGACTCGAGTATTCACGGATTTGGGTATCCACAGGGGAAGGGGGTCCTGGAATCAAACCTATAGACTCATAGAATTGTAGAGTTGGAGGGCCATCCAGCCAGGCAGGAAATCATGATCAAAGCATCCCTGACAGACGGCCATCCAGCCTCTGTTTAAAGATTGGACCTCCTGTTCTTTCCTTCAAAGTGGGGAGGAAAGGGGACAATGGGATATCAGCAGGACCAGTTTAAGGAATTTTGGGGGGCCCTGCAATGCTTTACTTTGGGGGGGGCTATGTTTACCTCAGGTCAATGTAACCTAACTCAACCTAAGCTATTCACAGTACAGGATATTCAGATTATTACTAATAATGTTTTTGCAGGAGGAGAGTTACTATGGGCCCCCCCACAATGATGGGGCCCCCTGTGGATGCTGATGCCCCTGGTGTCTTAAACCAGCCCTGGACATCTGAACATGCTGTGTCAAAAGCTACAGGTTGGTAATGAAGCAGCACCAAGTCCCACGGAGGAATGCTGGTATAATTGTAATGTGTAAATAGGTATAATTGTAATGTGTAAATATAATGTGATATATATATATCACATTATATTTACGCATTACAATTATACCTATTTGGAAAAGATTCCTGGGGTTTGTCAAGGCCTCCGTGGGACTTGGTGCTGCTTCATTACCAACCTGTAGCTTTTGACACAGCATGTTAATCTAAATGCACTATATATATATGTATATATATAGTGCATTAAGAGGAAAAATATATTAGTGTTAGGATAGATAGCTTTATTTTTGTATTAGTAAGAAAAGAGGGAAACAATTATTATTATTTTTGTGTTATTGTTACGGCCTTTTGCGGTCAGGTGTATTTTTCAGTAGAATGATCTTATTCATGACGGATCTTTTCCGGCAGGCCTTTCCTGAATAACTATCCCAGCCCAAGACTCTGCTATCCTTTCCCTCTGAGCTGTAATTGATTTTTTTTTAATTATTGTATGTTTTAATTTTTGTCTAATTTAATATATTTTTAATTATTGTATGTTTTTAATCCTTTATAATTTAATATTATTTTAAGGGGTAGATGAGCTAGTTTTTATATTGCAAGCATTGCGTTGCAAAGGGGCGGGATAGAAATCAATTTTATTATTATTATATTCTAATAAAAAAATCCTAATCCCCCCCCCACACACACACACCAGGAATCCTGTTTCAAACTGGGGGATTTGGGTCCTGTGGATTCTCCCAAACCTGCTCAATCTGCAAGGCAGTTCATTCCTTTTTCTACCTGATCTGCACCCACCCACCCAGCCAGCAACCCTGGGGGCACGTGCTCTTCCTCGCCCTTCCCTCCCCAGACCGGTTGAGCTGGAAAGCCCCCCCTCTTCTCTCTTATTGGCCAGTGCTTGGGAGGGGCGGGGCGGTGACGTCATGGAAAGGAGGCATGCCTCCCACCCACCCACTTTTGCTCCCAGCTGGCCGTAGGCAGGCGCTGCTGCCTCAGTCCTCCTCCTCGCCTTCCTCCCCTTTGCAGCATCCTGAGAGCGGCCGGCCCTTTCCCAGCCCTCTTTTCTTGGCCTACTCTGGGAAGCAGGAGGAGCAGGAGGCAACGACCCAGGCTGGAGGGCTCTCCATCGACCGCCATGAAGATGATGAATTCCCCTTGGGCGCGCTTCTATTCCAACAGTTGCTGCTTGTGCTGCCATGTCCGCACCGGCACTATCATTCTGGGGATTTGGTATCTGGTAAGGAGGAGCTCCCTGGGCTGGGAGGGGGGGAGAAATGCAGGGAAAGCAGGCAGCAGAGCTTGGGGGTGGGTTTCGAAGGTTTCTTTTTTTGCTGCCCCCCTGGTTTATTTGGGGGGGCAGGGGTTGTTTTTGAAGGGTGGGGGCGTGTTGGGGGGCCTGAAGCCCCCCAACACGCCCCCACCCTTCAAAAACAACCCCTGCCCCCCAAATAAACCAGGGGGGCAGCAAAAAAAGAGACTAGGGAGGAGTCCCCAACTGGGGACCCCCTCGTCCGCCCCAGTCCTAAAAAAGGGGGGGCATGTAAGTGGGGAAGCGCCCCCCCCCAGGTACCAGGATCTTTGGCCGACCCCCAGATGCTTTACAGTAGCAGCCCTTCTCAGCCTTTTTTTGTTTTTTTTTTTACCCTGGTGGAATCCTTGAAACCAGGTTCAGGTCTCAGGGAACCCCTGCCTAAAAATTATTAGATCTATACAGCTCCCCGCCCACAAAAAAATGCTTGTTCCCCCCCCCCAATCTCAATATCTCGCCCCTAGCAACCTCTGGGGGGGGGAGAACCCTAGGGCTCCAGGAGAAACCTGTTTAAGAACCCCCTGCTCTACAGGATTTAAGATAAAAATTAAAATAAGTCACTTTAAAGGATGACACCCAAGTCATGTTTGTGTTTGTAAAAACCTAAATGGAGCTACAGAAATGAAAGCTTACAGTTATATCAGGCTGGGGGGGGCCCTCTCAATCTCGACCCCTCTCCACTTGTGGGGGGCATGGTCTCTCTTTCTTTCTCTCTCTCTCTCTCACACACTCTCACACAATCTCTCCTTCCCACCCTTGGGCTCTCCTGCTCCATTTATCCTGGCCCGGAGGGGGGCAGGGAGCCAGCTGGTGCTGGTTTTTGCTTACCTGGGAAGCTCTCCCTCTGAAGGACACGGCAAACCTAGGCTGAATGCACACACTACACAAATAATCCCGTTTGAAACTAGACTGTTTGTTTGCCATGACTCCTTCCTGTGGAATCCTGGGTTTTGTAGTTTTGCAAGGTCCTTAGCCCCTCTGCCAAAGAATGCTGGTGCCTCGTCAAACTACAAATCCCAGGATTCCCTAGGAAGGCACCATGGCAAATCATATACTTTTAAATTGGATGATTTGTGTATTGTGTACCTAGTCTGTACTTTGCAGAAGAAGGAGAAGTTGGTGAGCAAGAGGAGCCCCCAAAATAGACTTGTGCTCTCCACCAATCCTTCGCCCACTTCTTTATTTGCTGTGTTGCCCTGGGGATTGAGAGAGAGCCCAGACTAGTTAGACAAGCAAAATCTTGACAGCAGGGAAGAATGGGTGAGCAGTGGCCACCTCCACCCCAACTACTCTCTCCCTCACCTGGTTTATCAGGGGTGTAGTTGGGGATGTGTGCAAAATGAAGGCATTTCCTCCCATAAGAATTCTGTACCCCTGAATGGAATTTTCCTACAGTCCTCAGAGACACAGAAAATTGTTCATAATTAAAACGCTTATATTTTATGTGTTTGCATTCCCTTGGTAAAACCTTGCCAGCTCCTTTTCTTTTGATGCTGAAATGCTATTTCTAAATGCCTCACTGAATTTTAAGTTATTGCAATATTAGAAATTTGGGGAGTGAAGGAAAAATTAACTAGGGGTGCAGAATGCCTACATTCACACACACCTCTCCCCATAGCTACAGCACTGCTGTAGTTCACCCTTCCTTTCTAGTAGTGGCTTTCATGACAGTGGAGTGGTAAAACCGTTTCAGGCACTGGTCTGAACTTTAAAGAAGCCGTCAAAGGTGCTGAATGGTATCCCCTCCCCCAAATAAGTTCAGAAAACTCTTTTAAACTTCACACTAAGAACTGGAGCCTCCCCTACTGATACAGAAGCCTCTAGTGATTAGATAAGTGTTGCTTTGCTGTGCATAGCCCAGAGCATGGTCAGCATCTATTGGGCAGGTCCCAAATCTGCCTGGGGTAGTCACCCTTTAGAGTTTCTGGGACTTTGGACTGTCTTTCATGCTTCTGCATCAGCTGTCTTGATCTCTTGATTGGGGTGTCACAAAAGAGCAGGAAAATGTTAGTGTCTTACTTTGTTATTGATGCTTCCTGTCCCTTTTTTCTCCAAGGAAGTGAGGGAGTGAGAATTTTCTGCCTCAGATGCCCAGATAGCTTTACTGGTTTTGATTATTGTGCACCTCAACTGGGGGCAGCATATGGTCTGGCCATAAACTCTGCTGCTAGGTTTTGAAGCTGGCCACTTATTCCATGGTCCTTCAATCCTGTGATTTTTTTTTCTCCTTGTGCTGATCTTGAATGCCACAAAAACTAGAAATAAGCTTGCTAACCTGTCTCCATACAACAAGTGCAAAGGGGGAGGGGAGAAGTAATCTTACTGCTGGTTAGGATGAACTAATGAGATGCATACCAAGGGCATCTGTGTCTATAAACATTTGTGGGCAGAAGGATTTTTATGGGTCTGCAGTTGTTGTGGAAACATACATTAGAGATGGTAGAGGAAAGCAGCATTTGTCAAACCCCATGACTTTTGATCAGAGTTTGGAAACTGGCCATGCTGGATGGGGGATTCTAGGAGCTGTAATACAAAACAAAACAAAAAACCCACCAAAAACTTGGTTTTAACCCATTAAAAGATCCAGGACTTATTTTTGTGTTGCATGTGGTTATTTTTCTGGAGAGTGGATAACCTTGCTGCCTAGTTAAAAGTGCCTAAATAATGATTTAAAAATATGCAGGTGCAGGCATCTAGGAACACAGAAGCTGCCTCCTGTCTTATGCCTTCACAGGAACTGCCACAAAAGTGGCCCAGCTTTCAGACTACTAGCTGGGCCAGTTATTGTCAACTGGGCTCTCCAGTTTCAGGCACAATTGCTATCTACTTTGCCTTGCTGTTCCTTAATGGTTTCCAAGCCAAGCACTAACCAGGCCTGACCCTGCTTAGCTTCTGAAATCAGAAGAGATTGGATGTGTTCTGTATGGTGTAGATCTTAACCTGCTTTGTGCTGATCTTGAATGACACAATGGCATTCTTTTTCGTACTTTATTTTACTGCCAGGTTCATGTGGTTTTGGTTTGTTTAAGTTGACTGACATCGGCGTGTGTGGGGTGTCTGTGGATGTGTGACATTTGCTGTTCTGTTTTGGGCAACAACATGCCTTGAGATGGCTCTGCTTGTATTTGCTTCTATTAATGATGAATGTTTTCATTCTGGAGTGATGCATTTACTTCATTTTTTTATTAAAGGGAAGCAAAAGGTCTCAAAACTATATACTGTAGATCTGTTTGGATGGATGTGCTTCCAGTGACTACAGTCCAACAGAGTCCCACCACATTTCACCCAGAGTTAATCTTCTCAGTGAGCAGGATTCAGTCTTCTTCTTTCTCCTCCTCTCTCTGTAGTAATTTAATTGGCTGACATTTCTCCCTTCTGATGCTCACTTTCAAATCATGGCCCATGGACTTTCTTTTCATTGTGCTTCCTTGAGTTGCTGGCTTCAGCAGCTAATGTTGCTTTTCAGAAGAGTGGTTATTTCTGGAGAGATAACCCTCTAAAGAGCTGTATTAGCCACATAATTCTCTATAAGATGCAGTAATTCCCTTTGGCTAT
Organism: Gambelia wislizenii; assembly: GCA_030847615.1. Lineage (NCBI taxonomy): Eukaryota > Metazoa > Chordata > Lepidosauria > Squamata > Crotaphytidae > Gambelia > Gambelia wislizenii. The sequence continues at coordinate 297,423,274 of JAUMIR010000004.1, forward strand.
CACAGTTTGTAAGCCCGTGGGTTTTCCTTCACAGATGGGCCATAATGTATTTGGAGTGTTACGTGCAGACATGTAAACATTACAAAATGCATGAAAAATCCAGTCCATAACCTGACTAACAAGACCAAAAAAAATCTGAAAAAGGGAGACTGAACCTTATCACATCTTTGCCATGCAATTGAGAAAGGGCCATACCTCAGTGGTAGAGAACATACTTTTATTGACAAATTGGGTTGCCAGGTTTCCCTTGTTATAAGATATGTTCCTTATTTGAGGGCTGGAAATCTTGTCCCCTATAGGACTGATGGGTGTCCTGTATTATAAACCCCTATCTGAGGGTTTAAAAGATGCCAAAAATCCCATGGTGTGGTGTGGGTCCTTCACAAAGATAAAAATGTGTGCATCATATAAATTATGAATACAGACTGTATGTTAATTTTTTTTCCAGAGAAATACATGGCTAAGTTAACTGAAATACATGGCTAAGTTAACCTAAATTTGGTATTTAGGTAGAACACAAACTTGTTAATAGCTTCTTCCTGGTTGCCAACCCTACATGTCATGAATTTGGACTGTCCCTTGTTGCTATTTTGAAAACTGGCAACATTGTTGACAAGTTTAATGAGGAGGGATGTCTGATTGCACACTTTGTCAGATACAGTACAGTCTTAAAAGATTCATGGCAGAGATCTTCTATACACTGAGCCATGACCATCCCAACTTACTTGGCAATCTATGAGTTTAGGCAATTTGGAGATTAAAGCCACAGTTGCTTAACCCAATGAGTAATTCTTTTGAAAAGAATCAAAAGATACATCAAATTATGTCCTCCATAAAACATCTCAGATGCATTAGAAATATGTTTCCACAAGAAATTAATGCTGATAAGGTTTAGAAGGAAATACACCTTTTAGAACCAGTGGTATAACTAACTAAACACAAGAGAGTGGTTCAGAAAATTGTGTAGGTGTTTAACTAACCCCTTACAGTGGAAGAAAAATGCCAGCCCCAGATATCATGAATTTGTCTGTGAATCATATTTGCTTCTTTAGCAAGTGTAAGAATAGTTATCTATGGAGAAAGAGACACAGGTGAGTGTAAAAGGGGCAAAGGAGATATTCAGCATTGTGATTTTGGGATAGACGTGGAGATTTGCAGGGAGTAAGGGGATAATGCAAAGAAGGTGGGGATTTTGTAAGAATGTTAATGGAGAGGCTTCAACAGGGAGCACCAAAAGTGGCTGCCGGGTGGGGGGGGGGTAGATGTTGGGAGATGGCAGCCAATTTTGGCAGTTTGGGGCCAGCTTTCAGGTAGAAAATAGCCTGAAAATCAGCATAAAAATAAAAATGAGGATCTTGGGTTTTTGGAGGTTTTAGGGGCCACATTTTGGGGTCCCAAGGGCCAGATATATTGGTCACACTTTGTCCACTCCTGTCCCTTTAGGAATGATGGCAGGTGGGTTGTTGAAAGAAGCTACAAACTTCAGGGCCTCTAAAAGTCCAAGGAAGCCAACATAGTATAGTAGTTTAAACATTGGACTCTGGAAACCAGAGTTCGATCTGCATGGAAACCCACTGGATTACTTTGAGCAAGTCTCGGTAAAGGCACAACCCCTTATGAACACATCTTGCCAAGGCTTTCCTTAGGATCACCATATACAATAAGTCAGAAATTACATGAAGGCACACAAGTGCAGAGGCGTAGATACCTTTTTATCAAATTAAAATAAAAAGAAGCCAAACTTATTTTCTTGATGGCCTGGAAGATGGGGGGACAATGGACATAAAACAAGATTTTCTTATCTTTTTTTCACTAACACTTTATTTTATGCCCTGACTCTCAGTACTGGGATCCAAGGCAGCTGTATCTATTTTTAAACAGGAATTTTAAAAAGGTACAACTGAAAGTGCAGTAAAGTTAAAATACAATTAAACAGATTATCATATTAATACAAGCAAATTAAGAGACAATTTAAAAGTGCATCAAAGAAAGGAGTAAATAAAAAAAGTTAGATAAAATAAAATGGCTCCTTATCCTGTTTAGGGGTAGTTGAAATAAAATGGAATAGAATACCCAAGGGCAAGTTTAAAAGATACAAAAGGACCTCTTGGTAAGGGATGGGATGGGGTGACTGTGTTGCAGTCTGTTGCAGCATAAACAAGAACTCTGTGGTATCTTAACAAACTACAGCAGTTTTATTTGGCATAAGCTTTCATGGGCTCCAACGCACTTCATTGCATGCATTTGATAAAGTGGCCTGCAATCCGTATTTAGAGTGCTGAACTGCCATGGTTTTAAACAAAGGGCTTCACTCAGGTGAGAAAAGACAGCCATGAAAACTGGAACTTATTTTTCATTTTTTTCCTAACAAGCTATAAAAAAGTGTAAAATGTAAAAGGCTGAACAAAAGGTTGCATAACACTATCCAAACAAGATGTTGCATGGTAATAGCTGTGTCAAGGCTTTGCCCCCTGGGCGAAGTAACTTGGAAGAAAGGATTTTGGAGACAGTGGCTCCTCAACAGAGTTGCCTGAGAAAATCATAGTGGCAGTTTTCCACTTTAACTGCTCTGGCTTCCTCCTGTGGAATTCTGAGGTCTGTAGTTTAGTGAGGCCTAAGGGCTCTTTGGCTGAGAGTTTAAATGCCCCTCCCTAAACTGCACATCCAGGATTCTGCAGAAGGCAACCATAGCAGTTAAAGTGGAATCATACTGCTATCACTGTGTAGTGTGATAACCTCCTAAAACATGTGTGGCCTATGTGTACCCTAATCTGTTCTTCAAGACCAAACTACAACTCCTTTCCCAGGCTGGTTGCTACTTTCAGAGGTATATTGGGCACTGAGAACAAGTTGCAAGAACATTGTAACAATGGTTCTTCAAGTGGTAATTTGCTCATTCTGATCTGTGTGCACATGCAGAGTGAAAGAATGAGTGTGTATTTAATTTGCTGTATTCACTTAACCTGCCTTTTGGGTGAGCTTGCAATACAGCAGAAAATCACAAACCTAAATCTACAGCTCTGAAATGTTACTTTTGGGGGCTGTAACTCCCAGAACCCTCCAGTCAGCGTGGCCACTAGTCATGCTAGCTGGGACATTCTAGGAGTAGTCCAACACACACACACACTACCAAAGAGGAAAGCACATAAACTGAGCAATGCTTCCAGGCTGTCCAACCTCTATGATCTTATTTGGGAATAAGTGCATTGAGCTCAGTGAGATTTATTCATTAATTACATTGATATCCTTCCCTTCTGTAAAGAAAAATGCTTTTATTATTAACCAAGGTCTGAAATAAACTGGAAATCAATATACCATAGATTAATTTGAAGTCTGGCATCATATTGCGAATTGAATGGGTGTGTGCTATTTGTTGGAATAGACCCAGTTTCTGTTACGATCTGGCATACCTTTCTGGCTTTTAATGGAATGTTCTTCCCAGAAGTCAAGAATGGCATTTTATTTTTTTATTTTTTTGAGACTCACAGTTAAGGCCAAGTAGTGCTTTTGTCACCTGCTATAGAAGATTAAATCAAGCTGGGAGCCAAACTGCATAAGACTTTGCATTTCAGGAATGACATCATGGATAAATGCAGATTACAATTGAACTTGTTCATTGAACATTTTATTTAAAAAAGTAGATTTTCATTACAAGACATTCTGCCTAAATATTTGAAACTATATGCTTAAGAGTATACTTAAGCCAAAGAGCCAGTGTGGTGTAGTGGTTTGTGTGTTGAACTATGATTGTGGAGAACAGGGTTTGGATCCCTGCTCAGCCATGGAAACCCACTGAGTGACCTTGGGGGTAAGCCACTCTCACTCTCAGAGGAAAGCAAAGGTAAACCCCTCTGAAAAAATCTTGCCAAGAAAATCCCATGATAGGTTCACCTTAGGGTAAAAATAAGTTGGAAACAACCTAAAAGCACACCACCATACTTAAGCCAACAATGAGCCAGCGTAGTATAGTGGTTTGAGCATTGGACTATGACTCTGGAGAGCAGGGTTAAAATCCATGCTTGGCCATGGATATCCCCTGGATGATCTTGGGCAAGCCACTGAGGCAAGCCTCAGAGGAAGGCAAAGGCAAATCCCCTCTGAATTTTTTTTTGCCAAAAAACCCCCATTATAGTTTCACCTTAGGGTTGCTATAATAAGTTGGAAAGGACTTGAAGGCAAGGCACACAACAACAACAAGCCAACAACAATGTAGCATCACACCCTTTGCCAGATTGGTTCCCCTGATGTATTGCATTATAACTCCTATCAGTGTAGCCCATATGCTGGCTATTGATGGAACCTGTAGTCCAAAATACTGGGGAGAAGGGTGCCAGGTTGGGCCAGACCTATAAAAGTCCTGTAGAATGTTTAGCAACTCATAAAGCAGACCTTGCACTACAAAGTGAATAATGAATTGATCCAATTTTGCAATTGCATTTTTGATTAAAGCTAAATAAAACCATTCATAGTTATGTGCATATCTGGAATGCTTATAGGACTGGAACAGAATCAATTATCTCCCACCTCTTCATTTTGTTAATGCATCTCTGCTGCAGCTACAAAGCCTCAATTTCATGTGGAAGAGAATTTCTGAAGCATTTCTAGAGCTGCACGTAGATGAAATCCCTGGCACAAAAACAACTGCCCTTGAAACCTCTTTCTAAAAAAGCTTTTACAAATATTTATGAATGAACATGTCAGAAATGAAATAGGAAGATGATGGCTACATTAATAATGTGCTTTTGTCATGATGACGGGTGCTAAAAATACCTTTTAGTCTAGAATTCATCTCCCGTGAATATTAAGTCATGACAGAAAAATGGAAGTGAGCCATTTTGAAGTCAGATGTAGGTTCTCCCTCATGTAAATTCAACGTACAGGTATGTTATATGCACATGGAGAAAGCATAGGAAGCATAGTGAATGCCATCATTATTTTGATCCTGTGTACAGAATACTCTTGTGGCTCTTCATGTATAAACATTCATTCATTTACTAATGCTGCCTGGCTAGTAATAGTACCTGCTCTGCTTAGACCTGTGTCCAAGCAGTTCTGCAGCAACAAATCCTATCTCCTTTCTGAGAGAAATTAGATACCATTTTCTTTGTTCTTGGTTATGCATGCTGTGTGCACGCAGACAGTTGCCTTGAGCAGGTTTTTCCATTAAATGGATTTCTAGAGCTAGCTCATTCACCAAAGTGTCCATATTATAAGGATTTGTTGAACCAAGACCAGGGCTCCCCTGGGGTGAATGCTCGGCCAAGAAGCTAGGTTCTCAATGGGGATTTGCCAGGTTTATGCAGGAGCATATTCAGGCTCGAAGGACATATGACATTTATAATTCAGCATCAAGGAAGAATAGGAAATCACATCATACTAGGCCATACTGTTTCCCAGTCTAACCTGGTATCAATTATTTGGATTGGCAACAGGTCTTGTGGGAGTCTCAAGCTACCTGGTTCTTTTAAAAGGAGCTTGAAACTAGGACATTCCACATGTGCTGCACTACTGAATAGTGTATATGTGCATGTACATCAACAGTGGGCCTTCCTACTTCTGATGGACATGGGAGGGGGTTGGAGACACTGTGTGTCATGATGGGATACTATGTTTAGTGCATAGCAAGATGATTATGGAAAATATGGAATGTGACTGAATCCCTCACCAGGCAGGCCCCACAGTTCCAACCCTAGGGAATGGGTCAGCAGCACTTAGGTTAGCTCTTTCACAGTCTGGACTAACTTGGAGTGGATTCACTGTCCCATTGGCATTAGAGCCACCAGCTACCCTTGTCTCAGATGCAGCTTTTGGGGGGAACCCTTTGAAACAGATCTGGATAAGGCTTGGGATACTGCGGGGTGGGAGGAGCATAGGAGAATGTCATGCTGAACATGCAGACTTCTTCCTTTGCAATGTTAGAATCCACTTGTCCTATAGAGACACTGCTCTTTATGGGCCACAATAGTCCAAATTGTGTCTAAGGGCTCAACTAGACGGGAGATTTTGTTTCAAAAAATAGCGACTTACCTCCCCATTGCTGCCCATGACTCATTTGAAAGATGGCTTGAAATGAAAAGTAGAGATTTTGCAGTTCACATGGAGCAGTGGGAATACCTCCCCCTTAAAAAAAAAAAAACAGATGCAGAAAACCTATTTTCCACTAATTGAAACGTTTGTACTTTTGCTCTGCCACTTGCAAGCCCTCCCTTGCAAGCGCACCCCGCTCCAAGGTCTGACAAGTCAGATTTCAGCTCTGCTGTGTGCCCCTTTTCAAATTGGTTGATCACACAACCAGTTGCGTGCTTTTTCATGCAATTTTTAAAAAGGATCGCTAGAAACAGCAAAAGCTGTTATAGCAATCAGTTTGGAGTTTTCAGCCCGCCCTTCTGAATATGGTGAATCTTGCCATGGCTCTGTGAGGACCACCGGCTTTCTCCTTGAATTGTTTGAGGATTCCCCCCCCCCTTGATGAGCCCTAGGACTCCCACCATTGGCCAGGCTGTTCTGCCATTGCCTTTATCACCCAGCCATATCCCTCCTCCCAGCTGGGCCATAGTGTGTGCTATTCCTCCATATCCTGGTTGTTTAATGTATCCCATGTGGGGCTCTGAGGATCATGCTGTCCTTATCATTTCCTTCTCATCCCACATTGCGGCCTATAGAAGGGAAAGATACAGTTTCCCAGCAGTGAAGGGCTGAACATCCTGAGACTGGTTGCTTCTCCCTCTCGCCCCAATAGGCAGAAATTGTACAGACCTTTGAGGCGCGTGAGAGCAACCCTTGGTAATACCAGTTTTCATTCCTGCTTCATACCCCATAGGTTGTGCTTTTCTCTTGATCCTCTTTGCTTCACAAGATCTTTCTTGTAACAACAGCAACAAGAAGGCTTTTCATCTTCCTCCTATTCTTCAGTGAGACCCTGCCCCCCAATGGGAATTTCCTCACACAGAAAGGCCCTTTAACCCTTCATGGGCCAAAGAGGTTAGTCCATACATGTCCAGGGCCTTGCCTTCCTCAGAGAAAAGGCAATGGGGGAATCCATGCAGGGCTAGCAGGTGAGGGGAAATCCTTCTATTCTGCAGCCTCTTTGCACTGTCAATGCTCAGCACTCTTAGGAGGTGGGGAACAAGACAGCAACAGCCCTGCTGCCAATGCTACAGAGACCCAAAGGGAGAAAACCATCCAGACATTTTGAGGGACCGAAGTCCTTTCCTTCAGCCAAGGGCTGAAAGGAACTGGGCCCCGAGCCATGCTTCCGCTGTGGAAGCAGGAAAAGCCCTGTAGCCCCTGTGCTGGATCAAGTGCAACTAAGACCCTTTTCCCAGATGGCACCCATTGGAGACCTCTGAGGCCTGGATGGCCCTGGGTCCCCCCCCCCCACTGTAGAGGAGAACCCAAATCTGTAGGTGGGGTTGTTGCACATCTCTTCTTATGAGTAACTGCAGCCACTTCACCTTCCTGCTCATGAGGGGCTGCAGTTCACAAGCTGGCCTGCTCAAGAGTAGTCCTTACTTATGAGTAGGTATGACTTCCAAGTCTTTCTACTTCCAAACCTCACAATACAGCCAATACAATCAGCTCTCTGTATCCACTGATTCCACCATCCACGGCTTGAAAATATTAAAAAAAAAAAATCAAAGAAGCAAACCATGATTTTGATTTTGGTATCCACAGGGTTCCTGGAACGAAACCCCAGCTGATACCAAGGGCCAGCTGGAGATGGCATGCCTCCCTACTCATGTGCATATGAAGCTACCTACTTATGAATAGCAACAGCTCCCAACCATTCCTAACCCAGGAGTAGTCTTCCAGGTGCCTGACAGAAACTATGCACAAAGCAGCCTCCCTTGGTTATGCAAGTAGGAGGAGAAAAGAAGCATCCCCCCAGCAGTGGGAATTTTTTGGGAATTTTTTATTGGAGTAAGACCATTCTACTAAAAAATACACCCGACCGCAAAAGGCCATAACAATAATACAAAAATACTAATTATTTTCCTCTTTTCTTACTAATACAAAAGTAAATCTATCCTAACACTAATGTATTTTTCTCTTTAATCTAAACACACTATAATCACATTATATTTACACATTATAATTATACCTACTTAGAAATGAAAAAAACAATAAAATATTAATTAAAAATAATAATACAAAATAATACAAAATTAATAAAATATTTATTTAAAATATCATTTTATGTTATTGCTGGGGTCGTCTCACTAAACCACGGCCAAAACTTTTTCCAACGATGGTTTGGCAATTTCTCTTTTTCACTCAGAGCTAAATTTTCAATTACATTCTTCACATAATAGGCAGTGCCTTTTACATCCTGCAGATTTTGACTTTTTACCTCCTTTTGTCTCTGGAAAACTAACCCTAACATCACATAGAGGTTTACCAGGCGCACCGTGGACCAGGGCACTTTCCAAAACCTCTCAGCCACGGCGGAACCAGGCTCCTTCCTCTTCCTCTTTTGGCCCACTGACTTTCTGGGTCCCCTGACACCCTCTGGAGGTTCAGTCCCCGAAAGCACTGTCTCCCAAGCCTGCTGTGCCAAATCTGGCCAATCCAGGACCCAGGCCACCTCCTCCCATGTTTCCCGGGCACTCGGGCAGTCCTGGACAAAATGTCTGATCGTCTGGTGCCTGTTAAAACCACCCGTCATGTAGCATGGGTACATTGGAACAACCTCCAATAGGCTATTCCCAGTATGTGATGAAACTATTATTATTATTATTATTATTATTATTATTATTATTCCAACTTCCTCCCAAATGCAATGTCTAAACTACATATCCTCCTCATGGATGTCCTGTTGCTTGGCTCCTCCCTGGTTTATGCCCAAGTAGAGGAGATGATTGGAAATTAACCCAACAGAGGAAGAGGCCAGCCTCAAAAGGCACATGAAGCTGTCTCTTTCTCTCTGGGCCTCAATTTCTGTCTCTATTCTGGCCAGAGTCTTTTTTTCCCTCTGGGCATAGTAGTTGCCAAAGGAGATCCCAAGCAGCAGTGCTAGTCTAGGACACAGGATCTACAAATTGTTGCAAGCCACCAGTCCTATGGCTGGTGCCATCCCAGTGCTTCTTAGTTTCACTACTGGGGTATTAGCTACCACTACTGCTCTGAAGTTCAGTTTTGGTTAAAGTCTTATGAGTGAGGAAACTCAGGTCTGACCCAAGCAAAGAGGGATATACAGTATTCCATTCCTCTGGTTGTGACTCAGTTTGATCTGCAAATTTCTAATCAGAGACAAAAGAATTCCTTCTAGCCCAGGAGGACCTTCCACCCCCTCCCCTTTTCTGAAGTCAGTGAAACAATAAGAGCACTTTGTTCCACAAAGGAGTTGCCTTCTTCCCTCCCCCCCCACACACACACCCTGAGAAGCCTGGAGGGGGGTTGCAAAGGACAATAGCAGAAGTACCTGTCAGCTAGTCCTAATAGTTGTATTTTAAATAAGAATTTACTCAGACAGGCCTATTATTCCACTGGTACTTGGCTTTGTGTTTCCAGAGCTCTGGGCAAAATTCAGCCCCAGCCCTAAGAGGGCTTGATTGTTTAGTCCTTCTGAATGAGTTGGTACTTGTCCAAGAATCCCTGGAATTTGCACCCTACCAGAATGTATTTCTCTACAAGTTTTCAGGCACAATAGCTAAAACTTTGCTGCTATTGTTATAAGTTTAGTCAGTACTGCATACCTTTTCCTGCTTGCATTCTGTCACCACACCAGTTAATTTTGCCTGTCTTCAAGCCATTTCTGACTAGGTTTTCTTGGCAAGATTTGTTCAGAAGTGGTTTTCCATTACCTTCCTCTCAGGCTGGGGGAGAGTGACTTGCCCAGGGTTGCCAGTGGGTTTCCAGCAGGGATTTGTCCCTGGTCACCGAGATTTCTGATCCAGCATTCAGACCCCACTACACCATGCTCTCTGTTAGCACACATGCTTAGATTTAATGTATTGTCCAGCTCCATATATGGGAGTTTACTATGTAAAACTGAGGTTTGTTGGTTTTTCTTTTTTGACAGATATTTCTTGGGAGAATGTCTTCCTCTGCTGTCCTATAGCAGAATGATTACCCTATCAAGTCCTTTTAGTTTTTCATGACCCCTTAGTCAACAGTACATTCATTATAGAATAGCCACAGTCTTCCAAGAGGGTGATAATAACCTGTTGGCATGGAGTTAGAGGGCTTTTAAGTGGCTGATCAAGTTTTTCCTCAGATAAAATCAAACATAATTCTGTAATTTATTCTGTTAACACAAAGTGCATCCATGCATTCATATGGACTTAGCAGTTTCTACAGGGAGTATATGTTAACCTAATCTCCCCCTTATCTAACCATGGCATTAGTCTTATTTTATACAGGTATACAGATGATTGATCCAGTAAAGTAATTTCTTACCATTCTGGCTAAAATATTTGTTGGATGTCAAGTGTTGTGAATCCACATTGCTTACAAGGTGGAGTGCCTGCAGTTAATACAACCAATTAATAATGTGTGAGCTGGCATAGTTTCCAGGTTTTGGATCAGATTTCATTCTAATTAGTTGCAGAATCTACCAGAGTGTATTTTAGGCAAGTAAACAACCCCAAGCCTCTACGGGGCCCAATATAGTTCTCTGTCCTGTGAGCCAGTTATCCCTCTGATCCTTTATACAGGGCTAGTTGAAGAGGTGGTCACTAGACCAGGACTGGTCCCTGAGCTATTGGCTGCTGCTTCCTGGTGAGTTTCCAGGACAGACAGAAACATTTGCACATATGATTAATGGGCACATATATAGGACTGGTTGTGACACACAGGTGCACCAGTGGAATTTATATCACCACTCAGCCTGGTCAACACGGCAACGACTTTTGTGTTGCTGGGGTCTTTCCACACCCCACTACTGCCACCAAACTAGTAAACTGTGGAAACCACAGTTCCACAATTAGATGGTTATTTCAAAACTCTGATATTGCTGTGTCTCCTAGGAGATGAAGAAATCCTAATTTACAGACTTGTCCATAATCTGGAGATAAAAAGGTATGAAAATTGTAATTTGAATATGGCAAAAATGCAGAAGGCACTGGCACCTCTGTTCCTTCTGTTTTCACATCAGGTTTGAAGCCACAAAAAGAAGCGGGGGGTTGCCAAACAGTTTAACTCCATACAGTTAGGGAGAGAACAATCAAGGATCTTATCTGTGCAAACATTTAGAATAACGCCTGCAATTTTCTGTTAAGAATGAAGTTTATGGCAGAAGTTTTGCTACCAATTCGTTTATAAAAAGAAAAGGAAAAAGTATGTTTCACAAAATGAATGACCTGACAGAAAATCCATGGTACAAAGCAGCCTTTGTAAGAATGTAGGTCAAGGATACTATTCTGATCATTACTAACTGCAAACAAGTCTCAAATGCCTAATGCTGCTAGCTTGCCACTATGTTTCAGTCAAGAATTTTGTGTCTACTGGGATCAGTATCATAAGCAGAGTGGCCCTTCCTACCACTCCAGCCTCTTGCCTCAATACACAAGGATGCAAGCAGCTGTGAAGGGAAAGGCTCTGCAACATGAATCCTAAGCTTGTTCTTGCATTCATATGACACCTAACTAAATAACTGATCTATTTTTTTAGCTGTTGAAATTTCATTATGTTTCCCTTCACACTTTAGATACAAAAATGAAAAGAACCCAAAACAGCTGTGGTTCCTTCAACTCTAGGGCCCAAATCTAATTACTATGTAGTCCCAATCTGAGTAAACCAATTGAATCAGTGTAATTTCTACTAATCATGACTTATACCAGTAGACCCACTGAATTTTGGGGATGAGCAATTGGATCTAAGCTAGGGGTGAGAATTGTGTTGAATGGCAGGTCCCAGCATTCTCATCACTGGCTATGCTGGCTGGGGCTGCTGGGAGTTACAGTCCAACTTCTGGATTAATAACACTACCAGAGCTTGAAAGTAACTAGTTAAGCTTGCTAGTTAAAAGTAATTGAGTTTACTTCTGTGTTCATTTCTTTAGCCCGTTCTCAAAGGGTTAGCAAACAGCAAACTTTTCTGAAATGCAATGAATAGAAATGTTGTCATGTAATTTGTTGTGGGGGGGAGTGGTCTCAGGAGGAGGAGGATCACATAGTTCAGTGCTGGCTTGTAGTGTCTTAACAAAAAAGAGGTGGTTTGCCTGACTCCTATACCCAAAGGGTAATAGAGACAGAGACTCTGAAGAACTGACTAGTTTACTTTCTCTACCTTTCCACGCCTACAGTTCTTTAGTTGAAAACACATTAAAGAAACCTGCTACTCCAACTCCTTACTTTAACTTTGGCATGGGAGAAGGCAGCTTAAAAACTACAAAAAGACACTTCTTTACAGTACAGTACATCCTGCTTTTCTCCCATTATGGGAACCACTAATGAGCCAATAACAAAGTAGGGACAACTGAAGATGTCATTTTCTGTAAATCCCATAATTTCTTTAGACACTAATTGTTTAATTATTAATGCAACAAATTAAATGTCTGTCTTCTGAACATGAGTGACAATGAATTAGCTCCACTTCTCTAATAGTCAGTGTTGAATACTGTAATTAATTTTTAAACTTAACATTCCTAACATTCTATTTTGGGATACAGAATAGTAAGAACAGGTATTTGTATTTCTGACATCTTACAGGTCTGAATAATATTTGATGACTCACTTATAAAGGCTTAGCACTGTTTCAGACACCCCCAAAGTTTGAATGTTAAAATACATGCAGCACCAGCAGCTGTAAGTGGTGCACATACCAGCCATCTGGAGGTACCAACCTGATACTTTCTGCTTTATTACTTCCATTGATATTGCAGGATGATTTAAATCTATGTGGGCAATTCATAAATGCATGGATATTTATTTTAGCAATTCACTGTAGAATATAGTCCATCCTGCCAAGAAAGGCTCACTACCCCAAAGGATAAAATATTGTGCTCAAAGTGCAAAGTCTGAATGTATTCCAAAATGATCTTGAAGCTGAAGTCCTCTGGTCTTTGGGAGTAATGTAATTCCATTGGAAGCAGTGAGACTTGACTTGAATCCATCATGTAATTGTGCTTAAATTGAGATCCCCTCCCCAGAAGACTGTGGACTTTTTCAGATGCCTTAAAATCTATGAGGAGAGGGCGGGTGAGGTACACGGCTATCACGCAGCAGGGGGTCCGTTTTGGAAGCCGCCGTCCTTCTCCCGTCGTTGTCTGTGTTGCTTCCGTGTTCAGTTGAAGGCAACCGCGCCATTTTTTATTCTCAGAAGTTTTTCGTGAGTAAAAAATGGAGTGGTTGCCTTCAATCGAACACGGAAGCAACACGGACAACAACGGGAGAGGGATGACATCGTCCGAAATGGACCCCCTGCCACACAATAGCCGCATACCTCTCCTGCCCTCTCCTCACGGATTTTAAGGTATCTGAAAAAGTCCTGTATTGATTATTTGAGGATGTAGTTCTTTTGATTTGATTGAAGCTTTTAAACTGTTTCAAATCTATTCATAAAGAATGTTTTTATATATCTTATTGTGCTTTGCTTTATGGGCTCTGGAGGGCAGAAAGTTATTAAATACTTTTAACAAATAATGCCTTTACTAGGAATGCTATGGAATAATAAAAATTAGTAGTTCAGTGAAGTACTTAGAGAAAGAGCCAGTGTGGTGTAGTGGTTTAACCATTGGGCTATGATGCTGGAGACCAGGGTTCAAATCTCTGTTTGGCCATGGAAACCCACTGGGTGTCTTTGGGCAAGTCACAGTCTTTCACCCTCAGAGGAAGGCAAAGGCAAACCACCTCTGAAGAAATACTGCCAAGAAAACTAAGTGATAGGGTCACCTTAGGGTCACCATAAGTTGGACACACAACAACAAAATAACTTAGAATTCTTAGCTAGAGAGCCAGATGTCAAATAAGTGGTTCTCAAACTTTGGTCCTCCAAGTGTTTTGGACTTCAACTGCCAGAATCCCAGCCAGCTTAGCCAGTAGTCAGGGATTCTGGGAGCTGAAATTCAAAAACACCTGGAGGACCAAAGACTGAGATCTACTAGTTTAATGTACTCCCTTATACTACAGCAGTATTGCTCTCTAGAGTTCTAAGTTTCTCAGAAATCTCAGGATCTTAGGAGACTTAAATAGGGCCCTGTGTACAACTTGTTCTATATGCCATGATCCATCCTTTGACCATATGAAGCAATAAAAAAGAGAAATGCTCTTTGATCGTATACAGTTGAACACCATTAGCTGCTGCATTGACTGTACAAGTCAGAAGGCAATGCCTGCTTTCAGATTTGAGGCCTGGCACCTTCTGTTTTAGAAACTGACCATTTGGATTTTGCATATAAAGAATTCTTAAAGTTGGAAAGAGGGCTGTGAAAGGAACCATGGACAGGATTTTTATGGTATATTCTTCTCAGAAAGTTAATGAAAATGTTCCACTATAGAATCATAGAATTGTAGAGTTGGAACGACGCTCAGGCCGTCCACTATCTTCAGAGTCTTGCATGGTTCTGATGTTCCAGCATGCAAGTGTCAGTTTATTTACACCTTTGGAGGCCGGTGTGTGCCTTTGTTTCTTTGCCTTGGTTTGACCGCATCAGAAGATTCCCGTTGGCCGCGGCTAGCCAACCAGGTAGTTGGGGATGAGCTTTCTTTAGGCCACCTTTTCTAGGCCCCTCTCCATATGGAGCAAGCAGTGCTCTCCTTAAAAAAGGCTGCTTGGTCGTTCAGGATGCTGCCGAACAAGACTGTCATCTCCCGGGTCAGGCTTGAGCGACCAATGTCCTGAACCGCCTGTGTGCAGGGTTGGGGCTGCGGCTTCCAGTGCATCTTTACACCTGCCGGTTTCGTCCCTCGCCAGTCGCTACAGGGCTTTTTTGGAAATGGATTTGTCCTTCGAGCCTGTGCAATGGATTTTTCTGGTGGAGCGCAGCGTGCACAGAACTGGCCTCACCCTTTAAACCAGAGATTCATTGGACGTGGCAGTGAGGTCCTCGGGCCGTAGGTTTGATTAGAGTTTCCTTCTCTTAGATGGTTGACCTTACAGGGTTGGACGAGCACCATCTGCCCGGGTTTGGGATTGGAGTTTTCCTTCTCCTAGGATGGTTGCCACAAGGCTAGAGAGCCCATCCTGCCCTTTGACGCTCTTTGTCAGACCCTTCGGTTTTGACCTGTCTGGCATGGGAGACCCTACCAGTGGCTATTATGCCACTGCCAGCATAGCTCAAAACATCATTAGGGTACACAAGCGCGGGATGAGTCCTTCCTGAATCTTCGTTTGCGAAGAAAAGCCAGAGAGAGAGTTGGAAGAGACCACGAGGGCCATCCAGTCCAACCCCCTGCCACGCAGGAAATCTTGATCAAAGCACCCCGACAGATGGCCATCCAGCCTCTGTTTAAAGACCTCCAAGGAAGGAGACCCCTATATTATGGTTACTTTAAAAACGCAAGTTGATTACTGTATGTTCATACTGAAAAAAGAACATACATTTTAATTAGGTTGTTTCTTACTTACACACCAGAAATTTACCATACGGGACTCTGTTAAACACTTTATTGGAATGCAGATGAAAAATGCTATCTAAGATTCTATTCCTCCCCCTCCACACTTCTAATTTGAGCTTGGGAGAGAAGGAAGCAACTGCATGAATTTTGGAAAACCCTATTTTTCATTCCCCAGTGCACTGAAAGGGAACAAGTGAGGTTAGAGAAAAATACAAACACAGGAAACAGAAAACTTTATTGTTAAACATTAATTGTAAACCAGACCCACCCCTTACCTCCAGATCCCCTAACTCCCCCATCCGCAGTACTCCCCAAGAACAATTCTCTTAAATATATTTTGTTCCTGTGGACCGCCAAGACTTAACTCAAGATTTAAAACCCAACCTCATCATCATAATGCAATTATACCATCCATTAACCTTTCCCTCAGAGGCACTGGAGGGGAGGGAAGACTTTTCTCCTTGCTTCTTCCTGTAAATTTGTGGCTGGAACGGATTGAAGAGCAACACCAGCCTTTGCCTTGGCTCCTGTCATGTGGGCTGAGCAGTCTTCAAGCCTTTCTGGACCCCCTCTGAAGACATTGTGGCCCCCTGGAGGTCTGCAGACCACAGGTTAAAAACCACTGGTCTGTGCATTTCCTTGCTGCTTATCTGGTTTCTCTACCTACTTCCTCCCATTTCTCTACTTTCTTTTCTTCTTAGTTCCTCCCTCAATTCATGTCATTCTGCCTGATCCCTCTGTTTTATCTATTTCCTCTTCAGTCTGCTGTCCACTCCTCTGTGTTATCTCTATTCTCATCTAATTCCTCCCCTTTATCATGAAGTAGAAGGCTTTTATGGCTGGCATCCATAGATTTTCCTTGTTTTTTTCCTGGCTGGCAGTGTTCTGGAAGAGTTTACTTCTTCCAACTCTACAATTCTATGATTCTATGACATTTCGCCTGCATCTGTGGCTGGCATCTTCAGAGAATGATTGGGTAGGAGTGTGTGTAAGGTTTATATACTGTGAACCCTTGTCGGGGAGTATATGTAAATTTGTGTATTTGAATGGTTAGTTTCTGGGTATAGAAATGCAAGGCTCATTAGTGTCTGATGGTTAATGGTTGGTTGATGGCCCATTATGTGCTGGAAATCCTCCTGTCCCTGGGTGGAATTCCTTTGTAAGTGTTCAGTTTTGATTGTATTGTTTTTCAAAACTGGAAGCCAGATTTTGTTTACTTTTAAGGTTTCTTCTTTCCTGTTGAAGTTGTCCCGGTGTTTGTGGATTTCAATAGCTTCTCTGTGCATTCTGATATGATAGTTGTTGGCCTGGTCTAGAATTTCTGTGTTCTCAAATTGCATTTTGTGTCCAGATTGGTTTATAACATGTTCTGCTACTGTTGATTTTACTGGCTGGCCCAGTCTGCAGTGTCTCTCATGTTCCTTGATTCGTGTTTGCACACTGCATTTAGTGGTCCCTATGTAAACTTGTCCACAGCTGCATGGTATGTGGTAAACTCCTGCAGCTGTGAAGGACAGACGAGACCTCTCACCCTCTTACATATATCCCCAACAGGGATTCACAGTATATAAATCCTACACACACTCCTACCCAACCATTCTCTGAAGATGCCAGCCACAGATGCAGGTGAAATGTCAGAAGTAAACTCTTCCAGAACATGGCCTCACAGCCCAGAAAAAAACCCAAGGAAAATCCTTTCCTTTATCCTTCGTGTGTGTCTCTTCCTCCACTCCTCTTGTTCTGGTCTTACCTATAATGCATGTGCACCCATCCTTCCCCTCCCTCATTTTCTGCACAAACTAGCCTTCCTTTTCTGCATGGAAGGGCAGTGCACCACAGGCTTCCTCTTCCTCCTCTCTCTTCTGCCTCCTGTTCATTGCTGCCTATTGTGCTTGTTGCTTGCAGTCCTAGATGCTGTCTGCCATGGCTGCCTGCCATGGAAAAACTCCAACAAGGATGGCAGGGGAGGCAGTGAGGGTGAGGAAACAATACACCAAATTAAAACATATTTTCCCCCAGTAAATGGTCTCAACATTACATTATTTTTCCCTTGAAAGAAAAGGCATTTTCTGTTCTGGCTTAAATCCTCCCCCACCCACTGAAAAATGTAATGAATTAATAAATATTAACACATAGGGTTCCAGTCCCTGGTACTTCTCAGACTAGATACTGATAGACTTACAACATGGGCATGGTAGTTGGTGGTGGTGTGCCTTCAAGTCATTTTCAACTTAAGGTGATCCTATCAACATGTTTTTTTAGCAAGATTTTTTCAGAGAATTTGCCATTGCTTTCCCCTGAGACTGGGAGAATGTGGGCTTGTCTGTACAAGGCAATACAATGTGGATTGGTGCACACTAATGTCAATTTGCAGCAGCTTTCATTTGTCTCCACAGGTTTTTTTCCAAGATCATAGGCATGCAAAGCCATATGTGTTTGTTGTTCAAACAGGCATGCCTGCAAATAAAGATGGCACGCAGGAGTGAATTACTCCACGTTTTTATTGTCACCAGTTGCCGCCACTGAACAGTGGTTTCTTTTAAAAAGCATATCAAAGGTGCGGAAGTGCGATCTTCCACTTAAGTAACCTTGGCACACAATCACTATGACAAAAATCTAATATGGTGATTCTAGGCACTTGCCTTGCCAGCAGACTCTGCCCCCTGCACATATCCGACTAATCAGCTTTCCACTTCTACTCATATTGTGAATGTACAGCAAAGCAAATTGGTTGTCCCAATTAGTAGGAATGTGCATTTCCTTTGGAGGTTAAAAAAAAACAAACAGAAAAAGCTGTAATTCTTTCCCCACAGAGTATTTGGAGCTTTTTCCCCCACCCCCACCCTGCTTTCTGGATAGGGCAAAATGATGCAGGATCCCATTGGGACAAAAGGAATTCTCAATTCTATGAGGAGTATTTTTGCCATATAGACAAGCCCTGTGACTTGCCTAAGGTCACCCATTGGGTATGGGCTGTGTTATTTTATATGGACTCAAGGCAGACTCACTCTGGTTTGTGGGGGTAGTGGTGGGAGTTGGAAATGTCTTGCCAATCTGCTGTCATTTAAATCTGTGTTTATACTAGAAGGATTAAACAAATGTTTGCAACTGTCTCTGAAATCTCCTTCAGTGATACAGAAAATGAAATTTCTGTTAAGCAATAAAGCTGCACATTTATGTCAGTAGCTGGCTTTATAACTGAAGAAAGACACAAAGGAAGTATGCTGTATCACAGGAAGTCTTAACGATTCTGCTTGGATTCCTGTAAGGTTTTACTGGTGGTGGTGGTGTTTTACAATCGTTTGCAGGTAACATTGTGATCTTTAACTTTAGTCAATGAGTGGAAGTAACCACACAGTTTAATTTTCTCTACATGAACTTTTCTCTATTCTTCTCTACATGAACGTCATGGCCATTTCAACTTATAGGCTCAAGCAAAGGGAGAAACCAAGGGTTGTCAGGAATGAGGTACAATGGATCTAGGATGCAGAAGGTTGTAATGGAGGTCCTACTGATAGCACACACACACCCTTCCCACTTGCAAATGAGAAAATGAATCTGGTTTGCAGTACAGTATGACTCACATATCTGTAGCAGATACATTCCAAGACGCCCTGTTGGTACCTGAAACCACAGATAATAGCAAAGCTTATATTTTGGCTATACTTGGGCCAGAAGCATACCATAGAATCACACTGGAGGAGCTAGAGAGACCCACAGACAGTTCCGGGGGGATATTTTTTTGAGTACAAGCAAGTAAAACCATGGATATCAAGTCCACAGATAAGGGGGTTGCAATGTATTTTAGAAGTGGGTGGAAACAGATTGGATAGGAAGCTGCTGGTGGTAATAACAGTCATTATCATCCCACCTTTTTCTCAGCTCTGGGATACAAGGCAGCTTAGAAAAGTTAAAATAGATACAGCTCAAAGTTCAGATCATACTAAAGTTAAAATATAATTAAGCTATCAATAGAATTAAAAACATACCTGTTAAAAAAAAAGGGGGGGGGAACCTTTCTAGCCAGTACAACACATTATTGAAGGCTCTTCTCCATGAGCAATCAGTCCTCAAAAGCCTATTCAAACAAACAAACAAAAATATCTTCACCTGCTTAGGGAAGCATAGCAAGGAGGATTTCAGTCCTCCTTTTGTTTCTTTCTTTGGTCATATTTTAACATATTATTTTTATTATAATTTATATCACACCTTTTCTTCAGTCTGAAACTCAAGGAAAGTATAAATGCTAAAAGATAACAGCTAAAAGATCCCATCATACTAAAATTAAACTATCAATAGAATTAAAAGCAGTTAAAAGCATGACAATTAAAAAAGAAAAACAACAAATGCAGACAATATGGCATATTTTGAAAGGCCTTTTCCCACTGAACAATCAAATTCTGCTAAAATAACTTTTTTTTTCACCCACTTATGGAAAGATAGCAAGGAAAACATCAGTCTGTCTAGGTGGGGACATCCTGAGCCTGGGAGCAGCCACAAAGCAGATACTCTCTGTCATGCCCCATGGATCGGATGAGGGTATGGAATCTGAGGAGGAAGAGGAGGATATGGCAGGGAACGGCCCTATGAGCCATGGAACAGGTTTATCTACATCTGTGCCAGCAGGGAACCCTGCCAACCTAGAGACTCGAGCAGAGGAAGACCCTAGCCCGAGTGGGTTGGCACCAGTCCCGGCAGAGAGTCCTGCTAATTCAGATAAGGATGAAGAAGAAGAGACGGACTTACCTCCACCATCATACACCCAGCAGCAAGCTCAAAAGGAAGTTCAAAGGAGACCAGTGAGACTTTTTGAGAAAAACCTGCTTGACAAGAAGCACCTGTCAAAGCCTTGATTGCTATATATATGCTTGGGAAGCAATGGAGGCTTTGTCAGAGATCGACTGATCTTCCTGAAGAAAGCTTCTTGCTGACTTCGTTGCCTTGATCCTTGCTGCCTTGACTCATGCCTCAACCTCGGACTGTTCCTGATTACTCTGCTGCCTGTTTCCTACTGACTCATGGCCTTGTTTGGATCCATGCTGCCTCCCGTAAGCCCTTGATTTTCTGGACTGTGTTACTGACTAAATCTTTGCTTGACTGTGTTTGCATTCCAGTGTGCTCATTAAAAGTTGGTCACCTTTCCAGAATTTGTTGGCAAAAGTGCTTTCTTGGACACTCACATGTTCCCACCAGAAGTACCTGTGAAGGTGGAGAAACAGAAAGGAGGGCCTTCTCAGAAGTTCTCCAAGTGTGAGCAGGCTCTTACAGGAATACAGTCCTTCACATAACCTGGAGTTCTATAGGGCTTTATAGATCACAACCAGTACTTTTAATTCTGCATGGAAATGGACTGTTGCAATTCTATTTCTTTTAGGCCCCTTGGTGATTATGGCTCAGATGGTGGGAAGGCTCCTCCAACACCATCACTCTCACTGCAGCATTGTTTCTAAGTAAACAGCCACCCTGACTTTGTATTCCCAACAGGAGGAGTGTGTGTCTATTATTTCAACAGATCTATTACACAAGATAACTTTCCAAATCGAAAAATGCTGTTTCATAATTGATCCTCTGTTGAAAGTAAAAAGTTGCTTTGTGCAGGTATAAATTCTTCTGCCATGTACCTCCTTCACACCTCCAGAATCCAGCCTTAACAATGTCACGCGAAGTGCAAAATGGCAAGACTTTAAACAGGATTTCTTGATTTTTCTGTACAGCATTTGAGATTTATCTGTGCCTCGAAATGTTAATATTGGTATACAGTATAATTTCCTGAATCCCCAGTCAGCATGGAAGTTGCAGTCCAAAACAGTGTATTTTTGAAGCTCTACCATTTTTTTTAATTCTATTGAATTAGTTTCTTAACAGTCTTCAAACACAGAAGATAAATTCCTTCTATTCCAGTTACATTTAGAGGGAGGCTGGCAGTTTGAAAAGTCACAGGCAGCAGCTCTGCAGATGATTTGAAACCAGATGAGCCTGTTGGATAAATGGGAGTATGTCAGTTATCAGTTTAGGGGTTAGTGGACTTGGAGCAACTGCACCGTCTGCCATGCTAGCTGTTTCCTTTCATGTAATTAATTGGGGGAACTGGGTGGGTGGTAAGATACCGGTAGGCTCCACTGCTGCTGAGACCAAGACTTACCTAATCAATGCATTGCTCCTGGGGATTGCATCGGCATGGTATAGCATTTCATTATAGCAAAGTCCTATTTGGCATAATTAAGCCATGAGCTGGGATGGTGAAATTAAGTTCCAGCTAGAAGAAATAAAATAAAGTCTCTTGGATGCCTCATGCTGCTTTCCTAAAATCAGCCTAGTGTCTCTGATAGCTTGCATGTGCAGAAACAATTAAATGTGACATGGAAGGATTGTAACAATCCATAGGACTAAAACCCTTTGTTGAGTAGTAATGGAGGTTAAATAACAAGCCACACAGTTAACACATTTTGTACCTCTGTTAATCAAGTCCTGTCACTCAAATCAGTTCTACCGATAGAAGCTGGGGGGTGGGGTTGGGGTTGGGGGGCAGATATACTTTGTAGTTCTAATACTTGATCAAATCAGGGAAGTCTTCCTAACTATCACTTGATCCTAAAAGGGGGCTAGCTGGTTTATCCAGCTTCTAATCTGCTTTCTGGGAAGTAGTTCCTTTTGTTCTTTAGGCTTTGAAAAAAGGAGCGGTGGAGCCAAATATCTGGGCTAGAGCATTCTCACCTTCCCTGCCATGTACAAAATGCTTTTTAGACTGGCATACCACCACCTGTCCATTACAGCAGCTGCAACAACAACATCAGCACAAAGCTTAAAAAATTTTATAACACACACACACACGTTTTGCTTTGTCGCATGCTGGCTGTGAATGTTCCTTGTATGGATTCAGTACTATCAAAAGGTAGTGAAGTCATGTATAGGGTGCTACTGTGTGCACATTTACCTGGTACTAAGCCTCATTGAACTCAGCACAATTTATCAGTGAGTAAACATACACAAGATTATTCTGGCAGAGGAGGGTATTCGTACATCACCCCTGCTTCCTCAGTTGAATCCGCCCAGGCTTTCAAGATCCAGTACTTGGTGTGGAGAAACATATGAAGAGACAGTGAAATAGTATATGCATATTATTTTGGCTTGGTTTTGTTCTCTCTGGGAGACAGTGGAGCAATGGACTAGAACTCATGGGAGCAGCCCTTGGGCCACATGCACCTATCTCTTGGGAAACTCCCCTGAGGCTGTTCTGAAGTCTTAATCAGCCCTCAAATTCCCCTCTTGAGCCACAGTTTT
This sequence comes from Gambelia wislizenii, assembly GCA_030847615.1. Classification (NCBI taxonomy): domain Eukaryota; kingdom Metazoa; phylum Chordata; class Lepidosauria; order Squamata; family Crotaphytidae; genus Gambelia; species Gambelia wislizenii. The sequence goes on from JAUMIR010000004.1 coordinate 297,446,052, forward strand.
AAATCCACTGTGGAAAATATGCCACTGTGATAGCACAGATCATAGATTTAAAGTTATTAGGTTTTCTGGCAAGAAGCAAGAGTACTTAAGTGGGGTTGTGATTTATTGTGGAGTAGATTGATTTTTTTCCCTATGATGCCTCCTTATTGGGGATTGGAGACAAAGAGTTGTTGTTGTGTGCCTTGGAGTTGTTTGAGATTTATGGTGATCCTATCACAGGGTTTTCTTGGCAAGATTTGTTCAGAGGAGGTTTGCCATTGCCTTCCTCTGAGGCTGAGAGAATGTGACTTGCCCAGGGTCACCCAGTGGCTTTCATGGCTCAGCAGGGATTCAAGCCCTGGTCTCCAGAGTCGTAGTCTGACACTCAAACCACTGCCACGCTGGCTGGTGAAACTAGTGACCAACCATCAAATCAAATGTGTGGATGAAGAATGGATGGTGTGCATGTGGTGGGGTTAAGGGAAAAGGCCATGTGTGTAAACTTGTGACCTGATGCAAGTATTGGTAATATTTAGATACCTAACATTTCAAGAGACTAAAAATTGAAAAAATGAAATCTTGATCCTTGCCAAATAAAGATTAGGGTGAAGGATTAAATGCCTCTTATTACTTGACTCTGCTAGTAAGCAGTAAGATATATTAGCAATCTTTTGTAGTTGGCCAAAAGTTAGCTTTTTAAGTGGATGGAGATAGGAGTAGGTAGCTAAACTTAAGCTTCAGAAGCTCAGAAAGCTCTGAAAACAGTGCTTGAATCTAGAAAAATCTAGCTCCCATTATCTCTAGCAGATTTGAATAAAAGGTTAGTAAAGTGTTTAAGACCATTTCACTTACAAGGTAATTGATGCTTTTAGAGGTTAGTGTGAGAGTCTATCAGCAAGTCAGCATTCTAATGTTATATCTCTCTTGAGTTTTATTTTTAATGCCAATGCTGTTCAGTTACATTAATGTTGCATTAGATCCTGCCCTGCTCAGAGAATTGGGCTCTGTGGCAAAATAGCCTTCTAGACCCTGATCTACTATCTGGAGAACAAAGCACCTCTCAAGAGAACATAAATGCTGGGCATCTTTGATATGGAGTTAATGTTGCAGGCTACATCTGTTGACACCTCCTAAAAGGAGTACTTCTGATCAGGATGCCAGCCAGCTATGCCTTCATACAGGATAGTCCACCACCACTATTTTTCTTGCTTCATTCCATGGCTACTGGAGTAGCATGGTTTGGCTAGGTTTTACCTGGGCTCTCTAGGCATGCCACCCAGTGCCATCATCTGGCCCAGATTTCAAGCATCCATTCCTCCCACCCCCAAGTAAATCTTGTACTTGTTCAAACCATGATGTTCCCCCCAAGCATACTGATTCAAACTCCTGGTCCTGCTGTGTCCCTCCTTGGCTCCATTTCTGTCAGTACCTACTACCTGTGTTTACTCTTAGAGGGAATGATAAGGGAATGATGTATGCAGCTATTTGTCTGTAGTGGGAAGCAGTGGGAAGAGTACTTAGGAGCAGAGTCCAGGCTGAGATTGTGAAATTTCAACCCAAGTAGGAACCTACTTGTTTTGCTTCTTTCTTTTTCCTTTCATTTTTTCTGTAAATATGATCAACCGCACCAGAGGCAGGACATCTGAAATTCCCGTTCACTTTTGTATACCCCATGCCTTGGTGAGACTTACAAGATGTGTTCTTAGTTTCAGATTTGTAACATAAGCATTTTGTAGCAGATGAGCAGAATTGCTGAACTACATGCTAAGTGATTTACTCAAGCTTTATCCTTTATGTAACCACAGCAAGGAGTCACCTTATTTTGCCTAGCATGCAGACAGAGTACTCAGCATGCTTTGGGTCAGTCACCCTCCTTTAATCCATTATGTGCTAATACTGTCTGCTTGCTTGTTTGCTTATGTGCTTGTCTCTGCTATTTCTGTTCATGGGTATTTACCATTTCTCCCCTCCGCTCAGATTTATTGTATACTTTGGGGATTGGGAGCTGCTTTGAAATATATATGCATGCATATAAAATTTGTTTGCTGGGCTGTATGATGTACCATTGTAGAGTCTATCCAGAGACCTACATTTTTAGTAGATATGCTGGCTGCAAGCTTGGGGATCCCCCTTCTTAAAGTAGAATTGATATAGCGATAGCTTGGGGTTCTGGCTTGGAGTTCTTACCTGTGGACAGCTGGGGATGGAAAGAATGCAGTATTCTGAATTACTGATTTCGCTTTTGAAAAATCCTCTCAGGAAGAGCAATAGAGTAGTAAAATGTTTGCTCAGTTTTCTCCCAATATTCAAATGTCTCAAAGCGTTCCAGGGAATTATTTTGCAGAAAAATACACGCATGTGTGTTTGCACACAACACAAAATGTTTTCTGCCCAGAGGATGTGTTTCCTTTACACAGGGTACAGAAAACACTGTTCACTACTCAGGAAACAAGCTTTCTATGCAGAAAATTCTGTGCAGAAAACATTTTTTGTGCCTAAAATATGCATTTTTTTACAGAATAATTTCCCTGGAATAATTTAGGACATTCAAATATGTGGAGAATACTGCAGAGAAATATTAGTTTCCTCCTGCAGTAAGGAAAAGGCTATAGGGTTTATTCATTTTTGCATGCATGAACAAAATAGTGAAGTATTTATATCTTTGATGACAACAGCAGGCTTAAGTGCATGACTGCTGCACTCCTAGACTAAACAGGGATGGGAGATCCAGTCTTCAAAGTGAAAGGGATGTCCGGTGTGTGTGTGCAGGGTGTGTGTGTCATAGTCTTCATGCCCGCATCCACTTCTCAGTGCCTTTTGCCTTAGCTGAGCACCAAAACCAGAAGTGAGCTTGGCTGCTAGAATAACCCCTTGTGTACAGGAGTAAAGTTACAGCAAGGTACCTAGCACCATTGGCAGGGATCAGGTCCCCTCAGCCATATGCCTTTTCTGTCCTCTACTGTCTGTCATGTCCCAGGGAAATGGCTCTGCTGCCATCACATGTAGTTTGAATGTCATACGACAGTGGGAGCACATGTGGCCAAGATCACTGGGGGGGGGGCATTGCAGCCATTCCTTGGCTCTTAGCCATTAACCTAGTAGCGTGGGCGGAGGTTGGTCTCAGTAGGCCTCTCCACTCACAGGCTGGCACATTTATGGTTGCCTAGCTACAGCTGAAGACAAGATCACTTCAACTCCCGGCTCATCAACATTACCCAGATTAGTAGCCTGTGAATTGGAAACATTCACAAGAATCTCAATTAGGATTATTATCCTTCCTCCCACCCCATCATTTAGTTTTCTAGAGCAGAATTAAACTATAAATACGGATTTTATCATCTAAATGGGCAACATTATTGAAGCAGTATGAATAACCTAGTGTTAGAGGTGACTTTTATTTCTGTCTAGTGTTATGGCTGGCAGAGTGCACATATATGTGCATAAACAGGTCGAGAAAGAGTCAACATAAAGCAGACATTCTTGGGATAAAGACTTCAGGGAAGGCATGCTAGATCAGACAAAAGGCCTATTTCCACAATAGCTGTATTTTGTTTCCCCATTGGGTGAACAGGTGCCTCTTGGAAGCCCACAATCATGAAGGCTGTAACTCTCCCACCATTCTTCCCCACAACTGCTATTGGGAGACATATTACTTCTGGTGATAACATATAGCCCTCAGGATTAACAGACATTGATAACTTCATCCTTTATGTATTATTAAAGAAAACATTGTCATCAACACCTTCTGTGGGCAACAAATTCCATAGTTTCCCTAAAATTCCATAGAATTTTGTAGTTTATACTGGAGTCTCTGGCATGTTGCCATCAAACACCTCTGTGCCATGGGCACCTCCCTCACCGTACTTGTCAACATCCTCTGTTCTCAAATTTTTAAATAGTATTTTTTTAAAAATTGGAAAGCTACAGAGTGAAGTGCCTGGATTATAACCTCCTAACTGTGACAGCTGGTGACTTCCATGTCAGTCAGACTATGAGTCTGCTGTGGAGTTTAGTCCGAACTTTAAATGAACTACCCAGGGTACTAAACCCTATTTCCTAAACAGGCTCAGCACCTTGGACAGCCCCCTTAAAAAGTCTGGATTAACATGCGGATTGGATTCAGTGCCCCACTAGCATGGGAGTAACCAACTGTCACTGCCATCCACTTTTCCTTTCCACAGCCAGTCAGATTTTGCCTTGGCTTCTGTCACATGGCCACTTCACTGCAGGGAAGAGGTGGGCCAAGCAGCCTTCAAGCTTTTGTGAACCCCCTGTGAGGACATTGCACATCCCTGAGGTCCCCCGGGCCACAGGTTAAAAACCACTGATCTATTGCATGGGTGTCCTACTTCTGCAAAAGATTCCAGAATTTATTGGTTGGTTGGGTAAATGTGTACCTGTGTCAGTTCATATTCACATGCGACTAAGGGACTCAGCAACAACATACAGGTAAGAGAGGAATAGGAAAGGGATGTCGAAAGCTACTCTTATTTAGTTGCTCTAAAATATTTAGTAGGAGGTTTGGTATTCAGTATCAAATACAAACAGTCAGACCAAGAAATGTTTTCAAGATAAACATTCTCTAAAATTTGGAATTAAGCTGAAATATTTTCCACTTTCACTGCTGACATCACTGACTTGTCTACTGTAGATTGTACGCATCTTGTACTGTTCATCTTTACAGATGTCATCCTTTCAATATCCTTTCAGCATTAATTGTTACGTATATTAATCTTCCAGGTCCCACCCCTTCTCTTATCAAATATATATAACCTTTAATCCAAAGATCGGCAGCCAAGGAGGATCAGGTGCCTCCACCCATCACTTCACCCTCCTGTACTCACATGGGCTCCCTGATCATTTCCCCAAACTAGAAGTGACAATCTAATATCACTACTGGTTTCTGAAATTTGCTGTTTGAGGGTTCTTCTCAGTTGCAGCTGAACAAGGAGATGTGATGAAATGGAGATTCATTCAAAGGACAAACTAAATATACTCTGCTCCGTAGCATGTATGCGACACTTTCTTATTCAGTACATCAGTAGCAAATATGCAACTGGTTGTCATTAAAAGTTGTGCATAGTTAAAGAGGACATTGTTGCCTCATGTTTGTTCTTCTACTCCTATCTAGTTTGCCTGGCCATTCTATCTCAACCTTTTACACTTCACAATTATAGCAATATGATTCCACTTTAACTGTAATGGCAACATCCTATGGAATCCTGGGGTTTGCATACATACCATGTGGTTTTCTTGACAATGTTTCTTTAAAGGAGGTTTGCCGTGGCCTTCCCCTTAAGCAAAGAGAGTGGTACAGTTGTCCCTTCATATTTGCTGGAGTTTGGTTCCAGGACCACCACCCCCCGTGGATAACAAAAATCCATGAATACTCAAGTCCCATTATATACCATGGCATAGCAAAATGGTGTCCCTTATATAAGATGGCAAAATCAAGGTGTGCTTTTTGGATTATTATTTTTTTTTAAAGAATATTTTCAAGCTGTGAATACTTAAATCCATGAATACCAAATCCGTGGATATGGTGGGACAACTGCACTTACCCAAGTTAAGTGGGGGAAACCCAGTGGGTTTCCATGGCTGAGCAGGGATTCAAACCCTGGTCTCCAGTAGTCCTAGTCCTAGAAGAGTATCGTATCTACAATTCTGAGCCAGATTGCTCTACTGTTTCAACAAAATACAAAACCCAGGATTCCATAGGTTGCAGCCATGTCAATTAAAGTAGAATCATGCACAAGTTTAACATTTGACCAAAGCTTATGTGCATGCATCCAGATTTCTCACATTTTATCTGGGATATTGTGGATGATGATCAGACTTAAGGTCATTGAATTTTCTGCTTGTTTACCTCTGTACCCAAGGATATGTATTCGGCAAGATGAGAAGGTGCTATTATTGAGTATGGGAAGAGATTGGAGAAAAGTACCATTAAGTCCATTCTCAGGATCTAAAAGGGGGCAATATTATTTTAGTCTGGTCAATTCCATTATATGCTGGTAGCAGATAACCTCAAAATAGTTATAGTTGCTGATCTTCTGTTTCTTTCCATGCCTAGATCATCAACGCAGTGGTACTACTGATTATACTGAGCGCCTTGACAGACCCTGGCCAGTATCATTTAACAACTGCTGAATTAGGAGGTGACTTTGAATTTATGGATGATGCCAGTAAGTATATATCATGTCATTGGTAATTTACAACCTGGTCCCAATTTAATTGAGCTGGTATTGTGCCAAGATGGCACTTTGAGGGCTGGGCTTAACATTTGTGCTCACATAAAAATCTTTTCTGAAAAATCTTTTTGACATATAAATATGCATTAAATATGGTATCTACTGCAATTGGGTTATTAACATGGCTGTTATCAGAGATTAACATAGATAACTGGCAAAACCACGTCTGAGTTTTCCTTGCCTAAGAAAACCCTATGAGACTCATGGGGTCAACAGGTGACTTAAAGGCACATACTGCCATAAGTATACAGGCAGCATATATACATAGACACATCTGTCCGCCTTTACTTTTTCTAAGCCTATGCGTACAGATCCCAGAAAAATAATAGTGCCATAATGTTTTTAGCTGAAGTGTCTTGCTTTTAAGTCTTATGCCAAAAGAGCATTGTGACAGTATCATAACTGGCTCAGGTTTTGACATTTATAAAATGGGAGACCAAAAATTGTGTTCAAAGCATCACCTTTCATGTTCAAAGGATTGCTTCACCCATAATAATCTGCATTATATGGAAATCATTTGAACTTAAAAGTTTACACACCTATCCTCCGTAGAGCATTGCGTGTGGTGATTGGGATATATATGCTCTTGGTGCACAGTGTGTCATACTTTCCTCTATGTACACATTTTTTTTTACATGTAAGGTAGCATCATTCTCAAAGCATTTAGTGTCTAGTTTCATCTACTCCTGAATGTTAAGACTAGGCCATATATGCTTATAGAAGTAATACTACTTAATAAAAACAGAAAACAGGAACTGTAGCTTTTGTCAGTTGTTTCCAGATTTATTCATATTTAAAGCAGACCTAAGTAAGTTCCCAAGGATTTCTATTGGTCTTCTCTAAACATATCTACATCTGTAAGCCACTAGTAATTTTTCACAATTTGTTGAATTCTTGTCTCTAAATTCAGATTCTACCATACAGTTATTGCTGAAACAGTTCTCAGACTGAAGCAGAGAGTATTTCTTTTAAGAAAGATCTATCCAAAATACTGAGAACCCATTTTCCAGTGGAGAGATGAGGATGCTCCTCATCTCTCCCCTGGAAAAGGACGTATCACAGGTAAGACCAACGTACCTTTTTCGTATATGAGATCTGAGAATTTTTGTCTGTGTCATTATGCAAGAGATATATTCAAGAGAACCACAGTTGAAATATGAGAAGTAGGATAATTAATAAGGGCAAAGTGTTTGGAAATGAGCTGGAGTAAGGCCCAGCTCCAGGATAGTTCTGGAATCTAGATCCCATATGAATCAAAAGTAAGGTCTATGCAGATAGGTCGAATTAGAGGCCCAGATCAGAATTTGGACTAGAGCTCCGTATCTCCCACAGCTAGCATCCATACTTGCTGGAGAAGAGTGGGGTTGTAGATAAAAAAGGAATTTTTCCTAGCTGTGATGTAGATCCTGCTCTGGCTGGAGATCTTTGTCGTTCTGCATGCCTTGGAACTGTTGGTAAAACAATTGCAAAGCAAGGAACACAGAATTTCCAGTCCTCCAGCAGAGGATGCTCATGTATCAGAGGAGAGCTGAAGGGACTATTAAAAGAGAATTAGCAAGGCCTCATTCAGTTATGATGATATCAAGTGTTGTCCAAGCCCAGCTCTTGCATTCTTTAGGCAGCAAGGGGAAGAATCCTCTTCAAGGAAATTCTTGTGTATAGTGATATAAACATGTATTAAACCTAAATGTTGCTTATTGAACTTAAACAGAGCAGTTACAATCCAGGTTTTGAATGTTTTCATTAGAAGTCAATAACAGTAAAGGGTTTCCATGCTACCTTGAAGATTTTAAAGGGGATATTGTAATGGAAGGTAAGGGTCTAAATACCCTAAAGGCACCAGATCCCATCTGATCCTGGAAGCTAAGCAGGGTCAGCCCAAGTTAGCAATTGGATGGGAGACTACCAACGAATACAAGGTGCATTGGCTACATTTTAGAGGAAAGAACTGGCAAAATGACCTCAAAATATTGCTTGCCTAAGAAAACCCTATGAAATTCATGTGGCTGCCATAAGTCGACAGGTAACTGGAAGGCACACACACACACACAATGTAATGGAGGACTTCTTAAAACAAAAACTCCCCTTGTAATTATGACTAGGAATAAGAGAATTTTCCTGTTTGCTTTTCCACATTTTTGAATATTTTAAATCTCAAAGTCTTTCTATCCCAAATTTGAAGTAATTTTGGCTAAGTTCACATCAAAAAGGAACTGAACAGAAAGAACTCTTAGTCTCCTGTACTGGCTGAATTCAGTAAGTACATCTATTCCCAGTATGGAAAAGGTTGTGTTGTCCTTCTCTGTTGTAGAGGCGTTAAAGATAAAGGAGGTAGCAACTTGAATTCTGTGCTACAAACACTTTATGCATGGGTTCACTTTGATATTTATGGGCTAAGCACTCTTAAGATTCTGCCTGGAAAAATGAGTCTGTTATTTCTGTTTTCACCCACATTTTAATTGTTTATATTCCAAGTTCTTTCTATTGCAATAATGAAGAACTTTGTGAATATTATGGATTTCATACATTTTTGGTTATTTTCTTATACCCTGCAAATTGAAAATGTAGCAAAAGGGGTTTTGTGCAAAAAACAAGGCTTTCTGCACAAAATACAACAACAAAAGGGAAATGGTTGAAAACATTGATGTTTTGCTCTTTCGCTCACATTGCTTGACCATTTGTATGGGTATCTCAGTATTTTAACATGTCCCATCTCGTCAGAGTTTGCATATATTCTTTACATCCCTACCTGTGGCTCATTTCCCCCCCAGATATGTGCATTGCCACTGCGATTTCTCTTCTCATGATTCTCATCTGTGCAATGGCCACGTATGGGGCTTATAAGGTAATGCATTTCTTTTTTATCTTAACCATCTTGCAGAAAAAGTAATATATAGTATTTGTAGATAAAATAAGTATGAAATCAGGAGGAAATAATGTAATTGCTCTTTATGAAGCATTTGTCATTAAGTCGGTGGAGGCTGGTTGGGAGTTTCAGGGACTGCAAAAGTGGGCTTCAGGGAATGCATGCAACCCATGGGCCACACTCTAGCCACCATTGGCCTAAAAATGTGGGTTATCAATATCAGATTAGCAATCTCCCCACCCCCAGCCCAGTTTTCCATGAGGGCACAACAGATCTGTGTATTTGCAGGGCAGAATATTCTAAATGATGGAGTGGGGAAAGTGTGGAAAACTCAACATAGGAAAGCCCTTCTGGATTTGGTGGAGCAAACATGACATACACTGGATTCTAAGTCAGGGTTGGGTAAGCTCTACAGGTCCTGGGGACATTTTCCCATCCCTGGGACTCAGCAGGGGCTGTATCAACCCCCCACTGGAAGGAAGGAAGAAAAAGAAGGAAGGAAAGAGAGAGAATGAAAGACCCAGCCAGGGTGGGGGTGTTTTAGGAACAGAAAGTGCCTTTTTACAAAAATAAAGGAAGGGATCTAGGGGATCTTTGAGGTACCCAGGAACCTCAAAAACAGCCCACTGCTTCTCTGTGTTTCTGTTATGTCACATGTGCTCTGTGGGTTTTTTTGTACAATTCACCAATATATTTTCACAAGATAGAATATCTTTTATGTTGTGAGTCATTTTGAACTAGGTAAAAATATGTGTTAGCATATTATAGCTAAGCATTAAGGTTTCTCCCTCTTTCTCTCTCTTGAATATATAGCAACATGCAGCCTGGATCATCCCTTTCTTCTGTTATCAAATTTTTGACTTTGCACTCAACACCCTAGTTGCTATTAGCATCCTTGTTTACCCAAGCACCATTCAGGATTACCTGCGGCAACTGGTAAAACTTTTTGTTATTCATTATCTTACTCATTTGTTCAAAACCTTTGTATACAAACCTTCGTCCTGTTTGGATTTCGGAATAGCATGCAGTCAAAATTTATGTTATAATATAGAATATGATCATCAAGCAGAAGCAAATAAAATGGGTTTGATCCAGACTTAGTTGTACTTGGAGTGGGCCAATTTATATCAATTGGATTAACTTAAGTAACTACTGTTATGGATCACTAAGCTTGGATTGAACCCAGTACTTAAAAGAATTAATAATGACAACAGTTTTACTGTTGCTTAGATTGTTTAGGTACAAAGAAAAGGCAGTGATCCCAAGCCAGTTGAAAAAATTTGAGATAAATGGAAATGAAAATTATTTATGTAAAAAATACTCACCAGTACAAAAGTGAAATGCCAGGGTCATTGCAAGGAACTGAAGATTTATTGGGACTGTTGATGAGGGAGTAAATACAGACTGACATCCCTTATCTGGAATTCTAAAATCCAAATACTACAAAATCCAAAATTGTCCACATCGGTGGCAGAGATAGCAACAGCTTTGCTTTCTGATGGTTCAGTTTACACAATGCACAGAATTACTATTTTTAAAATGTTGTATAAAATTACCTTCAGGCTATGTGTATGAGGTCTATATGAAACATAAATGAATTCCATGTTTAGATTTGGGTCCCATCTCTAAGATATGTCATTATGTATGCAAATGCAAATGAATAGGTTGCTTACCTGTAACTAATTCTTCTGGAGGTCATCTGTGAATTCGCACAAGTGGGTTATCTGTGCCTGCGCAGAATACTATTCGGAACCTTCTAGAAAGTTATGTAAGCATTTTGGCGGTAGCCCGCCCACTCTTTCCTCTGCCTTATATAAGGGCCCTTCCCAACCTAAGGCCTCAGTTCCATGAACATCGCTGTAGCAGCATCCAACGGAGCTAAGGTAGGCAGGACAAGCAGGAGGATGGGCAGGTTTGTGTGAATTCAGATGACCACACGAAGAAGTACAGTTACAGGTAAGCAGCCTGTTCTTCGTGGTCTCTGTGAATCCACACAAGTGGGAGACTAACAAGATACATAAACATTGGTGGAGAGTGGGGAGAGTCCTGCATACATGCAACTGCCTGTGACCCCACCTTACCAGAGAAAGGTCCAAAAAAATGACACAGATAGCATAATCAAGAATACCATGTTGTATTGCAAGCATATCAGATAATTCAAAAGCGCAGGTAAGTAAAACTGTAGCAATTACAAGGCAGGAGACAGAACTACCCTCGCCATGGCAACACCAGTATTATCCCTAGAGTCAACCCTATAATGGGATATGAAAGTAGATGACGTAGACCAGGTCGCTGCTATACGGATGTCATGTAATGGTACATCTTTCAAGTAAGCTATGGAGGCAGCCATAGCCCTGGTCGTGGCAGACGGAGTCCAAGGAGGTCATAGGCAGAGGATATGGCCATTGCCACCCATTTTGAAAACCTCTGCATGGAAACAGGGAGTCCTTTGCGAGCACCATAACACACAAACAATTTAACAGATTGCCTAAAAGAGGAAGTCCTGTCTAAATAAAATGCAAGTGTCTTGCGAACATCTAGCAGGTGCAAAAAGCGTTCCAATGGAGAAGAGGGGTTCTGAGAAAAGGTTGGCATGAAACATCCTGATTAAGGTGGAAGGTGGACTCCATCTTGGGCAAAAAGGAAATGTCCAGCCTCAAAACAACCCTGTCCTTATGGAAGTGGACATAAGGTGGGTCCAACCTCAAAGCACAAAGTTCTCCAACCCTGTGTTTAGTAGTAATAGCTTTCAGGAAGGCCGTCTGGAGAGTAAGCCACTTCAGGTCACAAGTGGCCAGAGGCTCATAAGGGGCCTTTAGGAGTGATGAGAGGATAGAGGTGAGACTCCAAGCTGGAACTGGACCAGATGTGGGTGTGAATTCTTGTAGCCCCGAATGTATCATTTAACAACAGGATGTGAGAAACAGGGGGTTGCCCAGGCATTGAAAACATGAAGAGATGGCAGCCAAATTTGTTGAGTGTTTTTGTAGTGTGAGCTGGTATATTCCTTGATACTACTCAAAGAGTCAGGTTTTACTTAAGCCATTTTCAGTGTTGCCATATTTCCATGCTCATGGATTAATTCTTTATTACCAAAACAACAGAAGAGTTAAGAATTTATAGTTTTCATTTTGGTTCAACATGTAACAGAGCTTTGTCTCAGGGCAACCTCCATTCAGTCATCAGGATTGCAAGACACAAAGTGCTACTTATTCTTTTGAATGCACACACCAAGTATATCACCGCTTTTGCTGTGACCAGTTCTATTCATTCTATTTGTGCCTACTTGAGCCAGAACAGAGATGGAAACGGTCAGGAGCACTTAGTATGCTATCAAGAGGAATTTTTTCAAACCCAGATGCCCTCCACTTGTGTTGAATGATAACTCTCATCATCCCTGGCTAGCACATTGATTCTTTGGAACTGTGCCTTTAGAGGAAGATCAAAATCTTGATTTAGCAGGCTTCTTTATTGAGCTATAAAATTCAGGGCTGTATAATAACAAAATGACTAATTTAACAATATACCCTTTCTATGTAAATAGCTTAGAATAATTAGAAACTCCTTTTTTATTTGAAACTTGGTTACTTCGAGGCATAAAGTACATTCCGGAGTGTCTCTAAACCTGTTTACTGTCATTTTTAGTTACCATTTCGTTTGTCCACGGAAAAAAAACTCAGTGGTAAAAGAACAATATAAATAGTCATGATGCAATATGTAGCCCATTAATTGATGTTAGTGTAATCTGATTTAGAACATCCTGGTTGGAATCCTGTCAGAGCAGTACACTAGTGTATAAATAGTTGTACAATCTGCTACACTTAATCAAGCATTGTGTTAAGTGCAGTTGTTAGTGCACCCAGTTGTTTTGCAGGTGAGGCACCTTGAGTGAGATGGCCACAGAGACCACTTGGGCTGCCATAGCACAGGCATTCTTCAGGCCAGCCCAACCACAATGCCTTGCTCTAAGGAAACACCACCACCGCAACCCCATCCCAAGCGACTCATTATTTGGGCCTAGATCACCCAAGGGAGGAAGTGGAGGCAAGACAAGAGGGATTGACAGGGTGCTCTCCCTCTTTAGCCAGTGGGACTTCTTTTGCTGCCATTGAAACTGTCCCATCTCCCACTACTATGTAATCTAGTCATAAAATAGCACAGGCTTTCTAAAAGTGGGTGTAAGGCTTTTCTTCAGAGCTTCCCAAATAGTTTAGCATCCTGGCAACTGCCTAGATCAGGCATGGGCAACTTCAGCATGTCCAGGGAAGTGACTTTTCTGCCACAGGGACACACTAGCAGTGACATAAACTGGCCAAAGTAATATTTTAAAAATGCTAAAAGCAGTAAGATTAATGTTAGGCAGTATGAAGGGGACCTGTGATCCATCTAAAATAAGAAAAGGGGTAATCTGAGTCACAAAAGCAGCCTGGGGGCCATTTAGGGCCACACAGGTTCATCCCTGGCCTCAGCGCATATTTCTTTAGATTTAGCAACAGGGCTGCTTTGTGGTTTCAGAACACGCTCTGGAACAAAGGAATGAATTCTGCATGTTCTGAAATTAAGCTTTCCTTACAACCTGCCATGTTTGATTTGCAGAGTGAGCAATTGCTTAGTTTTGAGATTCACACATCCTTAAGTCAATCTGTCCCAGCATATTCACATCCATTGTGTTAATAATCAGTGAAGTATATTAATTAACAAAGGAAAAGGTTGCCAGGGATGGGAATGGGATTGACATTTTCCTTCTGTTTCAGTGCTATGAAAGGGAGACAACTGCCTTTCTTTGAGGGTAGATATGTATTCACAAAAAAGCAAAAAGTGATCAAAATATAAATTTCAGCACAAGAATGGAATTTTGTGTAAAGAAGCAGAAAACATTGTTGCATAACATTTATCTCCAATCTGCTGCATGCCATCTGGTGGGATTAAACCATCAGAACACTTTAGTGAAATTGCAGATGAAGAAAAAGTCTTGCCAGCAGCTGGCAGAAAACAAATCCATGGAGGAGAGTATATTTGTTGTGCTCTGTAAATTTGTCAATAATGCCAAGGAATTACTACTGATAGTTTTCAGACTATCAGAGGAGGGGGTGTTTCTCCCACTGCCCTTGATAATCTAAAAGATTTTTTAAAAATACATTTCTAGGTTCTATAATGAAGGGGGGAGGAGTCCAAACCTGTATGGATATATATAATGGACAGATTGTTTATATTGAGTCTTTTCTCTATGAAAAAAAAGGTGGAATGCATGTGGCCCTTCAAGTCTCTGTAATGGACTATCCCTGCTTTGTAGCAAGACCTGTGCACGATAATCTGTGAATTTTGATTGAGGCTCCCTATTTGATTGAGTTTTAGTGGCCAGTATCTCTGTTTGTTGCGTAATCTGTTTACTTGCCAAACCAGATCCTCACACAGGAGCCACAGTTGGTTTTCCCAGCCAGGAATATCTTTCTCTGTAGAAATTTGGTTTAGCTAAGGGTTGGGCAAAAATCCATCTCAAAATCACTACTGGATATGAAGTCTGTGAGTCAAGGGATCTGATGAGATTGCTATGAAGTTTAAAATAACCACTCTGACCTTGTCATGCATATATATGCAAAAACATAAACCTTGTATCTGCTTGTACAGTATTTGAAAGCAATCCAGCATGTGTGTGTGTGTGTGTGTGTGTGTGTGCATGTCAGGAAAACTCTTGATTACTAACATCATACATTTTGCCTTTTTACAGCCAGCTAACTTTCCCTACAAGGAAGAAATTATGTCAGTGAACTCCACCTGCTTAGTTGTGATTATTCTTCTTTTTATAAGCATCACATTGGCTTTCAAGGTAAGCATGCATCTGTCCAGATCAAGTTGAGAAATTAATTGGAATGTTTTCATTTATGTCCCATATAACTGTGTTTTGTGAACTGGAGAGAACTGAGAAATGTCACGATTTACAGGGTGAATGTTACTTAAAATCTTGCATACTCTAGCCAATAGTGAGGGGTGCTGAGAGTTGCATCTCTGTTTTAAAGAAACCATTTTTACATATAAACTACTTAGGGACCTGAGAGGGAGGAATGATGGCCACAGGCAACATGTGGACAGTTGCGGGGGGGGGGGGTCAGGTACCTCATTTAAAAAAAGGTTTTGTTTTTGTTTTGTAAAACAAAAACAAGTACACCCCTGGGGCTAACTCCCTTGCCTACAGGAAGCTATTTTAGGCTCAGGAGAAGCCTTTTTTCCAACAGGAAGTCAACTGGAAGCACATACCCTCCAACTGCTCTGATTAATCCTCTGTCACCACACTTTTTAAGCTGTTTTTAAAATATCCCAGTTTCTCTCCTTCCTCCTCCCACTTTGTCCTCAGCTGACTTCAGTTGCTGCAAACTGAGTTTGCACTCAATTAATGCAGTGGAAAGGCGAGGAAGGGGTGGCATCTTGCCTTCCTGGAGACTCAGGCAAAAGCAGACTGCTACAGCCTCTCCCTCCTAGCTTGTGTGTTATTCCTCATTCATAATTTTGGCCATCTTGACCACACTCTGCTTGGCCACATGCATCCCAGTTTTCATTTGTGAAATGTTGGAGGACATGGGAAGTCTGACCGTTTGTGCAGTGGCTTGTGCAAATAGACACTTGCATACAGATGAAAACAATGTTTACACAAATTTTGCATGACCCCATGTCTCCACCTTGAACTATTTACTTACATTGAATGGAGATAACGGTAAGCCCATAATTTGAAGAGTTTGTTTAACCACATGCAGAAGCATATGCACAGCTACTGAGTTTTTCCTTTTGCCTGTCATTATTCCCCTCTAGGTGACAGTTGCTAGACTGCCATGGAGAATTCTTTTGAAGTAACCTTGTATTCCATGGAGGGTTTCTGAATACTTCCAATAATGGGCTGTTCCAGAGCCTCATTGTATATGAGAGATTTTCAGGAACTTGGAAAAAGTTAATTTTGGTCTACAAATCCCACAATCCTAATCCAGCACTGGCATTGCACAAGAGTAGATTTGGCATATTTGGGAGATTTCCTGGAGTTGTAGTCCAAAATAACAACAACAACAACAACTTTGCCAAAGTTTGAATTTGCCATGCAGCTTTTTTGAATTGGAGTCTTGAGATTCTTTCTTGAAGGAAAGTGTCATAACAGAAGGGTGTCCATGAAACAGAAGGGCATTGGAACTGGTTGTCTGGTGGAGGGTAGCAAATATTTACCTTTCCCTAAGCCACTATGAGTGCTCCTAGGCAGTGAGGAAGTCCCAGCAGCTTTTTCAGTGGTCACTGGAGACCAATGATTGTTACATGTGTAGTTGCCATGTAGATTCCATGCAATGAGCCACTAGCTATGATCCTGAAGTTGGCTAAGCATGTATAGTTGGATTTAAGAGAGCAATTTACTTCAAGAGAGTTAGGCTGATTTAAACAACTTTTCTGACCAAATGGTTATGCCGTTCAGGCTGAAAGTAGGTCAGGATTATCTCATTTATTGGACTAACCTTTTGTTTCTGAAGATGGAAAAACTCTTCCAGCAAGCAACAATGTGGAAAGCCAAAGCTATTTTTTATATCGGGAAGATGGATCTTAGCCTATACAGCCATTAAAATGCCTGTATCACTATTGTGCCTCTGACTTACTAAGTGAAAAATACAAACTTATTGCATAAGCCCATTAGTTCTGGTATTTCAATTTCAAATTTCTTTTGTTTTGCATAAAGCCTAAATCTGCTTTACAGACTTATAGAATTTGCCTGATGAAATGAAAGGCAAGATGTAGCACAGTTTTCATTCATCAGTGATAGAGAAGATAGCACTGGCTCACATAGGGCTTGTCTAGACCTGCCAGAATACTATAATATTCTGACCCTGGATCTGGCCTCCCTCCCCCCATCCCTGTTACCTAGACAAAACAGGAGAAAATCCATACGGACGTACCAGCCCATTCCAATGGGTATCTCCTCAGTATGTGATCAGGGCTGCTCACATGCAGGTGGCCTTGATCACATGTTGGGGGGCTTCTTC
This sequence comes from Gambelia wislizenii, assembly GCA_030847615.1. Lineage (NCBI taxonomy): Eukaryota > Metazoa > Chordata > Lepidosauria > Squamata > Crotaphytidae > Gambelia > Gambelia wislizenii. Next base: position 297,463,157 of record JAUMIR010000004.1, read on the forward strand.
CTGGCTGCAGAGCAACTTCAGCACTGGTGATGCAATGGCTGTATGGGCCAGCATACAGATATGGACCCTGCATTCATGCACCAGCCCAATCTGGGTTTTCCTGCATGAAGCGGGTTTTCCTGGGTGTTTAATTAAACCATTTTAATGGGCTTTACCCTGGCTTCCCACCCGTCTTTGCCTCGGGTGTCATCTGGACTGTCCAGAGGAGAAACAGGGCAAGAGCCCTGTATCGTTTGGACTGCAGGGCTCCAAGACAGGGGCAAGCCAGTGTAAATAGCCAGCCCATAGTGGCCAACCTGAATGGTAGGACATTCAGGACAGATGAAACTGATGGGCTTATGGGTCTATGGGAAACTTATGGGGCAGGATCTGAGTGCAATAGTACTTTCATCCTCAACAATTGATACACAAGAGTCACACTGTCTCTGGTACTGGAGAGAATATGTAGTTATCTTTACTAATAGCTTCTGATATCCCCATTCTCCATGAATTTGTCCAAGTTGGCAGATATCTACACTTCTTGTAGTAGGGAATTCTACAGTTTATTCATTGTGTGACGAAGAACATCCATTCATCTGTCCTGAATGTCCTACCATTCATCTTCAATGACTAGTCCTGTGCTATAGTGTTATAGAAAAAGGAGAAAAGCTTCTCCTTGTCTTATTTATCCACAGTTTGCTTAATTTTAAATTCCTCTATCATATCTCCCCTTACTCACCCTGTCTCTAAGCTAAGCAGTGCTTAGAACTTTCTAAGCTAGAATTCATTAGAATTCATGAATTAAGAAGCAGCTTACTACTAGCAACATTATTGTATTTTATATCTGTTTTATATCTGTCTTTGTCAACCTAGCACTCTTGAGTTGTGTTGGACTAAAACACCCATCATCCCCAGCCAACACATTGGGAGTAATGGAAGTGGTAGTCCAACACATCTGAAGGGCAACAGGTTGGTGAAAGCTGTTCTAGAGCATACTTGCACCTTCTGTTTTGCTTGTACTTTATAATCTCTTATTACTCAAATACATCATGTATCTGAATTATCTTTGTGATTTCCTGTGGTATAAATATTTTTTAAAATAGCATTTTTAGATCAGCAGTGTCAAAAAGAACAAGCAAAATCCTGTAATTCACACATCCTGTGACTAAGAGAAATCCATATCACCAGCGGTTTGGTAGATTACCTGGTTGCAAAAGCAAGGGATTTGTTTAGCACTACATCTGGCCCTAAAATTGGGCAGAATGAGGTAATATTCAGGGATCAGATATGGGGTGCCTCATTCAGGTGCCTCAAGTGCAGTGGAGGACACTATCCCACACCAAGTTTGAAGTAAGTCCCAATTGCCAGCCCAAATTGGCTTTGTACATGGAATGGGACAGAGTGTAACAACGTTCTCCTTTCATAACAAAATAGTAATGGCTGACCCCTTTGAGCACCAGCTTGTAATAGGTACCTGGAAGACTGTGTCTGACTTAGGACAAAAATTAAGCAAGCTTTGGGTCTTGCCAGGATTTTCATAACCTCCCAGAACTAGGAGATGAGATTATGAGATGCTTCCTTATTTTTCTCTTCTGTTCCTTAGCCTGGTTGCTTTCATTTTTCAAAACTAAACAAAGCAGTAGTTTGATATATTTTAGCACTTTGTGATGTAACATTTGTGATGTAATATTAATTACTGTCATGGAAGCTGTTAGAACAAATGTTGTAAATAAATACTGTACAGGTAGATAGTTCATCCTTCTATTTACAAAGAACCGTTCAGATATTTAAAGACTGTTCTCATTCTTCTGCCTCCCACTCTACCCCAATAGTGTTAGCTTTTCTCTTTCACAAATGCTTTAATTTCATTCTTTACTCAACTGAAATTCTAATTTGATTATTGTTGTTGATCTTGCTTATGTATGCTCTTTTAACTTTGCAATATAATTTTGGGAATTTTGGACCCCAAAATTGGACATGATGGAGGAAGGCAGTATTCCCGTATGTTCCCACCACCACCAAATCCTGGATATGATGCTTCTGCTAGCGCAGTCTGAAATAGGATTAGCTTTCTTTGCAACCATATTGCATTGCTGACTCATTCCATTTGTGGTGAGGTATAATCTCCAGCTCGTTTTCTCAGCAGGGCTATTTTAAAGCCATTTACAAACACCCCACCCCCCCACACACACTTTATTCTTGCTTGTTTTGATTTTTTCCTCCCAGCCTCGCTCAATTTTCTGCCATCAGCAAAATGTCACAAAGCCTGGGGACTGAAAACATTTTTTTGAATGAGTAGAACTTCTCAGTCATTAAGTGCTCCTGCTTGGAGGTGGGAAGAAGTCATGTGTATGCTTCTGAAGGGGGGCAAGGGACAACCATCCTCCTTAAAGCATGCCTATGTTACTTAAAGGAAAGATAAATTTTAATTTTGTCACTGTTTACGAGCCAAATAGTGAATCCCTGCTCCATGTTAGTAGCCTTTTAAAGCCTTATAAAAGCAAACCACTGGATCCTATTAATCTTTGGCAGGCATCAGCCACTCCTTTGTGGTTTCCTGTACATGAAGAGCTTTTATGTTTGGCCATCATAACTTCTGCAGCATTTTTCCCTGCTTTTGTAATTCATCCACCAGATTGTATTTGCTTAAATCAAAATGAAATTACTCCCCCCTTTCTTTTTATCCTCAGAACACAGAAACAATCCATGCCTAATTATTCTTAGTACCCACCATGTCTATGACATTATACTCATTTTAAAACTGATAAAGAGAGGGTAGTTTGTTTTTTTGTTTTTTAAAGATAACTTTGGAGTTAAATCCTGTAACTTTTAAATGCTGTTCCAAGGCATTTTCTTCACTTCCTGAACAGAGAGCAGGCAAGTTCATTTTAGAATGGCATGTACAGACAATACATGCATGTTTATTTAAAAAAACACACACACACCAAAGAACCTGATTATGTTGAAGCTTCACATTCTAAATAGCATTAAGAGGGCTATTTCACATTAAAGGGATTGCTCAATAACAGTAAACTATAGTTTAGTGTTCCTAGACAATTTGCCTGAGCCATAGGATTGTACAAGTCCAGCACCACGCTGCACACCAGCTGAGATGCAGAGCCTCTGCTTTCAGTTTTAAACCAACCCATGTTTTGTCCAAACTCAAGGAACTATAGCTAATTTAAACCGAAAGTGGGCATTGTGCAGCCCTCCAGATGTTCACAACTGCAACTTCCAGCAGCCCCAAATCCATATAAGCAATTGTAAGGAATGCTGGGAGCTGTAGTTCAGCAACATCTGGAAAGTGGCAAAATTGGCATCCCTGATTTCATCTGTCTCATACAAACAGGGCAGGATCAAACTGTGTGTGATTGATTTAAATCAGGGCTGGGCAAGTGTGAGAAGCTAGAGGCCACATTAACCTTCTAGGAGATCTTGGGGGCTGCAATCCCACCACATACCCCCTCCATGAAAACCCCCAAAACATTATTGCCTGCAGATGTCCCCCAAATGCCCTCTAGGGTTGATATGGGCATTTTCACCATGGTTTAAGCCCTCCCACCATTTTAGGATCAGGAGAGTGGTTTTTTTCAAACCAGGAGGTGACCAGAAGCCACTTCTGATTTACTTTGGGGATTTTTAAAAGACCTTTCCTGGGCCTAAAAATAGCCCAAGCCCTCCCTCCAAAATTATTGAAAATCTCCCCACATATCCTATAGGGTATTTTGGGGCAAAAATGTTTTTGACTTCTGGGGGATCATGAGAACCACAAAAGGAGCCCTGAGGGGGCACACATGGGCGATACTTTGCCCTCCCCTAATCAAGATTATAAAGCAGTGGTTCTCAGTTCTTGATTCTCCAGGTGTTTGGGGCTTCATCTCCCAGAATCCATGATCATTGACCAACCTGGTTGGAGCTTCTGGGAGTTGAAGTCCAAAGGCCAAAGTTTACCAGAAAGACAAGGGTTTGAGAATCACTGCTATAGAGCAGTTTGTGTATTAGAAGGTGAAGGTGGGTTATTAAGTCTTTAAAAAAATTTTAAAGTGTATTCTACTTTGATATTCAAAGCATTTCATATGCATTATTAAGTTATGATCCTTTAAAATAATTCCATTAGGCAAAGCGTGCTCAACCTGTTCCCTGCAGAAGCCTGTTGTGCACTCCCCATGATCCTGCCCCCAAAACACCACCTGCCAGTCTCTGCTTCAACACTGCTAAAGCCCCCCTCTCACCCAGTGGCCCCAGCATTGCAACTGCTGGTATTTCAACAGTACTAGTGGTGAAGTGTAAACTCAACAATGCTGGTCAGAGTCATGGGATGAGGCTTTAGCCTCCCTCTTGCTCATGTGCCTTCCCTTCCTCTGTGTGCATCCAAGTCATTATATATTTGCATACTTCTCAGCTGAATGCTGACTGCAGTCCTCTGCAAGGGTCATCCACCTGACCAAACTGGGGGGGGGGTACCTCACCCCAAATTTGAATGACCCACCAGCTCCAACCATATCCTCTGGGCATTATCATTATTCGCCATATTGCATATAATAGGACTGAGGCTAAGAGAGAGGTAAGATTTGAAGCAGGAATTTCCCGATTCATAACTCAGTCTTTGGAGCTACTGTGATATACCAGCTCTCTTTAATGAGGGAACTGGAAGAACTAGCTTCCTATTCTATTTAGTGAAGTGTGTATTAGAGCCATTTTGAGAAATCATTCCTGTGTTTTTGTTTTGTTGAGAAAGAAAGGTATGTACTGTAAAATAGGTCAGTGACTCAGTCTAATGGGGGGGGGGAGGCTTTTAAGGACAAATCCGTAGGAAAATTGCTGGGCAAAATGAATTTCCATTACAACATCTCCGTGTGTGTGTGTGTGTGTGTGCGATTGAGATTGAGGGGGAAAGAGGGGGAGACTCTTTGGCTAGTGTACTGACTTTCATTGCTCATATTCCCAAGTTCATGTGGGTGATCTGGCTGATGTTGGCCTGATGTGAGCAAGCTAGAGACTTCTTTGTTTAGGAAACTCCCTGAGCTTGGCTAACACGGAAACTACTCCCACTTTAGGTAACAACACACTTTAGGCACTTGGCCAAAAGTACTGATGAATACAGTGCATTCTTGCGACTCCAGCAATAAAGGATTAAAAATGTTTGCAGAAGAGTGACAAGCCTAGGTTGCTATATAATTTGAAATAACAATTTGGAGTTTCATTATATTACATCAGATCAACAACAGCTTAGGCTTAAAGCCCCTACAGCCCCTGTTGTCACCTTCATTTACATTTCCTTAGAGAAATGTTAAAGCGGGAGAAGTTTGGACTCTCTGAACTGTGCAGTTTCTTATTTTGTAGTGTTTTTTTAACTTGTAAGATCCAGATACTATAGCTTTTGCCTTTCAGAGCTTATGTCACAAAATCTGTTAAGCCTTTAAGGCAATGTCTCCTCTTAGTGACTGTCTTAAAGCAGTAATGGGCTGGATGAGGAAAAATAGATTGAGATTAAATCCAGACAAAACGGAGGTGCTCACGGTAGCGGCCCCAAAACCAGGAGTTGGGTTGCAACCTCCAGTCCTGGACGGGGTCACACTCTCCGTTAAGCACTGTGTTCGCAGTCTGGGTGGAGGTGCTCCTTGATTCATCGCTTCAGATTACTAGTCAGGTGAATGTGACAGTCAGGAGTGCCTGTTATCAGCTTCGGCTGATACGCCAGCTGCGCCATTTCCTGGAAGTAAGGGACCTCGAGACTGTGGTGCACACGCTGGTAACCTCTCGTCTAGATTTCTGCAATGCGCTCTACATGGCGCTGCCCTCATGCTTGGTCCGGAAACTTCAGTTGGTACAAAATATGGCAGCCAGAGTGGTCTTGGGAACATCTCGGAGAGACCATATAACTCCAGTGTTAAGATTTCTCCACTGGCTGCCTATCAGTTTCCGGGCCCAGTATAAGGTGTTGGTTATTACCTTTAAAGCCCTAAATGGCTTGGGTCCGACTTATTTCCGGAACCGCCTCCTCCCATACAATCCTCCCCATGCACTCCGGTCCTCTGGGAGGAATTTGCTTCAGCCACAAAAATCTAGGCTGTCTGCAACCTCCCAGAGGGCCTTTTCGGTAATCATCCCCAAATTGTGGAATGACTGCCGAACGAGATCCATCAGATGACAAGCCTGAGTGGCTTTAAAAAAGCAGTAAAGACGGATCTCTTTCGGCAGGCCTTTCCTAATTAGATCCCCGCCTCAGGGGATCCTGGCCTCTTTTAGTCCGCTGGCTATTTATTGTATTTATTGTTTTTAAATGTGATTTTAGACAGTTGGTTTTAATTTATAATTGTTTAATATTTTTTTTATGGGGGAGGGTGGGGCTGGGGGGTGTTTACGGATTTTTTCTGTATTGTATTTTAATTTTTGTAAGCTGCCCCAATTGTTTTAACAGAGGGGCGGGTATAATAATAATAATAATTATTATTATTATTATTATTATTATGTGACCGACATCCATAGTTTATTTGTGGATGTTCAGTTATTGAATACACAAATTTACATACTAATCCTCTCCAACAGGGACACACAGTATATAAACTCCACACACCCCTATGCCACCATTTTCTGAAGATGCCAGCCACAGATGCAGGCAAAATGTCAGAAATAAACTCTTTTAGAACACAGCCTCACAGCCCAGAAAAAACCCACAAAAAACCTTTAAGGCAACCTTACAAATAAGTCTACATGCTGAACTAACCCACAAAAAGTATTAGCAGCCTGCTTGTCCATGTGCTAAGAGATATGCCTTCTAACAGGGGTTCATTGAAGGCTTTTTCTCCAAGGAAACAAGACTTGCCTTCATACCTGCCTGTGATTTGAGCACTGGGCACCCATCTTTTCCCTCATCACCTTTCAATCTTCAATGAGACAGCCCCAGTACTTTATTTTTTTTCTAAAGCACAGCATTAATTTGTATTAACTGGAATGTTTGTCACTTCTTTAAAAAAAGAATCACCACAAAACTACTTTGGGGAAGAAGGAGGAGGTGGGTTGATCATTTCCCAAGCAGCAGCTAATTAGTGGTGTGCACAGGTCTGAGTGAATCAGTTTCTCCTGAGCTTGAGGCTCAACGTGGAGTTGGACTGCTTCCATCCAATGTCCTTCCTCAGTGTCTTGCCCTGAAGATGTTTTGGACTGTATACCCTTTCAACCCTGCCCATTATAACTGCACTGGCTAAGGCAGCTTGTAGTCCAGCACCATTACAGAGCACACATTGGGGTAAGCTAGGATACAACTTAAGGGTAAACTTGGGGCTTCCAGAATGTCTCAATCACTTTTATAATGCAAGTCTGCCTAGTGTCTAAGCTGTGTAGCCTTCAACATTAGTAGCCTACTCAAATAGAATTAGCTCTTTTTAGCCAGTGGCAGCTGGGGCTCTGCTCTCAGTGGTTTGGTGTACCTACTCGAGGGGGCAGTTATATGAGGAGAGATAATGCTCACATCTGCGTATTAACTCACAATCACAGTGGCATTCATTTGTCCCCATGATTTTTGGACAAGATCGCTAGTATGGGAAGTTATCCATGTTTGAAGTTCACACAGAGCATGCTTGCAAATAAAGATGGTGGGCGCGAGTGAATTACTCACAGTATGATTCTCCAAAAGTTGCTGCCATTGCACAGGTTTTTTTTCCTCATTAAATCCAAGACGCAAAAGTGCAGTCTTCCATGTAAAAAATGTTTTTGCCGCATTACCACTCCGAAATTGCTCACAATCACTACGGCAAAAATCAGTAATGGCAGTTCCAGCCACTTTGTTGCAGGCAAGCCTGCCCCACACATGTCCGACCAGTCATAATTCCACTTCCAGAATACACTCAGCTTTGAATTGGTTGTCCAATGCTCATTTCCTTGTATTTAAAAAAAAAACTGTGAAAAACCGATGGAGACTTTTATCGCGCAGTACATGGAGTTTTGGAGACCCTCCTTCCAAATACAGCAAATCACTGCAGGATCTCATTAGGGCAATGGTATTCTCCTCGCATTCCATGAGGAGTTTTTTCACCATCTAGACTGATCTTTAAAGGAGCTGTCCACCCAAAATAGATTCAACAGTTTGGAGAGCTTCTTTCAAGATCAGAATAAAATCCAGAGGAGGTTCGTTGTCCCACTGACATGGAACCCACTAGCTTGCTATTGCTTTCAGCTGAAAAAAGTCTTCTGTGCATGATAGCTTGCCAGGTTGCTGCAAGGCTAGCAAGACACAATAGGTGGGAAACAGTTTCTCAGGTAATATGCCATGCCACTGTAAAGAAATGTAGTCAAGGAACTATTACAAATTTAACATGTCTTCTCTTCCTCCCTGGTAGGCTTATCTGATCAGCTGCGTGTGGAACTGTTACCGATACATTAATAACAGAAACAACTCTGATGTACTGGTCTACATTACTACCAATGACACAGCGGTAAGCACATTGAAACTGAGTGGGGCTCTGAGGGCACCTGCATCTGGGTGGTGAGGCCTTCTTCAGCTGCTGTAAAATCATCCATGCCAAGCTGTCCCTTCTGTTGTTCTGTTAGCCTAGCACAGCTAGATTGGTGGGGGCTGCTTCCTAGAGGTGGTCCATGTGAGCATGGTGGGCAAAGGGGTGTGTGTGCTTTCCTCATGCAGATTCCTGGTGAGATGTAAGAGCTCCCCACCACGTTAGTCATTATTTTTTCTTCACTAACCTGGATGGCTTTTTAAAAGGTTTAGACAAGTTCACCCAGGGTAGTATTATCATAGTGCTGTCATCCATGGTCAGAGAAAACATGCGTTCTCTGGGCTTACCAATGTGGGAAGCCTTTTGCCTTTATGTCCTGCTTTGGGCAGAGTTTCTAGTAACAGCTGTTTGGTGACTGCTAGAAACAGGATGATGGCCAAAGTGGACATTGGTCAGAACCTGCAGGGCTCTTCTGCAGACCTTGAAATCAAAATAAAACAATCCAAAATCCACAAAAGACTGATACCTTTATTGGGCAACCAAAATGCAGAAAATACATTATCCAAGCTTTCTCGGCTCCACTGTCTTCTTCATCAGGAAAAACATGTTTTAAAAATCATACAGGAGAAGATGGTGATGGTAGAGTCACAGGCCTACATTTTGGGGCTGTCTAAACAGTGAAAATATTCCTCATGGAATGCAAGGAGAATCCTACCTATCTTAATGGAATCCCTCATTGCATCGCCATATTTGAAGGAGAAGGGCCCTTTTCCTGGAGTTTTTAAAACAATAGCAAGGGGAATGCGCATTCCTGCTCATTGGGACAGGTGATTCACTTTGAATCACTTTCCCATAGGAGAGGAAGTGCAAAGCTGATTGGCTGTATGAGTGTAGGGGCAGGGCTTGCTAACAGGGCAAGCGCCTAGCATCAGCATGTTGATTTTTTGCCTTGGCGAGCAAGCACTAAGGCGAGAAACAGGGTGTTGTTTACATTTTTGTTGCAAATGCAAAATAGCGCTCCAGCGCACATAGTTTGAAAAAGAAAGGTTTTGTGGCAGCAGAAATGCAAATAATTTACTTGCTGTCACCATGGGCATGCCAAGCTTTTGGGGGCAAAAAACCCATTAGGACAAGTTGCAGCTGCTACAAAATGCCATTGCTGTGGGGCACTCTGGTTTTGTTTTTGTTTTTGTTTTGGCCTGTATAGACAAGTCCTTTGTATCAGATATTGTTCCTGTTGTTGTTCTGGAGGGAACTCAGTGCAGACAAAGGCCACTCCCCATCTTGGCCATGTGGGACTAGGGACAAAGGACAATAAAAGACAGGTAGTAAGGTTTCAGCTCCATTAACAGCAGAAAAGTGCAAACCATGGCTTCAAAACCTGGCTTGTTCCATGCCTAGTAAACAGTTTCCAGATTTGATCACAATGGAAAATGATGGTTAGTGAACCCCAGAAATGTTAGAATCATTGGTATGCTAAGGGTAAAAGATGGAGCACGAAGGCACAACGCTCCAGCATGATTTCAACAAAATAAAATCAAGAGAGGGTATATATTTTTAAATCAGAACATAGAGTACTCATAGAAGAAGGGGGTGAGTAACTTGTAACTCCCCCCAGATGTTTATTGAACTATAAATCCAAGAATTCCTGACCACTGGCCGTTAAGTGTAGGGCTATTGAGAAATGCAGTCCACAAAAAGTTGGGAGGACCAAAGACCTCATTTTACAATACCAGAATCAGTCTTGTCCCTAAAGGTAATGGCTCTTGTGGAAAACAGAAGAACCCTGAACCAATTTTTGATTCTCCGGCTTCATCCAAGTGCTTCATTCCGCAAAACATTATGCAGAATTCATTATGCATTATCATAAAACATTATCAGAGTCCATTATGCAGAATTCCTGTTCACTCCACTCAAGAATGCACATTCACGGTAAGTGAACCAATGTGGCACTCTGTCTCTTATCCTGATATTTGCTGGCAATCTAACTCAACCAAAACTTCAAGGTCTAGCAAATTCCTTACTTGCCTGGAAGACAATTTCATGGTCCAAAAGGTGGAAGAGGCAACAAGGGGGTCAGCTATTTTAGATCTGATCCTAACCAACAGAGATGACCTGGTTAATGGGGTGCAAGTGGTGGGATCCTTAGGTGAGAGTGATCATGTTCTCCTGGTGTTTGTTATACAATGGAAAGGAGAAGCCAGGCATAGTCAGACACGCATTCTAGACTTTAGGAGAGCTGATTTCAATAAACTCAGGGAAATACTGGGGGTGACCCCATGGTCAGGAATACTAAAAGAGAAGAGACCTCAAGATGGATGGGACTTTCTCAAAAGGGAGATACTGAAGGCACAATTTCAAACAGTACCATTGAGGAAGAAAAATGGGAGGTGTCTCAAGAAACCAGGAGGGATGACTAAAGAACTTTCAACGGAGCTAAGTTTTAAATGGAACATGTATAGGAAATGGAAAAAGGGGGAAATCACCAAAGAAGAATTCAAACAGATAGCGAACACGTGTAGGAGTAAAGTCAGAAAAGCTAAAGCGCAGAATGAGCTCAGGCTTGCTAGGGAGGTTAAGAACAATAAAAAGGTTTTTTTGGGTATGTCCGCAGCAAAAAGGAGGAAGAAAGAAATGATAGGGCCACTACGTGGAAAAGATGGCAAAATGCTAACAGGGGACAGAGAAAAGGCAGAATTACTCAACACCTTCTTTGCCTCAGTGTTTTCAGAAAAGGAAAAGGGGGACCAACCTGAGGAGAATGGAACAGAGGACACAATAGGGGAAATCCAGCTCAGAATAAGCAAAGAGGTAGTACAGGAATACCTTCTTAATCTAAATGCATTTAAATCTCCAGGACCAGATGAACTACATCCAAGAGTATTAAAAGAGCTGGCAAATGTGATCTCAGAGCCATTGGCCATAATCTTTGAGAACTCCTGGAGAACAGGAGAAGCAGACCCAGCAGACTGGAGGAAGGCAAATGTTGTCCCCATCTTCAAAAAGGGGGAAAAAGAGGATCCCAACAATTATAGTCCAGTTAGTCTGACATCAGTACCAGGGAAGATTCTAGAGCAGATCATTAAACAGAGAGTCTGTGAACATTTAGAAGGCAATGCCATAATCACAAAACGTCAACATGGGTTTCAGGGAAACAAGTCATGCCAGACTAATCTGGTCTCTTTTTTTGATAAAGTTACCAGCTTGGTAGATGAAGGGAACACTGTGGATATCACATACCTTGATTTCAGTAAGGCCTTTGACAAGGTTCCCCATGACATTCTTGCAAACAAGCTTGTAAAATGTGGGCTAGACAACTGTTCAATGGATTTGTAATTGGTTGACCGGCCGAACCCAAAGGGTGCTCAGCAGTGGCTCCTCTTCGTCTTGGAAAGATGTGACCAGTGGGGTGCCACAGGGTTCTGTCCTGGGCCCATTGCTATTCAACATCTTTATCAATGACTTGGATGAGGGAATTAGGGGCATACTTATCAAATTTGCAGATGACACCAAATTAGGAGGAGTAGCTAATACCGTAGAGGACAGGATCAAAATTCAAAATGACCTGAATAGACTGGAGAGCTGGGCCAAAGGTAACAAAATGAAATTCAATATGGAGAAATGTAAAGTACTGCACTTAGGGTGGAAAAATGAAATGCATAGATATAGGATGGGAGGGACCTCGCTGAACGAGACTACGTGCGAAAGGGATCTAGGAGTCCTAGTAGACCACAAGTTGAACATGAGTCAATAGTGTGATGCGGCAGCTAAAAAGGCCAATGCGATTTTGGGCTGTATCAATAGAATAGTGTCTAGATCAAGGGAAGTAATAGTGCCGCTCTATTCTGCCTTGGTCAGACCTCACCTAGAATACTGTGTCCAGTTCTGGGCACCACAATTCAAAAAGGATATTGACAAATTGGAACATGTCCAGAGAAGGGCAACTAAAATGCTGAAAGGTCTGGAAACGATGCCTTATGAGGAGAGACTTAGGGAGCTGGGTATGTTTAGGCTGGAAAAAAGATGGTTAAGAGGCGATATGATAGCCCTGTTTAAGTATTTGAAGGGGTGTCACGCTGAGGATGGAGCAGTCTTGTTTCTGCTGCTCCAGAGACTGGAACACGGAGCAATGGATGCAAGCTCCAGGAACAGAGATTCCACCTCAACATTAGGAGGAACTTTTTGACAGAGCTGTTCGGCAGTGGAACACACTCCCTTGGAGCGTGGTGGGGTCTCCTTCCTTGGAGGTCTTTAAACAGAGGCTGGATGGCCATCTGTCGGGGATGCTTTGATCAAGATTTCCTGCATGGCAGGGGCTTGGACTGGATGGCCCTCGTGGTCTCTTCCAACTCTACAATTCTATGATTCTTGTCAAAGGAAATGCAACAGTGAGAACAATGTACCCCCAAATACTGGACTATTATGTTATGTGATAAAGCAGTGTCAACATACTGGAGCACTTTGTTATTCCCAGAATCTATGGCTGTCCAGACCCAAATAGAATGTATTAGACAAATCTAAGATAGACTTTTCTCCACAGTCTCTACTTTCAGAGAGTCCCTGTAAGCAAGTTTCTTGGCTATATCTTCTTAATGGGTCCCAGATGATGTTACTATATACATGGCATGTGTTTTATGTAGTTTCAGCTACTAAATGTATGCTGTTTGCATAAATAGTCCCTTTTTCTTTTTCTAAAAACTACTAAGTTGCTTCTATAATTGGAATCTCTCTCTCTCTCTCTCTCTCTCTCTCTCACTCACACACACACACACAGAGAGAGAGAGAGAGAGAGAGAGAGAGAGTCAAAGTACACATGTGTTCTTTGGAAAGCCTTGGCAGTGTAGAGAATGAAAACCTATAAATTATCTTGGGGCGGTCCAGCTTCCATCTGTAATCACTCTGGGTTGAATTCTAATGGGAATGTTCATAGATAAACAATTTAGGTTGCTTCCTGCTCAGATGAAGAGGGAGGCATCCTGGAAACTGCTTCTTGATAGATGATAATACATGAAGAAACACTTACGATGTGCATAGTCAGTGAGTTTCAGATAAAATGTCCAGTCCTTGTTCTGATTTATCTGAAGCATGCAGCAGATTTTTGTATTCTAAAAATATAGTACTTCTCAAGCTACCTGATGTGTCACGCTGGTAGTCCCCCCCCCCCGGCCCGGTATAACTAGTACCATATTATGATCATATTTGTGAAGTTTCGTGGAAACAAGTAGCACACTAGCAGTTGATAGATCACAGAACTGCACCAGGCCATGAACCACCACATTGGAGCACTAGGGTAGGACATATAACTAAAGTTTTCACGCCCACAATACATCCCTCTCCTGAAAATTATCCAAAGGCTCACCAAAAACAACACTGGAAGTAACTTCTGGTTTCTATTATTGATTATTGTTGGATGGGTTGGGCAGATAGATTTTCATCACTCCTGGAAGTGACAGAATGGCACCTTACCAGTTTTTGGGCGATTGTTACTCAATTTGAAGAAGATTGTGGGATCCAGGGACTGAAAAAAAAACCCCAAAAACTTGTAACTTATATTTCCCACTATTGCTTTATACAGTGTGTCGAAATTCTCCGGACTACCTATACAAAACACAGCTTGGAAGTACTAAGTTACAAATAATGCAATTACCCATACATTTTTACTTTGTAGAATAATATGGATATAGTGAAGTTACATTTAGAGAGTGATGCAACTAACAGGAGTGAAGTTGTTTTATTGGTGTGACAAGTAGTGGTTTCTGTTTTCTTTTAGCAGTTTGCTTCTAAAGGGCATTTTCAGACGTATTTTAGCAGGAATTTTTCAGTTATATGCCATTCATTTACAATCCTGAAGGTTGTACTTCCAAAAATATGATCGGAAAAGCAATAGAACAGTAACAAGTACCTGATGAGTTGCTTTTCCCCACACTGTTATCAAGTACTAGTAATAGATACAGTCATTGTACTGAGTAATTGGATGAATTGTGTTTAAAATAAATTACCAACCTCTGGTACCAAAGAGAAGGCTAGCTCCAGGTTGACAGAAGGTTCTGGGATTGTTTTTTTTCCTTCCCACTGAGGAGATTTTCAGACCGCGTTTTAGAGTGCCTAGGGCGGGAGGAGCTTTTGGGAGAGGGACGGCGATCTTGCGCAGCAGGGGGGCATTTTCGGATGCCGTTGTCCCTCTCCCGAAACCATCCATGTCACTTCCGTGAAGCTTTGGAAGCCTCAGCGCCATATTTTAATCACGGCCATCTTTTCCATCATAGCAGGCTAAACAGTCTGAAGTCCACAGATTCATTTATTTAAAGGAATATTGTTACCGTGAATACACCATCATTGTGAACAAGTGACATTGCCATTGAAACACTGGTGTTTTCTAATCTTTGCTTTTACTCCCTCTCAGGTGCTGTTGCCACCATATGACGATCCCGCAAACAGTGCTGCTAAAGATCCCCCACCACCATATGTTTCTGCATAAACAGCATGTGTGAAAATCTACCTAAAGAATGAATAGCTTTACTCTCCAGAACATCTCAGCAATAGATTGTTTTATTTTCAAGAGATGGATGTATACTCTCCCAGATTTATTTTTCCCTGTTTTGCTGTAGACATCAAAACAAAATGTTGTTTGCCTAAAGCAACATTGAACTGGCTTCTGAGAACCATCTTGATTTCGCTGAGGTAACAGGAGCCACATTATAGGGTTGTATTTTCATGTCTTCTCCTGCAAGTCTGACAAGCTGTATTTTCTACTCCCAACAACTGCAGAGTGAGGAATGTTTGGTTTTTGTTTTGTTCAGAATTTCCAAGCAATAAGAATCAATTTCTGAAATAACATTCATACTAGGGATCGTTTTGCTCAAAGACTGACTGAAATCCAGTAGAATCTCCCTGCTAGAGTAAAGAAGCAGTGTTTTCCGATTCCTTCTACATCCTAAAGGCCCCTAGTGCCACCTCTTGCACAGATTTCCCCAGCCCTCCTTAGCAGCTTTCCAGGGGACCACAAAAGAAAGGATGAGCCACTGAAAATATCCCCCCCCCTTTTTTTTCCTCCAGTGAGAGAATCCATGGGTAGAGCTCTGATGCTCACAGCAAATCTGGATCCAACCCTCAGTTCCTCCCCCCAAAATTTTTAAAGATAAAACCAAAGGAGAAATCTATACTATCTAAGACCACTGATGCTATTCTTCATCACAGAATATAAGGAATGAGTCTGAGCACAGTTCTCAGATGAAATAATGAAAACTTCAGTATTCAAAACTTAGGCTAATTATGCTTAGGTTTGAAGAAACTAATGTTCATCATTGCTACAAAAGAACTGTGTTAAAAAATAAAAATTAAAAATTCTCTTTCCTTTAAAAAAGATCAGGCTTAGTTATTAAAATAATAAGATTGATTTGCTGCTTGTACTATGCTTTAAACTCAAAGGTACTTCTTTCTGCATCTAGTCACAGTACCTTGGTCAAAGACAGAGAGAGACTGGTTCTGGGGAAGGGGAGGCATGGAGTAATTTTAGATCAAATACTATACAAAATAATAGTAATTTGAGCTGTGAAACCAGCAACATTTGGCTTTCGCGTTTGGGGCCTATCTATGCCTTTCCATTCCTGTCCTGGGAAGGGCCAGCTGAGGGGTATGCCAACCCACTGGCCTTTCTGCTGTAAGCTTTATTGGGTTCTTCACACTGCAGCATCTTGTTGGGGAAATGCACTCTAAATCTGGATTCTAGAGTCACCTGTTCTGGGGATTATGGAGTTGCATAAATATGGCTTTCTCAAGACAGGGCTAGTACTCTATGCCTCAGGAACAGCCTGTCTGAGAACTGACATGAGCTGCTCTGTCCTGAATGTCAGATCAGCCAGGAGGGTGGGTCACATGCACCTGACTCATTCACCAGCAGGGATCAGAGCTGCCCCAGTGCCTCATTCTGAGGAAGTATCCTCCTTTCCTCAGACCAAGACATGCTTGGGCAAGGTTGCCCCCAGATAACACTTATGTCACCTGCCATGCAATTACTGCTTAAAGATTCTTGATATAAGAAAGAAGTATTGGTACTAATCTTGGGCTCTCTGTGGCCACTTTGCCCCAGCAGCCCTTGTGCCACATTCTCTTCCTCAGTGTGAGACATTATGGGCAAGATTGTGGGCCTTTAAAAGCAGCTTTGAAAACTGAAGGAGGAACATCATCGGGAGCATGTCAGAGAACCGTCAGGGTCAGGAGGCTGAGGAGGTAGAAATAGCAGCAACAGCAACAGATTACACTGTCTGATTTGCCTCAGGGAGCAGAAGGTCTGGACCAAACAATGGTCAGCATCCCTATTAAAAACACAACTCTTTTTCTACACTACACTTGCACGTCTTATGCTAGCCTGCAGGCTGCTACATTCACCATGGGGTTTTTTTTTTAAGGTAAGCCCATAAAACAGTTTACATTTACACATTAAAACATAAAATAGAAGGGCTTGTAAACAGTTATACATACACACTCCTGCCTTTTTCTGCTTCTTGTGTGTTACACATACAAACTCCAGGAGATTTGCCATGCCATGGCAATTTGTTTGCTGCTGTCTTAGTGTATGTAGGAGCCCTAGGATATGTCAGGGCAGGCAGAAAAGCAAACATGGTAGCCATGTCATATGCAGGCCATTGAATCTGTCAAGGTATTTAGATAATTAATTTAAACCCCAGCTATAAGAAATTGATTTGCAAGTGGGGAACAGCCACTACTCTTCATCTAATGTGAGATTATGCATTATGTGTAAGTTTTTTGTATCAATCTGAGCCCAAGTAGTTTATTTTACTGCTTCCATTTTTGCTGTCTGGTGAATATCCTTTGTGACTGTATATATGACTAATATCATAAAGTGTTCAATCTACCCCACTGAAACTAATGGTAATTTTAAAATGCTTAATTTTGTATGGAATGTTGTGACCAATGTGAATTAAGATCACGCCATCCACTATTTTGCATCATTTGGTGTGGAAAATAATAAATACCTCTTGAGTATCAAAAATGTGAATGTTTTGCCATAAGAGCTTGCTTGTAAATATAGCACTTCAGGGAATGATCCGCTAAGGTATAAAACTTTTGAGGCAAACCCATTCTTTCAGAGGGGGCCATCAGAATATAACTCAGAATTTGGCTATGCCGGCTGAGGGGTTCCAGACGTCAATCCAAAAAAGTAACTTTTCCAAGTTCTGCTTCATGTTTGACAGATAAATTTGTATTCTGCTGCCTGCTTTAATCTAAGAATAGTGCATCCTTGTTTTTTGAGTTTGAAATCCTTCTAGTGAGTTAATGCCCAAGCCTGATGGTTAATAATACTAATGATAATAATACTTAGCATTCATATAGGACTTTTGATACATTTCACACTCATTATCATGGAACCTTACAACAGCCCTGTGAGGTAGGTTAGTATTATATCCATGTTGCAGTTATGGGGCCATGTCTGAGAGTGACTTGTCCAGTGGTTGCCTAATAAGTTAAATGCAGAATCAACATTAAAAACAAGGGACTTCGTCCTCATTTGCAGCTCAGTTGCTTGGCTCCTATAATGTGATTTCAATTCACTGTCTTATGTGAGCATGTTTAACCTGCCCACTTTTAGTTTAGAGAAAAAAGAGCCACGGGGTCCTGATCTGGAATGTGCTCCCAATTTCGACTGGTGGCCGTGCCAGTTTTCTGCTGAAAATTGTGCACACTGACTGCTTTTATACCTACAGTTTCAGGGGCAAGAAGCAGCCGGAGATGATGAACAACTCTGCTGGTTATTACCCTGCCTACCTGGCTGCTCCTCAATTCAGCTGGCATAGTTACTAAGTCTCACTTTGCTGAATACCTCAGGGAGGCGTGAGGGGCCAGCAGGCAAACCAATTTCTATGCTATTGGATTATTACTTTCATGCTTCTTCCTCTTCAGTGCTCGCACTTGCACTTAGCTGCTACATAGGGCCTGCAACACAGTAGCAAAGTGCATGAGCCAAGATCATACATTGAGATTGTGTCGCATGAGTCCCCACAAGTGGAGTTAAGCATTGATTGGGCTACACAGGTCTTGTACTGAATGGCAATGTCGTGCAACCAAATGCACAACCAACAGCATACTGCTCATTTCAGCAGGGATGGATGGGTATCATCTGATAATGTGCATGCACAGTGGCATTGCATGTGCAACTCCACTTCTGTGTCCTTGGGTTGAATGTGGATGTTGTACATTGTACAACCACTTCTGTTGGGGAGCATGTGTGAGACCAACAGGATTCCAGCCATGTTGTGAGCATGCTTAACTTGCCCACTGTAGCAGGCCTACAATTCAGTCTATGTCACTTTCTCACATCCTCTTCCACTTGGTGGTAGTGACGCTTTTGTTTTTAACCATTGTGAAGAATTAACTTTCTGCAAATTGGTAAAATGATGGAGAGCACAGAATAGAATGATGGCAATAGGAGCGAAGCAACTTCCCTCTTGCTTGTGTGACCGAAAGGAGAGGCTGTGGCCAGGATACAGCTGTGGATGACTATCCCCTGTCAGAGTTTGTGAAGGGGGATTACTACAGTTCCCAAGATCTCTCAATTGCCCCCCCCCCCCGATTAGCCATGCTGTCTAGGAGATTCTGGGAATTGTACTCCCAAAAAATAAGTTTTCTAAACTCTATCCAGTACAGTGCAGGGAGTCCAGGACTTTATGCTTGCTTACAGACTAGGCAATAACATGTCTCATAATATTAGCTCAAGCCAGTACTTTGGCATGTAACCTCCTTGGATTTAGGTAGATTTGTTTTTGTTTGCTTGTTTTGCAGAGCAACACGTACTCTGGAGTAGGCCTCATGGGTCATGTTGAATTCTAGAATCTTTAATTTTGGTTTGCCTGACGAGGCATTTGTTTTTGTTGAACTACTCAATTTGGTGACATTTTTAAAAGTCAGTATAGTATGAAAACAAGTGCTTGTACATATTTCTCATGCGATTCCTATGTGTAAACAAAACTATCTAATAAAAAGGGTTATTTCCTCAAGCCTGTGTATAATTCATTCTTTGTACATTGTTTTTCACTAATAAGATATATTTTTGAATAAATTAATCCATTTGTAATTTACATAAAAACCTTACCAATTTTTCAGTTGTTTCATACTTCACATTTTACATACACACACACACACACCGTATACCATACAGGTATAAAGGAAAACTAGGTAGGACTATACTTCTCCCCACATGGAAACAAGGTTTTGGAGTACATGCAGGACTGTTAGGACTTAGCACACAATGGTGGTATAGTACTATCTCTACTGCAATTTGGGCAATACTTATCACACAATGCCATGACCATCAAGTAGCTCCTTTGCCCTCCATTCATTCCTGGATCACTCCATTTTCATTGCCAGAGGACACCCTAAGAAAACAACATAGATGCACTCCCACCATGTGGTTTCCCTGTCACCTGGGAGTAAGGCAAGTCTGGAGTCCCAAGCTGTGCATCACCGTGTATGCCTGCACTCCCAGGGTTACTTAAAAGACCCTCCAACCAGATACGAAAGACTCAGCCTTATTTTCCCCCAAACCATACTGCCACCAGAGAAAGGTGGGAAGATACGGTACTCCCTGGGCAGACCTGGCTAAAGCCTGTGGTTTCAGTCTTGCTCCCAGGAAACCCTGCCCCATTTGGCTGATGATTGCCCACTTCTTCCCAAGCCCACAAAAATGCTGTGGAGGCTTCAAGGAAGAAGACAGTGACGTGAACAACATAATGACCCCTTGCCCTCCTGTGCCATCCCTGAAGCCAAGTCTGTGGGTCCTAGTTTTCAGAAGAATAAATATGACATGCAGAAAACATGCATAACTGAATAGCGGTAGGAGGATGCTCAGAATCTGTGTTCGTCATTCCTACAATAAGGACAGTAGCAATCATTGCAACAGCTGAAACGAGCCTGGCAATCCATGATTTGACCTTTGGGATTATTAACAAACATTTTTGCGTTTCTGCTCTTTCTTGACACATTGTCCATGCAGCAAGGGAAGCTGCAAACTTGGCTTTTGTTTTTAAGGCAAGGAATGCAAATTATTTTTTCTTGTGACTTATTTCATTTTATTTCACAAATTTATATACCGTGCCTTCTTCACAAAAAGTATTTCTGGGTGGTGTACATAAAAATTAAAAATGCAATGCAATAAAACAACCTAAAATCTAAAGGTGACCTATAAAATCAGAGGACCAGAATGCGCAGTTAATAAGGTTCCTCTGTGAGCTAGAGTTTAGCATACCAGTGCAAAATTTGGAGAAGACATTGACCATCTGTTTTATGTTGACTCTTGAATCTTCTGTTATTATATGACCCCCACATTGCACTGTATTTAACACTGCTAGTTTTCCCTTTTCTATAACACAAGTTCATACCTATTGCAGGTTTTTCTTGGCACAACTTTTTTTCCAAGCACCTCATTTCAACTTACATAATACATTGCTTCACTTGGGTGTGTACATGTGGTTTTCCCCAAGGGCACCAACTGTTGTGGATCTCCTGCATTCTTAATTCTGTATCTCATCTGTATGATCCCACAGGAACATTCAGAAGATCAGCACAGAATTCATGGAGTCATTCCATTTTATTCATTACTGTATATATGTGAGGTATACTAGGATGAGAGAAAAATAGCCCTGCAGCTGACTGATGGAGATCAGAAATGTAGTTCTAGCATGTGGAAAGGAATCACGCAGATGTTGCTAGACTGCAGTTCCCAGCATTCATCGCCATTAGTCTGGCTAGGAATGATCAGAATTGTAGTCAGCCTGCTCATGTTCCAGAGCCCTGCAGTCCATATGATGCTGGTCTTTTGCCCTGATTAGCCCCCGGGCAGTCCTCACCATCCTCAGGGCAGACACAGGGCTAGAATGAGGGCATTTCTTTTCTGGTTTTTCTTCTTTTTTGTTTTGTTTATGTATGTGGGTTTAGCAAACACTTTTGTATGTTTTAAAATATAATAAATATAATTTAAAAAACAAAACCAGCATAATTAAACAGAAGCAGCATCCTCTTAAAAGTCCTTTCTTTAAAAACCTTCAGTATTCAAAAGCCTGTTGGAATAAAACTCTTCTTCATTGCTCTCCATGCCACCCCTGAAAATGCCCTAATATATCAGGAGAGGGAACATTAATGAAGTAACCTCTTTTATAGATTTCACACCATGGTGAGTTCAGGAGCACTGTCCACACAGTTCTCCCTTTCAAACTCATTCCGGTGAGATAAATTAGAGTATGCATGATGGCCACATGGCAGTGGATGCTCCAGTTCCACACACACCCCACATGCATGCAAATGTACTTGTCAGACATCTATTAAGCAGAGGTATGCGCAGCTAATAATGATATGGGTGTGTCTGTATGTGCTTCCCCGAACAACTGCTTTGGGGGGGTGGGAATGGTGATGAAGGAACTGCTAAAAAGTAAAATTGAAACAGGGAAAGAGGCATTTCCTTGTGGGAAAGGTCAGCTGATTGCCTGGCCTACCGAAACTCCTCCCCCTAGCCCCACACTGACATCACTATGGAGCACAGTCCACACACACACACACACACACACACAATGGCTCAATGCTATGGAATTCTGGGATTTGTAATTTTGTGAGACATTTAGCCTTCTGTGTCAGAAAACTGATGCCACAACAAACTACAAACCCCAGGATTCCATAGGATGGAGCCATGATAGTTAAAATGGTGTCAAACTGCAATATTTCTGCAGTGTGGCAGTAGCCTACTATATAGCCTAAGCTGTTCCTTCAGCTGCTCACTCAGGATCAGAGTAATGTTTTCTTTCCTTCTTTAATTTATATACTGCCTTTCTCCCAGCACAGGACTCAAAGGTAGCTTACAACAAATTAAAATACAGTATAAAGTACAATAAAGATTTTGTAACCTATATAGTTTTTTTCCCTTTACATCTTTGCAAAAGACAAACTTATCAGTACTGTACTCCTAAACAGTGGATAGCATAGGAAAAATTACATCACTGAAGAGGTAACCATTGTGGTCAGTGTGACCCTATTTTTAAAGTGTTCTGGACAAAAGGTTTTTCAAAGTTATTGAAATGTTTACAAGAGAATCCCAAAAGGATAAGCCTATGTTTAGTGCAGTCTAGTGGAACTGCTCTATTTTCTATAAAAGACCAAACTTCAGCATTACCACTTAGCATACATCTTAATAGCTCTGTACAGCATCCAAACAAGTGGGTTTGTATCCATAAAAATTCATGCAAAAATTTTAAAAAACAGTAAAGTATTAACTTCTTTGAGAATAATTAGGTCTTAATTAATCTTGCATCCACCAGGAAGTTGGGGTACAATTCTCAACAGCCCAAGTGCACATGGTCAAGATTCTGGAAAGTTTGGATTATAGGCTAAAATACCTGGAGGGCACTAGGTTGGAAGGCTGGTGTAAAATCCCATAATACCCAGAGGGCTGCATTTTATGTACCTCTGCTCTGGAGAACATAATTGCCTGTCTCAGTGTTCATATTTAAAGAGGGTTTCTGGCTTGTCTACACTGGCAGGAAGCCCTGAACTCGCCTCGTAGCCCCTGAGGATGTTTTGAACCCGCAGCAGCCCCATAAATGCCACATTCACCAGGGTGTCTCCAGAATATCCTGACACACTGTAACCATAGGCAAACTTGCAGCAACGCAAAAGGGTTGTCATAACAGTGATCATGTGTTCTATATGTTGCATTATTTCCAGCCACATGGCCAGAGGTACTCTGTCCCCCCCCCCACCGTTTACTCATGCATCCGAATTTACATTGTCCCAGAGTAATAATAATAATAATAATAATAATAATAATAAAATTTATTTATACCCCACCTCTCTGTTAAAACAATCGGGGCGGCTTACAAAAATTAAAATACAATACAGATAAATCCCCAAACACCCCCCACCGCACCCTCCCCCATAAAAAAATATTAAACAATTATAAATGAAAAACCAACTAATCTAAAATCACAATTAAAAACAATAAATACAATAAAATACTATAAATGGCCAGCGGACTAAAAGAAGCCAGGATCCCCTGAGGCCGGGATCTAATTAGGAAAGGCCTGCCGAAAGAGATCCATCTTTAGTGCTTTTTTAAAGCTACTCAGGGTTGTTATCTGACGGATCTCGTTCGGCAGGTCATTCCACAATTTGGGGGCGATTACCGAAAAGGCCCTCTGGGAGGTTGCAGACAGCCTAGATTTTTGTGGCTGAAGCAAATTCCTCCCAGAGGACCAGAGTGCACGGGGAGGATTGTATTGGAGGAGGTGGTTCCGGAGATAAGTTGGACCCAAGCCATTTAGGGCTTTAAAGGTAATAACCAACACCTTATACTGGGCCCGGAAACTGATAGGCAGCCAGTGGAGAGATCTTAACACTGGAGTTATATGGTCTCTCCGAGATGTTCCCGAGACCACTCTGGCTGCCATATTTTGTACCAACTGAAGTTTCCAGACCAGTCTCGAGGTCCTTTACTTCCAGGAAATGGCGCAGCTGGCGTATCAGCCGAAGCTGATAACAGGCGCTCCTGACTGTCGCATTCACCTGACTTGTCATCTGAAGCGATGAATCAAGGAGCACCCCCACCCAGACTGCGAACACAGTCCTTAACGGAGAGCGTGACCCCATCCAGGACTGGAGGTTGCAACCCAACTCCTGGTTTCGGGGCCGCTACCATGAGCACCTCCATTTTGTCTGGATTTAATCTCAATCTGTTTTTCCTCATCCAGCCCATTACTGCTTTAAGACAGTCATTAAGAGGAGAGACACCATCGGAATTCGAGGCCGACGATCGGGACAAGGAGAAATAGATCTGGGTGTCATCAGCATACTGATAACACCCAGCCCCATAACTCCAAATAATCTCACCCAGCGGCTTCATATAGATGTTAAACAGCATCGGGGACAGGATGACACCCTGTGGAACACCACAAGTAAGCTCCTTTCTGCTGGAGCAACTGTCCCCGAGCAACACCCTCTGGGACCTGCCCGAAAGGAAGGACCGGAACCACTGGAGCGCAGTGCCTCCGATTCCTAACCCTCTCAGGCGATCCAAAAGGATGCTATGATCTATCGTATTGAAAGCCGCTGAGATGTCCAAAAGCACCAACAGGGTCACGCTACCCCTGTCGATGCTTAGACGCAGGTCGTCGGTTAAGGAAACCATGGCAGTCTCAACTCCAAATCCCGTCCTGAAGCCAGTTTGAAATGGGTCTAGATAATCGGTTTCATCCAAGACCACTTGGAGTTGAAGCGCAACTGCCCTCTCGATCACTTTGCTCAAGAATGGTAACATAGAAACCGGCCTATAGTTGTTCATGTCCAGGGGATCAAGGGAAGATTTTTTCAGGAGCGGCCTAACGGCTGCTTCCTTTAAACAAGATGGAACACACCCTTCTCTGAGAGATGCATTGATGATGTCCTTAAGGAACACCATCAAGGCAGTCCCCCCCAGATGGCCAGCCATGAAGGGCAAGGATCGAGCGGGCAGGTCGTCTTCTTCACCCTACCAAGTAGCTTGTCCACGTCCTCGGTACTCATGGATTGAAATTCATCCAGTAAACTTACATCAACGGAGTTGCTGGACACCTCGTCAATTGTTTCTGTCAAATTACTGGCATCTAAGTTGGCTCTTATCCGAGAGATTTTATCTGCAAAGAAATTGTTAAACGCGTCACAGCAGGCTGTCGTTGGGTTAAGCAACGGGTTCTGCGCAGGAATAACCTGCGTCAACTCCCTTACCACCCTAAACAGCTCTGCTGGACGGGACTATGCAGACGCAATACGTGCAGAGGAGAAGGATCTCTGCGCTGCACGTATTGCCTCTCGATAGGACCAAAGAAAGTTCCTATGACGAGTCCTGTCGGATAAGAGTCGAGTTTTCCGCCAGTTGCGCTCTAGTCGTTGTCCAACCTGTACTGTACTGTATTACTGGATAAGCAGAGATACGCTTATCTAGATATGTGCACAATAAAAAAATTTAAAAATTAAAAGTGCCAGAATGGAGTCTCATCCACCGGAAGCTCTGCCCCCAGCTTTACTCCAATGCCAATCTGTGGCTGCCACATGGCCAATAATTTGGGTTTTCCCCTCAAATGCAGAGCAAACCACAAATCGGATTTTACTTTAGAAACTCCAATGAAGATCCAAATCATCACAAATGTCAAGTAGCAACTGCACTGAGAATATGGGTTGAGTACAGTTGTCCCTTCATATTCGCTGGGCTTTGGTTCCAGGACCTCCCATGGATACCAAAATCCGTGAATACTCAAGTCCCATTATATGCAATGGCATAGCAAAATGGTGTTCCTTATACAAGATGGCAAAATCAAGGTTTGCTTTTTGGATTATTATTTTTTTAAGAATATTTTCAAGCCATGAACACTTAAATCCGTGGATACCAAAGCCGTGGAAACAGAGGGACAACTGTACAATGTTTTTTGCCTGTGTAGACAAGCCTCTAGTAACATTGAAAATACATGCTAATTTTGAAAATGGAAAAATAGGATCTGACACCATGCAAAGGACATTTTGGTTCTGGTAGATCTGTCTGGACACTGCTGGATTTCAACCAAAATCCTGCTGCAAAAACTGGCTGGCTTTTCATTTTCCTATTCCAGCTGGAAATGGGGAAGAAAGATCTGAGACTTTTCCCCTCTATGTCGACCTACTGCATTATAGATAGTATTCTGGATCACCAAGTACTAGAGGTGTAATTATCACTCAGAGAGAGAGAGAGAGAGAGAGACAGACAGACAGACAGACAGACAGACAGTGTATATAATTACTTGGAAGTGCAAACAAACATTCTAAACACACACAATTTATCTTGAGAGCTGCATGAAATAGCTACTTATCAGGAGATTAAAGTGCTGTTAAAAGCAGCAGTGTGTGTGTGTCTGTGTGTATGAACAATGTGCATGGCGTATATTGAAGTATCAATTTTTTTAAAATTAAGTAAAATACATAAATAAATGCCACCCTTTAAATCAGCGGTTCAGGCCAATGGCCTTAAAACTTCATTTTGGAGAATCGCTGTACTTTCTGCAAAAAGTACTGTGTCCTCTTGAGGACTTAAACCTGTCCCATGAATTAATGCGATTATCTCAAAAATCATATCCTCCAATTATTCAGATTTTGTGCAGACAGTCCCAATTATCCTCTGTCATCCCACTTTTTTCAACCGCTATTAAAATGTCCCAGCTGTTCTCTCTTCTTTCCACTCTCCCCTTTGCCCTCAGCTTACTTTACTTGATGCAAACTGAAATCAAAGGGCAAAAGTAGTTTGCATTCCATTAACTGCTGGAGAGGGAGGAGTGGAAGGGATGGAATCTTGCCATTCTCAGTAGGCTCAGGCAAAACCAAACTGCTGCAGCCTCTCCTAGCATTGTCTGTTCTTGTTCATTAATCACTTTGGTCTCTCATGATTTAGCCACACCCGTTTAACCATAATCTCATGTTGCTTGACCACATGTGACCTAGTTTTCATCTGTGAAATGCTGGAGGGTGTGAACATGTACAAGAGTATTAAAAAGACCATTTTAAGATGTATATGCACTTGTTTTGGCTGTTTGATTTTGCGCTGACTGTTGTAGCAAGCCTATAAATTAGTAGGAAGCCCCAGTAAATAAAAAGGGGATTGCACCCAAATAAGTGGGTATAGGGCTTTAGCTTCAATATGACTGGTTCTAATGGAGTCCAACCATTAGACTGACAATTTTCAGAATTGTGTTAGTCTGTTGCAGCAAAAACAATACAGCATCTTCCTGTAGCACTGCAAAGAAAGACTAACAGATTTATTATGACACAAACTTTAATGGATAAAAGGAGTGGGCTTACCGCACTCTGAAAAGTAGAAAAAGCAGGAACGTGCCGTCTTCCTTGCTGCCTTACTACATGATGTTGGCATTCTTCCAGTGTTCTTTCATTCCAGTACCATGGGGGATCGAGGTAAAATCACATCTTTTTGCTAACGGGTTTTTCCAGTTAGTAAAAATGCATGGTTTTACCTCAGTCCCTGACAGGACCGGAACAAAAGAATGCTGACATTCCTGCTGCTTTGCCACTTTTCTTTGGAGTGCGGTAAGCCCCTGAGTCCATGAAAGTTCATGTCAGGATAGTTAACCTGGTGCCCTCCAGATGACTACAGCCCCTGTAATACTTGAACTTTGACCATGGTGGCTGAGATTTATAGTATTGAAAAATGTCAGATAAAGCCTAAGAGAATTCTTGTTTTGCATGATCTCCCATGTGTGTATGGAGATCTCTGTGTGTGTGTGTGTGTGTGTGTGTGTGTGTTGTCATTATAATGGAAGGTTCCATACCCAAGGACTAGAAGCATTTTCGAAAGCCTCTTTCACTTGCCTCCAATAGAGTGAGATAGAATCTGGCTTTTCACCTTGGCTGCTGCTCACACTTTTCTACTTGCTGAACACCAGGTCTGAAGCCCCCTCCCCTTCCTACCTTCCATTAACACAGACACAGACCAGGACCGGTTTAAGGGATTTTGGGCCCCCCTGCAATGCTTTATTTTTGGGGCCCCATACATTTATCTCAGGTCAATGTAACCTAACTCAACCTAAGCTATTCACAGTATAGGATATTCAGATTATTACTAATAATGTTTTTGGAGGAGGGTTACTATGGGGTCCCCACAATGATGGGGGCCCCTGCGGATGCTGACACTGCCAGTGCCTTAAACTGGCCCTGACACAGACTAAACCATCTTGTGCATTTCCAGGTGCTTTCTAGCTTTTCTTAGTCATCTTACCTTCTCGTTTACCTTTCCTGAGTTCCAGAAAGGCAAGCACTGAGAATGTTGCTGGCATGGGAATGTTCTCTTTAACAGTGACTGCAGCAAAAATACTTTCTTCCTTTCCTCTTTTTTCCATCCTCCAACCATAAATAGTAATGCTCTTGCAGACAGATACAATTTTCAAGCAATAAGGACTTGCAAATCTGTTCTCTCTCGAGTATAACATAAGCTTTTTTTTAAAAAAAAAGTTCTGTTTTTGCAAAAAAAAAAAAAGATGAGAAGTCTTGTGCAAAGGATACTAAAGAAACTGTATCTTGAACTCCTTTTGCTCTTCTTCCTAACCTAAGCGATCCAGTGGCCAGCTTCTGAATGCAATCCCAACAGTCAAGGGTGCTGACATTTTTATGGTTTTTACTAGAGAAACCAGTTGAAGAAATTACAAGCACTGAAGCAGGATTCAAAGAATTTAATTATCTCAATACCTCAAAGTTTTAGAATCCTGAAGATTAGAAACTACCTTTTTCTTTACAGAATTACACCCATTTTGGTGAAACAGAAGTACATTGCATTACCTTTGTTGTTGTTTGCCTTCAAGTCATTTTCAGCTTATGGTGACCCTAAGGTGAGCCTACCATGGGATTTTCTTGGCAAAATTTGTTCAGAGGGGGTTTGCCTTAGCCTTCCTTTGAGGCTGAGAGAGTGTGACTTGCTCAAAGACACCCAGTGGGTTTCCATAGCTGAGCAGGGATTCAAACCATGGTCTCCAGAGTTGTAGTCCTATGCTCAAACCACATTGGCTCCTTTACTATATTACATTTATGTTTAGATTGCCTGTACCAGGGTGGCGAAAGTATGGACCTGGGGAATCCATTTTGTGTTTTCTAAACCCCTTCAGAAGAACCTCATTTTAAAAAAATATTGATTTTTTTTTCTCCCAGACTCTCCCAAACCACCCAAACAGGTACAAAAACATGGTGTTTGGGTCCCCCCTCCCCAGTCCTCTCACAACCCCCCCCCACACCTGAAACATGGAAAATCAGTCATTTTAAAGCAAAAACCCAGAACCAGAAGTAATGTCATAACACTTCTGGTCATGCCAGAAGAAACATTAAAGCCTGTGGCAGGCCATGGGGTGGGGGAATGGCACCCCCCCTGCAGCTGCCCACTCCTGGCCTACACTATTATCAAAATGGAAAGTGTAGTGAAATAGTCCATTGTAGAGTAGGAAAAAATTGAGTGGTGTTGGGGTGCTTGGAAGGGTCTCAAAGCCATTTTGTGGGAGCCACGTGCAGCCTGTAGGCTACATTTTCATTATCCTTGCTATAATGCTTCAACTTTTGTCCAGTGTTTCAAAGGCATTGCTGAGTGGGGGGGGGGGTTGGCTTAATGTAAGGTTGTTTTATTTATTTATTTATTTATTTATTTATTTATTACCCCACTCTTCAGCCACAAAACTATCAGAGCAGCTTACAAACTGTTTTAAACAACAGCAATTTACACATCTACACTGCATTAAGCAGCTTCCAATGTGTGTTAGCTAATTGCCCCCACAAGCTGGGTACTCATTTTACCGACCTACGAAAGGATGGAAGGCTGAGTGAACCTTGGAGCCCACTGGAATCCAACTTGCAATGTTTTGGCTTGCAGTACTGGCATTTAACCACTGCGTCACCAGGGCAGATTGGGCAGAGAACAAGATTGCTGTGTTCTCTCTTCAATAGTTCCAGAATGTATGATTTCCCCCTATAATGTTTCTGCAGAATTACTAACATTGCTGTCCTATGCTCTGTCACTTACTTGACAGAGTACAAGTAAGTACAACTCTTTTGTACTTACTTCCAAGGAAGCATGCGTAAACTCAGATTGTTCATGACTTAATTTGTTTAAAATTTTAAATCTGACCCAAACAAAGGCCGCACTCATTGCTCCAGGCAAACAATCTGTTGTAAGATGCTCTTCTATGGTGCTGATTAAAAAGCCAGGTCAGGAGCAATTAAGCCTGAAATTAATCTGCTTTCAGACAATGTAGATTATATCCAGCACTATCCTACCATCAGAATGGCTGGATCCTCCACAGCAGATGAGATGTGCGTGGAAGCTGCAGGAAGGAAGAGATAAAAAGAAGCTCCCATGGTGGAATTCCATTCTCGTACCTTGGATGACAAAAAGACTAGAAAACAGAACTCTCCCTACCATTCCACATATAGAAATATTATCAGATTCGACTGGGTCCTCGTTCATTTACATCTATTCATGCGGATAGCAGAAACTATGCATGGGTCTGTATTAAATTGAAACAAGAAGAAAAATATGGAGGCAGACCAGGGCTTTGTTCTTAGGACCAATGAGTACATTAGGCTTTTCCAAATGTTCTGACAAACAAGCAGGAATAAGCATGGTGAAGTAGCACATTCTGCAATGATGAAATATTGTAGTAATAATTTTACAAAGATAACCAACACATCTGTGATTAATCCTGCTCAAGCCCTGTCTGAACTGAGGGAAACTTGTGCAAGAGTGCAGTTCTTTAACATTATCCATGTTTGCACACAGTTTCCTCTAAGTCTCTGGATGCCCAGGAGCAGTTTTTTGTGGATTGTTTCTGTCACATTTATTCTGAAGTGGTGGAAATGACATACACAAAACATGAAAATACTCAATATTGCATTTATATTGAATATTTTCAAAATAAATATTAAATATAAATCTTCCAAGCCATCACCAATTGGTAAAATAATAGGCGTACTAATGAGACAGAACATTAG
Organism: Gambelia wislizenii; assembly: GCA_030847615.1. Lineage (NCBI taxonomy): Eukaryota > Metazoa > Chordata > Lepidosauria > Squamata > Crotaphytidae > Gambelia > Gambelia wislizenii. The sequence continues at coordinate 297,494,128 of JAUMIR010000004.1, forward strand.
ATTCACTATTTTGTCAGTTATCTTGATTGGATTAGTGGAAAAATCAATTTCTTCTTGGTATTCAGATCAATGACAAATGGTGATACCATTTTTATACATTTTATTGTACTTAACTACCTAATTCTCCCTACAACAATGACCCTTCTTCCATTCTTAATTATGGCTTGTGCTAGTGATTGAGGAACAAATCTATTAGGCTCTACCTTGCTCACAATCTGTTTTCCATATACTTCTATTCAGTGCAAAAAAAATTGTCTGATTACACTTGCAGATGGCCACACAATGTATGAAAAAAAGTAATAGGAAAGATACAATTGTCAGTATCAGTTTTCATTTGTTGGAAAGTGTCAAACTTTGGCAGAGGTTTGTTTGGAAGATGTCAAAATTCCTCAGATAAAATGGAAAACAAAGTAAGGAGTGGCAAGATCAAAAGTAATCATGACTATACTCACAAATCAAGTTTGCATCTTTTAAATTCAAGATAATAAATACTAAAACTAATTCATGAAATCTCAGTAAACAGTGGTTTAATCATTTACTGAGGGAACATTTTCGAAGATTGCCACTTATAGATTGTGCCTTTCAGGGGTAGCAGCCTCAGCAAAGAAATCCTACCTGCCCAGTCCAGTGAACCTCCTCTACTCGGGGGATTGCCTACCCTTACGTATCCGACACCCTGGACCTCAGAGCCAACCTCACAACAGGAGCAGTCTCTGGCAGAGAACGCCGAGATCTAGCTCTCGACCCAGACTGGAACTCCCGACTTGTAGATTGTTCCAAGAACCCCAGTGCAAGTGTCACTCGTAGACTGTCCCCAAAATACAAACATGTGTTACTTAAAGATTGTCCCCAAAACACAAGGAGGTGTTACTTGAAGATTGTCTGAAACATCCCAAACCTATAACATTATTATTCCTGGAAGGAAACTACTATTTCTCATGCTTCTTGTTTAAAGACATTATATATATTGGCTGGAATCCTGTATCACAGTCATCAGTGAACAACCTGGACTTACACACTGATGACTGTTATGCAGTCATGGTCCCTATGGAGCCCCTAGTTTAGGGGGTACATAAGGACCGTGGAAGTCCCCCAAGCCCCACTTACTGGGCAGCAGCCACACAATCAACAGGGGTCTGTTTTCCTGTCCCCTGGGAAGCAGCTGACTGCCATTTCCACACCACCCCCTCATGCGAGCAATCTTCAGCATGAGAGGGAATTATGACAGGCACCCATTTCTGCTTTTTGCACCAGAGATTGCTAATGGGAGTAAGTGGAGATGGCAGCCAGTTGCTTCCAGAGTGATGGGAACATACCCCTGTCAATTGCAGTAAGATCTTGGAGGGCTGCACCCCTGGAGGGCCACCTTTTTAACAACAGGAAGTAAGTGGAAATCACTTTCCATTCACTTAAGGGGCATTCACAATATTTGAAACTCTGGAGAAAACTGTCATGTGATCAATCAATCCACTCTGGATTCGGGGGACGTGGACAGGAGAGGTAGGACAAGCGCTACCTGAGGCACCACCATTTCCCCCTCCTTCTTGATGCCCACAGTGATAACTGCTTCTCTTGAAGCAAGAACAGGAAGCACCCACCTATTGGAAGGCTAGCCACCCACATTCTTGCTTCAGCTAGTGCTGGGGGGTTGCTTTCACAGAGCTCTTGAGTACAACTTTTGGAGTTCAAATTTTCAGTTAACACGTTTCTATCACTTTTAGAGCTTTGTCTCACTATTTTTCAGGTTAAGAAATCTAGATACTGCTACAGCATCTAAATTAAGTTTCACACTACAAATTATAGCACTGTGATTCCACTTTAACAGCCATGCCTACATCAGTTTAGGAAGGGGAGTTTTGAATCCTCAGCTGGAGAGCTCAAGTGCTTAACAAACTACAGTACAGTCTCCAGGATTCCATAGGATGCAGCCATAGCAGTTAAAGTAGAATCATAGTGCTATAACTGTGCAGTGTAAGAGGTACCCTGGGGTTTTGTACAGCACTGACAAAGTTGATGCTGTTATGGATTTGTGCAATCTAGCTGTCCCATAATTTGTTGTTGTTAATTACAGTACCATCAAGTCAACTTCAATTTATGGCAACCCTATGAATGAGAGACCTCCAAGTCACCATGTTATCAACAGCCTTGCTCAGGTCCTGCAAACTCAGGGCCATGGCTTCCTTGACTGAGCCTATCCACCTGTAATGTGGATTTTTTTCTGCCATCTACCTTGCCAAGCATCATTATATATTCTAATGAGTCATGTCCTCTCATGATATGTCCAAAATACATCAATCTCTGTTTCATAATCTTCACTTCAAGGGAGAATTAAGGCTTGATGGGCCCATTTATTTTATCCCACAATACCTAGAGATTATTGTGTCAACCCGTATGTTCTTCACTTTGTGAAGTCTATTAATGTACTACAGAGATCAGAACTGAGACTTTAACAACTGAACATATACAAAGACAAAGTAGATTTTCATCTATATTACTTATGCAAAAAACCCCGAAAGCATTGATTTAACGGTGGCTCCAGATGCACTTTTCATTATGTAATTGCTCTGCGTTATTCACAGAATATTACAAGGGGTTCAGCCAACATTATCATCAGTATGTAACATCTCTTCCATCTTTCTTTAGACCAGAAAAAAAAACATTCAGGAGAGAAAGATGACATAACTGCACAATGTATTTTAACTGCCGTGCTAGGAACGCTCCATCTCAACTCACCCTCTGTCTCATTTGTGAAACCAACTTAAATGTCTCTTGGAAAAGTGGCCAAAGACTTACATGGCTTAGTGTCTAGTGATAAAACATGTCCATAAACTCCATCTGCTCTGTTTTTAAAAGGAACAGTATACAGTATTTTCTCCAGTTCATTTTACACCATTTCCTCAAGACAGCAACAGTAGGAACAGAGGGGGGCAAAGTGTATTGTTTGGGCCAAATGCAACCTCCAACAGCCACAGAAAAGCTCTGCAACTCTCACACCCTCGTTTTATTTCACTGGAAAAGAGTCCTTACGCCCTCTAAAGGCATGGAGGGGCATAATTTCACTCCACTGTGTGGCCCTCAACATGTTTAAGGCACCATCTCCCCTCCAAAAAACACTAGAAGTGATTTCGGGTCACTTCTTGTTTTGGACGGACACACACAACCCCATGAAAATATATCAGGGAAAATAAAAATGGGAATATATCAGGGAAAATCAAAACAGGAGGCCTTTCTCCAGTTAGGGTTTCTGAGGGAACTGTGGGTGGCCCTTTCAGGTCCAACTAGAGATGTGTGTACATTCTGCAGACTTCTGGAAGCTGCTCATATCTGAGCAGGAAATATCACACTGAAATCATCAGGAACTATTTACTTTACTCAGCCCTGGAAATTTTTTCACATTGGAATAACTTTGAGTCCTCCGAGCCTGTGCAATGGATTTTTCTGGTGGAGCGCAGCGTGCATAGAACTGGCCTCACCCTTTAAACCAAAGGTTCATCTGCCGTGGCCTTGCAAGCATGGACGTAGCAGTGAGGTCCTCGGGTCGTAGGTTTGATTAGAGTTTCCTTCTCTTAGATGGTTGACCTTACAGGGTTGGACGAGCACCATCTGCCCGGGTTTGGGATTAGAGTTTTCCTTCTCCTAGGACGGTTGCCACATTGGAATAAATGAGATTTACATTTCACAAAACTTCATGTGGCAGATTCCAAGGACAGACTCAATTAAACTCTCCTTCTTTGGAGGTTTTTAAGCAGACGCTGAATGGCTATCTGTCGGGAATGATTTGACTGTGTGTTCCTGTATGGCAGGGGGTGGACTGGATGGCCCTTGTGGACTCTTCCAACTCTATGATTCTAAAACCTTCTTAGAATTTGTTCAGCAGCAGATAATATCTATGGTACCTCACTGTTATATCTGCTTGACAGGAAATATTTAGAAGAGGAGAAACTGAGAGTCTCTAAGGGAGAGGGTAACCTAGGATATCATTTAACTAATTCTTTGCAGAGTCCAGTAATTACAAATGAGATGAGCTCTTTTATGAAAGAAATCTGGTATGTTGGGGAGAAGCTAGAGAAGCCACTGAGTTCGTATAAATACCTAGGTGTTCAAGCTAACTACCTATAGCCAATTAATGGATCTAGTATTCATTACACTGCCAGAGAATTTTACAAACAGGGTTCATGTTAGGCTAAAAACACTTTTCCAGGAACATTACTATGCCAGTGGCATTCTAGCCTGAAATACAACTGGACAGAAGGCAGGAGCCAGAGCTAACATCTGAACACTTATCTAACTGTGCAGTAATATCTCTGCAACTAGCTTGGTTTACGAAGCATTAATTTAGCCAAAAGAATAAAAAGTAAATACAGAGCAGTGGGTGGTCTAGCCATTTGGGCTAAATAATAGTTGGTGTAGGGTGCAGAACTACTTCAAAATGTTTTATTTTCCAACCTTTTAGCAGTGAAGTTTACCACACTCAGCTCAATGTTGATCCTTAGAAGATATTTCCTCAATATCTTCTAATTATTATTCCACTGAGATCTGGCTGCAACTAGAATATCTATTGAATGAATTGGGTATAGGTTTCCCACATGGTTTAGTTCTGATCCTTGGTGATTTTAATTGCTCCTTAGTGATTTTAAGTGCTGGTGGTACTCCTTGGATAATTTGTTCAGGGGGCAGCAGGGGCCATGTCAAAAGAGAATTGTGGTCAACTCCTTCCCTGGATGAGGATGAGGGAGGTCAGCGCCCTTTGTGATCCAAATGATAAAGAAGTCATGATGACACATTTCCAATGGAAGAGGGGACTAAATTGTTGAAGTTGGATAATGGCATAATCACCAAGACCTCTCCCCAATAACTTCATTAGGAAAGATATAACTGTAGGCTTGAAAGGTTAGCTATTGGAAAGGAGCAAAATAGGGCCGAGATGGCCATATTCATTTAAACCTCAGGTCAAGGACACCAAGTATCTCCGGGGTCATTGTTGCCTGAGATGAAAAAGGCAATAATTAAAAGACCTTTCTGCCACAGTAAGTTAAGAGCCAAAGGCCTACCTAAATAAAAATAAAAAGGTTGTTGACTGCCAGGTGCCAGTCACACGACAGAAATTGTCGCGTTGCCTACTGGGACAAAGTGATCACGAATCCGTCCCTCGCTGTTTATACGATTTTTGTCACTGATAAGGATATCCCGTTTGGTCCCGTGACTGATATTTACACGTACAAGGTTCCGTTTTTAATTTTAGATTCCGAGATGGTTTATCCCGTGATTTTATTGTTTACACGTACTGGATGTCCCGTGAATTTTTTTTTTTTTGTCTGTCAATCAAAGATGCGATTACTCGTTTTTTCAAAATTTGGCCTACGTGTTTCCGTTCCCTTTTCCCGCCATGGATGCAGCGATTGGCCAAACTTTAAACAAAGAATGACGTCACATGCGCTTTTCATGCACCTCATCATTCCTGAATGGCAACATGGAGGTGGCAACTTCGGCAGCTCTGTCTACCACTGCCCGTTTGCACTTATCTCTTTTAGCTCTTAAGAGGCGTGTAATCCTCATGCATAGAAGAAGGATGGTCCTTATTTTCCTTCTTCTTCTCCATTCCCAAGCTATGGAAGTAACACTTTCAAGTCCACAGGTCATGTACTTTGCTGCCATCGATTCCCCAGAGGTTTTGAGATTTGTTCGCCCAGACCGGAGGAAGCGACGTTGGTGGGTGTACCCGACAATGGACGAGTGGTGGGAGAAATTTGTGATGAACATCTGGTCGGATGAACGTTGGATACTGTACTTCAGGATGCCAAGGTTCCTATTTATGCGCCTTGCCGAGCTACTACGTTCTGAGATAGCAAAGTCGGACACTAACATGAGAAAAGCCATTACTGTGGAGAAGCGATTCGCTGTTGCTGTTTTTCTTCTCGCCCACCGATGCTCGTATGGAGCAGTTTCCCAGTTGTTTGGGATTGGGAGATCTACTGTGTGCAAGATTTTTGTGGAGGTCGTGCTTGCAATGGAGAAGTTACTTCTTAAGCGAACAGTGTTCCTTGGAGACCACTGAAAGGTAAATTTTTTTAATGAGTAATCGTTTAATCGGTTTTTCTGTAATACTTTAAAAGTAATTATTAGGGAGTACCCATGTATAATACTGTAATGTAAGTTCTTGAAGGTTCACCCGTAGTGATTATGCACTTGACATGTATACTATGGAAAAACATAAAGGAATTTTTTTTTCCTTAACAGTAATGTTTATTCGAAAAATCCTTATTCCGAATTTTCACCATCTTAATTTCTGTTATTTGTTCTTTCCTTAGGTTATGGATTCCTTTGCAGCAATGGGATATCCTCAAGTTGTTGCTTGCCTGGATGGGTCCCATGTTAATATAATCCCCCCAATACGCCAAGGGGACGAATTTATAAACAGAAAGAATAGGTACAGCGTTCTTCTTCAAGGGACTTGTGACCACCGTGGGGTATTTATTGACGCGGAGATCGGTTGGAGCGGGAAGAATCACGATGCCCGAATGTTAAGGAACTCTGGGTTTTTTGAGGCTATGGAAGCAGGGATATTTGTACCTGGGAATCCAACTCTGACAATTATGGGGAAGCGGGTTGTACCACTTACTCTTGTAGACGGGGCATATCCAATAAGAAATTGGCTGTTGACACCGTATAGGGGGACTACAAATCCCAAACAGAGACTGTACAATAAGTACCATAACAAGATAAGATCAACGGTGGAGAGAAGTTTCGGCTGTTTGAAGGCAAGATGGAGAGCATTGAAATACTGTATTGAGGTTGCAGAGGAGAATGTATGTTCTGTAATATGTGCATGCGTTATTCTACACAATATATGTGAAACCAAGGGCAGTATACTAGACGATCCTAACCGGCGTGTGCAGAGGTTTGTCCTTGACACGCTTGGAGCCCCAATGGTCAATAATGATGCTAGGGAGAAGGAGCGGGGGGAGGCGGTACGTAACGCTTTAAAAGAATATTTTTGGAGGGAAAATCACAGTGTGGACGGGGAGTAAGTGTATGCATGATTCTCAATTTGCTACATGTAATTGATAACTTCTTGTTATGACCAATAAAGTTAATTCATCATTTTATGTTCCTGCTTTTTCTTTGCATGGCAGCATGTTCTTAATACCCTTTTTAAAAGCTGAAAAGGCATTGCCTTTGCAGGTTTCTGTTATGGTATATATAGAGCATGCAAGACAATAGGAGTGGAAATTGTCTCTGAAAAGTAGGCCAAACTTGATACAAATGAATTGTTAGGCAAGCAACCAGAACTGATACATTGTTGCGGCTTCGGCGGTTGAAGGAATTGGCGGGCTTTTGGAAGGGATTACTCTTTCTGGTAAAGGATCCAGACACTGCCTTATAGCCTCAAAGAGTATCCTCCGCAAATAAACCAATCGATTAGCACAAACTACTTAAATTTTGAACGGGTTTGAAAGCTCAAAACTCTATAGGCTTATGGCAGAAATGTAACGGTCAACGCGGTAAGTTATAAACTCGAGTTTTCGCACCCCGCCACATGGCGTTACGATGGCCGAAGGGGGGAGAGGACGTATCCGGCCGGAAGGGCGCATCGCCTACTGGGGCACCAGGGAGACCAACTTGATGTTGGAGTCCCTGGCCCAGCAGGTCGGTGCGCCGGGCCGGCTGATGCGGTCCTCAAACCGGAGGAACCCCAACTTCTTTTTAGAGGCAGCGCGGTTCCTCCGGTCGAGGGGCTACTTGCGTACTGGCCTCCAATGCCGCTCAAAATTTAAGACCCTTAAGGGCAAGTTCTTTGCGGCATTGGAGGCCAGTGACGGTAGCCCAACCCCCGTAGGCGCCCGCCGTTTTATGCCGTCCTGCACAACAAGCTGGCGCGACAGGCTCCCCAGAGGTAAGCACATCCCAGACATAAATTGCAATAATGGGTATCTGTGTGTATGGGTGTTAGTTCTTGTTATGCTAAAGTAATAACTTCCCCTTCTACATGTTTATACAGCGGTTCGGATCCAGAGACGGGCCGCTGGGGAGCCTGTATCGGAGTCATCCTCAGGAGAGGAGCAGGCAGGCCCGGCACCTGTTGCACCCCCCCAAGGTAACGTTTGCAGAAATGAAAAACTGCCCTACTAATAATGTAATGTGAATAATGTGTAGGACCATCTATATCTGTGTGATGTTAAGTGCTGCTGCATTGTCTTTAAAGGTCCCCAAGATGCGCAGGAGGCAGCTGCTCAGCTGGCAGGCCTCAATATTATCGCAAGAATTGAGGAACTAGGTAAATAGTTCTTATTTAGTGAAAATTGAAGCTAATTAGTATTCACATAATTCTGTTGCAGCACACTAATACATTACCTTTCTTTAACATTGCAGGGCGCACACTAAGGGAGGAGATAAGGGACCTTGGAAGGAGGGTGCAAGCGATCGAGGAAAGGCTTGCACTGTAAATAATGTAAATATTGTAAATTGTAGTATTGTAAATATGGTTGGCAAACAACATGTATAATTGTTTTGATGATGTAAATATTGTATATATCATCATTGTACATAGCCCTATTCCACTGTAAAGTATTTAAATACCCGCATCCTTGTAAATATGCCCTTCCCTTGATGAACATCCCTTCAAACTGTAAATAATGTATATATATGTGTGTGTGTGTGTGTGTGTGTAAATAGTAAAAAAAAAAGTTTATTGAAAAACATAAACTGTTTATTGTTTGCACAACATAAAACCTGTTTTTTTTTTCTATTACCGTAAAGCACACAGTTACACAGAGTTAGGACAATCAAGGAAAATAATTAGTGTAAAAATACTTTCATTTTTGAGGTAGATAACTGCTGTTAAACTTAAAACTAATTATTAAAACCATGCATTCCCTCCAACTCAAAACTTCCAGACATATCTTATTGTTTAATAGTGCCCCTACAGTGACAAGGGAATTTTTTTCTTAATCACCCTTGTCGGTCTGAGCGCATTTAAAGTACTAGGAATTTTTTTCTTTGTGGGTGTATCACCCTTTTCTACAACAGAATTTTCCTTTTCAGCATCAGAAACATTGTTAGTGGTGTTATTTCTCCTTTCAACGGCACGTTTCTTCACACTACCAAATGATCTAATATGAGATACCAATTCACCAAAAAGGTCATTCTGTCGTTGAATTTCTTTTAACATCCTCTCTGATTCATCAACAGAATGCTCATAAAATTTTTGTAGGTAACCATGCAAAGACTGTGTTTGCTCTTTGGAAACTTTTTCTATCCGGGAAGCAAACAAATCTGCCACAGATCTTGTATTCGCCATCATCTGTTCAACATCTGAAGAACGTTTTTTTCTCCGAAATAATGCCAACCTCTCAGCGGGGGATAAAGTGGCAGTCGGGTTACTCAAGTCCGCGGCTGTTGGAAAACAGAAAAAATTAAGTCATTGTATTTTTTGGGGCCACAGCAGTGGAAGGTGTACGTAATTCCCAGCCCAATACTGCTTGGACACGTACCGTTTCTTGCAGATGTTGTTGACCACACAGTGTCAATTTCCTCCACAACAACAGTAGTGTTTTCCTGGGTTTCATTTACCGCCCCGTTTTCCTCTCCCTCCTCAGTTAGGGTTAGAGCCACAGTTGCATCTTCAGAGTTCTGGGTGGGAGATATTTCTGGTTTAAAAGTAGAACACAGGAAAAAAAACTGCGTTATTCCTATTGATGCAGTTATGCTGTGTAGATAACATGTAGCTGTGGGTATGCCACAGTGTAAGAGGGGGACAGATAGATTACATCCTTCTTTATGTCAAGTACTGGAGGCGCCATTGCAAATGTGCAAAGGTGCACACATCCCTTTTTAGTCCCAGGGCACAGAAACAAAAGAGCGCCATTTGGCTTTTACAGCCCTCATTAGCATAACACAAAGTTGAAACCACAACACAGCACATCCGAAACTCAATGTTGTAAACATGGAGAAGTAAGGGTACGTTTGCTAACATAAAAATATGTACAGGTACTGTTAATCAAAGTAGCAAGAAACATTAAACAAGTATTTGTTAGAAGATGTTTAATCGAACAATTAAGCAGCCGTGTTTGCACATTTATTCCCAAACCTCACCAATCAGTTTTACATTGAAAAACCAGCAATGAAATACTCGGGCTGCATATTAGAGGCCCAAAAAGGGGATAGCAGCATCAGGTTTGCATTGCCCAGTTTGAAAAAAATAAATAAATTGCACAGATATGAAATTCGCGTAATAGATTAATCGATTTTTCACATGCATTGTACATAGAGAAAAAAAACTCACCCAGGGGTTGCGAAAACAGTTCCTCAGAGAAACCCTGTAGCATCTCTTGGGAGGATGGAGGGAATCCCTCTTCTTCAGAGATGATGGGGGCGTGATGTGGAACTGCTGACCCTCGCGGAACCCGCACAATGTCGGTGGTGCTTCCTAGCCGCTTCGGGTGGTAGTTGGCATCCCCGCCAAGAATAGCATGCAGTTCTTTATAAAAGGGCATTGTAGCCGCATTGTTTCCACTTTTTGAATTGTGGTCAGTTACCTGGCGGTAATTTTTACGCATCAGTTTCGTCTTCGTGCGGCACTCTTCTGCAGTATGGTCATGCCCTTTCTTTTTCATTTCCTCAGCAATCTTTTCAAACAAATCTATATTTCTGTGTGATCCCCTCAGCTGCTCCTGCACCTTTTCTTCGCCCCATATAGCCAAAAGATCAACTGTTTCATTGTAGGACCACGAGATCCCACGACCACCTTTTCTGGGACGAGGTGCGCTTTCGCCGTCCATGGCCGCAACTGCTAACAGGTAAACGTGCAGCAGCAAAATGGAGAAGCATCAACTTGAAATTTTAGGGATGAACAAAAAGGGGGCAGGTACACCACCTACTAACTGGTCAGAGCCCGCCCACGGGTAGGGCAATTTCCGGGCATCTCCTGTACCTGAGATAAATTGTCACTGGCTGTTTACATATTCGATTTTCCGCTTCCCCCCAAGCTTTTTTTAAAATTCGGCACAACCCGCGGGATTGAAAGTCCCGCAGGTTGAGCGACAAAAGGTGGCCCCCCCTTCCGAAAATCACGTGTCTGACCCGATGTACGTGTAAACTGCCGGGGATCGACACGAATTCTTCCCAGGACATTTTCATCGTGTAAACGGCACCCCAGTGAAAAGAGACCAGACAGGGACCAACCAAACTTCACGTGGGATGGAAGCCTACAACTTGGGAGCAGTCGAGGCTCACTCTCTCATGAATGGGATGGAGAGAAAGTCCTTCCCCAAAGATCTAAAACGTTGGGCATGCTTATAGATAAGGAATAACTCTCCCAGCCCACAAGAATCTGTGTAAAACCAATTAGTTGGTTCCCTCCCCCCGCCCAAAAAAATGTGTTTTGAAAGAAACTAAGAAGAAAACAGTAAATTCCCCTTTATAGTTTTAAGACAATCAGAAAACTTATGACTAGATTATATCAGTGTCATAATCAGAACTAAATAATACTATCCTCTGAAGCCTTAAAGGCATCAAGGCATCTTAATGACCATCTTCTTCCATGTGTTCATTCTTACATGCTCCATTCACCATCTGAAACTGTGAGTGAGATTCTTTAACTGTCTGAGGTATGGTGGGAGATGTCAAGAAGAAGGGATTTTTCCCCAGTGGTATCTACTGTACCTTCCAGTTGAGATCCAATGAGACTCAGTGCTGTACTGTATACCCCTAGGTGTCAACTTAAATACTGCATCTCCACTGTGGGTATTTCAATGTTGTTTCAAACCATAGCTAGAGGAGAGTAAGAAATTATTATTGTTGTTGTTATTTTCATTTATCTTTATCTAACATTTGGGGGTTGTCAAAATGGTGAAAATAACCCTTATGGAATTCACTGGGAATACGACATGTCTAAATGGGATCCCACATCAATCTACAGTATTTGGAAGGAGGGGGACCCAAAATGGCAAAAACAGTGCTAGAAAAGCCTTGCAGCTTTTCCCATGGTTTAAAAAAAAAACCAGTGAGGAGGTTGCACATTCCTGCTCGTTAGGACAAGTGCATTCAGTTTGAATTGAATTTCCCAGACAAGAGGAAGCTCAAAGCTGATCAGCCAGGCAAGCGTGAGGGTGGGGCTTGTTTACCAGGCAAGTACCTGCTACAACCATGTGGGATTTTTGCCTTAGCAAGCGATTGCTAAGACGATAAAGTGGGGTGGTTTGCGGTTTTTTTGCTGTCCTTTTAACTAAAAAAAAGACTCTATTGCTCCCACGCATCTAAGACAAAAAAAAAAAAAGTTTGGCGACCATCTGGTATGTGAAGCTTCTTGGGGCCTTGGGGGCCAAAAAACACCATTAAGACATGTTGCTACTGCTGCAAAATGCCATTACTGCAAGGTACTCCGTTTCCCACCCACCCCTCGCATAGATGAGGTCTTGGTCTCACAAAAAGTTGCTTCCACTGTTTCCTGCCATTATTAACTGTTTTTAATGGTGGTTTAATGAATACTGTAGTTGTCCTCTTATATTTTTGGTATTTTATTGTTAAGAGTTCCTTCATATTCTTTTTTTGGGGGGGGCAGGTAAGTGGGATATAGGTTTTAAAATATAATAAATAAAATAATACTTAGCAGCATAACATGTGAATGTAACATTATATCTTCATTATAACATTATACTGTATTACCAACAGGGGTTCACAGCATATAAACTCCACACACACTCCTACCCAGCCATTCTGTGAGGATGCCAGCCACAGATGCAGGCGAAATGTCAGAAAGAAAATATTCCATAACACGGCCTCACAGCCTGGAAAAAAAACCAAGGAAAATCTATTATATCTTCTATTTGGAACACAGCCCAATGTGATTCAATATGTTTTACTCTGAATTGCTACAAATTGTTTTCAAAACTGTCAACACGTTCTGGTCTTGAAGCTCAGAATCCACACTACATCAATAATCCCGTTTGAAACCAGATTATTTGCCTTGGCTCCTTCCTATGGAATCCTGGGAGTTGTAGTTTTACAACCTCTTTAGCCTTCCCTGCCAAAGAGTGCTGGTGCCTCGTCAAACTACAAACCCCAGGATTCGATAGGAAGGGGCCATGGCAAATAATCCGGTTTCAAACGGGATTGTTGGTGTAGTGTGGATACATAGAATCCAAAAGAAAAGGAAACCAGACTTGTGACTCTCTGAGGCGGATTCCAGAAGCGATCACCCTGTCGCCACAAAAAAGAGGGGGCGGGTGAGAGTTTCTCTTCTCCTCTTGTAAATAGCCTTCGAAGAGAACAATCCTGAAGTTGACACTCGCTGGAACCTTTCCCACCCAAAACGCGACCCGCTTTTGCGGGCCGTTTACTCCCTATAGTAAACACCCGGAGCAAACACGTTCCTGCGTCCTGCTGCTTTCTAAGAGCAATAGGGCTGAACTCTTCGGGCCGTCTCCTCCCCTTTCCCGCCGCAACCGAGTCCTCAGCGCCCTCTCCGGGATGGGACGGGGAGATGACAGCCAGGGTGTCTCCCTCCCTTCTTTCTTGCTGCCGAGCCACCCTGCCAGGAGGGCTCCTCTCTTCGCGCCGGGCCGCCTTGGGCTTTTCGCCTCCGCGGGCTTTTGGCTCGGGAGCTGCTGCGGCTGCACCTTGGGAAGGAGACGAGCCGCCTTGCGCCGCAGGTAAGAGGCGCGCTTGCCTTTTGGCGCCAAGCCCTCTCCGGACCTGAGGCAGCCTCCGGACCGCGGGGCTTTGCGCGTGTCCAGCAGGAGGGGACGGTTCGCCGCCTGTCATTCTGCCTCTTTTCCCCTTAGGAAGGAGCCCTTGCCGTTGTTGCCAGGGGCAGGGAGGTCCTGGACTTGCCCCTCACACGAGAGGAGCGCATAGACTGGTCAGACCCCCCCCCCTCAAAAAATACTAAACCTCAAATGCACAACTTTTTCTTGACAGGAAGGCAAGTCCTGTCTTCATCAAAATAAGAAAATGGACTTGAAAAAGATTGGAAAATATTAAAAGCACACTTCAGAGAGATATATAGGAGTATAGTGTCTCTAGATCAAGGGAAGGAATAGTGCCACTCTATTCTACTTTGGTCAGACCTCATCTGGAAGACTGTGTCCAGTTCTGGGCACCACAATGCCGGAAGGATACTGAGAATCTGGAATGTGTCCAGAGGAGGGTGACCAGGATGGTGGGAGGTCTGGAAGCCACGACCTATGAGGAGCTGGGCATGTTTAATTTGGAGAAAAGAAGGTTCAGAGGGGACCTGATAGCCATGTTTAAATATTTGAAGGGATGTCATACTGAGGATGGAGCAAGTTTGTTTTCTGCTGCTCCAGAGACTAGGGACTTTTTCAGGTGCCCTAAAACCTGTCAGGGGAGGGCGGGAGAGGTATGTGGCTATCAAGTGGCAGGGGGTCCGTTTTGGACGACGACGCCCCTCTCCTGTCATTGTCGTGTTACTTCAGTGTTCAATATATTGCAAACGCGCCATTTTTACTCACTGAAGTTTTTCGTGAGTAAAAAGCGGCGCCTTTTCAATAAATCGAACATGGAAGTAACACAGATGATGACAAGAGAGGGATGGCATCGTCCAAAACTGACCCCCTGCTGCGTAATAGCCGCGTACCTCTCCCGCCCTCCCCAGACAGGTTTTAGGGCGTCTGAAAAAGTCCTAGGACACGGAGCAATGGGTTCAAACTACAGGAAAAGAGATTCCACCTAAACATTAGGAAGAACTTTCTGACAATAAGAGCTGTTTGGGAGTGTGGTGGACTTTCCTTCTTTGGAGTTTTTCAAACAGAGGCTGGATGGCCATCTGTCAGGAGTGCTTTGATTGTTTATTCCTGCATGGCAGGGGGTTGGACTAGGTGGCCCTTGTAGTCTCTTCCAACTCTATGATTCTATGATTGGGCTAAGTTGGGATTTCTTGGTTGACTCATAATACAAAATTTAGTTTGAACTTCTGCTTCAATTTAGCAAAGATACTGTACTGTTGTTATAATCAAATAGTCAATTTGAGTAAGGACAATTGGAAAGATTAGCATATATTCTTGTGTGATAACTTAATGGGAAGTATTGGATGATGCATGATTGGAAGATGAGGATCAGTGATAATTAATAATACATCCTGCAGAAATTAGTGTAAAGTATGAGAGATGAATGGTGTGAAAGTGTTTTATAATTTATAATTTGTATATTGTATTTTGTTAGTTTTGGTTCATTTGCATGTATGCTTTTTAATTTGCTCAATAAAAATTATTTTTTAAAAATAAGAGAATGGTCAGACCACTCATGACCCCTTTTTGCCCAAGAAATGTTTACATGACCCCAGGTATATAGGTACATAAAATAGGTATACAAATCAAATTTACTGTTGCCAGTTTTTTCACGACCCCCACATTCAGTTACGTGACCCCATACAGTTTAAGAAACTTTGCTCTAGAATGATGAATAAGAGGCGATATGATAGCCCTGTTTAAGTATTTGAAGGGATGTCACGCTGAGGATGGAGCAGGCTTGTGTTCTGCTGCTCCAGAGACTGGAACACGGAGCAATGGGTGCAAGCTCCAGGAACAGAGATTCCACCTCAACATTAGGAGGAACTTTCTGATGGTAAGAGCTGTTCGGCAGTGAAACGCACTCCCTCGGAGTGTGGTGGGGTCTCCTTCCTTGGAGGTCTTTAACCAGAGGCTGGATGGCCATCTGTCGGGGATGCTTTGATCGTGATTTCCTGCATGGCAGGGGGTTGGACTGGATGGCCCTCGTGGTCTCTTCCAACTCTGCAATTCTATTTGTTTTGCCTAATGATAGTTGGGGTCACTTCAAGGTGTCTCCCACCCCTTTAACATTTCATTCACCAATAATATATCTACAGCCTCCTTTTTTTCAACAACACAAATTCAAGTAGTGTTGATTTTTGCTGCACTGTCTGGTAATGGGGCTTAATTAGTGCCAGGGCTAACTGGGGCTGAATTGGTATATCATTGCCAACAATCAGTCTTGGAACATATGAAATATGGAAAGGGAAAGTGGCCGTGAGCAGACAAACCAACTTTTCCCTTGTTTTTATGAGGTGCTGTTTCCAAAGTACTGTAATAGTCCAAGCTGAAGGCTGGACCTCTTAATATGAGAACATCCAGGTGGAAATATTAGATTGGGGATTAATCATCCATACAGTTTTACTAGAGCTTATTTCAGTACACAACAAAAATCTAAAATCCTATTCATAGATATATCTAAGAAATGGGAAGTTACATTCTCTGTGTAATATTTCCACCTGAAGGCGCTTTTAAAAGTTTATCTATGAGTTTCAGCACCAATAGCTTTTGGCTAACATAGCAACATCTGTCTAAGATCTGTGAGCTCCAAATGTTCAGAAATTCAATCTGTTCCACCCTATGAAACACATAACCGGATCCTGCCAACTAACTCCATAGTATTGTTAATCTTACGGATTTTATGGAAATTGATGTTCATCACCATTTCACCTCAAAGAGATTAGATCAATTTGTCCTCAAATAATCAGTTTGATGAAAAGAACTTTTGTCTTAGAAAGCTGAATACAAGTTGCCAACAAGGGGAGCAGTGTCATTGCAAAAGTCTTCTTTGGTAAATCCCACATAGAGTGGAAATTATGCAGAGTTGACCAAACTATGGGATTACTGTTTCAAAAACCACAAATGCTTTTTTGTGGTTCCTGTTAGTGCTCTGGCAAGCATCTGTTACAGAGATCTGGTAGCTCCAGAGACAATTTGAGGGATATTACTTCTAGTTTTCTCAGTGCAGATTAACCAGTGTTGTGCAATATTGCACTTCTGCTTGTGAATGAGAAGCTTTCCCTTTTTGTATTTGAGCAGGAAAAGAGTGTACTTATCAGTTGAATGAAATTGATCCAACATTTTGTGTCAAAGAAGTACCGTACTATTGTCATTCAGTTGTAGCTGATGCAGGTATCTTTCCACATGGTTGGTTGTTTCTTTTTTTAAAAAAAACTCTCACTTTTCCAAATGTTATTGATGGATAAAGGGTGAATATTTCTTTAGATAGTATATCTATTATTTTGACCAGCTATTTTATAGGGACCATGACAACAAATATAGGGCTCATTAAGACTGGCCAAAAGCCTTGGGATTTGGTAGGAGATGTATCAATACTGATTAGGATTTTTTTTAAAAAAGCAATATCCATAGTACATGCCTCCTGTCCTGGTCTAGTTCTCATGAATTTCTAGGACTGGCGGCAGCTTGTTAAACCCAGGTCAGGATGTGTGTGTGGGTTTTTTCTGTTGCAAAAGTTTCCAATAAAGATGAAGTAAATCCCATGTTTGTATCCATTGTCTTAGTTCCTTCTGCACTTCTGGGTGGTCCCATTGTTGAAAGGTTAATTTGGGGCATGGCCTTTGCCATGCAAGTTTTCCTCTGACCATTCTTTCCTCACTACATTACTGATTACCAAGTTAAACACTTCCTCTGTGCTTTGCTGAATTCACAGTATGATCTTTTCTCTCTTTTTTTCAATATTTGACAAAAATACTGTGCTAAAGTTTTATAGCTTTGTCTGTATGGCATTTTTGCACTATGACCATAAATAAATAAATAAATAAAACTTGCCAGACCAGGAATGTGGCTACTAGGGGAGGAGCATGGGGAAAATGTGTTTAGTTCATGCAATGGATGGCAGGGAGGGAAGGAACCCTTTCCACACTACAGTTTATCAGACCTGAAGCAGGAAAATAAGACTAAACAAAACCCCTGTATATTTAGTGCATGACTGGATATGGGAGCAGGAACAACCGTTATAAACATTAAAAGGCATGAAATCCAGATACAGAACAGCCCAATGTTTACTAGAACCATCTGGATGAGCCCATAAAAAGTAGGACAACTCTTCTTACTCCTGCCTTCTTATTTTTAAATAAGAATCCCAGAGCATGGTCTTGAAGAGCAATGATACAGCAGAACAAAAGGGCAGAGACTTATTAACCCTAAGTAAATCTGAGGGCTTGGCTAGATGAGAAGCTATAATGCTGATTGTTGCGCATTAACACAAATCCACAGCAGCATTCATTTCATAGAATCATAGAATTGCAGAGTTGGAAGAGACCACGAGGGCCATCCAGTCCAACCCCCTGCCATGCAGGAAATCATGCAGGAGCAGATAGCTTTGGCCAGAGCTCCCAAGAATCATGCTGATGCTCAAAGGAGGATGCGAGAGAGAGTGCCATCAGGGCAACCCTGCTGGGATCCTTATAAACTGGAACAGATAAAGCACCTCATCCAATATCAGACCCTACTATTAGAAGCCATGATGGGATAAAGAAGCAAGGCAACATGACTAACGTCTCAAAAGTACTGGAGGGAGCCACTGAAGCCCCTGGAGCCTAATTTGCGTGCCTCCTAGATGCCTATCACCACGTACCCCCTCAACCCTGAATAACATGAGGATGGTTAACATGACTTTTGTAACACAGAGTTATGAAGGTTATGTAGGAACGAATATGAAGGAATTGTTGGAAGTAGCCCAGAAGGCATAGTGCATGTGAATAGAAGGTGTAGTGCATGTGAACAGAAGGTGTAGAGCATGTGAATAGAGATGAAGAAGAAAAGTGAGAGAAGGCCAGGAAAATAGTCAAGAAGCTGGATCCACTTTTTTTTTTAAGCAAAATCACTGTTATGTTCACACAGAGCCATGCCTGTGAATCAAGATGATGGCTAGGAGTGAATTGTTCACGATATTATTCTCAACAAGTTGCCACTGCAGCACAGTACTGTATTTATTATTATTTTTACTTAAATCTAAGGTGCACAAGTGCAACCTTCCATTTAAAAAGCTTTTTGGTTTCCTCAGTGCTGTGAAAAAGTGCATGATCACTAATGCATAACTCAAAAATGGGGCTTCCAGCCACTTCATTGCCGGCAAGCCAACCAATGGCGCATCCGATCAATCAGGTGTCCACTTCTGCTCTTATCCGGAAATGTCGAACGATGTGACTCGGTTGTCCTAACGAGCGGGAATGCACATTTACATCGCATTAAAAAAAAACTCAGAAGAAGCCACAAAGGCTTTTCCCTCATAGTTTTTGGAGTTTTTGGGCCCCCCCTTCTGAATATGGTGAATCAGCACAGGACTAAAGGTTGTCTCCTCAAATTTTATGAGGAGATTTTTCACCATCTAGAGGACCCTTCAGTAAACAATAAAACACTGCAGTCCACTAACTGCAACCAAGTCTTCTGCTGCTTACAATACACATTTAGAAATGCATATCATTTTCTTTGTTTTGTTTGTGTATCCATCTATTTAAAAAGTAGCTTGTCTTTGTCCAATAGAATGAAGGCTGCTAATTTTGCAATACAATAATTTGTTAAAATATATGTATAAAATATATAATTTCAGAACACTGGAATTAGGATAGCCAGTACAGCATGGGAAAGCCAGTGTAGTGTAGAATGTTATACTAGGACATGGGACATCCTGATGCAAAGCCCTTGCTCTATTTATTAAGAGTATGTTATTATTTTTTTTATCATTTTTCAACTTTTCCCCAGCATTGGGACTCAAGGCAGTTTATAAAATTAAAATATATAGATACTTTATAGATAGTAACACAAGTGCTCACTCCTGCCTTTTATTCCTAAATCGCACAGTATGGTCTGAAGGCATATGGTAAAGCAGAGCAAAGAGGCAGAGAGTAATTAAACCTAAATAAATAATAAAGCACTGCAGTCCACTAACTGCAGTCCAATATTTGGCTGCTTTCCCTGCTTTATATCTGCATTTGTAAATGCATGTCACTTTCTTTGTACATTTTATAGATATTTTATATTAAAATGTAGAACTACAGATACAGATAAAATCTTTCATCAGTAAAAACATAAAAATTAAAGTACAGTAGCACCCCTGTATCTGCTGATTCACCATCCACTGATTTAGTTATCCATGGTTGGCGACAGTGGGGGGGAGGGGGGAGGGGAGAAGGAGGGTAAGATGAGATCCTGCTCCCCTTCCCCCTTCCCCTAGAATGGCTCCGGTGGCAGTGGTGGTAATAGGGGGGAAGAAGAGAAGGGGAGATCTTGCGGTTGGCAGCCGGGGGTCTCTGGAGGCTTGGGAGGCTGCGGTGGTGCATGGCAGTGGTTGTGGTTTTAGTGGAAGAGGGCGCCTGGAAGGCCGCAGTGGTGTGTGGTGGTGGTGAAGGAGGAGGAGGCCTGGGAGGTGGCAGCCTAGGCCGGCTGGGTTGCGGTGGTGGCGGCCTGGGCCATGAACCTCCCTCCCTCCCCTCTTCCTCCTCCAGGGCGTTTGCTATTATCCGCGGATTTCATTATCTGAGGGGCACCCCGGAACCAATCCCCCAAGGATATGGGGGTGCTACTGTATAATCATAATGAAACTGTCAGCAGAATTAAAAGTAAAAGTACACCCATCAGTTCTCAAAGGCCTGCTGAAATAAGAACGTCTTCACCTGCCACTGGAAGGACACCAGGGAAGGAGCTAGTCAACTATCTAGGAAGGGGTTTCTGGAGCCTGGGGAAAGTAATCAAGAAAGCTTTTCCTGCTTCCACAGCAGAAGCACCTCTAAGAGTGGTCGCACAAGTCCTTCCCTAGAGATTGGAAACTGCGGGCAAGCTTATATAGGAGAATGCAATCCTTCAGATAACTTGGATTCAAGCTACAGAAGACTTTGTAGGTGGTAACCAGCATTATGAACTGTGTTCAGGATCAGACTGGGAGCCAGCAAACTTGTACCAAGGGAGTTGTATGCTTCCTATGAAGCTCTTTGGACCAGTTAAAGGAAGATGTAAAACATGTTCCAGTAATCCAAAGGAGATGTAACTAGGGCATGTGTCACTATGACCAGATTAGATGGCGTTCTAAACTGGCACAGCGGACACATCAATTTTAACCATACAAATGCACTTCTGGGCACTCTGGAAAGTGTCCATGGTTGAATTTAGGAGTACACTCAGGCTGTGAACCTGTGTCTCCCTCAGGCTTAATCTCTGTTTCTCTGGATTGTCTGGATCAATTTGTTTGACCTCAAGTAGTTCTTTACTGCAAATAGGCACTAGTTTAAAACTGAAACAGCTTCCTTTGAATTAGGTGGAAAGGAGAAATAAGTTGGGTGACATCAGCTTACTGATGGCACTGAATCCCTAAACCTCAGCCTATCCTTCCTTTCATATTTATGTTAAATAGTATAAGGGACAAAACTGAACACTGAAGGTCTCCACAGGCCAATAGCCAAGGTTGAAACTAGAGTCCTACAGAACCTTCAGGGCTCATCCATCGAGGAAGAAACAACAACACTTGTAAAACAATCCTAGCAAATCCCATCCTAGTCAATTGGCCCAGAAGGATACCATGGTTAATTGTACTGAAAAACACTAAGAGGTACAGCAGAACCAATAAGGACATGGAAACTGCTTAACACAGTGTAGATGTGCTGAAGAGCGGGGTATAAATAAATAAATAAATAAATAAATAAATAGGATATTATCAGGAGATTATCAGGCAGGAACGCAAAAAGCGTTCCTGTCCCCACAATCTCCAGTCCTGTCCCTATCCTGGCACAATAATCCTCCCCATCACACTTACCTTCTCTTCTATCCAAACGCAGCCCAGGCATGAACGGAGCTCTAACAGAGCTCCATTCACTTCCTGGACTGCAATCCCAGCTGCTCTCATGAGAAGACACAAGCACAGGAAATTCAAAAGTAAAAAGTAAAATAACAAGAAAAAGGTTTTTAAAAGCACATGAACACACTAAAAAAATAACAACTAGCCAGGGAGGTTCATAAAAAGAGGGTTGCCTACCTTGTTTTCACAATCTCACCTGGAAGTGTTCTGGCAGGACTGCCCATTGATGCTGTAGTTACAGCAGGACAATGACACGAGGTTTCAGATGGTGGCAATGTCAGCACCAAAATGGGATGGGTGACCTATTGACCACTTGGCCCGTCAATAAAAAGAAACACAGAATAATGACAGCGGAATGCAAAAGGATGATGTCATGTGATATTGGTGTCCTTTTGTATTCCAATGTCGTTATTTTGGTGCCACATTAGCCAAGTCTGATAATCTCCATAGTCCTCTGTCTCATTCCCAGCATAAGTACCAAGGTAACCAAGTCTGTTTTTGTCTCATACCCATGCCCAAATCCAGACTGAAATGATCTAGAGAATCCATTTTATCTAAAAGCCCTTGCAGCTGGAAGGCCAACACAGACTCCAGTACTGTCTCTGGAAATGGAATATTGGCAGTTGCCGCTAGGCAATCCAATAAGTGGGATCCAGGGAGTGCTTATTCAAGAACATTTTAATTAATTTAATTTTAATGTTTTATTTTAATTAGGTACTTATACACCGCTCTTCAGCCACAAAGGCTATCAGAGCGGCTTACAAATTGTTTTAAGCAATAGCAATTTACACATCTACACTGCATTAAGCAGTTTCCAATGTGTGTTAGCTAATTGCCCCCACAAACCGGCTACTCATTTTACCAACCTATGAAACATTCTTATATCTGTTTCCTTAAGGCATGTTGGAACCCTGCCTTGTTCCAACCCTGCAAAGCATTGGACTATTCCCTCAAACCACTCAGCCAGCCCCAATCTGCTTTTTTATGAGCCAGGAAGGGCAAGGGTCTAGCACACATGTGTGGCTATCATATCTCCATTGATTCTGTCAGGTGCCAAAATTATATGCACTGTAACTTTGTAACCAAACAGACTTCCTTGGAAAAAAAAGATAAGTCACAAATCAAGTCATAGAAACATCCAAACAACTATAGTCCTTTAGAAATCACTTTACAAATTTGATTGCTTTTTAAAAAAAGAAATGTTAAATGTATTAACAAAGAAGAAAAAAGCAACCATACTTCTGGTAGAGGCTGACTAATGAGAAAGTTCATCCCATTTCTTCTTGTTCATACAGTGTTGTGTCCTGATTGTATATTCTGCTCTTTCTTCTTCCTGCGAAATGAAGAAAATGATCTCATGCTTCCTTTTGCTGGTTGGACTTTTCTCTGTCTCAGCCAGGGAGAGACGTCTTCCAGGGACAGTTTCAAGTCAAAGAAATGATGTTCTTTTACTTGGTGAGTTGCAGCTAATTTGTTTCAAACAAACAAAAAACCCTCTATACAAGTTAGGACTTTTTTCTATGAAGAGGTAAGAGTAGTTATAAGGGAGGGAAAGAGAAAAGTTTTAGAAAAAGACATTTGTTTTGGGGGTGGGAATCAGTATTTAAAGTGCAATAATATAGATATTTGTAAAATTCCCTTCTGTTTTTGTAAGTTTAGAAAGTAAAGCTTGGCCATAATTTCAAAAGAAATAGTAACCATTGGTAACAACAGACACTCAGGGCCAGTCTAGATGAGGGAATAAAATGTGGATTGGTGCACACGTATGCCAATTTGCAGCAGCTTTTAACTGTCTCAATGGGTGTTTTTTTTTTTTTTGCAAGATCCGCTGGTGTGCAAAGCTATCTGTGTTTGCTATTCACATGGAGGCATGCCAGCGAATCAAGATGGTGGGAGCGAGTGAATTACTCATGGCTCTATACTCCCCAACTTGTCCCTACCAAACAATACTTAAAACAAAAACTAAATACAAGGTATAGAAGAGCCATCTTCTGCTTAATTAATGAAAGAAAGAAAAAAGAAAGGCTGTTTCATCACCTCAGTGCACAATCGTTACAGAGACAATCCAACATGGTGGTTCCCAGCGCTGTCTTCTTAGCAAGCTCTGTTCCATGCGCATGCACGACCAATCAGCTATCCTGTTCAGGAATGCTCTGTGCTGCAATTTGGTTGTCTGAATGAGCAGGAGTGCACATTTCCCCCACAGTTTTTAAGAAACTCGGGGAAAGCTCCAAAGGTTTTTCCCCTGTAGTTTTCCTGAATTTTTCTCCTCCTTCCTCCAAAAATTACAGAATGCTATGGGATCCCATTTGGACACATGGGATTCCCCCCGGATTCTATGAGGATTTATTTCACCATCTGGACCAGCCCTCAGAAATTAACTCAAATTCCAACTATTGTATATACCCCTGTATAAGGAGATTTTTGGACGCCTCTTTCAGCCTCTTGCCGTGCAAGCAGCCTCCGGAGCAGTAACGAGGCTGCCGTGCGGCAAGGGGTCCATTTTGGACAACGCCGTTTCTCTCTTGGCGTCGTCTGTGACTCTTGCAGCTAGCATTGGAGGCGGCTGCGCTGTTTTTCACTCATGGAAGTGTGAGTGAAAAACAGCGCGGCCGCCTCCAATGCTAGTCGCAAGAGTCACGGACGCCGCCGAGAGAGAAACAGCGTCGTCCAAAATGGACCCCTTGCCGTGCGGCAGCCTCATTACTGCTCTGGAAGCTGCTTGCGCGGCAAGAGGCTGAAAGAGGCGTCCAAAAATCTCATAAGTCTAGAAATTTTAGTCAAAACATCAACCCAAAAACCCTGGGTCAACTTATCCATGGTCAATGTAAGTACTGTACCTTAATTGTAATAAAAAAAAAAGGGAACTATCTCCTTCTTTGGGTAGAATGGTGAAAGTCTTTTTGAATGCCTGGGTGGGTAAATGGTGGCAGTGTGGCCAGAGGCCACTGGTCCCCTGAGGCAGCTCTGGCGCTTTCCCCTTTTTGTAGAATGACCATTGACATATCCACAGATCATATCAAAATCCATAATTTTGGCCCCAAAAGCTGCCCTCAACTTATATATGAGGTCATCTTATACATTAATATATATATATATGTGTGTGTGTGTGTGTGTGTGTGTGTGTGTGTAGTCTTTGTAATGTGTGACCATGAAGTAGACATTTTAAGTTGAGTTAGAAATGTTTTAAAGGAAAGAGAAATAGG
Organism: Gambelia wislizenii; assembly: GCA_030847615.1. Lineage (NCBI taxonomy): Eukaryota > Metazoa > Chordata > Lepidosauria > Squamata > Crotaphytidae > Gambelia > Gambelia wislizenii. Next base: position 297,518,934 of record JAUMIR010000004.1, read on the forward strand.
ATTTATCTGAAACATATTGGGACAAATATTGCATGTAGGTAACATTATTAGACAACGATCCTTGTAAAACTGAATATCTTCTTCAGAGTGACACTGGGACTGGAAAAGTAGCAAGGGGGTGATTTGGAGAAGGAAAGCAGTACAGTCCACCCTCTGTATCCACAGACTATGCATCCACAGCTTGAAAATATTCCCACCCCCACCAAAAAAAAAAAAAAAAAATCCCAAAAGCAAACCTTGATTTTGCCATTGTATATAAGGTACACCATTTTACTATGCAATTGTATATAATGGGATTTGAGCATCCACAGATTTTGGTATCCACGGAGGGTCCTGGAACCAAATGCCAATGTATATCAAGGGCCCACTGTAGAAAAGAAACAGAGCATTCCTCTTTTTTTAGTGCCCTTTTCTTTTACAATTTTTTTTTTTACTATTTAGAAAGTCACATCAGGGTGGTACTATGTTCCTCTGTAGTACAATGGCTAGTTTTGCACTTTGATTGAAACATAAATGTTGAGAAAGAGCTGCTGTCAATGAGATTAATTATTTGAATAATCTTGAAATGAATTTGGACAGTTAATCTAATCCACTACATGAGCTCATGCATTTTTCTTTCCCTGTTGCTTATGAGATTGAAATAAACACTACATTCCCAGTAGAGCTTTAGGCTCTAATTTACGGAAGTTAGTTGCATGCTCACTATTCTTATTTTGATTCTTACTCCTTAGTATTGTTGCCTTTGTTGAAACTGACTTATTAAGCTTGTTGGGGATGGAGAGAAAAAGAGACACTTTCCTGTTCTTTTCTTGTTTGAATAAATTAGTTGTAAGTCAAAGTTAGATCTGTGGGCATTGCCAATCAAAGCAAGTACTCTTCCTTTCCATATGACATTTGCAACTCTGACCCTGGGTAAAACTTTTCATTTGGCCCAATATCTTCTTATTTCTAAGAACTCATTTAGCTAATTATAGAGCAAGTAAACAATCCTCTGCTTTGGAATTCTAATAGCCCTAGAGGAAGTAATGGCTATAAGCCCTGTCCCTTTGACAGTTCAAAACCTCAACAGTGATTTGAAAAGTTGATGCTAAAACTCATTAGTAACATTCCAGGACAATGCATCTTGGAGAAATGAACTCAGCCCTAGTTTATATACGCAGCCATAGGCCAACCAAGGTGGAGTGGAGGAGCTTGCATGTCGCCTTAAATGTCCAAGTCCTCCATGTACATACTTGTTCATGCAAAGACAAGCTCATGCTATTTTTTTCCTTCCCTATCCTTCTTAAATGAATGGGAAACAGTCTCAGAAACATGGACACTCACAGCAAGGACTCCTTTCACATTGTGTTATGAGAAGTTTGGAGTCAGCTTGTCCTTTGTCATATTAGCTGTTTGACCAGGACAAGGATATGTCAGGAAATAACTATGTACCTACCCTGTCCTTAAGAGTGTCTACTCTGCCCTTTACACTTAGCAGAATCTGTCTTCATAAGTAGTAGAAAGCTTAGGTGGCAGGCATGGATAATATCAAAGTCCATAGCAAATGACATGTTGCTTTTCTTAGCCAAAATTTATTTATTTATTTATTTAATTAATATGCTGCCTTTCTCCCAGAATGGGAGCATTTAAAAATACTGTATTTCTCATATATATCACTACACAATTATTTAAAAATGTTACAAAGAACTAAAATTGTTATCATAGAGCCAGAGGTCACTAGTACTTGGCCCACCGTTAAGGATAGTCTTTACCACCATCCTTCCTCAAGGAACATGTCTTTCTAGTGAAAGGAAAGCAGGGAGGGAGCCAGCCTAGCCTTCCAAAGAAGGCTGTTCCAATGGGTAGGAGCTGCCACTGAGAAGGCTCTCTCATGTCCTCACCAAGAGAGCCTGTGATGATGGCAGGACAGAGAGAAAGCCTTCCTCTGAGGACAACCAAATGAAACAGGACAACTAAAAGAGTCTCTAGGTGCAAAGCCGTAGCCGACCAATGAACAGAGGTCTTGTTAAGTAGTTGATTTAGGTTTGTGTTTTTTTTTAATAGCTTCCCTTGATAATACAATGTTCAGGAGAAAGGCATTTCTGTAGGTCCTATGTAGGAAGAAGTAGAAGTTGCTTCATTCCTTATGGCATCTTGTCTCTTTGACTTGGAGTTTTATCAGAGGCTTCAGCTAGTTGAACTGATGTGCTTGCAGTTTTTCCTTCCAGCTATCTATCCTATTAGCAACGTGAATAAGGAACCATAAACTGACTAGGCTTCTATTTAGTGGTCTGTGGCAACTGCCAGTATATTTGTGTCATGTCTCATATGTTCCATGTACTTGGAGCACAGAAAGGTTTAACTGAAAGTGGATCAGTGAAATGTTTAACCCCACATCTTGAGCAGTATATAAAGCTATTTTTTAACCTTCTGAAATTTTTCAAATACATCTGAATCAACATAGAGAATTCCAGCTTCAGGCATGGTTGGAAGAAAAAACAGTAAAGTGGATCCAACTCCTCAGGTTCAGGGCCAGACATCCTAATTTGGACTTATCTACAGTGGTGACTAAACTAAGTATAGCCCTTCGTATCTTTTTTTTTTCTGACTTCATTCCCATAAATATCCCTTACATGTTATCTGTGTGCAATTATTATACTGTGATCGTTAGTGTTTTATTTTACTTCTGTTCCAAAAGAGAAATAATTAGGTACAGCAGTGAGATAATAATATGGAAAATGGATAAATATGCCAGCATTTCTGCATTGCATTAGGAATGGAATGTCATTATGCTCATTTTGGCACATGTTTATTAACCTCTGATTATGAAAGAGTTAGCAACCTTTCTGTGATCCTTTATCTGAGAAGAAAGCAACATTGTAGCCTGCAAATTAATAAAACCATACAGTTACTTCATAGCCCACAAATAGCATCCTTGCTTCATGCCCACAAATTTCTTGGATTACTGAGAAAAGTTCTGTAATGAGTCTATTGGAAATGGTCATTTTCTGTCTCTCAGTAACTCACAGAACCATGTGGTTACTAAATATCTTTCAGCGATTTGCTTAAGAACACAACAGAATGCAAAGAATATATTTAACTTTCTTTCAGTCCATCTCAAAACATATATGATGGAGCACTGTTGCTGTAGTGAAGGAGCAGTAACTTCAGAAAATCCAGCCTGCAGATATGTGCCTATAACACATTGCGTACATTACTAAAACTGTATATAACTTAATTGTAGCCAGGTTTTAAAATTCTACATCACAATATTCACCGTGTGTGTGTGTGTGTGTGTGTGTATGAATATAATATTCATATAAAGGAAATGGAAAAACCCAACAACCAGTGGGTTATATGGTACATTTCAGTTTTCTTAGTTCTTGATTTAAAAAAACAATTTATGTTTTTGGTCAATTTATTTAGTTTCAATTTGGCAATTGCTGTTTCATGTAATTCATTAATAGATTTTATTTTATTTTTCTTTCCTTCCAGAAGAATTTTGCAGTAACAAACAGCTCGACCTTGTGTTCATCATTGACAGCTCTCGTAGTGTTCGCCCTTATGATTTTGAGAAAGTGAAGGAATTCATCTTAACCATCCTTCAGTTTTTGGACATCAGGCCAGATGTCACTAGAGTGGGACTTATCCAATATGGCAGCACAGTCAAAAATGAATTTTCACTGAAGACATTTAAGAGGAAACAGGATGTGGAGAGAGCAGTGAAAAGAATGATGTACCTTTCCACTGGTACCATGACGGGATTAGCCATTCAGTATGCAGTGAACATAGCATTTTCAGAAACTGAAGGGGCTCGGCCACTCAGTCAGAATGTGCCCAGGGTTATAATGATAGTGACAGATGGGAGACCACAAGATCCGGTTGCAGATATTGCAGCAAAAGCACGAAACTCAGGAATCCTAATTTTTGCTATTGGTGTGGGAAGAGTGGATATGAATACATTGAAATCCATTGGGAGTGAACCCTATGAAGATCATGTCTTTTTGGTTGCAAATTTCAGCCAGATTGAAACGTTGACTTCTGTGTTCCAGACTAAACTTTGCGGTAAGGAACTGCAGATTTAAAAGGCTTGAAGGTATTCAGTCTTTAAAAAGAACAAAAGCCTAGTTATATCTATATTTATAGATAGAGATATGCACATGGTGTTTTAAAAAGAAAACAGGAATGCTAGAACTGTTGGTTCTTTAATCAGATACATCAGTAAAAGCAAGTTGTGATCCACTTAGAGAACAGATGAATGGTTTGTCATTATGTGCATAGGTCACAGTGGGTCTTGGACTCAGACACTCCCCTCCTCCTTCACACATGGGGAAGAAATTTAAAACTTCTAGTTGCAGTTTTTAATAAGCCACTGTTACCAATTTTTATCTGAATATGGTAAAAGCTAGTTTATTCACATGTGCATTCCACGAGCAAAACATATGTTGATATCCTTGTTTGTTTATTAATTCTAATTTGTGCCAACCACAATTTAGCACATTTTAGTTGAAATGGAAAGCTGAAGTTTGTTACAAACCACACTCAGCTGCTTTAAATTCCTCACAAGCACAAAGAAGGGAGGAAGAGGCGGCCGAGCATATGAGTACAAGTGTCCATTTTGTACATATACTGTACATAAAGAACTATGATTTGTCATTATGTCAGAGTCAGGCTAAGTCTTAACAGAAAGTATTGTGAATCAAGTGATGTTCTTTTTAGATTCATGTATGCATGGATTTCTTTATTTTTATCCCTTGTGTACTGTTCAGACTTGGCTACTGTCTTTGACCTGCAATCCAAAGTGGATTGTCTACTATATTTGTACATTTGAATAGTTATCTCTGTCCCATTCTTCTCAATATGTAGCTATTTGTTCTACAGAAACATCATGTATCTTTCATTTCAGAAAAGTATCTTAATGACGTTAACAATCAGGCTTGAAAAAGTCCCAAAGGAGCTCACAAGAAAGACGATGTCACTGTACTGGGAACGGGTCCAATTTTTGCATGACGTCGTTCTCCTTGTGTGGTTTGCTCTGTCCTCCCTCCATGCTGACATGATGAAAAAGCTGCCACTTTTCATTAGCTGAAACTCCCGCTAATGAAAAGTGGCACCTTTTTCATTGCATGAGTATGGAGGGAGGACGGAGCAAGCATGCCACGATGATGACACGTGCAGAACCGGGAACCAGTTCCCCTTACAGTGATATTGTTTTCACAAGCTCCTTGGGTTTTTTTTTCAAGCGTCTGATAATCTCCATAATTCATCCTTAAACAGAAAAATTAAAACAGTTGAAAAATTGTTATTGAAGGTAATAATGACAACTATCTATAATTTTAACAGAAAAATTCAAAGAAGTAATGTGGTATATATGAGCTACAAAACACCAGAATTTAAACTAAGGGAGTATATTTTGTCCATATATGGAGTGGAGGGGGGATTAAACACCACCATGTATCACACATGTTGAATTGTGTTAAATTGTTTCACATCCACTATGATAGAAATTGGCAAAACATGGACGGTGAACAAAAATTAAGCCTATTTTACTCACATGTACATTTGTATTTCTCCTTATCATACCTAGTATTTAACATCTCTTTAATATTTATTTTTCCATGTCTATTTCAAAATATTTTGGACCACCTAGCTTTCTCATATATTATCCCTTAGAAGAGAAAGTTTTGTTTAATCCCATCTTTGTTCTAACTAGAATATTATTTTTCTTTTTCAGTTCAACACATGTGCAGTGTAACTCAACATGGTTGTGATCATTTCTGCATCAACACTCCTGGCTCTTATGTATGTAAATGTAAACAGGGATATATTTTGAACTCTGACCAGAAGACTTGCAATAGTGAGTTTTGTACCTTTATCTCTGAAATCTTATAAACTGGTAAATACAGCTTGTGAAAGCATTTATAGTCCTTTTTGGGTGAGACTACCAGAGTGTCAGATTCCTCAAAACTTGTCTATAAATGAACATGGTTGTATAAATTGTGTGTTTGCATATTTACACACTTGTACACATTAAAACAGTTCTTAAAATTTATTTGTACAATTACACCCCACATTTCCTTCAGTGAACTCAAGGTGACATACCAGGTTCTCCTCTTCCTCATTTTATTCTCACAACAACACTTTGAGGAGACAGATCAGTTTGAAAGGGACTGGCTGATCCAAGATTATCCTGTGAGTTTAATGGCTTAGTGGGGACTTAAACCTGTGGGTTGTCCACACGGTGAAAATACTCCTCTCAGAATTCGCTCAGAAAATGAGCTGTCTTAACAGGATCCTGCGTTGTCTTGTCGTATTGTAAAGGAGGGCTAAGGCGATAAAACAAAGGTTTGTGCTATCTTTTTTTCTCTCTTTCTTTTTGGGAAGGGTGGAATATTGCTTGTGTGCACCATAAAAATAGGTTTTTTTAAAAAAGTTCAGCAGTAGCAGATTTAAAAACTCAAGTAATCCACTCACAGCTGCTGTCTCAGCTACAGGCATGTGAAGTTTATGGGGGCTGTAAAACCATTAAGATAGGTTGTAGCTGCTGCAACTTGCTGTTATTGTGGAGCAGTCTGTTTTTTTCCCCCCCTTCCCATAGACAAGCTCCTGGATATTCACAAACCACCACTCTAACCTCTATCCCACACAATGTAACTTATGCCTTGATGTCATTAGCCTGTGCTTTTCCCTACTTATTATCATTTGCTGCTTCTGAAACAGACAGTCAGTTCTCAGTGTGGTATCATGATGGGAAGCTGACTTATACCAAATTAATATACTGAATCAGACCATTGCTTCATCTAGCACCAGTAAAAGTATACCTTAATTAATGAAATAGATGTGTTCTTGGTCATTACTTCCTTAACAGAAAGTTTTAATATCAGAGGCAGAAATAACATGGAAAGGCTAAGGATAAGTCCTTACATCCTTCAAAAGAAGAGCAGTTCAACACATTTCAGCAAACTTTTTGTTCAGAACTAACAATATACACATGAGAAATGAAACATCCAGGTCTGGTAAGCCTTGCATAAACAGAAACCATTTGGAGCTTCTAGATCATTTGAAAACTTCTTCCAAAATGTATCCAGGAATAACATTTTCTTTTACCAGCCTCCACTTTTCTTATGATTTCCATTTTATTGGCCAGACTTGCAGATCTATGCTTTTATTAACTTGTTGAGGAATGCTGGTGAGGGAGGCTTTGCAGTTTTGCTATTTCTCTGTTTTCATAGAATTGCAGAGTTGGAAGAGACCACGAGGGCCATCCAGTCCAACCCCCTGCCATGCAGGAATACACAATCAAAGCACCCCGGACAGATGACCATCCAGCCTCTGTTTAAAAACCTCCAAAGAAGGAGGCTCCACCACACTCCAAGGCAGCATATTCTACTGTTTTGCTCTTCACATATGCTCAATAAGGGGTTCTGGAAGCAGCTGCTATTTACTTTGCCTGTAAACAGTACCCTTGGCTAGAGAAGAACCCCATTCTTTCCCAGTTCAAGCTTTATTGCACTGTTTACTACAGACATGCTGCTGCAACCTTGCACAGAAAATCTGTGTTTCTCTAGCCATCCTTCACCATTCTCTCAGTGCCAATGCTGCTAAATTATATCCAGCTAGACAGAGGATAAGGAGGAAAAGTGGGATGGGCAGTCATAAAAATACTTTGTAAAAAGGAGCTTTTTTGTCAGAGGCTTTGTTAACTGACGTATGCCTGTATGAACACTGAGTAGCAGCTGCTGTCCAGGGTTTCAGGCAATATATTTTCCCAGACCTTTTTGCAGATCCAGAAATTGAATTTAGGACCTTTTGCCCTACATGGGTAGCAAAACAGTGAACTTTTTGAACACAAATTGTTACCATTTGCAGTGGTAGCGCTATATGTTATGTAGTTCTAATGACAGAAACACAGAAATTGTTATAGTAGGCTATATTGTTTGAAAGCCAGTGTAGTGTAATGGTTTGATTGTTGGACTAAGATCCTTATTGCACTCTGAGGAAAAGCAGCAGGAATGTTCCCTCTTTCCTGCTGCCTTCCCATATGATGTCAGCATCCTTCTGGCATTCTTTCACTCCGGTCTCATGGGGGACCAAGCTAAAACTGCACCTTTTTGCAAACGGGTTTTTCTGGTCAGAAAAAAGTCATGGTTTTACCTTGGTCCCTTATGGGACCGGAATGAAAAAACAACAATGCAATGCAGGAAGGCAACAGGAAAGATGGAACATTCCTACTGCTTTGCTCAGAGTGCAGTAAAGCGCTAAGATCCTGGGAGACCAGTGTTCAAATCCTTACTCAGCCATGGAAACCTACTAGATTACCTTGGGCAAGTCACATTCTCTCAGCCTAAGAGGAAGGCAATGACAAACCTCCCTTGAATAAATCTTGCCAAGAAAACCTCATGATAGTGTCATCATAAGTGGGAAATGAGTTGAAGGCACATGACAAGGTGTTGCTATGGTACCTACTCTGCTCTCTGCTCTCTTTGCTTGGGCAGGCAATGAACTATTTATTTAGGTTCTTAACATGTAGAAGGATGTTTTAATGTAGTGTGCAGTGCTTTTATCTTTTAAAATATGTTTTACATTGTTTTAAGTGTGTATTTTTAATAGAATTGTTTGATTAATTGTTTGTTAACTTTTGTATAGTAAGATTTTAGCTGTACTTTATTTTAATTTATTTTAAGCTATCTTGTGTCCCATGCCAGAGAAAAGACATAATATAAATTAAACAAACAAACAAACCCTTGCCATGATTCTCCCTTACTAGGGAAACATTTTACATGACTGCTTTGTCTCAAATATTCTTTTTCCTCTGTAGTAATGACTTCTACACTTTCCTTTATAAAAACTATCCATTACTAAATTTTAAATTAAATATTGGTGGTGTTGCTCCCCTTTTTCTAGAGTAACGGTTGTTGTTTTTTTAGAAAACAACAACATATTTTTAGAAAACATCTTCTGCTGTGGCTACTCTCCGGTTTTTATCACTCTGCAGAATGATCATTGTTTTAAGTTGCAGCAGTGTTAGTCTGTCAGCTAGAACACTAGGGCATTATGGCACCAAATACTTCACAAAATTTGTTAACAGTTGTATTGTAATACAGTATATACAGTATAGCATGGCTGTATGTGTATATATACTCACAGCACTGCTGTATACATAACCATTTTCTCTGAGGAGGCTGAGGAAGCTATTAAAAGGGTCTTGAGTCAAACACAATTACATTTTTACTCACTCTGTTTAAGTAGTGGCTCATCCCTGCTCTTGGTAGTTTTTGATACTATCAACCATGGTATCTTTCTGGGCAGCATCTGTAGGATAGGACTGGGGGGCACTTTTCTATAGTGGCCCCAGTCCTTCGTGGAGGAGTAGACTCAGAAAATAGTTTTTGGGATGCCGCTTCAACACCCTGGCCATTTGGCCTATGGGTTCCCTTGAGGCTTGGTTCTGACCTCCATGCTGTTTAATATCTACATAAAATCTTTGGGAGAGATTGTCCAGAGATTTGGAGTTCAGTGTCACCATTATGCTGATGACAGTCAACTCTGTCTCTCCCTTCTATCCAACTCCAAGAAAGCTGTTTCAGTACAAAACCAATGTCTGTTGTCAGTAATGAACTGGATGAGGGTGAAGAAATGAAAACTTAATCCAGACAAGACAGATGTGTTCCTGGTCAGTCATAAGGCAAATCAGGAAATAGGTATTCAACCTGTGCTGGATGCTGCTGTTACCCAAATTGTGTGGGGCCTGTGAAGAATCCACTCGTGTCCAGATATTAATATGGAGAACTTTAATTAGCTCAATATGGCAGCAAGAGGCTGGGTAATGACAGGATCTTTTGACCTATGTGTATCAGTACTAACTGATGAGACTCACAGCCAGGAAATAAAATAAAAAAAATTTTTATTAAAAAAAATATTCTCAGGAACTCACACATACATACACTTAGGCTTCAAGCAGTCACACAAAGCTAGCAAAGAGAGTAGGAACTATTGGGATAAAGAATAGAGATTGGTGTGATGGGCTATACTATTCCTATCCAACAAGCAGAGATTTGTGTAGCAGAAGATATTCGGACAGAGCTCTGAGAGTCGCAGAGCAGAAGTACAGAGTGATGGGATGCAGGAAGCTATGAACACCCTGGCTGTATTTGGGAGTGATATTTATATTCAATATTCCCCCTGAAGGGGTGTCATGTGTGGAATGCAACGCTTGCTAGAATTTCCCATAGTTAAACAATGGAAGCACTGGTTGTGTTAATGATCATTAATGGCTAGGATATTAAAACTGATGGGCATCAGGATATCTTCTATCGTTTTGAGGAAAGGTGTGAGGGAATACCAGTTTTGCAAGGCAAAGAGTGTCCAGCCACTTTGATTGAATTAATGAATGACTCACTTCCCTGTACATCTAGGAGAATTAGCCCATTTCCACCCTAACTACCAGTCCAAGGGGAGGGGGTCCACATAATTACTACCTGGGCATGTCTTTTAGGAATTTGGGATGGCCTCTTCCTTAGGTTTTCTGAGCACACCTTGAGTCCTTTTATTTGGGAAGCCCTAGTCTACTACCAACCATGTGGAAGGCCAATAAATAAGCCGATGTATGAAATATAGCCATTTAATGAATTATTGAAAGGGAGGGGTATCAGGGCAGGAACACTGTGAACCTAAAATTTCCCCTGAAATCTTAGGTTCACACAGGCTATGTGTACATTAAACATTAGACAGTCTGTAAGCACTTAGAAATGAATGCCGTGATCACTAAAAGTCAAAATGGAGTTCTCAAAAACAAGTCATGCCAGACTAATCTTATCTCTTTTTTTGATAGAGTTACTAACTTGATAGATGAGGGGAATGCTGTGGATGTAGTTTATCTTGATTTCAGTAAGGCTTTTGACAAGGTCCCCCATGATATTCTTGTAAAAATGTTAGTAACCTGTGGGTTAGACAATACAACTGCTAGGTGGATTTGTTATTGGTTGACTAACCGAACCCAAAGGGTGGTCACCAATGGCTCCTCTTCATCCTGAAGAGAAATGACTAGTGGGGTGCCACTGGGTTCTGTCCTGGGCCCAGTGCTATTCAACATCTTTATCAATGACTTGGATAAGGGAATAGAGGGCACGCTTATCAAGTTTACAGATGACACCAAATTAGGAGGGGTAGCTAATATCCCAGAGGACAGGATCCAAAATGACCTTAACAGATTAGGAAGCTGGGCCAAAACTAACAAAATGAATTTGAACAGGGAGAAATGTAGGATACTACACTTGGGCAGTAAAAATGAAATGCACAGATATAGGATGGGTGATGGCAGTACATGTGAAAGGGATCTAGGAGTCTTAGTGGACCACAAGCTGAACATGACTCAGCAGTGTTGTGCAGCAGCTAAAAAGGCCCATGCGATTCTAGGCTGCATTAATAGGAGTGTAGTGTCTAGATCAAGGGAAGTAATAGTGCCACTGTATTCTGCTTTGGTCAGACCTCACCTGGATTACTGTGTCCAGTTCTGGGCACCACAGTTCAAGAAGGATTTTGGGACAACCAATTTGCTTTGTTGCACATTCCCAATAAGAGCAGAAATGGAAAGCTGATTGGTAGGATATGCACAGGGGAGGGGGAGCTTGCTGGTAAGGCAAGTGCCCAGAACCACCAGGTTGGATTTTCACCATAGCGATTGTGCACTGAAGCGACAACTGTCCCCTCCCTCCCGCTTTTCCCTGTTTATTTAAGCAGAAGATCGCACTTCTGCACCTTGGATTTGCTTTTTAAAAAAATACTGTTTGGTGGTGGCAACTGGTGACAGTAAAAATATGGTTAATTCACTCGTGTCCACCATCACAGGCATGCCCATTTGAACAACAAATATGCATGGCTTTGCATGCCTGTGATCTTGAAAAAAACACCATGAAGACAAATGAAAACTGCTGCAAATTGGCACTAGTGCACATCAATCCACATTTTATTGCCTTTTATAGATTAGCCCCTTGTGGAAACATGATTCACCCATGCTCCAATTACTGGCAGAATGGATCTCCTTCTCATGCAGCTGATGCCTGGTTTAGTAGATTGGAGGGGAGTTATGATCATGCCAATAGTGTTACAGTTGTGAATAAATAGCAATTGTGAATGGCAACTGTTCTGTATTCACAATTGCTACTTAATCACAATTGTGACACTATTGCCACAATTTTACACACACAGACCAGTTTACTGGGCATCAGCTGCATGGGGAGAAGGACGTCAATTCTGCTGGCAATTGGAACAAGGGTAAATGACATTTCTGTCAGGTTTTGGGGCCAGGCTGGGAGAGGCTGATACTGGCCTATGTTTTTGGCTAGAAACTATGGCAGAGTCATAGTGCTGTGTTCTTCCATGCCAAGGAAAACATGCTTAGTAGCAGTGGAGGAATATCCTGCTGATGGCCCTGTTACACCCATTGTGAAATTAGACAACTGTTCAATGTACAATATTAACACACTGTGCAGAGGATGTTTGTGTGGTGGAGATAAGCTTAAACAATTTTGTTAGATAGACTTAGGAACAAGTTCATATAGCCCTGGCCTCATTTTTTATTGCCTTATTTATTTTAATCAATCATTAAAAAAAAAAACCAAATTACTTCCATTAAAACATTTTCCCAGGATGGTTTACTAAAACACATCAAGATGAAATACACAATCCAAAATATGCAATCCAAGATATTTTTTGACCTGTCTCTGTTCTTGAATGTTCAGGAGCATACAAGGCCAAAGAAGTATTCTTCACTTGGCCTCTAAGCCTCTGCAGAAATAAATCAGTCCTATTTATATTTTCTGACAATACACTGTCAACATAAACCAGATGTATTTAGCTAAATGCAAGCATCACTTTTCAAGTTAATCTGAACTAAGCTTTCAGTCCTCAAATCATTTACTCTTTAATAAACCCTCAAAAATACTGTGGGGGGGTGAGGGGGTGGAATCCACATTTCATTAAAGTCAGTGGCAAAGTTTACATTGATTATAATGGTTATGGATTTCACTCAGTGGTTGCATCCTGCTGCCAATTATACATATGTAAGGCCTGTAGATTTAATTGACAGTGATTTGTATACACAGACAATGTGACTTATCTGGACTCAGTCTTCTCAAATAAATGTCTTTAAGGATACAGCTTTCAATATTGTATTACAATTCTTTGATACTAGTTGTACCCAGCACAACATACGCCATTAAAAAAACTCCCCCCAAAACTCCTGGTAGACCTCATAACAACCCTGTAAGGTAGGTCAGTGGATTTTAAAATCCCTCCTACCCCTTCTCAGCATTCTACGCTTTTCCCGAAATGACTGTGGATGACTTGCTCTGTTGCCCTGCCGCTGCCCCAGCTGCAACCACCACCAGTTGACTGCCTGGGTCCCGTCACAGGTGACCTGCCACTGCCACAAGTTGACTGCCTGGGTTCTGTTCCACCGCTGCCGCTGCCAGTTGACTGTCTGGGTCCTGTTGCAGCGGCAGCAATGGTGTCCCGCCACTGCCAGTTGACTGTCTGGGTCCCAATCTGGGCCACAGACTGAGTGGCAGGAGTGGATTGTGAGGTGGAGAGGGAATTTGCATGTGGGTGGTGATTGGTTGGGTATGTTTTCTGAGAAGGACCGGTTTAAGGAATTTTGGGGGGGCCTGCAATGCTTTATTTTGCGGGCCCATATGTTTATCTCAGGTCAATGTAACCTAACTCAACCTAAGCTATTCACAGTACAAGATATTCAAATTATTATTAGTAATGTTTTTGCAGGAGGAGGGTTACTATGGGGTGGGGCACAATGATGGGCCTTAAACTGGCCCTGTTTCTGAGCAGCCAATCAGCACACTTGGAAAGGCAACATGCCCAAGAGAATTATATATATATATATATAGATGCTACAGTTGATTTTCTGAGGCTGCTGAACCAGAAATGATTTTTTATGTCATTTTTTCATACAAATGAAAGGTTTGCAAAGCAACAGAAGGGCAGTATATATATTTTTGTAGTAATAAACAGTTTTTGAGGGGTTAATAAAGATGGCTTATTAAAGATGGCCTAAATACCTGTATGGTATAATGGTTCGAGTGTTAAACTACAACTCTGGAGTCTAGGGTTTGAACCCCACTTGGCCATAAAAACCCACTGGGTTACCTCGGGCAAGTCACCCTCTCTCGGCCCCAGAAAAACCCCATGATAGGTTCACTTTAGGGTTGTCATGAGTCAAAAACAACTTGAAGGCACACAACAAGAAAAATACCCTAAAGGCACCAGATCCTGTCTGATCTTGGAAGCTAAGCAGGGTCAACCCTGATTAGTACTTGGATGGGAGATTGCCCACAAATATCTGGTTCTGTAGGCTATATTTCAGAGGAAGGAACTGGCAAAGCCACTTCTGAGTATTGCTTGCCTAAGAAAACCCTATACAATTCATGAGATCATCATAAATGAATAGATGATTTGAAGGCACATAGACACACACACAAAATAAATAACATAAAAGTATACCCATTAGAAATCAGTACATTGAACATTAAATTGTCCTTTCCTAAAGAAGAAATATGTTTCGTACATAAACTACATTCTGAAGAAACATTTTAAAGCACAGTTTTATCTAGACAGAAAACAAACATGTAGCAAGTTTTAATAGGAAAATAAAGTATACAGTGCTCTGTGTAAGCCTTTTATCTGATGTGTAAGTACCCATGCCCTTTGTATAAGCAAGCAGCTGCTTCTTTTACTGAATAGCTCGTTTATATTCAAAGTTTTATATAAACTTTAAAATACTAGTTATACATATAACTAAAATCAGTTTTAGTTGTTAAAAAAATCCTCAGTGACACTGTTTGTATATATTGGACTAATGTTAAAAGTGACTTGTTTATGTCCATGTCTCTCCAACATTCATCTTTAGATTTGTCCAGATCTCCCTAGTAATAAATTGTTGAACCTGTGAAAACAATCTGAATGTGCAAGGATGAAATCACTTTTTAAAGTCACTGAAGGAGTGCCTATTGTTAATATTAAATTTCTAAACATAAGCCTAAATCCAGTTGTTATTCTCTGCTAGTGTAGGCCCACTGAATCAATGGAGTTAATATACGTGTTGACTTACCAAGTTCCTATTTTTTCAGTGGGTCTATTCTGTTTGAGAACAACAGATGGATTTTAAGCCTCAGGATTTTATCAG
Organism: Gambelia wislizenii; assembly: GCA_030847615.1. NCBI lineage: Eukaryota > Metazoa > Chordata > Lepidosauria > Squamata > Crotaphytidae > Gambelia > Gambelia wislizenii. The sequence continues at coordinate 297,534,109 of JAUMIR010000004.1, forward strand.
ATTTGCCCCTTGAAACGTTCTTTTGCTGGCATAAAAATTGATTTTTTTTATGCCAGCAAAAGAACGCCCCCCCCACCCTACTTACCTTCTCTCCAAGCAAAGGCTTCCCCAGCAATGAAGAGGAAGTGAACAGAGCTTCATTCACTTCCTCGTTCAAAATCCTGCAAATTCTTGTGAGAAGACGCTTGCGTGGGAAATTCAAAAATAAAAACAAAAAATAAGAAAGTTAAAGTTTTAAAATGCACTAGAACAAACTTTTAAAACCCCAAGTAAACTGGGGAGGGTCATAAAAAGTGCATAACTTACCTGGATATCACAATCTCACCCGGATGCATTCTGGCTGGACTGGCCATTGACACTACATTCATGTGAGTTAAATGGTGCAAGGTTTCATACGCTGGCAATGCTGGCAATAAAGCACCACCGGGGGATCAACTGACAGCTTTAGCTGTCAATAAAAAGATACGGGTTTTGGCCAGGACATAAACGAGAAAGGGTGACGTCAACTGATATACATGCCCTTTCGCATTTATGTGGTGTTGTTATGACACTGTATTTAGTGCATCTGATAACATCCTTAATGTATATTGAGTTGTCTCTTATACTTTATCTGGTAATACTTTTTTTTTTTTTGCAAAATCTTTTATTTTTCAATGGAGTCCTTTTTTTGAGAGAAATCATTCTAACTCAAAAGTGCTGACCTCAAAGACTACATGTATATTCATCTCAGAGTGCAAGTACTGCATTGGTTTCGTACTGGTTGAAGACAGTTGTGTAGTACCTTGGATTTTATACTTTTTCCATTCAAGGAGCAATTTTTAAACAAACTCCTGAGATACTCCTGTCTGTGAAGTTGAAGGCTTTAATGTCCAGCATCCATAGATTTTCCTTGGTTTTTTTCCAGGCTGTGAGGCCATGTTCTGGAAGAGTTTACTTCGGATGTTTCGCCTGCATCTGTGGCTGGCATCTTCAGAGAATGGTTGGGTAGGAGTGGGTGGGGGGGTTATATACTGTGAACCCCTGTTGGGGAAGATATGTAAATTTGTGTATTTGAATGGTTAGTTTCTGGGTGTAGATATACTTTGCATATCTACACCCAGAAACTAACCATTCAAATACACAAATTTACATATCCTCCCCAACAGGGGTTCACAGTATATAAACCCCACACACACTCCTACCCAACCATTCTCTGACGATGCCAGCCACAGATGCAGGCAAAACGTCAGGAGTAAACTCTTTGAGAACATGGCCTCACAGCCCGGAAAAAAACCCCAAGGAAAATCTATACTCCTGTCTATTTGCTATTGTGGGAATCATGTCTGTGTTGCAGAGCATAGTGGGATACATTTCACTTCAGCCTTCTCCAAGCTGCCCCCCTCCAATTTTGTTAGACTACCACTCCCATTATCCCAAGGAAACATGGCCAGCCATACTGGCTGTGGTTATGGTGTTTGTAGTCTTAACACATCTGACTGAGGGAGCAAGCTTGTTTTCTGCTGCTCCAGAGACTAGAAAACAGAGTAATTGACTCAAATTACAGGAAAAGAGATTGCACCTAAACATTAGGTGGAACTTCCTAACAGTAAGAGCTGTTCGACAGTGGAATACATTGCCTTAGAGGGTGGTGGAGTCTCCTTCTTTGGAGGTTTTTAAACAGAGGCTGGATGGGCATCTGTCAGGAATGCATGGCAGGGGGTTGAAATGGATGGACCTTGTGGACCCTTCCAACTCTATGATTCTACAATTCTATGACTGGCACCAGATTAGGGGTTCTAACACCTGGTGGCTCCTATGTCAGGAGGGCAGTGAAGCCACTCTGGGTTTTAGACCAGACTTAAAAGGAGTTATCCAAGGTGCTAAATCCTATCCCCCAAATAAGTTCATTATTTTGGGTAGCAATTTTAAGGCATCCCAAAACCAAGAATAGGTTTACCACATTACTGATATGGGAGTTACCAGCCGCCCCCAGGTACACATTTAATGCACACAGGACACAGGACACAGTTGTTGACCTCATTGTTGGGAAAAGGGAAAACATGATTCTCCTCCCCTCAATTTTGCAGCTACCAAAAGGGCTACACTGTAACAAAATAATAAAATAAATCACGTTTAAAAGGGCAATTGCAGTTCTAGAAGCCTCCAGAAAGGACAATTATTTAAAACAATCTCCCAATACCTTGTTTTGCTAAAAAATAAAAATAAAAAAAAAATACTTCCAGGCACTTTTTCCAGCACTGCAGGGATGTTGCCTCATGTGTGGGTTGCTTCTCCCATTTCCTTAGAGGAGGATGTGCTGAGTTCTTTTTTTCCCTGCAGTGGAGGAAGAACAGCCTCATGTGAATGAGAGGGAGGAGTGACCCACAGGAAGATGTCCTTCTGCTGCTGCTGAAACTAAACATATCACAGGAAGAACCAATATTCATTTCAGTTTTATTTCAGTATATGGCCTATGGTAGCTTCTGCGGAAAGGGGAAAAATGCCCCCTGCTGAGCTTGCCCACTTGTGGTGTAAATTGACCTGCAACAGATTATGGACTTTATCAGACCACCTCACTTTAATGTTCTTTTGCTGGCATAAATTGTGGCGTTTTTATGCCGGCAAAAGAACCTCCCCCCCCCGTACCAGACCTACCTTTACTGGAATTAAAGAGGCTTCTCCAGCATTAATGGAGCTCAAACAGAGCTCCATTTACTTCCGGGTTTGAAATCTCCTGGATCCTTGTGAGAAGTTAAGGAAAGCATAAAAACACACTCAAAAGTTCCAATTACACGGTGTGTGTGTGTGTGTGTGTGTGTGTGATAAAAAGAGCGTACCCTACCTGTCTGTCCTGATCGCACCCGGAAGTGTTTGCCCATTGATGCTGCATTCACATGAGTACAATGGTGCACAGATTCAAACATCGGCAATCCTGGCAACAAATTGCTACCAGAGAGCAATTGACGGCTTGTGCTGTCAATAAAATAGGATGGTTTTTAAACAATATATGATCGTGAAAGGGCAACATCTGGTACATGTGCTGTTTCGCAATCATTAGGCATCCTTATGATCCCATATTTGACTTGTCTGAAAAAGTCCTATGTTAGTCTGTTGCTCCAAAAAGCAACAGTATCCTGCAACATTAAATTTCTTTGTGGCCTAAACTCTGATGAACTATAATCTTCATTTCATGTTATCCTTACATGGCAGGTTTATATGTCTTATTCATCCATCTTTTATTCTCTTGTTTGATTATACATTTCTAATCTGCATTTTCAAGCTGAAGTGAAGGACAGAGAAAATGAGGACAACAACCACTTTATTGTTGAATTTCAATAACATTTTATCCATTTTTAATTTTTGCAGCCCAGAACCTATGTGAGGTCAAAAAGCATGATTGTGAGCAGATATGTGTGAATACACCCGGATCTTATGTCTGCCAATGTTATGATGGCTATGAACTCCTAGAAGATGGGAAGAACTGTTTCCGTACGTATCTTTTTTCAGTTGCTCTTTACAAATTCACTGTGATAAAAGTTTTAACATACCTCTTACTTCCTGAAAGTATTCTTATTCACCTATAAAGCTTAACAATAATGTTTGGGATTGTAAGGTTAACTCTGAGCACACCCAAAGATATGTGCAGCAGTAGCAATAATATCTTTTTGTCTGCAAACATCAGAAATTGTGTCATATCGGAAATTACTGAAAGAAAGTCTTTTCAGTGTAAAAAGCAGTTTGCATGTGTGATAATGGGCTTTCCCCCATTATCTGGCCAGCACAGCCAGCCAGGTAAACAAAGGGTTAACTAGGTGTTGAGAGTAAGATTACAGTTTATTGGGGGTCAGCTCATGAAGAAGTAACAGGTCATGAGAGATAGATAACCAATGAAGATGTCCAGCAGGTACTACCTCCTTCCACAAGTCCCCACCTTCGTATGCAGCAATAGCCAAGGCACTACCAGGTGCAGCTTCATTTCCACAGCCACAGGAGGCATGTTTCTAGCTATTCTTGAGCATCAAAGGAGGATGGAGCAGCCTTATGCTGGGGTGGAGGCTGTTCCTTCTTCCCTCTGTGCTCAAAAGCAGCAGAATGAACCCGGTTGCACATAGCCAATCAGTAACAAGAAGATGGAGCTGCTTTGGGCAGCCTCCCATCTGTTTGATACCAGGGAAGAAGCGGCCAGGCAGAGCCTCCATTGCTTATCTGCTTCCCATAAGTACACTAGTAAAGACTTAATGGTCCACCATCATGATGTAGGATCTCATTCATTGACAACAACCTATGGCCAAACTGCACTCTAATTAAACACTAAAGTCTGAATCCTATTATTCATCCCAACTAAGTATTACTTAGTTATTTCAAAAATTAATTGTTGGACCACCAACAGGATTCAGGCTTTAGTGTGCAGCTAACAATCACTTTTTTATTCCAAAATAAGCATGTGTTATTTAAATCTCCCATGTCTGCTTTTTATATACCCTACACCTGTGTTGGGAGTTAACAAAGAAAGACAGTTTTATTGGTGTCAGTGTAGTTTGTTTCATTTTTCAGCTCCTATGCATGGGGGAAGAGGCTGTTTAGATAAAAACCAGATGAGAGGATGGTTTAAATCTCCACCACTCCTTGGCTGGTCTTGATCTTAACTGGGAACGCACACACTTACTTTAGAGTTAAAAAATCAGAAAGAGATTTAGCTGCATACTATATGTGTAATTTGACTCCTAATTATAATTGATTTTCATATTACTGTGGAGTCATGCTAGATTCTTAAAAGTCACTTCCATTCTCATGAAGAAAGTAACATGAACTCTGTGGATTGCAGCCAAACCAACTTTTCTACTGTTCAGTTTCATTTTGCAGTATGAGAAATGATCCTAGTTGCTATGGTTGAGATCCATAAGCTATCAGCTCACACATTCCTTGTTGAAATGGAAGGTTCCACTGGATGAAAAGAAGTGGCCACAAAAAGCTCAAGTGTGATGTAAACACTTATAACACTCCCATGGGGATAGGAGGGGAAAATAACTCATGCACAGTAGCAGTTTCCATAAGTAGAGGAACTATGGTAGAGGCAGGAAAACCCTCAGCTGCATCCCACAAACTAATGCCTTTTAATGGTACAGATTATTTGGGCAATCAATAAGAGGGGCTGCCATGGAACCTTCCTTATTCAGAGAAAAGCTATTGGTCCCTCTAGTCTAGGATTGTGGAAACTGTCTGTTACTTTCATTCCAGGGCTTTAGGCAGCCTTACCTGGAGTCTCTAAGTATTGGACCTGGAGTCATTTACATGCAAAACATATAATCTATTACTGACCTATATTATGAGCAGTGATAGCTAATATATTGTCACCAATGTCCTGGGTTGTTGGGCTGTTTCCATCTCGTTGGCTTCCTTTATCAGGCTTTTAGGAGAACATCTTATTTCATTAAGAGGTGTTGCTAGATGCTAGATATTTGACTTTCTCAGGCTCCAGTTTCAAAAAGTATGCTAAGAAGTATATAAAACCATACTGATTCCATCATGTGTTCAAATGTGTTTTTTTTTTAAATTAGGCTTATAAACACAGCCACACTCCAAGACTTCTCCAGTTGTAAGCAAAACAGCTTCCCACAGCTGTACATTCTCTTCTGCTATTTTCACATTCAAAGTCTAAAACCCATAAAACATACTGCTGTAACAGTAACAGCTGTTTCATGTTACCACTTTGCATGAGGAAAGGGTCATTCTTGAATTGTAATGAATACTTTACATGCACTTTCAAGTTACGGAATGCACAAACAAGTTTTTATACAATTGCATATATTTTCATTTTAGAAATGTCTACAGTGTTCTTTCTTCTTGTTGTTTTTTTAAAGTGTACACATTTGTTATAATACCTCATGTTTTAGGTCTTCCTGATATCCCCTCAAAGACCATCTTTTTAACACACTGGTCACATTGCATTGAATCAATCTGCTGGTGAAAGCCATTTCAGAAGTACTCCTGCCCACCAGGGCATCTGCCAGTTTATATCCAAATCTGCTCTAAAGGGCTGGAAAACCTTCTAGTGCAGATATTCTGGGTATGGGAAGGGAAGAGAAAACAAGGGGCTTGTCTAGACAAGAAGAAATAATGCACATAACTGTGCATTATAGCCAATTCACAGCAGCATCATTTTGTTCTCACAGTGCTTTCTTCAAAAATGATAGGCTGCAAAACTCTCCACACTCATGTTCACACAGTTGCAAATCAAGATGGCAACCATGTTAATTTTTTTTGCACAGTGGGGGCGGGGGCGAGGAAGGTGAAGGGAACCCAGCTGTGCCCGGAGACAATGAGGAGGGTGGCCGTAAGGAAGAGGAGGAGAGCTGCCCACCCTTCACCCATCCTGATGGCTGTGGCCTCCAGTTCCAGCTACAAAGTGATGGGAGGAGCCACCTGAACAGCTACTGGTTGTGGAGAAGGAAGAGGAGGGTGGCTCTTCGTTGCTCTGGCTTTGTCTTGCCTTCCTGTGTTGGGCTGCTCCTTTCCTCATGCCTGTCCACTGAGCTCAATGTCAGTGGGCTTTGGAGGGTGCAGGACAGGCATGAGAGAAGGAGCAGCCCAACCCTGGAAGGCGAGATGAAGCTGGAGCGGCGAAGAGTTGCCCTCCTCTTCCTTCTCTGCAACCAGCAGCGGCCCAGGCAGCTCCTTCCATCCCTTTAATTGCAGCTGGAATCAGAGGCTGCTGCTGCTGGGATAGGTGAAGGGCTAGCAGCTCCCTCCTCCTCTTCCTCATGATGGCTGCCCTCCTTATTGTCTCTGTGTGCTGTTGGGTTCCCTTTTGACAGTTTTTAAAAAAATCAAAGTTAAAAAAAAGGGCATGATCAGTAGTGCTTCCAGGTGCTTGATGGCAAGCCCACCCCTGCACGCTCCAACCAATCAGATGTTGAGTTCTTCCCTCTCCAGACTCTGCAACAAATTGCATAGGTTATCCCAACAAGCAGGAATGAGCATTTACTTTAGAGTGTTAAAAAAAATTCAGGAAAAGTTTGTGAAGGCTTTCCCCACAGAGTATTTGGAGTTTTCCCCCCTCCTTCTGAATACATTGAATTGCCATGGGATCCCACTGGGACAAAAGATATTCTGTGTTCTGTAGTTTGAGGTTTCCATGGCTTGAAAATATTCCCCCCCCCCAAAAAAAAATCCCCAAAAAAGCAAACCTCGATTTTGCAATTTTACATAAGGGACCAATTTATTACCCCATTGCATATAATGATACTTGAGAATCCACAGAAGCATCAACGGGGATTCCTGGAACCAAACCCCAGTGGATACCAAGGACCCACTGTCTAAACTTAAGGGAATAAAATCCCAAGGGACACATGCATCCCATGGTCCAAGCAGAGAGGTGCCTCACTCTGTGGTGTCACTAAAGCTGGTGTAACCCCTCCCCTGACAGTGTCACCTGGTGCGGTTAAGTGTCTCCACACATACCCCAGTGCCACCACTGGCCTCACATCTCCACTTTGGGGTAAGGTACTCCCTGCTCCTTAGACTATGACTTCCCCCTCTAAAGGGGAAATTCCTAAAGCAATCCAATGAGGACTGAATGTTCTCAATAATCATAGAATGCTAACTGATTGTTTATGAGGAAATGGAAAATGAGGGGCATGAAATGGTATAGCCTAAAGGTATAGCCTTCAGAAAATAATTATATTCAATACAGTTCTCCCAGTTGGTGTTAGGATAGCCTAATGGAGGACATGGCTGACTCACTGGGACAGTTGTAACAGTTTGTTGCAGGTTCCAGTTATTGGAATATGAATGGCAGTTTGAGGTCTTGTCTATACATTCAAAATAATCCAAACAGCATGCGAACGTACGGCGATCCATTCATACGGACATGTGCATGAATATGTATCATTTGGAACGTGGGGGGGGGGGCAGCCAAATCCACTGCAAAGTCCATGTGTGTTGCATCCGGGGCTTTGTCTGCATTTTTTAAAAAGCTCTGTATGACATACGGGTGTGCGATCGTTTAAACACTAGCACTTGCACAGATACGAACAGGCAACATAATTTGATTGGCTGGATGAGCATGGTGGCGGGGCTAGCAAACAGGGAAAGCACCTGCGGTTGCCATATTGGATTTTCGGCTAAGCGAGAGTCCGGTAAGTCGGTAAAACAGCGATCTTATTCTTTCTTTCTTTCTTTCTTTCTTTCTTTCTTTCTTTTTGTAAATACAAACTATCGCTTGTGTGCACCATGGGAAACTGTTTTGTTTTTTTAAATTGGCAGCAGCAGATTTAAAATAACAAGTAAATCATTCACGGCTTATGTAGCCATCTTGGCTAGGGGGTCATGTGGAGTTTAGGGGGGCTCTTTTGACCATGAAGATGGGTCACATCATTGTGAATGACTGCTTTTTTGGACATGTTCATATTTTCCCCCTTCGTGTAGACAAGACCTTGGTTAGTATAAACTATGAATGAGCACTTTGGTTCTTCTGGGTGCCAATGTCATGCTACCTGCAGGTTGTAAGCTGCTACAAGCCATTTAAAGCAAGGAAAATACTAGCTTCATGTGGAATTTTCCTTCTTTTGCTGATGCATTTTGATGGCAAATAACCACAAACCATTTAAAGCAAAGAAAACACTTGTTTTAAATGGCATTTTCCTGGGTTACGGTATTTCTGAAATTTGACAATACAACTTGCAATTTCAGTGGTGTAGTTTTCATTCGTTTGAATTTTCAAGGTGCTTTCAGAGACTGTATTTTACTCACCTGTAGTATAAACATTCCTCCGCAAAATCCTGGACAAAGCAGGCCACAGGGAGAGAGCAGCCAAAAAAGGCTGGCCAAAGGAAAAGGCTGGCTCAAAGCTGGTCCAAAGCAGTTCCAAAAAAGGGGGATCAAGCTTCATATCAAATTAAATCTAATTAAATCAAATATAGCCAATTTGAATTTAAATTTAAATTAAAGTAACTCATTCACACACCCAGAAAAATAAGATATCAGTCACACACAATCACACACACTGCTGGGCTGCCCAATCATACAACCATGCATGTACAACCCAGCTAACTTAGCTCTCCCGCATAGCTCCAAACAACAGGTTCCAGGTGATTAATGTTCTCTCTTCTTTGATCCAGTGAAAAAGAGGAGGAAGCCAAGGGCAGCAAAGGGTAAAAATAGGCCCTGCCTGAACCCTGCCCCTGCCTCCTCCTAGCCAGGGTGTGTCTACGCCTTGGCCAACCCCTGTGCTCCTCTCCCTGCCCATCATTAAAACACCTCCCCTGGATCCACCATTCTTGAAGATCCGGGGGGGGGGTGTCTGTTATAGTTGCTATATGAGAATTAGCTAATTTAAAAAATAATATACTGTAATGTAAAAGCATCAGGGGGGGGGGAAATCTGCTGTACAGCAACTGCACCATACTTTGATTATAATGTGTATCCAACATAATGGGAATTAAAGAATATGCACACCATGCACAGAGGAATAAAAGGGGCAGTATCTTATTGAGAGGCCAAATAATGATGATTCAAGTAAAAAAAAAATAGAACTTAATAGATTTATATTTCTACTTATATCTCTGCTTTACTGCTATTAGTTGACTTGGACATTGAAGGAGTGGGGATAGAGCCTATTTTATTGTTTATTGTTGACTAATTTTGGACTGTGTAACATAAAGTAAAACTTAAAAAAATATTGTTTGGTGTTAGACAAAGAGCAAGTCAGCAACTACTTTTGTGGTTTCAGAATAATGTTGTGATATACATTTTCCCATTGATTGGTACTTTAATGCTGTGGTTAGAACAGATTGGTGTTATTACCTTTTTGTCTCATGTGTCATCTAGAAATTTGTGCTTGGTTTTTTTTTAAAGGAAAGCTAGTTATTACTTTTAATTTTCAATAAATGCTCCATATGACAGTCTTCAGCCTGGAAAGAGGAAGACTTTTGCCAGGAAAGAGGCTACACCTCCTACAAGATGGAAAGCCTACATTTCCTGGATTCAAACCAATTACTTAATTCAGTATAAGCAGAAACTCCCATAATGAGATAGAATATCATCATCTGCTTGTCTGATGAAATTAGTTTTGGACAGTTCTCCCAAGGCTGTCTAGGTCATGGCAGAGTTATAGTTCTGAGATTATGGGGGAATGCATTAATCCAAACAAACTGACATTGCTAAGAATTAAAAGTAAAATAATTTAGGAGTGTGAAAAGAAATACAACAGGATCTAGCATCTTGTTCATAATGGCTTAGTTGGCAATGGAAGAAAAACCTCATCCCATAGGATTTATATGAAACAGAACATGCTATTTTCATGGGCGAAATTGGAAATGTTGGTTTTCTAACTAGTCCAAATAATCTTCTAAGAAACCATTCTGGGATTTTGCATGTAGCCTTTGTTTCTCATAAGACTTAAATAGAATTGTTAGTCCCCAACAAGAGCAACCCTATTGAAACAATGGAAATTTAGTAATTCAACACTTATGAAAGTTTCGCTGATACAATAGGGCTACTCCAGTTTGATCCAACAAAACAATATAGGCCTAATTCTATAAAATAACTGTCAAAGAGTATACAGAGATAAATATAGCTCTGTTTCAAGTATTGAGAATGCATGGAGAAATATGGAATTTTCTGCAGGAGGTGTCATTAACAGTTTTGTTTAGTGTTCAGCTTTGTCAAGAAAGTTTTACACTATGTTTATATTTAGAGAATGCAAACACTGGAATAACGACAGTGTTTTCTTCTTGAAGACAAAGAGAAATGAAAACCAACATGCTTTCGCTATGAAGTTGCCTGAGGGCTTGTCTACACTGGTGGGAAACCCCCAACCTTGTAGCCACTGCGGATGTTTTTGATCCACAGAAGCCTTATAAATGCCATACTCACTGGGGCTTCTCTGGAGTATCCCACCACAGTATAATCATAGGCGAACTCTTGATGATGTGAAAGGTTGGTCCAACACTGATCATGTGTCCTATATGTCACACTATTTCCAGCCATATGGCTGGGGCTGTTCCAGGTTGTGTGTGTGTGTGTGTGTGTGTTTGCTCATGCATGCAAATATATATTGTTCCAGAGTACTGTATTACTGGATAGGGGGAGATACGCTTATACAGATATTGTGCAGAATTGAAATTTTTTAAAAAATTAAGCACCAGAACAGAGACCCATCCCCCAGCTTCGCACTGAAGCTAATCTGAGGCCGCCATAATAATCCATATGTTTTCCACCTATGTAATCCAAGGTTTTCCACTGAAATGCAGAGCAAACTGCGAATCTTTCAGACCTGGATTTTCCTGCAGAAACCCCAATGAAGATTCAACTGACTGTAAATGTCATGTGGCAACTGTACTCTGAGTATAGTTTTGTGTTGTTTTTTTTTCATGTAGACAAGCCCTTGAGATCTTGGGGTCTTATTCCTTTGTCTTAGCCTAACTTACCTCACAGACTAAGGACAAAATAGCATGCATGTCCATTTTAGTTCCCTGAACCAAGACTGGGTAAAAATATAGTAGGTAAACAAATCAGAATGTACTATTAAGACATGCTGTACAGGGTTTACATCATCAGTTTGGCAGTATAGAGGAACAAAGCTAGCTTTTCCAGTACAGCAAATGTAGAGTTGCCAGCTCCCAAATGGAGATTGTTGCTCATTCCTTTGGGACACCAGGAGAAAATGAAGCTGCTGTCTGTGTTTCCTCTTTCCACTAGTTTAGTCATGTTTGCTTTTACACCACCCCGGCTTGCTCTCAAGGGTGTCAATCTTGCTGGGTGGGGAAACTGAGGCATTCATCCTCCCTCTCAGTTTTCCAGGAGAGAGTGAGACCACCAGCATCCTCAGTTGTTAATATTAAATCAAAGACTTCCTCCAAGAAATCCTGCAGATAGAGTGCTAAAGTGATTCCTTGGCTGATCACTATAAATTGAAACAACAGCACTGATTGGAAGAGGAGACAACTGAGCCCCAACACTGCTTTATACTCCTTGGAAAGAGAAAAAATCGGATATTATAAATAAAGTAAAAGCAAAAAATAAAGAACAGCTGCTCAGTTGTGTCCCCATATTCTTAGCATAGCTTTAAATAATATGAAACTGCTAAAGGATTGCCTTAGATCTGCCAGAGAGGTTTAATATGCTTTCTAAAGAAATTTATACTTGTTGGACAAATCTCTTTCAGTAACTTAATTGATGAGTCTGTCAAAATGAAAACAAGTAAGAAATTATTTAAGTAGAAGTTTCCTTCACTGTTGTAATAAGGGCTTTTTTGTTGTTTATATGAAGCAAATGTTTGATAACTTTATTTCTCTTTTCCATGTAAATCCAAGAAGCTGTTTCAGTTCTAAATCATTCTATGTCCATGTAATGGATGAGAATGAACAAGTTGAAGCACTCCAGACAAAACAGAGGTGTTCCTTGCCAGTCGTAAAACACACTAGAGAACAGGGATTCAGCTAGTTTTGGATAGAGTTGCATTTGCCTGAAGTAAGTTTACAGTTTGGGTTCGAATTCAGGCTTGAGCCTACAGCCTAAAGTTTTAACAGTAGCCAATAGTATGGTTGCCAGATTGAAAATTGGAGAACACTATTGCACTTTTAATGTTTGTGTAGAACAAGGAATTTCAGCAGGTATTGCTTGTCACACAACCAGATAACAAACAACACCTGCTGAGTGTCCCTCTTATACACAGCCATTAAAGGTCCAGGAGCCCTCTCCAGTTTTCACTCTGGCAACCCTAGCTGAGGAGTGCCTTTGCGGAGCTAAAACGAATACAACAACTGCATCTGTTCTTGGAGTTGTCTGATAGCCATGGTGATGTGTGTGTGTTTTTTGGGGGGGGGTTGTTTTGTTTTGTTTTGTTTTTGCCTTATCTACATGGACAATTTACCTTGGCTTGCCCACATCTTAGAGCCCTGCACCTGATACAATGCAGGGCATTTTCCCTGTTCTGCCCCCAGGCAGTCCTCATGACCCCCGGAGTAGAAACAGGGCTCAGATGGGGGCATTCCAGGGTAGGGCCCAATACAGCATTCTAAAATAATACCCGCTTTACTCCACTGCTGCCAGGAAAAGACGGAGCTTGTTTACAGAAGCCTGTCACTCCAGCTGCCAGTTGCCCTTATTGTTCTGGGTCCAGGAATGGGTCCCGCAGCATGTGATCAAAGCTGGTTGCATGCAGAGGGCCTTTGGTCACTTGTTGTGGCTGGCTTCCTTGATGCCAGGATGGCAAGGACAATTGCGGCTGTGGAAACAGCGATGAGCTGGCATTCCTGTCTGGACTCCATCCTGTCCACTGGACTCCATCCTGTCCACTGAGGTAACAGTGGAGACATGGGCATGATCCGCAGTGAGGATATGCCAGCGGAGAGCCAGTGTATCCTGGCTCATGTAGATGAGCCCTTAATTACATGCCATTTTGGATTCCTGTAACACACTCAACATAGGCTACCCTTGAAGAATGTTCAAAAACTTCAGTTGTCCAAAGAGTTGCAGCCAAATTGTTTATTGAGCTGATTGGAGCGAGCACACAGTTTCTTATTACTGTACCATCCCAACCACAATTCAAAGTGCTGATGATGATGACCTATAAAACTGTATATGGCTTGAGTCCAAGCTATATATTGGACTTCTTCTTGCTGTCCTGTCACCCACACAGGCATGTCTATAAGGAACATGGGAAAGAGCCTTCTTGGTGGCTTCCTCCAGGAACTCTCTGCTTAGGTAGGTCAGACTAGCTCACTCAATGTCTTTCTATCAGCCTGTGAAAACTTGTTTTAGTTCTTTCAGTTTTTATGACAGCTTGGGAAGTGTAGGCCATGCGGTACAGACAGACAGATAGCCAAGGTCATTGTTGTGACCTCCCTGTGTTGGATAGCTGAATGAGCAAATGGGAGTAGTGTGTTCTAGCAGCCAATCCTATGGCAGGAAACTGAAATGGGAGGGACGTCTGTGTGTTTGAAGTATGCATGACAGTTGGTGAGAGTCAGTTAAGCTCTGAGTTTTGAGTGGAAGTGAGCTAATGACAGCTGGCTGGAGCAAAAGCCTATGTGTGTGATGTATGAGAGGCTTGAATGAGGTAAAATGGTGTACAGAGGTTACTAATTTGGCACAGAGGAGTGAGTGGACAAAAAAGCGAATGAGGCTAGGAAATAAGGAATGACATTATAAAGGTATAAGTACTAGTTAAAACAAAAGATTCCACCCTGAAGTATGTTTATTCCCTTTAATAAAGTTGTCCTTTGTTGTTAATGCAAATGTATACTCTGGCTTATTCCTACAGAATAAATATAATTAAAGACAAGCGACCATAATACACTATCCACACATTTAGGTTAAAGGTATAACCTTGGTTCAAAAGAGGGAATTAAGGGAACCTTATAAAGGGAGGAACAGAGGGTAGAGGCTGAACCCTGAGGTAAAGTGGGCCTGGCGCTTTGAAGTTGCCCTCAACCACCTGGTTGTTGTGAGTTATCGCAGATTTGGTGGCAGTGTTACTTTCCCCATGTCCCCTGAAATTTTTTGATAAAATGTCTCCTGAACCATCTAGGGACTGGAGGACAATTTTTCTCATCTTTTTTGGGGTGGAGAACAAGAGCTAATATGGTGTGGTGGTTTGAGCACTGGACTGCGACTTTGGAGACCATGGTTTGAATCCCCACTTGGCCAAGAAAACCCACCAGGTGACCTTGGGCAAGTCATACTTTCTCAACCACAGAGGAGGGCAATGGCAAATCCCCTCTGACCAAATCTTGTAAAAAAAATCCCCGTGATGCATTCATCTTAGGGTCATTATAAGTTGGAAACAATTTGAAGGCTTACAGCAACAGCAACACCTGGACCATTCTGGACCAAAGGGATACCTTTTTTTCTCAAATCCAGAAGTGACTTGCAGTTCATTAATTTATTCAGAAAAAGGCCTTTCCAAGGCCCAGAAAGGGTGCAGGTTTGATATTAAAAGAAAAATTGAAGACATTGGGGAACACAGGGTATGGTCTTTCTGGTTTCAGTGAGGAATATGTGTGATTATTTCTCACTCTTGTTGTATGATATGATAGCAGACAAATTCTAATAAATGAATCCCTGCCTATCAAAGAAGCCAGACTTGTAAATATTATTCTGTTCCCACTGCACAGTCATTATCACTTTTGATTCCTTCTAAACTGTAAATTGTTCTGCACAATGACAAATGAAATTTCAGTATTATGAGTCAGGTTTATTTTGTCTGTGCTGTGATGTTCAAGGAACAGAGTAGCTCATTGACTGCACTAATGCTTAAAGTTCTTTTAGAATGACTAGAAGATGCTTATTGTATGTCAGACAAAGTACAGCACAATTCCTACATTCATGTGCTCTTTGTCATCTAAATATTCATGAAAGTAGCACTTACTGGAAGGATTGGCAGCCTTATTTCCATTTTCCCAACCCTTGCAATCCAGAAGTTCATTTCTCAATAGTTTCTTGCAAATCCCCCACAGCTGATAAGAACTTGCACAGGATAAGTTGCACATCCAACATTCAAGGAAGGGTGAAGTTCTTCCTTTCCCCATGGATGTTTCTTTCCTTCCCAATTACACACTACAATGTTGAATCCAAGATGTCAGAAATCACCATCTGAACACGCTTTAGTCTGTGTCAGCTACACAGATAGGACTGTAGACATACATTGTAAGGAGGGTCAGTTTAAATGAATGCTATGCTCTTTGCATATGGCAGAGCAGTCCAAACTGGACTGTTATAATTGCTAAATTTAAAACACAAATGTCTGCCACTTTCATCAGTATCTGAGACTAGCTGCTCCCTAAAGACTTTATCAGATGTGGCAAAAACCATGTCATTAGGATGCAACAAGAGCACAAAGGGCTGAAATTATCAGATGATGTCATTGTTTAGCCGTTCCCGCTGTATCACACTGGCGTGAATGAAGTGTCACTTTTTATTGATGGCTTAGTCCATCAATAAAAAGTGATGCCTCATTTGTGCCAGTGCGACCCAGTGGGAGTGGGTAAATGATGAGGACATCTGATAATTTTGCACTTTGAGTTATCGTCGCATCCTAAATGATGCGGGTTTTTGGTGGTATTTGCCTCGTCTGATAAAGTCCTAAATGTACATTCAGTCATACATTTCTATACTCTGGCAAGCTCTGTTAAATTTGCTCTTGTTTGTTTTTCAGTTGTGAACTACTGTGCTTTGAATAACCAGGGCTGTCAACATGAGTGTGTTAACACTGAAGATTCCTACTACTGTCAGTGCCGGAAAGGGTTCATTCTCAATCCAGATAAAAAAACCTGTAGACGTAAGTGTTCTCAGACTTCATAAGCAATGAGTGGCAAACACATATTAACAGTCACTTACAAGAGAAGGGGTAATCTTATCGCAAGAGGCCACCAAAGCATAATAATCCTAGGATAATAACTCCTTTGGTTGGCATCTCCTGGATGACATTATCCCTATTCTGTGGTTGTAGCATGAGAGACCATTTAAAAAGCAGGTTTTTAAAAATCAAATCTGTTAATGACCACCTTTCCTGCAACTGCCCCAGCTGATTTACAGTGCAAAAGTTAAACTCCCATTTTATGGCAATTTTGGGAGTGGTCATGGGTGTGATATGGCCTGGGGAAATGTGATCAGGGGAGAAGGAGGATAAATGAGACAATAATTTAAAGCAGTTTATGCACATTTATTGTTTTCTTGTATGTGTATCCATATGATACAAGTAGCATAAAGTCCATATTTTTACACAAGCATAAGACATTCCTAGTGTATGTATAACACATTCTATTCCTATATTTATAGGGATCCATAAAACTTCATGTATTTTTATATTGTGAAAAGAAAATATCCAGCTTTTAGGCAAAACTGCTTTTAGGAAGGTGCTAGCTGAGAAAGAGAGATTTATTTTTAGGACAGTGTGTTCACTTTTTGTACCTTCTGCTACTGTCCTTTCAAACATGTTTTCCTAATCTTCAGGTCCGGACTACTGTGCTTTGCAAAATAATGGCTGTCAGCAGGAATGTGTCAATACAGATGAATCCTATTTCTGCCGATGCCAGCAAGGATTTACTCTTAATCCAGATAAGAGAACTTGCAAAAGTATGTTGTCCTAAAGTGTATAGTAAGTTCATCTGCTTTTACTTTTCAACATTACTGTCCTACACTTGCTCCCCTCTCCCATTGTTGATCTCTTTCCTTGGTAAAGCAGAAGTTCTGAATGTGCCTGAGAAACTGCTTCCTCCCTATGTTTCATTATAATCCTTAAAACTAATCTACCCCCTACAGATATACAAATATTACATTTGCCTCACATTTGTGGGACTTCTTTCCTTTGGAGTTCTTCTGAAACCAAACACTCACCATATTTCTAAAGCACTGCGCAACTTTTAAAAATTACACTGCTTCATGATAAACAAGACTTACTATAATTGGGGGAGGTATAAAACGGAGCATTTACTCTTTATGTTAATAAAGATAACAACAGGTACAGGATGTTTTTAAGAAGCATGCATCTAAATATGCATCTATGGGGTTGTCCAAATGGCGAAAAAAACTCACAGAGTGCAAGGAGAATCCTACCTGTCTTAATGGCATTCTGCCTGATTTTGCCATATTGTGAAGGAGGGGGGCCAAAACTGACAAAAGCCTTACCAGAAAAGCCTTTGCAGCTTTTCCCGTCTTTTTTAAACAACAACATGCGGGTGCACATTTCTGCTCATTAGGGTAAGCAAGTCGATCTGATTTGTTTGCCCAAATGAGAGGACGCTGATTGGCCAGATGAGCACAGGGGGCAGGGCTTGATAGCAAGGCAAGTGCCTGCTGCTGCCATGTTGTTTTTTTGCCTTAGCGGGCAAACACTAAGGTGAGAAAATGAGGTATTGGGTTTTTTTTCTTTTTCTGCTTTTGTGTTAAAGTGAAAAAATCACTCAATCGCACCTTGGATACTTTTTTTTTTTAAGTAATTGTCGGCAATTTCAGGTAAGTGCAAACACAAGTAAATCACTTGTGGCTGCCATGTTTCCTAGTGGGCATGCAGAGCTTAAGCGGGCAGAAAAACTATTAGGACAGGTTGCAGCTGCTGCAAAATGTCATTAGTATGAAGAACTCTGTTTTTTATGGGTTCGTATAGACTAGCCCCCAGTTACCAGAAATTACAAGATCCATTCACTTTGGACAATAACGTGTATATATACTGAATTTTATAAGACAGAAGCTACCCAGAAAGGCTGCCTATCTTAGGTCTTGTCTATATGAGTGGAGGTGGGAGGATACGAACACATTCGGAAAGGCAGGTGTTCACAATGATGCAAACTGCCTACATGGCCAAAAGACTCCCCTAAACTCTGCATGACCCCCTAACCAGCTGGCTCCCGTGAATGATTTACTCACAATTTTAAATCTGCTGCCATCAAAAACAATTTCCCAGGGTGCACAGAAGCAACACTTGATATTTACAAATAAATATACAAAAAAGAGTATAAAATTGCTATTTGATTGACTTACCGGACCCTCGCTTAGCCAAAAATCCAACATGGCGGCCGCAGCTGCTTTCCCTCTTTGCTAGCCACACCCCCATTCTAATCCAGCTAATCAGATTGTACTGCCTGTTTGTATCTGCGTAAATGCGATCGTTCAAATGTTTGCACATTCACATGTACAGAGCTTTTTAAAAAATATCTATACGAAGCCACAGACTTTGCACATGGACTTTGCAGTGGATTTTGCTGCCCCCCGTCCAAATGACATGTATTTGTGCAAATGGCTGTTTGAACAGATCACTATACTTTCGCATGCCGTTCACATATTTTTTATTGTATAGACAACACCTTAGTTTTCATACTTACAATGTTTTAGAAATGCCATTGTTCCAGCATATTGTGAGAAAAACAGCGTGGCAGCCACCACAAAATATGGAAGCCTCTGCTAGCGGGTACTGTACTGTACTGTACTGTGGAGAATATCATGTTTTGTGATCCAGGGGACAAGAGAATTTGCACTAGAAAAAAATGGAATTTCTGGAGCAAAGTATTTCAGGCAAAATATGATGGTATCTGCCACTTCTGATACGAAACGTCTGAAGCATCACTGTTGGTGGTAGGCTTCAACAGATATTATTGTGTAGGGAGAAAGCTTCTACAACTGCTGAACTATGCTGTGTGGTAATGCTGAGCCTGCTAAGATCATCTGAGAACGCTAGTAAATTATATAATAAATGTGCCAGATTTCTAGTACACAGAGACATTGCAACTAGAAGTGCTAGAGTTTTGGAAACTTTATCTTCCTGATGCTATTCTCTTGTACAAGCATAACTGCTTTCAGAGACCTCAAACAAACTGTTTATTTGATTTTGCCTGACTGAGAACTGAATGAAAATTGTAATGGCTTTACATACTAGTTTTTAATGAATGCTTTAAAACTTCCTTTGCTTCTCAGCATTGTTCCTGATATGATTACTTGTCTTCATGTATCATAGGAATAAATGTCTGTGCCTTGGGGAAACATGGTTGTGAACATGAATGTGTTAACACTGAGAGTTCATATGTGTGCAGATGTCGAACTGGATATACCCTGAACCATGACCATAAAACATGCAGAAGTAAGTACGCTGCAGTTCTGGAAGAGTTAATTTGTATAGTGGACAGAGTTCTGAAATAAACAAACCTCTGCTAGAAATATCCTAGGGGTTACTTTTAAAAATAAATAAATAAATAAATAAATAAATAAATAAATACATGGTTTTGCTATTCTAACAAAAGTAGCTTGACAGAGGTACTGCCAGCAAGTGGCTTAAATGTGTTTGTTTAACTGACAGATAAGAAAATTGCTATGTAGCTCTAGAAAGAAGAACAGTTTGTTGCGGGACATGTTTGAGGTTCCTGTCTTTGAGAGGATAGTTGATAACTGAAACAATGAGAATACACTTAACTGTTTTTTGTGTTATTTTTGGACTTTTCTGTTTCCTTTCCTCTATCTCTGATGTAAAAACAGCTCATGATCTTAGAGGATGAGGGAGAATTTGGGAGGGGAGGTACATTACTTTAAAAAAAAAATCCTAAGAGACAAAATTATTTCCCCCATGACTACAAGTAATGAATAACATTTAACATCTAACAGATAACAGAACATGTTCTTCTGGTCCTGCCATTGATGGTAAACAAAAAAAAAGGCTGGGACTTTATCAGATGCACTAAATACGGTGTCATAACAATGCCCCATAAACACGAAAGGGTATGCAGACTAGACAACATCACCCTTTCACGTTTATGTCTTGTCCTTAAACCGATCTATGTTATTGATAGGCCAAGCCATCAATAGATCGACTGTGCTGTTTTTTTGCCAGCATAGCCAGCATTTATAACCTCACATCTTTTTCCCCATGTACTTACATCGTGAATGGCCGGACTGGCCAGAACACTTCCAGGTGAGACTATGACATCCAGGTGGGTGACACAGTTTTTATTACCCTCCCCAGTTTACTTGGAAGTTTTTAAGTGTGTCTGTGTGCTTGATGTAACTTTTTATGTTTTATTTTTTGTTTTATTTTTAAATTTACCACACGATGAAGTCTCACGTGATTTCAAAGGAGGAAGTGAACCGGGCTTCGTTTACTTCCTCTTCATTGCCAGGGAAGGCTTCTGCTGGGAGAGAAGATAAGTGTGTTGCGGGGGCGTTCTTTTGCTGGCATAAAAAAAATGATTTTTATGCCAGCAAATGAACGTTTAAAGGGGCTTGTCTGATAAAGTCCTTGGATAATCAGGGTGACAACAAGTAATGGAATGAATTACTTTCCCACAGGAATGTTCCAAGCTCTGCATATATTACTGGTCAAAAAGCCTCTTCATGTATGGAACATAAGCTGTTGAATTCTCTTGCCAAGCAAATTTGCCTGGGGAGAGAATGCCATACTTGAAGCACCATCAACATTCTGTCCTATTTGCCCACACTTTTAACAATACTGTAGCAACACTGCTGCTACATCTAGTAGCAACGCTGCTGCTACAGTTTGAATTAACTTTTAGTCCTTTGATTGTTAATCCATTGCAATATTTTATTTTTGTACAGCCAGTTTAATTTTTATCTTGAACAAAAGTTTAAGAAGAAAAATGAGATATAAATTGTCTAAATGAAATTAAATATGGAGGTCCAGTTTTTATTTGGTCAAACTGCCTGGCAGATTAGTGGCCAATGGTGTCCCATCCTTGTTTTCCCCCCTAATATAGTAACTTAAAACATTCTAAATAGATAGAGTTTAGTTGCCTGTTCTGCCTTCAGAGAGGGCAACTACCACTGGCGCTTTGCTTTTCTAGAAGCTCAGAGGGGGGGGGGAATTGTGTGCCAGAAAAGCAAAGCCCCAGCGGTAGTCGGCCTTTCTGAAAGCAGAATGGCTGGTTAGCCTTGCGATGGCAGAATTCGCCGGGGTTCTGACCTCAGAAAGAGAGACTAATGCTGGTTGGTGCCTTTGGAATGAGAAGTGGCATGGTTACCTAAATGCTCAGGGGTCTTAAGGACCCTCAAAATATTGATATTAATTGGGGGAATTAATATACTCAGCTAGGCTATTTCAGAGGGGGCAACAGATAGCAGGATCTTTTAACCTAGCCTTTCTCAACCTTTTTATCCTGGAGGAACCCTTGAACTAATTTTTAGATCTCAGGGAACTCCTTCGTAAAAATTATACCTACAGCTCCCTTTTTTAAAAAAAATCACAGAAACAGTGAAAAAAATAGATGCTTATTATATTCCACATTGCTAGCAATACATATTTGATACTTGCAGGGCCAGAAATTTCTATAATACAAATATAATATAAAATATAGTATAAATTTGCACAGAGCATGGGAAATAAGCAAGGTGAACCTGAACTCCTAGCACTACAAAACAAATATGATATAATAGGTATTACTGAAACCTGGTGGAACGAGTCTCATGATTGGAATGTAGGAATAGAGGGGTATAACCTTTTTAAGAGAAATAGGCCAAACAGGAAAGGAGGAGGAATAGCATTATATGTCAAGGATATTTACACCAGTGAAGAGATCCATGACATCAATACTGGAAGCCAGGTGTAGAGCATCTGGATAAAAATTAAAGGGGAGGGAAACAGCAGGGATGTTATTGTGGGACTCTACTACAGACCTCCAAGTCAGACGGAGGAATTGGATGATGCCTTTCTAGAACAGATGACCACGCACGCAAAAAGGAGAGATGTAGTAGTGATGGGTGACTTCAACTATCCTGATATTTGCTGGCAATCTAACTCAACCAAAACTTCAAGGTCTAGCAAATTCCTTACTTGCCTGGAAGACAATTTCATGGTCCAAAAGGTGGAAGAGGCAACAAGGGGGTCAGCTATTTTAGATCTGGTCCTAACCAACAGGGATGACCTGGTTAATGGGGTGCAAGTGGTGGGATCCTTAGGTGAGAGTGATCATGTTCTCCTGGAGTTTGTTATACAATGGAAAGGAGAAGCCAGGCATAGTCAGACACGCTTTCTTGACTTTAGGAGAGCTGATTTCAATAAACTCAGGGAAATACTGGGGGTGATCCCATGGTCAGGAATACTAAAAGAGAAGAGACTTCAAGACGGATGGGACTTTCTCAAAAGGGAGATACTGAAGGCACAATTTCAAACAGTACCATTGAGGAAGAAAAATGGGAGGTGTCTCAAGAAACCAGGAGGGATGACTAAAGAAATATCAACAGAGCTAAGTTTTAAACGGAACATGTATAAGAAATGGAAAAAGGGGGAAATCATCAAAGAAGAATTCAAATAGATAGCGAACACATGTAGGAGTAAAGTCAGAAAAGCTAAAGCACAGAATGAGCTCAGGCTTGCTAGAGAGGTTAAGAACAATAAAAAGGTTTTTTGGGGGTATGTCCGCAGCAAAAGGAGGAAGAAGGAAATGGTTGGGCCACTACGCGGAGAAGATGGCAAAGTGCTAACAGGGGACAGAGAAAAGGCAGAATTACTCAACACCTTCTTCACCTCAGTGTTTTCAGAAAAGGTAAAGGGGGACCAACCAGAGGATAAAAGTACCGAAGACACAATAGGGGAAATCCAGCACAGAATAAGCAAAGAGGTAGTACAGGAATTACCTTCTTAATCTAAATGAATTTAAATCTCCAGGACCAGATGAACTACATCCAAGAGTATTAAAAGAGCTGGCAAATATACTCTCAGAGCCATTGGCAATAATCTTTGAGAACTCCTGGAGAACAGGAGAAGTCCCAGCAGACTGGAGGAGGGCAAACATTGTCCCCATCTTCAAAAAGGGGAAAAAAGAGGATCCCAACAATTATCGTCCAGTTAGTCTGACATCAATACCAGGGAAGATTCTAGAGCAGATCATTAAACAGAGAGTCTGTGAACATTTAGAAGGCAATGCCATAATTACAAAAAGTCAACATGGGTTTCAGAGTAACAAATCATGCCAGACTAATCTAATCTCTTTTTTTGATAAAATTACCAGCTTGGTAGATGAAGAGAACACTGTGGATATCGCATACCTTGATTTCAGTAAGGCCTTTGACAAGGTTCCCCATGACATTCTTGCAAACAAGCTTGTAAAATGTGGGCTAGACAAGTTAACAGTTCAATGGATTTGTAATTGGTTGACGTGCCGAACCCAAAGGGTGCTCAGCAATGGCTCCTCTTCATCTTGGAAAGATGTGACCAGTGGGGTGCCACAGGGTTCTGTCCTGGGCCCAGTGCTATTCAACATCTTTATCAACGACTTGGATGAGGGAATTAGGGTCATACTTACCAAATTTGCAGATGACACCAAATTAGGAGGAGTAGCTAATACCCTGGAGGACAGGATCAAAATTCAAGATGACCTGGATAAACTGGAGAGCTGGGCCAAAGCTAACAAAATGAAATTCAATACGGAGAAATGTAAGGTACTGCACTTAGGGCGAAAAAATGAAATGCATAGATATAGGATGGGGGAGACCTGGCTGAATGAGACTACGTGCGAAAGGGATCTAGGAGTCCTAGTAGACCACAAGTTGAACATGAGTCAACAGTGTGATGCGGCAGCTAAAAAGGCCAATGTGATTTTGGGCTGCATCAATAGAAGTATAGTGTCCAGATCAAGGGAAGTAATAGTGCCGCTCTATTCTGCCTTGGTCAGACCTCACCTAGAATACTGTGTCCAGTTCTGGGCACCACAATTCAAAAAGGATATCGACAAATTGGAGCGTGTCCAGAGGAGGGCGACTAAAATGGTGAAAGGTCTGGAAACCATGCCTTATGAGGAGAGACTTAGGGAGCTGGGTATGTTTAGCCTGGAAAAAAGACGGTTAAGAGGTGATATGATAGCCCTGTTTAAGTATTTGAAGGGGTGTCACGTTGAGGATGGAGCAAGCTTGTTTTCTGCTGCTCCAGAGATTGGAACACGGAGCAATGGATGCAAGCTCCAGGAACAGAGATTCCACCTCAACATTAGGAGGAACTTTTTGACAGTAAGAGCTGTTCGGCATTGGAACACACTCCCTCAGAGCGTGGTGGGGTCTCCTTCCTTGGAGGTCTTTAAACAGAGGCTGGATGGCCATCTGTCGGGGATGCTTTGATCGTGATTTCCTGCATGGCAGGGGGTTGGACTGGATGGCCCTCGTGGTCTCTTCCAACTCTGCAATTCTATGATTCTATGAAATATAAATATATCTCTCCAAAGTAAGATAGTCTCAGTTTAATCATCTTGGCTTTTAGGGAGAGTTCAGGTTACCATGATCTGCTGCCTGCGGCAGCAACCTAGACTCATAGAGTTGGAAGAGACCACAAGGGTCATCCAGTCCTACCCCTTGCCATGTAGGAATACACAATCAAATCATTCCTGACAGATGGCCATCCAGCCTCTGCTTAAAAACCTCCAAAAGTGGAGACTCCACCACACTCCCAGGCAGTGCATTCCACTGTCAAACAGCTCTTACTGCCAGGAAATTCTTTCTAATATTTAGGTGGAATCTCTTTTCCTATAGTTTGAACCCATTGCTCCATGTCCTAGTCTCTCGAGCAGCAGAAAACAAGTTTGCTCCATCCTAATGAATGTGTCCTAAGTATCACATCCCTTCAAATATTTAAATATGGCTACATCACTGACTCTGACCCAAAGACTGAGCTCTGAGCTAACACAGCTTGCAAAAACCAGCAACTAAGCAGCCAAATGCAGGCTGAGAGGGAGGCTGTAAATGGAAGGATTTTTTCAAGAATATGGGAGTCAGTCAGTCTATTTGTGACCCCCACATAGAATTACCAGAGCCACAGTTTAAGAACCTTTTCTCTATCTATAATGACTCGTTTACTGTAATGGCTCTTCCCTCTCCAAATCTGATTTAAAAAGAATAAGCCCTAAGGCACTTTTATCAGAGTTCTCCCATCCACAGCTGGTGCCTGAGTAGCTGACTGATCAGGGGGTTACTTGGATTTCTTGGTCAGTTTCCCCCAATTGGCTAAGAGCTGTACAGTATTGCAATTCTCCTTCCATCGTTCTGAATTTTTAAAAAAATCTCATTTTGCATTTGTACCTTTAAATCACTTTTATGCAAACCAGGTTGTCTTCTGTCCTCACTTCTGGGTCAATGGCTGCTTACAGGAAGCAAACTCAATCACACAGACACTCATTCTTTGCTCCTCCCTTTGCCAGGCCATGAGGAGCTTCATTAGCATATCTAAAGCAGATCAAAAGCTGGGGAGGATGTAAACATCCTCCCCTCCTCACCCATAAGAGGGTCCTTTGAGGCTTTGTTGGTGTGAAAACAAACACACACACTCATTCCTCACCTGACTTTCTTTGTTGTGGAGGGGAGAGAAAAGCTGTTTCAGCTCACCACTTCTCAGTGATTTATTAATTTATTACTATAGATCTATGGATGCCGGCCACATTGTTTTAACCTATGTCTTTGAGTTCTAAGGGGGAGACGTTAAGCTAGATAGTACAATAATTGGTCTTTTTTTGCGAAAACAATAATAACAACATTCATGCACACATTCAGGCTTCAAGCATTCAGGCAAGACTAGTGAATAAAGGAGGAAATATTGGGACAAAGGAATAGTGAAGGGGGTTGTTTGTGGGAGATATGACACCTGTCCTGTAGAGCAAAGATTCTTGCAGCACTGGAGTCTTAGAGTGAGCTCTGAGGGTCTCTCAGTAAACCAGCAGCATGGATGTAGGAGGAGGAGCTGAAGAACATTTGGTGTTGTTTTGAAGGGGTTTTTATAGTCAATAACTGCCTTCAGAGGATGGGATTTAGAGTGAAAGGCAATGCTTCTTGGGATTGCTTAGGGTGAGACGATTGTGAGACACTCCAGATATGTTAATGGCATCTTAATGTGCGGATACTTTGTGACTGAATGGAGGAAGCAACCTTCTTTATTTGTGGAAAGGTAAAGGTATGGGGATCGTTTACAGGTTTGAGTATGTCAGCTTTGGCTGTTAAGATTAGCCAGGTGTCAGACACGTAGCCGCCTTGTAAATTAACATTTCTTTGGAATTTGGGCAGCCCTCCTTAAGTGCGTACCTGACTGAGTCTGAATGCTAGTCTTTGGGATTTCTTGGAATATTCCAATTGTGTGGAAGGGCACATTTGACCTAATTATTAGATATTGCCAATTTATTATTGATATGGGGTAGGGGGTGTCAGGGTAGGTAGCAGTGCTGAGGATGGGCAAAATGGAATCCCCTCAGGCAGTGCTTTTCCTTCCTCTCCTCCCCACCCCACCGCTAAATCCAGTGTGCATGGATTGTTCACATGGCAGTTTTCTCCCAAGTTTCCAGCAAACTCCAGAGAAAGCTGAAAGTTTTCTGAAACCCGAATTAAGGGGGTATTCCCAGAGTCTGGTGCAAATACAGCCATACAGCACGTGTAACTGTCGCACCAGATTCAGGGAAAAGGCCTCATGTCATGGAGCATTATTGGACCAGATCTGCATGGGGGGGATTCAGGGTTTTTCACCAGTGTAGACAAGCCCTTTGTTGGCATCTAACCATAGCTTAATAAATTTACTGCTATCCTATTTCTTAAACTGATATATTAAAAGATTCAGCATACAAAAATTAAATTGTTTTGTTACCCAACCAGGCATCAACTATTTCTCTGCACTTCTGTCTTCAAAGATTAATAATAATCTGAGCTTGTTCATCACCATTAAGTATAGTGGTTTGTTTAGTTTCAGGTGGTTTTTCACATTTTCTCTTGTATAATTATTTTTGAGAATGCCTTTGTTTATGATGAATGAATTGAGGGGAAAATATACAATAAGCCAATTTGAACTTACTACAATGATCCAAAACATCAGCCAGAATTATTTCTGTCTGTGTAGGATGCTAATTTTACAAGATCCATAAGAACTTATAATGCATTATTAAGAAAAAAACATTAGAATATTTTGTAAAAGTTTGCCTTAAAAAGTAGTTTAGAGTTTTTAAAATCATTGTAAAATAGAGATGAGAAATATCTCCCCATTTCTCTCTCCTCTCCCGTCTGTTCCTCTCCTTCTTATCTTTCAGATGTAAACTTGTTTATTTACGGTACATTATCAAGATACTCTGAATTCATTTTTTTCCTAACAGACAGGTGAACTCTATAGACTTTGTTAGCTGCAGACTTAACATTGCTGCTTCTGGCAAGCAATATTGTTTTGTTAAGCTGGCTAGTTCTGCTTTGCATGTCATGAAACCTTATATACTTGTTATGCTTAATTCAGATGGCACATCTTTTCTCAATTTCTAAATAATCTTCCTCCTCCATTAACTAAGCAGTATATTGCTCTGAGCTGACACAATTCTGCTGCTGCTTCAGCAAGTACAGGAGATAAATGGTGGATTCTGGAGTGTGAAAGATGTTGACAATGGGGCCCATTACCTCACATTACCACTGACATGCTTGAGAGATAAGACAGCAAGTCATCACATTTCCCCCTTCTTTTAATGGTAAATTCAGTTGCAGGTGGTTGCTGCTTATCTTGGTGCTGAACCTTTTAGGAAAGCATTTTAATCTTTTCTCCTCATACCATTTTCCTGTACTGAATCTACCCTTTTGTTCTGCAAAAAACAAACAAACAAAAGCATACATATTTCTGTGATACCTCTAATTTTTTCACATGTGATAGATAGCAGCTCCAGAAGGGTAATTCTATTTGGGAAATAGCGTAGGAAAAGTTGTGTTAAAAAAAAAATCTCCTAGCATTGTAGCCCCAAGTAAAATCAACTTTATTTTCCATTAAAAACACTCAAGAGGTCCAGTCACAAATCTCCTGATGTCCCATCTGGTTTACTCTCAAATGTCAGTTCTCACAAGTGAACAAGCTCTATCACCATCACAAAAATCACACACAGAGTGCATCTGTGAAATGTGAGCTTATATACTGCACTTGCAGGGATAGTCTTTTTTTTTCTTTTTTTTGGTACATTTTAACAGTCCAGTCTAATAGCCATTTCAAACAGACAAAATATTAGCTAGCTAAATGTTAATAGAGCAGCTGGTTTGAAAGAGGGTTTTTTCCTCTCTTTCCTTACTACGCCACCCCCACGTTTTCGATATAGTTGTTTTTTCCACCCCCGCCCCCAAAAAAGTACTGCCTGAGCCAACATACAGAGAAATGTACATTCATGAAAGCACGTATCAACTGTACCTTCCAGTTGTTCTTTCTCATGAGACATAGTCCAGACTGCAAATCTCTGTTGCATGCATATCTGGTGTTCTGTCTCTTCCGATGGGAACTGTGAAAACATAATCATGACAACATACAAATGAGTGATGCTCGTAATTCTAGCCCTGCTGCAGTAAAATCTGAGTTTAATGAAGTCAGGATTTCATCATGAGTATCATGTTGTAGTTAGTGATTTCGCAAACATAAATAACTAAAAATGCCTAAACAGTATGAAGTGGAGTGTCACATGCTCAAAACGATTCAGTCCTCAGACGTATCATTGTTCTTGCTAGCCACAGGGTCAATTGTACTCATATTAGTACATTTCAGCAACAGACACACACACACACACACACACACACACAATTGTCATTGCTTAAATACTATCACATTTAATATAGCATAAGCTTTTGTAGACAAGAGACCACTTTACTAGATGCAGGAAGTGTCGTCATCAATTGGCAAATATGTAGAAAGGTAGGTTGTAATGAAGAAAGATTATTAAAAGTGGAATCAGACGGCAGTAAAATGGAAAAATTACAGTCTTGATAATAATCTTAAGATAAAGTGAGCATTCACAATAGCAGTAATTGGTGTTGTTCTTACTGGATGGGAAGAACTGGACTCTGTCTAATCTGAATGTTAATACTTGAATAAATTCTGGTGCTTTTTGTTCCATAAAAATATGATTCAGGAATAGACCACTGTGCTGAGTCCAACCATGGATGTGAGCAACTGTGCCTGAATACCAGGGAGTCCTATGTTTGTCAATGTTCTGAAGGATTCATCATTAATGAGGACCTCAGGACTTGTTCACGTAAGTTTCTTGATCAAGGTTTCATGTAAAATTAAGCAGATTAAAAACAAGATAGTTCTTAAATTGTTTTGCTCCTGTAAGGCAGTACTACTACAAATGGCGGTCCATGGACCAGAGCTAGTCTGCAGGCTATTGCCTGAAGGTCTATGGTACATTTCCAGGAAAGAAAGAAAGCAGTTGTAATCAATGGGCACAAATATGGTACCAGTACCTGGCTTGAACTGAACTGGGAAAACAATTGACAACCAATGTAGGTATTTCAGTATCTGAGTACCAGTAATATACAGTATTTTCAATTCTGTGTATTCTTCTCTCTCTCTCTCTCTCTCTCTCTCTGGCTTTTCTTCACAAACGAAGATTCAGGAAGGACTCATCCCATGCTTTCTGCAAGTGCGCTGATGACTAAAAAGGCCAATCCGAGATAAACAAGTCCGGTTGCAGAAAGCACAGCAGAAGGTTTCCTTGGGTGATGTTTCCAGGTTGTGATTCTTTCTGCATTGCCGTTTCTCTTCAAGACTTTTTTGGTGTGAGTTCTCAAATAAGGCTGCAGCATTGTGAATAGTGTGTCTCCATGCCTCCCGATGTGAGGCCATGGCAGACCATTGTTGGTGATCAATTTGGCTGAGCCTGAGATGTTTCAGGGAGTCCTTGTATCATTTTTTTGGAGTGCCCCTCTTACGCTGACCCATGGCGAGTTTGCTGTAGAGTACTATTTTTGGGAGGCGATGGTCCTCCATCCTAGAAATGTGCCCTGCCCAACACAGCTGTGTTCTCAATATCATGGCCTCAATGCTGGTGATCCCTGCTTGCTCAAGGACAGCAACATTTGTCACATAGTCAGTCCAGTGTATGTTTAGGATTGTGTGTAGACAGCACTGATGAAAGCACTCGAGGAGTCGTAGCTGGTGGCAATAGGTGACCCATGTTTCAGATCCATAAAGGAGGATAGACAGTACAATGGCTCTATACACACTGATTTTTGTGCTTTGCTTCAGGTGTTTATTATTCCAGACTCGTTTGTAAAGTCTTCCAAATGCGCTATATGCTTTTGCTAATCTGTGATCGATCTCTTTGTCAGTCTTGGCATCTGAGGGGATGATTCTGTGTATTAATGATAATAGAACAAGATTGAGTCTAGTTGCTAGATTTTTCACCAATTGAAGCTTCTGGACACTCATCAAGTGTAACCCCACATGCACATTGCAGTAATCTAGTCATGATATAATTAATGCTGTTGACAAGTCAGATCATATCAGGAAAAGAAATGTAAGGGATTTACTGGACAGATTTATTTATTTATTTATTTATTTGATGTATATCCTGCCCCTCCCAAGGGATTCCTTCAACACTGTTACCATCTGGGAATCCAGTGACAGTGTTAAGGAGTATTCTTACATTATACCCTGGTCTTTCAGGGGAAGACCAACACCTTCCAGAATAGTTTCAGCCCCTGTCCCTAAGCCAGATTTAATCAGCCAAGTACTGCAAGGATTGAGTAGACAGGTAGTAGTTCTTATCACTCCAGACTTCATGTCCATGTTGTAAAGATCTGCAAGGTGAAAAGAATCCCACATAATAAGTAGTACGACTAACCCAAGATCATATCCTCCAGTATTTCATAGATGAAAATGAGGAAACATGTGGTCAAGCAACATCAAAATGTGGTCAAAATAGCAAAAGTTATTAATGAAGAACAGACAAGCTAGGAAACGATGCCCCCATTTGCTTTTGCCTGAGTCTTCAGGGAAGGGCAAGATTCTGCCTTGTCCTCTCTTATCCTCCACTATAGAGTTAATTGAGTGCAAACTACATTTGCATTTTGAATCCAGTTTACAGCAACTGAAATAAGCTGAGGACAAAGGGGGGAAGTGGGAGGAAGAAAGAGAAACTGGGACATTTCAAAAGCAGCTCTAAAAGTGGGATGGCAGAGGATTTCTTAGGACTGCTCCAGCCAAATTGGGACAGTTGAAAGGTATTCAAGACCAGCAGTGAGCTTCAGAGATGAGAAGGGAAATGAATCCAGTTTTAACACATATCCTTACCAACACTATATGGTAATAAACACATTTACCCAAGTAACATGTCCTCTGCTTGAACAAAAAGGAGTGCTGATAGGGTTTTTTTTCCTCCTTGGATTTACAGTGGGTATAGTACTTTGTGTATACAGTTGCCCCTTCACATTTGCGACTTTCACATTCGCGGTTTTGATTATTCGTGGAAAGCTGCCAACCCCCCTCCACTGCTCAACACCCGTCCCTTCCCAAGGCAGCAAAGGGCTTAGCCCGTCACTGCCCTGGGAAGGCGGGGTGGTAAGCAGCTGGCACGCTTGCGCTACACCCCACTCCCTTCTCAAGGCAGCGAGGGGCTTCTCAGGAAGCTCATTGCTGCCTTGGGAAGGGACTGGGGTGGAAAACCGCTCGCCCGCAGGCTCATTTCTTATTTGCGGTTTTTTCACATTTGTGGGGGTTGTCTGCCCCTAACTCCCACGAATGTGAAGGGATGACTGTAGTGTTCTTTCCTCTTTAGGTGGACACTTTGGGAGTCAAGGTGCTAGAAACACTAAAAATGGCAGAAAAATGTGCATCTTGGCAGCATCAGATTTCCCTAATTGAAGACCTATGCTCATTTTCTATGCCACATGAGCTCTCTTTCCTGTTGGAGCATTCAGCCAGCCCATTTCCCCTGCTAAAAATGGGATTGAGCAACATCTCCACTGCAATAGTGTTATCTGGCCATTCTCTGGAATTCAGCATCATGCTACCACTGATACTGGATAAAGGCTAGCACACATATACTAATAAAATTAAGAGGCAGAACATTTTAGAACTAGCTGTTCTAATCCAGGCCAAGCATTCCATTCTAGGTTTAAACACACACACACACACACAACTTGTTTGCTGAAATAGTTAAATCAACTTACTAATGGAAAGAGCTCTTTCCTGGGCAATAGAGAAAACGTTTATTCGTCTGGTGTTTTATTTTCCTCCAGGCAGCACTTGGGATTTCCATCAAGAGCTCTAAAATTGTACCTTTATTTCTAGGCTTCTGTGTATAAAAGCCCTGATCTTATGATTATTCCTCCTGGATATTCTTTTTACGTGCCAATATGCCTCACTCATTATTTAGAAACAGGGTCTATTATACTTCAGGCTTCCTGCTGAGCTGCTAAAAAGAACCTTCTGGGTTATATTACTTAAATGTCATGAAATGCCAGTTTGATGCGATGCTATGCCACGATTTAGTGCTACATATAGAAGCCTCTGTGAATCTGAGGGGCTGACCACACTCTGAACTAAAGTGGCAGCGCAGCAGGAAGAGTCCATCTTCCGTGTTACCTGACTACATGACATTGTCATTCTTTCATTCTAGTCCCGTGGGAGACCGAGGTAAAACTGTGTCTTTTTGCTAACCAGAAAACCTGTTAGCAAAAAGATGCCATTTTACCTTGGTCTCCCATGGGACCAGAATGAAAGAACACCAGAAAAGTTACCTCCGTTCCACGGCAGGAACGGGATAGGAGGTGGCGGGGCAGTAATGGGGCATTTTGGTCCAGTGAGCCAAATAAAAATCCATGTACTTTATACAGAATTTTAAAGTGAACCTCCCTATCCATACACAGTGGTCCTTTTTGCTGAACCTTTCCTTTTTACTTACAAATAAGCTACATATTTAAAGAAAATAAGTTTTGGCACTGAAAGAATATATATATATATATAGAGAGAGAGAGAGAGAGAGAGAGGGAGCGTATTGTCTATCCTCCTTTATGGATCTGAAACATGGATCACCTATCGCCACCACCTACGACTCCTCGAGCGCTTTCATCAGCACTGTCTACGCACAATCCTAAATATACACTGGACTGACTATGTGACTAATGTTGCTGTCCTTGAGCAAGCAGGGATCACCAGCATTGAGGCCATGATATTGAGAACACAGCTGCGCTGGGCAGGGCACGTTTCTAGGATGGAGGACCATCGCCTCCCAAAAATACTACTCTACGGTGAACTCGCCACGGGTCAGCGTAAGAGGGGCGCTCCAAAAAAGCGATACAAAGACTCCCTGAAACAACATCTCAGGCTTGGCCAAATTGATCACCAACAGTGGTCCGCCCTGGCCTCACATCGGGAGGCATGGAGACGCACTATCCACAATGCTGCAGCCTTATTTGAGAACTCACGACGAACAAGTCTTGAAGAGAAACGACAACGCAGAAAGAATCACAACCCAAAAACATCACCCAAGGAGACCTTCTGCTGTGCTTTTTGCAACCGGACTTGTTTATCTCGGATTGGCCTTTTTAGTCATCAGCGCGCTTGCAGAAAGCGCGGGATGAGTCCTTCCTGAATCTTCGTTTGCGAAGAAAAGCCAGATATATATATATATATATATATATATATATATAAAATTGTTAAATAAAATATATTTAACAAATATTTCAAAGCTTACTTTATCCTTATTCTTAATTTCCCTTTCCCTTTTAAAGATTTTTTTTTAAAAAAACAGGGGTATGGCCTGTTCTTTCATCCTTTGCTGAATGCTTATAGATGGCTTGTGTTATATAGTGAATAATATTCACCCTTCCTTCCCCAGGTGTGGACTATTGTTTGCTGAGTGACCATGGTTGTGAACATTTGTGTGTGAACAGTGAAAAATCCTATACTTGCCAGTGCTTTGAAGGATACATGCTGCGTAGTGATGGGAAAACTTGTAAACGTAAGCTGGATGTTCCCAATCTTGCTGACTTGTGAACTGTGTAAAATAGATAAATAACAGAAGCACTAGCTAGTATTGTGAGTAACCACATTTCCCATCAAGTTTAAAAAATTCTCCATGGGAAGACAATTCATGCAGATTTGACTAGTATTTTTAAGTACTATAGTAGCACCTCCACATCTGCTGATTCACCATCTGCTGATTCAATTATTCACAGATGGCAATAGTGAGGGGGGTGGACGGGGAGGGAGGCGATGGCTCCAGTGGCAGTGGTGGGGCATGTGGCAGCAGTGGTGCCGGCCTGGGAGGCTGTGGCGGTGGGGGGAATGGTGGCAAGGTGCATGGTGCCGGCAGCAGGAGTGATTGGCAGTGTGGCAGTGGCAGTGGTGGTGGCAGGGGTGCAGGTGGAAGCCTACGAGGCATATGATGGTGGTGGCAGCGGCAGGGGGAAAGTGGTGGTGAGATGCGTGGTGGTGGTGGCGGCAGCAGGGGTGATCGGTGACAAGGCACACGGCGGTGGTGGCGGCAGGGGGCAGCAGCAGGAGTGGTGGCAGTGGCAGGGGAAAGCAGTGGCAAAGTGTGTGGTGGTGGCAGCGGCCTGGGAGGCCGCAGAAGCAGGGGTGATGGCGGTGGCAGCCTGGGAGGCCATGGCAGCAGGGGTGAAGCAATGGCGAGGCACGTGGTGGTGGCAGTGGAGGCCTGGGAGACTGCAATGGTGGCAGGGGTTATGGTGGCGGCAGAAGAGGAGAAGGAGGCCTGGGAGGTTGCAGCCTAGGTGGGCCGGGTTCCTGTGGCCTCGGCCACAAGCCTCCCTCCCTCCCTCCCTACTCCTCCAGGGCGTTCACTATTATCCACGGAATTCACCATCTGCAGGGGGGGGCAGAACCAATCCCCTGCGCATGCGGGGATGCTACTGTATTCCGAAATATGATGCATGCAAGAGGCTGTTCAAAAGGAGAGCAGAAACCTGTTGGCATTTAAATCCTTTGATTATGTGATATAAACATGCTCAAAAATGTACTGACTTTTTCTAGGTAGAGATATCTGTAAATCAATAGAGCATGGATGTGAGCACCTTTGTGTCAGTGATGATGGCAATTCCTATGTCTGCAAGTGTCATGAAGGATTCGTTCTGAGGGAAGATGGGAAAAGCTGCAGAAGTAAGCAAGCACTGAAGTAAGGCTATTCATTCTGAAGGTTCTGGTTTCAGAGGCTGGGATGCAGTTTCAGCAGTTCACTCCCTGCACCTCAGGTGTGAAGTGTCCTTTATCTCATTTTTGCCTACTCAGCTAACGGGGTGTGTCAGTGAAGGGCCAGCAAGGGCTATGCAGATGTTTAGCTTGATCCCTGGATGAATGCATAGGTGTTTGGAGGTGGGGAGAAACAGTATCTGTTTTTCATATGGATGCTTCCTGTTGTACATTATAGCCCCCATGCTGGAGTATAAGAAATAATGAGCTAGACATGGCCCAGATTCTTGGATCTCTGTAGATGTTACAAGAGTAAACTCATGCTTTTGACTTTTTGCTGTATGCATCTAGGGCTCATGTTTCTTCCCTTGGGGAAAATGCAAAATATTCCTTTTGGTTATTATATAAGAAGCTGCAGCAGATGGGAGTTGGAGTTTACTTGCACTTTTCTCAAGATTATGGTAACTTGCAATTAGATCCACAGCAAGTGAGGGAAGGAGAAAAATAGATTGTGGTGTTTTTTTTTTTTTCTTAAAGTCAATTTTTTCATTTTCCATACTTGTAACCATTTTTTAGAAACAGCACACAAGTGAGCAACCTGTGGTCTTCAGCCCACAGTGGGCCATTGAATACTGTCATTGTAGCCCACAGAGCTCTGGAGAGCCCAGCCCACTTTTGCACACTGCCTAGATAGATTCTCTTTTAGCCAGATGGTGGAGAAAGATCTTCACAAGGATCACTGTGAAGGGAAGGGTTTAATCTCACTTTACCTGGAGTGAGTCTAATGCAGCCAAGATTAAAAAGAGACTAGCAATCAGGAAACAGTGGTCTTCATTGGGATTGCTGAGGTAGAAGCCTTTAACTTAACTCTCCACCCCCTCTAGTAATCCTGATACACCCAAGATCACTGTTTCCACTGGAGATCGGGGCTGAATTTGTGTGAACAGGCATGTGCATGAAACAATAAAGAAATAGAGCATAGAGGGAAGAGAGGTTGATGAATGAATTTAGGGGTGTGTGTGAAAGAAAAGAGGTATCCCTGGGCTTGTCTATACAAGCCCATAAAAACTTGTCTAGTAATTGCAGTAATAACATTTTGCAGCTGTGACCTGTCCTAATGGGTTCTTTTGCCCCAATAAGCTTTGCATGCCCGCTAGTCAACATGATGGCCTTGAGTGATTTACTCGCATTTGCACTTACCTCAATTTACTGCCGATGACCTCATTTTTAAAAAAAAATGTCCAAAGTGTGATTGAGCGATTTTTCACTTGAACATAAAAGCAAAACAAAAAACAAAAAACCCCAACACCCCGTTTTCTTGCTTTAGTACTTGTCTGCAAAGGCGAAAATCCAACATGACAGCAGCGTGTGCTTGCTTTGCTACCAAGCCCCGTCCTCTGTGCTCATGCAGCCAATCAGATTTCTGCTTCCTCTCATTTGGGCAAGCAAATCAGATTGACTCGTTTGTCCTAATGAGCAGAAATGTGCACCCCCTCATCATTTTTTTAAAAGACAGGAAAAGCCAAGAAGGATTTTCTGGTGAGGTTTTTGGCCTTTTTCCTCTCCTCCTACACAATATGGTGAAATCACTTTTTTTTTTATTTAGTTATTTATACCCCGCTCTTCAGCCACAAGGCTATCAGAGTGGCTTACAAATTGTTTTTTAAGCAATAGCTATTTACACATCTACACCGCATTAAACAGTTTCCAATGTGGGTTAGCTAATTGCCCCCCACAAGCTGGGTGCTCAATTTACCGACCTACGAAAGGATGGAAGGCTGAGTGAACCTTGGAGCCCGCTGGAATTGAACTTGCAACGTGGTGGTTTGCAGTACCGGCATTTAACCACTGCGCCACCAGGGCTCCCTTGGAATGCCATTAGGATAGGTAGGATTCTCCTCGCATCCTGTGAGGAGTTTGGACAACCCCCAAGTCTACCCATTGCTTTGGGCCTGCCCACAACTGCAGGCAATATGTGGCCCTTGACTCCCTTTTGGGAATGCTATCCCCAACACCATAGAATTATAGAATAATAGAATCACAGAGTTGAAAGAGACCACAAGGGCCATCTAGTCCAGCCCCCATCCCTGCAGGAACACAAAGCATGCTTGACAGATGGCCATCCAGCCTCTGGTTAAAAACCTCCAAAGAAGGAGACTCCACCACACTCCAAGGCAGCGCATTCCACTGCCGAACATCTCTTACTGTCAGGAAATTCTTCCTAACCTTTAGGTGGAATCTTTTTTTTAATCCATCTATTGACTAGCACATACATACTGCTTTGAATAATTGCACATTGCTTCTGAAACAGTATGCAGATTCTCAGCCTTCCTGATGTTAAAAAGAAGACTGAGGAAGTGCTGGAAAATGCAATGAAATCAACTTATGGGATGGATACTTCTGGCTGGTGGCTGTTTGTCTGACTACTTCTATTCTAAGGTGTCCCTTGCACACACACAAATCTCTACAGTTCACTTGACTATGGCTATGAACATGTTTTTAGCAATGAAATAATTCATGCATCTTCTGTACTGGGAAGATAACCTGCAGAAATTACGGACTGAATAGTGCTCTGTTATTTATCATGTAGTTTCATTTTGACAACTACACGAAGCCAGGATGTGATTTGAGTTTTATTTGATCTTTGCTATATTAGTTTCTTTTCTGTCTGTATTACTGTCAACAAACTGTATGAATTATTGAAATTATCTGTAGGTAAAGATCTCTGCAACTCAGTAGCTCATGGCTGTGAGCACCTGTGTGTCAACAATGATTACTCCTATGTCTGCAAGTGCCATGAGGGATTTATATTAAAGGATGATGGGAAGACCTGCAGATGTAAGCAGCTTGATCTTCATTAGAAAATAGTTGTTATGACCTGTTGCATCCATTAAAAAAAGTTTTAATGAGAAAACTCTTGGTTATATTCAGATGAAGATGTCTGCAAGTCCATAAATCATGGGTGTGAACATGTCTGTGTTAATACTGAAGATTCATACACCTGCAAATGTCACAAGGGATTTATATTAAGGGTTGATGGAAAGACCTGCAGAAGTAAGCAGCTTGATTTGCTTTAGAAAATATTTTGTGACCTGTTGCATCTGTAGAAACATTTTTAATGGATAACTCTTTGTGATACTCAGATCAAGATGTCTGTAAGTCCACTAATCATGGATGTGAACATATCTGTGTTAATACTGAAGATTCGTACACCTGCAAATGTCACAAGGGATTTATATTAAGGGGTGATGGGAAGACCTGCAGAAGTAAGCAGCTTGATCTTACTTAGAAAATAGTTGTTGTGACTGGTTACATTTGTTTAAAAAAAATAATGAAAAAACCTTGGTTATATTCAGATGAAGATGTCTGCAAGTCCACAAATCATGGGTGTGAACATGTCTGTGTTAATACTGAAGATTCGTACACCTGCAAATGTCATGAGGAATTTATATTAAGGGGTGATGGAAAGACCTGCAGAAGTAAGCAGCTTGATTTGCATTAGAAAATATTTTGTGACCTGTTGCATAGGTAGAAACATTTTAATGGATAACTTTTTGATATACTCAGATCAAGATGTCTGCAAATCCACTAATCATGGATGTGAACATATCTGTGTTAATACTGAAGACTCATACACCTGTAAATGCCATGAGGGATTTATATTACAAGAAGACAAGAAAACATGTAGAAGTAAGTCATTTTAATTCCTCCCCCATTGACTTAGTAACTGCATTTTTACTTAGTAAATTTTGTACTTACAGAGATGTAGTGCTAAACCACAGTTTAGTGCAAAACAAGCCTGCTCACTCCTGAAGCTAAAGCACACACACATACAATATCCCTTTTTCTCCAGCATGCACCAGAGGAGGAACTTGGAAGCATCCATTTCATTTCTGTAGAAAATATTGGGGCAGGTTAAATTCATACATATAGAAACAATTAACATTTTCATTTCATCCTGAAACTCTCCCTGTCCCAGCAGTAGATCCTTCAATCCCCTTACTGCCAAAGGCATTTGTTCTTAGGAAGACACATACACATGCAGAAGTGTAGCAGTCCACAGTCTTACTTGCAAAGCACAAACAACATGATGTTGAGATCGTTGCAAAAGTTTGCGGAACCTTTACTCTCAGGTCTGTATTTTCTCCTCACCTCCACTCTCCCAGAAGGGTTTAAAACAGGAGTGGGAATCATGAGGACCTCCAGATCTTGCAGAACTACAACTCCCAGCATTCGTCTCCAGTGGTTGTGCTAGCTAGGGCTGCTTAACTTCTGGTGGACAACACAATTCTCACCCTTGAGCTAGAGGGTAGGAGCTGCCTAGAGACACAGCAGGAAATTTGCTAATTGCTTGCAGCCCTATTCATAACTTGGAAATGTTTTCTTTCCTTCTTTCTTTTTCCACTGCCATTCTAGCTCAAGGATTCTAGGATTTTTAATCCAAAAAAGTAACTTTTCCAAGCTCTGATACCATCTCTTTCACTTATTTTACCTCCCTGGCACAGTAGCTTGATTTGGAAAACCAAAAAGGGCATGATTTGGAAAGCCAAAAGTTTTGATAAAATGGAGTTGGGTTCTAGATTTGGAGTGTGTTCTGTATGTTCTTCACTCTGGGCTAGGGCATCATTCTCTTTAGAATGAGTACTACTGGCTGGTCAGAGGACTTGGTAGGGTTAGGAAGTTTAACAAAGCCTCAAGAAGGAGCTCAAACCAGGCTGATTTCCTTCTTTCCTTCATCCCTGTGGTCTTATCTGTAAGATTAAAAGTCTTGAAGCATCTAGCCTAACTACATTACACTCTTTGAATTTATGGGGAAATGTTTTGATATTCATCAGTGAAGGCCTTTATTCTGTTTCCAGGTAAAGACCCTTGCAAGTCTATTGAGCATGGCTGTGAACATGTTTGCATAAATAATAACAATTCATACATCTGCAAATGCCATGAGGGATTCATATTGGAAGAAAATAGGAAAATGTGCAGTAGTAAGACTTTCTTTCTTCTTTCTTTCTTTCTTTCTTTCTTTCTTTCTTTCTTTCTTTCTTGTCTTTTGACTTTGGAGATTTTCAGACAGGCAAAAATCGCTCCTTGCCGCGCGAGCAGCCTCCCGAAACTGCTGCGCGGCAAGGGTCTTCTTCGGACGACGCTGTGCCTCTGGCGAAACCGTCCGTGTCACTTCCGTGAAGCTTGGGACGGCTCCGCGTCATATTTCAATCACGGGCAGCCTCCGTGCTTGAAATATGACGCGGAGCCGTCCCAAGCTTCACGGAAGTGACACGGACGGTTTCGCCAGAGGCACAGCGTCGTCCGAAGAAGACCCTTGCCGCGCAGCAGCTTCGGGAGGCTGCTCGCGCGGCAAGGAGCGATTTTTGCCTGTCTGAAAATCTCCTTTGAAAAGGAATGGATCCACCATACAAAAATGCCATAGAATCTCAAGTCAACACATTGAAGAGATGGAAATGTATATTATACTGAATTTTTCAGAAATAATTGCCCTCAATAATTTCTTTTCAAGGCAATGTGAACTGGGCTGTTCCATTTCTAAAACCTCCTCATTATTCACAGTTTTAACATTCCACTCTGGTTTCAAGGCATATATTTATTCCTTTCCCCACTTATATGTGTCTCTTGTATTTCAGGGTGGTGCATTTTGGGGTGGTAGGTATACCATTTGAGGAACTCATGTGATTTTCTTAGAAAATCTTTCATTTTCCTGGATGATAAGCCTGATATAGACTCACAAGGATGAATAAAGTGCCCCTTTCCAAAAGTAGTCTGACAGCACCTCCCAGCATTCCCCACCATTGGCTATGATGGAGTTGCAATCTAACAAAATATGGAGGGCCGAACCTTGTCCATACAAACTTACAATCCATCAAGTTAAGCTACATGATGTATTTTTAAAAATTTACAAACATTAATAATTGTCTGTTCTTCAGATGCAACATTAGTGATCTTCAAAACCTCATAGGGCTGATTAAAATTGGTGATATAATATCCATCATGAGGTCTGCCACAGATTTGTTTGTTATATCCACAAAGTATTAGATGAAGTATGGCAAGAGGTAAAAGGATAAAATATGCCCCATTGTCTCATAGTGAGGAGAAATACCCAGCTCTCCCTATGGCTTGAAGTGGGGAACAACAGATTAAATACAACATAAGACATCAGTTAAGAGAACATATAAAACTAATACATATTAAAACAATTGATGCAGACTTCAAAATTCATAATTTAAAAAACTTATGGATAGGCCTGCTGGAATCTTTAATGCTGTTTTAAATTCAGACAATGGACATTTTCAGACGGCCCTTACAGCGCAAGCAGCCTCTGGAGTAGTAATGAGGCTGCTGCGCGGCAGGCGGTCCTTTTCGGATGCCACTGTCCCTCTTCCGTGACCATTCGTGGCACATACATGAAGCTTTGGAAGCAGCCGTGTCATATTTCAATCATGGAAGTTGCCCGTGATTGAAAGATGACGTGGCTGCTTCCAAATCTTCATGTACGTGCCACGAATGGTCACGGAAGAGGGATGGCAGCGTCCAAAAAGGACCCGTTGCCGCGCAGCAGCCTCGTTACTGCTCTGGAGGCTGCTTGCGCGGTAAGGGCCGTCTGAAAATGTCCACTGTATCCAGCTGTCAGATTTCTTCCGGCAGGTCATTCGACAGTCTGGGAGCAGCTGAAGAAAATGTCCTCCAGGTGACAGTTGCCAATCTAGTCCTTCAGTTGACTGAAGTAAATAACCCCTGGAAGACTTGAGTGTATGGGGCAGATTATATGGGAGAAGGTGATCTCATAGGTAACCTGGACCCAACCTATGTAGGGCTTTAAAGGAAACAATCAATACTTTATACTTTGCCCAGGAACTAATTGGCAACTAGTGGGATGATTTTAATATTGGTGTTATATGATCACTCATAGATGTACCAGTAACCAATCTGGCTGACATGTTTTGAACTACCAAATGACCCCTGTATCCACGGGACCAGTAACAATGGATTCATTTACCCACATCCAAACAAATGGTCTCTCTAGGCATTTTCTCCAGTCCTCCAGTGTG
Source organism: Gambelia wislizenii (assembly GCA_030847615.1). Lineage (NCBI taxonomy): Eukaryota > Metazoa > Chordata > Lepidosauria > Squamata > Crotaphytidae > Gambelia > Gambelia wislizenii. The sequence goes on from JAUMIR010000004.1 coordinate 297,576,496, forward strand.
ACTCTATGGTATGATTGGTTTGGAAGTTGTTCATTTTAATAGGGTTTGCTATTATCCATGGTTTCTGGTTTCTATGGTGAGTCAAGGAATGCCCCACAAATATGAGAATCATGTCTGTAATTGAAATTTCCAAACTTGGTACAGAGCTAATCCAATGTACAGGATAGAAGTCCAGCCTTGAGGTTACCATTGTACGCACTACCATCTTTAGGGCCTCCATTAATTATCTACCTGCAATGTGCCTGTATTCTCTTATTCTAGATATTCTCTTCCTCAGTCTGTCATTATATACTATACAAAATGCCACCGTCTTTGAAACTTCAGTGACATGCAGGGAAGCCAGTAGCAGAGAATGTTTTAGAACCAGAGAGTACATTCAGCAAGATTACATGGTCACTTCGTTGTACCACATTTTTTTTAATAATTAATTTTTATTGTCAACTTCGTTGTACCACTTGACACAGCAGCTGTGGTAATTGTATTTTTGAATGTTTTTCCACATAAAACAAGCAGGCAGGCAAACAAGGAAGCCATCTCTAGGTACATGGGACACTTAACACACTGGAGAATTAACATCGTATTCACAAGCTTTCCTGGACCTTGTCATATACCAGCAGCCAGTGGTTCATGGACTATCACTATGAGACAATGGGTCACAGACCAGCACTTTGAATAGCATTGCTCTGAACTGTAATTTCTCTTTAGCTGTTCTGTTGTTCGTGTTAATAAGTGCTAGGAGGTTTTTAACCTATCTACTATCTGCAACACGTGTAACAGAGCCCACCCACCAACACCCCCATTGTATTTGAAGAATATGAGTTTTGCAAGGAGGGTGTTGAGCACAGGCGAAGAGATGCTTCAAAATCGTCCCCCACCCAATCACTGAGTTTAAAACAAAACATTTTGAGCCACATAGCGAAAAGGTCATTAGTGAGACCAACATGAAGTAGAGAAATAGTCAGTAGGAATAAGATTAAGTATGCCTCATCTACCACCTCTGTTGTCAGAATTGTGACCTTCAAGCTGCTTTCTTTTTTAAAAAAAAGTGGGGGAAGAAAGCTATCTGGGCTCAGTTATGCATAGCAGCACAAAAACATATAATTAGGTAGTTAAAGGTTCAGCGTAGATAATTTTGGATATTAAGAACAAAACAGTGACACTCAATAATCACACTTTGGTTATGTATAGTCTGCCCTCCATATCCACGGATTCTACATCCATGGATTTAGTCAGCCATGGCTTGGAGGGAGGGGGAATTCCAAAAAGCAAGTATTGCTGTTCACCATTTTATATAAGGGACACCATTTTACTAACATCATTGTATATAATGGGACTTGAGCATCCACAGATTTTGGAATCCACGGGGTCCTGGAACCAAGCTCCAGAAGATACCAAGGGCCCACTGTATCTCTTTAGAGTTATACCAGACCAAAGCTGGTATCTGTTTTTAAAAACACCCCTTGCAATTTTTTTGTTAGTACTGAAGAATTCTCCAGGAACAGAACTACTGTATTTATACAGGAATCATAATACTGAAGAGAGCAGAACAGTCCCATTTTACATGGAACTCTATGTGTGAACTGGGGCCCCTACAGGTAGATATGCCACCTAGATCTAGGTGTTTTCCTGCAGGGTGGGGAGGCAATCCTTTTGCTGTGTCTTGATCATCCCACACACTTCAGAGGCAGAGCTTATTAAACTGTGAATCAAACTAACAAACACTAAGTGGGAAAGCCAGCCCCTTCCCCTAGTTCCATCCTCCTTTGCATCAATCAGGACAGGGCTTAGCTTTCTCTCCAGCTTGTTGGCTCGTTTTAATGGAGAATCCCCTTCTTTCTTCTAAGAGAGCATCTTTTTTTCCTGTGCTTTTCCACCCTAACAGTAACAGTTACCATTAGGGAAATGGCGTATGTTTGCAGCCCAGAACATTCCTCTGCTTAGGAGTTAGGGGGCAAATGGGCAGTGGCACAAGCACCCTGTGGGTGCAGCCAGATGGCAGACCAACCTACCCATATTGGGGGATTGGATCCTACCCTGCTGCCGAGGAACATAGTGGCATTTCACATGGTGGTGCAGAACACATGTGCAAACAGGAGAATGCAATTTAAGTTTTGGCCATGCAAATAAGTGTTTTTGATGCTCCCACTTCCCTCTCCCACTGTCATGATTGAAGGACAGACCCTACCTCAGAAGTTGTCCACTTGCCAGGCAGTGGACACCCAGGGGTCAGGGATGAAGCAGCAATGGTTATGGAGGCCACTCAAGATGGTGGATGAATTGAACGCCAAAAAATTAGGTGCAAAAAGCACTGATGCAGGCCCAGTGGAGAGCGATTTGGAGAGCAGAAGCCCTCTAGAGGCCGGAAACATTCAAAACATTCCCAGAGATATTCCTGAGTCCTCCTTTTCCATTCAGGAAGTGTGGGGGGAGAGCATGATGGGGGGGCTTCTTCCCATCACAAGGCAAAGGAAAAGAGGAAGCATGCTTCTTCTGTGACTTCTTTGACAAAATCTGATGCTTCTGTTTTTCCTGTTTCCTTGGATAAGGAAGAGGGAGAGTTAACCTCAGATGAGAGGGATTTTTCCTCAGATCAAGCCTCTGTCATTTGAGTCAGAGGAGTTTCCTGTCCTTCTCAGGGAAGTGGGAAAAAAGTTCTTCCAGACAGGTGCCTACTGGTATAATGGAAGGGGTACCAGAAATCAGATCTAAGGCTAACCTCTGTGTAGCACCTTTTCCAGAGGTTTTTGCAGATGTTATGCAGCGGGAAGTGGGCTCACCCAGGTTTAACTAGGGCGGTGCTAGCTTATGCTAAATGCCTTTATTCTTGACCTAGTGCGGCTATGGAGGATTTGAAGCTACTCCTGATTGATGTTTCTGTGCCTAGATTGGTTTTTTGAAACCCTTTCCCCTAGGGATGGGGATCATAGAATCACAGAATCATAGAATTGTAGAGTTGGAAGAGACCATAAGGGCCATCCAGTCCAACCCCCTGCCACGCAGGAAATCTTGATCAACATCCCTGACCGATGGCCATCCAGCCTCTGTTTAAAGGTCTCCAAAGGAAGGAGATCCTACCATGCACCAAGGGAGTGTGTTCCACTGCCAAACAGCTCTTACTGTCAGAAAGTTCCTCCTAATGTTGACGTGGAATCTCTGTTCCTGGAGCTTGCATCCATTGTTCCGTATTCTAGTCTCTGGAGCAGCAGAAAACAAGCTTGTTCGATTCTCAATGTGACACCCCTTCAAATACTTAAATAGGGCTATCATATCACCACTTAACCGCCTTTTTTCCAGGCTAAACATATCCAGCTCCCTAAGCAGCAGTGGCTGCTCTTCGTCTTGGAAAGATGTGACCAGTGGGGTGCCACAGGGTTCTGCCCTGGGCCCAGTGCTATTCAACATCTTTATCAATGACTTGGATGAGGGAATAGAGGGCGTACTTATCAAATTTGCAGATGACACCAAATTAGGAGGAGTAGCTAATACCCTAGAGGACAGGATCAAAATTCAAAATGACCTGGATAGTCTGGAGAGCTGGGCCAAAGCTAACAAAATGAAATTCAATATGGAGAAATATAAGGTATTGCACTTAGGGCGGAAAAATGAAATGTATAGGTATAGGATGGGGGAGACCTGGCTGAATGAGACTACGTGTGAAAGGGATCTAGGAGTCCTAGTAGATCACAAGTTGAACATGAGTCAACAGTGTGATGCGGCAGCTAAAAAAAAAAAGAATCATAGAATCATAGAGTTGGAAGACACCCACAAGGGCCATCCAGTCCAACCCCCTGCCATCCAGGACTACACAATCAAATAATTGCCAACAGATGGCTATCCAGCCTCTGCTTTAAAACCTCCAAAGAAGGAGACTCCACCACACTCCCAGGCAGTGCATTCTACTTCTGAACAGCTCTTACCATCAGGTACTTCTTCCTAATGTTTAGGTGGAATCTCTTTTCCTGTAGTTTGAACCCATTGCTCCGTGTCCTAGTCTCGGGAGCAGCAGAAAACAAGCTTGCCCCATCCTCAGTACGACATCTCTTCAAATATTTAAACATGACTATCATGTCCCCTCTCCATCTTCTCTTCCCCAGGCTAAACATATCTAGCTCCCTAAGCCACTCCTCATAGGGCATAATGGCTTCCAGACCTCCCACCATGCAAGTCTCCGTCCTCTGGACATGTTACAGTTTGTCCATATCCTTCTTGAATTGTGGTGCCCAGAACTGGACACAGTAGTCCAGGTGAGGTCTGACCAAAGCAGAATAGAGTGGCACTATTATTTCCCTTGATCTAGACACTATACTCCTATTAATGCAGCCTAGCAGCTCATTGGCTTTTTTAGCTGCTGCATCACACTGCTTACTCACGTTCAGCTTGTGGTCCACTAAGACTCCTAGATCCCTTTCGCATGTACTGCCATCAAGCCAGGTGTCACTCATCCTATATCTATGCATTTCATTTTTACCACCCAAGTTTAGTATCCCACATTTCTCCCTGTTGCAATTCATTTTGTTAGTTTTGGCCCAGCTTTCTAATCTGTTCAGGTCATTTTGGATTCTGATCCTGTCCTCTGGGGTATTAGCTACCCCTCCTAATTTGGTGTCATCTGCAAACTTGATAAGCATGCCCTCTATTCCTTCATCCAAGTCATTGATAAAGATGTTGAATAGCACTGGGCCCAGGACAGAACCCTGTGGCACCCTACTACTCACTTCTCTCCAGGATGAAAAGGAGCCATTGGTGACTACCCTTTGGGTTCAGACAGTTAACCAAGTACAAATCTACCTAACTGTTGCATTGTCTAGCCCACAGGTTACTAACTTTTTTGCAAGAATATCATGGAGGATCTTGTCAAAAGCCTTACTGAAATCAAGATACACTAAATTCACAGCATTCCCTTCATCTATCAAGTTTGTAACTCTATCAAAAAAAAAAGAGAGAGAGAGATAAGATTAATCTGGCATGACTTGTTTTTGAGAAATCTATGTTGACTTTTAGTGATCGCGGCATTCTTTTCTTTTCTTTTTTTAATGCAATCGAGAATTCTAAGGTTGACAAATTCACTTCTGCATATGTGTCTTTTGGCAGGTGTGTTTTGCAGCAGGTTATGTCATTGTAGTTTTATTTTATTGTAATTCTGCCCACCCAATGGTTATGGTGTCTGCTCATTTGGTCCCAGCATAAGGATTGCCTCCCCACATTGCAGGAAAATGGAACATTGGTACTTACTGTGAAAGTTCCTTTTCTGCATTAGTGGGGAGGAAATCCTTCCCGCCCTCGTTGATGAGTGTCTGTCTTTTTTAAACCACTGGTGGTGTTTTTTGAGTCTGTCTGGAACATGTTATTCCATCACTGAGAGGAGGGGCTGGCTCTCCCACTTAGGGTGGGATAGGTTTGATTGACAGTTTAATAAGCCCTACCTCGGAGGTGAGTGGGAGGAGCAAGATCCAGCATAAGGATTTCCTTCCCACTACTGCAGAAATGGAACCTTCATGGTAAGAACCAATATTCCAATTTTAACACACACCCCACCTCTTTATATTAGACAAAAAGTATCTGTACTGTGTTACAATGACACTGTTACCCATTTTACTGGTTGCAGAAAATGTATCCCAGCAGCACCACACCTAATACCATCTTCTTTTAATGTGTCTGTATGGTAGGACCCCATATCCACTGATTCAGTATCCACTGATTCAATTATCCACGGGACACAAAACAGCACACCTACCATAGAGTGTTCCTAGAAATTGTGTCCTCTCTAGCCATTTTCTAAGTCCTCCAAGGCAACTCTATGGTATTTTAATTCGGAAGTCCCATTATTTTCAATGGCGTTCACTATTATCCATGGTTTTCAGTACCCACAGGCCCCCCAAGAACCAATCCCAATGGATAAGGAGGTCCTACTTATTTAATTACAAGTCCCCCATTCTTTTAATTTTTCACTTATAATTGAAAAATTAACTCATTTCTGATACTATTTTTTCCTTTTAATTTACTTGCTCTTAGTACAGAATTTTCAGCATAGAATAGGAAGTCTCCAGGTTGCACAGAGATTATTTCATCCTGCTGTTGATCTTGTTGGTTTCTTCACTGGTTCTTCCCTTTTCATTTTGTTTTAACAGGATGCAGTGAAGGCCCAGTTGATCTGGTGTTTGTGATAGATGGGTCGAAAAGTCTGGGAGAGAATAACTTTGAAATTGTCAAGGAATTTGTCTTGGGCATCTTGGACTCTCTTACCATATCACCCAAAGCTGCACGAATTGGTTTGCTGCAATACTCCACTCAGGTCCGCACAGAATTTACACTGAAGCAATTCAGCACAGCCAAAGATATGAAGAAAGCAGTGTCCCAAATGAAGTATATGGGGAAAGGCTCCATGACTGGGCTTGCCTTGAAGCAAATGACCGAGAGAAGCTTCACTGAAGCAGAGGGGGCCAGGCGCTTGTCAGCAAAGGTGCCTAGAGTGTCTGTGGTGTTTACAGATGGACGAGCCCAAGATGAAGTCTCTGAATGGGCTACTAAAGCAAAGCAACGTGGTATGATGAAAATGTACTTAGAATTACAAATTGTAAGGACACCTGCTAAGATCCTGGATACCAATATGTGTACCATAGTGCTTCTTTGTACATTTGCACTAAAATACTTTCTAAAAGTGTAGTGCATATCCTCCACCTACCCCAGGCTGGTTATGGTGCAGACAGAATTCAAAGAGGAAAAGTAGTTTTCACTCTGTTGGCACAGGGGAGGAGGGGAGAACAGGAGGGAACAGAATGTTGCTCTTCTCACTAGGCTCAGGCTGAAGCAAACTGCTGCAGCCTCTCCTAGCTTGGCTATTCTTCCTTAATAACTTCTGCCATCTTGAACATATTCTGATGTTGCTTGGCCGCATGTATTCCTGTTTTTACCTGTTGAAAGATATGGTAGTGACATAATAATTGTTCAGAAATAGGCCCAGGTTTGGAAGTGTCTTCGTTTTTTATGTTATTTCCCCCTCTCCAGGACATCTTGCAGGGAGGGGGTTGGTTCTGCTCATTTTTAGCAAAATAGAGTAGAAACACTGCACCTCACCATTTCTATCTGTTCATATGTACCCAGCAGAGTTCTAATACTGTAGATGGGGTTCCAAAGTTAGATCTTTGTCTGGGCGCATGAAAACTGGTATTGGGGGTGTGAGTAGCATATAACCCCCACCCCAAGTCCCTGAGCACCCAAAAGTAAGTTAAACCATTGTGCTTTGCACACAAAGATTTAAAGAGGGCTCTTTAACTGTGCACAGCTAAATACGGCTATAAAACTCCTTCCCAATCTTCTCAGAGTTCCTCATTATGGGAGCTTTGTAACAGCATCCAGCTGAACACCATTGCAGTGCCCTTTTCAGTTCTTTACAGTCAACACAAGGTCTAACCTACTTCCAGTGCTTGGGGACATTGGGATATGGAGTATATATGCCGGCACACATCTCTGTACCCAATTAAAGTCCAATGCATGTTTGTGCAAGTCCCTGAAAGAAACTAAAGTTCCTGTTGCAGATTGGCTGCATCTATTTTCTGGATGCCTGAGACTAGCCGATCTTACAGCCACATCAGAAGACAGGAGAGTAGGGGAATTAGGTAAACTTAATACTTGTCAGTGTTCATTCCCATAGCATTGACCTATAATTTATTATTATGATGTGGTAGTAGATGAGGGAATTCCTACCTGTTACTTTCCTCAACCTTGTTGTCCATCCCATTCCTGGCATACCTGGAACCCTTCATAGCATGTTGGGGAAGAGCATGGGTGACAGGTTTGGGGAGGAAACACAGGAGAAACTGTATATGGGCTTGTCTCCTGTTACATTAGGAACTTTAAAGGTACATGTTTGCTTGGCTTTGATCCTGGAAATCTGCAACCGACTGAAAAACTGCATGGATTCTGGGCCTGTATCTGGGATATCTCTGCCTAGCCACATTTTATGTATTGCTAAGAAATAGTCTGTGTGAGTTATCTTCTGTAGCTGTGGAGATGTCTGTTGTTCAGGCCTCAATATATAGCCAGACATATTGAAATCATTAATCAAATATAACACATGCTGCTACTTTCCTCATTGATAAGCATGCCAAAGATTCTATCAGAATGAGTCCTATGAGACAGCACAACCTCAGAACAGCCTATGGAGTTATTTGAGCATAAATTTTCATTTGGAATGTTTATTATTGATATGTCACAAAGAACAGACCCCCAGCATTAAGAATTCATTCATAAAAATAGAGCAAATCTTTGGAATGAAGGTTGAAATTTTGTACACGTGGCTAATACAAGACTGCTTAGAGATTGTTAATGTAGTAATTCAAAATGGAAAAGACTTAAATAGTTATGTTTTCCTAGAACAGAAACAATGTGGCAGAAGGTAGTAGACATGCATGTTATTGCTGAATGAGCACACCCTTCCCAGGATTTTCACCGAAAGGAACTGACAGCAGCAGCTGTCTTTCCAGATATCTGAAGATCTGTTTAGTAGCAGAGTAAAGAATTACTCTGGATATGCTTTTTTTCTATAAATACTGTATGCTATGGGGTATTTAATGCAATTAATTAAATTCAAGGAGCAAAACATACTTGATAAATCAAATATTCCCACCCAAGAGGATTTTCTAATGTCAGAGCAATCTGGGAGAAAATGCGTTATAATGTGCTGGCTCTGGTATTTCTGGCTTCATAGAAATCCTGAGTTGATGTTATAAGATTTTACATAGATAAATATATAATACTAAAGTAAGTTCTAAGAAAATGGAAATGTGCATATCAAAATGCTTCACATGGTCCCCAAGAGAATACTCAAATTTGGTCTTTCTTAAACTTCAAGATAGGCAGCACTTCATGTATGGATGTAATCATTTCATTTTTCATTACTCACTGTTGGAAGTTTTTCAGCTGAATGTGTAAACTGCAGATCTATCTATACAATACGTATAAACATGGATACTGCAATAAAAATGCCATTTTTGTTGCAAAGCAGCTTCAAAAGGGGACAATTGGAATAGAAAAGAGATATAGGTTGCTTAAACCTCACCCCATTTAGCACTTTTCCACCTCAAGGAAAGAAAGAGTCTAGTACACTCTCCATCAGGTTTTCAGATACTATTGTCAGGCTAAACAAGGGTGAGCAACTTGTGGCACTCCACATGTTGTTGGACTTCAATGTCCATCTGCCATAGGCAACATAGCCCATAGAGAGGGATGATGTAACTTGCAGTCCATCAGTATCTGGAACATCACAGTCACCTAACTTAGTCTATTACCTCACTGCTTGATGTGAGCAGGTAGATGTGAAAAGCTGACAGTACTATATGATAAGCACACACACTATAATTATTGATCGATGTATAAATATACAGTCGGACCCCTGTATCCATGGGGTATGGTTCCTGGTCTTACTGCAGATAGCAGAAACTGCAGATAATAATGAACTCTATTAAAATAAAGGACTTCTAGTACAAACATACCATAGAGTTGTGTTGGAGGACCTAGTGATGCCTAGAGATAGCTCCTCTCTAGGCATTTTCCAGCACAACTCTATGGTATGTGTCCCTATTTTTAAAAGCTGCTGATAACTGGAACCGTGGATATTGGTTCAGTGGATACGGGGGTCCAACTATAATATATAGTTAGATCCTGAGTCAGTTAAAATGTCCTGGAGTTGGATGTGATGTATATCTATCTCTATCTGGCTTCTCTACACAAACAAAGATTCGGGAAGGACTCATCCCGCGCTTTCTGCAAGCACGCTGATGACTAAAAAGGCCAATCTGAGATAGACAAGTCCAGTTGCAGAAAGCACAGCAGAAGGTTTCCTTGGGTGATGTTTCCGGGTTGTGATTCTTTCTGCGTTGTTGTGTCTCTTCAAAACTTGTTCGGCGTGAGTTCTCAAATAAGGCTGCAGCATTGTGGATAGTGCGTCTCCATGCCTCCCGATGTGAAGCCAGGGTGGACCATTGTTGGTGATCAATTTGGCCAAGCCTGAGGTGTTGTTTCAGAAAGTCCTTGTATTGCTTTTTTTGGAGCGCCCCTCTTACGCTGACCTGTGGCGAGTTCACCGTAGAATACTATTTTTGGGAGGCGATGGTCCTCCATCCTAGAAACATGCCCTGCCCAGCGCAGCTGTGTTCTCAATATCATGGCCTCAATGCTGGTGATCCCTGCTTGCTCAAGGACAGCAACATTTGTCACATAGTCAGTCCAGTGTATATTTAGGATTGTGCGTAAACAGCGCTAAGTTATTTTAAAATGCAATCTTGTCATTGATCCACGTTCAGATGTTCAAGTCATGAACATATGTATCTGAATCACCCCATGGAACAGCACTGTACACAGCTTTGTTTGCATTTGAGATCCTTTGGTTGAGCAGCTGTAATAAAGGGGAATGAATTGATAGAGATTTTTAGAAACTCACCTAGACACAACCAGCTGAATCAATAGTTGAAATATGGAAATGAAGAACACTACGTTTTTACCTCAGCCCAGAAAAAGAGAATAATGTCTGAAATGAATCAATGTAAGTTTATCAGGACCACTTGGTCGCAATTATTTCAGTGGTACTTAAGTGCAACTGTTTTCCTCTGGATTGGTGCATTTGTGTTTATTGTTCCTTTTGAAATACTATCTGAGTACAAGTATACATTTGTGAACAGACATCCTGTCACTCTGATAGAATAGAAATTAAATGGTGCCTAGCCCTGTTTCATCATATATCTTTTTTCCTCACTTCTGCAGAATTATCTTGCACTGGTGTAAGGGGTCACATAATAACACAGAAGCAGTTTCCTTTCCATTAACTAAGCTGTGTCCTAATAATATATAGATGCTTATAATTAAAATATGCCATTTATTTCTTAGGAATCACCATGTATGCCATTGGAATAGGGAAAGCAATTGTGGAAGAATTGAGAGAAATTGCTTCTGATCCTCCAGAAAAACATATTTTTTATGCAGAGGATTTCAGTGCCATGGGAGAGATTACTGAAAAGCTCCAAAGAAGAATCTGTGAAGGTATTAAATAGCATGTGTTTTTCCAGATACAACAAAACTGAATGAACCGTTAAGGCAGATAGCATTCAGGATCTGACGAGAGCAGTCTGACCATTTGTTCTGAACATCTGCAAAATCACAGGGATACGTGTAAAACATGATGAGCAATAAGCTGCCAGAAAGAGTAATATTTCAGCTATTTATCACTGAGGGACTATATAACTTTATTCTAAAGCCAGGAACATATACAATCATCATTTCTTCTGCCAGTTTAACATATCATGTACAAAATGTGCAGCTCAAAACCCCAGAAGAATTAATAACACCCTTCCTCTCCCATACACTGCAATAAGATCATCTACACTGTTGAAAAAACACCACGATATATTCTTTCAGGAACTTTGGGTAAACACTTGGTAATATTTACACTATTTAAAATGGCTTGATGGTCTGTATTAATTTCATTTGAAGGCAAAGCAAATTGATGACAGAATAAAATTCTCCTTTTGTTGCCTTTAATCACTACTTTTGGCAAGCTTACTGGTGTCTGTGGATTGTTGGCTTGCACCATTTCCATGCTCCATAACTGCAAAACATACCAGCAGTGTCTGTCACAGACTCAAAAGTAGGAAGGAATTTGGTCAGAGAACAGAACATAAATGTCCTCTATAGCTCTTTCACAGGGAACATTCTGTAACTTCCTGACTCCCTAATGCTACTGGATACCATTCTGCAATGCAATGCTCTTTCCCTTCTTTTATGCCCCTTAGGGCCTGTCTAAATGGTGAAAATAATCCTCACAGAATTCACTTAGAATGCAACCCATCCTAATGGGATCTTGTATAATTCCACCATATTTGGAAGGAGGGGGGCCAAATCCATTGTAAACTCCTCAGGGAAAGCCTCTTCAGAGTATGTGCATTGTCGATCATTAGGACTTTATTTGCATAGTCCCAGAAAAGCGGAAGTAGAAAGCTGATTGGTCGGATGGGAGCAGGGGGCGGGGCTTGCTAAGAAGACCAGAGCCCCAGAACCACCATCTTGGATTTTAGTCTTAGTGATTGTGTGCTGAGGTGACAAAACAGCCTTTTTCTTTTTTTAAAATCTTTATTTAGGCGGAATAGCACACTATCACACATCCGCACGTTAGATATGCCTTTTTAAAAACAAATAAATACCATTTGGCAGCGGCAACTGGCAAAAATACAAACACGAGTCATGGCCACCATTTTGAATCACAGACATGCCTGTTGAGACAGCAAAAGCAAAAAGCCTCGCGTGCCTGCGATTTTGCCAAACCACTGTTAAGACAGGTCGATCCTGCTTTGAATATGCATTGAGTTTGCATCAATCCACATTTTTCCCCTCATATAGATGGCCCCTTAGTTTATTTCTTGCTGAAAATAAAACTAAGGTCCACACCAGTTGAAAATAACTTCTGATTCAGCTTGTGACAATTTTCAGTCATAGGTTTCTTCACACTACAATTATAGCATTTTGTTACCACCTTAATTGCCATGGTTCCATCCTAAAAGATCTGTAGTTTTGTGAGGTGTTTAGAATTCACTCTCTGAGAGTTCTAGTATCTCACCAAACTACAAATCCCAGGATTCTGTAGGTTGCAATCATGGCAGTGAAAGTACTAATAAAGTGCAGTAATTGTTGTAGTGTAAAAGACACCTTAGTGAAAAATTTAAATAGCAGTCATCCAAATCTACTGTTCTTACCCAATAAATACTGGAGTACTAGCCCTAATGGTCTTACTGATGCTTTTCCGTGCATGTCCACATATTTAACAGTTCTTCTAAAACCTCCTTTTTCACCCTGCCACCTTCAACTAACTTCCACATACGAATATGTTGATCTCTCTCTCTCTCTCTCTCTCTCTCTCTCACACACACACACACACACACACACACTCATTCACACACACTATAACAGTTGTTTCACATATATTTTCTGTGACAATATCTGTAACACTGGAAACATTTTCCCAGTTTCTGAGGGCACTGAAGCTTCTGCAGCCAAAAAAATCCATGAGTTCCCATATCACATTTGTATACAACTGAAACAGCAATGGAAATGACTTGGCCAATTGAATATAGTAACAACTGAAACTGTTCAGTTTACTTTCATGTCTGAAAATATGTCTAGGCCATTTTTAATTACAAAGTTGCTTGCACGATCAGTCTCACTTGTAATATGTTGTCTTGACATTACTAATTTATGCAGTATATCAGTGCTTCTCAGGCTATGTGATATGGAAGTCCAGACATTCTTTTTTCCAAGGCGCTCTTAACCAGCACTATATTTGTCCTAATTGGAAAAAACTCTTTCTTTCTTTCCTAGAAACTTGACAAGGACTGGAAGCCAATGGCTCAGGGGCCTGAGACCACTCCAGAGACCCCCATTTTGAGTAGCATTGCAGTATCTATTGTGTTATTTCATGTAATCTCATTCTGCTTTTACTTCATTTTGTCTTCCAGGTCTGAAGAATCACCAGGATTTACCCGAAGATTTGCTTCATTCAATGGATTCATATTCTGAAGGTTTAAGATTTGCAGACTATATATTGTATACTCCCACTAGTTCTTTAGTGAGCATGTTCCACAGTGTGTCCTTTCTAGAGAAAGCATTAATGGGACACATCCAATGTACTGCTTCTTTCTTTTATTTTATTTTGAGACAACAAGCAGTTTGTGAGGCAAGGGTTTGTGTAACAGTGGCTTAAATCTGAGGTCATATTAGTGCACATCCTCTAGCATAAAATCATAGAGTTGGAAGGGGCCCTATGGGCCATCAGGTCCAACTCCCTGCTCAGTGCAGGATCTCCAGGTAGAGCATCCCTTGCAGGTAGCTGTCCAGCCTCTTTTTGAAGATGTCCAGAGAAGGAGACCCTACCACCTCTCTAGGCAATTAGTCCCATTGCTGAACCACTCTCATTGTCAAGAAGTTCCTTCTAATGTTCAATTGAAATCTACCCTCCTCTAACTTAAAACCATTAGACCTAGTTCTACCCTCCAAAGCAGCAGAAAACAAGCTCATACCCTCCTCTTTGTGGCAGCCCTTGAGGTATTTAAAGAGTGTGATTGTGTCACCCCTCAGTCTTCTCCAGGTCACCGGGTCTTTCAACATCTCCTTGTGTTTTGTTCTTCATGCTTCTTATCATCCTTGTTGCCCTTCTCTGAACTTGCTTGAACTTGTCTAAATCCTCCTAAAAATGAGGAGCCCAGAACTGAACACAGTACTCCAGATGAGGCCTGACCAACACAGAATGTAGTGGGACTATTACTTCTCTCAGTTTGGAAACTATGCTTCTATTAATGCAGGCTACAATAGCATTTGCCTTCTTTGCTGCATCATCACACTGGTGGCTTATGTTCAGCTTATCATCAACAATAATTCCAATCTCCTTTATGGGTCTGAAACATGGGTCACCTATCGCCAACACTTACGACTCCTCGAACGCTTCCATCAGTGCTGTTTACGCACAATCCTAAATATACACTGGACTGACTATGTGACGAATGTTGCTGTCCTTGAGCAAGCAGGGATCACCAGCATTGAGGCCATGATATTGAGAACACAGCTGCGCCGTGCAGGGCACGTTTCTAGGATGGAGGACCATCGCCTCCCAGAAATACTACTCTATGGTGAACTTGCCACGAGTCAGCGTAAGAGGGGCGCTCCAAAAAAGCGATACAAAGACTCCCTGAAACAACATCTCAGGCTTGGCCAAATTGATCACCAGCAATGGTCCGCACTGGCCTCACATAAGGAGGCATGGAGGCACACTATCCACAATGCTGCAGCCTTATTTGAGAACTCACGCTGAACAAGTCTTGAAGAGAAATTACAACGCAGAAAAAAATCACAACCCGGAAACATCACCCAAGGAGACCTTCTACTGTGCTTTCTGCAACCGGACTTGTCTATCTTGGATTGGCCTTTTTAGTCATCAGTGCGCTTGCAGAAAGCGTGGGATGAGTCTTTTCTGAATCTTTGTTTGCGAAGAGAAGCCAGAGAGAGACAAGTGTCCCCCATCCTATACCTGTGCATTTGGTTTTTGTGGCCTATATGTAAAATTTTGCCTTTGTCTCTGTTGAGTTTCATTATATTGATTTGACCCAGCTTTCTAGTTTATCAAGGCCCTTTTGAATTCTGTTCCTATCTTCCACTGTGTTCACTACCCCTCCTAGTTTTCTATAATCCACAGATTTGATGAGAATTCCCTCCAACCTATCATCTAAATCATTGATGAAAATATTGAAGAGTTAGCTTCAGGACAGAACCCTGCAACATTCCACTTGAGACCTCCTTCCAATCTGAAGTGCAGCCCCTGATGACAACTTTGAGTGTGGTTTTCCAATCTATTATGGATTCATCTGTGGTCTTTCCATCTATTGCATATTTAATCAATTTCCTAATCAAAATATAATGGAGGACTTTATCAAATGTGTTGCTGAAATCCAGATAAATGAGCATTCCCACCATCTACTAACTACAGTTGCCCCTCCACATTCGCGAATTTAGCATTCGCGGTTTTGGGAGGGCCTCCCCCCACCCTCCCAAAAGCAGCAATTGGGCTTTAGAAGCCCTGTGGTCGCTTCTGGGGGGGGGGAGAGAAGCAGCCTGGATGAGTGGGAGAGTTAGGGATGGGGCTTTCCAAGCCCCCTCGCCACCTTAGGAGGCTGGGCAGGGGGTGGGAGAGGCAGCGAGGGGGCCTCTGGAAGCCCCGTGCTGGCCTTGGGAGGGAGGGGGGAGGGCTGGGGAGGCGCCCATGGGGCTTCCAGAGGCCCCGTGGTGGCCTGGGGAGGGAGGTGGGAGGAAGCGACTATGGGGCCTCCGGAGGCCCCGTGGTCGCTTTGGCAGGGGAGGGGAAGAGCAGTCATTATTCGCGGAATTTTCACATTTGCGGGGGTCTGTGGAACCTAACCCCCACGAATGTGAAGGGACGACTGTAGTGACCTGATCAATAAAAGATATAAGGTTAGTTTGGCAGAGTTTGTTCTTGCTGGCTCCTACTAATCACTGCATTGTCATCAACATACTTGCAAACAGACTCCTGTATAATCTATTTTAATATTTTTCCAGGTATTGAGGTCATGATGACTGGCCTGTAGTTTCCTAGATCTTCTTTTTTAGCTCTTTAAAAGAAAGTGACAATGTTTGCTTGCCTCCAGTCCTCTGGCACTTCACCCATTATCCAGGATTTCTTAGAAATGGTGGCAAGTGGTTCTGCAAGTATGTCACAAGTTTCTTTGACACACTGGGATGCAATTCGTCTGGCCTTGGAGATTTGATCTCATTTAGGTTAACAAGGTGATTCTTGACTAACCCCTAATCAATCTTGGTTGCAACCCAGATTCCTTACCAAGGTCTCAGCTGATGCATGGAAGCACACAGTCCTCTTTTGTGGGGGAAACTGAAGCAAAATTGAAATTGAGCAGTTCTGCCTTTTTATTGTGATCTGTTAGCATTTTACGATCCTTGCTGAGCAGGGGTCCTGCTATTTCCTTCAACACTCTTGCTTCAAACATATTTGGGGGGGAATTATTTTTTGTTGTTGTTGTTGCTCCTTGCTTGCCTAGCAAGTCTCAGCTCATTCTAAGCTTTAGCATTCCTTACACTATTCCTGGAAGCTTGGGCTACATATCTGTATTCTTCCTTGGTGATTTGTCCTGCCTTCCATTCTTTATACATGCTCTGTTTTTCTTTTTACTTCCTCCTTGTGTTTACTGTGCAGCCACATTGGCTTTTTCAGATGTTTTCTACTCTTCTTCCACGGGATTGTTTGTGATTGTGCTCTTAGCAGTTCCTTCTTCATGAAATCCCACCCATGCTGATAAAATCAGCTTTCCTGAAATCCACGGTTTGTGTCTGACTGTACTCTTCTTTGGCCTGTCCCACTATCATGAATTCTAGCATTACATGACCAGTCCCCACTAAAATACCAACTGCTTTGATTCTACTGACCAACTCTTCCCTATTGATTAGGATCAAGTCCAGGATGGCTGATGTCTTTCTCCACCTTTTGAAAGAGGAAATTATTTGCAAGGCACAAGATTTGTTTCAGAAATGCATCATCCACCATCTTGTCTTGGTTTGATGGCCTGTAGTAAGCTCCTACTATAATGTTGTTTGTATTTATTCTCCATTTATTTTTACCCAAATGCTCTCCCCTGGTCTAGTTTGATCACTAGCATGGATTTCTGTACAAGTGAATTTGTCTTTTATATATGATCCTACTCTCCTCCTTTTCTTCCCCATCCACTCATTTTGAACAGATTCTATCCCTCAAGTGTAATAGTCTAATTGTCCGCTTTTACCCAGAGCTTGCTTTTAGACAGATGTTGAAGCTATCATCCCCAACACTCCAAGGGTTTAGTTTAAAACTCTCTTAATCAGATTTGCCATGCTTTTGACAAAGACATTTTTTCCAGTCTCCATGAGGTGAAGCCCATCTTCTTTGCCCTCCATTCTGCAACCTACTCCTGGGAGTTTCCAAGCATCTGCAGCAGGTTTGGAAGTAGGTAGGTAGAGGCAGAGAGGAAAGTAAATTGCCACCTCCTCATTCCACAGGAAGACGCTGTGTCCACAGAACCACCACAATGAGTCCTGTCTTGTTTTAATATCTCAGTGCAAACCAACACAGGTACAGGTACAGATATACCCTCAGTTAACAGAGTAGGTGTGTTCTTGGGCATTACTTCTTTAACAGAAATGTTGGTGCCAGAGGAAGAAATAACACAGAAAGAAAAGAGAGAGGTTCTTGCACCACAAAAAATGCCAAGAAAAGTTCAACATGTTTCAGCAAACTTTTTATTTGAAACTAACGATATGTGCATGCAAAATGAAATAACCAGGTCAGATAAGCATTGCATAAGTAAACAAGAACATTTTGAATCTTCTTGAGACCACTTGAAGGCTTCTTCCAAAACACATCTAGGGATGACTTTTGCTTTCACTAGCCTCCACTTTTTTATTATTATTTCTGTTTTGGTGGCCAAACATACAGGTCTATGCTTTTTTTTTTTTTAACATGCTGGGGAGGCAGACTGGTCTCCCCTTTTCTGTTTTGTTGTTCACACATGTTCAGTAAGGGATTCTGGGGGCCGATGCTTTTTACCTGGCCTGTTGTAGGCTGGAGCACATAAGCTCAAGCTTTATTACATTGATTACTGCAGACATACTGCTGAAACCTGATGCTGAAAGTCTGTTTGTCTAGCCTTCCCTCCCTCCCTCATCATCCCCAGTGCTGATGCTGCTAAAAAAAATAAATCTGCCAGCTAGATAGAGGATCAGGAGGAAAGGAGGGCTGGGCAGGCATAGAAAGGAGCTTCTTTGTCAGAGGCTTTGTTAATGGAGATATGCCTGTATAGCCTTATATGTGCATTCATATGTATATGGAAGTATCTTTATACTGTGTTAGAATTTTTCTACCCAACCCATTCTACAGTGTTGAAAAACAACATTTAAACATTCTATAAAAGCCATATTTTATCTCAATGGTTCTGCATTAACTAAAAGCCTTTAATTCATAACAGTAAACACCCATTTATACAGAACTTATGAAGAAGGAAACCAGATGGCAATAAGGAACAGGAAACTATATCTGAAGGTGACATGATAGCCAGGTTTAAATATTTGAAGGAATGTCATACTGAGGATGGAGCAAGCTTGTTTTCTGCTACTTCAGAGACTAGGACATGGAGCAATGGACTCAAACTACAGGAAAAGAGATTCTACTTAAGCATTATGAAGGAATTATTGACAGTAATAGCTGTTTGGCAGTGGAATGCACTGCCTTGGAGTGTGGTGCAGTCTCCTTCTTTGGAGGTTTTTAAACAGAGGCTGGATGGACATCTGTCAGGCATGCTTTTTTTGACTAGTATTCCTGCAGAGCAGGGGGTTAGACTAGATGGCCCTTGTGGTTTCTTCCAACTCTATGATTCTGTGAACGCAATGCCTAATCATTTTAATCTCCATTCTCTTCTCTCTTTGGTTCACTGCAGAACCTGTGGCAACTACCCTAGCAATCACAGATGTTCTTGCTTGTTCCAATTTTGCAGTCCACCATAAATATCTTTTTGAAGAAAAACAATTGAGATCAACAGCGACATCAGGTAAACCTGTTTCCATCCTGTGTTTGTGTGATTTAATATAGGCCTAGTGATTTGTACTCATTCAAGCAATGGTTCTTACTACTATAGTTTTCAGTGTTTTGGTATGTTTATCTGCATTGCTTCTGTATCAAATTTCTGCTACTATAATTGTTGCTGAAAGTAATTAACATTCCTAATGCATCCTAAGATAAAGATTCTAATAAACCCGAGACAGGTTTTGAAGTTAGAAATGTTAATATTATACCCTCCAAGTCCACCTTTGATCTCGATCTCCACAATTTTAGTCATCTATTTCCATTAATGTAACATAAATGCAGGTCTGTTTATGGAAAAGTTAGTAATTTGTTTCTCTTTCATTTAAAAAAAATTCTTGCTTTTGCTTATCTTTTCCTGTAACCAGTGTTACATGCGTTTTGGAAAGATTTCCAACAGCTAGCTAAACTACCCTGATTGGAATAATGCTAGACTGATTGGAATAATGCTAGAAACTCCCTGTCTCTCGTATCTACTCCTGATATGCTGTATGTGCAAATAATACTGGATTCAGGCTTTACCATCTCCAGTCAAAAGCACCAGAGTTGCTCTTTCTAGCAGAACAGAAGTAGGTATTCAATCCTAGTCTGAAATTGAATGCATCTACAAAAAAATTAAAAACATTTGCAAAAAAACAGCAGAGCAATCCCGTCAAACCATCATCTTTCCGCCTTCTGCCTTCTTTCCCCTCCCTCCATACTTTCTTGCTAATTATCTCAATGTGTTGAAACTAAAATAGTTGTAATATTGCTGTTCTAGATACAAATCTGGTTGTTGTTGTTTTCTGAATATACTTTTCAGGAAAACCTTCAGATGATAAGAAAGACCCATGTAAATGTGAGAATCTTGTGACATTCCAGAATTTTGCAAATGCTGAAGTTCAGAAATTAACACAGCAACATATCCTTTTTTAAAAAATAAGTACATCCTGAACAAATACCCAGATGTATAGTTAATCATATTTAATCTAACTTAATAGGGTCTAAAGCAGTGTCAGTTGGTTCTCAATTCCAGCTAGTCCTACTAAATCAGTGGAACATATCTGCATATTCTTTGCTAGTGGCAACAGGAAGGGAATGAAACTAAAGCTATTCCTGCATGGTATGTGGCTATCCTTGAGGGGCTGTAGCCTCTGTTACTCTCCTCTTCTATAATCTCTCCCACTGAATGCTCCCTTGGGCTGTTAAGTTGCATCTGGAAAGGTGAAGAATGGGTAGAAATGACTGGGCAACTTTAGGGCATGCTGTGAACTTTGGCAAATAGTTTATTCTTCCTATATATGCAGAGGTAGTGACAAAATTTGCTTCTGACGTATTCTCAAACACTGCTGGATTAGGCTGCTGATTGGGAGGGACACAATAATTGCTATGTGGGGGCTTGCAACAATAATCAGAAGTCCAGTAATGGCTATACCTTCCTCTGGGATACAATAATTGATTATAGCTTCACATTTTGCAATTTTTTCAAGTGGATGTTTTAACATTCTGTGGTTCCATTGAACCACAGAATGTTAAAACCATTGAACATTCAATGGAATGTTCAATGGAAACCATTGAAGCTGTGGTTTTGTCCCTTCTACATTTAGAAACACATACAACTATGTGATGAGTGGAGCTCCCTACATGGGAGCATTTTGTTTCACCTATAGGTCAGGAGTGGGAAACATCTCGTTCTACAGGTATTGCTGAACTCCAATCCCATCAACATAGCCAATTACGAGAGATGCTTCCATCATCTGGAAGGCCACTTGTCTCTTCCCCAAATGAAGGAACTCAAAGCCCCTTCCCTGTACAGTTGTCCCTTCACATTCGCTGGGGTTTGGTTCCAGGACCCCCCCCCCCGTGAATACCCAAATCCGTGAAGACTCAAGTCCCATGATATGCAATGGCATAGCAAAATGGTGTCCCTTATATAAGATGGCAAAATCAAGGTTTGCTTTTTGGATTATTATTTTTTTAAAGAATATTGTCAAGCCGTAAATACTTAAAACCGTGAACGCCAAATCCGTGAATGTGGAAGGACAACTGTATTTGTTTTGCAAATGACGTTCAACTTTCACCCCACACTCGTTGGTTTTTTGTTTTTTTGGAGTAGAGAACACCCATTTATTTGGTTACTTTAATTTTTATTTTACTGCTGCTAACTCGAGTTCCCTGAACATGCTTATAGATACTTTTTCTCAATGGCTGTTCTGGCTCCAATCCTGTTGATGCACTCAACCACTCAAGCTTGCTATTACTGGGAACAATGATAAATGGATGCTAGATCCCAATGTTTGGTTCTTGAATGTAGTCTGCTACTACAATGAAGTGTCACTTAAAATTATTCAGTCATACTGATGCAACATAGGAAGAATGTTAGTGAAAATAAATGTGAAGCACTAACTCCCTCTAGCTGCAATTTCAAAATTTAGAATGGCAGTAGGTATATATAGTGGGGTACCAATCAAGAGAAATAATTTGGGCTGGATACACTTATAGCCAACAGAGCTTCAATCATGCATGCGGGCAGGATGAGGCAGCTACCTCCACCACCACCATTCCAGCTTAAAAGCTGTAGTGAACAGTTGGGAGATCCTCTGCAACAATGGGAGGTCTGGGGAGTTGCAGGAGAGATTGGCACAAAATTGCCACTCCAATCCCTTGTTCAAGTAGGAAATCTCTGCAGGACTGCCATTTTATTTCTGAATGAAAGAAGCCTGTGCATACAGAGGGACAGGGCTGGATTTAACCTAGTGAGTTTTGCACCCAGATCCTATCAGCTGTAGTTCTGCAGTGGCAAATAAGCAGTCAGAATGGGATACACATTCAGCTTTCCCATGTAGGAAAGTAATCTTCCACTAAGTTGCTACACATCACAGAAACTGCTACCTGGAGATGCATCACTTGATGTGTAGCACTAAACATATGGGTGAGTGTACTGAATAGTTTGAGTGTACTGAAAAACATTAATACTGGCTTACATCCATGTATGGAAGTACACTTAGCACAGAAACGAACATCTGGGTATCTATTTGCAGCAACACTGCAATACTTGTAATATTACCACTGAACTAAAACCATTCATGCTGGATCAGACCAATAACATATCTTGCTTTACCAAGTGTCCCTGGGACAGCCACAAATCGGGTACTTTTAATGCAGATGAGCATGTGGGTTTCCGTGTCTAGTAATTAGACTGAAATTTCATAATTATTTGATGCATAATCTGATGTCTACAGTATTACCTACTGACTCAGACTAGCTATTTTCCTTAACTTATGATTACTAGGAGAAATGTCAAAAAGAATGGAAGCCCTGGAAAATCGGCTAAGATACCGATGAAGTGTTCTGAACAGAAGTATACGGGTGTGTTGTATATTCATAAGAGAATGTGCAATTGCTAGGTATAAAAATTCCAGATTCTCCCATTAAAAAGGAGAATTTATAGCTCCAGTACTTTAACAAAGTACCATATTATATTGCATTTTTGCATTGTCTGGAGATAAAAATTTATGTACTTTTTTCAACCGAGATAAGCTATGTAATATAATAAACGGTGCTACAAAAAGCATTTTAACTAGTTTAGGAATCTGCAAGAATACTGTTGCACTCTTGGTTCAAGTGCAGAATGCAGGCACAATTTTACTTTAAATTAACTTATGTGGGAAAGACTTGGGATGCTAAAAATGTTAAGCAGCCTCCCCATGTATCTACATTTTTATTAATTAGCTGGTGCACATTTGGGAAAAAAACATAATGGTATCACATGTAGTTTTGTCATCAGAACTACACCCCTCACGCAATTCATGGCCTTTATTTTGGAAAGAACATTATATAGCTGGCTACATTTGGTTTTTTGAAGGGGATTTTATTCAGATTTGCTGCCACCCTATGCCATTTTTAATAGGGACTGCAAGCCTTGCAAAACTGAGACTACAAATGTGCAGCAAGGCTTTTAAGTCTGAGCAAAAATGGCATATGGCAGCATTAGAGGCAGTGGCAAGCCCCACCAGCTACCCACTTCTGCCTTGCGAAGGAACCCCACTGCCTCAGAGGCATCCATGATGGGTTGAATCTGCAGATCATACCTCTGAGTGTTGGGGTATGGTCAGGGTAGGGGCTAGAAATATTCACTTTTTTTTCAGGGTTCCTGTGCCTGTAAATGTATTGTACATTCTTCAGGGGGTGGGAATGCTGGCCAGTAGAAAACAAATGAGTAACTACTATATGGGGAAATACCGTAGTTTTATGCCAGGATGTACATTTGGGTTATTACTGCAACTTTCAGTACAAAATCAACGTTAATACTGAGAGAACCAGACTGCTCCAACTTTGAATTATGCCAAAAAACAAAGTATTTCCTGTCCCAGTATCTACTGTTATTAGCTGCCTTCATCTGAAGCTCTTCCAGGATATACTTTTGCCAAATGGCAGCTGTTGATGATTCAAGACTGAACAGACACATACCTTATTGCATAAAAGCTTTCTGGCCCTTAAATGCTTAACCGTACCTATGCTACTTGGGTGCTATGGACCACAGAAGCTGTTCAAATTATTTGTAAAACCTGAATCACTTCATACTCTGTATAATCAATAATTCATTTGTCTTCTCCTTTTTCCTTTTAAATGGTATGAAAATTTAATTAAGCTATCTGCAATCCAACAAGTTGTGAGTTCAAAGTATACGATATCCAAGCTTGCCTTGTTTGTACTAGCATCAATCTCAGCACCTTTCTGCTTAGGCCAATTTTAAGTTACCTGATGAACGTAGTCCTACTCTGCAAAACCATGACTGTGCTAGAATGGACTTCTTTAGAGAGCAGGTGGCCATGCCAGACAACTACGGTCACAAAATCCCCCAACATCAACACTTTGTCAGCTGCCTTTCATTTTTAACTCACTGACTGGTTAGTGGTTTTGAGCCAACCATGACAGCACTCATATTGCATAGGTTTGCATTAAGATGTATCACATTCTAAGGCAGCTATAGCAGGCAGAGATCAAGGCAGGACATCTTAGTATACACTGCCAAAGGCATAGTGGCACAGCTTCAAAGCTTACACTCTACTAGACACCAAATAACAATTCAAGATATTTTGAATTTCTCTTGTAAAACCTTAATATTTTAACACAGTTGTTGCAATCACAAAACTATTTCCATCTAATTGTTAAAACTCATTCGGCAAAATTTAACTAGAGTAAACCTGTTGAATCAAAGGGACTTACGT
This sequence comes from Gambelia wislizenii, assembly GCA_030847615.1. Taxonomy (NCBI): domain Eukaryota; kingdom Metazoa; phylum Chordata; class Lepidosauria; order Squamata; family Crotaphytidae; genus Gambelia; species Gambelia wislizenii. The sequence goes on from JAUMIR010000004.1 coordinate 297,600,877, forward strand.
AAGTGTTTTAATTAAGAAGTTCTATTGATTCAGCAGGTCTACTCTAGTTGAGACTAACAACTACATTTAGCTCCATGTGTATTTTCATTTAGTAACATGGCCTTTGGCTTTCCCATCAAATAAAGTATGCATTATATTGGTCCTTGTTAAATCTCAAACTGCCTTTGGGGTTTTTTGCAAGGCCCTTAATTTGGGGCCTGTTTTCAACAGCCAAGCTAAAGTTAGTTACTATGGAAGTTTTAGTGATGATACTTTTTAAAAAGCAGTTCATCAGCTCATTACATGTCTTCAAGATGCCTCCAAAAGATGGCAAACATATCATATGGGTTTCTTGGCAAGATTTAGTCAGAGGTTCGCCACAGTCTTTCTAAGGCTGAGAGTGACATGCCCAAGGTCAGCCAGTGTGTTCACATGGCTGAACAGGGACTGAAATCCTGGTCTCCCAGAGTCCTAGTCCAACACTCAAAATTACACTGGTTCTACATCAGTTATACTACTCTATCAAAAATTTGTTTGCTATAGCCCTAATCTCAGTGTTACTGAAATGGATGAACCCATTTTGCCTCACTTCATTTACCCTGTTGTCTCCTGTATGTTTTATTTTACGCTGTAAATGTCTTGGGGTACTGAACTGACATCTTGCATTGTAAAAAGTGCCATGCACACTGGTATTGCTACATAAATAACATGGTCCACAACACGTGAATTTCAAGCAATGTAAACAAAAGCCCAGAAAGTAAGATCCAAGTAATGTTCACTTGTTTGCACAACACAAATATACAACTGCTGAGGGCTGAGTATGCATTTAGTAGGATCCACTGTGTAGCTGCATTCTCTGGCACACTGACACACTTAATTCCCAACTAAATTACATTATCTTGCTTTGTCTTTGACTTCCAGCTTTACTGGGTAACTGTTTTTCTTCCACCAAAACGTCCACACCTTCATGCATCCAACTCATGAAAGCTCATGCCAACAACAGAGTTATAACCAATTTTATTACATAAAATTTAAACTTCTGTCATGTTTACTTTTCACTGGCTTGCTCTGGCATGCTTCTAATGATGTCAGAGTCACCTGTTGGGGGAAAAACAAACATTTTTAGCACCAGTGGCTTTACAGCAACTCAGCTCCGTAAATCTCTAAGTTAAAGAATGTTGCAGAGCAAACACACATTCTCCTTTTATACACACATTTTCATGTATTTAAAAACTGCTAGATTTTATGTTCTAAATTTTTAAATAATTCAAATTATTCCAGATGGTAGATGATACTAGAAAGTACAATCTGTAGGTGTTACTTGCAGTTAAAAACCAGGACTAGGGAGATGCACTAGCCTTGGGGACACACTGCATAGTAATAATATAGCGAATGTCTAGCCTGCCCAGATCACTGAAACATCAGGACAGCGAGAATATTCGCATTGTTTTTATAATTCTACACTGTGATTGTTTAGAAAGCATAGTTTAACAATAATAGCTTTTGCACAAGAAAATTATGTTAGATGCACTTCATGCTTCAAAGGTGCTGCAGGATAGATTAGACTTCTAGACTGAGGCCTGCTGTGGAATGCTTTCTGATGTCTATTGAGGATTTAACACAACTTTAATGCATGTTCTGTGACTGCAATGTCCCAGAGTAAAATTACCAAATGCCTCGTTCTAGATTTAAAACTAGCCAGTTCCACTGAAATTTATAACCCACAGACCAATTTCAGGAAATCCCTGATCAAAAATATTATTCTAAATACATTTTAAAAAAATCAGTGTGAAGTGTCTGGGGGTTTTGAGGCATGTAGCTGGTCAAACAACAACAAAGTTTGACCAGTATGTCTTTGATACTGGCTACAGTTATCACAAAATACTGATGGAATGAGAACTCCTCCAGACATCACAATAGTGATTTTAGGATGCAGCAAGAACCCACATAAATCTGTAACTAAATATGTCAAAGTGAGGTTACTAAATCAAGTCAAAGCCATTCCATTTCTGTACCAGATTATGCTTTCTGCATTAAAATGCTGAGAGGCTGAGTACTGGAATCAGTACAACTCCTAGAGAGTCCTAGAAGTAGTAGATATATTTAAAAATCTCAAATGTTTCCAAGTCTGCGACTCACATACAACACACATACATACCTGGGTCAATGATGGCCAATGTACATACTCTGTAGTACTTTCCACAAGCTGTACCCAATTCAATATTGTTGCCACTGTAATGGTGTACACCAGTTTTGGCCAGCATAGCGTAGTACTCAATTTCTGATTTTCTGTGAATTAAGTGTTTAAATCAATGGAACAAGTCAGTCGGTCATAACTAATTTTCAAATTATTTTAAGGGAAGTAAAAAGAAGTTGGTTAATATGTGTCCTGAGCATCAAATGTTCTCCCCACTGTTTTTGCAGCCCTATTGTCCCAACTCCTGGCAACTGCAAATAAGTGTGCTGCTGAAATTTGGCAGCACCAGAAATAATCATTTCTCTCCTCCCCTTGTTTGGATAGGAAAGAGATGCTCTGCCCTTCTGATCTGCAACTCTTACGGTAAAGAAGGACATTCTGACATCCTCCTGCACTACAGAATGCTCCTGCAGTGGCTGCTGAATTCTGATGGCAACTCTGGCAGTAACAACCTCAGTGGCCACCAAATTTCAGCAGTCCCCATTTGGGGGGTGGGGGTGGGAATGTGCACAACCTCACTAGAAAATTACCCAACTCCAGGATTAAGAATAACTGAAGTAATATAAACTTGTATACATATAAAAAATTCACTTCCACATTAAAACTAAGGTTTTTCCAGACATTAGTTAAAGGCCTCCATTGGTTTACACCTGCAACAGATTTATCATTTTTAGAACAGGGTGAACTAATAGTTGCTGTTTTGTGCGTTCAAGTCATTTCTGACTTACGGCAACCCTAAGGTGAATTTATCACAGGGGTTTCTTGGCAAGATTTCTTGGGGGGGGGGTCTTTTGCCCTCCTCTGGCGCTGAGACAGTGCGATTTACCCAGTCACCCAGTATATTTCCATGGCCAAGCAAGGAATTGAACCCTGGTCTCCAGAGATCTAGTCTAATGCACAATCTACTACACCATGCTGGCTCTTAAACTAATAGTTAGCATTACAAAGTCTTCCTGTGCCATAGTATAATTACCTCTAGTATGGTATACCTTTGGTAGTCTATATCAGTTCTCACACCCACAAATAAACTGATCATCACTATAAGTCTTAGCCATATTCCTCTGCTGTACATGTTGCTCAGGACTTTCAGCTTTCACCAGCCTTCCAGAATGTTACCCTGCCAGGTGTACCTGGCAGGTAGATTTCTGGGAACTGCTAGCAAGAGGAATAGTCCCCTGCACCAATTACAACGAATACATTATACATGGCAAACTGGGCAAGTAGGACAAAGCCAAAAGCATCTTCTAGTGTGATGGAGAAGCCCTTCCCACATCTACAGTGTGTTCAAGAATGAAAGGACATCTCATGATTTATTGGATTGTCAGGTGCTTTGGAACTCTTCCTCCCTAAACAATACAGGAGATGCTTCATTAGAAACCATTCCTATGAGGAAACAGATTCTAATAGTTTAACAACTTTAAAAATATTTTCATTACCATGAAAAATTATGTAAACCTTACTATACTTGGAACCCATTAATCCTAGTGGAATCTTTTTTAAAATTAACTCAGCCCAGCTATAGCATTACTGCACACTGCTGAAAAAAAATTAAAGCAAAAAGCAGAGTGATAAGGAATCTTGAAATTTGTTCCACTAGTTCACTAGAATATATGCTATGAATAAGGATACACAAGAATAAGGCTTCAAGACTTCCATCAGGCCTGAGTTTAAATTCCTATCACTTTTCCCACCTACTTTCAGGAAGAGGGGAAAAAAGCCAGTCTCCACCTTCTTCTCTTGGGGAAAACGTGGGTGCAGGACAAGGGAGCAGAGATATTTCCCACTTAGCATACTAATGCTCAGCTCAATTATGGGCAAGTAACCTGCTCCAACTCTACAGAGAGGAAAGCTCTCAACACTCTAAACGAAACACTCACCAAAGTGACAGTATATAACTTGCTACGCTATCATTATTTGGAGCTACTTATCTTAATCTTTATGAAAGGCAGACTAGCAGTACAATTCCATACATGTTTACTCAGACATGCCTACTATGCTCACTAGGGCTTATTTCCAGTTAAGTGTGCAATGAATTGCAGTACAAGTTTGACAATTATGTAAAAAACGGCCTTATATATTTAAATTAAATTCAGTGTTCAGTAAATGCACGCTTACCTCAAAGCAGGACAATTGTTGGCTAAGATGACCAGCTTGGCTTTGCCCTGCCGGATCATTTTCAGAGTCTGTTTGTATCCAAGTACATATTTCCCACTTTTCATAACAAGCTGAAGTCTAGAGTTTATGGACTCCAGGGACTTTTTCTAGAAGAAAATACAATAATATATAGGTTTCAAGATTATTTCAGCATTTCATAGGGCATTTAAAAATCACAGATCACACAAGAAAAAAAAGGGCTTCTGAACTTCCTTATATGTGCATACTTCCGTTAACAAAGCCTCTGACAAAGAAGCTCCTTTTTACAAAGTCTTTTTATACCTGCTCAGCCCCCTCCCTTCCTCTATCTAGCTAGAAGTGTTTTTAGCCACATCAGCAATGGCAGGATAATGAAGGAGAGCTGGACAAAGAGGCTTTTGGTGTCAGGTTGCAGCAGTGTATCTGCAGAATCAATGCAATAAATGTTGAGCTAGGACAGAATGCAAGTCCGTTCTAGCCAATCCTACTGTAACTATGTGCTCCTGCCTACAACAGGCAAGGTAAAAAGCATCTGCCTCCAGAATTCCTTATTGGCCATCTGTGAACAGCAAAACAGAAAGGAGAGACCACCTTGCATCTTCAGGTACTCTCCAACATGTCAAAAAAGCACAGACCTGTATGTTTGGCCACCAGAACAGAAATAATTTAAAAAGTGGAGGCTGATGAAAGAAAAAGTCATCCGGGAATGCATTTTGGAAGAAGCCTTCAAGTGGCCTCAAGAAGATTCGGAATGTTTTGTCTACTTATTCAAGGGTTACCTGACCTGGTTGTTTTATTTCACATGTACATATTTTTAGTTCTGAATAAAAAATATTGTTGAAACATATTGTTTTGTGTGGTATAGGAACGTATCCCTATTCTTTCCATGTTATTTTTGCCTCTGGTACCAAAGTTTCTGTTAAAGAAGTAATTTAAAGAGGAAAACATCTACTTCGTTGACATGTATACCTGTACTGTGAATGTCTGGACTTGTTACACTAGCTCCAGCTAAGTATGCATATCCCACTATACTCAACATAAAATGTTTTGTAAACTTGTATCACATTATGAACTTGCATAACAATTATGAAACCCAAATTGCAATCTATTCAGATATTTTTAACTCATCTCAAACCAAACTAAGAGTAATGTGAACATAGTCACACATTCTAATTTTAAAACAAGGGTTTGAAAGGAAAACATGATAATGCCCCAATGAAAAACAGTGTTTAGTACCATTATAACTTCCGCTTAGTCCTCCATATTGCTTTGCGAAAATAGTCTATTTAGGCATGTTTGTAATATAGGCCACTGAAGGTGCTAGAATGACTTACAAAGTGATCATCTATTTCCCAAGTATGAATTATTCTTTCTACCCTTACGTACTTTTCTTAAAAAAAAAAAAAAAAAAAAAAAAAAAGCCAAATGCATGTAGCTACTTTATACTAAATCTATCTCCCAAACCTGTTAATTTTAAGACACCTGGCTTCTTACTACATATACTTTTAATTGCAGGGACAGCTCTCACTAATCTAACCAAAACAATATTTACATTTATCTATCAATCTCCCATCAGCAATTTAAGATTGTTAACCAGCCTTATTTCACTGTTATTTCATCCATCATATAAACTCAGGCCTTAAGCTAACTGTGGACACCTGAAGCGCCATCACATTCAGGGGGGGGGGATTAAATGAAGGAAACAAAAACTGGGCCCAGAAGACAACACTTCTGTGTCACTATCAGAAAGAAAATTATAGACAGATAAGATATTCTCCCTACGCATCCACTAACACGTAATCAGAATTTAGTGAACATTGCCCATTGGGATTAAAAATCTGCAGTTGTAGCAGTACCTGGGAAATGAAGAAGTGCAATAGGAACAAAACTCAAATTGCTAGACCAGTGGCTCTTAATCTTTTCTTTACCAGGGACCCCCCTTTAAATATATTTTGTTGCTGTAGGCTCCCAAGACTGAACTCACGATTTAAAACCTTTACTACTACCACTACTACTATGATTATTTACAACTACACCATCCATTAAACCAATTACAGTCATCCCTTCACATTCGCGGGGGTTAGGTTCCCCAGACTCCCGCGAATGCGAAAAATCAGTGAATATCAAATGCCCTCCCCCTCCCCCACCAAAGCGACCACGGGGCCTCTGGAGGTCCCATGAAGGCCTCCCCGGCCCTCCCCAGGCCTTCAAGGGGCCTCCGGAGCATCTCCGGAGGTCCCATGAAGGCCTCCCCGGCCCTCCCCACTCTCTCCCCACGCCTTCATGGGGCCTCCGAAGCATCTCTGGAGGTCCCTTAAAGGCCTCCCCAGCCCTCCCCACCCCCTCCCCAGGCCTTCATGGGGCCTCCGGAGCGTCTCCGGGGGCCCCGTGGAGGCCCTGCTGGCCCTCCCCCCCCCCAAGGTCTTAACGGGGCCTCCAGAGGCCCTGTGTTGCTGCTTTTGGGAGGGCGGGGGCCCTCCCAAAACCCGTGAATATTCAAAACCACGAATGCTAAGTTCGCGTATGTGGAGGGGCAACTGTATTATTACTACTACTATTATTATTATTATTATTCACAATTACACCAGCCATTAAATTTATTATTATTTATAACTGCACCACCCATTAAACCTTTCCTCAGAGGCACTAGGGAGGGAGGGAAGACTTTTCTCCTGCTTCTCCCTTCAAGTTTGTGGCTGGAACAGATTGAATGGCAATGTGCAGGCCAAGCTAGCCAGCCAGCTTTTGCCTTGGCTCCTTTCATGTGGCCACTCCACTGCAGGGAGGGGGGGGGGCTAAGAACCATTGTGCTAGACTTTAGCAAACGACTCGTCAAGTATAGTTGTCCCTCCGTACCCACGGATTTAAGTATTCACGGCTTGAAAATATTCTCAAAAAAAATAATAATCCAACAAGCAAACCTTGATTTTGCCATCTTATACGGGGGAGGGGTGTCCTGGAACCAAACCCCAGCGAATATGAAGGGACAACTTCATATGTGCTAGACTTTAGCAAATGATTCGTCAAGTACAGTCGTCCCTCTATATCCACGGATTTACATATTCACAGCTTGAAAATATTCTTAAAAAAATAATAATCCAAAAAGCAAACCTTGATTTTGCCATCTGATCTAAGGGACACCATTTTGCTATGCCATTGCATATAATGGGACTTGAGTATTCACGGATTTTGGTATACACGGGGGGGCGAGTCCTGGAACCAAACCCCAGCGAATATGAAGGGACAACTTATATTGCGTAGGCAAGAAAGCTCGGACTACAGCCTGGTCACGGCCTATGGCAGGAGGAGGCACTGGGATGCTGCTGGCCAGGGACCTACCCTTCCCTTTCCTGCTGTGGATCCAATTTGGCCCGAGGATACGCAAGTTCCCGGGGGAGCCTCAAGCAGAGGCCGCCCCCTCCTCCTTTTTTACCCTGACGCTCTCCCGGCTCTCCCCCTGTAGTATCGGGGCCACCGCCATGTGAAGCCCGCCCTGCCTTTCTGCCTGGGACTCGACCCGTCCCATCCACTCACCGTCTTCTTGGCGGCCACCATCCTGCCGGCTCACGACGGCCCTGCCGTTCCCTGCACAAAGGAAAGCACGAGAGAGAGTTAACGCTCCCCTCAAACGCACAACCGCCTCCCCAACTCTCGCGCCCTCCAGTCGAACCCCCGAGTCCCCCTCACCAGAAAGGCGCCTTCAAGATGGCCGGGCAGCGAGGAAAGGAAAGAGCACCCACAATGCACAGCGCCTAACCACGCTGCCAAGAGCTACTACGCTCGCGAGGGGAGAAACGCGGCCTCCCCTCGACAGTTTCCCCATGGCGCCGCTGTGGAGCATGCGCAGCTGCCCGCTGAAGAAGAGGACGTAGGGATAGGTCGAGAGTTCTGAAGACTCAGGAGACCAGACACTTCCGGATCTCAATCGAACGTGTGGACAAATTACTGTATAAAAAGAAAGAAGAACACGGCCATGACTGAAAATGAAGAATCAGGGCGGATCCCCAATTCGTATCCGCCCTGGAGTGGCCACTTCTAGAATCATAGAGTTGAAAGAGACCACAAGGACCATCCAGTCCAACCCCCTGCTATGCAGGAATACACACTCAAAGTACGTACTCCCAACAAATGGCCATCCAGCCTCTGCTTAAAAACTTCCAAAGGAGGAGACTCCACCACACTATGAGGCAGTATATCCCACTTCTGAACAGCTCTTACTGTCAGGAAATTCTTCCTAATGTTTAGGTGGAATCCTTTTTCCTGTAGTTTGAGTCCATTGCTCCATGTCCTAGTCTCTGGAGCAGCAGAAAACAAGCCTGCTCCATCCTCAGTATGACATCCCTTCAAATATTTATTTAAACATGGCTATCAGGTCCCCTCTTAACCTTCTCTTCTCCAGACTAAACATAACCAGCTCCCTAAACAGTTCTTCACAGGGCATAATGGCTTCCAAACCTCCCAACATTTTGGCTCCCCTCCTCAGGACATGTTCCAACTTGTCCATATCTTTCTTGAATTGTGGTGCCCAGAATTGGGCACAGTATTCAGGTGAGGTCTGACCAACGTCAAATAGAGTGACATGTCACTTTTTTTAAAAAGGGCACTGATTCACATTAAACTGCCTGTGTGTTTCCGTGTGCCTTCTGGTCGCCTGTCGACTTATGGTGACCCCATGAATTTCAAGCCTGAGTTATATGTAGAGATATAAAATTAGAAAAGTTTTTAAAATAGTTTTAAATAGTTGCAATGTATCCTACTAGAATAAGCGGGCTCTTGAGGCGCTAACTTATACAGAAGGGCAACTTATTTCTCTGCAAATTGGACTGAGACTGGACACCCCCTTCAAAAAGAGGACTGTTTTCTGCCAGCCCCTCAAATACAGAGCTGTTTGCTGTGAAATTGGACATGCGACAACTGTAACTCCTTCTGACACAGCAGTGTTCAAATCTATATCAAAACACTGTACTTAATCAGTGACCTCTTCTCACTTATAGAGGAAGTTCTATAAGGAAAACATTTGAACAATAAACAAAAACCCAGAAGCTGCATAATTGGGATATAGGCCATTATTGGTCTTGCAAATACTGTAAAAGATTCCATGTTCAGAATTCCTTCGTCCTTGGTGAAAAATTTATTTGAAAATAGGATTCTATGCATTCTAACTTATAAATCCTATTAAATTCAGCTCTGAATTGAAGAGTTGTATTTAACCATTGTAAATAAATATATGTTTCAAAAGATACAAATACATGAATGCTAAATGATATCAGGGAGTGCACCTGAACATGTGCATAGTGGCTTTCTGAAGATCAGAATGCAAAAATTCTAATCTATGTGCCTACTTCTGTCTGGCATATTCATTGTGTGATACAGCTATAACTTTATTTACAATAGGAACAAGTTTTCAATAAACATGCAAAGCAGTGTTGTGCTGGAGGGCTAGACTGGCGCCTGCATGAGGAAGGGAGATGGCAGGTGGGCCCCATGCAATCATGCCCATATACACAGTCCACTTCCCCAGCAATCAAGAGGGGGTGAGTAAAGACAAAAACTCTTTCAAACCACCACTACCCCATCTGAAAGCGGATGCACAGGACAGTGCGAAGTTCCATGAGCAGCCTCTGGATAGTAGATTTTTAATGAAAAGGAATAATGCAAATACAGATATTATTCCTCTGCCACTGGTTAATCAACATGTGTCCCCCTTCTAGTCAGGCTTAACTCCTACGCTTGACACGTCATTTTAGAAAGTAAGCAATAGCTCATAAAAGGGAAAGAATACAATAATGTTAAAATGAAAAGTCTTCCCTCTAGTGGAAAGTAACAGTTCCAGCATTGTCATACCAAATATGTTAAGACTGGCCTAAATGCCCTAAAGGCCCCAGTTAGTACTTAGATGGGAGACCACCAATTAATTCCAGTTGCTGTAGGCTTTATTTCAGAAGACGGAACTGGCAAAACCACCTCTGAGTATTCATTGCCCAAGAAAACCCTAGTATATTCATGGGGTTGCCATAAGTTGACAGGCAACTTGAAGGTACATATGCATACACACAGATGTCAGTATAGCTATCCCTGGGTATGGGAGGATCCCATAACAACCCCACATAAGAAAAAAATATATAATGTATGCTATATTTGTATTTGTATCTGTTACAGTAAAGGTACATATGCTGATTTTTGCTCCAATCTAAGTAGCTGACTGCCCGACCTGAGCTGACCATTTCTTTCATCAGCCTCAACTTTTTAAACAGGTACCTTTTACTATAAAACTGGTGGTGAAGAGTTTGAGACATAAGACTAATGGAGAAACTCTCGAAGAACAGGAGAAATCAAAAGGACAAATGAGATGAATGACATTATATGGAGAAATCTCTTCCTTTTATTGAATATGTCAATGATAACTCACAATAGCTACAACCTTCAACCACGCAGGACTGTGGAATGATGTATTGCATGAGAACCCATCCATGGCACCTGGTACACATATAATCTGAACCTTTTTTCTTCCTCTTAATCACATCCTTATATTGTTGATTTGTTAATTAATTGATGAATGTTGATGTTGACAGTCAATTAATGTTTTTATGGTTGAACTTAGATGCTGATTATTTATACTTTTGATTAACCCTTTAATTACAGTTAGACCTCTACATCCATGGATTCATCCATCCATGGCTTGAAAATATTCTCCTCCAAAAAATTCCAAAAAGTAAACCTTGCTGTTTGCCATTTTATATAAGGGACACCATTTTATTATGCCATTGTATATAATGGGACCTGACTACCCACAGATTTTGGTATCCATGGGCAGGGGACCCTGGAACCAAACCCCAGGAGATACCAAGGGCCTACTGTAAATAGAAATTTTTTAAAAATCCCACTTGGCCATGGAAACCCATTGGACAACCTCGGGAAAGTCACACACTCTCAGCCTCAGAAAGGAAAGCAATGGCAAATCACCTCTGAACAAATCTTGGAAAGAAACCCCATGATAGATTCATTTTAGGGTTTTGAGGGCACACAACAACAAGAAGCACCTATACACAAGAGAGAGAGTGATCCATGAAAGTCAAGAGAAGTCCTTGAGCAGTGGAGTACAGCAGAGCACCCTGGAACAGCTCTGCTGTCAATTTTAAAATCTGGAGGAAAGACAGTTCCTAATTCTCTGGCCTGTTCAAAGCTTCTAACCATAGTTAGAGCAAAGCTATGTGAAGTTATTCTTGGACTACAACTCCCAGAATCCCCCATTGAGCCCACTGGGGGGATGCTGAGAACTGTAGTAAAAAAAAAAAACCAACCTCTTCCAAACCGTGAATTAGAGATGAAGGAAGTTACAGCTGCACTGGACTTTGGAGTGTGAGGTTATTTTTTCCAAGTTTGCAAGGTATAGTAGTCTCAAGTCCATCTTTCAGTAGACTGGGGAAGCACAAAGTTGCTGTGGGTAGAGCTCTGAACAATATTTAAGCAATGTAACATCATCTTCTTTATGTCATATTGTAAAATCTGCCAGAACTGTTTGACTTAAAATGGGCCGACAATAAACTTAGTACTGTACTCTTGTACATTCCCCCCCACACCAGACCGACCTGGCAACCATGCTAATTTGTTTTCTTTCTTTGGGCATTAAAAGTAGCAGACAGAGCTTTTATGATGATGAACATATTTAAAGCAAAGTGAAAACATGTTCATTCAGTTTTCCCTAATTCATGTGCTGTCCTATCCATTTATTTCAGGAAAAAAGTATATCTCATTGTTCCAAACACAGCACGATGAGAAGTTTGGGATACTAATAAGGATGGCATTTGCTGCATCAGCAGTCACAGTTCTTGTCATTCAGCCACCCAAATAACTTTTTTTTTTAAAAAGGAAACAATGGAAAAAGGGATGAAGTCTGCAGAAATGCAGAGAAAAACCTGAAGCTGACTGTCAATTTCAGTATATCCCCAGATATGCAGAGTTCAGCAGCTGCACTAAAGGATGAAATGTTTTATTAAGCTACACTTTTGAGATCCTGTAATGCGCTTGAATGTAGTTTTGTAAATATATTCTGAATACTATGAGTTAGTCCTAAACCAGCCTTCCTCAACCTGGTGCCCTCCAAATATGCTGGATTACAACCCCACCATCCCCAGACAACTAAATTAAGTAGTCTGGAGATAATGGCAATTATAGTACAACACACCTGGAAGGTACCACGTTAGGGGAAGGTTATCTTGGCAACTGTTCTTTATAATAGCATCAGGGGGGAAATGGGATCACAAAAGAGATAAAAAGCACTCATTGAATGGGGTGAGTGTGAGCTTTGCCCATGTTAGATTTTTGAAAGAAAACTAAAGATATTGAATTCTAATGTTTCCATCCATATTTCTCCTCTGAAGTCCTATTGATTCTTACCAATAGATTTGTCCAATTGGTTTCCATGGACGTAGCTTTAATTAAGCATGTACAGGATTGCTGCCTTATTTTAATTTCTGGTTTATCATTCAGTGATACTTTGTATGTGAACAATGTCTTTCTTTCAAGTAACCACAGGAGTCCAGCAGTGTAAAGTAGGACAACCTACAGTACATGTTGAGGGAGGGGAACACCTTTCCTGCCTCTCCCTCTCACACACCCTATGGATATGTAGCCAGAAGGCTAAAATCTAGTATTTTTATATACAGTAGTCTTTTATTTAGGTTGTTAATGAGACAGATGTAAGCAAAAATAGGAACAGTCCTTTTGAAAAGGCACCAGCACAGAGCTAGTCCCAATGAAATTTAGCCTACTTACTGTCTGGTTAGAATAGCCACTTATCCAACTATTCCTACCTCCTTAACTTTTATCTCCCAAATCCCAAGCCTCAGCAAAAATAGGCTTAATATTTATAATGGGAAAACTCCTATACTGATATAATTAGTATGGTGTGTGTGTACTTAAAAAACAGAGCAGGGCAGGGCAAGTTAATGAGTGCAGCTTGCTGTTTTGCTCCTCTTGCTATGTACACACATTCGTAGTTTTAGCAGCACACTGTCAGAGCACTGAGGAGCTCTGCTTGAATAACTGTGAACAAATAACTATAAGCAAAGCATAAATAGAAATGTACCAAGTATTTTCACATTATAAGGTCGGGAAATTTTACATTTTAACTCACTTTTCTTCCTCAAGCAAACTCTTCAAAGCAGTTTACATGATTCAAACCCTCTCCCTGCTTCTTGTGTGCTGTCAAGTTGTTTCCAACTTATGGCAACCGTAAGGAGACCCTATCACAGGGTTTCCTTGGCAAAAGGGTATTTGCCTTTGCCTTCCTCTGATACTGTGAGAATGTGACTTGCCCAACATCACCCAGGGGGTTTTCATAGCTGAGCAGGGACTTGAATCCTAGTCTCCCAGAGTCGTAGTCTAATGCTCAGACCACGACATCACACTGGTTCCTTCCCCACTTATCTTCACAAAAATCCAGTGGTTCCCTACCCCAAACATAGTTAAGGCTAATGAGACAAAAAACAGAGAGGGGACTATACAGTCGGACCCCCGTATCCGCTGGGGATTGGTTCCAAGGCCCTCCGCAGATACCGAAAATTATGGATAACAGTGAATGCCATTGAAAATAATGGGACTTCTGGTTTAAAATACCATAGAGTTGCCTTGGAGAACCTAGAAAATGGCTAAAGAAGATGCATTTTCTAGGAAGAATCTATGGTAGGTGTGCTGTTTTGTGTCCTGTGGATAACTTAATCAGTGGATAATTAATCAGTGGATACAGGGGTCCTACTGTATATATGAATATCAACTTCCAAGAGCCCAGAAGTACCCAGCTTGTGGGGGCAATTAGCTAACACACATTAGAAACTGCTTAATGCAGTACAGACGTGTAAATTGCTATTGCTTACCGTAAAACAATTTGTAAGCCACTCTGATAGCCTTGTGGCTGAAGAGCAGTGTATAAATAACTAATAAATAGATAAAAAATAAAATAGAAGTATTAAATTACAATATACAGTAATTTAAATTAACAAAGACTACAAACAGTATACTGAGAGAATGCTGCATCCCCATAAGGCGGGATCTGGACCAAGATACAATTATGAAAGGCTATCTTTCCAGTCTAAGATTGCAGCAAAGTATGAAACCATGGGCTAGGCTGGAAGCTGTCTAATTAAGTTACTGTCTGAAAGGGATGGGTCTTCTGGAATAAGGGCATCCTTGGGTCTTGCTCCTGAGGAAACAGTTTACTAAAGCACTTTGATCTGAATCTAGGCTGGAACCTAGGTAGCTCAACCTCAAAAGCTTCCTTTCCAGGCAGGAGGAACTGCTAGAAACAACATCTGTGGATGTTCATTGATTCCTTGGCACTTACTGAGTCTGGAGTAATAAACAGATGAGGTGAAACACAAAAATCAGTGTGTATAGAGCCATTGTACTGTCTGTTCTCCTTTATGGGTCTGAAACATGGGTCACCTATCACCAACACTTACATCTCCTCAAATGCTTTCATCAGCACTGTATATGCACAATCCTAAATATGCACTGGACTGACTATGTGATGAATGTTGCTGTCCTTGAGCAAGCAGGGATCACCAGCATTGAGGCCATGATATTGAGAAAACAGCTGCGCTGGGCAGGGCACGTTTCTAGGATGGAGGACCATCGCCTTCCAAAAATAGTCTCTCTGGCTTTTCTTTGCAAACGAAGATTCAGGAAGGACTCATCCCGCGCTTTCTGCAAGCGCGCTGATGACTAAAAAGGCCAATCCGAGATAAACAAGTCCGGTTGCAAAAAGCACAGCAGAAGGTCTCCTTGGGTGATGTTTTTGGGTTGTGATTCTTTCTGCGTTGTCGTTTCTCTTCAAGACTTGTTCGTCGTGAGTTCTCAAATAAGGCTGCAGCATTGTGGATAGTGCGTCTCCATGCCTCCCGATGTGAGGCCAGGGCGGACCACTGTTGGTGATCAATTTGGCCAAGCCTGAGATGTTGTTTCAGGGAGTCTTTGTATCGCTTTTTTGGAGCGCCCCTCTTACGCTGACCTGTGGCGAGTTCACCGTAGAGTAGTATTTTTGGGAGGCGATGGTCCTCCATCCTAGAAATGTGCCCTGCCCAGCACAGCTGTGTTCTCAATATCATGGCCTCAATGCTGGTGATCCCTGCTTGCTCAAGGACAGCAACATTCGTCACATAGTCAGTCCAGTGTATATTTAGGATTGTGCGTAGACAGCGCTGATGAAAGCGCTCGAGGAGTCGTAGGTGGTGGCGATAGGTGACCCATGTTTCAGATCCATAGAGGAGGATAGACAGTACGATGGCTCTATACACACTGATTTTTGTGCTTTGCTTCAGGTGTTTATTGCTCCAGACTCTTTTGTGAAGTCTTCCAAATGCACTATATGCCTTTGCTAATCTGTGATCGATCTCTTTGTCAATCTTGGCATCTGAGGAGATGATGCTTCCCAGGTAGGTGAACTGCTGAACGGACTTGAGCACTGATTTGCTGACGGCAATGTGGGGATGGTGGTGTTCGTCCTGTGGTGCAGGCTGGTAAAGAACTTCTGTTTTCTTCAGGTTGACTTCTAGCCCAAACAGCTCTGCAGCTGTTGCAAAGCAGGATGTTAGGCGCTGCAGAGCTGCTTCTGTGTGGGCAACAAGGGCAGCATCATCGGCGAAGAGCAGCTCATGGACTAGATAGTTTACAGTCTTAGTGTGAACCCTCAGACGGCTTAAGTTAAACAAGCTACCATCAGTACGGTAGCGTATATAGATGCCGTCGTCTTCTTCAAGCTCTGCCATAGCCCTTTGGAGCATCATGCTAAAGAAGATTGTAAATAAAGTTGGTGCAAGAACACAACCTTGCTTCACTCCATTAGTTATTAGAAAGGGCTCTGAAAGAGCATCGTCATATCTGACTTGACCACGCTGTCCCTCGTGTAGCAAGATAATCATTTTAAGGAATTGGGGGGGACATCCTAGTCTTTCCAGGATCTGCCACAGACCTTTTCTACTTACAGTGTCAAAGGCTTTGGTGAGGTCGACAAATGTTACATAGAGACCCTTGTTCTGCTCCCTACATTTTTCTTGCAGTTGCCTAAGGGCAAATACCATGTCTGTAGTGCTCCTATTGGCTCTGAAACCACATTGGCTTTCAGGGAGAAGTTCTTCTGCAATAGCAGGAACTAACCTGTTCAGGAGTATCCTTGCAAGGATTTTTCCAGCAATAGAGAGCAGTGTTATGCCTCGATAGTTTGAGCAATCGGATTTTGCTCCTTTTTTCTTGTACAGGGTGATGATGACTGCATCTCGGAGGTCTGATGGCAGTTCCCCTTTTTCCCAGCAATTCACAAGGAATTCGTGGAATTTTTCGTGGAGTGCATGACCTCCGTGTTTCCAAACTTCAGGTGGGATTCCATCAATCCCAGCTGCCTTGCCGTTTTTCATCTGCTGTATGGCCTTAAGGGTCTCTTCCAAAGTGGGAGCTATGTCCAATTCATTTTTCATTGGTTTTTGTATCATATATTGGATAGCTGAGGCTTGGACTACTCGGTTGGCGCTAAAGAGACTTTGAAAATGTTCAGCCCAACGATTTAGGATGGAGGCTTTATCAGTAATTAATGTTTGACCATCTGTACTGTATAAGGAGCTTTGGACCTGATAAGTAGGTCCAAACACTGCTTTAAGAGCTTCATAAAATCCTCTCTGATCACCCAGATCTGCACAGCGTTGTGTCTTTTCTGCTATATTGATCCACCACTTGTTCTGCATGTCTCGGAGTTTTTGTTGTAGTTTGCTACATGTGAGGCGGAAAGCTGCTTTTCTTACATGACAGGTTGGCTGGGCGAGGTATGCCTGGTGAGCAGCTCTCTTCCTTGCCAACAGCTCCTGGATCTCTTGGTTGTTTTCATCAAACCAGTCTTGATTTTTCTTGTGGGAGAAGCCAAGGGATTCTTCTGCAGACTGGAGGATACTGTTTTTGATATGTTGCCAAAGCACTGTAGGAGAAGGATCTGTAGGATGGTCTTCAAGTTTCGTTTGTAGATTTGCCTGGAAGTTGTCTCTCATGGTAGCTTGTTGAAGATTGTTGACTTGGAGTCTCTTCTTTAAGATGCCACCCCTCTTAGGTTTGAACTTAAGATGAAGATTTAGTTTACATCTGACAAGGCGATGATCTGTTTGGCATTCTGCACTGGGCATCACTCGTGTATGACGGACATCACGAATGTCTCTCTGACGGACTAGAACGTAGTCAATGAGGTGCCAATGTTTGGATCGGGGATGTTTGGATCGGGGATGCATCCAGGTTGTCTTCAAGCTATCTTTCTGCTGAAAGATTGTGTTTGTAATAGTCAGCTGTTGTTCTGCACAGAACTCTAGCAGGAGGCGTCCGTTATCATTGCAATTTCCAACACCATGCTTGCCTAAGACACCTTTCCAGGCTTCGGAGTTCTTTCCTACTCTGGCATTGAAGTCACCAAGGATAATAATTTTATCTTCTACAGGGACTTTTTGTATGAGTTGGCGTAGGTCTGTGTAGAATTTGTCTTTCTCTACAGGGTCGGCTTGCATAGTTGGGGCATATATACTAAAGAGAACAACATGTGGGAGGCGTAAGGAAATAATGCGATCAGAGTGTCCTGTTGGCAAGGTTTCGAGTTTGGAGGCAATGGAGTTTTTAATCATAAAGCCTACTCCTGACAGATGTTTTTCGGTTTTGGGTTTGCCAGACCAATAAAGTGTGTAGCCGGCGCCATGTTCTTTAAGGCTGCCTTCCTCATGGAAGCGAACTTCACTAAGAGCAGCGATGTCAATATTAAGCCGTGATAGTTCAAGGGCTATTAGGGCAGAACGACGCTCAGGCCGTCCACTATCTTCAGAGTCTTGCATGGTTCTGATGTTCCAGCATGCAAGTGTCAGTTTATTTACACCTTTGGAGGCCGGTGTGTGCCTTTGTTTCTTTGCCTTGGTTTGACCGCATCAGAAGATTCCCGTTGGCCGCGGCTAGCCAACCAGGTAGTTGGGGATGAGCTTTCTTTAGGCCACCTTTTCTAGACCCCTCTCCATATGGGGCAAGCAGTGCTCTCCTTAAAAAAGGCTGCTTGGTCGTTCAGAATGCTGCCGAACAAGACTGTCATCTCCCGGGTCAGGCTTGAGCGACCAATGTCCTGAACCGCCTGCATGCAGGGTTGGGGCTGCGGCTTCCAGTGCATCTTTACACCTGCCGGTTTCGTCCCTCGCCAGTCGCTACAGGGCTTTTTTGGAAATGGATTTGTCCTTCGAGCCTGTGCAATGGATTTTTCTGGTGGAGCGCAGCGTGCACAGAACTGGCCTCACCCTTTAAACCAGAGATTCATCTGCCGTGGCCTTGCAAGCATGGACGTGGCAGTGAGGTCCTCGGGCCGTAGGTTTGATTAGAGTTTCCTTCTCTTAGATGGTTGACCTTACAGGGTTGGACGACGCCCCCTTGTCGTGGAAGAGAGGCTTGCGTACCCTAATGATGTTTTGAGCTATGCTGGCGGTGGCATAATAGCCACTGGTAGGGTCTCCCATGCCAGACAGGTCAAAACCGAAGGGTCTGACAAAGAGCGTCAAAGGGCAGGATGGGCTCTCTAGCCTTGTGGCAACCGTCCTAGGAGAAGGAAAACTCCAATCCCAAACCCAAAAATAGTACTCTACGGTGAACTCGCCACGGGTCAGCGTAAGAGGGGTGCTCCAAAAAAACAATACATGGTCTCCCTGAAGCAACATCTCAGGCTTGGCCAAATTGATCACCAACAATGGTCCACCCTGGCCTCACATCGGGAGGCATGGAGACGCACTATCCACAATGCTGCAGCCTTATTTGAGAACTCACGCCGAACAAGTCTTGAAGAGAAACTACAACGCAGAAAGAATCACAACCCAGAAACATCACCCAAGGAGACCTTCTGCTGTGCTTTCTGCAACTGGACTTGTTTATCTCAGATTGGCCTTTTTTGTCATCAGCGTGCTTGCAGAGAGCACGGGATGAGTCCTTCCTGAATCTTCGTTTGCGAAGAAAAGCCAGAGAGAGAGAGAGAGAGAGAGGCTTTTGACTGACCCCCTTGATACCCAAATTTGGACTGTGTTTGGCTATTGTAGCCTGACGTACTTCATCTCGAGCTAGGCTTTACTATTTGACCCCTAGAGTGTTTTTTTACTCTGTCTCTGGATCACCCTCACCAGCTTTAAGGGGTCTCTGCTACCTTTCCCTCTGTCTTGCCTTTTGACCTTGCTTTTCAATTTTGTCTTATCTGGATATCTGCTCCCTGTTTGTATCCTACCAAGCTAAACTCTTGGGTGTTGACTTACAGAACTCAGCCAGCCTCAGTTTTCAATGGAAGAGGACACCTTGTGCCCTACCCACTGGTGGAATATGGCTAGAACTTTCCCAAACTGGAAATTAGTCACCAGTCTGAAATTCTTCCACAACCTGAATCAAATTAACATTTGATAAAATTCAACATCCAACATGGCAATTCTTAACTAATACATGTATTCCTATAATTCTTGTTTACTGTACACATTCCCTAACATGGCTAACCTGAGGCCTGCTATATGAACACATCATAATTAGAGTA
Source organism: Gambelia wislizenii (assembly GCA_030847615.1). Lineage (NCBI taxonomy): Eukaryota > Metazoa > Chordata > Lepidosauria > Squamata > Crotaphytidae > Gambelia > Gambelia wislizenii. The sequence goes on from JAUMIR010000004.1 coordinate 297,620,751, forward strand.
GGAAATCAGCATTGAATCCAGATGGCTTATGGTTTATCAGCATACTTGACACTAAAAAATCCTCTACCTACCAATGTCCTTCCTGAAGTGCAATTGCTGCTAAATTAGATGAAAGTGATCAATTAGACAAGTTGATTCTTTCTCATCTTCTCGTTCTTAAGAACTACTGAGCAACTAATGCCACATTCAACCAACCATTACTTGAAAATATTGTGGGGAGAGGGGCATTCCAAAAAGCAAACCTTGCTGTTTGTCATTTTATATAAGAGACACAATTTTACTATGGCATTGTAATGGGACTTGAGCATCCGTGGATTTTGGAATCCACAGGGGGTCCTAGAACCAAACCCCAGTGGATACCAAGGGTCCACTGTATATGCAAAACTCTTCTATTGGGCACACTTACAGATACATTCTGGTGCATTAGCTAGAATTTGACATGCATTTAGATCCTTAGACATGAAACTATCTAGGTAACCTTGGGCTGTCATTAACATTTTTTTTAATATTCCTCACATAGTTGCAGTAAGAAAAAAATGGGGTAAGGAGTAGAGAGACCCATATACAGGATCCTGAGCTTATTAAAGGAAGCCAGGAGGATAAAGGATAATTCAAAATTGCTGCTTTGTTGAAATACTCCAGAAAAATCCCCCTGCAAAGGAGCCTTATAACTGCTTCATACACATTTTCAGGAGATCCCTAAGACCTGTTCGCTTTTAAAATATCAACAAGGAGACAAGTTGGTTCAAAATAAACTGAGGTGGTGGCTTACAAACCATTCATGCTTTGTCTATTAGGCAAAATGAGGTGGCTGCCTCAGGCAGCTGTTTTTCTGGGTGTTATGAAAGAGAGCCAGGGTGGTATAGTGGTATGAGTGTTGACTAGGATTAAGGGGAAACCAAGGTTCAATTTCTGCTCAGTCGGAAATCCCACTGGTGATCTTTGGCAAGTGTTACTCTCTCAGCCAAGGAGGAAGGCAATGGCAAACCTCATCTGAATAAATCTTGCCAAGAAAACCCTAGGATAGACTCACCATATGAGAGCCAATGTGATGTGCAGTGGTTTGAATACTGGCCTACAACTCCGGAGACCAGGGTTTGAATCCCTGCTCAGCCATGGAAACACATTGGGTGACCTTGGGAAAGTCACACCCTCTCTGCCTCAGACAGGACTGGTTTAAGGAATTTTGGGGGGCCCTGCAATGCTTTATTTTGGGGGCTCATATGTTCATCTCAGGTCAATGTAACCTAACTCAACCTAAGCTATTCACAGTACAGGATATTCAGATTAATACTAATACAGTACTGTTTTTGCAGGAGGAGAGTTACTACGCCCCCCCCCCCAATGATGGGCCCCCCTGCGGATGCTGCTGCTGCTGGTGCCTTAAACCAGCCCTGGCATCAGAAGAAGGCAAAGGCAACCCCCCTCTGAACAAATCTTGCCAAGAAAACGCCCATGATAGGTTGGCTTTAGGGTCACCTTGTTGTTTGAAGTCACACAACAACATGGGTCACCATAAGTTGGAGTCGACTTGATAGCATGTAACAACAAATGAAAATGCAGCAAACTGTTAATCATTATTATATTTTTACTCTAAGCATGAAGTAGAAGTACATGTGAGATTTTCCAAGGCTAAGCCGGTTTAAGGAATTTTGGAACATTGGAGACTGCTTAATGCAGTGTAAATTGCTATTGCTTAAAACAATTTGTAAGCTGCTCTGATAGCCTTGCGGCTGAAGAGCGAGGTATAAATAAATAAATATATAAATATAAATATTAAAATATTTTAAAAAATATCCTGTACTGCGAATAGCTTAGGTTGGGTTAGGTTACACTGACCTGAGATAAACATAAAGCATTGCAGGCCCCCCCCCCAATTCCTTAAACCGGTCCTGCTGGGCGGGCATCATCACCTCGTTTGCCCTCCCAGCCCTGGCCTGGCTCCTCCCCAGCTTGCCCACCCCCTGCCCTGCGCGGAGAAGCGAAAGAATGCCGGAGAGTTTGCAGCGAGCGGAGCGTCGGAGTCGGAGGAGCAGCAGCAGCAGCAGCCCCCCGGAGCGCGCGCCGTTCTTATGGCAACCGAGCTGGAGCGATAAACACTCCCCGGCGCGCGAGGAAAGTTCCCTGGCACGTGCGGCTCAGCCGGGAAAGAAGGGCAAGCAGGCAGGCAGGCGGGCGGGCGCTCCCTCTCTGCCCCGAGCAGCCCGAGGCTCCTGCGCGGCCGGCTGTCCGCGTCTTCCCCGCGGCGGAGCCCACCTGCCCTTGCCCAGCCATGGGGTGCTCGAGCAGCGCTCAGACCCAAGTGAAGGAGAGCAACCGGCCGGCTTCCCAGTCCCCGGACCTCAGCGGGCTGCGAAAATGCGGTGAGCTTTTGGCTCCCCTCCGGTGGAATTGTGCTGGCAATGGTGGAGCAGGAGGGGGAACCAGACAGTTGCAAATGGGGCGGGTGGGTGGGTGCAGGGCTTATTTTATTTTATTTTATTTATACCCCGCTCTTCAGCCACAAGGCTATCAGAGCGGCTTACAAATTGTTTTAAGCAATAGCTATTTACACATCTATACTGCGTTAAGTAGTTTCCAATGTGTGTTAGCTAATTTCCCCCACAAGCCGGGTACTCAGTTTACCGACCTAGGAAAGGATGGAAGGCTGAGTGAACCTTGGAGCCCACTGGAATCGAACTTGCAACGTGGTGGCTTGCAGTACTGGTTTAAAGGCCCTGCAGCACCTGCAGCCGTAGGAGGTCCCCTCATTGTGGGGGCGCCATAGTAACCTTCCTCCATGATTAATAATAATCTGAATATCCTGCACTGGGAATGGGTTGTTAGGTTACATTGACCTGGATAAACATATGGGACCCCCAAAATAAAGCATTGCAGGGGCCCCCAAAATTCCTTAAACCGGTCCTGGGTGGGTGGGAGGTCTGTAAGAAGGCTTCAGATCATCCTCTAGCAGCATTATTGTTTGATCTCCACACACACACACACACAAGATGTATGCAAAAGGTTCTTGTTGCGGGGGCAGGAGAATAAAGATGAGAGCATTGTCCCTCCAAATAAGAATTCTGCTGAATTAGTGAAATTTCCCTTCAGTCCTCATATTTTTGGCATTGTAGTAAATTGAAACTTTAGCTGAGAATTTAGATATACTGTACAGTTTATGCATCCAAAGGATGTGATGGGGGACAGGCGAAGTTACCTAGGGAATGTGAACACAGACAATGTAGGAGAGTTTTAGGTCTGAACCGTTTTCAATGTATCTTTCTCAGTAATGCTAGAAATTTGGGGATGGAAGGAAAATTTCATTGTGGGGAGAGCAGAATTCTTACTTGAGCCTAATGCCCCCATTTTGCCTGGAGCTGCACAGAGGACCCTCTAACTTCTAAAAAAAAGAAGAAGGGGAGATTTGAGGAGGTGCAGCTTTTTCTTATTCCTGTGTGAGGAACTGCAGTTCCTGAAATACATTTTGATTCTATGCAACTCCAAAGAGCCAAGAGCTCTGTCCTCTCCTGTGCTTTGCTGGCTGAATTTATTTCCCCCCTCTTTCTCGACAGTCCTTGCTTTATTCATACATGATGACAGGTTATTTTTAGCCAAGTCTTCCTCAACCCAGAGCTCTCCCAATGTGTTGGAGTATTCAGTAGTTCCCATCTTCCTGAGACAGGATGACTGGTCATGTTGGATGGGGTGATGAGATTTGTAATCCAACACCTCTTGAGGGCACCAAGTGGTGGTGGTGGTGGGGGAGGCTGTAAAGCCACAAACTTCAAGGCTTAACTTCGATCCCCTCTGCTGTGTTTGGTGTGGCTGGTGAAAAAACAGGAAAGCTACATTCCCAATACCTGTTTATTATGGCTCATCCTATTGAAAAAAACTACAAGTCTGGGGTATTTGGGACAAAGTGTGATCATTACAATGGTGAAACAACTGGCTTAATGTGCCTTCATGTAAGATCCAACTGTAGCAGTTTGGTTATATAGTGGACTGGATGAGAATACAGAAACTGAGCTTCAGACCAAATAAGATGAAATTGCTTATGATGGAGGCTGAGAAACAGAGAAAACTGTGGTTTCATCTGTTTTACATGGGGCCACAGTTCAAACATGGATTATTCCTAGTCCAGATTTGCTCTTGGGATCTTCAGGTGATGGTTGTAGTTGGGAGTACATTTTGTCATCTTTTGGCTATATGTGGTATCAGAGGGAATAAAAGTAAGAACTTGATCATTTTTTAAATATTAAAGTTCTTGCTTTTATTCCCTCTTTTCTCTTTGTCTTCTTTTTGCTTACCATGGTAACTTCTCAACCTGACAATTGTAATATATTCTGCAAGAAACTTTAGCTGGTCTAGAATGAGGTGGCTTGGTTGTGGATTGATTTGTAATCTAGGAGTAAGCTGATCCTAGGATGTATGGAACAGTATTTTTCTACTTAAGGAGAGAGTTTCCACTCATAAAGTGCCTTTGCCTGATCTTTTGGGATTCCTCCCTTCCATGGAACCTCTCTGCTACTGTTCATCCCATTCAGAAGTACCCCTGACCTTCTGACCCCCAGTATTTTCAGTGTTTGGGGGACAGCCAGGGAAAGGAAGAATAGGGAAATCCACTTGAGCAAATTAGTTTTTACCACCATTACACAGGGTAGAGCCCTCTGTAAGAAACCTACTGGTCCCCACTGTGTTTCTAGTCTAAATTCTATATGCTAGAGAGGATGATAAACTGACAAATGACAAAGTATATAGTGGGGGAGAGAGTGTTTAAAAGTTTTTAAAAGACCAACAAAAGAGTAATTAAAATGTATGGATACAGGTAAAGGAGCTGGCATGTTATTTCAGCGTTTTTTGGGCGGGGGGAAATGGCTTTAATTAAAACTAAGTGCATATATGGCAAAACCTTAATAAAAATAATAAAGACAGTAGAGTGCATATCAAATGCAAATGGACATGAAACCATTTGGGTTTAAATTTGGTGTCTGGTCATCATTGTTGTTATTGTGTGCCTTCAAGTCATTTCCAAATTATGGCAACCCTAAGGCAACCCTATCACAGTGGTTTTTTTTTTTTTTTTTTGAGGTTGCCAGTGTGACCTGCCCAAGGTCACCCAGTGGGTTTCGTGGATGAATGGGGATTTGAACCCTGGTCTCCAGGGCCATAGTCCAACACTCAAAACACTATGTCATGCTGGCATCATTCTTGGGGAGGGGGAATGGCTAGTTTCCTGAAATGTTGTTAATAAAACTTTTCTCCTAAATTCCCTGAAAGCTTCTTTGCTCTAAACACTTTTTGCTGGGCAGTTAACAGTTACTTGTCAACATTAATTTGGGTAGAAACTATGCCCGCTTTGATAGCTCATTCAGACTTGTTGGGACAGACAGGGGAGGAAATATCTATACACTGACTCCCACATCTCTGTTTTCAGGCTACAACATGCTAATCTTTACTCTGCTTTCTTGCTTCTAAACCTCATCAGCCTAAAAGACTGACAGTTTCATCCAGTAGCTGATGGAGTAGCTGCTATGATGATTATGCAAGATATTTGTGGAAGAAGGAGTCCAGGATGTTGATCTCTGGAGGCCTGACCATTTAGTATTGGCCCCGATACAAGAGCAGCACTTTACTGCCCAACAGGAGTACTGTAATTGGCAACAGGATGGACCCACTTCAAGTTGTCTCCCATTGGGGTGGAGAACAATCCTGGTGAATCCAGTGCGGGTGCAGGTTTTATAGCAATAGCACTTACATTTCTATACCACTTTATAGTACAAAACACTCCCTAAGTGGTTTACAATGTGTTAGCTAATTGTCCCAACAAGCTGGGTACGCATTTTACGGAAGGACAGAAGGCTGAGTCAACCACGGAGCCCTGCAGGATCGAACTCACAACATTGTGGCTGCAGTACTGGCATTTAACCACTGTGCTACCAGGGCTCCTTTATACAAATCTCTTAGTTACATCTAAAATTATAACCCATTTATATTGTCCCATAGAACTCAGATCAGATGTCTGAGCCCTTCTCTGGTTTCAGTTTCTTGAAAATGCAGTTATATGCATGTTTTATCTGGAAATAGCCCCATATAACACTATAGGACTTTACTGTCAGTGTACAGAGGAGCTAGATTATGCATGCACATGAGAGCATATTCTGGAATATTTAAATGAGAAAAACCACCTCATTTAAGGATATTTAAAGTAAATGGTACTGCAGTGGTTAGTTTATCCAAGGAAGAAGGTTGCAGTCCACAGCTACTTGTGCCAAAGAAAACCTATTAGACTTTTAGGCACCACTAGATTCTTTGTTGTTTTTGCTGCAAAAGACTAACATATATACCGATGGAAGCCACCAGAACAAAAGCCCTACTATGACTGATTACTTCAGATGTGTTCTTGTGTGTGTATGGTCATCATGTACATGGAAGAACAATATCTGTTTAGATAGGTGAGTTATGCATTTAAAAATACCGGTACATGAATGTTGCTCCATAGATGACATTGTTGTCACTGTTATTGTTGTTATTTCCAGGGGATAGTTGCATTAGAGTGTTTCAGCAAAAACAACAAAGAATCTTTTTGATACCTTAAAAGATTTTCAATTATTATTATATAATAATAATAATTGTGAAATATTTTTGTGGGCTGTAGGACTATATACACATAGAACCAGGGGAAAGTAAATAGTATTTTTAGAGGAAAATGAAATGGAGAAAGCATTGATAGTAACAATTACATTATCAACAGTGACTAACTGTAATAAATTCTGTTCTTCCCATTATTTCCTTTTCAAAACACATAATCAACATTGTTGAATCAGATGACAACATGCCCATCACAGATGAAAATGACACACTACCTGACCAGACCAAACTTGGAGTGATGGACGAAGTAGAACTTGGGTCTCCTGAAATAAATCAGAGTGGAAGTCTTGCCAAAGAAGTGGCAGATGTTTTGATTCCAGGAATGACAAACTGTGCCCTTTCTACCTGTCAAAGAGTAGACCCTGAAGGCACAGAGCCACAGCCCGTAGCACTAGAAGAAAAGTTCAACAGTAGTGGGCCTTTACCTGTTGGTCTTTTAGAAGCTGGTGAACCTCAGTCCATGGAACCAAGAGAGGAGGATGGTGAGCCTCAAATTGCCAGAGAAGCTACCAACATTTTGCCTCCAGAAATTGTAGAGGACAATAAGCCTGAAGCTGTGGAGTCATCACAGGAGGATCCACCTGAAAATGCAATAGAGGAAAATGCAATAGAGGAAAATGTGAATCTTGTAACAGAAATTGTGAAGGAACTAGAAGTGGGTGAAGAGGAACTGCTAAGTGAAGGTAATAATTGTGTGAATGCAGATTCAGAAGGTCAGGTTCTGGCCTACATGTAGATTCCATTGAGATTTATGGTGTGTGTGTGTGTGTGTTTTTTTTTATGAGAATACCTAAGGGCAGAATCTCTTGCCCAGTGGGTCGAGTATAGGATTGGATAATATGGTAGCTGAAAGTATATTTGATTCAGAAATAAAACATGGTTAAGAGGTCTTCTGAATGAACAAATTTAGAGCTACCTGCTTACTTCGTTTCCCTGCATTCTTATTTCAGACATTTCCCTCCTCCCTTCTCACCTCCAATAATTTATACTAAAGATTGTAAGTAGATAGGAGACTACTATGGAGAGGGAAGTATACATAATATAGATGGCACACAGCCATTTCCATATCACTGAAATTAAAGTATCCTGTTCTTGTTTTAAATACCAAATTGATTCAGTCAAAATCTCATGATATTTGTATATTATTGTTAGCTTAAAATATAACACTATTTAATTCAGCCTGTTGGTGCCATATAATTTCTTCAGAATTTCCTTGCTGCATTAGATCAGGGGTCCATCCACCTTGTCCAATTTCAACCCCAGTAATGACCAAAAAGATGCCTTTTGTGATGCTAATTTAAAGGAGAAAGTGGTAGCAACATCTGGCAACTGGAGGTATATTGCTTCTGGTCATTAAGATTTAGGGACCTTTCTATTTTCGGGGGTGGGGTCAACACTGGCAGGCAAGTTGTTATTAATTTTGTCTACTACCTGTACAGGTATGAGAGAGAGTGTGAATTATTTCCCCCATCAATTATTTCTGAAACATCCTTAAATATGAAGACTCTTACAAGCACTTATGTATACTTAGAAGTGACCTTTGTGTGTTTAATGTAGCTTACTCCCAAGTAAGTATGCCCAGGATAGATTGCAGGCAGCCTTTATTATTTTTGGGATGGCTCAGTGAGAATGACTGTCTTAATATTTCTCTGTGTTTGATCATTTAGTACACTTCTGATTGATAATACTTGTGGAGGATCAACTACATAGGAGTCTGAGTGGAGATGCATGCATCTGAGGAAGTAGACTAAGTCTATGAAAGCTTATGCTCCAAGTTCTTTCTCTCAGTCTCAAAGGTGCTACAAGATCCCTTTGCATATTAACTTACAAGTTACTTTTTAAAATGTATGCATTATTAGCAGACTAAACTGAAAGATAAAGGTAGCAGAGAACAGCGATGGGGCACTTAAGATATGATATATCAGCTGGCAGGTTCTTGAATGCTCTTGTGCTTCACCTATTTCTTTTTTCATGTTATAAAGGAAAACATAAGACTGACAAAACGTTAGTCAGTAAAGTGCTGGTGCACCCAATACTCTTTCAGTGTTCCCTGCCTTGATCTCTATGGTTACTGTTCCAGGTGAGATGGGAGAAGAGATGGAAACTGAGATGCACTGTGAAATAGTAAGTGATGGCTCTGAAACAAAAGAAGAAGAAACGGGAGAAGCTACAGCAGCAGCAACAGAGATAGGTATGTTGATGGAGAAGTAAAGTACTAATACAAGAGGAGTTCAAAAAGTTGCACTAGCATTCATAATCTTTCATTTACAAGTCCTGGGTGGTTCCTGCCTTAGGAGATATTTAAGTAACATTCTGTAGGTAATTTCCTATTCATCTGTGCATCTGCTTAGATTTTGTTTGTCTAAGGGCCTAGTTAGATATGACATCAGTGGTTTTTTTTTAAAAAAAAACAACATAATGCACATTTTTCTATATCCTAAACTCATATAACACATGCAGAGCTTGGCAACATTACTGTTTGGACTGTAGCTCCCAGATTTCTAGTCCACTTGTCCACTGACCGTGCTGGCAGAGGGATTCTGGGAGCTGTAGTCAAAATGGCAACTTTGCCAAGCACTGAAAACCTGAACCTCTTTTAAAAAATCAATCTAGGTACACTAACGCAGAACCCTTCTGCTTTCTTCTTAGCTTCCCACAAACAACTTTCCTCAACTGGGTTTACTTCTGGAATTAGAGCACAGGTGCAAATAAATATATAGGGAAGAACAGATGATACAAAAGCAAGCCGGAGGCAGCGTGGGTGTTCTATGCTGGGTTTCCTCTCTTGCTGTTAAAATTAGACCCCCACTTCATGAGTACAAGGGTTGCATCTAGTGCAGCCCTAGGCCCTGAACTAGTTAAGCTAACTAAAAGGTTCCAAAGGACACATATTTGAAAAATGAGAGTCTTAATTAAACATTTTAAATTTCATAGTTACTATTTGCCAAACATGATTTATTAATGATCAGATTACTGGCATGGCTCAGGATCTACCTATTCTCGGTCTGCTCCTTTTGTTTGTTGGCAGTGGGGACTAGGAGGGGTCAGTTTCAGAAGCTGACTCCCATGGCTGTTTGAAGGACAAACAAAACAAGGTACAGGTTGACTAGAGACAGAGAAGAACAGATGAAAAGGAGGGCAAAACTGTTCATCACTCAAGTGGACTCTAAAATTACAGGTCTTCAATTTACCTCACTCATACCTGATGGTAGCAATTTCCTTTCTGTGAAACTGAAGCCGTGATATTAATCATGGTATTAAACATGGTAGAAGCTGCAGACAGTGCATCATAGCAGGAATACTGGACCTTTTGGGATCTGCAGGGGCATTTATTGCTTTTAAAAACTGCTGTGTGCACAATCACAAAATGGCTTTTCTGAGGTGGGGTAGCCAGTCATAAAATGTTAGGAGCGCTCTTCCCTGCCCCACCTCATGCTACTCCTCTCACTCTGGCTCAGAAAACAGACAGGATAAACATGGAGGGCGTGGAAAGAATGGTAAAATGGAGGAAAGAAAGAGAAACACCAAGGGGAAACATACAATTGGAGGTATATCATTCACTGGGAAGGTGGTGGTGAAAACATTTAGGAAGACACACAGAGAGAGAGAGAAATGGCAGGGTGGGGGAGGCTCCTTATCCTCCTCTCCGCACCACCTCAGGACCTTGTTACTTAGAAAGATTTCACTTTCCAGCAATTTCCCCCCAGAGGACTTTATCCCCACTATTCAAGTGAATAATATTGCTGTATTCCTGTGAGAAGTGATGTGGCTTTTGGGAGGGGGGGAGAGGAGAAGGCCAAGCTTCTCAGGTAGTATCTCAGCTCCCCACCCCATGTTGAACTGAATGGGGAAATTGCATGACATGCTCCAACTATCTCAATTTGGCAGGGACAGTCCTGATTAATCCTCTGCCATTCAACTTTTTCAGCTCCTTTTCAAATGTCCCAGTTTCTGTCTCTTCTCCCCACTTTCCCTCTGCTTACTTCAGTTGCTGCAAACTGAGTTCAAAGTGCGGAAGTACTTTGCGCTCAATTAATTCACCAGGGGGGAGAGGAGGGGTAGAGTCTTGTCCTTCCAAGTAAGTTCAAGCAAAGCAAATTGCTGCAGCCTCTCCTAGGTTGTGTGTTCTTCCTCATTAATAAGTTTTGCTTTCTTTGGCCACCTGTGTCCCAGGGGTTGGCACCTATTGCTTGGCCACCTGTGTCCCAGGGTCGTCTTAACGGCAAAAATACTCACGGAATGCAAGAAGACGATAACCTGTCCTAATGGCAATCTGCGTTGTTCTACCATATTGTGAAGGAAGTGGGGGGCCAAAACGGCAAAAAATATGCAGGAAAAGCCTTTGCGGCTGTCCCCGGAGTTTAAAAAAAACAGCATGGGGAATGCACATTCCCACTTGTTGGGACAAGCGATTTGATATGAATTGCTTTCTCACACAAGAGGAAGCACAAACCTGATTGGCCAGATGAGCACAACCCTAACCCTAACCAGGCAAGCACCTGGAGCCACCGTGTTGGTTTTTCGCCTTAGTGAATGAGTGCTAAGGTAAGAAAACAGGGTGTTGATTTTCTCCCTCGTTTTTTGTAATGGCAATATATTGCTCCAGTGCACTTAGGAAATAGTTTTTTTAAAAAGTTCAGCAGCAACAAACTAAGGTACATAAAAAAGGAGGAGATCACTTGTGGCCGCCATCTTGACTAGAGGGCATGCAAAGCTTCTGGGGGCAAAAAGCCCATTAAGACAAATTGCAGCTGCTGCAATTTGACATTACTGCTGATTAATCCTTTTCTTTCCCCTCGTATAGATGGGGCCCCAGTTTTCATGTGTGAAATGTTGGAGGGAGTGCTTATTCATTTGGATAGTAGGGAAGTTCTGTCCTGCATGCAGTTGAAGCCCACCAGCCACCAAGAAACCATGAGACAAGGGCATATGTGGCAGGAATGGGCTTCACCTCCCCTCCATCCATTTTTTTCAGTTGAGAATTTCCCTCCTTCCGTCCCACCCCATGAAAGTCAATGGTATAAGTATTCCATTTTTACAGGAAAATAGAGGTGGGTTTGCTGTTCAACAGTGAAATATGCTGCCTCAGAATGTGGTGGAGTCCCTTCTTTGGAGGTTTTTAAACAGAGGCTGGGTGGCTATCTGTTGGGGAGTGCTTTGATTGTGCATTCCTGCATGGCAGGGGGTTGGATTGGATGGCCATTGTGGTCTCTTCCAACTCTGTAAGTCTATGATTCTGTCTCAGTTTAGCCTTGCGGGTACAGTGGAATGCCTGCTTTATAACACCTGAGAGAAAGTGGTGCTTAGTGGCCAATATCTTATTTTGGAATTCCTGGTTTAGAGGAGTTGTGTGATAAAAATGTATAAGGATTATATGTATATACAATGTATGCCTGTGCAGTTATCTGTGTGGTTCTCCTTACTAATCTGTGCATGCATTTAAACAACAAAACTCTGTTTTGAGTCTTACAGTGTTTACATTCAAAGAAAATAACCTTCTCCTCACCATTGTTACTCACCCTTTAAAGCAGAAGCGGGAAAACTGTAGCTCTCTACTTGTTGGACCGTAACCCTACCAGCATTAGGCAGACTGGCAACAATCTGAGATAATGGAAGTTGTAGTATAACATCATTAAGTTTCCTGACTATTTCCCATTGATCTTTTATTCTAAATAATTAATTTTGTTTAAAGTTACAATATTGGTGTCATTGTCATGACACATTACATATTACAAGAAGTAATTTATGTGATTTGTATACAAACATAAACATCTAGGGAGTCCTGGTGGCTCAGCAGTTAAATGCAAGGCACAATTAGGAGTTCAATCCCAGAGGGCTCCAAGGTTGACTCAGCCTTCCATCCTTCCATTGGTCGGTAAAATGAGTAACCAGCTTGTTGTGGGCAATTAGCTAACACATTGTAAACCACTTAGGAAGTGCTTTGGCACTGATAAACAGTACAGAAGTATCAATGTTAATGGTCTTGGCCATATTTAACATTTTGTTTATTTTTGTGTTGTTGTTTTTTTACAGAGGCTACTAATAATGAAGAGTGACTCATGGCATTTGAATGAATTTCATCTTTGGTTGCACAAAGAATATTACAATTTTTTAAAAAATCTGTTTTTATAGCAGCTTATATAGACTTGCTGCAATAACTGAGCACAGGGAGAACATTATAAGAATTTTATTTCAGGAAGTCATGTTGCCAAGACACTGCTGAAGAACTGCAATATTAAACCTTCATGTCTGCCATAGAGTGTCTTCTGCAGACACATACATGAAATTACATGTCACAAAACAACTTTGCCTTTCAGTAGGAAAATTAACAAATGTGAAGGAACATCTAGGGTAAACTACTGTATCAGCAAGTGGGTGCATGTAACATTAAACAGCACTTAGGAGAATCTGAATAATCTAAAGTAGGATGAGAAACATTAAGTGTTAATAGCAGTCTTGCAGTCATGAATTATTTAACTGCACAAATAAAATTATTGCATGAGGTTTCCTTACATATTTTACTTATATGTACACTCTTACAGTATTAGAGCTTTATATTGCTGCTTCAGTACAATCTAGAGATAGATTCATGAGTTCACACTTCTAAACGAATGAAAATAGTTGTTGCAGTCCTCAAATGTGCTGCCTTTTCAGAACATACTTGGGGGGAGAGAACTAGTATGAAATGATGGCATTCTGAAATTGCACAATATAATTCCAGTTAACAAAACTTGTATCCTGTGCACTTTCATAATTATTGGCTAGCAGACTTCACTGTCATTGGAATGGGATGACAACTTTTTAAAACAGGACTTTTTAGTACTAAAAAAACTGTAATTAAGATTCTAATCTATTAAGCAGAATGCTCCTGTCATCCTGTGCTACTGGTATCTAAGCAATTACATTCCAGTGAATGCTTGAATGTGTAATAATTATGAATTCCTGGAACACTTTCTAGATTTCCCCCAAAGTATTTATAAATTCAATTTATTTTTATAACACTATTACTTTGGATAGTAAATCAGAAACGTGAATCCTTAAAGACTGCCCTAAAAATAGGATTGACTGAAGTACAAATCTGAGTTGAACAGTAGAGAGGAATTTCACATTCAGACAAAAAGAGTTTGGCAGATATTCTGTGTATGGATACAAAACTCTTTAAACTAACAGTGAACTTGAGCAGAACTGATTTTCACCCATCTTGTGTCTGAATGAGGGAATCTGTGCCAGTATAGGCAAGATATAGTTGGTTCTTAGGCATCTTTAAACTGTACAAAATGGAATTGTAGACATACAAATAAAGAAAATACTTAAAATATTATCTGTGTGATGTGGCATGAAACCTGAAAGTGATATGGCAAGCCTATGGAGACAGGAAAGAGAGAAGCTCATAGAACTACCAAAGACCTGCCACACTTGCACCAAAAGGAAAGAAGACAGTGGTACCAGCTAGATCTCCAACATGTAAAACTGTTTCCCATTACCACCTGGGATTTTCATTATGGTGAAGTGGTTGGCAGGAAAATGGTTATACAAACTTTAGGGCTCGCATACTTGGTGGCTTGCAGTCAGAAAGATCTGGTTTGATATATATTTCTAACAAACCCATGTAGATTCCTACTAATCAACACGTTGTTTTCTAGATGCTTATTGACTGAGCACTTGATAAACTGTTTTAGAATTTGTCTGATTTCAATGTCAGGGCAAGTGGACTGTACTTTCATGAGATTTTTTCCCCTGCTCCTAAATATGGGGACAATATTTAAAGGCATACTTTTAACTTGTTGTATACCATCCCTGAATCTCATTCCATCAAGTTACAATGATACTTATTCAGCTGTTTTTACCAGCTTGTGTATCACAACCCAAAAACATCACCCAAGGAGACCTTCTGCTGTGCTTTTTGCAATCGAACTTGTTTATCTTGGATAGGCCTTTTTAGTCATCAGTGCGCTTGCAGAAAGCGCGGGATGAGTCCTTCCTGAATCTTCGTTTGCGAAGAAAAGCCAGAGAGAGAGAGAGAGAGAGAGAATGTTAAGTTTAATAACCAGCTGCCCTTAGGGCTCTCAGTACATTGAACAGAGGAACAAAATGCTTTTCAAATTTGAATTTTTAAAGCTTCTTAATAGATACTAATAAGTGCATGCACAACGGTTAAGATGACCATACATCCCATACTAAGTACAGATTAGCATGGTTACCTATTAGCAAAGTGCCTTAAGCAAATACTTTTGGCATTAGTATGTCTGCTAGGCTTGGTTTATCATCCACATGACAGGTTATACATTGGAAACATGCTCTTGTGTAACGGGGTGGGCCAAGTTCGGCCGTTCAGCCGTCACTGAACGCAATTCCTAGAAGTTGAGGAATGGCAAGGAACACTTTGAATTGCAATCCAACATCTTATGAGAAAGATGTTGTATGTATAACATTTTATGTTGTATAACATTTTAAACTAATTTTAGCCAGTTTACAAAAAACAAATATTAATAAGAACACATTCTGGTCCAGTGGTACCAGCTAGAGCTCCAACATGTAAAACTGCTTCCCACTACCGCCTGGGATTTCCATTATGGGTAGTGTACCTGAAAAGCCCAAACACATTTTTTTAACTGAAGCGAAGAAAAAGGTACAAATATGAAACTTTGCAGAACTGGTTTATTCTTAACATTCCTGAAAAGGGCTCATTTAAAGCTGTATCTGCTTGGCAATGTTAAAACATGACTTAAGAAAATATATTACAAACATCTTCTTTATAAAGTTAGTAGCATCTTTGAACACTAGCTTATATAGTAATTTCAGATCAGATAAATTCAATGCCTGTTTCTAGCTTAATATGAACGATCAAGCATTTCTGTTACAGTAATCTGTACTCTATATTGTTTTTCTTCTAATATTTAAAAGATATACTTCTAGTTAGTGTAATGTACACTCAGAATGTATTCTGGCTCTTAACGAGTATATAATCCACTTGTTCATCATTTCTTTATTAACTGTCAGTCCCACTCACTGACTTCTTAAAAAATGGTAAGCCCCTGCATAAGCTTACAGCCTGAATTACACAAAAGGGTGGTGGTGTCTGTGCAAATGCTAAAATCTGCCAGAATACCTCAGGCAGGCTCCCAGTCGTAGTGATGATTACTTTTAGAAAGAAGTTAGTGGGCAGAACCTAGAAGAAGTGAGACTAATTTTTTGGGGGGGTGGGGGGAGAGGAATACAGAGGCACTAGGCTTATAGTCATGCTGAGGCATCTTGGAGTGGTCCCTGGACTGCAACAGCTTCAATCTCTACACGGGCACCCTGTAAAGAAAATGTCAACTTTATTAGACAATCAATGCAGGATAGTTCCCTTCAAGTATAAATTTCCCACTAGATGCGCAAGCATGCAGCTTCCTCTGTTCCCACAAGTTTTATGTCAACTCAGATTTCAACTCATACAGTCCAAGCAAGGATGGCTTTGGCTTTGCAGCAGCATCAAACAACACTTCTGTTCACATAAGCCAGGGCACCCAATTTTTGCCGATCTGCACCTCAAGCCCAAACTGTTCCTAGGGGTTAATGGGGAGTAAAACTCTGGGCCCCACTTTGAGTGCTGAGGAAAGGACCACCACAGAATGCTATGGTTTTCTGACCCCCTATATACACAATACTGGCACATACATTCAACCACAAAGGGAACAACTTTTCTCAGGCTACGCTTGAGCCTGCACAAAATGCTTTCAGGAGAAAGGGAAGAATCCTTCCCTATCACAGCAGGGATATGTGTGTGCTCTGCAGTTTGTTTTGTGCTTAAGATATGATCCATGAGAAGGGTAGTTCAGTCTATTTAAAGGAAATGGAGTAGTTGGGACATTATGTGACTTGTACAGACAGATTGTCTTTCCATACTGTATTATTGTTAGATGGTAACTATAATTTGGAGAGTGTATGAAGTGGAATGAGATGTATAGAATGCTGGGTAAATGACGTTTGGCTGAGAGAATGGAAGGTGCTATGAGAACAATGAGATACAAGTGATTAGGTTTTGGAGTAATTTAGAAAGTGGAAGAGTTGAAGGGATGCTCACATTACACTGTACATTGCTTTACCTGCAAGTATGCATGTTCAAGTGCTTGTTAGAGTTTCTATATCTCAATTAATTCCTGACCTGTACTCATGTGTAATGTCCTTTTTAAATACAGAGCACAGATGAAGTGTACTGATATACTTGGCTAGAATGAACACATGTATATTGTGTGTACTGATATTTATTTCATGTTCACTGTATGTAAATCGGAAGTGTAGCCTCCTACAACTAGCATGGAATACAAATCTTTCTGTCTTCAAGGAAGTACCATAGGAAATTCTGAGGAGAGTTTTGTGTATGTGAAGGGCAATTCTAATGAAGAGTAGAAGATTTAAGAGAAGAAAGAGACTGGGAACACAGGGAGAGCATGTGAATAAAAAACACCATCTGAAGACAAGAGTGGAAGACAGAACTGCAGCTAGTACCTTCAACACAGCCTTCATCCACCAGCAGCTTTGAGGCCAGATAGTGGCCAGGTGAGGCCTAGATCTATGTTCCAACCCAGGGCTGCATCGCAGCAGACACACCTGAGACTCTAAGAAAATATCTGATTTACTGGACTCCATTACAGGGCTCCAGTCTGTCCTATTTTTTAAAATGTAGAGGCAACCACATTTACCATACAACAAAATCCCAAATAACCATTGTGGTGATACCTTTGTAGGCCACTTTCTAGGCAGAATACAGCAAGTCTTTTAAGATATAGGGTTGCCAGAGTAAAAACTGGAGAGGGATCCTATCCCTTTAAAGTCTAGGTAGCAGGTGTTGCTTGTCATGCAACTAGATAACAAACAACACCTGCCCAAATCCCCTCTTCCACCCAACTTTTACAGAGACAGGAGCCATACCTGCTTTTTACTCAGGCAACTCTAGAAGATCTATACTGTCAGGTCTGGAGATAAAATTAGGCCCTGTAACAGGCAAAGCACATCAGTAGGAGACAAATTTCAGAGACTAACCCAGTTCTCAAATGCAGGTGTCCGATTGTTGCCAATGGAGAAGGGAATCTTATTGCATTTTAAGTGCTTTTTCTCCAGCCATCTCATGGCTGTAAGGTGTGACCTAACCTTTCTATTTACATCAGCTCTACCTCAACCATCTTAAGCAAATGCCTCAAGCAAGATACAGATGGCTGACATTGTCATTTTTCTTTCCCTGCATGTTTTTTTCAACCATCTTTGCCTGCTGAAGAAGCCAGCAGTAAAGGCAGCATTATGTATTTTGTGCCTTTTGGTTAGCCTAATAAAGGTATCACTACAATGTGTATCTAGGACCCTATCCTATGGTTTTATTCTATTCTGAACTTAAAATCATACAGCTATCTGATTTTTTCCCCCCAATGCTTCCTTCCCCCTTATTAAATAAATTCTTGTCATTGAAAAATTTTAGATTTTCATTAGCATTTCCATTTTGCGTGAGTAGACAAATAAATACACTCTATGCAACCAAACTACTATATTTTTACTTCTTTATGTAGTACAAATATTTTCCCCAGTAAGTGCAATCCTATGCATGCCCTACTAACAGTTTACCAAGAGCTGGTGAACCACCTTCCCTGTAATGGCTCCACTGCACCCTTAAAACCTTATACTGGGATGAGGTGATGTGGAAACTAGTCATACAGTTTCTTAAAAAGCAGCATGTCTTTTATCATTATACACACAGTGCATTCTGAAAAAATGTTACTCCTGCAGTGCCAGCAGCACCATCTACTGGCAGCTATATTGTCTGCACTGAATAGCTGTTAGTAACTGTCTGCAATGTTTATAACTGCAATGTTTGTCTGTATTGATTTCTGACCTGTATAAAAATTGTATAACCTGCTTGGATTGTATTGTAATGTATAACCTGCTTGAACTGTACTGAATTGTATGTGATGTATTGTGATGTTGTACCCTGCCCTGATCCTGAAGGGAGAGACGGGTAATAAATAACTCAGTATTAACTCAGTATTATTATACTGAGGTCTTGTTCTGGAAGACCTCTGTACAGAAAATAGCAAACTACTGAGGATAGGAACATAGAAATCTGTCTTATACTGAGTCAGACCATTGGTTTATATAATCCAGCACTGCTGTGCTTTCTGCAACTGGACTTGTTTATCTCGGATTGGCCTTTTTAGTCATCAGCACGCTTGCAGAAAGCGCAGGATGAGTCCTTCCTGAATCTTTGTTTGCGAAGAAAAGCCAGAGAGAGAGGGGGGGGCAGCTCTGACTGGCAACAGCTATCCAGAGTTTCAGCTTATTTCCGAGTCCTACTTGAGAGATCCCTGTTGGTCTTCCGTCTAAGTACAAACCATGCTAGATCCTGTTTAGTTTCCAAAATCACATGAGACTAGTGTGTTCGTTGTGATAACATTTGATGACATCTTCTAATCTACAGACGCTAATGCCACAAATCAGTTTTTAAAGGTGCCATAAGACTCTTAGCCTATCATCCTGTTACTTTGGAGGAAGCCCCTTTCAACTCAGCAGGACTTACTTCCAAATAACATATATAGATTTGTATTTTTATTAGACAGACATAAGGATTTTAAAGGATTTACACTAACAAAGCCTAGAAACAGTTTTTCTATCTGCAAGAAATCAGACAATCAGTTTTTGCAGAAATAAACCAACACTTACTTTTGGAAGAGCAGCAACTTGGTAAGCTGCTCTGGCTGGAAAGTTGCACTTGAAAACTATATGTAGAAGACAGATTATTTCCATAAATATATTGACTTCATCCAGTAAGGCATTTACATTTACTTTGGCTATGCTAAACAGCAACTTGTTGAGTAATGCAGAATAAGCCAATTTATATTGCAAGGCTGTATGTATTCTAATTTTGTACTATGCAAGTACTGAAGTCAGCTGAGAATTTCTATTGCCTGACTGAAGCAATAATGCTGAACAACAATAAAAATACCTTTTTCAGCAGGTTTTGAATATCTAACTGTGCCTATAGAGGCTTTTTAAAATTGCGATATGTGTTTTATTTCTATTTTTTTTGTATTTTTGAAATAATTTTAAATTGTTTTAATTATGACAATTTTAATTGTTTTTAACATTATATTTTAATTGATGTACTTTTGTGAGCCACTCTGGGAGAAAAGCAGCATATAAATTAATTAATTAATTAATAAAATACATAAATAAAAATTCTCAGAAGTCTGTACTACTGTCTTCAGCCTCAACAAATTTTTACATCAGATATTAAAAACAAAACAGACAAAACATGTGTGAGGTGTTTGTTTTTGCAGCTACATACATTTGATTAAAAATTATGAGACTTGCATCTTATTGTTAGATGGGGGAAGGATCTTCAAAACACAGGTTATAGTAGGGGTTGGCAAGTTTGGAAGAGCTGAAGGACCAAATTTTCACCTCTAGAAACCTCCATGAATCATGCTTATGGCTGCCAGGGTCCAAACTGAAGATAGCTCCAATGCCTTTAATGGGTTTGTAGAATAGGGAATTTCAAGAGGCCGTCATTATTATTTAACTGTGTGCCAAGTAACATTAGCTCAAATTCCCTCTTCTATACAACCAGTGAAGGTACAGAAGTAGTCTCTATTTTTCAGTCTGGCAACTCAAATCAAACTACGGTAAGCCCAAAAATGGCAAAAAAAAAAAAAAAAAGTTGTAAAAGTAGAAAGAAAAATTAAAATTAGAACTGACCAGATGCTTACTTCATTTGATTTTATGCTTTGTAGGTTGACCTGAGTTAAAAAGCACCAGAAAAACAATGTCTTGATTTAAAAAAGATATGTACGGGGTCATGATATGGTTTTGGGAGTGCAAGTGGAATATAGGCCACACTTTGTCCACTTCTGGATTACAGATTTTATTCTAGAAGTCTAGAAACTAAGGAGGAATTAAAAAGCAGATTGCCACAAAGAGGAGCTTCATGGCTGGAAGAGGGTTTGAATGTGGATTTTTCCAGTCTTAGTCCAAAAAATTAAATTTTACAGAACGTGAGCATTAGAATCAAAACATCCCATCTCCATTTTTCAATGGCAATTATGATCACCTATCCTTGTCTTATTCACTAAAGCAGCCTTGGTGAACAGTGGTATCCAAATGTTACACACCACTAGTGGTACTTACACTGCTTGTAGATTTCATTAACAGCATCAAAGTCCTTCATGTCAGCCATCAGCACAGTAGTCTTTACAACTAGAAGTTAGAAAAACTAGTTATAAACTAATTCCAAATGATCAAGCTGTAAGCACAATTGAGGCTGCACTGTCATGCACTGCTACTTGGAGTAAGTCTTACTAAACCTAGTAATTCAAATGCTAAGTAATTCAAGTTACTCTCTTTAGTTAAAATGTACTCACCATTGCCATAGTCGCAGCCAGCAGCTTTCAGAATTTCCCCGATATTTTGAAGGGCCTTATGGTAAAACACACAAATGAGTGCCAATGTTTTAGATATTCATACCCCACCCCTAGGACTCAAAACAGGGAACATTATATGCAAGCATGTTACAGCAAAATAAAACAGCTGCAAAAAACACATATATCTAAATAAATAAATGAAATTTAGGAAAATGTTAGAAACTACCAATCCCCAACTTCAGGAAATTACAGTACTCAAGTTCCATTAACTTCCAAAAGAACTTATGGGCAATGAACATTCTCTTGACCGAAGCTGCCACAAATGCCTAGGAACAAATGGAAACTGCACAGCAGATGTTTTCACATGTCCATACTGTACTCCTCCTACTCACCACTGTAACACATAACTGGGAGTGCACATGTTTCTTGAAAAGGATGAGTACCTTCTCTCTCAGTACCTTCCTCTGACCTCAGTAGCATCACTTTCCTATGACACCTATGTTGTCCAGTAAAGGTCTAGCTTTAGGCAGGTAGACCCCTCCTGAATGCTGCAAGTGCCAATTTCTAGCCTTGTAGACATGCCCTTAACAATTAATGATAATGATAATGATGACAAGATCATCTTTTACCTGTTTAGCTTGTTCTTTTGCTCCTCCAGGTACAAGTTGCCCATTTGCAGGATCCATGCCTAGCTGTCCGGCGATGTACATGGTCCGGTCAACCAACACAGCTTGACTAACAGCACAAGAGAGAGTTTTTAAAAAGAGGGTAGTTAAAAGAAAGAAAGAGAGAGCGGTTTAACTGCTGGATATGAACTTCGTTTTCTCCTTTTAAGCACTTTCTTTTAGAAATAGTTTGATTTCCACAGATTTTCTATCCATAATGACAAGCAGTTAAGAAAGACTTATGTAGAAATCCTAACAAAAGCCCTTCTGGGCCAGGCCAGATGTCTATCTAGCCCACCATTCTGTAAGTGGCCAACCGGGTAGTATATATGAGAAGTCCACAAGGAGAATAAGAGCACAAGAGCAAGTGCTACCATTCTCCAGCAAGTGGCATTCAGAGGCATAGTACTGTGGGGGAAGAACAGTTGTGGGGGGGCATTTTGAATGAGAAAAACAGTCTTACTCTGTAGTTATTGTTTAAAGATACTTCTTGATGGTGCTCCATTCAGGGTTGTGGACTTACTCTTACTTCCGCTAAATCATTAAAAACTGAGTGTCACGTATAGCTTGGGATTAAGCGAAATGCTTGAAACTTGCAGGATGAAGCTAGAATAAATGGCTGTAATGAGCCAGGCTGCACATAGCAACCCCAAAGCTTTTGCCCACAAACTAATTAAGACATTATTTCTAAGATTATACTTCATTAGCAATCATAAAAATCACAACTCATAGTTAACACTTTTTGCATAAATAATGTACTGGTGTAACTCATCTAAGCAACTTCCTTATGCCAGATTACAACATGCAAGATCGCAGCTTTATGCCAGCCTTGTAATCTGTTGCATGCTTATCAATGTGGGGCACACAGCCATTATATCCGGGCAGCTTTCATTGTTTGAAACTGCACAGTGTTCTTAACTGGACACACTGCTTGAGTTCTCATTTCCTCTTCAGGACTGAAACACTTCTCATTTAATGGAGCCACAGCAACTCCAAGAACTTTGACCTACAGCACAAACAGCAGTTTCTATCATCATCATCATCATCATCTTTTACTTCTATAGTGCCATCAATGTACATTCCTCTGCTCATTTGAAGAAGAATCTAGATGAGTCCAGAGCACCAGATTTATTATATTAGTAGTATTATTAATAGTATTTCACCTTTGTCCCAAAATTATGACTCATGGCAACATACAATTTAAAAAGAACAGTACAACTAAAAACATACAAAAAAAGGAACATTATTATTAGTTTAATTCTGTTTTAAACAGTTCAGATCTTAATAAAATACAATTTTAAAAGATTTTAAAAACTATTAAAATAGTTGAATTTAAAATACAATACCACTTAGCCCGTTCTTTAAAAAATTTCTGTATGAAAAGCCTGTAGAAATAAAAAGATTTTTGTCTGCCAAGAGAAAGACAACAAGGAGGGGGACATTCTAGCCTTCTTCAGAATGGAGTTCCAGAGTCTAGGAACAGTCACCGAGAAGGCCCTCATCTCAACGGTAACAACGTTTGCAGTGAGAGTAATGGAAGAAACAAGGTTGCCCATTAGCTCTGATGTATGATGGATTCTGTGGCCAACTCACAAAGATATCCATAATCAGTTGAAGTTGTGATGCTAGTGGAATTCCAGGGTGTTAAGGCTGTGTGCTGCAGCATTGTTTTGCTCCATTCCAGCAGCTCTTATGTTGGAATTGTCTAGAGATGGTGAAAATAATCCTAACAGAATTCACAGGGAATACCCTTTGGAGGGGGGCCAAAACCCTAAAAAACTATGTGGGGGGGAAGCCTTCGTAGGTTTCCCCAAAGGTTTTAACAATAATGTGTGGAAATGCAGATTACCGCTCGTTTGGACAATCAATTAACATTGCAGCACAGAGCGGAAGTGGAAAGTTGATTGGTCGAACGTGCATGGGAGGGCGGGCTTGATGACAATGAAGTGGCCGAAAACACCATTTTGGAGTTTTGTGTTGCCAACCGTGCGTTTTTTTGCTGCACTGAGGCAACCAAACAGCTTCTTTAAGCAGAAGGTCACACTTGTGCACCTTTCATTTACAGTTTTTAAAAAAATATTGTGCAGCGGCAACAACTTGTTGAGTATAATAATACAAGTAATTCACTGTTGGCCACTATGTTGCTTTGCAGTCATGGCTGCATGGGAACTTAAAACATGGATACCTTTTGCATACTAGCCAAAGGACCGTGGAGACAAAAGAATGCTGCTATGATTTTGCATTAATGCATAGCAATTAGCATTATATGTTCACGTCTAGACAAGCCCATTGTCATGACAAAGCAATTACCAAGCTAGTAAAGCCTATGGTAAGGTACAAGAAAGCCAATTTAAAGAGTTCCTTTGGAAATCTAAGCTGTTATGTTCCTTTGCAGCTTTTCTGAATTACAATAGACTACTCAAGAATGTCACCCTGCACACCCTTACATGCAAGCTCAGCAGACTGTAGCCTCTTCCAAATACTGGTACTTTGTGGTGTTGCCAGCTTATTTGGAACAGCAGAATGCAATACTGTATTCAATTATAAATGGATAAGCTTTCAAATGATCTTAAATGGTGGAAGGATATTCTGAGAAGAATGTTTCTGCTATCTATGGCAGAACACTGAAAATGAAAACATTTAATTAGAACAAACCAAGCATTTTGCTACATACAAGGAAAAGTCTCTTCAGTAGATAATGACATAGCTTTGAGCTCATCAGCTAATGTCATGAGACTTTTATCTTTTATCTGAAATATTAACACTATTCTCTCATTTGTTAGTATCCCTTGTTCAGTAATAACAAGCATGACTTGCAAAAGTTGCAGAGTGCTCCTATTTGAACCAACCACATTCTACTTCATAATACTTCATTTTGTTCTGCTAGCAACCTTTTCGCATTCTATGACCACTGAGCAGCCATTTGACATTCCCTGACTACTGAGCATGCTCAGACTTCACTGAGCTGTTTTGCACCCCCCTTAAAAAAAAATCCTATGGCTTTTTTTTTGGGGGGTACTATACTTCCTAAAAACTTGGGGCTCCCATAAGTCTTCTGAATCTATATGCAGATAGTCCAGTTTTCATTATATGACAATCAGTACTCAGATAATTAATATCAGCTTATCTCATTGGAGAGGGAAATACCTTTGCAATATTGGCATGTTATCAAAGATGATTGTGAAGCATTTTTATTGGAAGTACTTGTACTAAAACTTATTCAAGACTCTGCTTTGAAGACAGACTGCCTGGCTGTTTCATTTTTATTTTTTTATACTGATTAATGTTTCATTAAGCTAGCTTCTGCATTAATGAATGAAAAGTGCATCGACAGCAAACTAGGCCTTTTATTCTATGGATCAATTCTTCTACTACTATGTATGACAACATTTTCCAGCCTGAAGCATTCAAGAAGCTTTACATATACTGATGAATGTACTCCACAGATTTATGCATATCCTTATAATGTAAGGGGTGAAGCAACAAATATGATGAATCCTGATTCTTGTGCAGGGAGAAAGAGCTGAGAAGGAAAGGACTGCAAGGAATTGGGTACCACCACAACCACATTGTTGCAGAAGGTGGGAAAAAATTATTACTACATGTCTTTTTAATTGGCTGCTTAAATGAGGAATATTTAAAAACACTGAGCTCAGCCAAAATCACAGTAGAAGTATTGAAATGAGTGAAGATGCCACACTGATACGAACTCTTTGTTCACATACATGGCAATTGATTCCTTTTCACAGAACAAAAAACATCTTACACCACTTGTGATTTTATTGCAAGTTAACCGTTTCAAACATTACTTGTTTAAATAAATAGTCATCTTTATCTTTAAAAAATGTAGACCTGGTGCTTACACAACAAAATAAATTGTTTTATAACCACAGAACCCCTCACATTTTGGGGCATCATGACATTCCTAAGAATGTAGGAAGATGTCTTATAGTGAGCCTATTTGGCCATCTAGTTTAATTTTGAGAGCCAGTGCAGTATAGTGGTTTGAATGTTGGATTAGGACTCAGGGAAACCAAGGTTTGAACTCTTGCTCAGCCATGGAAACCCACAGTGAACCCGGGCATCATACTCTCTCAGCGTTAGGGGAAGGTAATGACAAACCTCTTCTGAATAAATCTTGCCAAGAAAATGATGTAAGTTGGAATTCACTTGAAGGCATGTAACAGCAACAACAAAGTTTATTTAAGGAATTTTACTCTAATAGTAGTCCTTCAGGGTCTACTTTTGGAATTCACTTGAAGGCATGTAACAGCAACAACAAAGTTTATTTAAGGAATTTTACTCTAATAGTAGTCCTTCAGGCATACCCATCATGTGGGCCTTTTAACCAGAGATATTAGGCACTGCACTGGGGATTGTCTTCATTCAAACTGCTACCAAATTATGGGCCATTTGAGATCCTCCTGATATGTGGTAGTTCTTTCTAGAATGAGGCAATTTGCTCTTAAATTTTCAAGTGAAATTCTTTAAGACCAGAAGAAAATCATATTGCACAATGCAACTGATCTTGAATAACGTTCTATACATTCACTTAAATAAGTCTTATTGAACTCTATGTGACTTGCTTTTGAGTACACATGCACAGAATCATACTGTTCCAGTTTAAAATCTAGCTGCAGAAAGTTCAAAAGATTTCACACAGGAGTAAATAGCATTCATTCATCACCTATGCGTGGTCAGAAGCTCTAAGTCTACCTGATATCTAATCCTTTTTCCTACTACAGTAGGACCCCCATAACCACTGGGGATTGGTTCCAGGCTCCACCGTGGATAACGAAATCCGTGGATGATAGCGAATGCCATTGAAAATAACGGGACTTCTGATGTAAAATACCATAGTTGCCTTGGAGGACCTAGAAAATGGCTAGAGAGGGTACATTTTCTAGGAAGACTATGTAGCTGTGCTGAAATTGAAACTGTGATAACTGAATCAGTGGATAATGAATCAGTGGATATGGGGGTCCTACTGTAGTATCAGCAAGACAACTGATATATTACTGTACTTTCAAATATATTTTTAAAAGAGAAAATGGAAAAAAAGGTCAATACTTATCTTCCTTTGTTTTGGGGATCTCAACATACCTTTTATTTTGCAACCAAAATTGGTTAACTAACATCCTCCTGGAAAGCCTTGCATTTTTCAAAAGATCTTAATTTACACAAAAGGGAAAACAATCTCAGAGCAAACTAAATATTAATCATTAACTTTAGATTTGAGATAGTGGAGCAAATCAGTACTGTAATTTATTCTCTCAAAAATGGAAACTATGACAAAAGGAAATGTCTCCCCAACTGAAACAGCACACGTTGGTATGCATGTGTCTATGTGTGCACAATTTCTGTGACCCACACCAGCAGTGGTTTAAGAATACAGAAAAAAAATCCCACTCCCAAACAAGATAAATCTGAAATAAATAATCTAGATCCCTTTACTTGATCAGATGAGAGATCCCAAGAAAGCAAAACATGATGCAGTGGGATCACTGAGAATGTTTATTACCATTTTTGGATACTGTGCTAGGCTACAATCCTATGTATGTCTACTCAGAAATAAATCCCTTCTTTATCACAACTTAATTGTTCTGGATGCTGCTACAGGTACAAACCTGGCTGTAACTGTCACTGAGCACCTGCTTTGCACTGTGGTTTTGAGCTCCCAGGGTAAAAAAAAATCCTGCTTAAAATGTCAATCAGTCTTAGGGCCCGTCTAAATGGTGAAAATACCCCTCATGGAATTCACTGGGAATGCTACCTGTCTAAACGGGATCTAGTGCCAATCCACACTATTCGGAAGGAGGGAGGCTCAAAATGGAAAAACCAACAGGGTAAAAGCCTTCACAGATTTCCCCGTACTGTTTCACAAACTATGAGGCGGGTGCGCATTTTTGCTCGTTTGGACTATTGAACAATTAAAAATTCGAAGGGAAGCACAAAGCTGATTGGCTGAGTGAGAGTGGGGGCGGGGCTTGTTAGGAGGGCAAGTGCCCGCTGCCACCATGTTGGATTTTCGCCTTAGCGATTGCTTGCTAAGGCAATAAAACAGATCAATATTTTCTCTATCGCACCAGCACACCTCGGGGTGACTTTTAACCCCTCCGCCAGTGGTGAAGAACTAAGGCGAGTAAATCACTTGTGGCGGCCATCAGGAATGTGGGGCTTATGGGGGCTTCAGATGCCAGAAAAACCATTTGGATATGTCGCTGCTGCTGCGAGATGCCAATACTACGAAGTATTTGGAATTTTTTTCCCCTCATGTAGACGGGTCCCTTGGTAACAGTGGACTAGATGGACCAATGAATTGATTCAATATATGGCAGCATCCTTCATCACTTTGATCTACAGCCATTTTATAATGACAATCTCAAAAACATCAAAGCATCCAAACCTGATGGACTAGAATAAAGGCCCTCCTTGTCCAGCTTCTAGTTTACCACAGTGATCTATGAAATATCTCACCTTTGGGAAGCCCAACATACAGGACATGATGTTAAAAGCCTATCTCAAGACAAGGTAGTCTCTCTTTCACTGGGAGTTTATAAACAGGTATTAGATGGCCAGCTCTCACAGGTGCTTTACCAGTGGATTCCTGTATGGCAGGGGGGTTGGACTAGATGGCCCTTAGGATCCATTCTAACTATGATTCTGTTAGGGCAATATTGGGCAGGAAGCATGATGCTTCCTCAAAGTACCATTAAACTATTTATCCATTCATTACATTCTAATTCCTCCTTTCCACAAAAAGACTGTGCTCAGGGGAACAATAAAAAAAGTCACGTAGAACAAATTAGACCAGTGGCTCTTAACCTGTGGTCCGGGACCCCCAGGGGTCCACAATGTCCTCACAGGGGGTCCACCAAGGCTTGAAAGTTGCTCACCTCCTCCCTGCAGTGGAGTCACCACATGACAGGAGTTAAGGCAAAGGCTGGCTGGCTTAGCCTGTGCATTGCCATTCAATCCACTCCACCCACAAACCTGCAGGAAGAAGCAGGAGAAAAGTCCTCCCTCCTCCTCCAATGCCTCTGCGGGAAGGTTTAACAGGTGGTGTAACTGTATTATTATTATTATTATTATTATTATTATCGATTACAGTTGTCCCTCCGTATCCACTGATTTGGTATCCATGGATTTAAGTATTCAGGGCTTGAAAATATTCTTAAAAAAATAACAATCCAAAAAGCAAACCTTGATTTTGCATCTTATATAAGGGACACCATTTTGCTATGCCACTGCATATAATGGGACTTGAGTATTCACGGATTTTGGTATCCACGGGGGGGGGGTCCTGGAACCAAACCCCAGGGAATATAAAGGGACAACTGTATTATTATTGGGTATTATTATTAGGTATTATTATTATTATTATTATTATTAGGGTTTTAAATCTTGAGTTAAGTCTTGAGGGGTCCTCAGCAATAAAAGACATTTAAAGGGGGTCCCTGGTAAAGAAAAGGTTAAGAACCACTGAATTAGACAATAAAACCGCTTCTCTAGCCTCACAGCCATAGCTTGGCCTCACTTTCCATAGGCATGTCTTATCCCCCTCTTTTCCAACAGCCTTCTCGGTCGTGCCAACCACATCTAGTGGCAGCGAGTTCCGCAGGTGAAAAGGTCGCTTGAACCCTACCTGTAGGGTCCCAGAGCCGCAGGAGCCTTTGCGGTGCTGATGATCTTCTTCACTAACGTGGCCATGGCGGTGGTCCCAATAACAACAGCAACAAGATTTCCCCCTAAATCCACTCCCTACCCAGCCCTAAGGAGAAGTGGAGGAGCCGCCTTCGCTCTTGAACTTTACCCGTCCGCCTCACAGCCGGTCGGCCCCGCCCTTCTCAGTTGGCCCCGCCCTCTTAGGGCGGAGAAACCGTCAGACCCCGCCCCCTCAACCGTCCTCCAAAACTCAGTCGCTGTTGGTTGTGTGGTTCTTTCCTCCAAAGACCTCCCCGCCCACCGTACGTCTATCTGCTCCTGAGGGATTATGGGGGATGTAGTCTCGAGGGCGCAGGGGGAAAGAAGCGGAAGCGGTCCAGCGAGAAGGCAGCGGGCGCGTGGACGGTTTGGCGGAAGTGGGCGCCGCGTGTCGCCTGTGACGAGGAGGAGGAGGAGGAGAAGAAGAAGCCGAGGTGGCTGAGGAGGGAAAGGCTGTGAGTGGTTGGCTCGCTTTTGCCCTCAGGCCCGGCCATAAGGAACAAGTCCCGCAGGTAGGGAGCCTAGTGAGAGGGAAGGAGGCAGCGAAGGGGTTCGGGTGTCGGGTGTGTGGAGGGGGTTATATACTGTGAACCCCTGTTGGGGAGTATATGTAAATTTGTGTATTTGAATGGCTAGTTTCTGGGTGTAGATATGCAAGGAGGATTAGTGTCTGTTTGGCTAATGGTTGCTTGATGGTCCATTATCTGCTGGACTCCCCCTGTCCCTGGGTGGAGCTCGTTTGCAAGTTTTGAGTTTTGCAAGTGTTTGTTTATTTATTTTATATTTTATTTTATTTTATTTTATTCATTAGTTATTTATACCCCGCTCTTCAGCCACAAGGCTATCAGAGCGACTTACAAACTGTTTTAAGCAATAGCAATTTACACATCTACGCTGCATTAAGCAGTTTCCAATGTGTATTAGCTAAACAAATATTTTAAGCAGCTGAAAGAGTGGGTAAGACAGAGGATTAATCACTGTTCCTGACAATTCAGCACAGCTGGAGGATATGAGTTCTCCTATCCATTAGATGTTCTCAATATCCAAGTGTTGAGTTTTGAGTTTTGCAGATGTTGAGTTTTGATTTTGTTTACTTTTAGTAAATACCTGGATAACTTCAACAGGAAAGAAAACAAAATCTGGTTTCCAGTTTTGAAAAACAATAGAATCAAAACTCAACACTTACAAAGGAATTCCACCCAGGGAGAGGAGGATTTCCAGCAGTTAATGGCCAATCAACCAACCATTAGCCAAACAGACACTAATCCTCCTTGCATATCTCCACCCAGAAACTAACCATTCAAATACCCAAATTTACATATACTCCCCAACAGGGGCTCACAGTAGATAAACTCCACACACACATCTACACAACCTTTCTCTGAGGATGCCAGCCACAGATACAGCCAAAATATCAGGAAGAAACTCTTCCAGAACACAGCCTCAAAGCCTGGAAAGAAACCAAGGAAAATCTATGGATGCCGGCTGTGAAAGCCTTCGACTTCACATGGAGCTCAGGCTTATTAATGAGGGTCCCTCCAAAATGAAGGAAGCTTTTGACAGCCTCCCTCTCCTTCCAGTTTTGGAAGCATTCATTAAAAAAAGACACCCCCCTCCAAAAAAGCTATTAACATCCGCAGTCTCGGCTGCATCCACACTACACAAATAATCTAGTTTGAAACTGGATTATTTGCCATGGCTCCTTCGTATGGGATCCTGGGATTTGTAGTTTGGTGAGGTGCCAGCACTCTTTGACAGAGAAGGCTAAAGACCTTGTAAAACTACGAATCCCAGGATTCCATAGGAAGAAGCTGTGATAAATACAGTTGTCCCTTCATATTCGCTGGGGTTTGGTTCCAGGACCCCTGTGGATACCAAAATCTGTGAATACTCAAGTCCCATTATATGCAATGGCATAGCAAAATGGTGTCCCTTATATAAGATGGCAAACTCTTACATAAGTAAACTCTTCCAGAACACGGCCTCACAGCCCAGAAAAAACCCAAGGAAAATCTTTGGATGCCGGCCATGAAAGCCTTCGACTTCACATGAAACTGGCTTCTTTGCCATGGCTCCTTCCTATGGGATCTTGGGATTTGTAGTTTGGTGAGGCACCAGCGTTCTTTGGCAGAGAAGGCTAAAGACCTTGTGAAACTATAAACGCCAGGATTCCATAGGAAGGAGCTGTGATAAATAATCCAGTTTGAAACTGGATTATTTGTGTAGTGTGGGTTTGTCAGCATGGCCACTGGGCTATTGTGTGAATTGTAATCTAAAAAAAAAAAAGTAACTCAACCAAGTTATATAGTTTTAACGTTCTTTAAGGGATGGGGATGGGTGAAACATCTGCATATTTTCAGCTCATCTCTTGGTTTATGAGCTTCATGGGGTTTTTCTTAGACTGAATACAGTACAGTTGTCCCCCTGCATCCATGGATTTAAGTATTCATGGCTTGAAAATATTCTTTAAAAATTTGTTCTAGCTTATTTAAGCTTGTGTGTTCATGTATTTTGTTTATTCACCATTATATATAAACTGCTTGTCTGTGAAGATTACAAGTGGTGTACAAAATAGTAACATGTATACAAACTTAGGGGGTTGTTTTATCTGCATGGATGCAATCCATGGAAAATAACATATTAGTCTTTAAGGTGCCACAGTACAACATAAAGCAATTTGTACATCAAAGTACAGTACCTGTGTAGTATAGGTTGAGTATCCCTTATCCAAAATACTTGAAACCAGAAATGTTTTGGATTTTGGAGCATTTACATATACATAATGAGATCTTGGATATGGGATCCAGGTCTATACATGAAATTCACTTATGTTTCATATGCATCTTATACACATAGCCTGAAGGTAATTTTATGCAATATTTTTAGTATTTTAATTATAATATTTTTATCTAATATTTTTTTTTATTTTGGAGTATTTCAGATTTCTGGATAAGGGATATTCAGTCTGTATAGTCTTGGCCAAAGTTGTTCAAACAGAGTTGTGGTTATAATGTCACAAGAATAAGAAGGATGTTGTTCCTCCTATTTCTTAGCCTCTTTGGTTCTTGCTAGTGGTGATTGGCTGGAACCTTTCCAAGTCTCAGCAGCTGCTGTTTTCTTAAGATTTACTACTACTCTAAAGTAGTCAAGGTCTAGCAGCAGGTTTGCACAGTATTTGTCTAGTCTATTCTGTCAGTACTGTTGGAAGGATAAAATGCAGTACTGGTAAGAGGCCTATATTGACTCAGCATCTGGTTCTGCAGTGTGAGGATGATGGAGTGACTCCAAAAAATACAGGTTGATGGAGGAGAAAATCAAACATTGAGATCATTCTCAGCTAGTTAGGTTAGCGTCTTTGCTGCAGTCCTCTTTTTACTTATTTTTGTATAATTTCTTTTAATAAATTAGATGCATGTTTATAGGTCTTGTTCAGCTTTGTGTGACTACATGTGTCCACTGTGCGTCTAACTGCTGGAGCTAAATGTATTTGTTATGCAGTAGATGTACGGTTGCATCTTAAATGCCTTTTTTCTTCTTTTGCAGAAATGTCAAAGGCAAAAGAAAAGAAAAGAGCCAAGAAAATGAAGAATCAGCCTTCAAGTGTGACCTTTCCCTTTGACAGTGGACCTAGTCAAAATGAAATGTATTTTCAGAATGGTGGTGACAAAATTTCTCAATGCAAGAAGCAAGGTAATAGTTATAGTTTTTTACTTGAATGCCTGAATAATTGAAAAATGAAGCTACAGTGTCACTTTAATAATAAATAAACTGGAGTTAAAAGTGAATCCTTGTTGTAAGAACTGCTTAGCAGTAGTTGCTAAGCTCAAGGCCAAATCTGACACTCCCTTCCTTTTCCCAGAAGGTGCTGTTTGGCATGCTATGCAACGAAAGTTGGTCTGTGATGGGGTGAGGAGTGGTAGCTCACTATGGTCACAGAAAAGGGAGGCCTCTGCTGGGAAAGAGACATCCTGGCTGCTTGAGAAGCAGGGAAGGAGACACAGGTAGCCCAAAGCTGCATGAAAAATTAAGTGTCTCAAGTTGTCCAGCAGAGTCCTTCCAAATGAAATAATAAGTAATAAATAAATAAATAAAGTATAGAAATTTATGTTTAAAATATTATTTAG
The DNA here is from genome assembly GCA_030847615.1 of Gambelia wislizenii. Taxonomy (NCBI): domain Eukaryota; kingdom Metazoa; phylum Chordata; class Lepidosauria; order Squamata; family Crotaphytidae; genus Gambelia; species Gambelia wislizenii. The sequence goes on from JAUMIR010000004.1 coordinate 297,654,258, forward strand.
TTAATCAAGATTTAGCTTTTAATGTATTTAATAGATGGAACATGGCTCAAAACAGAAGATGAATGTACTGTATCTTGATTTCAGTAAGGCCTTTGACAAAGTCCCCCATTATATTCTTGCAAAAAAGTTAGTAACATACGGGCTAGACAGTGTAGCTGTTAAGTGGATTTGTAATTGGTTGACTGACCGAACCCAAAAAGTAGTCACCAATGGCTCCTCTTCATCCTGGAGAGAAGTGACTAGTGGGGTGCCACAGGGTTCTGTCCTGGGTCCAGTGCTATTCAACATCTTTATCGGTGACTTGGATGAGGGAATAGAGGGCATGCTTATCAAGTTTGCAGATGACACCAAATTAGGAGGGGTAGCTAATACCCCAGAGGACAGGATCAGAATCCAAAATGACCTGAACAGATTAGAAAGCTGGGCAAAAACTAACAAAATGAATTTCAACAGGGGGAAATGTAGGATACTACACTTTGGCAGTAAAAATGAAAAGCACAGATCTAGAATGGGTGACACCTGGCTTGATGGCAGTACATGCGAAAGGGATCTAGGAGTCTTAGTGGACCACAAACTAAACATGAGTCAGCAGTGCGACGCAGCAGCTGAAAAAGCCAGTGCGATTCTAGACTGCATTAATAGAGTATAATGTCTAGATCAAGGGAGGTAATAGTGCCACTCTATTCTGCTTTAGTCAGACCTCACCTGGAATATTGTGTCCAGTTCTGGGCACCACCATTTCAGAAGGATATTGAGAAGCTTAAACACATCCATAGGAGGGTGACCAAAATGGTTAAAGGTCTGGAAGCCATGCCCTGTGAGGAGTGGCTTAGGGAGCTGGGTTTGTTTAGCCTGAGGAAGAGAAGGTTAAGAGGTGACATGATAGCCATGTTTAAATATTTGAAGGGGTATCATACTGAGGATGGAGCAAGCTTGTTTTCTGCTGCTCCAGGGACTAGGACATGGAGCAATGGACTCAAACTATAGGAAAAGAGATTCCATCTAAACATTAGGAAGCACTTCCTGACAGTAAGCTGTTCAGCAGTGGAATGAACTGCCTGGGAGTGTGGTGGAGTCTCCTTCTTTGGAGGTTTTTAAACACAGGCTGGAATGCTTTGATTGTGTATTCCTGCATGGCAGGATGCTGGACTGGATGGCCCTTGTGGTCTCTTCCAACTCTATGATTACCAGTATAGATGGTACCTTTTACAGTCTTAGTATGGATTGTAGTGCAGTTATCTTGCATCATAATATGTATCTCTTTGACTCACCAATAGGTATGTGCTTTGAAACCTCACAAACCTCACAACAGAGCTTCACACATCAGAAACCTTTCTCTGGGATGCCTAAATATGTAACAGGTAAGCATTCACACAGAACTGTGAATTGTTACTGTGGTCTCTATATGTTTATGTTATAAACTAAGGCAACACAACCACCTTTGGCCTAAAGACACTGTTTACCCTTCTTTCAGATTCAGCTGTGCCTGCTATTAGCTCTCAGTCCCAAAATGACTTTTCACACAAGTCAGTTGCCTTTCATGGAAAAAAAATCCCCCATCACATTAAAGCATTGACTGTGCTAATTAGGCCGATGAGAGTTGCAATCCTGGTTAACATAATAAGGAGGAGCTGTGATGACCCTTAAACCCCCATGCCCCCCCACTTCCTCTTAGCATGTCCACAAACAGAAGTTTGGAAGTTTTTGCTTCTAGTTTACTTTGATCTCAGCTTCTTGTATTGTCAAACACAGCAAAGTTCACTCTTTACTATCCCTTGTTTGAAGCAAACCAGCTTCAAAGTGTGTGCTGTTAAGCTGGCTGATTTAAGTATAGTTAGCATTAATGACAGTTCAGGATTCAGGGGCAACACAGAATTGTTAATTGAAATCAGAAGCAGTAGCTTCAAAATTCCTTATAAGTTGTATTGAAAGACTGGACAAGTCTAAAGAAGCGTGTGAATCTCAGGCTAACTGCACCTAATTCTTTTTTTAAAAAATAAAAAAAATAAAAACTATTCATTCCATATAAAATGTACAAAACTTAATGACAAAGACACATCTAATACTATATCCAAAATTGTTTTTCTTGATTTAAATAAAATCGGTGTCTTTGCTACCATTCAATGTGTGTCTTCCTTTACATTAGTATCATTGTCTTATTCCAGCAAGTACAAAAGAAAATAGAAAAGAATTACACTGCTAGATTGTTAACACAGAAAAGTCCCCATCACCCAGTTACTGAGATTTAACATTTGTATGTCCATTCCAACCACGACTAAAACATTGTACACACAGATTTGTAATCCTTCTGCTCCTGTTCATATGGAACAAGTAAAAAGAAAGTAAAAGATTCTACATTCTCATACTTCTATCCCTCAGAGTTAGAACATACTGTTATCACTAATTCAGGTCTTTCTTTCAACTGTTCTTAAAACACTGGAACTCCATTTCTTTTTCATACATTTTTATCATCCTTCCAGCACTCATGGTGATAGCTTAACAATCCATATTAAACATAATAACTGTACCAAATTCTTGAGTTTCACACTAAACTATTGATTAATCTACAGTTTAGTGACACAGCAAAATTAACTTGCTTTGGAGAAAACATTTCATACAATAGTCATAGATGCCTTCATGTCAAAATAGTTGAACATTGGAATAAAATTGTTATGTATGTCCATAAAATAGTGCAGTGTCCTAAAATGACTTCATCCCTTTTGCACTCTAGAAAACAAGTTCACAAAATTTACTAACACATATGCAACTTTTGTTTATCTGCCTGTGTTTACTTAAGCCATCTATTTTGAGGCCTGTTAAAGGGAAGAATAGACTCATGTAAAGTTTACTTTGTTACTTTTCTGGTAGAAATAGTACCTTGCATAGCCAATCTAGCAAAGGTGCACAGATTTTGTCTGGTCTTGGTAGCTGATAAAAAAATGTCTAGTCACTAGATTTGGACCGTTCCGTGTGTGATGTTGTGGAGTGCCCCTGAAAACTGAGCTTGAGGCTAGACACAATCCTTTGTTCTCCTCTTTGAGTGTATTCACAGAAGTTGCCATGCAAATTTTAAGTTGGATGGATTTGCACAGGATGTCGTGCTGTGTTAGGATTTTTGTAAACCCTCACTGCAAAGTGGAGAACTTATTTAGTGTTTTTCTCTTTGTCAAGGTTCATTATCTCAGCAATTTCTCTTTTCTTTCAGTGTCTCCTTTTGTTCAAGCTCGTGCTGCTGAAATGAAGGCTATGTTGAAAGCAGTTACACAGAAGTCTTCCAATACCTTAGTGTTTCAGTCTCTACCTAGACACATGAGGAGGCGAGCTATGAGTCACAATATCAAACGCCTACCCAGGCGACTCCGTGAACTTGCCAGAATAGAGGTGCTTCTTTATATTTTCCATTAACCGACAGCTGTAGTACTTTTATGTGTGTATGCATGTGCCTTCAAGTCGCCTGTTGACTTACGGCAAACTCATGAATTTCATAGGGTTTTCTTAGGCAAGGAATAGTCAGAAGTGGTTTTGCCAGTTCCTTCCTCTAAAATATAGCTGACAGCACCTGGTATTTGTTGGTAGTCTTCCATCCAAGTGTTAACCATGGCGGACCCTGCTTAGTTTCCAAAATCAGATGGGATCTGCTAGGGGATTGAGTGATAATTTTAGATACTTCTTCACTTTTTAAACAATTTGTAGGAATTTAATTGCTGTGAATCACAAGGTGGTCTTAATGCAAAAGGACATGGCAGGCTTCTGTGTGATTTCTTCAGATTTATGTATTTATTACAGATATAACCTGCCTTTTCTCGAACTCAAGGTAGCACATATGGTTCTCCTCAGCCACATTTTATCCTCACAACAGCTGTGTTGGGTTGATTGGGATGAGAGACAGTGAGTGACTGGTCTCACAGTGAGTTTCATGGCTCAGTGGGGATCTGAACCTGGATCTCCCAAGTCCCAGTCTTAACAGTTTATCCACTATACCTTATTGGCTTGCATTCATTGTTGCAGGCACCTGAGGGGTGGTAATGATCTCTTCAAGATAATCCATTAGGTCCTGCATGTCTTCTGCCCCATATCCTGTTCCATATGCTATCACAATTACTTAGTTTCCAATTGGTAAACAATGCAATGAAAAATAGTATTCTTCATCTGATAATACAGGCAGAGAAACCTGAACATCAGAAGAAAGACCTCCCGAAGAGTAAGTGTCGTAAAGCCAGGAGGCGTCATACAAACTTGGTGGCAGAGTTCAACCTCAGGCAAAAGAAGAATATCTGGTTGGAAACTCACATCTGGCATGCAAAACGGTTCCACATGGTGAAGAAATGGGGATACTGCTTAGGAGACAGGCCCACAACAAAGAGCTACCGGGCCTGCTACCGGGCCATGACCAATCATTGCCTTCTTCAGGTACTGTTTGTGTATCTGTTCTGGGCAAAATAAGCCATGAGTCTTTAAAAGCAAGCTAGCAGGAGGGCTTTTCAGGAGATTAGATTGTCATTGCTATCTCTTTTTATGCATCTGGTGGGTAGAGAGAAGATGAAGCAGCCTTTTATTCATATCTGAGCATTTTTCTGTGCCACTGTATTCCCATATCTTCATCAGTATTGGCTGTTGAGTTATTAACAGTTAATAACTGAGCATTTTGTGCTTGTATCTAGAGATAACTTAGATTAATTTTTGGATTTTGTGCTGCATTTAATATAGAACAAGGCTCTTGCTTATCTAGAGCTGAGGTAGATCTTGACAAGCATGGTCACACATGTTTTCTCAATGTTTTTCCACTTTTGCCAATACAGTGTCCTGTTCTGGATCCTGTGCATGTAGCTTTGTTTCTGAGTAAATGTATTCATTCATGCACTTTTCTTCCCATAAATAAAGATAATATGTTGGCTGTCCTCTTATTAAAACCTTAAGCTAATGAAACACAATTATTGTAAGAAGGAAGTTTTGCCATTGAGCTTATGTATACATTCAGTGGCAGCTGATTGAACCATTATATAGTGGGACCTTACCCAACATAGTAACTTCCAGTTGTGTTTGGAATGCACCTCCCATCATCCCCAGCCACATTGGAAATGAGAACACATCTGGAGGGCACCAATTCGGGAAAAGCTGCATCCGATCACAGGTTGTTGCACCATGGTTTTAATGGCACTATACCATAAAATCTGCTCTGCCTAGCATTTTTTATTAGATTTTGGGCCCAGTGCAAAGTTCTCATCCTTTGAAATCTTTAAGTTCTCAAAGCTGCTTTGAGTCCCAATTGTGTTACTATTCCACTTTATTTGCTATGGCTGCCTCCTGTGGAATCCTGGGATTTGCAGTTTAGGGAGGGGCATTTACAACTCTCAGCCAGAGAGATCTTTGGTCTCAGTAAATTACAAACCCCAGAATTCCACAGGAGGAAGCCAGAGCAGTAAAAGTGGAATAGTAACACTAAAACAGTGTAGTGTGAAAATCTCCTCTGTCTGTATCCTGTTGCCATCGGAAGATCTCTTTTACTGCAAAGGCTACTGGTACATTGTCAGCCAGTGTGGCATAAATGGTTTGGCATATACGTCCCTCTGCTGGATATATTCTGCTTCCCCCCTCTGTATGTTCCTTTGAGCACCTGAAACTAGGTTGGAAGAGGTGGCTCACATTTTTAAAACCAAATAAATTAATTCCATCTTCTGCTTGCCACTCTAGCATGCTAATGTTCTCTTCTGCAGTTTGAAATTCAATAGCTCTTCTTTTATATCAGGATTTATCATATTACTGTTGTCTGGAGTTGATTGGAAAAGAGAAGGTACTTTTGACAGCACTTGCTCGTATGTGCAATGTAGATGCAGGTAATACTTCCTCAGAATTTTTTTTTAAATTATATGGTCATGACCGCTTAGTCCAGGATGGGTCTGTTATCTATAGTTAGGCAATGCTAAGCCTATTCACATTTGGGGAGCCCAAGGGAAATTATGTATCTGTAATAAGCTACGTACTTCTTGAGTAGCTTTTTGTTTCGTGTATTTTGCCCTTCCCAGCTTGCTGGGTACTTGCTGCTTCCATGGGAGTTGGAATTAGCCATTATGCTATTGCTGGTAATCATTATAGTACATAATTAGCTGCATTGTAAGGTTATGAAATATGTAACTTTGTAACAACAACTGCTTATGGTATATTTAGAATAACTTTTCATGTATGTCTCTGGAAATTACTAGTCTATACTCAGATAACTATCCAAACCACAGTTTTGATCCTGGTTGGAGATGCTCAAAGCAGTTTGCATTTTTGCCCTCTCTCTCTCTGGCTTTTCTTCGCAAATGAAAGCAACAGATAAACTAAGAAATAAAACACCACATCCAAGAGCCAGGTAGTAACTGACCACTTGCATACATAGTTTGTTGATGACCATCCAAACTGTGATTTAGAATATTGTCTCAGTGTAACCATAATCTGACAATCATTGCATCGTACATTTCCCAGCATTCTAACTGATTAGGAAAATGATTACTAACAAGCTTACTTTATGGGAAATGGAAGAGTAATTAAGCCATCTTTTCTTTTCTAACTCACAATTTGTAAGCCGCTCTGATAGCCTTTGGCTGAAGAGCTGAGTATAAATACAATAATAACCCCAAAAAACAAGTAAATGAAACAAACAAATCTCAGGAAAGAGGATAGTGTGAGTAGATAACTTTGAAATTGTAAGAGGAAATTTTGCATGATTATCTCTACTCCATCAGGTTTACGTTTGTATGAATATTTCGGAAACGTCCTAGTTCCCAACTACTAAAACTGTTCTGGGGTCTAAAGGGGCTCTATTCTCACCATTTGTTGTGTGATTTTAAAGTAGTTGATTTTTGAATGCACTGTTCCTCAGGGCCAACATTTGCAGCTATTTCTTGTCTTGCTGGGAAGCGTCAAGGTGCTCTTACATTGTACCAAATAGATCGATACCCTGAAGATGCACTTGGTCCCGTTACCTTTATTTGGAAACCCACAAATAAGTCTGATGATTCTTCTCAAAACAGGCAGTTGTGGTTATGGACACACCCAGCCTTTAAACAGGTACAAGCTTTATCTTGTTTTTCTTGTATGAGATAGTAGTGTAACACACATGCCAAAAAACCAACCCTAAATTACATTATGTTTATTTGGCTAACGGGCATCTTTCTACAGTGGGTGGGTGGACATCATGTGGAAGCCTAACTCAGACGAATTCTTCCTCCTACAAAGATGGAAAGACATTAGCAGCCCAGTGCCTGGAATGCTAAGTACATGTGACGGAGACCTGACATCTTTTCATTTGCCACAGGAAGAGGATCATAGGAAGCTGCTTTATACTTGATTATACAGGTCGCCTCCCCCCGCCCACCATGGGTGGGTATCCATGGGTGATACATTCTTGGATTTACAGTCGTCCCTTCACATTCGCGGGGGTTCCGTTCCGCGGACCCCCGCGAATGTGAAAAAACCGCGAATAACGACACCCCTCCCCCCTCCCTCCCCAGGCCTTCGCGGAGCCTTCCTAGGCCCCGCGAAGGTCTCCCCGGCCCTCCCTCCCTCCCTCCCCAAGCCTTCGCGGGGCCTTCCTAGGCCCCGCGGAGGTCTCCCCGGCCCTCCCTCCCGCCCTCCCCAGGCCTTTGCGGGGCCTTGCTAGGCCCCGCGGAGGTCTCCCCGGCCCTCCCTCCCGCCCTCCCCAGGCCTTCCTGGGGCCTCCGGAGCGTCTCCGGAGGCCCCAGGATCGCCTCCCCAGCCCTCCCCACCCCGTCCCCAGGCCTTTATGGGGCCTCCGGAGCGTCTCCGGAGGCCTCAGGATCGCCTCCCCAGCCCTCCCCACCCCATCCCCAGGCCTTCCTGGGGCCTCCGGAGGCCCCAGGATCGCCTCCCCAGCCCTCCCCACCCCATCCCCAGGCCTTCCTGGGGCCTCCGGAGCGTCTCCGGAGGCCCCAGGATCGCCTCCCCAGCCCTCCCCACCCCATCCCCAGGCCTTCCTGGGGCCTCCGGAGCGTCTCCGGAGGCCCCAGGTTCGCCTCCCCAGCCCTCCCCACCCCGTCCCCAGGATCGCCTCCCCAGCCCTCCCCACCGCGTCCCCAGGCCTTCCTGGGGCCTCCGGAGGCCCGAGGATCGCCTCCCCAGCCCTCCCCACCCCATCCCCAGGCCTTCCTGGGGCCTCCGGAGGCCCCAGGATCGCCTCCCCAGCCCTCCCCACCCCATCCCCAGGCCTTCCTGGGGCCTCCGGAGCGTCTCCGGAGGCCCCAGGATCGTCTCCCCAGCCCTCCCCACCCCAGCCCCAGGCCTTCCTGGGGCCTCCGGAGCGTCTCCGGAGGCCCCAGGATCGCCTCCCCAGCCCTCCCCACCCCATCCCCAGGCCTTCCTGGGGCCTCCGGAGCGTCTCCGGAGGCCCCAGGATCGCCTCCCCAGCCCTCCCCACCCCATCCCCAGGCCTTCCTGGGGCCTCCGGAGCGTCTCCGGAGGCCCCAGGTTCGCCTCCCCAGCCCTCCCCACCCCGTCCCCAGGATCGCCTCCCCAGCCCTCCCCACCGCGTCCCCAGGCCTTCCTGGGGCCTCCGGAGGCCCCAGGATCGCCTCCCCAGCCCTCCCCACCCCGTCCCCAGGCCTTCCTGGGGCCTCCGGAGCGTCTCCGGAGGCCCCAGGATCGCCTCCCCAGCCCTCCCCACCCCATCCCCAGGCCTTCCTGGGGCCTCCGGAGGCCCCAGGATCGCCTCCCCAGCCCTCCCCACCCCATCCCCAGGCCTTCCTGGGGCCTCCGGAGCGTCTCCGGAGGCCCCAGGATCGTCTCCCCAGCCCTCCCCACCCCATCCCCAGGATCGCCTCCCCAGCCCTCCCCACCCCATCCCCAGGCCTTCCTGGGGCCTCCGGAGCATCTCCGGAGGCCCCAGGATCGCCTCCCCAGCCCTCCCCACCCCGTCCCCAGGCCTTTCTGGGGCCTCCGGAACGTCTCCGGAGGCCCCAGGTTCGCCTCCCCAGCCCTCCCCACCCCGTCCCCAGGCCTTTCTGGGGCCTCCGGAGCCTCTCCGGAGGCCCCAGGTTCGCCTCCCCAGCCCTCCCCACCCCGTCCCCAGGCCTTTCTGGGGCCTCCGGAGCGTCTCCGGAGGCCCCAGGATCGCCTCCCCAGCCCTCCCCACCCCGTCCCCAGGCCTTTATGGGGCCTCCGGAGCGTCTCCGGAGGCCTCAGGATCGCCTCCCCAGCCCTCCCCACCCCATCCCCAGGCCTTCCTGGGGCCTCCGGAGGCCCCAGGATCGCCTCCCCAGCCCTCCCCACCCCATCCCCAGGCCTTCCTGGGGCCTCCGGAGCGTCTCCGGAGGCCCCAGGATCGCCTCCCCAGCCCTCCCCACCCCATCCCCAGGCCTTCCTGGGGCCTCCGGAGCGTCTCCGGAGGCCCCAGGTTCGCCTCCCCAGCCCTCCCCACCCCGTCCCCAGGATCGCCTCCCCAGCCCTCCCCACCGCGTCCCCAGGCCTTCCTGGGGCCTCCGGAGGCCCGAGGATCGCCTCCCCAGCCCTCCCCACCCCATCCCCAGGCCTTCCTGGGGCCTCCGGAGGCCCCAGGATCGCCTCCCCAGCCCTCCCCACCCCATCCCCAGGCCTTCCTGGGGCCTCCGGAGCGTCTCCGGAGGCCCCAGGATCGTCTCCCCAGCCCTCCCCACCCCAGCCCCAGGCCTTCCTGGGGCCTCCGGAGCGTCTCCGGAGGCCCCAGGATCGCCTCCCCAGCCCTCCCCACCCCATCCCCAGGCCTTCCTGGGGCCTCCGGAGCGTCTCCGGAGGCCCCAGGATCGCCTCCCCAGCCCTCCCCACCCCATCCCCAGGCCTTCCTGGGGCCTCCGGAGCGTCTCCGGAGGCCCCAGGTTCGCCTCCCCAGCCCTCCCCACCCCGTCCCCAGGATCGCCTCCCCAGCCCTCCCCACCGCGTCCCCAGGCCTTCCTGGGGCCTCCGGAGGCCCCAGGATCGCCTCCCCAGCCCTCCCCACCCCGTCCCCAGGCCTTCCTGGGGCCTCCGGAGCGTCTCCGGAGGCCCCAGGATCGCCTCCCCAGCCCTCCCCACCCCATCCCCAGGCCTTCCTGGGGCCTCCGGAGCGTCTCCGGAGGCCCCAGGATCGTCTCCCCAGCCCTCCCCACCCCATCCCCAGGATCGCCTCCCCAGCCCTCCCCACCCCATCCCCAGGCCTTCCTGGGGCCTCCGGAGCATCTCCGGAGGCCCCAGGATCGCCTCCCCAGCCCTCCCCACCCCGTTCCCAGGCCTTTCTGGGGCCTCCGGAGCCTCTCCGGAGGCCCCAGGTTCGCCTCCCCAGCCCTCCCCACCCCGTCCCCAGGCCTTTCTGGGGCCTCCGGAGCGTCTCCGGAGGCCCCAGGATCGCCTCCCCAGCCCTCCCCACCCCATCCCCAGGCCTTCCTGGGGCCTCCGGAGCGTCTCCGGAGGCCCCAGGATCGTCTCCCCAGCCCTCCCCACCCCATCCCCAGGATCGCCTCCCCAGCCCTCCCCACCCCATCCCCAGGCCTTCCTGGGGCCTCCGGAGCATCTCCGGAGGCCCCAGGATCGCCTCCCCAGCCCTCCCAACCCCGTCCCCAGGCCTTTCTGGGGCCTCCGGAGCGTCTCCGGAGGCCCCAGGTTCGCCTCCCCAGCCCTCCCCACCCCGTCCCCAGGCCTTTCTGGGGCCTCCGGAGCGTCTCCGGAGGCCCCAGGATCGCCTCCCCAGCCCTCCCCACCCCATCCCCAGGCCTTCCTGGGGCCTCCGGAGCGTCTCCGGAGGCCCCAGGATCGCCTCCCCAGCCCGTCCCCAGCCCTCCCCACCCCATCCCCAGGCCTTCCTGGGGCCTCCGGAGCGTCTCCGGAGTCCCCAGGATCGTCTCCCCAGCCCTCCCCACCCCATCCCCAGGCCTTCCTGGGGCCTCCGGAGCGTCTCCGGAGGCCCCAGGATCGCCTCCCCAGCCCTCCCCACCCCATCCCCAGGCCTTCCTGGGGCCTCCGGAGCGTCTCCGGAGGCCCCACGATCGGCTCCCCAGCCCTCCCCACCCCATCCCCAGGCCTTCCTGGGGCCTCCGGAGCGTCTCCGGAGGCCCCAGGATCGTCTCCCCAGCCCTCCCCACCCCGTCCCCAGGCCTTCCTGGGGCCTCCGGAGCGTCTCCGGAGGCCCCAGGATCGCCTCCCCAGCCCTCCCCACCCCATCCCCAGGCCTTCCTGGGGCCTCCGGAGGCCCCAGGATCGCCTCACCAGCCCTCCCCACCCCATCCCCAGGCCTTCCTGGGGCCTCCGGAGCGTCTCCGGAGGCCCCAGGATCGTCTCCCCAGCCCTCCCCACCCCATCCCCAGGCCTTCCTGGGGCCTCCGGAGCGTCTCCGGAGGCCCCAGGATCGCCTCCCCAGCCCTCCCCACCCCATCCCCAGGCCTTCCTGGGGCCTCCGGAGCGTCTCCGGAGGCCCCAGGATCGCCTCCCCAGCCCTCCCCACCCCGTCCCCAGGCCTTCCTGGGGCCTCCGGAGCGTCTCCGGAGGCCCCAGGATCGCCTCCCCAGCCCTCCCCACCCCGTCCCCAGGCCTTCCTGGGGCCTCCGGAGCGTCTCCGGAGGCCCCAGGATCGCCTCCCCAGCCCTCCCCACCGCGTCCCCAGGCCTTCCTGGGGCCTCCGGAGCGTCTCCGGAGGCCCCAGGATCGCCTCCCCAGCCCTCCCCACCGCGTCCCCAGGCCTTTCTGGGGCCTCCGGAGCGTCTCCGGAGGCCCCAGGATCGCCTCCCCAGCCCTCCCCACCCCATCCCAAGGCCTTCCTGGGGCCTCCGGAGCGTCTCCGGAGGCCCCAGGATCGCCGCCCCAGCCCTCCCCACCCCGTCCCCAGGCCTTTCTGGGGCCTCCGGAGATGCTCCGGAGGCCCCAGGATCGCCTCCCCAGCCCTCCCCACCCCATCCCCAGGCCTTCCTGGGGCCTCCGGAGCGTCTCCGGAGGCCCCAGGATCGCCTCCCCAGCCCTCCCCACCGCGTCCCCAGGCCTTCCTGGGGCCTCCGGAGATGCTCCGGAGGCCCCAGGATCGCCTCCCCAGCCCTCCCCACCCCATCCCCAGGCCTTTCTGGGGCCTCCGGAGCGTCTCCGGAGGCCCCAGGATCGCCTCCCCAGCCCTCCCCACCGCGTCCCCAGGCCTTCCTGGGGCCTCCGGAGATGCTCCGGAGGCCCCAGGATCGCCTCCCCAGCCCTCCCCACCGCGTCCCCAGGCCTTTCTGGGGCCTCCGGAGCGTCTCCGGAGGCCCCAGGATCGCCTCCCCAGCCCTCCCCACCCCATCCCAAGGCCTTCCTGGGGCCTCCGGAGCGTCTCCGGAGGCCCCAGGATCGCCTTCCCAGCCCTCCCCACCCCATCCCCAGGCCTTCCTGGGGCCTCCGGAGGCCCCAGGATCGCCTCCCCAGCCCTCCCCACCCCATCCCCAGGCCTTCCTGGGGCCTCCGGAGCGTCTCCGGAGGCCCCAGGATCGTCTCCCCAGCCCTCCCCACCCCATCCCCAGGCCTTCCTGGGGCCTCCGGAGCGTCTCCGGAGGCCCCAGGATCGCCTCCCCAGCCCTCCCCACCCCATCCCCAGGCCTTCCTGGGGCCTCCGGAGCGTCTCCGGAGGCCCCAGGATCGCCTCCCCAGCCCTCCCCACCCCGTCCCCAGGCCTTCCTGGGGCCTCCGGAGCGTCTCCGGAGGCCCCAGGATCGCCTCCCCAGCCCTCCCCACCCCGTCCCCAGGCCTTCCTGGGGCCTCCGGAGCGTCTCCGGAGGCCCCAGGATCGCCTCCCCAGCCCTCCCCACCGCGTCCCCAGGCCTTCCTGGGGCCTCCGGAGCGTCTCCGGAGGCCCCAGGATCGCCTCCCCAGCCCTCCCCACCGCGTCCCCAGGCCTTTCTGGGGCCTCCGGAGCGTCTCCGGAGGCCCCAGGACGCCTCCCCAGCCCTCCCCACCCCATCCCAAGGCCTTCCTGGGGCCTCCGGAGCGTCTCCGGAGGCCCCAGGATCGCCGCCCCAGCCCTCCCCACCCCGTCCCCAGGCCTTTCTGGGGCCTCCGGAGATGCTCCGGAGGCCCCAGGATCGCCTCCCCAGCCCTCCCCACCCCATCCCCAGGCCTTCCTGGGGCCTCCGGAGCGTCTCCGGAGGCCCCAGGATCGCCTCCCCAGCCCTCCCCACCGCGTCCCCAGGCCTTCCTGGGGCCTCCGGAGATGCTCCGGAGGCCCCAGGATCGCCTCCCCAGCCCTCCCCACCCCATCCCCAGGCCTTTCTGGGGCCTCCGGAGCGTCTCCGGAGGCCCCAGGATCGCCTCCCCAGCCCTCCCCACCGCGTCCCCAGGCCTTCCTGGGGCCTCCGGAGATGCTCCGGAGGCCCCAGGATCGCCTCCCCAGCCCTCCCCACCGCGTCCCCAGGCCTTTCTGGGGCCTCCGGAGCGTCTCCGGAGGCCCCAGGATCGCCTCCCCAGCCCTCCCCACCCCATCCCCAGGCCTTCCTGGGGCCTCTGGAGCGTCTCCGGAGGCCCCAGGATCGCCTCCCCACCCCGTCCCCAGGATCGCCTCCCCAGCCCTCCCCACCCCGTCCCCAGGCCTTCCTGGGGCCTCCGGAGCGTCTCCGGAGGCCCCAGGATCGCCTCCCCAGCCCTCCCCACCCCGTCCCCAAGCCTTCCTGAGGCCTCCGGAGCGTCTCCGGAGGCCCCAGGATCGCCTCCCCAGGCCTTCATGGGGCCTCCGGAGCGCCTCCGGGGGCCCCGTGGACGCCTCCCTGGGCCTCCCCGCTCCCTCTATGTCTTTCACGGGGCCTCTGGAGGCCCCGTGTCGCGGTTTTGGGGGGGCCCCGGGGGGGCCCTCCCAAAACCGCGAATAACCGAAACCGCGAATGTCAAGTTCGCGAATGTGGAGGGACAACTGTACTATCTATAAGTGAAACCGCAACTAAAGCAAACCCCTATAGAACCGTGCTGGAGGACCTAGAAAATGCCTAGAGAGGATGTTGACCATAGAGTCATACTGGAGGACTTCCAGATGTCTAAAGAGACCTCCCCCTGCAACTATGGTTAAATGAAATCTCAGTTACTGACACCATGAATACGGGGAACGACCTGTACTGTTAGTCCACCTAGCCTAGTACTAACGAGGAAAGACTCTTCAGGATTTCTGACAGAGATCTTTCACATAACTAGTCACTTTTTTTGATTTTTGATTAAAAGTGCCAAAAACTGAGCCTTAGGATTTCCTGTGTGCAGGAAATGTGTGCTTTCACTGATTTGCCTATGGCCTGAAAGTAGCAGCTAAATTATATGAGCAAATCCAGAACAACTATTTCTCCTGGTATGGTAAAAATGAAGCTAGGCTTCATTTTCTATAATGGTTTATATAATGTTTCATATGAAGTTTTTCTAGGTAGTAACAGATCCTTTTTTTGAACATGGCTTCTGTTGGCAACAAGACCTAGCAAGTCAGTAGACTTGTATTCAGGTTGTAGGCTGACACACAACCCTGAAAGTAAATAACCTAAGGGCTTTACTTATTTCAAAGTGCGCTGCTCTTGTCTTTACTTAAACTTTAAAATAGGATATTCATGATTGAGCCTTTCTTCCTATTATTCTGTAGGATATACTGGCTGAGTTAAAAATAGCCTTCCAGTGTTCTGAGCCCATGGATACCTGTAGCCCTGAACCAGCTCCAGCATTGCCTCAAGAAGAAAGTAACACATACGTTGCTGAAAACATTGGCCAGAAAAGGAAGAGGAAAAACCAAGGAGAAGAAACAGTGGTTGTTCCAGCGAAAAAAATCATTGGTGATGGAACCAGAGATCCACACCAGTCCTATTGCTGGACATCACAAGCTACTGGGGTTGTAATAAGGTAATCACCATACTTGACTAGGTTCTCCTAAAGCTCTGTTTATTTAATCTGTTCATGCTGCCTCAATATTTCACATTTTAACATATAACTCTTATCTTTTCCAGTGACTTGACAATGGAGATCCTCAGATACCGATTAATTGGTCCCTTCTCTCACTGTGTAGTTACAGAGGCACTCAAAGTCGCATCTGTGCATACAGTAAGTAGATCAGCAGTTGGCACACTTATTCTTGTGTTATTCTCAAGATAGTTCTAGAATTACAATGCTGAAATGCTAGGATCCAATATACAGTTGAACTAGTTACTCAAGTTTATATAGCAGCATATGGTTTCAGAAATCATCAAAATAGGTCTGGCACATTTTGTATTGTCAGCCATGTTGCCAGCTTAGTCTTCTGGCCCACAGTATTCTGAGGGGGGTGCTGAATAAATGAATATAAATATATAGAACCATATTGCAGAGCCTTCTTTAAAAACAGAGGCAAAGCACGTATTTGTTTACAAAAGTTCCATGTTCATCCCTGTCATTTCCAAGGCTGTGAAAGACTCCTATCAGAAATCTTGGAATGCTGCTTCCAATTAAATGTAGGCAGTAATTTGCCAAATTGATCAGTTGTTTGACATGGTATAAAAGGCAGCTTCCTGTGTTACAAATTCAAAGTAAATGTGTCTGTGGTGTATTTATTTTTAAAAAGTGTGGCTGGCCGGAAGCTTATAACATGCTTCAGTATACATAGGAAGACCCATGGATTTGGTAATGCCATATATCCTGCTTGCCTCCTTCTCTCTCATATATTGTCCTGGTATATGCTCCCTAGATCAATATACTGGAGAAGGAACTGCTGTTGGGCACAGAGATTCAGGTGTCTCTGAATGTATTTCCAGGCTTTGGACTCCTTGTAGCAAACTTCCTCCAACTTTTGGCCGTGTCTTCAGAGGCTGCGTTTTCTGTCAGTACTGTTTTTCTAGGGTTATATTTATCTCTAAAGACAACTTTGTCATCTGAACATAGCTCAAGACGAATGAGGAGGAACAGATCTTTTGCAAAAGACTGTATACCTTACAAGTCATTATTGATTTTCTAGGAAATGGATTCTAGAGATTCTGAAATTAACAGCTGGTGGATAGAAAAATGCAGAAACCCTGATCAGGTGTCAATTCATCTCCGTCAGGAAGCCACCTTTGAACTGCTCCAAGGTAAAATTCTAGTAAAACTCATAGTTATTAATGGGTTCCTAATGTTTCACTGAACCATAGTAGTATTAGTATGTTACATTGTTTGACATGTGGCTGTTGGGGCTGGATAACAGGTCATTCTCTCTGGTGCTATTGAGGTGTTCTTCAGATAAGACTCTGGCCCTTTATGCTTTTGTGAGCCATAGCCATTAGTGGAGAGAACAGCAAGATATCTGACTAGCTAGCATAAGCCATGCTAGATCTCTAAGTAACAAAAAGTAATTGAAAACTAATGGACAACACAACAATTTACTTATAAAATATAGCAGCAAGTAATGATAATTTTTAATAGCATTATAATGAGTAAAGTGTTTTTAAAATGTAGCTTTCCAAGTTCTGGCCAGAATGGCTTCACCCTCTTATATATGGATGGTATCAACAAACTTAGGCTCCAAAGTTTGTAGACATGCAAACCAAATTTGGGAAGAAACTAAAATGTTTCTGTTGGGAGAGGTGGCCTCCTTAATAGTCCAGTGGGGGCCAAGCATGATTAGTGGCCATGGAATGCTGAGTTTGAGGTGGGGAGATAGAAAACTGGGGGAGCGGAATGGAATGGATTATTGTGAGAGAACGTATGATGTGCTGGCAACCTGAACAAGTCTGCTTTGTATACAGTTAGACACAGCTGCACATCTTTTTCCTGAAAGATCAGAAACTTTCTGAGATGGTTTAAAAAATCTGAAGAAATTATAGTTGTGATATCATGAAGAGCTATATTTTTTGCTGTGTATTTGAAACAATGAAACCACAGATAAAATGAACAGCAGTTGAGATCACTCTTCTGGGTTTGAAGCCATAAAAAGTCTTTCTTGGTTTAAGGTCAGAAACATCTTGTGTAGAACTAGATATACGCCACACAATTTCCCACACATATGATAATGTTCACATTTTTGCCAACCAGCAACAAAAGTGAGGATGTAATGGAGAACATCTTTGTATGCTAGTAATATTTGCTGGCAAAACTCTTTGTAAAGGTGCATTCATTTTGTGTATTTAAGGGTTGAGTTCCTCAGATATTCCCTCAGGTACTGTACTGGGTTTGACTGTTGGGGATCCTCGAGTGAATTTGCCAAAAAAGAGATCAAAGGCCATGCCAAATCCAGAAAAATATCAAGGTAAAGTATGTCATTATCCATCATGTTATTGTAGAGGAGTAAAATAGTCTCATTCATACCAGGTTAAGTTAATGTGTGTTTCAGCATAGCGATCCTCTTACAGCTTGGCACTCTAGCCAAAAAACTGAGTAGATGCACACTTACTAGATGGGGGTTATGTAGCAATTGTGAGGAAGGGACTTGGCACCAAACTGGTCTTGTGCTCAATGGAAGCCTCTGTTAAATGGTACAGATGATCCAGGTTCGAATCCTGGCGAGGCCAACAGGTGCTATAACCTCAGATAAAGTACTTCATTTCCACCTGCTTGAATTTTCCTTAATTAAGGAAGAGTTCTTCCTAGTATAATGGCATATAGTGTTTGTCCAGTAATGCTTGCATAAATATAGAAATCCTTATTTATAATTGGGAATACAAATCCAAGAATTCAATATTCACTGCCACTGAACCTGCTTGCACATTATTACATTCATAACATGTTTTTCCTTCTGACAATTTATCTGCACACAGTTGTCCATAAGTGTGGTTTGAGGACATAATATCCTTTTAAATACAAATTCTTTACACTTCCACATTTTGGCATCTGTCTCACTTGAGGTTTATGCAGCTTTGCTTCCTTTGATGGATTTAGCTAATTTTAGGCATTGGTCTATCAGACAAGTATCTTCATGGGAAGAGTACTTTCTCAGCTCTGTGGTCTGGGATCCTTTAACGGGGGAAGCTAGAGACTGATGCCTGGTTTGTCTGTACAAAGACTGTGTTCTGTTGCTCACTTATGGCCCCTCAACTGCCTGGGGCAGTCTTAAAAGTTTTGGGCGCTCCTCTTTATCAGACCCCTCTCTGTCCCAGAAACCAGTGCAATCATTTTAGGTGCTTTGCAATAGAAATGCTTTTCTCCTTGCCTCTGACCTCAAGCAGTTGTACTGTAGCTTGATATTTACTGAGCCAATGGCTGTGTTAGATTCACAAATGCATCACAATCTATTTTATCTTTTATAGTCTTAAGGAGGCCTGGATCTGAACTTTGGATGTATGAGGCAGAAGGGACATGTCAGGACTTGCAAATTATCAATTGCAGCCTCTTGAGCTTTTCACTGTTTGCTTTTGAATCTAATGACCCTTTCTGTTTCGAGGCATTCTGCAGGCAGTGCATACTTGCAGGCAGTGCATGCAAGCCAAAGTTGATGGCAGAAGAACAAGGGGTAGAAAGAGAAGATTTTAAATGGATGCATGTGGGGAGCACAGCAATGGCTTGGATGACTGAAGACCCCTTTTGCAAACAGCCAAAGGGAAGATAGCATCTAAAAAGAAAACTTAAGGACACCTGGTGCTCATTGGGATAGTGCTTCACAGCTGCTTTTTTTTTTTTTTTTTTGAGTCAGCATGGTATTCACAGAGAAAACAATGCATTTGTTTTCTGTGTACTTGCAAATTAAATATCCACTGTAATTGCTGAGTATTGCATTCTTTTGGCAAGAACACCTTTCACATCCTGGGCAAGGCAGTTTATTCACAAAGGTTCTACAGTCTCTCTGAAATATCTGGAGGAGCAGCATTTCTCATCTCATTTGTATTCATTTATACATTTTTTTTCCTGTTGTGTGTTAAAGTAGATAAGGTGTTCTGAATAGCAGAGGCAAAATTATGGCCTTTATGCAAACCTTTTGCTATGTGAAAGATGTAACTCATTCCCCTTTTTATTTCTCCATTTTCCCTGGGAGCAGCCTGTATACCAAAATATAAAAATGAAGGTGTGATGCGGCAGCTAAAAAAGCCAATGCGATTTTGGGCTGCATCAATAGAAGTATAGTGTCTAGATCAAGGGAAGTAATAGTACTACTCTATTCTTTAGCCTTGGTCAGGCCTCACCTAGAATACTGTGTCCAGTTCTGGGCACCACAATTCAAAAAGGATATTGACAAATTGGAGCGTGTCCAGAGAAGAGCGACTAAAATGGTGAAAGGTCTGGAAACCATGCCTTATGAGGAAAGACTTAGGGAGCTGGGTATGTTAAGCTTGGAAAAAAGACGGTTAAGGGGTGACATGATAACCCTGTTTAAGTATTTGAAGGGGTGTCACATTGAGGATGGAGCAAGCTTGTTTTCTGCTGCTCCAGAGACTGGAGCACAGAGCAATGGATGGAAGCTCCAGGAACAGAGATTCCACCTCAACATTAGGAGGAACTTTTTGACAGTAAGAGCTGTTCGGCAGTGGAACACACTCCCTCGGAGCATGGTGGGATCTCCTTCCTTGAAGGTCTTTAAACAGAGGGTGGATGGCCATCTGTTAGGGATGCTTTGATCATGATTTCCTGCGTGGCAGGGGGGGTTGGACTGAAGATGATAAGCCTATGTTATCAGGACTGTCTGTCATCACTAAGTACTGGCACAGCAAGTCTTCTTCCACACCCTAAAAACGTAATGCCAGGAGTGTAAATATCAGGGTTTAAAGGACTATTATTTCTGTATGATTTATAATTTCACTTTTTCTGCAACTATTTGCCCTTATAGTTTTGGCACTAAGATAGTGACTAGCTGGGATTGAAGCCAATAAGTTTAATTTAGTTTTGAGGGGTGGGAGAGTTAGGATTGGGAAGGATTGTTTTAACTTGCTGTTGTTTTAATCTTGTTGTACGCCGCCCCGGTTGCTGAGCAGAGGGGCGGGTTAAAAATAATAATAATAATTATTATTATTATTATCATTATTATTATTGAGATCAGGCCTACCAATTTTCTGCATGCAGTTTATGAAGAGCAGAGTAAATGTTTCTTTATGGGTTTCTTAGTCAAAGAGTATTCATAAAGCTACTTGACTGTTCAGTAAATGAATGGCTCACCAGCCTCTAATTTTACAAGCTAAGGGCTGGGAAAGAAGCTGCAACTCCATAATCCATAACTAAAGCAGAAATCAGAATTTGCCATCTTTATTTTGACCTTTTAAAGTGATAATATTATTTAAAATGTTTCTTGACTTCATAAAATTATAAGTTCTTCAATTCCACAAACTCCTGGAAAGAATACTATGGCTTTTGTTAGATTACAGAGATCAGTATGGTTAATTTTTTTCCAGTTCTTAATGTCCATTTACTTTTATTCTTTACTTTTTTGCTCTTAGCCCTCTTGAACCAAGTACAAAGGTTATTATGCTTGTAAGATAAACATACAAATGGCTTCTCTGATGCTGTGACCTGGAAATTATTAAGGTTAAAAGCTTTAATAATCTCTTTACAATGTGCTGTTGCACATTCCTCTTGTAGTCCATGAAAATATATGCCAAATAAAATGTGTTAAGCTTTAAGGTGCCACAGGACTTTTTTGTTGTGTGTATACAAGCTGCTAGCCTTTCAGGCATAATAGGCATCTCCATTTTTCTTTTAGAGGATAAGGAATTGAAACAGTTGGTCTTAGAAGGTGTGCCTGCAGAATGTGCACAAAGTTTTCTCTGGGAGCAGAATATTCGTAAGAATGTCACAGACACCAAAATGCCAGAACAGGTAACTTGAACATAATGAACTATGAAGAACTTGGATACAGATATGTTTGTCCTTGTATGTGTATGTTATACCACATACTTTTGAGACATGAAACCATTCTAGTGTGCTGTAGCGCTAGAGTGCTGTGCATAGATCAGAGAGACTCATGTTTAAATCTGTGCCCAGTGTTGGAGTTACAGACTGGGTGGCCTAAACTAACTTGTGGGGTTCTTTTGAGGGGAATGCAAGTAGGTGGTGGTAATGCTGCTGTTAGTTCTTTAGAGCAGCGTCTCAACCTTTTCTGTACCAGCAGCTCCCTTTAAATATCTTTCGTTGCCATGGACCCCCAAGACTTAACTCAAGATTTTAAACTGTAACAACAACAACAACACCTGATGATGATGATGATGATACAGTTATACTACCCATTAAGCCATCCCTCAGAGGCACTAGAGGGGGAGGGAAGACTTTTCTCTTGCTTCTTCCTGCAAGTTTTTGGCTGGAGCAGATTGAATGGCAATGCACAAGCTAAACCAGCCAGCCTTTGCCTTGACTCCTATCACAAGGCCACTCCACTGTAGGGAGGAGGTGGGCCAAATAGCCCTCAAGCCTTTGCGGACCCCCCTGTGAGGACATTGTGGACCCCTGGGGGGTCTCTGGACCACTGTTTAAGTACCACTGCTTTAGAGGGAAGTCAGATTAATTTTTTTAATTAAAACATGTTTGCATTTTCTTCCTAAAGCAGGGCGGGTAGCTTCTGGAAGTTGTGACACTAGATTGCCACATTCCCAACTCACTTGGAGCAATAGCTCTGCTACACAGCTGAAATGGAGCAGAGCAGTAACAAAAACAAGTGGTTGTGTTCTAAAATGTAGGGACGGCCCCTTCTGGCACAGAGAATGTCTATGCTCATACATCAGTATTTGTGGAGATCAGTTTCCCATGGTGTCTGGACTTAAAGGTATAGAGCTAGCCCACATGGTCTTGCAATTCTTGTCTTCTTTCAGTGATTGAGGGGGTGGGGTCCATGTGAATCTTCAACTGAAATGCTGTATTCTGTGGATGGACCTCAGGATATTCAGCTGCTTATGTTAAGATAAAGATAGGTCACATTATTTACAGTGCAGAATAAGAAGCCTTTTTTGTGTTTTTCAAGTCAGTCTCTCTTCTTTTTTTAGTAAAGCAGACCGTACAGTACTTTGCCTCTTTTTTCTTAGGAATTGAATCGTCTGAGAAGTGAACTCTTGGTACCTGGATCACATCTTGACTTGGGCCCTCGAGAATCCAAGATTCCTATACTCTTGGTTCAGCATCCTGGAAAAACAACTGGAGAAGATCGACCAGGATGGGGAAGTGGCTGGGATATTTATCTCCCGAAAGGCTGGGGCATGGCTTTCTGGCTTCCTTTTGTAAGTGATGTTTCAGATTGAAATACAGTGGAAAATTTAACTTTGTACACAGAGTCACAGATAGAGAGCTGCTCTTTCAAGATTCATGAAACTTGGTGGCCATCCTTTGCCATATTTAAAATGCTAGCATCTAAGCCAGGATGGCAGCGCTGTGTGATCTTGGGCAAGTCACACTCTCTTAGCCTCAGCATGGCAAAGGTAAACCTCCTCTGAACAAATCTTGCCAAGAAAATCCTGTGATAGATTTATCTTAGGGTCACCATAAGTCAGAAATTATTCGAAGACACATAACAACAACAAATTCCACTGATCTCTGCAATGAAACAATCTGTGTATTCATACAGCATTAATGACTGATACTGTATGATTAGAAGAGAATGATTTGGAACCAGAAATGTGGGACATGTTGTACAATGTGTTTCTCTAGCAATAGTTGCCTAGCCACATCTGACACCTTGGATGGTTGCTGCTTTTGGTCTTGGAGCCAAACTGCTTTAGGTCAGGAAGCCAAATTTTTTCACCTGAGACCTCTGAGGTCAACACAAACAACCAAAAGTTAGGGCAAAAACCCAAAAGTAGCTAGATATCTGCTACTGGTTTTAAAAAATGAATTTACAGTATTTTATGTGCATTCATGGTCACTGCTGCTCCTCTCACTCAAAGAATATGTGTGTATTATTTCCTGATACTTTTAAGCTTTAAAGTGATTTTTATGTCATAATGTGGAATTTCTGTAAATATGTTTGAGAGCCCCAAGGTAATTCTAGAGATTTTTATTTCACTAAATGAAGAAGCTAGTCCTTTCAAATACATACATACATACATACATAATCCTTTATGTTAGTGGAGATACCTGTATAAAAAGTGATTCATTGCTCCTGCAGCCTTCCAGGAAAGACTGTTCATCCTTGCAAAACCAGCCTTGGGATCTGCATACAGCTTCAAGGCCACATTGTGCCCACCCCTGTCCAAGAGTGACTTTGGGGGAGATGGAGTAGCAGGAGCTATAAGGAAATCAAGAACACTCTGTTCCTTAGCTTTTGATGGTTAAGATCTGCCCTACTCTTTGTGCATAGTTCTCAAAATGTTTCGCTTTCTTGTTAAAGTTTCTGGACCAGACTTGTGAGACTTCTCTTAAGAACTTCTCATGTGCTGGTACTTGGCAGTCCTTTTTGAACCCTCTATAACTCCTTTTCATAATGGAAAGGGAAGTAGATGGTTTGATCTGAAGTGGAGAGTTCTTGTCTAACTTTCTGCAACTGGACTCCTTCTAAGACATTATAACGGTTTTGCTTTGTAGATATATCGAGGTGCACGGATAGGTGGCTTGCAAGAGGCTCTGAAACATTCCCTGTATAAGAAAACACCTCATATGCCAAATGATTATCCAGACTGTCCTGCTGGTGCTCAATTTGCCAAAGAACTAGAGGGAAATCTTCTTGAAAAGTTCAAGAGGTAAATGTCTAAAATGAGCTGTTGGGATTAAGACATCTGGTCCATTATGTTTAGTGAAATCTTTTTAATCTACTGTTTGTTTGGTTGGCTGTGCATTTTGCCTTTATTTTTACTTGCTTGAGGAGACGGCAAATGTGAAACATATCATCCTTTCCTCCTTCCTACAGGTGAAGATCAAAATGGTTAGCAATAAAATTAGACTAAATAGGTGCCATAGGATGGCATCATGATCATAAGAACATTTATGTGGTCTCATTGAAATCATTGGGTCAGTTGCAAGTGAATAACTGTGATCCAAGAACTGCCCAGCTAGTTTTCTTCCCACTTGAGCTTTGTACTTGTTCCGTTGAACTTCCCAGTGTGCTGCGTGCCTGGCATATCTCTTTTGATGCTGTGGGGGGATGTTAATAAATAACCTATGGGCAGTGGAGGGCCTACTTTTGGAGACTAAAAATCTACTTAAGCATGTGCTTAAAGTTGCCCTTTAGATGCTGGCAGTTGTGTTTAGGATTTGGACATGAGGCTCTTGGAGATAAGTGGAATCAAAGTGGCTTACCTTCAAGTGAATTAAATTAGTAATAATAGATGCATTTATCTTAGCATATTCTTGTGGTTGAGTGACTATTCAGAAAATGAAATCTGAATTATCCAAAACAAACTAAAATATATGTGGATGAATAAGGATATGATATGCAGCATATACAATTAATAATGCTTCTGATTGAAACAGTTATAATTATAGGGGGGGAAACCACATTAAATGTTCAGGACACTACATTTTGTGAAGGTAAAGGAAACTTTAAAAGTGAAACTGTAGAAGTTTATTATAACTAAGACAGCCCTCTCCATCCAAGTTTCTTCAGATGTTTTAGACTATAGCAGCTGTCATCTGTGGCCACTTGCTATGCTGGCTGGGGCTGACAGGAGACACCCATTTGGGAATGGCTAAGCTAAAAACTACAGATGAAAAAGAACTTGGTTCTATTCACATTTTGGTAAATATTAACAAATTCACACTTTACAATTCAGTATGCAAACTGTAATGCAATTATCCTTAAATATTTCAGTTTCGTAGGTACAGTACACACAAATGAGTGTTAATGGGGTGAAACAGAAAAAGTGTAATATATGTGGGGACTGCTTATAGAAAATGCATGTGTTAGGCAATGTTATGTACAAAAATGCATATATTAGAGAAAATATGGATGAAAATGCATATGATTTTTTCCACAAACTGGAAATGGAATAAATGCATTGAGGACTTGGAGGAACTGGAAGAAATGAGAAACCAAGAACAAGTGAAACTGAGAATTGTCATTGTGTACTAAAGATATAAAAACACTTGTCTAGCTAGTTAGAAATAGGGTGTGTGTATATATTTGTTTTAGGGAAGTTGTGTAAGAACTGGAAACTTTGTTTTGCACTTCATGTCTTGTTGCTACTAAACTAGAAGTATGCTTTTTAAAAAACAATAGGCGTCCACCTGCAAAAAGGACAAATTATGTTAAGCATGGAACCTTGGCACCCTTTTTCTGCCCCTGGGGTAAACTCACCCAAGATTGGGAGGCTAGAAGTAAAAACAGAAAACACATAGATACAGCAACGCTGGACAGCGAAGCTTCTGCCTCTGAAGAACAGATTTCCTGTGGCTCCAGATCTGAAGCAGGTGTGGCGGAATCTCCTGTGATGGGTGTATTAGAACAGCAAATAGAGACACCATCCCAAAATATGAGCATGGAAAAAGAAGAAAAGGTGACCGATTTATGCAAGAAAGATGAAACCACATCAGGCCAGAGCTTCTGTGTTCTCAGGTGTGCAGAATTCATTGATCCCCCCGTAAACACTCCCACTCTGGGCAAGCCAGCCAGCTTAACAGCCATGCTGTTCCCTAGTTTCCTATATTTTCTTAATTTTTTTGTATTGTGTGATGGGTGACATTCTGTAGTGTTTTCCAGCAGCGTGGGGAGGGACTCCTTTTCCTGGGTATTGGCTCTGCCTCCGACCAATCACAGGCAGGGCAACCTAGAAATTTAAATTATAACACCATCCCTCCAGCAGGTAGAGCCAAACCCCCAACCTCCCCAGTTCTGTTCTGCCTCTCAGAGTGCAGGCAGGGTTTCCATGAGCTCCGAGACCTTCCAGGAGAACAAAGAAGCAAAGATGGCTGCCCCCATTGCCAAGCACGTGCGAGGGGGTGATTTGTCTTCGGAGGAGGAGGATTCAGTCCCAGACCATCTTGGGACGGCCCCTCCTCGCAAGGACCTTGAGCTCCGTGCACCCTTTCTGGGCCACACGTTGAGCGTGTCCTTGGGGTCCACAGAGGACCTGGAGCGTGATGGGACCCCCGGCCAGGGGGTGGACGACGCGACTGTGATGGGCTCCACGCCACACGGGAACCCAGATGGAGACCCGGTGACCAGCGGAGCGCATGAGGGTGATCCCGACGACGATGACCTTCCACCGCTGCTCCTTGAGGGTAAGGCGCTCCCCCCCCCAGTTGTCCTCCTGGATCGCTTTGATCACCAGGCAGACACTGGAGGCGGGAGCGGAATTTCTTTCCAAGCGGGGAGCAGTGGGAGGGGGGGTCCAGGGAGGTGGTTACCTCCCCTCATGCCCAGCCAAGGCAGCGGACACGGGTGCTAGAGCTGGGAAGCGCGAGGCGGCTGAGGAGGCTACTGGCCGGAGGGAACCGCAGCCAAGCCACAGCGCGGCAGCGGAGCCAAGACGGGGGGGGGGGAACCTCACTCTCGCGAAAAAGGACCTGTAAGGAACACCATGTGGGTGATTCTGAAGAGGAGGTGGTCCTGGATAGGACCGACGATCCTACCGGCAAGGAGGAGGGGGAACTCTCATCTGAGGGGGAGGGAGATAGCTTGGAGGAAAAGGCTTCCCCTCGCCTGTTTGAGTCCTCCTATTTTGGGTTACTTTTAAAGAAAGCCTTGAGGGCTTTGGAGTTGGTAGCAGCCGAGCCCACGGAGGAGGGACCTAAACAAGGGTTCCCAGAACTAAGGACCTCTGGCAAAGGAACTCCCAACTTGCTCCCTTTCCCAGACATCCTCAGGGACACCATGGTGGGGGAATGGGACCAACCAGGGGCGGCAAGGACGTTGCCCTCCTATGTGAAGCAGCTGTACTCATTCCCCAATGATGTCCTGGACCTTCTGAAACTGCCTGCCATCGATGCGGCAGTGGCAGGGCTTGTTTCGGGTTCGCTCTTCCCCAGGGATGGTGACGAGCACCTTAAGGCACCGGATGATAAAAGGGTGGAGACCTTCCTTCGTAGGTGTCATGAGGCCATTGCTCTGTCCATAAGGGCGGCTGGGGCAGCCTCGTTTGCCAGGGCCACTATTAGGTGGGCCAAGGATCTGATGACCAATATCCCCAAGGATGAAACTAAGTTTCGCCAGGGCTTCAGCCTACGTGGTTGACGCAAGTCTGGATGCTCTACGTTTCTCTTCTAGGGTTTGGGCGCAAATGTGGCAGCCAGACATCAGCTTTGGCTGAAGAACTGGCATGTAGATACAAAGCAAAAGCCAACCTAGCTGCTTGCACTTTCAGAGGAGGAAAAAGTTGTTTGGGGATACCTTGGATGAGGTATTCGTCGAGACGAAGGACAAAAAGAAGGCCCTACCATCCTTACCAAAGAAGGAGGAGAGGAAGCCCTTTCGTACCAACTATCAGGGGTTCAAGGGCTTTAGGAGCAGCAGTCAGAAGGATTTCAGGTCTAGCAAGAACAATTGGGGAGGCAACAGACCGTTTCAGAGGGCCAGGTCGAACCAATTCCCCAAGTCGTCAGGGTCCCAGCCCTCCAAGCAGGGGGGCAAAGGTGGACCTTCCCTCTGACTATCAGGCCTTACCAGTGGGGGGCAGACTGGCCAACTTTTCGGGAATTTGGGGAAGTACCTCCTCAGATGCCTGGGTTCTCAGGACAGTCACACAAGGTTACACCATAGATTTTCTAGCAAAGCCACCCCCCACCTTCGTGCAATCTTGCAAAACCAGCTGTCTGGAGAAACAAGTACAAATGGAGAATGCGATATCCAATCTATTGCAGATCCAAGCAATAGAACCGGTGCCAGAAGGGGAGAGGTTCTTGGGAACCTACTCTCTTCTGTTTCTGGTTCCAAAGAAGAACGGAGATTGGAGAGCCATCCTGAATTTGCGGGGAGTCAACCTCTGGGTGGCGAAACGCAAATTCCGGATGGAAACACTATGTTTGATTTTAGAAGGGATACAGGAGGGGGATTACCTGGCCTCCTTGGATCTTGGAGATGCATATCTTCACATTATGATTCATCCGGCACACAGACATTATCTGAGATTTGCCTACAAGGAGAATCATTACCAGTACAGGGCTCTGCCATTCGGCCTGTCTTCATCGCCCAGGGTGTTCACCAAGATTTTGGTAGCGTTAGTGTCCCTCTTGAGGACACAGGGGGTGCATCTTTTCCCCTATCTGGACGACCTGTTGATCAGGGCCACTTCGCAGGATAAGGCTATGCGGGACATGGACAAGACAATTCAGTGTCTGGAATCCCATGGATTCTTGATAAACAGGGAGAAGAGTCATCTGACCCCGACCCAGAGGCTTCAGCACTTAGGAAATGTGCTAGATACCAGGCTTTACAGGGTCTTTCTGCCAGAGGACAGGAGGAAGAAGATTCAGGACTTGATAAAAATGATAATGGATCAGGACAAGACCCCCCTGATGACACTAGCGAGGTTGCTGGGATTAATGATAGCATGCATGGACTCGGTCGACTGGGCAAGGTACCATCTAAGAAAGCTTCAGTGGTTCCTTCTTCCGTACCAAGACTTGATAGTGAGGAAGGCTTGCAGGTTTTTAAAGGTGCCGGGGGAGGTGAAGCTGTCCCTGACCTGGTGCCTTTCGGATTGGCTGGAAAAGGGACACTCAATTATGGAGCCAAGGTGCGTGGTGGTAACCACAGATGCCTCCCTGTCAGGATGGGGCTCTCATTGCGAGGACCAGATGGCACAGGGAATCTGGTCGATTCAGGAACAGGGATGCAACATCAATCTTCTGGAACTAAGAGCAGTGAGATTGGCCCTAGTGGAGTTTCTACCGCGATTGAAAGGGGAACATGTTTTGGTCCGGATGGACAACATATCATGCAGAGCTTCCATAAACAAACAAGGAGGGATGCGCTCACGGGCCCTTATGGAGGAGGCAGATCTTCTGTTCCGTCTAGCGGAAAAGAACTTGTTATCCATAAAAGCCGAATATCTTCAGGGGAAGTTGAACTCACAGGCCGACTAGTTGAGCAGGAACACACTGGTGCACAGCGAGTGGAGCCTCAACAATTTGGTATTCCAGATGGTGGTCTTTCGGTTTGGAGAACCGGAATTGGATCTGTTTGCATCAGCAGAGAACCACAAACTGCCACAATTTGTGTCCAGATTTCAGATTCCAGGGGCATTAGCCTTCGATGCCTTGACAATAACTTGGCCACAGGGGCCGTGCTACGCCTTTCCTCCGCCAGCCCTGTTAGGGAGAGTCCTACGGAAGATAAGGCAGGAAAGGGCTGAGGTGATCTTGATTGCACCTCGATGGCCACGGAGACCATGGTTTCCGATGCTAGTACAGCTGCAGACTCGGGAGCCCTGGCCTCTTCCTCCATGGCCGGACTTACTGTCTCAAAACGAGCTGCTTCACCCAGATCCAGGCTGGTTACGACTTCACACTTGCAGGTTGAGCGGAAAAGATTGCTAAGTAAGGGGTAGGAAAGAGAGGTGGTCAACACTATTCTAGCTGCCAGGCGCCCGTCCACTATTCGGCTTTATGAGGTCACTTGGAGAGCTTTGTGTAGGTGGTGCAAAGGAAAACGTATCAGTCCCCTAGAGGCATCAGTAGGGTCTGTATTGGGTTTTCTACAGGCGGGCCTAAAGAAGGGGCTGGCTGTGAGTACGTTGAGACGGCACATAGCAGCTCTTGGTTCTCTCTTTAAGACAAAACGGAGTAGGCCGTTATCTTCGCACCCTTATATCCGTAGCTTCCTCAAAGGGGTAGCTCTTTTGCGGCCCGAAACAGTTCATAGGTTTCCGTCATGGAAGCTGAACACAGTACTGAAGGTGCTGACGCAAGGTCCCTTTGAGCCCATTGATTCAGTAGATCTTAGTTATCTTACATGGAAGTTAGTGTTTTTGGTAGCTGTTACTTCAGCTAGGCGGGTATCTGAACTGAGCGCATTGTCAGTTAGAGAGGAGTTGTGCATCTTTCAAAAGGATTCAGTTACATTGCGTTTGGACCCTTCTTTTGTGCCGAAGGTTAATTCTGTGTTCCAGAGAGCTCAGGAGATAGTATTACCTTCTTTCTGCCCTAGACCGAAGGCGGAGTTGGAAAAGGTCTGGCACACCTTGGATGTCAGGAAAGCCTTGAAGTGTTATGTGAAAAGAACTGAAAATTTTCGTAAGTCGGCTGCCCTGTTTGTGGCTTACACAGGTTATGTTAAAGGGAAAAAGGTCTCTTCTTCGACAATCGCAAGGTGGTTGCAACTCTGTATTGTTCAGGCTTATGTCTCTAGTGGGTTGCCTGTTCCGGAGGGTATTCAGACACATTCTACCCGTAGCACGGCGACCTTGGCTGCCCTGGGTCCTTCTATGTTTATAGTGGACATTTGTAGGGCAGCAACATGGTCTTCATCTTCGACTTTCACCAGGCATTACAGGATCGATGCATATGCCTCCACAGATGCCAAGTTTGGCAGGAGGGTGTTACAACAGGTTATTTGGTAAAATGTAATTAAAAGTATTCCCACCCTTATTGGACCGCTGTTTCACGTCCCAGGAAAAGGAGTCCCTCCCCACGCTGCTGGAAAACAGAACATTGGTACTCACCGTGAAGGTTCCTTTTCAGCAGCAGTGGGGAGGGAGTCCTTACTTGCCCTGGTGTTTTGCCTTTTATTTGATCTGTATTATGTGTTCTGAGTTACTGATACATTATGTCTCCTGATGTTTCTTAGGTTGTTTGTTTGTCTGTTTGTTACCTTTATTGGTTTTGTTTTTTCTTTCTCTGGAGCTGTAGTACCATTCCTGGGGAGGTTGGGGGTTTGGCTCCACCTGCTGTAGGGATGGTGTTATAATTTAAGTTTCTAGGTTGCTCTGCCTGTGATTGGTCAGAGGCGGAGCCAATACCCAGGAAAAGGACTCCCTCCCCACTGCTGCTGAAAAGGAACCTTCACGGTGAGTACCAATGTTCCGTTTTCTTCTTAACAATTGTTTCTCGCTTTGTGGGAAGCCTCTTTACACGTAACCATCAACTGACATTCTTAACTGGTAGCAATCTCACCAGCTATAGCAGGGCTGGGTAAAGAGGATTAACATCCCCTTCGACCCACAGGGGATGTTGGAAGGTTGTAACCCCATCAGTCCCCCACTTCTGGGAAAAAATGGAATTTTTTTGGCACCCAAATGACCTCCAGTGCCCCCTGGGCCTAGAGGGATGTGGGGACAATTTTTCAGCCCTGAACTGTTTTATTAGATTCAGGAGTGGCCTTTTTTCAGCAGGAAGTGACCCAGAAATCAAGTTTCAGATCACTTTTTTTTAAGCCCTCTCTTGAGCCTAATGTGGCCCGGGGCTATTCCCCCAAAATGGCAAAGTTCTCTAATGCCCCAAGGGAGTGTTGGGGGGAGCATTTTGTGGCCCAAAAAAATTGGTAGAATGTTGGGGTAAGTTGAGGGCCTAAAAATGGCCATGGGGGGATGCATGCAGCCTGTAGGCACACGTTCCCCACCTCAAGATACAGAATGTTCACATGTGCAAACCCCCATCTTTTTTGGTTTTAAGTGAGCATACTAAATCCACACATAGCTGTTAGCTCTTAAAGAGGAATATCTTCCCCTTGCAAGTCCATGAAAGTCTTGTGTTTTTATTTTACGTATACATACAGAGTATGCTGTGGATTGTAGTAGTTAGAAGGTTGGGTTTAGACTAGCAAATATAAAGTGGGGAATCAAACATGCAGATTCCTGACCAACAGGTGTCTGCAGGCAGTGGGAAACCACAAAAGTCTGCAGAATGACAAGCTTAAAAAAAAAATCTCCAAGAGAACAGGAAACCCTTCAAAACAGTTCAGTGACAATTTACTGTAGTATGCTCAGTGGCCACAGAACACTAAGTGATGTTAGGGAGGGGTGGAAATAAGAATGGTCAAGGGGAGTGGAATGAACTAGACTGGAAAAGGACATGGCTGGCCAGAACAAGAGCATTCTACACTGCAACTTCTTTTGCTAGTTTCGTTTAGTTTGTACTGAACCTCATGAAAACCTAACATGTTTTCTTTTTGCCAGGAGCAGGAAGTTATTAAAGCAAGTGGCAATCTGGTGTCATCCTACAGCTCGCAAAAATCGGAGGATACAGTGCCTTCTTTCCAAGTTAGATCAAAAAGAACTGGCTGAAGATGCTCTTTTTCCTATTTATCAGTGTTATCCCAGGGCACTAGTGTGGGTCAGTTTGTCTCTTCTCAGAAAAGGTAGCCCTAACTTGCACACAATGATTTGCATTCCCACCAAAGAAGACATGTTACAACTCGACAAAGGCCAGCACTTCTTTGGTCCTCAGGAACATAAACACAGTGACAGATTTAAACGCAAGGTTTCAAAACAGAAAGGAAGAAAAAAAAGAGAGAACTCTGAAAAGGCAACAGAAAGCAGTGCTTCTGATGCTGTGAACGTAACATCAAGTGAACATAAAGATCTTGTTCTTGGCTTATGGCCTGACCCTCTGCCAGATGTGGTATCACACTGTTCCAGAGTTCTTTTAGGTTTTGTCACTCAAGGGGACTTTTCATTGGCCTCTGGCTGTGGTGAAGCTCTTGGGTTTGTTAGTCTGACCGGATTGCTGGAAATGTTGAGGGGCCAACCAGCAAACAAGAAAGGACTTGTGTTGTTACGCAATCCTGCATCACTGCAGTACAGATTTGCCAGGCTTACTGTTGAAGTCTAACTTGACTTGTGGTTCAGTTGCATGTTTGAGCACCAAAGAAGCTCCTCTCCAAAAGAATACATACTTCTTAATTTAAATTCAAAGCTTCCAAAAATATGTGCCACCTTTGTTCATTTGTAGTATGAAATAGGCTTTAAAACTCTTTAGTATACCATGATAGCAAAGTAACCATTCCCTTCCCTTAGAGGCACACTTGTTTTCTGAATGTGTATACATGTTGTTTTGTTTTTTAAAATAAGCAACCAGTTTTTGTTGCGCCATTTAAACAATTTCCTCCCTTATTGAGAGATTTGCTTCAACTGAGGGATTCCCTCCCATGTTTTGCAACTGAAACCACTATCATGTACATTTGAAATAATTATTCTCTTAGCATGTTACTCAGGCTGGCCAGTGGCTATATATATTTAGCAAGTAGGGTTTTCTTGTGCCATATTTACCAAATAAGGATTTTCATCTTCTGGCCCCTAGTAGGAAACTATCTTGAAGAAACAATGTGGTTTTCCACCACGGCCCTGTTCAGATAATACCAGAAACATTTTGTCTGAATCTGCTAGGAAAGTTTCAATGGAACAATAAAGTTAAAAAGTTATGAACTGATAAGTGCATGAAGAGTTGATCACCCTCCTTAACTTTCCTGTACAAATTATAAACTGTATGTTCTGCTCTGAAGAATTCTTTGGTGTTAAGAGATGATAGTCTTGCTTCTTCTCCAGGCTGTACTGACTTCTGTGATGGGATTGTGGACACATGCTGCTTCTGAACTGTATTATTTTGAAAGCGAAGTAACATTCTCCAATCAGTAGTTGTATTGGGACATGTAAAAGGCAATAAACTCTGTCACAATGTAAGAATAATATTTGTGTGTATGTGTATGTGTTTGGAATTCACATATGAAGATATACTGGAAAGAACTCTGCTCTTCCACTACATGGCACCTTAAGTGGTAACCTAAAAAGATGAGTAGCCTTTTAATTCATGCTTAATGTGCAGTACTTGTCAATACACATGCAAATATGTAATAGTCAATGACTGAGAAATTACTAGGGTTCACTCAATTGGAACTGTGATGTAACAGTTTTTAAGAGTGTAGGATAATGATTTATACAGGTTGAGTATCCCTTATCTGAAATGCTTGGGATCAGAAGTCTTCCGTATTTTGGATTTTTTTTCAGATTTTGGAATACTTGCTTATACATAATGGATCTTGGTGATGGGATGCAAACACAAAATTCATTTAGGTTTTTTATATACCTGATACACATAGCCTGAAGGTAATTTTATACACAATATTTTTTTAATTTTGTGCATGAAACAAAGTTTGTACATTGAACCATCAGAAAGCAAAGATGTTACTATCTTAGCCACCATGTGGACAATTCTGGATTTTTGAGTATTTTGGAATTTGGAATTCTGGATAAGGAATACTCAAACCCTGTTTGACTGTTGCCCTCCAGAAGTTGTTGGATTTCAACTCCAGTGAGTATTCATCATTAAATCCAATGGTTTTGGTTGGTGGGCATTACAGTCCAACATCATCTGGAAGAAACAGCCACCACTCACCTAGAGAATGTAAAACAATGTACTATAAAAGTTGTGTAATAATGTCTTCCACATTGAGGTATCAGATGTTTTCTAAAATATAATTTAGACTGTAACAAATGTGTTACATACCCCTCATTGAAAACTGTCACATAAAATACCGAGTATTTCAAACAAATAGCTAATAAAACAATATTTCTTGAATCCTTAATGTGATTTTTTCCAAAGCAACAAATGTGAGGCAGGAAATTGGAATGAAGGATTCAAGTTAAATTCATAGCTAGTAAAATGGATGCCAAGTCTCTTACAAAAGACCCCAGTGCCTTTTGATGCATAAGCATTAGGTAATGTGGCTAATTAGCAATTAAAAACATTGAGAGACTTTCTACAGATCTCTGCTAGTTGTGTTAAATGTGTAGACTTAATATCCTAATTCATTGCTTTATTAAAAACAATGCACCATATTCTGGGTCACCAGCTTTTTCTAATAGCTCAACTAATTGACATTTTCTCATTCCTATGCTAAACCTTCAGCAGTACAGTTGTCCCTCCATATCCACAGATTTGGTATCCACAGATTTAAGTATTCACGGCTTGAAAATATTCTTTAAAAAATAATAATCCAAAAAGCAAACTTTGATTTTGCCATCTTATATAAGGGACACCATTTTGCTATGCCATTGCATATAATGGGACTTGAGTATTCACGGATTTTTGTATCCATGGGGGTCCTGGAACCAAACCCCAGCGAATAGGAAGGGACAACTGTATATCTGTTTGATAGACAGAAATACAGCATAATACAATTGAGCCCATACTATACATTAGGATAGCTTAAAGCAATCATAGTTGCCTATTAAAGGTTGCTTCATCATGGTGTCTGGCTAACAATAAGGTTTTTTCTTCAATAGAAGCATCTACAAGAAAGTATAATTTCGTATAATAGTTAACTGTCAACACAGAAACTGACCACAAGATGTCCTCACAGGAAAAACAATGTTCTAGGATCTAAGGGAATTGCGTGAATGCATCAAACCACTGTGCAAATGACAGAAACCTTTAATCTGTAAACAGGCTAGATCTGTCGGGCTTGTTTTGACTGCGTGTTCCTGCATGGCAGGGGGTTGGAATAGATAGCCCTTGTGGTCTCTTCCAACTCTATAATTCTATGTAACTCGCTAGAGTGTGTTTTGTCATGGCATCAACTATGGGTTTCTGTTTTTAAAATTCAGTACCTTTTGCTCAATATCTACATATTGCAAATTTTAGTTTCCCACTTTCTTCTTTTTTCAAAAGTAGTGTTTCCATTTACACCACATGCTTTACTACCTTAAAAAAAACTGAATTGGCCTATTGCTATGTCTTCCCTTTATGGAATGATCTTCCAAATTTTGTCTGGGGACTTTAATAGGTGAGCCCCTTTAAACATTCTTTTGCAGGCATAGAAAAAAACCTATTTCTATGCTGGCAAAAGAACATCCCCCGCCGCACTTACCTTCTCTCCCTGTCAATGGCTTCCTGGAGAATGAAGAGGAAGTGAACGGAGATCCGTTCACTTTCTCTTCTGAAATCTCCTGGATCCTTGCAAGAGTTCATTGTGCGGGAAATTCAAAAATAAAACAAAAAAAAGCCATTTTAAGTTACACTAAGCACCTAAACACAGTTAAAATCTTCCAAGTAACCCAGGGAGGGTCATTAGAAGTTTGTCATTTACCTGGATGTCGTGATCTCACCAGGAAGTATTGTGCCCCGTCTGGCCATTTACTCTGCAGCAATGAGATTTAAAGGGCTGGAGGTTTCACATACCAGCAATGCTGGCAAAAAGCCGGCACTGCCGCTCTATTGATGGCTTAAGCCGTCAATTGAAAGTGGCACCCTATTACCGGCTAATTGACAGATTGGCAATGAGAGAAGAATGATGTCGTCTGATAATGATGACACGTAATGTCGTTATCATGTATTTTGGCACCCTTTTGTCCTCGTCTGATAAAGTCCTGGGAGTGGAGATGCTGAGGATAAAAGGAGGTGAAGATGGTGAACATATTTGATTCTGCAGAGGCAATACTTCCTTGACTTCTGTCCTTTTATCCTCTGTATGCAGTATTTCCCCCTCCCCTTTAGCTTAGCTTTCATCAACTTGTTGCTCAGATGACCTGGGGGCTGTCCATGCGGCAAAAATACTCTTCATAGAATTTGAGGAGAATATGATTTATCTTAATGACATCCCGCATAAATCCACTGTATTTTAAGGAGGGGGCCCAAAATCACCAAAAACTCTTGCAGGAAAAGCCTTCGTGGCTTTCCCTGTATTTTTAAAAAAGCTATGCAGGGAATGCACATTCCTACTCGTTGGGACAACTGATTCACTATGATGCGCATTCCTGATGCGAGCAAAAGTGGAAAGCTGATTGGTCAGGGCGTGGAGCTTGCTAACAAGGCAAGCACCCAGAACCACCATGTTGGATCTTTGCAATAGTGATCATGTGCTGAGGTGATAAAACAGCCTTTTTCCCTATTTATTGAGGCAGAATATTGCACTTTAGCACCTTGGATATGCTTTAAAAAAATACTGTTTGGCAATGGCCACTAGTGACAATAAAAACATGAGTAATTCACTTGCGCCCACCATCTTGATTCGCAGGTGTGCCTTTTGGAACAGCAAAAGTGCCTGCAATCTTGCCAAAAAACTGTTAAGACAAATAGAAGCTACTGCAAATTGGCATTAGTGCAGATAAATCCACATTTTCCCCCTTGTATAGAGAAGCCCCTGGACTTCAACTGTTCTAATCTGCAGTAAGCATGTTCCTGTGCTAGCTGAGGATGGTGGAAGTTGTAGTCTAACACATCTGGACAGCACAGGATGGGGAAGGCTGTAAAACTGAAGCAGAGGAGGGCATGGCAAGGTGTTGCTGTTCAGCTGTCAAAACTTGGTGGCATAGACCTCCACAATAGTGAGGGGGCCTACACATGGCCCATGCATTGCTGATCCCTGTCATAGGGTTGCCAGAGTAAAAATGGAAGATGGCTCCTGTATCTTTAATGACCGGGTAGAAAGGGGAATTTCAGCAGGTGTTGCTTGTTACCTGTTTGTAGATCTCTGCTGGCAGGTCTTTCCAGATTAGGTTAGATGCCTGGCTGTCACTTTCTGGTTTATTATATTCTGTCATTTTAAAAATGTGTTATGTCTTTTCTTATTTTAAGTTATTTTAATAGGGGTTTTATAGGTAAAATTTGAATAGTGGTTTTAATGATGTTATTTTAACGTTTGTAGATTATGGATAATGTTTTAAATGATGTTTGCTGTCCTTATGGGAGAGGCGGGATATAAATAAAACATCATGATGATGATGATGATGATGATTTAGTAATCATTGCTTTTGTTCATTGTTCTTATGTTACTGCCCCATAAGAAAACTTGAACTCAGAGGAAAGCAAGGCAAAGCTCAGGGCATTTTTGTTGGGTTTTTCTGAAACTGTGGCAGCCCTTTTAGGCCTTTGCTGAGCTGCTGAGTATGCTGTGTTCAGTAAAGTGTTTAGACTGTCTCAAGAACTTTAATAAAACATGAGCAGCATATCTGACCAGTTTATAGCTGGCACAGAGGTGGCATAAGGCGTAGGGTGAGAATCAGATGATTTATAGAGAAAGTAGAAATTGTATGAGTTGCCACTTCAGCTTTCACAGGAAATACAAACTTCATTTTTGTAAATGTCACAAGTTTACCCCAGTTGCTTATAAATCCACACACACACATATGTGATTCCATTTCCACCTCATGTTTTCTAGCAACTGTTTGACTTAACTTTAGGACTTCAAATAAGGAGTATGAATTAAATACCCTTTTTGGCTTTTTAACACTATGCTGCACATTTCAACATAGAAAGCTGCAAAAGCTGGGAGAATTGGTGAGGTGAGGGTTGATCAGAAACAAAGTCCAACTTAGAACAAATGAAGTCTTCAATGAGTTATCCTCTCCTTATGGTGACTTGAAGGCACACACACACGGTTCCCAGAAATTATTCCCAGTGCTACCTAGGCAGCATGGTCCTTGGCCATGTTGGCTTGGGATTTTTGAGAGCTGTAATCCCAAAATGTAATTTTCCCAAGCTTCACTTTTAGTGCTATGTAATGTTCTATGTTGCTCATCAATGACAATCTTAATTACATATTGAAATTTTAATGTATGATATGTGGGGTGTGGGTGTTTTTTTGATTTTTGTTCTTCTGTTTCTTGTTCTCACAAATCTTTATGATATTTTTATTATCCATCACCTTGGGCTAAAGGTGGTATAATCTCCCCCTCCATGGGGAAAAATATGATTTCCCCAAATTATTTCACTTTCCCCCCAGGTCTTCAGACTTCTGTCTCAGGGGTCTGGTAGACTGAGGGTGACATTTATCAATTTAAAAATGATAAATGAAAGCTGATTTAGCTGATTAACTAAAATGCCATTTGAGTTTAATAAATACAATTGATTACGCTGTGTTTGCAACATGCCCTTTCTTCCCTTCTTGCCTCTTACTTGTAATGTAAACTCTGTTGTTGAGACCCAAAAGGGCTGCTTTGAAAATTGGCAACTTTACTTCCATGGCTTATGTGGAGGTTTATACATGGCATATGTAACAATGCAAAAGATGGTGGTGTCAGGGTGTGATTCATGTGCTGAGATAAGCTCCGTGTGCTGGGTCTTATGATCTGCTCAGGGCAGCTCAAATTCAGTATACATATCTGATCTGGGCACATTATTACTATTCTCAGTAGCATTTTTTTTGGGAGGCATGCTGAGACCAGGTACACGTATTGTATACAGGAGATCACAGCACACTGGATTAATATCCTCAAATGCGAAATGACTTTCCAAAGATGTGACTGATTTGCTGTAGTAATGCAGACACTTCAAGTGAGGTGTTTAGTCTGTTGCCAAGATTAAAGAGTTAATAAAACTATAACCTCTTCTGCAAGTCATTTTTCAGTATATTAATTGTCTCCAGGCTTTCTGAATGCTTTCACAGTGCAATAGCTCTTGTAAGTTAGTTGGCAGATATATCAAGGGTCTTCAAATTATATCACAAAAAATGTATCAAATTAGCTAACAACTATAACCAGATCTTTCCAAAGGGAAGCAGATGAAGAAAGGGGTTGAGACATTAAGAATTGTAGACAGAAGAACTTAAATATACTCTGCAATCAGCCTTTTAAAGTCTACTTTTAATCCTACAGATATAAGCTAACACCTGTGTGTCTTGTTGACTCATCATCCAGTGGGAGTCAACAGCTATTGTCAAATAAATGTGGAGCCTATAAAGCGGAATTGTATTTATGCATTACATATGCTCTCAGTGGCTTTGGACACTGTGGAACATCCATATATGGAGATGAGGAGACATGAAGTCCAAGTGTCCTCTGCTTTCTGTTCATTGTATTGCTCTGCCATGTTTGAAGGATGCTGATAACTTCTCTTATTTGGATACTTGTTTCATTGCAATTTTATTAATATGTTCTTGTTTTACTTGTAAGCAAGCATGGAGGGTGTTGTATGCTTAAAGCAGAGTATAAACAAATTATAATATATGTTTGAAACATTAGGTAGGATCACAAAAGCTCAGATAATCAGTCAAAAACTTCCTTGTACAATTAGGATAAGTGCACTTTTAATAAGAGTGTATTTCCTAGGAGCCATCATGGCATAGTGGTTTGAGCATTAGACTACACCCTGGACACCAGGGTTCAAATCCCCATTCAGCCACTGGATGACCTTGGGCAAGTCACACTCTCTCAGTTTCAGAGGAAGACAAAGGCACACACACCCCCGAACAAATCTTGCCCCAAACCCCATGGGAGGTTCACCTTAGGGTGGCCATAAGTTGGAAATGACTTGAAGGCATGCAACAACATTCCCTCATAGAAAATTAAGAGGAAACTTGGATCATGTAGACAGCAGGTGCAGCCTAAATTAAGAGATAAATAAAGCTAATTCATACTTTAGTGTTAGGTATGCAAGTTTGGGCTTGCCTCAGGTTCACACAATCTTCTCTCCAACACAGCTTTAAGAAGGAGAGTAGTAGTTTTTGCTTCTGTTTTCAGCTAACATCAGTCCCAGGTTTTACTTGGTTGTAGAGCTGCCTTTAGTGTTCATTATAGTTTAAGGTAGGGCTGTTGCCCTCCAAAACACTGGATGGCTTCTATTAGGGACAGTCAGACTGACCAATGTGGTGAGGAATTGTGGGAGTTGCTGTTTAGGGAGATGTGAAAGACCACAGGTTGCCCTGCTCTGGTTTAGGGAAACAAATTACAATGTTTGATGTTGGCTTGCTTCTCTAAACACTAGCCACAATTTGTTCAGGTTTTGATGTAACAAGTGCAGCTGAAAATAAAAGCAAATTCTTTTGATCTTGCACACCCAGGATATGTATGAACCCAGAGGCTCTTGTTCAGAAAACATCTATGTTCTAGTGTTGTTGTTTTTTCAAGCAAGCTAAAGCATACTGCTTTGAAAATGGAAGCAAATAGAGTGGCCTTTGGAGCATATTAGATTGGGATGAGGCTTTACTGGCCTGCCATCTGGAGATATGAAATGATGGTGGTACAGGGCAGGTTCAAAAAGGTTGGGTGCACAAACAGAGCATGTCTTTTCTCATCATTAAATCATTTTGTTTTCCATCTCTCCAGCGTCTTGTACAAAGGTTTCTGGGTTCTCTAGTCACCTAGCACAAGAAAGGGCTTCTTTATATCTGACTATAAGGGCTTCTTCCAGGAAGTAGAACTCCCTTCCATGGGAGGTTCAGTTGGTCCTCTCTCTGCTGTCTTTCTGCTGGCATCCAAAGACCTTTTGGTTTAGGCAGACCTTTGGTGTTTAAGGGTGTTCTAAACGTAGTGTGCTGTGGGTTTAGCTTTTTCTCATAATGTGTCTTAAATGAATTTTTAAATGTTTTAATGTTGTGCTTTTTAATAGAATTCTATGTTTATTTTTTTTAACTTTTGTAAATACGATTTTTAGCTGGACTATGTTTTATTTATTTATTTATTTTGTAACCTCTCCATTGACGCCCCCTTGTCGTGGGAGAGAGGCTTGCGTACCCTAATGATGTTTTGAGCTATGCTGGCGGTGGCATAATAGCCACTGGTAGGGTCTCCCATGCCAGACAGGTCAAAACCGAAGGGTCTGACAAACCAAGGCAAAGAAACAAAGGCACACACCGGCCTCCAAAGGTGTAAATAAACTGACACTTGCATGCTGGAACATCAGAACCATGCAAGACTCTGAAGATAGTGGACGGCCTGAGCGTCGTTCTGCCCTAATAGCCCTTGAACTATCACGGCTTAATATTGACATCGCTGCATATTGAGAACACAGCTGCGCTGGGCAGGGCACGTTTCTAGGATGGAGGACCATCGCCTCCCAAAAATACTACTCTACGGTGAACTCGCCACGGGTCAGCGTAAGAGGGGCGCTCCAAAAAAGCGATACAAAGACTCCCTGAAACAACATCTCAGGCTTGGCCAAATTGATCACCAGCAGTGGTCCGCCTTGGCCTCACATCGGGAGGCATGGAGACACACTATCCACAATGCTGCAGCCTTATTTGAGAACTCACGCCGAACAAGTCTTGAAGAGAAACGACAATGCAGAAAGAATCACAACCCAAAAACATCACCCAAGGAGACCTTCTGCTGTGCTTTTTGCAACCGGACCTGTTTATCTCGGATTGGCCTTTTTAGTCATCAGCGCGCTTGCAGAAAGCGCGGGATGAGTCCTTCCTGAATCTTCGTTTGCGAAGAAAAGCCAGACATTTTTTAAGCTGCTTTGGACATTCTCAGACAGCGCCAAAATATCCCGTTACTGCCCCACCACCTCCTATCCCATTCCTGCAACAGAATGGAGGTAAATGTTCACACACTTACCTCCATTCCACTCCAGGAACAGGCTCCCTTCCGCCTTGCCCAGCCAGCCGTAAATGCAGCTGTCATAAGGCTGCCTTTACGACTGGCCAGGGAAAATCCTACTCGTTCTTGAGAGAGAACGAGCGGGAGGGAAATTTAAAATTAAAAAAACAGCTGTCAAATAAAAAAATAAATGCCAAAAATAAATAAATAAATAAAAAAGCAACCCAGGGAAGGGCAGGAGAAGGGCGGCACTTACCTTGATGTCCCGATCGTGGCAGGAAGTGACTGCCATGGAGCTCCTCCCCCATGCCTGTCATCGTGGAACAGGGACTGGGATCCGTTTCCCACATCCCTGATTCCATGACAGGCATAGAAAAAAATGGAAAAGGGGTTCTATTCACGGTTTTTCATCGTGAATAGAATACCCTGGGAGCGGAACAGGGGCAGAACGGAAGCATCACGGAGGGGCTCGATGTCGTCTGAAACAGAGCCCCTTTCTCGCCCCTGTTCCATTCCTGCCCCAGGATATTTGGCACATCTGATAATCTCCTTTGAGTCTCTTGCTGGAAGAAAGGTAGGGTATAAATTAAATAAATAAATGAAATGTCCTGAGATCTTTGTGGGAGGCCTTTCTTACAGGCCCACCAAACTCAGTGACATATTTGGCAAGAATGTAAGAGTGGGCCTTCTCAGTTCCTGCTCCCAGGCTCTGGAACACCTTTCTTGGAGAAGCTAAACTGTCCTCTTCTTGTTTTTCTTCACAGGAAAAGTTAAAAAAAATCTGGCAGGAGTATTTCAAGGAAAGGACATTTAATAGTGGGCTATACTGCTTTTATTTCTTTTTTCCTTTTCTAAATGCATGTGTTTTGAGTTGTGTTTAATTCACTGGTGTTTTATTTTAAAGATAGTTTAATTACATTTTAACGGTAACCCTTTATACCTCTTCCTGTTGCTGTTTTATTCAACAATCCCACCTTTTCCCTAGTATTGGGACACAAGGGAGCTTACAAACTGCTAAACCCAACACAGATTCAATTTTAAAAAATCAGTATATATATATATGTGTGTGTGTGTGTGTGTTATTTTAAAGTACAATTAAACAACTGATACAATTAAAACTATTTAAAATTATTTTTAAAACCTGTGCCTATTTTGATTTTATCAGCTAACTTGAGCCCTAGGATGTAAATAAATACCATTGCATCTTTTTTCCTCCACTCTGTAGTGTTCTTTCCCCTCAAGTGTGCCCCATGTACTTGATTTTTTCATCCCCTTTTCTTCTCCTTGTCCTTCTGTACCTGATTCTTTTTTCACTTCCAATATTTTTGCTCTGCTTCTAACCACAACCATACATCTGCTTTTTTACATTTGGCAGCAACGGCACAGAAGACTTTTAATCTTCCAACAAGTTCTCATTGTAAAGGAACTTGAGACATAGGTGGCCCAGGTGGTGTGAAGAAAACATGTGCTAACTCTAGGGTGCCCCATTGAATCCATGGAGAAGGACCTGATGCACAGACTGCTTTTGCCAACAACGGGACCTTGGACTTCCAGCCAGCAAGATATGCACTGTCTAGAATTTTTAAAAGTTACTTTTTGGACTGCAACTTCCAGTATGCCCTCATTAGTGTGGCCATATTGGCTGGTGTGTTCTGGGAATTGTAGTCCAAAAAAAGGAACATTTCAAGATCTGCCACTACTGTTGAGTTATGGCAATCCTTAGGAAGGTCAGTGACGTGTCTATTGACCCACCCTGAATTTGTAGGACACTGCAGGTTTCCTTTGAGTTCAGAAGTAGTAAGCTGTCAATACCACTTGCAAGGAAACAACAGTAAGAGAGGGCTACTGCTTGCTTGGAATAGTTAAGCCAGGATAAGCAGTACTCCAGATGTTGTTGACCTGCAACTTGGATCATCCCTCACCACTGGTGAGGGCTGATGTTCCAACAACATCTGGAGGTCCACATGATTTTTACCCTTGAAATAGGCAGTTTGCCTGATCCATTAGGGCTCCTCTTATGTTGCCACTGCCAAAGACTTCTACTAGTAGTAGTATTGCTACTACTTCTCATTACCATTAATAGTACAAGTACAGTAGAACCCCCTATCCACAAGGGATTGGTTCCAGCCCCCCCCCCCCCATGGATACCGAAAAATAGCGAATGCCATTGAAAATAATG
Organism: Gambelia wislizenii; assembly: GCA_030847615.1. Taxonomy (NCBI): domain Eukaryota; kingdom Metazoa; phylum Chordata; class Lepidosauria; order Squamata; family Crotaphytidae; genus Gambelia; species Gambelia wislizenii. The sequence goes on from JAUMIR010000004.1 coordinate 297,698,325, forward strand.
GGACTTCTGGTTTAAAATACCATAGAGTTGCCTTGGAGGACCTAGAAAATGGCTAGAGAGGACACATTTTCTAGGAGGATTCTATGGTAGCTGTGCTGAAACTGAAACCATGGATAACTGAATCAGAGGATAATGAATCAATGGATATGGGGGTCCTACTGTACTCCTCCTTCCCTGGTGGGATGGAGCAATGTAAGAATGGCCCAGAGCTGGGTGTGAACATGTGTGCTGAAATAAGCCACAAAGCAAGCAGGAGCCTGTCTAGGAACTGTCTGAATTTTGTGAATCATGGATTGAGCCTTTTTGGCCCTTCAATAGTATCAATATCAGAACAAACTTTCTTGGCATGGTTCTGAAGCCTATCAGCTTTGGGGGCTTTCTAAGTGTAAAGATGCTAAACCTTTGGCTTTCCAGATGTTTTATATGACAGTTCCCATAATTCCTCAGCACTAGCCTGGCTGGAGCTTTGGAAATGTGACATCCAAAACACCTGGGGGGGGGGGCAAAGGGTTTTCATCCTTGCTCTAGTGTTTCATCTGCCACAATGCATCTTCACTGGTTGAAGTCATACGAAAGCGTCTGGTTGATGACCTGACTTTGTCTTGGAGCCTTATAAGTTGCTAGATATCAGGAAGCAAAAGAGTTAGTGAACTGAACAAGCATAACCATGTTTTTCTTCTTAAGCAGCTAGCTGCATGATGAAATCCAAAGCGGAAAGAAAAGGAGCCGCACATTCCTTTGGGAAACTTATGATTGCCAAGGTATGGGCTCTTCTTATTTGGAAATTGCTAACATGAAATGGAAGCAAACTCATGGCTGAAAGATGTCTATATGCAGATAGTTAGATTTTGGCATCCATCGGGAGATCCACATGCCGGGAAGGCTGTTGCTTCATATTGCAGATGGTTTGTCTAAGTCTGCTGGGGAATATGCAAATTACTTATTTATGGTTGCACAAGGTTTTAAAAACATGTAGATTTTAAATCCCCAAAGGTCAGGAATGGCTTCTTTGTAAAAGATTAGATTTTATATAAGCCCTCTATTAGGAAAGCAGACGTTTGTTTTTTATTTAGACAGAGAATTTTAATTGTGTGCCATATTTTATCTTGTAAAATAGCTCCATTTGGTTCTCTTTTTATTAACAGAAATGCATCATTACTGCCTGTGGCTACATTGTTGGAATAATATTGTAGATGGAGCAAACAGACAAACAGATCACATCAGAGCCACTTTTATTGCTCTAAGCAGCCAGGGAAAAGCCGCACTACAGCCTCCACCATAAATTTTAAAGCAAACGCATTAAAATACTTGCTTGTCCCAGTTGTGCTTTTTGGAGGAGGGCAATTTTAGCATATGTAGATATATCTGGAAATGAGGCAATGGAATACAGCTAAGGGGTTTTATAACCAGTAAAGATGAAATGTATTCCACCAGCTGGATCTCTTCTCCTGTTCTAAAGATGGCGGAGAGTCCAGTCACTACTTGCTGGGAGCTCTTCTTTTGGGATTCTTCCTGTTCCATAGGGTATTGTGTCATCTCTAAGGGCTTCAAGGTTGCTGTTTTGAAAGGAAACAAAGCAGCAGTGTTTACTGCTTTTCCCTAAGCTGAGCAGAACTTTTGCAAAAATAAATAAATAAATAATGCAGAGGTAGAATGACCAAAAGTGTATATGACTATACACAGAATGACTAGTTCTCAAACTAGCATAAAAAGTGGCTTGTGCCTTACTCTTGCTATTGTTGCTTGCTATTAAACAGAGCTTTGGAAAGTTACTTTTTTGAGGTGGGGTGGGGTGGCTACAGGTGATGAAATCTTCCCAGCTAACCTGGCCATAGTCATTGGGCAATTCTGGAAGCTGTAGTCCAAATAATAATTTTCCAAGTCTGCTATTAGTCTGCACCTTTAAAATTTGGCCTTAGGATACTGGCACACAGAATACATGCTGAAGACTTTCTTAAGACTGACTTTCCTTTAACTTAATAGGTCTTTTATTATAGGAACAACATTTGGAATGTAGAGCTATAGTTGCTACACTTACCTACATGGCTAGAAAAGAAAGGAGATAGAAGTTATAATGAAATTATTAGTTTAGGTAAGTTAGAGACAGACTAAGCAAAACAAAGATACATCAGCCCATTTGTCTATACCATTATGGCTTCCTGTGGGCACTATCTTTTGTGGAGGCCTGGTTACATGCCACTTTCGACATCAGGGACTAGAGTTGCACCCTTAGTTGTTAATAACAGGACTTAGGCCCAGCTTTAGCTCTGGGGATATCTTTCTCAGGTCTACCTGATAGATTTTGTTTTTGGAAACCTTTAGTACTGTGGATAAAATATTCTATTCCCACATTGCAACTCTTCCTTTTCAGGAAGTACTACTTGTCCAAGCAAAGCAAGGCCTTTGTTATAGTTTATTTCTTGCCATTTACTTGGTTTTGACATCCTATCCGATACCCTCCAACATTTCACAGATGAACACTGGGACACATGTGATCAAGATTTCCAGATTACACTAAATTAGGAGGGGTAGCTAATACCCCAAAGGACAGGATTCTAATTCATAATGACCTTAACAGGTTAGAAAGCTGGGCCAAAACTAACAAAATGAATTTCAACAGGGAGAAATATGGGATAGTACTCTTGGACAGTAAAAATGAAAAGCACAGATCTAGAATGGGTGACACCTGGCTTGATGTCAGTACATGTGAAAGAGATCTGGGAGTCTTAGTGGACCACAGACTGAACATGAGTTAGCAGTGTGATGTGACATCTAAAAAAGCCAACATGATTCCAGGCTGCATTCATAGGAACATAGTGTATAGATAGAGGGAAGTAATAGTGCCATTCTATTCAGCTTTGGTCAGACCTCACCTGGAATATTGTGTCCAGTTCTGGGCACCACCATTCCAGAAGGATATTGAGAAGCTTAAACACATCCACAGGAGGGTGACCAAAATGGTTAAAGGTCTGGAAGTCATGCCCTATGAGGAGTGGCTTAGGGAGCTGGGTATGTTTAGCCTGGGGAAGAGAAGGTTAAGAAGGGACATGATAGCCATATTTAAATATTTGAAGGGATGTCATACTGAGGATGGAGCAAGCTTGTTTTCTGCTGCTCCAGAGACTAGGGCATGAAGAAATGGACTCAAACTACAGGAAAAAAGATTCCGCCTAAACATTAGGAAGAACTTCCTGACAGTAAGAGCTGTTTGGCAGTGGAATGCACTGCCTGGGAGCATGGTGGAGTCTCCTTTGGAGGTTTTTAAACAGAGACTAGATGGCTATCTGTCTGGAGCGCTTTGATCAGGGATTCCTACATGGCAGGGGGTTGGACTGGATGGTCCTTGGGGTCTCTTCCAACTCTATGATTCTAAGCAACAATCAGAGGGTGGTCAAGATGGCAAAAGTTATTAATGAGGTTCCTTAAATTTAGAGTATAAAAATTACAGGAATCTCCCACTTACCTGACAGGATAGGGATCCCAGCAGCATCAGAAACAAGCAGAACCCATGTAGGAAACATAAGACAATTACGGTGGCTCGCTTGGGAATACCTGCCTGTGCATGCCTGCCCTCATGGGCTGCTTGCAAAGTCTCAGTCTGCTTGGTGTCTTCCCCTCCCTCTCAGCTCACTTTGCAAGTGCACGTGTGGTCAGTCCCAAGGATGCCACTGTAGGGAAGAACTGTCAAAAAAGTGGATTTCTTGTTGAGTGAATGGAACTTGGTAACTTAATTGTTGAAAGGCAGGGGCTTCCTGTATCGCTGCTTGTGTTATATAGTGTAAGAATATGAATCTTATTACTTTTAAAAAATATTCTTTTTAAAAGTATCATACAAAAAAGCAATGTACATTTTTGTAGCTCGGGAAAGATGGTTTCGAACGTGCATTTTGAACTGTATGAAGCAAGTATTTTTGCTTTTGATTGGTCTCCAGAACACAGGGTAATTGCATGTTCCTTGCCAATCTTAAGAGAGCAACTTGCTTATAAAGACACACACACACCTCATTTTCAACAGCTGGAATTGTAAGAAAATTCCTAAAGAAATAAGACTCATGATAAATAATTTGGCAACTGGCTATCCATGGTCCCATAACAATAGCCTGTTCTTGCTCAACATAGCAATCTTGCTAAAGCTTAAATGCAGAAATTGCATACATACAACATTCTTGCAGCTCTTATCTTAACTATCAATTGGTTTCAAACTTGGGGATAATTAGCATCAAATAAGTTGAGGCCTTGATCATTTAGGTTGCCCTCTGACCAAGTTCAGGCTATATATATTTATGGTATTTTCCCAGTTTTCTGAGGAATCAGGTGTGAAATTTTAGAGCCAGCATGGTATAGTGGTTTGAGTGCTGGAATTTGATTCTGGAGACCAGGGTTTCGGATCTCCACTCAGCCATGACTACCCACTGGGTGGCCTTGGGCAAGTCACTCTCTCTCAGCCTCAAGGAAAGGGAAAGGAAAAAACCCTGTGAACAAATCTTACCAAGACAACCCCATGAAAGAGTCTCCATCAGTCAGAAATGATTTGAAAGCACACAGGAACAAATGTGGTATGTGGCTGAAGAAAGCAGTATTGCAGTGGTGGGGTGTGGATGTGTACTGGATGGGAGTTGGCCCCCAGCCTCTATCCAATGGTCCATTTCTCATGTTAAGGGTATTTTTTGTTTCCTTTGAAGCTTAACAGTGATCCAAAATGAGAACTAAAAGGCAATTATTCTGTTGGCGTGCTGCACTAGTAATTAACAAAGTGGTGGTGAGTGAAGGCAGGCAAAATCTGCCAGCTCCAAACATCTATTTCTGTAGTGCCTTATTGCCTTTACAGCTACTTTGCCCTTGGCCATTTTTCTCCTACTGCCAGTGATGCCATTGAAAGTTTTTAAGCAGAGGTTGTATGGCCACCTCTCAGAGGGTGCTTTAGCTGTAAATTCCTGCTGTACGTCATGGGATTGGATTTAGGATTGGCAGATCAGGATAATCCTAAACCCAAGGCTGCCTACTGTTGACATCACAGAGATGGTGATGTCATTAAGCATGAGGCATTACGTGCCAACCACAATTGCTCAGAGCATGTCATTCAAATAATACACCAAGTCTTAACAAAAGAGAAGATATTTCTCTGGCTGAAAACAAAGTTTCCCAAACTCCACACTGAAAAGGGGAAAAGCCCCTCTTTCCCCACCTCTCTTTTTAACACTTTTGCAAGCTCTGCTTTTAAAAACACATGACATTATGTAGTTAAGTCAAAGAAAGTCTTCCAAGCTTTGTTTTGAACACAAACAATATCTACTCCAAAGCACATTGCAGCAGTGGGGGTCCCAGAAAAAACACACACACACAGAGAAAGGGGAGATTTTCAAGGTAATGCAATTGCCCTGAGGGTCCAAGGGAAGAAGTCCAAGCCCTGAGACCCAGAAGCTGCAGCTGGATTAGATGACCCTTATAGTACTTGTTGGCTCTCTTGCAGTGACAAATGCAATAACTAGGCCCACTGAGATGCCAACTAGCAGCACTGTTTGAGGTGCTTGTCCCCAACAGTAGCTAAAACCAGCAGCGTGCAGAAGCACAGAACCCTCTAGCAGTATTTGGCAATCTGGCACTGACCAACCTTGAAATGAAGCACAAACACTGTTGGATTCTTCCAAAGTCTTGGAGGCTCTTTATCTTGTTGCAGGATATATACAAGATATACAAACACTCCTTTGACATTCTCCAACAGTAAACAGTAACTACTCTCATACACAATCCAACCATCCATAACTCACCTTCTACAACACACCTTCTACAACCCATTCTAACTCTGGGTCTCAGCAGACTGATATACAGTGGTGATTATGCTGTGCTATCACTTGGTATTCCACACCCTTTACAGCCATACATACTATTTTTTTACTTTGATTTAAAGGCACAGTGTTCCAACAGTACCTTCCAACTCTGTGATTCTACTGTGTAGGGTGCCAGCAGGATTCTGATATGTTGCTGTTCTTCCTTTTCAAATGTGTAGCCACAATAGAGTGCTGAGGTGTCCTATGAAGCAGTGGTTCACAACTTTTAGCTCTGCAGATATGTTGAACCTTACCTCTAATGATCAGGGGGCCAAATCCAAATCCAAAATGTGGAAAGCAAAAGGCTAAAGTTTTTCTAAAGCAGTGGTTTTTAACCTTTGAGATATTCCTTCCAGAGCCAAGTAAAAACTTTCTTGTTTTGGCAGACCTTGGCCAATCTTTGCTAACGGCAGTGCTGGGGTATGTGTGACTGTTGTGTATGTGTGTATGTGTTTAGAATTTTAGATGTTTTTAACTTTTTTAGTTGTTTAATTGTGTTTTAACTTTTGTACTTTGCTGATTTTAACAATGTCTTTTTATTGTATGCCACTTTTAGTTCCAAATTGGGGAAAAAGCGGGATAAAAACAAATATGATGATGATGATGATGATGATGATGATGTCCCATCAGGCACTCTGTCAAGGAACCATGATAGCACTGTGATAGAAGCAAAAAGTCCACTTTCCTCCAGGAAGGACATTTACAAGTTTACAAGCATTCTGTTATAGTCCTTCTTGAATCTTTGTTTGTGAAGAAAAGCCAGAGAATTATTATACTGATTATATTTATCATTGTATTGTTGTGAGTGCAGAAAACAATGAGAAGACATGCTCCACGTGCTATTGAATGGTCAACTGTGCATTCCTACAGAAGGCCCTTTACATACAGGCTGAAATGCTTAGGGCTTTTAAAAAAGGAATAAACAGTTGACCATCCAATAGGACGTGGAGCTTGTCTCCTAATTGTTTTCTGCTTGCATACATGCTTTTCAGTACTTTCTTTACCATTGTTGTGAGTGTTACACATTGGTGAAAGCTGATAGGAAGAAAATCAACTCCTTTGAAATGTGGTGCTGGAGAAGAGTTCTGTAGATACTGTGGACTCCTAAAACACACACACACACACACACAAATAAGTGGATCCTAGACTGCCATACTTTGGCCATATGATTGAGAAGACATGACTCACTAGAAAAGACAATAATACTTGGTAAGGGAGAAGGCAGTAGGAAAAGAGGAAGACCACATTACAGATGGATAGACTCAATCAAGGAAGCCTCTTTCCCGAATCCGCAAGACCTGAGCAGGGCTGTTGAGGACAGGGTAACTTGGAGGTCTCTCGTTCATGGGGTCGCCATAAGTCAAAGTTCACTGGATGACAGTTAACAACAACTACAAACACAAAGAGTTCCACTTCCATTAGAAGTGGAAAATCATACGAATACTGTCAATCATAAATTGTAATGATACAGTAAAAACCCCAAAATATACATTTAAAAAAAATGCAGTGGTATTATCATGGGTATTTTTTATTGCTGTGACAAAAATATCTGCGTACCTTCTGAAGTATGTCTGTTGCCCACCCATGACACAGAGTTACATATTCCACTAATTGAGAACATCTGGTGTGGTATCCAGGGGCAAATATGCAGTGATGGTGCTTGGCAACATAAAAACACACCTGACAACTTAGATTGAGATTCAAAAGGCCATAACTTATATTGAATACAGCTGTAGAAGGCTTGGCATGCATGGGATTGGATCCAAGCATTGGACAACTGCCATCATCTCCAAAACACAGCCTGAGTGTCAGGACCAACCTGGAGTGACCAGAGTAGGATGTCATGTGGGTACAAGCTGCTGTGTGGATCCCTCTCCATTTGGGGCGAGGCTTCGTTCCCCTGCCTCTGAGCTGGGAGTGAATTCTGTCACCTTCACCTCCCAAATCTCTTAAGGGGATCCCCGACTGAGTATGACAAGCATGCAGATTTCATCTTTCCCAAGCTAGATGAGTGTGTGCATGCCTTCAAGTTGCCTGTTGACTTATGGTGACCCCATTAATTTTATAGGGTTTTCCTAAGCAACAACTACCCAGAGGTGGTTTTGCCAGTTCCTTCCTCTGAAATGTAGCCTACAGCACCTGGTATTTAAACTATGAATTTTTAAAGTTTATGTATATTTTAAGTTTATGTACAGATGATTTTAATGTGTAAGGTTGCTATGCTTATGTGTTTTAACCTAAGTGTTAAATGCTTGTATGTGCTTAGTTATATATTGTGTTTTAATCTATGTTGTACCCTGCATAAAGCTTTGGGGAGAGGCTGGTAAGAAGTAAAATAATAATAATAATTTGTTGGCTATCCGAGTGCTAACCAGGGCTGACCCCACTTAGCTTTCATGGATGATACTAGATGAGGGCCTCATGCAGAGCCACCCACAGTTATGACTAGAAATAACCATAAGACAGTATAGTAGAGCAAGGTAGGGCGGACGGGAAGATGTTTGACAAAAGGCTGGTTTGTGCCAGTGAGGGCAGTGGTTTTTCTGTTCCCCAGTTGGACCTTGATGAAGTCTACAGGTCTGCCTGGAAGAGCCCACCCCTCAGCCAAACAGGCCACCTCTGATTGGCCAGTTTCCCACCTCAGGAGAGTCAGAGAAAATCCTACTGGACTATGGGAAAGAGATGCTGGCCAGGTGCAGAAAACGATGCCAAGCCTCTGCTTCCCACTTGCCACAACAGATTGCAAAATGGGCTCTCTACTAAGTCTGGGGCTGTTTCTTTTATATGCTCTCACTTCTTGTGGAGTGACCATGAGGCCCAGCAGGCTTGCTCCACATGGTCCATATAGAAAAGAACATGGGTTCTAGCAAAGAGGCAGGATATGTATGGCCTTGCAAATGATGTTGGACTATAATTCCCAGCATCCCTCACAATTAGTTTTTCTGGCTAGAGCTGATAGGAATCCAACAACATTTCCCACAGTCCCTTACTGTTGACCATGGTGGCTCGAGCTTCTGGGAGTTAAAGCCAAAATATCCAGAGGATTGAGTTTCTCCACTCCTGACTTGAAGGCTGATCCTATTTGCTTTATACACATCCTGTTTGCAGTCTTCATGTGCCTACCCCTAGTGTCCTAGAAGAATTAATCACACACTAACAGTACGTGGCCATCTGCACTGCCTACATCATGCTTGATGTTATTTCCATCAGTGCTTCTCAATGGTTTATCTTTCAGATGTTTTGGACTTCAGCTCCCAAAAGGCCCAGCCAGCATAGCCAATGGTCAGGATTTCTGCAGTGAAAAACATCTGTAGGAACAAAGTTTGAGAACAAATGACCTACATATTACAGGGGAGTCGATATAACCGCTCTTCTACTTCCAAGCCTCTTGCCAGCTAAGGATATTATCAGACAGGAATGAAAAAAGCATTCCTGTCCCACAATCTCCACTCCCACCCTTGTCCTGCCCCGACCCACCACAATCACCCTCCCCACCACACTTACCTTGCCTAATGTTGTTCTAGCAACCCAGGAGTGAATAGAGCTCTATTGGAGCTCCCTTCACTTCCTGTATTGAAATCCTGCAGATTCTCGTGAGAAGACGCAAGCATGAGAAATTAAAAAATAAAAATATAAATAACCAAAAAAGAAAGTGTCAGCAAGCACAAAAACACATTTTAAAATGTTAAGTTAACCTGGGGAGGGCCATAAAAAGTGTGTCACTTATCTGGATGTCCTGATCTCACCCAGAAGTGTTCTGGCAGGGACCCCCCATTGATGCTAGGATCTCGCCAGCGAAAATGGGGCACCTTATCACATGCATGGAAATCCATGACAGAAACGGAACGGGGGGATCTACTGATGGCTTCTCCCATCAATAAAAAGCAGCACTGGCAGAATGGGAGCAGAACAGGTGCATAACAAGGGGGGACAACATCATCTGATAAGGGAGCCCTTTTGTGATCTCCTGGCATTCCTGTAATGTCACTTTAAACACGTCTGATAATCTCCTTAGTGTATATATGAACCTGGTTTAGGGTCATTGGTTCTCAATGATTTTATACATGCACACACTCATCAAACATAGTGGCTTCTCCTTTATTTTTCACATGGTGGACACTTCTCTGATATACGGTATTCCCCCAACTGTCGCATCACAGTCAAAACAAAGATTTAACCCATATACCAGAAAGTTAACCTTTTTTTCTTCCTTTTTTTCAGCATGCAAAGGGATCTTGTAGCACCTTTGAGACTGACAAAAAGAAGTTGGTAGCATAAGCTTTTGTAGATTTAAGTCCACTTCATCAGATGTACAGTACATTTTTTTCAGTTGTGCTTGGACATGGTCATTCTTCAATCTCTCCCACTGAGGGGATCCAGTTAAAGGATGCATTTGTGACCCCCACCATGTCATCCAAAACCCTCCCTGAAGAAACTTTTAACTCTGCCTCAAAAGATCTGGCCTAAAACCGACTTCTGACACATTCTTCCTGATTAGCTTAAGTTTCTAAAAATAAAATATTTTAGTAAAAGTAATTTTTGGCTCCAGACCAGAAACAGAATGCAGGACAGATTAGCATAGCAGCTTATTTAAGAGTATCATATTGCTCTCTCTTTCTTTCCCTGTGTGTTTCCTTTCTACTTTCACCCTCACCCTGCTCTTATTTACCAAGTACATTCTTAGCTTCTGAAATGGTGACTTGGTGGGATGGGAGAACAGGGAGTTTCATTTCCCACTTGGGGTCTGAATCTTATGTGGGAAACATAGAATTTGTTTGCGTTTGGCATTGCATTAACCCCTTTTCTGTTTTTCGTTGCAGGGGCAAAAAACCCCAACAACACTAGGCTAAGGATTGCAGTGCTCTGTGGAGAATACAATAAATGGCACACCAGCAAATGGAGTGGAAAAGAATGCCAAGGTTGTCACTCCCCATCAGTGGTTTGGATGGATTTCCTCCTCAGAGAAACATTTAGAGTGCTTGAGGCTAAATTGTGCACAGGCAACAGGTGGTTTGCTTTACCAAAGGGCATGTGTAATGCTTAAATGAATGAGAGCCAAGTTCCAGCAGATGTGCTACAGCTCACTCGACTTGGTGGAAGGATATTTTTCATGTTATGTGTGGAAAAGATCAGTAACCCTGGTTCATTGGAAGAGGTCCTGGTCACAAAATCACCATTAGCAAATGAGTCATCCTAGTCACAGAGCAAACCACTGTGGGCTTCTTGTGAGGCGCATGCTAACAAAGGCACCCCAAAGAAGGAGCTGAACGTTTGTTTGGAAATTTAGTCAGACTTCAGCACTTCACTGCCCACATTACCAATCTGCTAAGGCAAATAACTTGCAATGGAATCCTGGATGTACTCCAGCCTGACTGATTTGCCTGTATTTTAATGTGTGCTTATGGCCCTAATCCAGATGCTCATTCAAATTGCTCTAAAACAGAGCTGGACAAAGTGTGGTCCTGAGGCTGCACATGGCCCCCAAGACCATTTTTAGCCTCCAATCCCCTCAGACCACCCTATTTCTGAAGAAGTAAAAAAGGTGACTGAATTGCCTTCTGGAAGCTTTCTAGAAGCAGCAATCTACACTTTAAAGAGGTCAAAGTTCAACTCTTTTAACATTTTTTAAAACTCAGGTTTTTTTCAAACTGAAAAAAGGAGGAACTTCCAATCTATTCTACCATTTCCCCCTACTTCTGGTAGTCTTTGTGGTCCCTGCAGATTCCTAGGGCAAAAAACAGCTTCCTAGACCTGTCAAAGTTGCTGGTCCCTGCTGTAAGAAATGAATGGCAATTGCAACCCACCAACCATTTGGCTGTGGGAGGACTAAGGGTTCACCCTTCTGTAACATCTAGAGGGTGATATTTTTCCCATTCTTGTGCTACTGTTATGCGAGTACAACCCTGACAGCACAATCAGCTGCAAGTGTGATCTATACAGAACCTTTTCTGAGTGATATTCTTCCTCCAGTTTATATGTGGATGTTGCATGTGCAGAATCCTCCTATTGTACACAGGGGATTCCTAAAGTAATGTTGACACTCAAGGTTTACTGTCTCCTCTTGGTTGTATCCTTGGTGCATGATGTGCATATTTGCAAAACACTTTGAAGGGAAAGGCTAGATCTATGCTTGAAGGCTAAAAGATCCAAACGTGTACAGTTGGCCCTCCAGATCTACAGATTCTGCATTCTGATTTGAAAAATTTCTTTAAAAAAACTCCCAAAAGCAAAACATGCTGTTTGCCATTTTATATAAGGGATGCCATTTTACTACACCATTGTATTATTGTTATTGTTGTTGTTGTTGTTGTTATTTATTTTCTATAGTGTAATCAATGTACATGGTGCTTTATAAGAAAAAGAACAACAAAACAGTTCCCTGCCCTCAAGCTTACAATCTAATGAAGACATGATACAAAAGGAAAGGGGATAGTAGTAGAGGAAGGGATTAAGTCTAGTATTCTCTTCTCTCCTTCCTTGGCCAGGGTAATGGCAGTTGGGATGGAGGGAGAGCTGTTCTGTTTCTGGGCCAAGGCAAGATGGAGTTGTGCCTGCTTTAGCTTCTCTCTCTCTGTATATAATGTATATACATTATTGTATATAATGGGACTTGAGCATCCACCGATTTTGGTATCCACAGGGGTGGTGGTGGTCCTGGAAATAAAATCCAGAGGATCATAGAATCATAGAGTTGGAAGAGACCACAAGGGCCATCTAGTCCAACCCCCTGCCATCTAGGCATACCCAATCAAAGCACTCCTGACAGATGGCCATCCAGCCTCCGTTTGAAAAACTCCAAAGAAGGAAAGTCTACCACATTCCAAGGCATCACATTTCACTGCTGGACAGCTCTTACTGTCAGGAAGTTTTTCCTAATGTTTAGGTGGAATCTCTTTTCCTGTAGTTTGAGTCCATTTCTCTGTGTCCTTGTCTCTGGAGCAGAAGAAAAAAAGCTTGCTCCATCCTCAGTATGACACCCCTTCAAATATTTAAACATGGCTATCATGTCACCTCTCAACCTTCTCTTCTCCAGGCTAAACATATTAAGGTATATCAAGGGCCCACTGCATTATGCAAGTAATTGCATTCATAGCCCTGAACTGTGCACAAGGTAGTTACGACCATGCAGCCTTACCTTTTAATCCACTTGATGACAAGACACCAGCTGCTTCTCAGCGCTGAATCCAGAATTAGAGGGGAGAGTCTGCAGTGCAACATCATCTTTTGGAGCAGGAAATGCCAGCAGGGGATGTTTGGGAAGCAAGAGCAGAAAATAAGGGAACATTTTGCAAAAAGTACAGGTAACACCAGCTCGAGGTTGAGGGCACATACCACAGAAGGTATCAGGAGGAAAAGATGGCATAAGTGGGGAGTGGGAAAACACAATTTGAGGCAATTACTGTGGTTTTGAGTCAGAGAGGGGCTTGCATCAAGAATGAATGGTCTGATCTGATTTTCAGTGTAGATTGACAGTTGTTTTCATCTGTCACAACCATGCTTAGTGCTATTCCAGTAAGGGAGATGTCCCAGTGTCTGGCTCAATTGTATTGGCTAGTCTCAGTTGGTAGCCTGAGGATAAGGTTCCTAGGCCACGTTCAGCTTGCCCATCTTGGCTTATTACACCAAATAAGGAAAAAATGACTGGCTGAACCCAGAAGGCTGTAAATTCCCGGCAATCAGGCATCTTTTGGAACAGGAGGTATAACAACTATAGCAAAGGTGAGCAAAGTGTGGCCCTTCAAATATTGTTGGAGTGCAATGCCATTGCTCCCTCAGCACTGGCTCTGCTGGCCTGGGCTGATGGGACTGGCAATCTAACATCTGGTGGCCGTACGTTGCCCATGCTGAACTATGTTGTTGTTGTGTGCCTTCAAGTCATTTCTGACTTATGGTGATGCTAAGGCAAACCTATCACAGATTTTTCTTGGCAAAGAATTTGTTCACAGGTTTGCCATTACCTTCCTCTGAGGCTGAGAGAAATGTGACTTGCCCAAGATCACCCAGTAGGCTTCTATGGCCGAGCAGGGATTCGAACCCTGGTCTCCCAGTGGCTTAGTCCAACACTCAAACCACTACAATGTTAGCTATCCTTACACCCCCTCCTTCGAATAATTCAGAATTCTTCATGTGGTCTAAGGTAGACCAGAGGGGACCACAGATAGGGTCAAATGGAGGTCACTAGGACCTATGCAGATGTCATGGAAATCCCCCAACAAACACTCCCATGACAAGATTAATGCTAAAATCATTAGTCAAAGTTGTTAAGGAGGAATGTGCTAATCTTCCCTGGACACACGTGGCAGTGAGTCATACTCCAAAAACATACCTGTTATCCCGACTCATCCCAGCAAATATCTTTCCTTGCACCTCTCCTCTCCACAATACAGAGGCTGCCACAAACCCATCAACCTTAGGGGTTGTCTAAATGGCGAAAATACTCCTCACAGAATGTGAGGAGAATATGATCTGTCTCAGTGGGATTCTGCATCATTTTGATGTATTGGGAAGGAGGGGGGCCAAATCCACCCTTAACGTCTCAGGAAAAGCCTTTGCCCTTTTGAGGGGAAAATGCGCAATCCTACTCATTGGGACAAGCAATTCAATATTTGATTTGCTTTTCCTATATAAGCAGAGGTTGAAAGCTGATTGGTCAGATGTGCACGGGGTAGAGCTTGCTAACAATGCAAGTGCCTGAGTGAGTGCTAAGGTGATAAAATGGGGAGGTTTTGTTTGCTTTTCTGTTAAAGTGAAAGGTTGCTCTTTCATACCTTCGATAGTTTTTTTAAAAAACCTGTCCAACAGTGGTAAATTGAGGTTAGTAAAAATGTGATTTGCAGGCATGCCCATTTGCACAGCAAACATGGATAGCTTTGCATGCCTGCAATCCGCTAAAAAAAGCCTGTTAAGACAAATAGCAGCTGCTGCAAATTGCCATTACCACAGAGCAATCCACATTTCTTGCCTCATATAGACAAGTCCTTAATGTCTCAACCATTAGCAGCAATCAACGAAGCTGGCGTTTCCTTTGTTTAACTATGGTAAACCTATCTAAGCATTGTTTTTCACTCAGACTAAGGGTACGATATTGGATATACCATATATTCCAGCATATAAGATGACCTTTGAACCCCCCAAAAATATCCTCCAAAATCAGGGGTCGTCTTATATGCCAGATACATTTTGCTTCACCCGCCGTCCGGTCTCCTGCCTCTTCGTTCCCTTTGCAAATGGAGCAAAGAGGCAGGAGATCAGGCGGGGTGTGTGTGAGGCAAAGTGTTTACCGGTTCATTTGCCCCCCTCCTCTGCCTTCTCCCCCTTTGGGGAGGAACCAAAGACAGAGGAGGGGAGTGAACATTGCGGTTCCTGGAAGGTGGAGGAAAGGGGTGAATCCAGTGGTTTGCAACGGCGAAGGGAATAAAGACTGAGGGAAGGGGGGGTGGACGAGGCAAACTGGGTATAGTGGTTTGCAATGGTTTGCAACTAGTGGTTTTCAGACGGAGGGCCCATTCCCTCTGTCTTCATTCCCTTCCAAAGGGAACGAACACATAGGAGATTGAGCAGCGGCCGAGGCAAACCGGGTACGTTCGCCCCTTTCTTCCACCTTCCTGGAAGGTGGAAGAAAGGAGTGAATCCAGCGGTTTGCAATGGCCGCCCCCCCTTCCCCCCATCTTCATTCCCTTCGTGAAGGGAATAAAGATGGAGGAAAGGGGTGGAGGATGAGGCAAACTGGGTATATTCGCCCCTTTCTTCCACCTTCGAGTCAAGGGTGACTGAAAGGTGGAAGAGAGGGGCGAATGCCACGGTTTGCTATGGACGCCACCCATCACCTCCATCTTCATTCCCTTCGCAAAGGGAATGAAGATGGAGGGAATGGGCAGTGGCCGAGGCAAACCGGGTTCATTTGGCCCCCTCCTCTGCCTTCACCTCCTTTGGGGAGCAACCGAAGGAGGAAGAGAGGGGCGAATGTAGCGGCTGGCTGGCTGGAAGAGCCCTGCCAGCTGATCCTGTTCGCTTTCCCAACTCATGAGGAGATCCTCGTGAGATGGGAAACAAAGAGGATCCGCTGGCAAGGCTCCCCCAGCCAGCCAGCCAGCCAAATTTGGGGGTGGTCTTATACAGCGAATATATGCCAAACTCTATATTTTTACTTGAAAATTGGGGGGTTGTCTGATACACCCAGTCATCTTATACACCGGAATATATCGTAAATAGTACCCTCAAATAATAGCCATGTGTGCTACAGCTGGACACCGTCACTCTGCTGGACTGCTGTACCACCCTTAGCTCCAAGTCTGAGTCCTCCATTGCTGCACAAACCTCTGCTCTTCAGGACTGGTAAATATAGCCCATTCTTCCCAAATCTATTCCTCTATCCCAGTATTTCTGCCTTGACTCTTAGTTAGCCTTGTGTGGTTGCCTTGTGAGCTTGAGTGCATGTGTGAATGCTTCTGCGAGTATTTTCTAATAAAAACCATTTCTATTTCATTTTGGCTTAGAGACCCCTCAGTGACTACTGCTATACACAGGTGTAAGATCCTGTAAGTTACCCAACTTCTCGCAGCCATACCTTTGAGCTAATTTAAATTCCCCAATTTAATATTATAATTTTAGTGTCACGAGTGGGTCCGCACGAACACCACACATTCGGGTAACAACACCAGACTGGACTATAGGCTGGTTGATCAAATTCCCTTTCCTGGGATTGCATACTGAAGCTGTTCATCAGCTTCAAACACTCTTTGATCAAAATGGTAACACAGCTTGTTGTTGTGTGCCTTCACATCATTTCCAACTGTTGGCAACCATATCACAGGTTTTTCTTGGCAAGATTTGTTCAGCGGGGGGCGGGGGGGGGTTGCCTTTGCCTTCCTCTGAAGCACAGAGAGTGTGACTTGCCCAAGGGCACCAAGTGGGTTTCCGTGGCCGAGCAGGGATTTGAACCCTGGTCTCCAAAGTTACAGTCCAGTGCTCAAACCACTATACCATGCTGGTTCTTGTAACACAGCTAGCATTGGTAAAATGCAACCAATATTAGTAGTAGTTAGAACTATGTCTACAGATAAACATTTTAGCTTCCTAAGTTAGATATACTGGTCTTATTTTTTTTTTAATTAATCAATGTAGGTTAGCTTTTTGCTGTTGCTGGAGGAACATAATGAGGGATAGAGAAGGCACCTTTTTATATTGCTGTTAATGGCAACAGGATTCTGAAGCAGATGTTAGCACTGCAAAGAGCCTTTTGTTTTATTTTTGGCTATTCTGCATCTGGGGGAAGATCAGCCAACAAAAAGGTGAGACAAAGGGCAGTCAGCACCAGGTATGCCAATTTATGTCTATTAAGGGTTGCTTGCCAGTTCTTCAGTAAGTCCTTGCTCTTGGTTCCTTTTAACAGCAACTTGATCTGCAGCCATTAGGAGGTGATAATACTTATCCTCCATGCCATGAAAACTTTAACCTACTGGCTTCTGGAGATGAAGCTACTGTTAAAAGCGCAGGAACATGCTTAAGTCATTCCACCCAGCTCATTTGCGAAGCCTATAATATTATGCCAGCAGAAAGATGTGAGCCATTGCCAGTGAGCCTGAGGTTGGTTATTGCTGTTTGGAACTGCATTAGTGAAGAAGCAGATCTTACACTTCAGGCATCACTAAAGGGTAGAGAATATTTGACTCATAGC
This sequence comes from Gambelia wislizenii, assembly GCA_030847615.1. Classification (NCBI taxonomy): domain Eukaryota; kingdom Metazoa; phylum Chordata; class Lepidosauria; order Squamata; family Crotaphytidae; genus Gambelia; species Gambelia wislizenii. The sequence goes on from JAUMIR010000004.1 coordinate 297,715,830, forward strand.
ACTATATAGCTGTAATCATACCTTATATTTAATGTTGCAGAAACAAACATGACTGGAACATAAGAATGTAAAGCTACCAATAACCAGTGTTTTACACAAATTACTTTGCTAGATTACAATTCCCAGAACCCCCAGCCAGCATGGGAAGGGAGCTGGGAGTTATAGTCCAAAAAAAGTAACTTTGCTGAGCTGTGTTTATGACAGAACAGATGAACTGACTCTGAACGTAGCTACTGCAACTTTAATGCTATATGTGTGTGAAGTGGCACATGACACTTGTTTCAAGGGTTAAGTAATGGCTTAAATTTTTCTGCTCCCATTAGGAAAAAGCTGAATGTATTGGCTTTCACTTCCAGTATATGTATATTCCCTTGCCAGTCCCCCAGTTACAAGAGTTCAGTCTCTGCAACAAACATCAGCTGCCCTAAATGAATCTGCTAGTAGATGCCACTATAATTCTTGTCCCCCCAGTGCAAACACCCTGCTAGTTGATAGTTGTCCTAATGAGAACTCTTGTTACCTATAGGTACATAACTATGGAACAGCACATTTCTTTGAGTGGTTCAGTACATCCAGAAATACACTAAAACTCTGTATGTCTAATAAAGACAGGGAAAATAGATCATGTGTGAAAAACATTAGTATTATATGAAATCTGCTGGCAGATAGTAAATGCACAAAAAACATTCTGAAATTTAGTTGGCCTCTGAAGCACAGATGAGCTGTATTCTTTGGGGAAAGTATATTAAGCACCTTAAATAGAATTGGCAGATTTCTGCCCCATCATCTTGCCTTTGTGGAGTGGAACAGGGGGAATCATCTAGATGTTGCTGGATTCCCAAGTTTCAGCAGCCCTGGCTAGCATAGCCAATGGTGAGGAATGCTGGGAGCTGTAGTCCAATAACAACTGGAGAGGGGATAAAGATTTCCATGCCTGTTTTATAGAATCTGTCAGGATTGGATTCCTTTGCTCCTGCCGTTTCCAGGAGCAGGTTTTTCCTGTGGCCTTGGTTTTCCTGTGGCCTTGGTGTATAATAGGCCTAGCAGTTTGTGTGAGAGATGTACGGGTAACTTTAGATTTTCCTTGGGTTTTTTTCCGGGCTGTGAGGCTGTGTCCTAGAATAGTTTCTTTCTGACGTTTTTCCTGCATCTGTGGCTGGCATCTTCAGAGAATGGTTGGGTAGGAGTGTATGTGCAGTTTATATGCTGTGTACCCCTTGTTGGGGAGTATATGTAAATTTGTGTAATTGAATGGTTAGTTTCTGGGTATAGAAATGCAAGGTTCATTAGTGTCTATTTGGCTAATGGTTGGTTGATGGGCCATTATCTGCTGGACTCCCCCTGTCCCTGGGTGGAATTCCTTTGTATGCATAGGGAAGCTATTGAAATCCATAAACACCTGGACAACTTCAACAGGAAAGAAGAAACCTTAAAAGTAAACAAAATCTGGCTTCCAGTTTTGAAGAACGATAGAATAAAAACTCAACACTTACAAAGGAATTCCACCCAGGGACAGGGGGAGTCCAGCAGATAATGGCCCATCAACCAACCATTAGCCAAATAGACACTAATGAGCCTTGCATTTCTATACCCAGAAACTAACCATTCAATTACGCAAATTTACATATACTCCACAACAGGGGTACACAGCATATAAACTCCACATATACTCCTACCCAACCATTCTCTGAGGATGCCAGCCATAGATGCAGGCAAAATGTCAGAAAGAAACTATTCCAGATCACGGCCTCACAGCCTGGAAAAAAATCCAAGGAAAATCTATGGATGCCGGCTGTGAAAGCCTTCAACTTTACAGTGTATGGGTAACTGTTTGGTGTTTGCCTGGGAAAGTAGAGATAATGATGCATTTGCAATTAGCGGTTTTCTAAAGCCTCGGAAGAAGGTGGTTTTGGTTTAAGGAATGCTTGATGACTAATGATATTTCAGCCCGTCAGATCTGGATGACTGTAAAATGCTTTTAATTTAGAGTGTATCCATTAGACTGCCATTTGACTTTGTATTATATGCTTCCTGAATTTCTACAAATAAAGTTTTCTGATGGACTCTGGAATTTGTGCTGTATGAGTTTGGGAAAACAGATACCTGACAGAATACTTTCAAGGGCTATTGCAGGCAAATTCATAGAAATCACTATGTATATATAGCTTAGGTTGAATTTCTACAACTAGCCTTCCATCCCAGTATATATGGGGTGTTCACACAGTGTCTGGAACTTGGAGGAATAACTTTTCCAAGCTTCTGACACTGTCAATACAGCATTTAATAGATAATCAGAGTTGTCAGCTCTAATAATCGGTTGGGTTTGTAAGAATACAAACCAGACCAGATCTCATGTCTATTCAAGTGGCCCCAACTGTCCCCATAACCAATGGTGATTACATACAGTTCCCCACTTCCTCTCCAGCCCATGAGTTTTAAGAAGCCACTTGTTTTTTATTTCCTCTTGCTCAATGAATATGTCTTTGAAACCAATGAACCATGAGCAGAAAGAAAGTAAGTCCTCAGTATTGCTCTGCAAATGCTTATGACAGTTCTCAAGCTTGTGTAAGAAGTTCTGCAAACTTTTCTCACATCATCTGTGAGATGCAAAGCATTGCTTGGATGATATGGGTACAGGATTGAGAAGAGGTAAATATCCCAGATTATTCAAAACTACCTACAGTACCCAGCTTTATTTGAAAGAATCATTCACCACTGTTAATGATGGTTCAGGTTTGACAGCCTTGGAAGAGAAGTGCCTACTTCCTTGGGTGCTCAAAAATTCCTAATGTTGGGCATCAATTTTAGCTGTACTTGAACATGGGCCCATTCACACTACATGATTATAGCACTATGATTCCACTTTAAATACCATGGCTGCATCCCATGAAATCCTGGGGTCTGTAATTTGGTGAGGCACTAGAACTCTTTGACTGACAATTCTAAGTGTTTGTCTCTCAAAAGCAAATCCTAGGATTCCATACGACTGAATCATGACAGTTAAAGTGAAATCATAGTGTTATAACTGCATAGTGTGAATGGTTCCAGATCTGTGATTCCGAGCAACTGCAGATCATCACGTCCTATACGCCTCCGCAGACCTGGAGGACCACTGTTTTCACATGATGTGACTGGCTGCCAAATATACAATTTTGTATGAATAAAAATATAATTGGTCTTCCCCACAGGGAACCCCAAAGTGAATTTTGAATATACCACATATTTCATATGTTAAGTCTGACCATCCAAACATACCCTCCAAATTTAGTGGAAATATGTCCAGCTGTTTTCACATGATGTGACAAGAAATATAAAACAGACAGAAGCTTAATTATATTTATATAGAGAGGGATGGACTAGATCCATTAAGGTAATTTTCCAGAGGGGTAGTCATCTTAAGTCTGTTAAATCAAAAACTGCAAAGCATTTTTATAGCACCTTACAGACTATCAATTCGTCATCACCACGATGTGAACAGTCTTGCAAATTGATGGTAAGACTTTATGCCAGTTAAGAAATGGATTGATGGGTCCATGAAAACTAATATGCCTTAAGAAAAGTGTTAGTCTCTACTGTATGCATGGCCAACTTATCCCACTGACCTCAACAGGACTACTTTTATGCTATGGCATCAGGCATAACTGCTTTGCCCTCTGCACTGTATTCCAATGAAATGGAAATCAGTGAGACTGTTTGCAGCAAGCGATCAGCATGTGAACCAGCTGTAGCTCTGTCTCAGCACACAAACCATTTGGCTGTAGAAAAGCAAGCAATCACCAAAAAGGACCATTGCACAAGGTTCCTTTAATGACTGCTTGCTTCCCTCCACCCCAAGCACAATAGCTGGCTTAGGTTGCAACCTATTTGTGATAGTCAGGGGATCCCCAAAGAGGATTAAATAGCCATAAGAGCTGTCAGAATAAAATAACTTGACACATAATGAACATGTGTGATAAAAGGGTGGTGTTGAATATAAGGCCAATAAATGGAAGGTTTTTCTTGTTAACTGGAATATAAGATGCTCTTTTCTCTTAGCTTTGAGTCTTCACAGAGTCACCTTCGTTATATAAAGAGCCGTAGGATAAGCTGTTTGAGTCTGGTTGTATTTTCTGCTTCATCTTCTTCCCTATGGGATTAAAATGAAAAAATAATGTGAAAAAAATGCTTAGAGCAAGTATGACAAATCAAATCTAATAGGTTTAATTGTTTCCCCCTTAAAATGTTTCTCACCACAAGAATCACTTTGTTTTTCTATGATACACTGTGGCAATCGGCTGGAAATAATTCATGATCATTTCTTTTAAAAAATCGAGTGGAAATAGGAAAATAAATTAAGTGAAAATCATTTTTTATTAAAAACGATAGGAAGAGGCACATGATGTGGTTTTTCTCTTCAGTCATTCCATTAATGGATGGTTTTCAACTGCATGACTAAGGATGACAGGCAAAATATTTCCAGGATCAAAACTTACCAGGAATGTGTCCATAGTCGATATAAAAGCTTGTCAAACATTCCTTGCCTCTGTTCCTGGTCAGTATAAATACACCAACAAATGACAGAAAACACCTGTAGAAGCATTGGCAAATTAATGAAAACATGTATCACCATCCCTTGTATTAGAAGCAGACTTTTGGGTAAAGAGAATAGATACAATGACCTCAACCTCTTAGGGTTCCTTCAGACATTGCCTTTATGATTTTGAAGCTAGACTGTACCCCAGTAATGTTTGGAGATTTAGGTTATATATGGGAAGAGTCCAAGGACTGAATGACTTCACTTTTTGGATTACCATAGCTATGCTGGCTGGGGCACTTTACATGGGACACGTCTGGGACATGTAATCCAAAAAAGTAAATTTTCCAACCTATGTAGAAGACTATGATACAGTTCCTTCCACAGGCCTAAGATCTGTGTCCAGATAAGAGAGAAAGGAAGACAGCAAGTCCTTTGATGTAATCCATAAGCCCCACCCTAATTCCTACTAAATCATAGCCTGTCCCTGCCAAGCGCAGCTGTGTTCTCAATATCATGGCCTCAATGCTGATGATCCCTGCTTGCTCAAGGACAGCAACATTTGTCACATAGTCAGTCCAGTGTATATTTAGGATTGTGCATAAACAGCACTGATGAAAGCGTTCGAAGAGTTGTAGGTGGTGGCGATAGGTGACCCATGTTTCAAATCCATAAAGGAGAACAGACAGTACAATGGCTCTATACACACTAATTTTTGTGCTTCACCTCAGGTGTTTATTATGCCAGGCTCTTTTGTGAAGTCTTCTAAATGCGCTATATGCCTTTGCTAAGGACCATCGCCTCCCCAAAATAGTACTCTACGGTGAACTCGCCATGGGTCAGAGTAAGAGGGGTGCTCCAAAAAAACGATACAAGGACTCCCTGAAACAACATCTCAGGCTCGGCCAAATTGATCACCAACAATGGCCCGCCCTGGCCTCACATCGGGAGGCATGGAGACGCACTATCCACAATGCTGCAGCCTTATTTGAGAACTCACGCCAAACAAGTCTTGAAGAGAAACGACAACGCAGAAAGAATCACAACCCAGAAACATCACCCAAGGAGACCTTCTGCTGTGCTTTCTGCAATCGGACTTGTTTATCTTGGATTGGCCTTTTTAGTCATCAGCGCGCTTGCAGAGAGCACGGGATGAGTCCTTCCTGAATCTTTGTTTGCGAAGAAAAGCCAGAGAGAGAGAGAGAGAGAGAGAGAGAGAGTCTGTCCCAGCAGCCTTCTAAAACTTTGTTAAGTGGGCTATTACAGAAGATAAGGAGACCAGGCCCCGTCTGGCCACCCTATTATGAAAACTATTGGCCTAAATCTTCTGGTGTTAGTGAAGCAAGGAAGCAGGGACACATCTGTAATACCCAGCATGTAGAAAACATTAGAACAGGTTCCTCCCCGCTCAACCCATGCCATTCTCAGAGATGCACTTTTATGGAGAAACATCATCATAACTTGTATGGTACAATGCTTTAGCTGCTGACCAGTGTTATGACCATTTTCCTTCTGGATAGCACTGGATAACTTGAGAGAAGTGCTCACTGCTGAAACAAACCATTGTGTATCCCACAAGGAGCAGCTTCCATTTTGCTTGCAAACTGATTTTTTTTGTAGGGGTCATATTGCAATGGTTCTAGTTCCATTTCTTGTTATTCACTAAATGGGTTCTCCAGAAACCCTGGTAGGGATTCTGGAGAAGTGCTGTTTCGAATATCAACATGACATCCGAGGTTGTATTTCTTCTACAGCATGAGAAGCAGTAGCCACAAAAGCAAACACAGATTGCTCCAGTGCAGCAACAGATTGACTTGGTCATACACACAATGGTCTTTGGAGTCTTGCCTTTTTTAACCCTCATGCATCAAGACAGGAAATTTTAATTCCCCAGGGTCACACTTTTGTTGCTGAATCCACACAGAACAAGATCCAAAATGTAGACATTCTATAGCATTCTTGCCTGCACAGTTGTAAATGTTGGCCGACCTCCTGTATCAGTTTCATAACTATGTAAACATAAAATAGTCTTAGTTTCACTTCTTGTTATTCACTAAATGGGATCCTCAGAAACCCTAGTAGGTTTCTGTGGACAAGCTACATAAATTTAGCTATGAATGACGAAGGAACTGATCCCTGAAGTCCACCCTAAACTGCAGGAAGTTGCTCTGAGCAATGGAGGTCCATAGAGCAGTGGAGTTGGGGGCTTCAGGATGATGCTGGCAGCCCCCTCCCATCGCCAAGCTGCAGTGTGACAAGGAGGAGCAGTGTTGAGAGGTGGGAGGGGGCTGACTGTCTCATCCTGAAGCATCCTGCTCGACCATGCTGCAGATCTCCATAGCTCAGAGTAGTTTCCTGGAGTTAAAGGGGCATTTATGATCGTGGCAACAGTGCCATATTTGTGAGTATGCAGCACAGGTGAATGCAGGGTAGTTATGGATCCATAACTCTAGGTTATGAATCTGTCCCTGCAATGCAGAATGCTAGCCAAAATTCCCAGATTTCAGTCCTATGTCATGTGAAGATTTTTGTTTTGTCTTTATAAACCAAAAATAGAAGGAACAAAAATGTCCTAGAAAAATGTGTTATTTTTGCCATGGGCCCTGTGTGTGTCATTTTGTTGTTGTTGTCCAAACCAATACAATACATTGAAATAAAAACTGCTCATGCTGATTTTCAGTGAATGATCCATGATGCAGCAAAGCAGATGTGGGGTGCTCTGGCTGTTGGTAGATTGGTCCCATTTGAGGAAAACTGAGATTTCTTCCATTGGAAATATAATTGGGAATGCTAAACCCTAACTCTAAGCACACATCCCCAAGTCCCCATGCTAAGCCTCATTACACTGGAATCCTCAGAAAATTTCCCACAACTTACACAATGCATTTTCTTTAAATATCATGGAGCATAAGCAATAACATTAACACATTTAGCACAAACCTGAGAAAATTTTTCCAGTGGTCATACTTACCCAAAGAAAAACATGAAACCACTCAGCAAGCCTGTGTCTTGGAATTCCTGATAAAATATGGCCCCTGGGTTAAGACAATATCATCTCTTGAATGGCAAAAATTTGACAGTAACCAAATTCATTTTATTCTTAATCAACAAAACTAAACAAAAATGAGTACTTTATCATATTTAAGGCAGGTCTATCCAGATGATTTTAAAGTGTGAATTTTAAATTGTGTGTTGATTGTTTTAAAATGTTTTGGTTTTACTTGTTCTTTTAAATTGATATATGTTTTTAATTGATATGTGCTTTTAACCAATGTTATGTTTAGGTGTTAATTTGTTGTCCCCCACCTTGATCCATAAGGAGAGGTGGGTAAGAAATGATGATGATGATGAGAATAAGAATAGGCTGATAGGCTTGGCTCAAAGGAGACCCTTCTGTGTGGCTAGTGAACTAAAGAGGTCAGTTTCTCTTTCCGGCTGCAGTCCTTGTGCTGCCTGTGCTGCAAATAAATAAATAAATAAATACATAAATAAATAAAATCCAGACAGTTCCCTAACCTGCCAAATAAGAGTTTTATGGGCAGAAGAAGCTGTGGTGGGAATGGGCAAGCTGAAAAAGCTGTTTTAAAAATGCAGGTGGTCCTGTGAATCTTAGCCATACCACCATCACGACTACATATTCATCATCATCATTACTACCAACACTTCTACCACCATGATGGTCATACTTATTCCTTAGATGGGAAAACATCTAATTTCTTACCATCCTTGGGAAAGATACTTTCTGAGCAAGGCAATGGCCATGCTGGCTGGAGGATTCTGGGCACTATAATCCAAAAGTAGTTTTGTTTTTTTTTTTGTTCCCTGTCTTTAATATAAGGCATGATTCATTCATTCATTCATTCATTCATTCATTCTTTTGCCAGTACAAATTAGGGCAGGAAAATTAGGGCACCTTTATTTCATACTTTAAAGCCCTACATGGTTTTGGTCCAGGTTACTTATGGGATTGCTTTCTCCCATATAATCCACCCTGTCCACACAAATCTTCAGGAGAACATTTACTTCAGTCAGCCAGGACAAGGCTGGCAATTGTTACCCAGATGACATTTTCTTCATCCATCCCCAAACTATGGAACGAGCTGCCGAAAGAGATTCAACAGCTGCCTATGCTGTCTGAGTATAAAACACCACTAAAGATGTGTCTTTTATGGCAGGCTTATCCAGATGATTTTTAAATTATGAATTTTAAAGTTTGTATTGATTGTGCTTATTTATTGTTCCTCACCTTGATCCATAGGGAGAGGCAGGTAAGAAATAACAATATATTTGTTCTTGTGATTGTGCTGGTGGTGATGACGATGATTAATCATGGAACATGAACTAGGGAAGAGGGAAGCAATATGGCAGTGCAACAGGATGCCCGTCAGTTTCAGTCCCATAGATAACATGGAAATAAATTATGACTGAAATGAAAACTTAGTTTATTAACTCTCCCATTATATTGACTAAAACAGCCTTCCCCCTTGATTTGGGGTACTCCAGAAGTGTTGGAGTGCAACTCCCAACATCCCCCAGCCAGCCAATGATTTGGATTAAGGGCTGATGTTTGAATTGCTATGCCAAATTTCATGCTGATTAGTCACCCATCTTAAAGAAATGGAGTGCTAAGCTTCAGATCCGGCATAACCTTACTGACTTTAATCCTAGAGTGGCTTGGCCAGAATAATGACTGTGGATAAGAGCATATGCTTGTTTCTGTCGCTTACAGCTTGTTATTCCATTTTACTAAATGCCCAGTAATTGCATGTAGCTGGCAAGCACACATGCCAGCAGACTGGGAACACTTCCTAACGCTAATTGATTTGCAGAGGAGCACTTTCCATGGCCAATAATTAATAATAACGATAACAGTTTTGCATTAACAAACCTGGCATGTATGGGCTAAGTTCCTTCATTTTAGTTTTTAATAGGACTTTATCCAGGTCAAATTCAGTATGAGTAAGGATATTTAGGAGTTGGCTCTGAAGCACACAGAATCAAATTCTCCATTTGGTTACATCATTACAGCTGTTTTGGGTCACTCTTTCCTCTGGATCATACAGCATAGGCCTATTTTAACCCAGCTGCTGAACCAATCCATATTTTTTTAAGCTTTGGTGAGCTCCGAATAAGTAATTGACATAAACTAATGGAATTTTTGTATGCAGATCTCCTGAAAAACCAATGTCAGAGCAGCCCCCTGTGTGTGTTAAAGGGGTCATAAAAGTTATAGTAACAATAACTTTTTGGCTCACTGCAAAATGCAGCATATTGGTCCCACTTTGCTTGCTTGTTCTTAGCACACAGCATACAATTTGAGGGAATTGGAGTCTCTTTTCCGTCGTATCTAGTTCAAAAGTTCTCACCCAGGATAAAATCTTAATAGCTTAAAATGGGCTTTGGATTCATTCTAATTCCTTCTTTTTAACCTAGTACATACAGCCTGCTGAAACAAAAAAATAAATAAATACATTCTGACTGTTACAGAGCACAGCTGGTTGCTATCTTAGGGGCTTGCTTCATGATTGCTGAAATTACTTTAGCAGGTAAGAGAGAATGAGAAGCCAGCATGCACATGGGAAAACCATTCATTCTATGTCAATGCAGGTACCTGTAATAAAACCTGTAAAACAGCATAGATGGGAAATGTCAACCCTGAGAAAACTACATTTTGATGACATTGGATTTTTGTCCCCTCCGAGGGCCCTGGTCCAGCCCCAGGTAAGCATTTTTAAACTCCATTGATTTCGACCAGGGAGTTAAGCACATACTGTTTTCTCTCTACTGTTGCAATCAATGAGACTTAAAAGGGCTTAACTTTGGCTCCATCATGTCCTTTTATATTTTACATGAGGGGAATGCTGAGCCTGGGAAAGTTACTGTTTTGGACTGCAAGTCCTCAAATCCCCCAACCAGCTTGGTAATTTTCCCAAGCTCTGGGGAAACGTTCATCATTTTGAGAAGCAGCATGTGTTTCAGGACACAGAGCAATGGGTTCAAACTACAGGAAAAGAGATTCCACCTAAACATTAGGAAGAACTTCCTGATACTAAGAGCTGTTCGGAAGTGGAATACACTGCCTTGGAGTGTGGTGGAGTCTCCTTCTTTGGAGGTTTTTGAACAAGGCTGGATGGCCACTTCCCAGGCTTTGGAACTTTCCTCTTAGAGAGGTCAGGATGGCTCCCTTTTGGCTGTCCTGTCAACTGAAAACTTTTCTATTCCCACAGACTTTTAGGAATTGACTGCAAGGGCTTTTAGTTGTGTGCTGGTTTATTATCTTTTGACTTGTTAGAGAATTTATTTTAAATGGCTTTGGATTGTCTCATCATAGGGCTTTCATGGTAAAAGATATTCCGACTTGATTTGCCAGTTCCTCCTTCTGCACAGTACTAACATGAATCAGCTAAAGTGCAGCTGTCATTGCTTCTGAGAGATCCTCTGCTGAGTGTCAACCCCGATTATTGCTGCTGCCCAGTATGAAGTCAAGCCTGAAATCTCCCTAGAAGCCAAAATGACTAAACTGAGAATATTGTACTTTGGACATATCATGAGAAATAATGACTCATTAGAAAAGACAATAATGCTTGATAAGGTGGAAGGCAGAGGCCTAATTACACTAAATGCACCAGATCCTGGAAGCTAAGCAGAGTCAGTCCTGGTACTTGGATAGGAGACCGGCAATGAATACCAGGTGCTGTAGGCTTTATTTCAGAGGAAGGAATTGGAAAAACCACCTCTGAGTATTCCTTGCCTAAGGAAACCCTATGAAATTCATGGGGTTGGCATAAGTTGACAGGCAACTTGAAGCAATAGCAATAGCACTTCTATTGCTATACTGCTTATCAGTGCAAAGTACTCCCTAAGCAGTTTACAACATGTTAACTAATTGCCCCAACAAGCTGGGTACTCATTTTACTGATCTATGTAAGGATGGAAGGCTGAGTCAACCTGGAGCCCTGTAGGATCGAACTTGCAACAGTGTGGCTGCAGTATAGGCATTTAACCAGTGTGCCACCAGGGCTCACATACACACACAAGGTGGAAAGCAATAGGAAAAGAGGAAGACTGCAATACAGATGATAGACTCAGTTAAGGAAGCCACAGCCCTGAGTTTGCAAGACCTTAGCAAGTCTGCTTATAACAGGGACACTTGGAGTTCTCTCATTCATAGGGTCACCATAAGTCACAGTCGACTTGATGGCAATTAACAACAACAACAATTTGAATGGCTTTAATTCCACAGATATTTTAATTGCATTTTAGTAAATTGGCCCTCCACATGTGTTGTGGTTAAGGGTGCAGGACTCCTGCGAAAGTTGAAATATCAAAAATAACTCTACCACCCCCCGCCCCGGCAACCATATTTAACACACACAAAAAGTACAATCTGTTAATTCAACCCATGGTGGATGCCTTTGAGGTAGTAGGCTTCCTTCAAAAGGCAGAAGCAGCTGGCTGCCGGGGCTTGCTGCCGCCTCCACTACTGCCCTGTGCCATTTTTATTAGGGACTTACAAGCCTCGCTGCACTTTTACAGCCTCTCAGTCTCATGAGGCTTGCAGTTCCTATTTAAAATGGCATTGGGCAGCAGTGGAAGTGGCAGCAAATAATCCACAAATAATTAAATCCGCAAAAGTTAAACTTGCAAATGTGGACAGTGGACTGTAAATTTTTGAGAGCCAGCATGGTGTAATCGTTTGAGCATTGGACTACTGCTCTGGAGACCATGGTTTGAATTGGCCATGGAAACTCACTGGGTGACCTTGGGCAAATCACACTCTGAGCCTCAGAGGAAGGCAAAAGCAAACTCCCTCTGAACAAATCTTGCCAAGAAAACCTCAAGACAGGTTTGCCTTAGGGTCGCCATAAGTCACTTGAAGGCACACAACCACCACCATAATACTTTGGTAGGCTTTTATGTATGTCTTTGTATGTGCTTTTTTCTGGATTTGTTTTAATTTCTGTTAAACCCTCTTGAATTCAATTGAATCTCAGATGGCATATAAATGAATGACCACTACCACAACAACTATTACCACCATCACCACCACAATGACAATAGTCTGGTTAGACCTAATGGAAACTGGAGTTTAAGCGGATCAAAGGCCTTTGATTTCTGAGCCAAATGGAACTAAAGAGGTGGGTATTATGTAAGGATGCATATATCAAGCCAAGCTGTTTGCTCTCTTATCTAAAAGGGAAGCAGGTGGTGAGAAATAGTTCTGACACTTTGAGTTGCTTAAGAGGTGTACACTGACCTGCCAAGATAGCACTAATAGTGAAGAACATGTAGTTCATTGGGATGACTTCCCCTGCATCATAGAGCTTCATTGCTTGGTTCAAGAACCTAGGAGAAGACAGATTTTTTTTAACAGGCATGTCAATAAGAATGCAAAAACCAAGCGAGCCTTCCCCAAACTGGTGTCCTCCAGATATGTTAACCAAAGACTCCCATGGCTAAAATCCCACTGTGCAGTTTTCACCTACTATTTTCACATCCCAAAGTGTGCAAGGTAGTCATTTTATTGCATAGAAAACATCAAACATGGACAAAAAACAGTATGGCTGTTCTCTCACTCAAAAAGTGTGCATTTCTTTGCAAAATAATACCTTGACAGGATACATAAGGACCATGGAAGTCCCCCAATCCCCACTTACTAGTCAGCAGCTGTTGCATTTAATGAAGGTCTGTTTCCTTGTTGTTCAGGAAGCAGCTGGCTGACGGCCCCACATCCTTGTGTGAGCCATCTCCAGCATGAAAGCAAATTGTGACAGGGATTCTGCTTCTGCCTGTTGCACCAGAGACCACGCACAGGAGAGGGTGGGAATGTCAGGCAGCTGCTTCCCTAATCAACAGGGGAACAGACCCACATTGATTGCTATGATTGCTGCCTGGTAAGTGGGGATTGCAGGTATTGGGACAGGATTCACCACATAGCACCGTAACTACAGTGCTTACACATCCATAACTCCCTAACAGGATTCCAGCCCTCATTTTTTGGCCAGCAAACAATAATGGCAAATGTTCATTCCACCCCAACACAAAATCAGCATGTCAAGTCACTCTCTCAACCTGACACACAAATCTGCCATATGGATTTACTGTTTGAGACCCTTAAGAGCTGCTGCCATTCAGAGCAGAAAAATACTATGCTAGATGGAGAAATGATCTGACCCAATATAAAATGGATTCCTACATTCTCATGATAATAAGTCTGGGCCTTACAGAACTGTTGTAAGTTAATGGGATCAGCACTTTGAACACCAGAGTGCTACATTATATCATTATTTATTTGGAGTGAATGTACACAGTGATTTCAAAACTTTATCAAAGTTCTCAACAAGGGCGGGGAAGAGCTACTAAAGCATAAAAACTGAGAAAGTACCACCACAGCCCATGGAAGTTGGATCAGGACCTGATGTTGAAAATATTGTGCACCCTTTAAATACAGCAATACTACAAATTGCCTACGATATCTCAAAGACCAGCTTCTAGTCTGTTTTAGACATTATGAGTGACTGCATGGCTATTTTAGCAACTACTGAGCAGTCTCCATGGAACTTTAAAAATAAAATAAAATCCTGCATATTCATGGGATCATCAGGATTTCAAAGTCACTGCAAACACCTCATTACTTTTGGCCACTTGTTCCAATGTCAGCCTGAAGAAATCCAACACAAATGCATGAAGATGCTGCAAAAGGGGGCTGTTTAAATGAATCACTATAATGAGGTTTGAGTTAGGCTTGGTTGCAAACTATTAAGAGCTGGAGCAGGCCAGTAGCTAAAAGTGTGAGAGGCAGAGTCCCTGATTCAAATCTTATTGTTGCTATCTGCACACAGGATGCTTTTAGGTAAAGCCACAATTAAGAACATAAGAGGAGATCTGCTAGATCAGTCTCATTCTGTATCCCGTTTCTTACAGTTACCAACCAGATGCCTATGCTGAAGCCTGAAAACAAGACATGAGGGCAATAGCCCTTCTCTGCTGTTTTTGTCCTTTCCAAATTATTCCATTCAAATTTTCAAGCTGCCCTTGCTGAACAAACGTTTGTTGTAAAATGGAAACCCTGGTTAAAAAGAATGCACCCTCTTTCCCACCCACACAGACACGCTGCCACATCTCAAGATTGTTGTCTGTGGTGCAGCAGATACTGGTGGCCCTGATGTCAATGATGCAGTGAATCCATGCTGGACTTTACACCGAACTTTAAAGATTCAAGGTGTGGAACCTGATCCTCAAATGGGTTCAGCACTTTGAATAGCAACTTTAAAGACTAAACTAAAACCCAGGGCAGAGTCACTGTCCCACTGACATCAGAGCCACTGTTGTGCTGAGTGTGTGCCTGCTGCTAGATTACTGCCTTCTTAGTAGGAATGGAGAAGGGTAGTTGCAGTGGAGACACACTTGAAAAGAGCATTTTGGATGTTCAGAACTTGCTGCCCCTGTTTACTCCTCAATAATCGCTCTTCATACTAGTTAATATACTATGCATGTATAAGCTGAATTTTTGTACTATGCTGCTTTTCAGTGTTACTTCTAAGTTTGGAAAGGAGTAGTTCTGCTGGGGGGGCTTGTATAATGAAGCATATTTTGGATGCTCAGAATCTGATATCCATGTTTGCTCCCAACTAATCCAGTCTTTCATAATTGTATGGTGTTTGCTTGCTGTGAGTATGGGATTTTGGTAATCACCAATTCTGCACAAAACAGACAAACTGAGAGAAGCAACTTTGGCCAAAGTGAACAATAATTTCAATGAAGTGGATTTTTCTCTCCAAATGCCTGTATCCTGTCCTGTACCACCTAGTTCTGCCCTAAGAATTATTATGCTCTTTATCCAGCAAAATCAGGTTAAGCAGACCCAGAGAGAAATCCCAGTTCAATAAAGAATGACTCTATGGATCTCACCGGGTTAGAGCAGTCTCCCCCATTCAGTGCCTGCTAAATGTACTGGACTACAACTCCTATCACTCTCCAAGCATGGTCAATAGATGGGAATTGTAGTTCAATGCATTTGGAGGGTTGGGAAAGGCTATGTCAAGAGTATATATAGTTCTAGTATACTCAGATCCCCATAACTAAACAAAAGCAAAAAAGAAAAAGAAAAAAAGATTTCTCCATCAGTGTCCATCTGTTCTCTGGCGATCAAGCCAAGAAGTAAGAGTGTGTCTTGATACAACCTGTGAATGCAGAGCATGAAGGGAGAATTAGCAAAAGTAGATCTGAGTGTTAGTGATCGACAGTGGGACTATGAGCAATAGTAAATGTCAGAGCGAGAAAGCAGCAGGAAGACCATAAAGCTCAGCTGGCTTGAAATGTGCAAGAGCATTTAGGAAAAACCTGCATGGCTAGTTAACAGCAGAATAAAGCATCATGATCATAAATCAAAGCTAGAAGTGAACTCATAATAATGCATCTGTGCCTGAAATAAGGAGCACGGAGTTTGGCAACGACCTGTCAAGATTTGGCTGTATTTCTAAGCCGTGAGTCTAAGTATTAAATAAAAATTAACACATATGGCTGATGGGAAAACAAGTTAGTACATGAACGTATATATTTATACACACATGCACACATTTTAAAAAAACTTACTTGACTTGGAATACACAAGTTAGTACCATTAGAACAAGCATGAGATAAAAAATAGGGTAAGTCAACTGCATGTTTCCCTCTACAGAAAGTGTTGTCATGGCTGCCACAGCTTTCACTGAAATGATGGTCACAGATGCTGTAGAGAAATAAAGTAATAAATAAACACGTGCGTGTGCACCTACACAGACACAAAATCCACCACCCAGCTGATTTATGCATTCAAATCAGTCCTTCACTCAAATGTCTCCTACATGAATATGTGAATAACAGCCTCTTGTGAAAAGCACTGTGTTGGAAGTAGTCCCTAAGCACACTCTCCCCAAGAGACCCTGTTGGCACTGATGTTGGACTCGCTTTGACACCAATGATATTCACCCAAGCTTTTGGGTCACAGTGATCATGCCTGGATTCTGGCCTTAATTAACTGTGGGTTCTATCTTCAGTTTTGTTTTATTCTGCGTCTCTGTTTGTTTGTTAAAACTATGATGAATACCTTTATATTGTTTTAAAGTAACTTTACTAACTCTGCCCTGCCCCAAGATGGCAGGATGAGAATAGAAATGTTTTAATTAGTAAATGAATACATGAGTAAAATATCTTAGTGGTTTTTGATCTGCAAAGGCTCAAGCTGATCCTCACTGGATGTTGAAAATATGGTGGGTGGTGGTTGTGGTGGTGATGACGGCAATGGGTTTATATCTTGCTTTTCCTCCAAAGATGGGGCTCTGAGCAATCAGGTGGGTTAGAAAATTTAAAACAAACACTGTTATGCTGGTGTAAAGTGATAACAAACAGCCTAGTGTCTCCTTGGCTCTCTTGCTCTGCCCTGGATCCAGACTAAGCATTGTATCTAATCTTATATTAGCTGAAAAACTACCAATACTGTTGTTCTACTGGCATATATGCAACTGCTAGTGTTGGTGTACCCAAGTGCCCTCAAAGCTTGCTTCAGTGCGTGCACACACACACACTATTTCTCTAGAAAAATGGTCATTAGTGGAAAATTTGCAGGTGACAAAAATGCCATGAGTGCAGCTCTCTAGAGTTCTTTAGGGTGATAGTGCAAACCCACAATCCCTGGAACTTGTCTACCCCATGCTAGTGGAACAGCCAACACAACTGGTGCAAGCAACATGTGGAACAGTGAAATCATAATGATTTATACACAAGTGTATACACAGGCTTCTGAAATGTGTTGTGGAATGTCTTATGGAACAACATACCCCAGCAAGATCATAGATGCAGATTTAACTCTTAGACAAAGGTGAAAAGGGGATGTCGTATAGCACATTTATCTGGGAGTGAGACTCAGGTCTTGTCTATACCGGGGAGTGGGGGAATGAACATGTTCGAAAAGGCAGGTGTTCGCAATGATGGGACCTGTCTTCATGATCAAAAGAGCCCCCTAAACTCCGCATGACCCCTAGCCAAGATGGAGTTATTTACTCACGATTTTAAATCTGCTGCAGCCATTAAAAAAAAAAAGTTTCCAATGCTGCACATAAGCAACACTTTGTATTTACAAAAAAAGAAAAAAAGAGTAGAAGACTGCCATTTGATCCACTTACCAGACCCTTGCTTAGCTGAAAATTTAACATGGTGGCCGCAGGCACTCTCTCTCTTTGCTAGCCCTGCCCCCCCCCGCCATCCTCGTACAGCCAATCATATTGCACTGACTGTTTGTATCTGTGTGAATGCTCTCGTCCAAACGATCTCACATTCACATGTCATATGGAACTTTAAAAAATCCATACAAAGCCCTGGACGGGACACACATGGACTTTGCAGTGGATTTTGCTGTCCCCTTCCTAATGACACCTATTTGTGCACATATCCATATGAACAGATCACGTTCTGTTCATATGCCATTCATATTTTTTTGACTGTATAGACAAGCCCTCACTGAACTGAGTGGAACTTCCTTCTGAGAAGACATTCATACTATCACCTTGTACATTAATTGCATCTACTTCCCACTGAAATGGATGGAACTTAAGTCACAATTAAATATCCCATAGATTTCAACAGGATATAAATTCAGTTAACTGTGTAATTCTAAACACAATAACTGTGAGCAAGCCTTGCTAAACTCAGTGTGGCTTAATTGAAGATGTGCATAGGTTGCCATGTGGGTCTGAATTCGATCCTGTATTATTTTACCCACAAGCCTTTGGACATGTAGGATTTCCCTTGCTGATCTAGACATCTTAGAAAAGTTCTCACAGCTCCCATTCCAAAGTTTGAAAATGTCATTTTTAAAAAACTACATTCTATACAACTGTCTATGCTGGCTGGGGGGATTCTGAGATAGATAGTTCAAAAAGTTATGCTTCTAAGCAGTCCCAATCAGCCTTTCATTTGTTCCTATTCTACTTGGCAGAGCTTACCAGTTTCAAGCCACACAAATTCCTATACTGCATCTAAACATATGCTTTAACAAGGATGGATACAGGAAATTTAATATCTCACTTGTACCTAACTCACTCTTCTTTGGTGGCAAGTTAACAGAGTCCCTAGCACACACATATTTACATAAATCTGTCATAGATTTGTTAGGAATGTTTGGGAATTAAGAGACTTGCAGAATGACACATAACCTGATTATATCCCATTTGGATTGCAGTAGTATATTTTAGATGGGGCAGTGTTTGGAAACTTCACTGAGTCCCGAGTGTTGTGGCCAGAGTGCTGATCAGGGCTGGTTAGGGAAAGTATACAACTTGCACATTGCCAGAGCTTCATTGGCTAGTGGTCCATTTCCAGGCACAAAGTGTTGGTTATGACCAATAAAGGCCTATATAGCTTGAAGCCAGATGATCAATCAGATCTCCCTATACCTCCTGAAGTGTAAGATAATTGAGGGAGGGTTCTGTCACAGCCCCCCACTTTCTCCCCCACAAGATGTTATGTTGGCTCTCTCTCTCTCTGCTAACTTTCAGCCAACAGGCAACGAATTTTTTATTTGGACAAACCTTTTGCTGTTAATTGGTTATATCAGAAGGGTCTTTTAATGGGGAGTGTTGTACTTTCATCCTCACCATTATATTTTAAATGTTTTAAAAACATAAATTAGTGTTTTTAATAGGAATGCTTTTAAAAATTGTTTAACTTTTGTATTATAAATCATTTTAGTTGTTTTTTGTTTTAACCTGTACTGTAAGCTGCCTTGGGTCTCGTATTGGGAGAAAGGCAGGATATAAAGAAATTAAATAAATAAAATTTGAAAAACAGAATGGAGAACAGTCTGGTGTCAGAGGTTGGTGTGGAACAATTTTATCTATTAAGCCCTATTCTGCAGCTCTTGTATTCAACGTGGGTGCCAAGGTGAAATATAACAGGAGAAAAATCCCAGCTAGTTCCATGTTGGCATATGGCTTTGTGCAAACAGAGTCAAATGGTGTAAAAATAAAAAAATAAAAAAATCCAATAAAACTTGCCATTTCCGTCCTTCCTGCTGACAGCTATATTGCTGGAAGGTGAAGATATTAAAGTAGACAGTATTATCAGTGACTGGCGGGGCCATTTCCACCCAGCTTCTATATAAGTTTAACGATCAGGCATAGGAAGCCCCTAAGAGCCTTTTAAAAATATTAAATACAGAAATTTGTTCTCCTGATGAATGCTGAACCAAAGAGGGGGATGAATTGGTTTAGCTGACTCTGATAACAGATCCCATCAACTGAGTGTTGCTGCAGCTGAAAAGTGACATCATTTGTAGCAGCGGGGAGCTCAGAAATCCTACTTGCTTGCTCTCTCTATACTATAAATTCCAGATTAGACATGAAGCAAGGTGGCTCTCAACGAGCCAGTTTCCAGAGCTGCATTTTATACTAACACTTCTCTTGCTCCCATTCTAGGGAAAATAAAACCTTCCCCTTGCCAATGAAACACAGACCAGTCTACTTATTAAGATTAGCATGGCAGGCATGTGAAAAGCCCTGTGACTTCTGGCAATTTGTACATTTGGATAAGAGAGGAGGAGAGAGACTCAAAAGATCTTGACCTGAGCTCTGACAGAACTCATTCACAACAAAATAACTCACAGGACAGCTGTCTTGCAGGTTTAATGTTTGAATGCATATCATGAGCAGTTGGGGCAACCTGAGGCAGATCAGCACAACCTCCAACTGTCCTAATTTGGCTGGGACAGTCCTGATTAACCCTGTCATCCCACTTTTCAGCTGCTTTTAAAATATCCCAGTTTCTCTCTCTAACCATTTCCTCCCTTTGTCCTCAACTTACTTCAATTGCTGCAAACTGAGTTCAAAGCCCGAAAGTAATTTGCAGTCAGTTAAGAGGAAGGGCAGACTTTTGCCCTACCCAGCAGGTTCAAGCAAAAGCAATTTACTGCAGCCTCTCCTAGCTTGTGTGTTCTTTCTCTATTCATAACTTTTGTCATCTTGACTACATTCTGATGTTGCTTGGCTGCATGTGTCCTGATTTTCATCTGTGAAAAGTTGGAAGGCATGGAGTAGAAGATGGTGTCTATGTGCATGCACACACTTCCATTCTATGTTCAGAAGCCATCTAAACTTGCAGTTTATGCCAATGATGTTCAAGGCACCATCCTTTTCTTCCCTCTGGGCAGGACCAGCACTGCCATTAGGTTAGGGGTGGAAATTGTGCAGATTGTAGACTGCATGCAAGGCTACTGTGGGGGTGGGATCCAATGCTATCTTTGGGACTCCCATTTGTAAGCCCTTTACACCCCTCAAAAAAGTTTTGATCAGAAAAAGTCATTTCTCAGCCAACCTTTCACTCCTATTTTAAAGTTAGAAAGTCCTTTTGCAAGGTTATTACATGCTGTTGAGGTGGGGCAGGGGGCTTTCTATTCTGAAAGAGCCAAAACCCCTTCCACACCAAAAAACCTCAACAACACCACAACCTGGGAGTTAATTGGAAGTGGTGCATCCTATTGCCCAAAATGGCAGCCACAGCCAAGCACTACCAAGCTCTGGAGGAGCCAAAATCAGGTGGTGCAGTCCTCTCAGCTCTGGAGTGTGCCCACCTTTCTAATAGGCAGAGTAAGATAGCTACTTCAGGAAGCAGATTTTGGATTTTCTGACCTGGGGGTCAAAATAATTTCCCTGGCTTTGGGTACTATGCAACTTGTCTTGGGTAGGAACTCTTGTTCCACCTCAGGCATCAACATGTTTTGGAGGTGACCTTTCCAGATTAATTTAGAGGTACATGGAAGGCCATGTGACAAATCTGTATCTCCCCTTCAATCCCTCTCCCTTTGTCCTTGCTTCCTGAGGTGGTCACCTCACCTCGCCCAATGGTAGGGCCACTCCTGGGTGAGGTGCTGCTTGTGGAAATGCAAGCAGAGGGGCTGATTTTAGATTACTTTAAAGTAGGATTGGAGAAATCAAGGCAGACACTTGTGGTCTTGAGCATTTTGAATTTGATCCTTTACTGTTGGTTATGCAGTTGATGCCACCCACTCCTAATACCAATTCATGCAGGTTTCATCCATGGCAGTTATGGCTACATGGAACTTCCATGTCAAAGACTGCATTCCACTGAATAGCCATCAGAGAGTAGAAATGATGATGTTATCATGGCCAGTTTGTGGGCTTTCTAAAGGCTAGATAGGACTTTTAATTTGGTTTAGCAAGTATCTTCCATTTTTAAAAAGCAATTCAAGCAAGAACTGTATAATATGCTTCTTAGAACCAGCATTTGGCAACAACTAGTTACAAATAACTAATTATTTAAAAGTTCATTAATTCATTGAATGATGTATGACTACTTTGTGTTACAACAGAAACATAACTAAGTCTAATTTCACTCTTGCAGTATAACTGTAACCTTTTTGTTAATTTTATAATTACAGGACTGTCCCTTACTAAATGGTGGAGGGGGAATATCATATGACTCAAATGCTTGCACGTGTTATTCCTCATGTTGTTGAATCCAGTTTTTGGTTTTTGGAAAACATCCAGTTTTTGGTTTTTGCTTTTTTAAAAGGAGTAACGTATAGTTACTTTCACAAATTTGTTAACTATAATGCCTTGGGGGCCTCAGAACTTTAACTAATTATATTTTCAAAGGAACTTTAAAATTCTATTATAGTACAGTGATAAAGCAACTGAACAACAGCTTCTCACTACTCCATGATTGTTAGTTGGTCCCAACAATGGGATTATACCAACTAACCTATTGAGATTACTGGGGGGGGGGGGTCATCTTTCTCTTTATGGCTTAAATCAAGTGTTCCTAGACTGTCAATCGGAAAACAAGTTGTGGACTTTCGAAAGGCAAGTTGAAAATATTAACTCCTAAAAGCCACCATATT
The DNA here is from genome assembly GCA_030847615.1 of Gambelia wislizenii. NCBI lineage: Eukaryota > Metazoa > Chordata > Lepidosauria > Squamata > Crotaphytidae > Gambelia > Gambelia wislizenii. The sequence goes on from JAUMIR010000004.1 coordinate 297,738,236, forward strand.
ACTTAGTTACTTGGTCAAGTGTGCCCCAGACATCCATGCTCACTTTGCGTGCACTGCAGAACTATCACCATTTCAGTGCCTCAGTTTCTCTAGGTGGCTATTAGCATCTTGCTCCTATCTGTTACTTTAAGATATTTAATCAGTAAAATAGTTGTAACTGTACAACTGATCTTATGATAAGAAGACTGTCAGTCACCCGTGACACCTAAAATCAGCCCCTATTTGCTTGTGGAAATATTGTGGAAACCATCCCCTTGAGAGCTACTGTTGTACTTCACATAATAATTATACTTGAGAAAACTGCTGGTTCCTGCAACAGAGATGAAGTATAGATGACAGACATGGGCCAAGTTCCTCTATGATTGCTGGTCTCTACCAGTGTTCTTCTGGGTTTCCCCTTCCAACCTTGAGCATGATTTCAGCTGAGAGCCCCAGGGCACATCTCCAGAGCCCATCTATGGCCAATATAAACAGGGGTGGAGGTGGGGTCTAAGTACAACATGGCATAGATTTTCAGCTGGAAAAAAGGAAGAACTATCCCCTCCCAGATCAGAAAGAGCAATGGCTGTTCCTTTTTTCCTGGCTGCAAAACTACACTAGGATCATGCCTGGGTTCCACATGCTTCTATGAGACACTGCAGCTGTCAGCTGATGCTGCTGGATAGTCATTTTGAAGGAATTATAAAATCATAGATTTGGAAGAGACCACAAGGGCCACCCAGTCCAACTCCTGGTCATGCAGGAACACACAATCAAAGCACTCCCGACAGATGGCCTTCCAGCCTCTGTTTAAAAACCTCCAAAGAAAGGGACTCCACCACACTCCAAGGCAGTGCGTTCCACTGCCAAACATCTTTTACTGTCAGGAAGTTCTTCCTAATGTTTAGGTGAAATCTCTTTTTCTGTAGTTTGAATCTTTTGCTCTGTGTCCTAATCTCTGGAGCAGCAGAAAACAAGCTTGCTCCATCCTCAGTATGACATTCCTTCAAATATTTAAACATGGCCATCATGTCCCTTCTTAACCTTTTCTTCCCTAGACTAAACATACCCAGCTCCCTAAGCCGCTCCTCATAGCGCATGGCTTCCAGACCTTTCACCATTTGGGTCACTCTCCTCTGGATATGCTACAGCTTGTCAACCTCCTTCTTGAATTGCGTTGCCCAGAAGGAGATACTGGATATCTCCTTTTGCAAAAACCTTAAATGTAAATAATCTAATGTAATGGTGGTGGTGGTGGTACACCAATGTACATCACCAACAGGATTCTGGCCAAGTATACCTAGATACCAGGAGATGAGGGCCAGAACAATAAGGGCTCCCATAGAAGTGGATGTGGGGGTACATGCAGCTGTCATACATACTTTGTGCATTTGTTGTGGGAAGCAGCAAGGTGACCCCAATTGCTGAACCAAACATAGATTTTGAGAAAGTTGTGGAAATGCTCTGAGATACTAACATCTCTCTCTTGCACCACCTAAGTTCAGTAGGTGAGTTCATCACAAAAGATGCACAGTAAAATACCGTACTTGCGTGACTTCAAACACTTTTGAAATTTTGCCAAAATTTGCTGCCTTACAGTGCTTGATGTCATCATAAGGGTGGGGGGGAAAGCCCAACAAAATATTGAGAATTGAGACCAGCTGTTAATGCACAGTGCAGGGAAGTATGAAGTACAATCCACTGAGTAACCTGAGCTTAAGCTGTTAATTGTAATGTGTGGGTCTGAAACATGTGTGCATGCATGTGCCTTCAAGCTGCCTATTGACTTATGGTCCTATGAATTTCATAGGGTTTTCTGAGGCAAGGAATAATCAGAGGTGGTTTTGCCAGTTCCTTCCTCTGAAATATAGCCTACAGCACCTGGTATTGGTTGGTGATCTCCCATCCAAGTACTAACCAGGGCTGACCCTGCTTAGCTTCCAAGATCAGACAGGTGCCTTTAGGATATTTAGGCCCTATCTGAAATACAGAATTAAAAAAAAACTCTATAGCTCAGTGCAGTGCAGCATTTTGGTACTATCAAGGCCAATCCATCTCATATGACCAGAGCCTGGAAAATTTACTTTTTTAAACTACAGCTCTCAGAACCTGCAAGCCAACTTAGCCAGTGGCTGAGGACTCTAGGAGTTGCAGTTCAAGCAACTACCCCAAACTCTGCATGGGATGAGCATCTATGCTCCTGTGTACTATTCACAATACTTATCTATACCCCATTCATATCAAGGGGTTTTACAGTTGTCCCTCTGCATCCACGGATTTAAGTATTCATGACTTGAAAATATTCTTTAAAAAATAATAATCCAAAAAGCAAACCTTGATATTGCCATCTTATATAAGGGACACCATTTTGCTATGCCATTGCATATAATGGGACTTGAGTATTCACGGATTTTGGTATACACGGGGGATCCTGGAACCAAACCCCAGCGAATTTCAGAGAAAGTCTCTGTTTCAGAAACAGAAATTTCTCTGTTTCAGAAAAACAAGTCATGTCAGACTAATCTGATCTCTTTTTTTGATAAAATTACCAGCTTGGTAGATGAAGGGAATGCTGTGGATATCACATACCTTGATTTCAGTAAGGCCTTTGACCAGGTTCCCCACGACATTCTTGCAAACAAGCTTGTAAAATGTGGGCTAGACAAGTTAACTGTTAAATGGATTTGTAATTGGTTGGCCAGCCGAACCCAAAGGGTGCTCAGCTGCTTTGATCATGATTCCTGCGTGGCAGGGGGTTGGACTGGATGGCTCTTGTGGTCTCTTCCAACTCTACAATTCTATGATTCTATGAATATGAAGGGACAACTGCATTCAGAAAACTTCTCAGGGGACTAAGGGCATATGTCCACACCCTGATACTTCTGGCATGTACAGCATTTTACTGTGCAAACAATTAAATCATGTTTCAGCCTGAATATATCATGACGCACATAAAACCGTGTGCAATACTGAATCTTTTATTTGCATTGGCTCTCAGCTCCAAGATGAAAATAGATATTAAAACGAGAGTGCAAGACATGCACTGAGCATGTCTGCTGGTGTGCATACCGAGCCAGTTGCCTTGTGTTATCTATGCTTCTGCAGGGCACCTAGATAGACCTAGGCATTTATGACAAGAGTATCAAGCAAGTTTTCTTCAGCTGGTGCTGGTCAAAACTTATTTCCAAGAAATAAAGAATACAATACACTCTCTTTAATTCTCCTGAAAAGAAGTGGTAAAGAGGAAGTCCAGAGAAATCCAACGGTAAGCTTACTGGGCCATAGAATACACATGTAACATTGCATTGGCATGGGATAGAACTACTAACATGGAAGCACCAGGTGCTACAGCTCTGTTGGAGTAAAACAAGTGCAGTCCCCTCAGTGGTAGCCCATAAGGAACCTGGTGTAGAAGCAGGGATGAATAAATAAATTTCACCTGCAATACTGTGTGCAGAGTTCTTGACACCACAGTTCGAGAAGGATATTGACAAGTGGGAATGTGTTCAGAGGAAGACAACCACAATGGCCAAAGATTTAGAAACCAAGCCCTATGAGAAATGGCTAAGGGAGCTGGGTATGTTGAGCATGGAGAAAAGAAGACTGAGAAGATTTTTGTGGGTTTTTTTTCTAGGCTGTGAAGCCATGTTCTGGAAGAGTTTATTCCTGACATTTCACTTGCATCTGTGGCTGAAGATGCCAGCCACAGACGCAAGCGAAATTTCAGGAATAAACTCTTCCAGAACATGGCGTCACAACCCAGGGAAAAAAACCCACGAAAAACCTATGGATGCTGGCTGTGAAAGCCTTCGACTTCAGACTGAGGGGAGGTACATGAGCCATCTTTGAATATCTAAAGGGATGTCATGTATAAGATAGGGCAAGTGTGTTTTCTGCTGCTCCATAGACTAGAACACAAACCAGTGACTCAAATTACAAGAAAACATCTCTTGACTGTAAGAATCATAGGATTGGAAGGGGCCCTTTGGGCCATCAAATAGGCTCCTGTATAATCTATTCTAATATTTTTCCTGGTTGTGAGGTTAGGCTGACTGGCCTATAATTTCCAGGATTATCGTTTTTACCTTTTTTGAAGAGTGGGACAATGTTTGCTTGTCTCTAATCCTCTGGCACCTCACTCATTCTCCAATTTAAAAAAAATGATGACAAGTGTTCCTGCAAGTATATCAGCAAGCTCCACCAATACTGTGGGATGCAGTTCATCTGGCCCTGTAGATCTGAACTCATTTAGGTTAAGGGGGGGATTCCTGACTAGCCCCTTATCAATCTTGATTTGCAACCTGGATTTCTGGCTAAGGTCTTTGCTGCTGCATGGAAGCACACAGAGCTGTTTGAGAATGGAATACACTGCTTTGGGGGGTGATGGACTCTTCTTTGACTGCCTTTAAACAGAGATTGGATGGGCATATTTTTGAAATGCTTTAGTTGTGCATTTCCTGCATAGCAGGAGATTGGACCAGATGGCCCTTACAGCCCCTTGCAGCTCAAAGGGTAATAAATTTATCAACTAAATAACACAAAGCCAACCTTCAATGTTTAGAAATTTGCCTCCAGCAAGGGTGGTAAACATACAGTTGCACCTGCCTCTCCCAGAATTGCTTCTAAATAGGGAGACAAGGTGACTCATGCTCCTGCAGGTCTCCAGAAACCACAATGCAGGAGTAAAGCAAGATATGCTGCCTAATTTTAGGGAAAATCTAGGTCAAAAATATTCTAAAGCCCCATAGTCCCAAAGGGACACGGTTCATATCATGTCTCAGTATAGGGGATTGGTCCTAAGATCCAGTGAAGTTGTCTACTCTGGGATACCAGAATCAACCAAGAGTAAGCTGTGTATGTTTTCCACAGTTGCTCTGGGCAACTTTTAAATAGCTGCAACACTGTTATCTGAATTGGGTGAGAGCACACCTACCTGTGTCCCATTGCCCATGATCAATGGGGAAATGTAGTAGTGCGGACATTACAAGGAGCCCTCTGTTACAGCCTCCCTCCACAGCCTCAGATATTTTGGGATCAATCACTACAAAATATAGTTGTACAAAAGGGATTCAAGGATCAGGGTACAATCCATACAAAAATATTATGGACAAGCCACATTCTTACCTAGCAGTGCCACCATTGTTAACAAAAGCGCAATGTGCTTCATTTCCCTTCTTTTATAGAAATACAAAAGAATGCAGAAGGCTATTACTTCCACAATCTGAAAAGAGAAAAAAAGAGAGTAAAAAGCTGAAGTTGAAAAAAGGCAGAATAATGTCTTCAGACAAAATCTTTAATGAGATATCACATACTTACTGTCCTGTTTAAAAGGATGAGTAAAAAGAGCAGCCTTTTCACCATCTATCAAATAATTATTGCCATAAACCTTGCCTAAAACTAAGAAATGTTCACATTTTACTGTCAAGTTCTCTTACTGTTTCAAATGCCTGTTTTGTTTTTATAGCCTTGAAAAGATTTAAAACAAAGGAGGGAGGGAGAGGAAGAGGATGTGTGTTTGCTGTAATAATCTGGCAAACAGAGGCATCCAAGTTCATCTATAATATAGAACTATGTCCATACTTAGCATCTTGCTTAGGAAAAGGAACGCCTGCCATCATCCAGATGCAATGAGACTACTCCAGTTTAAGTGACTTGAAAATTGCAGTCCTAAAATATAGCTCATCTTACTATTATTTGCATTAATTAACTTCACTTGTTCTTCTGTTCTACCCTAAACAATAAGGCTTGGACTAAACATACACTTCTGTTCAGAACACCTGCAATGGATTTGTAACAGTATACTGGCTTTCAATCACTGCCTAGCCAACTACCTGTCAAAAGTTTGCGTAATAGAAAAATAGACCAGCAGAATTTAATGGTATACCAGAAGAGGCTGTTTTACAAGACATTTTGCAGATGAGATTGCCTTAATGTTGGATATAGCCCAGTCTCCTTGTTTCATTGTCATCGGGAACACCCCTACATACATGTTCTTCCTACTTGGAAGTGTTTTCCATCTGGGCTATGGACTGCTGTTTAGTAGACACATATTAGACGGCCCCAGCATTAGGTACATTGAGGCAACTGATTAAAGCAGGAGACGCTGGAGGCAATGGCTGCGTCACTATAAAGGCTCCAGCTTAACCTCCTCCAGTGATCAAAAGCCTCTGTTGGAAGACAGAGTTGTGTGCTTAGGTGTGTCAAAGTTAGCCTGCTGCCGCTAGGCATGAACAGAGAATGCTATCTCTCACCAGCGCTGAAGAAGAATTCTACTGCCAGTCCAAGTAGCTTCCATACATCGAAAAGGAGGACACCATTTTGACCTTTGCATCTAGCAGCAAAATGTCTTCTAGTGGGCTTGTTATCATTATTTGCTATCAAAGATGGCTTCAACTTATGATGACTTCATCAATGATAGCCCTCTGACAGTCCTGAACATTAAAAGCCCTGTTCAGGTGAAACGTAGGGGGCATCCACACCAGAGAAATATCCAGGTTGAAACTGGATTATTTGCATGGCTCCTTCCTATAGAATCCTGGGATTTGTAGTCTGGTGGGGCACCAGCACTCTTTGTCAGAGAAAGCTAAAGACCTTGTAAAACTACAAATCCCAGGATTCCATAGGAAGGCGCTATACAAATAATCCAGTTTCAAATGGGATTATTTTTGTCATGTGGATTCCCCCCTAGTGGGTTCCTTTGCAGTACTGGGGTTGGTATTTTGGTGGATCTCATAACATGGAAGAGGTGAGGTACAGGCAAAGCCCTCCTCAGCTACCTCTGAATTAAAAGAAAAGCTGTCTTAGACCAAGCCAGATATTGGCCCATCCAGCCCAGTTGTGGTTTTCTAAGATCTCCAACAAAGTTCTTTTTCACCACCTGTACTGGATCCTTTTTACCAGGAACCTAGGACATTTTACATGCAGACCTATACTCTGCTGTTAAATTATTATCCTTCCTTCTTAGCCACCATTCAACACAAATGTGGTACTACTGCTTGGTCAGTAGGGCCATTCCCAGTCTGTTCATTGGTTTTCAATCTGTGACCTCATCACCTACTATCCTCCAGAGCATGGATGTGACACCTTTAAACTCCCAGATGTTTGGACCTACATCTCCCACAATCCCTTATCACTGGGCCAGGTTGATGCCCCAAAGCCTCTCAGAATTTACTGGTTGTGCATAGTCCCCCTCCGTCCATTCCATTGCTAGTGGGGAGTGAGGAGGATTGAAGAAGCATCCGGCTATGCTTCCATTTTTGTGAAGGCTATGCTTCCATGTTTTTATGGTTCCATTGCTAGACATTGACCAATGACATCTTCTGCTGAGATCTCAGCAATGGAATGACTATGGGTGGGGGCAATTACACCCCCCCAAAAAACCCACCAGTGAGTCTTGGGGTGGTGACTGGGAAGCTGTAATATAGTTCTACACATGGAACTTGTTACTTTTAAGTGGAAAACATTAGTAACAGTGAATCTGTCTTACTTTGGGGTGACTTTATTGCTTTATGAATTGCATTTTAAAATACGGGCATCCCCTGCTTTTTGATGACTTGTTCTTTGACGTTTCATTGTTTCAACACATCTATATTATAGCCATGTAGCACACGTTTGAAACCCTAGTCCACTCTTTTGACTGTGTGCTGCCTTTTTTCCCTCTCAGTTGACTCTGCACACTGAGTTTTTTCTGTCTACCCACACACTTTGTTCTCTCTCTCAGTCAACTCAGCACCATCTAGTGTTTAGTCTTGCATTTGCAAGCTAAAAAAGGACTGCATTCTACTTTTCAACCATTTTCACTTTTGGACCATGCCCTAGTCCCTAATCCATCAAATTAATGGGGGATGCCTGTATAAAATGGCCCAAATGACCATTATCCCCTAAAATGACCCCATAAACATTTGAGAAATAATGATTAAATGTTATACTCAAAAAAGATAATGCTGCTAGTTACTAAATTATTTTGAAAAAAATCATACTGTCAATCATCATTATGCCTCAAAAGTTACATGCTATATATAGCTTTGCTATTTCCAAGCCTTTATTATATTTAACAAATTGCTGCATTACATGACCACTGGACCAAGGGATAGCCTCACTATTGACCACAGCAAGACAGCCACCTCAAGCAGATTTTGGTTATAAGGAAAGGGAAACAAACTCTTAGCAATTTATACCATTAATATTGTATTTCTACTGCCAAGGTTTAAAGAAGAAGCCTTTGATGATTTCAAAAAAGCTGATTATCTTTGGGTACTATGTACTCGATTTCAGTAAATGTGGGGTACTGTTTGCTGCTCCACCTCAATATTGTGCTGTTCCTACCTGTTCTTCTGTGACCATGGCCCTGGGAGACTTCCCAGAGCCTGGGAACACTTCTCTGCCTGAACAACTCCTGGACTCAACCCTAAGCCTGGATACCAAGGTTTGACAATGGCCAGGAATGCTTGGGCACTAGCTGTATCCTTGAGATATCATGTCTGGCCAGGGTGACACATGTTTAGTTATATACCATCTGGAGTACTGTAACACACTCTTTGTAGGGCTGCCTTTGGAAATTTCCATTGGCACAAAGAGCTGCAGCTAAAGTGTTAACTGGGGTTAGTTACAGGGACCATACAACTCCCCAGCTCCCATCGAGCACAACTCAAAATGCTGGTTATGATCTAGAAGCCCTATACAGCTCAAGTCCAAGTTATCTTGTGGACTCCCTATCTCCCTATATGAGCCTACCTCTGCCTTGCAATCTTTTGGGGAGGCCCTCCTCTCTCTCCCACTACACTCACAGGTACCTCTGTTGGGACACTGGAAAACCTTGGTCTTCTCAGAGACTGATCCCAGACTTTGGAACTCCTTGTCTAGAGAAGTTAAACCTGCACCCTCTTTGATATCCTTATGTAGGGAGGCCACACCTTTTTCTTTCAACAGGCCTCTGAGGGTTAACTGCTCAGGGGAAAGGGGCTTTCATGTGCTATGTTCTTTACATTTGTTGTGCTTTAGCGACTTTTAATTTCATTGCTAGTTTAATTGTATTTTTAACTTTTGTATGATGTCAAATTTCTAGCTGTATCTGTTCTTGTAAAGTTTTGTAAATTTTGTAAAGTGATTGGGGGAAAGGCAGAAAATAACAATAACAACTACTACTATTACTACTACTACTACTACTACTACTACCAGAATCCCTCAGTCAGCATTAATCTGGATTTAGCAATGTCATTGGGAGGCTGTGTAGGCCACAACAAAACATCTAGGAGTCTGCTCAGCTCTAGTTTGAAGCCAAATGCAACCACCAGATGAAGATCCAACATGGACTTTTCTCAGTCATATGTTATATCCTGCTTTCTGCCTGGAAGTTTTGAAAAGGAACTGAAGTCCTCATTGTGTGGGGATGAGAGGCCGGGTGAAGGGGAGTTATCTGGCACTGAAAGTGGAGGAGGGGATAGAAGTCACTCCTCTCAGAGTGCAGCAATGTTGAAGAGGAACAGATGTCTGCTGTAGTGAGCAAACATTTCAGCCTTTTACAGATAATGCAAAGTAAGTGCGCTCATTCTAACTGCAGAAGGAATTCCTAGCATGACAATATCCAAGCCAAACTAGGAACCAACTGCCAAAGGGAATGGGGTTTGCCACAACAAGAAAGCAATCTGAAGCTTAGGGATTTGAGGAATTGTAGTCCAACCCCCCCACCCTCTTTATAAGCTCTGAAAATATCTATTCTGGATATTAACTAGCTTGCAGTTCAGAAAGCAGATTTTCTCACATGGTGACAATCTGAATCACCAAAGTATCTCTCACAAGGGGCCACTGATAGAAAAGTAACCAAAGTAAGTATAGCGGCCATTTCCATGTGACCTCCATACGCAGGATGCGATGAGAGTGTGTGCATTACAGGACTCTTTTCTACATGTATGTGAAACACACATATTATAACTTTTAGAATTCTTCCTTATTCCTATTTCTTCTCTTATATACTCTAAAGAGACCAGAGGGAATCCAGTAGCTCCTTTGAGACTAAGGGGTGTGTGTCTTTCATAAGCCTTCATGGATAACAGTCCACTTCAGATGCCTGGAGGGTGTGTGTGAAAGGGACAGGAAACAGAAAACATATTGGTCTGGTGACATTTCCATTACATCTCTCTCTCTCTCTCTCTCTCTCTCTCACACACACACACACACACGCACCTTTGTATATATCTGAAAAAGATGATTTATCAGTGAATCTCAAAGGTACTACGGGATTCCTTTATGTCCTTTTATGCTAAAACAGACTGACATAGCTATCTCTTTAAATACTATTCTGCATTCTGTACTAAGCCCCAGAATAGAAGACCTACTGTATGTTACTGTATTTAAAATGTAACAACAAAATAAAAAACAAGGATCAGTGATCAATTGTTGGCATAATGGAGGAGGGGTGCTCCCCCTCGGCTGTCATGGACCAAAGTTATCAGAAAATGATATATCCCATGGGGCAGGTGTCTGCATATTACATGTTACAGACATGAACGGCAAACAGGGGAAAAAAGGATATGTCATAGGATGTTTAACTATGCAAAATATAAGTCAGGATGTGGCCCTCCCAATGTCATTAGACTCTTAACTCCCATAAGCCCTAGCTGGCATTTCCAAGTGTCAGGGATGCTGGAATCTGTAGTTTAAAAACATCTGAACAGGCAAAGTTCTCAACACCTGATGTAAAGGAATGCAAAGCTGAGAAGCCAGACAATGGAACTATTGTGGAAAAAATAATAATAAACACTTCATAAAAGAGAATCTGAATTTGCAATATGGATACTGCAGAAGTCATCTCTTATTATTTGTTGCAGAGAATGTCCTATGTCTAAGGAAGCAAGAGCGATCCTGCACCTTTAAAATTCTCTTTTCTATTGGGTCCACATTTCTGAAAACTCCCACTCCAACCCCTGTAAGCAAGGAGATCTAAGTTGTTGAAAAAATCATCCCTTTTTTTGCAGAAAGGCTGAGATAAATCTAACACAAAGAATGTGTTACTTAAAACAAATTTGTTGATTTTAATCATCTGTGTTTTGTTACCAGTATATGATTTTGCTGTTCCATTATGAGTTTAGGCATCTGTATTGTGTTCTGTTTATATCTATATCTCCAGTTTTGTTATGGCTTATGGAGAAACAATTAGAGAACACTAAAATATATAAATAAAAGAACCAATCAGGTATGGGCAATCTGTGGTATCCCAGTTTCAGAATTTGTTGAATCTTCAATACTGTGCCCAATACTTTCAAATGAACAAAGACCACTCCCCTTATTTTTATTCCTCACATAAAAACTAGGCCACCAGTAAATGTTCATAAAATATGTTCCAACCTATGTTTAAGTGCTTTCCTGGACTACAGCCTAAACATTTAGGTGGTGAAGAAAGGTTCTTTTTCTCCTAACAAGACTATGATTTCAAGAAAATGTTAATTCATTGAGAACGAAGGGGCCATTTTGGCATGGCAATTCTTCATTTAAAATACTGAGAAACAAAGGACTTTTTAGCCTTATACTATCACAACCTTCTTAGTTTTTTAACCATTGCTAGGAAGAGTGTGATGTAGAATTATCAGCTTTTTCTACCGCTTGCCAACAGAGGTTGGAAATGTTACTTTTTGAACTACAACACTTAGAATCTCCCAACCAGCATAGCCAGTGCAGGGAGAAAACCACTATTTGTCTATTGTTTTTATTTTGTCACTTTAACTGTGATTTTCAGATTTGATTTCAACCCCATTGCTTAACGTAAATCAACGCTTCCGTTGTCATATGGCCGTGAACTGATTGTCACCCATCGGCAAATGTCTACAAACTGCAACTATTGGCTGAGGTGCTGTTACAAAAAGTAGCCATGCTAGTTGGGGTAATTAAAAAAAAAAAAGGAATTTTTCCAGGCTTTGCCAATGACATACTACATACCCTCCAACTGTACTGATCTGGTAGGGGCAGTCCTGATTAATCCTCTGTCATTCCATTTTTTCATCTCCTTTTAAAATGTCCCAGTTTCGCTCTTCTTTTCCACTTTCTCCCTTCATCCTTGGCTTACTTTGGCTACTACAAACTGAGTTTAAAGTCCAAAAGCAGTCCGTACTCAATTAACTCTGTTGGAAGGAGAGGACAGGAGAGGACAGAAGAGGGGGTGCAAAGTTGCCCTTCCTAGTAGGCTCAGGCAAAAGTAAACTGCTGCAGCCTCTCCTAGTATGTGTGTTCTTCCTCAGTAATAACATTTTCCATCTTGATTCCACTCTGATATTACTTGGCTACATGTGTCCTAGTTTTCATCTGTGGAAATGTTGGAAGGTATGACACTGGTTTCAAATAACTGGTTAGATCTTCAGTCGTAGGCCTTCTACAGATTTAAGTGCAGAACACACCTACCTAACCCAAACCCCAAGGCACTGCATGAAGCCCATTTTTATCATAACTTTTATGTTATGTTCTGCCAAACTGCATACAGCCTGGCCTTTCTGTACTGTGCTTCTATACTCTTAAATTCACACTCTGTTTGACCCAAGGTACGTGGAAAGAACAGCAGATGAACTGCGCAAACAGCAAAGTTCTTGCTGTAAACAAACATCTTTCCCATAAGAAACAACACTGACTCTGTACCTTACAATGCAAATGGAAAGCACTTGATTTATCCTATAGTTAATGAATTCTGTTCTTCAAGTGCTGATTGTTATGTATCCAAAACAGCACCACCTTCACGCAAGAGATTTTTTTTAAAAAAACACATAATTTATGGGAAACATAAGGTTTGAAGTAGTAGAAAAGTATTAGGAAAAACCCCAAATCAGGGTGAACGTCAAAGCAACCTAATGGGAATTAAACATTCTCAGTAGCCCCACAATATTTAGTCACTTTTGGTGATGAGGGAGGGCAAAGAAATAGGGAAATGGAGGGGAAATGAATGGAGTGTGCTGGAAGAAGATACTGCTGTCTGGAATCCAGAAAAGGAGCATGTCACACTACAACATTTGGGTGCATGACACACTTGTACAGACATTTCACTCACCGTATAAATCAAGAACTGCCAGCTAACTAGATCCTTCTGTATTTTTCTTGCAGTGGCTTCCTCGGTGACATGTGGAGCAAATGTCACCAACAAAAAAGTTCCTGCAATTGTCACAGTTCCACCTTGAAAATAAATACGTTTAGGCAAATATGTTGTTGTTGTTGTTATTTTACAGAACTGTAGTAAGTCTGCAGGAAAGCTTCTAAACAGCAGTATAATGATAACATTTATAAATACCATAAAACTGATCATGCACACATTTATATAGAAAGTATAACACAAAAGGATTTTTTTAAAAGATACCATGGTACCATAGTCTCCATTTATCCCCTACTGCCTCCTTGCTCTCAAAACACAATTATAAGGAATACATTGTCAAGTGTTTAACAATGTGCTGATAAGAAAGGGTTACAGTTCAGCATAATCAATTTCACCAGGTAGAGATAGATCATCTTGAAGGATGAGTGCATCAGATACATACTACAGGAAAGATGTGAGAAGGGCTTTGTAGGAATGGACAGGTGAGGGGGGGGCATCTAAAACTCAAATTTACAACATGGAACTTTTAACCTGAAAAACTCAGAGACAACATTCAGATTTTAGACTGGTATGAACCTCAAGAGTCCTGTGCAGTAGCAATGCCTGGATACTCACCTATGCCTCGTACCAGTCTTCTGCAACTGTGTGCCTTCCAGACATTTTGGACTACAACTCCCATCACCACTGACCATTGTCTATGTTGGCTGGACTTTTAGGAACTGCAGTCTCAAACATGTGGAGGGCATCATGCTAAATAATATTGTCTTACATAAGCAATGGAAGGCTCAAATACAAAAAGTTTATAATGAGTTTAATCTGGCATGGGGAATGAGACAAATTATTTTGAAGGAAGAAAAGCAAGAAAAGCAAATATAGGGGGTTTTTTGGTGGTTTTTTCCCCCAGGCTGTGAGGCTGTGTTGTAGAAGAATTCATTCCTGATGTATCACCTGCATCTGTGGCTGGCATCTTCAGAGAATGGTGGCAGTGTGGCTGTATGGGGTTTATATGCTGTGAGTCCCTGTTGAAGAGGATTAGCATGTAAATTTGTGTATTCAGTTGTCGGTGTTAAGTTCTTAGGGTGAGAGGATATGCAAGGGGAATTAGTGTCTATTTAGCTCATGGTCCATTGTCTTCTGGGAAGCTGGGACCATGAGCTAAATAGACACTAATCCCCCTCGCATATCCTCAAACCCTAAGAAATGAACTTCCAACAACCGAATACACAAATTTACATGCTAATCTTCTTCAACAAGGACTCACAGTATATAAAACCCACACAGCCATACTGCCACCATTCTCTGAAGATGCCAGCCACAGATACAGGTGAAACGTCAGGAATAAACACTTCTAGAACATGGCCTCACAGCTTGGAAAAAACGACAAAAAAAACTATGGATGCCGTCCGTGAAAACCTTCGACTTCAAAAAGCAAGTATCTTTGACATAAAAAATGTAATAGTTGCTAAACCAGTTCCTGGGAGTCTTTCCTTGCCCTAATGTCTCCTACGTACTGAGAGCAAATGGCTACTGTTCCTGGAAACAGTCAGAACACCTCCCTAGGCTGAAAAACTCTGGGCCTTCCCCCAGGAAACAAGGACCATGTCTGGAATCTTGGAGATACTCAGATCTTGGAAAAATTGCTTGGAAAAGAGTACTGTGCAGGGGAGGAGAGCAGAGTGGTAAAATTAACAACATAACATCTCTCTCTCTCTCTGGCTTTTCTTCGCAAACGAAGATTCAGGAAGGACTCATCCCGCGCTTTCTGCAAGCGCACTGATGACTAAAAAGGCCAATCCGAGATAAACAAGTCCGGCCACAGAAAGCACAGCAGAAGGTCTGCTTGGGTGATGTTTCCAGGTTGTGATTCTTTCTGCGTTGTCATTTCTCTTCAAGACTTGTTTGTCGTGAGTTCTCAAATAAGGCTGCAGCATTGTGGATAGTGCGTCTCCATGCCTCCTGATGTAAGGCCAGGCGGACCATTGTTGGTGATCGATTTGGCCGAGCCTGAGATGTTGTTTCAGGGAGTCCTTGTACTGTTTTTTTTTGGAGCGCCCCTCTTACGCTGACCTGTGGCGAGTTCACCATAGAGTAGTATTTTTGGGAGGCGATGGTCCTCCATCCTAGAAACGTGCCCTGCCCAGCGCAGCTGTGTTCTTAATATTATGGCCTCAATGCTGGTGATCCCTGCTTGCTCAAGGACAGCAACATTCATCACACAGTCAGTCCAGTGTATATTTAGGATTGTGCGTATACAGCGCTGATGAAAGCGTTCGAGGAGTCATAAGTGGTGGTGATAGGTGACCCATGTTTCAGACCCATAAAGGAGAATAGACAGTAAATGGCTCTATACACACTGATTTTTGTGCTTTGCCTCAGATGTTTATTACTCCAGACTCTTTTGTGAAGTCTTCCAAATGTGCTATATGCCTTTGCTAATCTGTGATCAATCTCTTTGTCAATCTTGGCAACTGAGGAGATGATGCTTCCCAGGTAGGTGAACTGCTGAACAGACTTGAGCACAGATTTGCCGATGGCAATGTGGGGATGGTGGTGTTCGTCCTGTGGTGCAGGCTGGTAAAGAACTTCCGTTTTCTTCAGGTTGACTTCCAGCCCAAACAGCTCTGCAGCTGTTGCAAAGCAGGATGTTAGGCGCTGCAGAGCTGATTTTGTGTGGGCAACAAGAGCAGCAGCATCAGCGGAGAGCAGCTCACGGACTAGATATTTTAGAGTCTTAGTGTGAGCCCTCAGATGGCTTAAGTTAAACAAGCTACCATCAGTACGGTAGCGTATATAGATGCCGTCGTCTTCTTCAAGCTCTGCCGTAGCCCTTTGGAGCATCATGCTGAAGAAGATTGTAAATAAAGTTGGCGCAAGAACACAACCTTGCTTCACTCCATTAGTTATTAGAAAGGGCTCTGAAAGAGCATCGCCATATCTGACTTGACCGCACTTCATAACATAGCATAGTACAGGGAGAATTATCCCAATTCGCACTCAACAGTTCCCAGGAGCATCTTTTTTTTTATAACTCATAGATGAATAGGGATAATTGCAGG
Organism: Gambelia wislizenii; assembly: GCA_030847615.1. Classification (NCBI taxonomy): domain Eukaryota; kingdom Metazoa; phylum Chordata; class Lepidosauria; order Squamata; family Crotaphytidae; genus Gambelia; species Gambelia wislizenii. Next base: position 297,754,337 of record JAUMIR010000004.1, read on the forward strand.
AATAATCATATCCATGTGAGATGGGACATGGTCTTGTGATAGAGAGTACTTGAACATGCAAGTCTATAGAGACATATGCTTCTTTGCATAAGTATGTCTTATATTCTTTGGTACTGTTGAAGGGCCAGTTTATAAACTAGCAATAAAAATGACTCTTAGGATTGGTGGTCTTTTTTTTTTTTAAAGGTTCCCCACTCCCACAATCAGTGTGGAACGTGAGTTTCTGGGATACAAAAGACTGCAGGGAACATTGATGGGACACTCGTTTCAAAGAAGAAAAACCCCTGCAGTAGTCTATATTTATGTGCTCGCACAAGCCTCCCAACAATCATCATATCTGCCATTATACAGCTAACTCCAATGGAATGCAGCAACATTGTTTAAAAAAAGAACCCTCCATGGCAAAGGCAAACTCACAGAAATAAATCAGCACACAACTCTAGTTAAAACAATGTGCAGCACACAAGGTTGAGGGGTGCATGATCAGCTGAGGAATTTTCCACGTATCATTTGGATTTTTAAAAAAATCATAAATATTATAGGAGAAGTGGAGCAAGCTTGAATATCTTTCTGCAAATGTTCTCAACAGCTGTGAAGTTACACTACACCATCTGCTTGCTTACTTGCACAAGGAACCTAAGCCATTCTCTTCATTTTGCACAAACGAGAGGCATCTCAAACAAGATTTAGTTCCCAAATGGAGAGCACTTTTGCAGAGGAAAAGATACACCAATGATGTGCAAATTGTCTTATGTGAAACAGGAAACTCATCAATTTTCTGCAGTTAGAAAGCAAAAAGTAGTGTTAAACTGCTTTGGAGTTTTATCTGGCCACAACGGTAAATGCCTTGGTTACATCCTGTTTGGATTACTGTAATGTGCTCTTATGTGGGACTACTTTTGAAAAGTGCTCAGAAACTTCAGTTGACCCAAAGAGTGGCAGCCAGGTTGTTAACTGGGGATGGCTACAGGGATCGCACAACTCCCTTGTTGCAACAGTCATATAGGCTGCCAGTCCACTTCCAGGCACAATTCAAAGTGCTGGTTTTGACCTATAAAGTCTTATATGGCTTGGGTCCAAGTAATTTGAAGGATGGTATCTCTCTTTATGAGCCCTTTAGAGCTCTAAGATCATCTGGGGAGACCCTTCTCTCTGTCTGACCATCCCTCTGGATCGTTTGATGGGAACAAGGGAGAGGGCCTTCTTGGTGGTTATTCCCAGACATGGAACTCCTTCCCTAGGGAGGCCTGGATGGCCCCATCTCTGCTCTCCTTTTGTTGGCAGGTAAAAACATTTTTGTGCCATCAAGTATTTACAAACTGATGAGGGTTGGGCTTTTAAATGCAATTTGGATGTTAAGTTTCAGATATAGTTTTTAACATATTTTAATGTTTTTAACTGTATAAATTGTTTACTTTAAAAAAAATACAGTTATACTTTTAATGCTTTTGTATTGTTTTAAATTCATTGTTAGCTACCTTGAGTCCCTATATTGGGAAAAATCCAATAAATAAATAAATAAATATATAAGGAGAGACCCATTCTTAGGAGTGACCCATTGAATGGGTTCACATACCATGATAAACCAGGATTCTATGGGAAGACTGGCTTATTGTCTCCAAGCAGCAAATTACTGTGCATAATCAGATCACTCCACTCCACAAGAACTGCTAAAAAAACATGGACTTTCCCTCTGTGGTTTCCTTATAGTGACTTGTAAACCTACCACTCTGGCTTGTCTCTCCCTGAAAAAGTCAGAGGATTGCTATACAGCTGCTATATACAGTACTTGATACTTTTAATATTAACTCCACCGGTGTATCTGAGGAGGTGGATTTACATCCACAAAAGCTGCTACTCAAATAAGACAGTCTTAAAGGTACTACTAGATTCCTCCAACCCACCCACTCTGTTTGCCATTTAATGCTACAACAGAATAACACAGCAGTCTCTTTGAAACTCATTAGTTCCAGTAACTAAGGACTTTTTCAGACACCCCTTACTGTGCAAGAAGCCTCCGGAACAGTTACGACACTGTCGCGCAGCAGGGGGTCCGTTTCAGATGATGCCGTCCCTCTCTTGGCGTTGTCCGTGACTGTTCCGGTTATGATTGAAGGCAGCCATGCCATTTTTTACTCACGGAAGTTGTCCGTCAATAAAAAATGGCGTGGCTGCCTTCAATCATAACTTGAACAGTCATGGACGATGTCGAGAGAGGGATGGCGGCGTCCAAAGTGAACTTTAACAAGGACTCCCTTTAAATATCTTTTGTTGCCATGGTCAAGATTTTAAACAATTATTATTATTATTATCATCATCATTGTCCTTGTTATTGAACACTGAACCATTAACAATTACACCATCCATTAAATCTTAGAGCCACTTCTTCGACGTCTTCTGGCTAGTTTGCAACTGGAGTGGATTGAATAGCAACACACAGGCCTAGCCACCCAGCCATCTAGCCTTTGCCTTGGCTCCTGTCACATGGCCACTCTGCTGTGGGAAGGAGGTGGGCTGAGTAGCCTTTAAACCACCAAGCCTTTGCAGACCCCCTGTCAGGACATTGTGGTCCCCTGGGTGTCCGCAGACTACAGCTTAAGAACCACTAGAATAGGGGGGAAACTGTTCAAAAACTAGTGCCATGAAGAAGGGGTGTATAGCCATTTGAGACAGTCCAGAGGTCTGGATTCAGCCCTGTGTCCTTAGATTACTCACCATAGATCATGAGAATAAGATTCATGCCTGTTCAAAACCTACAGACCACATGAGTGATGGAGTGGAGACCATATTACCTCCAACTGACCCATAAGTTTGGTGAGAATAACGGGAAAACCAGAATGAATGGACTTGTCGGCACAACTAGTTTCCTGACTTTGGTGCTAAAACTCTTTGTTGTGAGAAGAGCAGGAAGCAAAAATAGGACCTTTGCCAATAATATCTCCCTGTATTCTAGCTGAGTATTAGCACGGCCAATCAGACATGCAGATCGTTGCAGTGGTAATGAACATTTTTACCAAGCATGAGACTACACAGTCATCTTAAATATGTCAGCAACATTTATGTATATGAGTAATTGGCCAGCATAGCCTCAAATACCAAAAATAGCACTGGGCTTGTTGTATTATGTAAACCAAACAAAAATATTTGCTTGAATTAGTCCCTAAGTAATAAATGAATTATAGAGCATGGCAATTTGATTTTCAGAAATAGTTTTGATGGAAACAGAAATCCCAGCGGTTTCCCCACCCCCCACCCCCAATTAAAACTATGTTTGCCAGCAAAACATTGCTGAAATGCTTTTGGAAATGGCCAAATCAATATAAAAGGAATGAAATGTTTGCTTTTAAGTTATTTATTTTTAAATAATGGGCACTGGCTTACAAAGATTAATATTAAAAGAAAAGTCATTTCTTTTTTACAAAACACTTTATTATTGTCATAACATATAATTTAAAATATAATATATAAAAAGTTTATCTTCCAGGAAAACAACTGAATAAAAATGCCCATTTAACTGATCCACAAATGTAAACTCTTCTTTAGAACACCAGGGGCAAGAGGCTCAGCATACTTTGTCCTAAATTTAATTAGCCTCAACTAGAACGGACCTAATGAATCTATGAGATTTACTTGAGTGTTGACTTATTCACATATTGATTCAACTAATCTACTCTAGTTGGGACTAGCAGTTGGATTGAGGAGTCTGCAATTTGAACTCCAGGTAGTAAAACTCAGTGATTCTACCTGTTAAAACTATGTTCCAATCTGCTATACAGTGGGCCTTCTGGAACTGTGGGAGTTCGGTACTGGGTTCCCTATGGATGCCCAAAAATATGGGTAGTTGCACCCCCATATTATTAAATGGCAGCAGCATGTGTGTGGACGTGTCTGCAGGTGCATTGCTGCTATTTTAGATATAGACCGTGATGATCCATGGACAGGTGAAACCATAGATCAGGAGCCCACAGTATACCAAATATAGGATTAGTCGTAGTTCTTGACTTACCTAATATGCCTTCAGACTTTATGTTCTCCTTCAAATATAAGACAGATATAACAGCACTACCTGGGAAATCAATATTCATTGTTTAATGCCATGTAATAAGATAGTAGATTAAAGACAGGGTTGGGAAAAAACAGTTTTAACCCCCCCCAAAAAAAAAACTCAGTTCAGAAGTTATGGCCACTAGCTTTGAAGCAGCAGTGACAATTAAAGACACAGTGAAAGCATGTGTCTCCTGATTTGAAAGGCACCAGAAGACCCCTAACGAAGGGAAGCAGTTGGTTTTATATCTCTACCCACTCATTACAAGCTCCCCCTCCCTTTTCTGTTAGGTGTCAGCATCATCTTCTGTGTTCTAACAAACCCTTAAACAAGCGTCCTGAGCAGGGAAAGATAAGAAGCACAGACAAAGAAGCATAGGCACATTCCATTCTCTGTTACAAAACAGGAATTCACACTATTGAGTCTTTCTTATCAGTACACAGCCTACAGCCTTTACTCAACGATCCGTGAGTAAAATATGACTGTAAAAGCAAAAATATCACGGTCAAATGTCCCAGTGGTACTGCAACAGTACCGCTGGGAAGGAGCGTCGTACGAAACTGACGCCCTCTAGCGCTGCAGCGTCGCAACCTGGCGACGCTGCTAGCGTTATTTTTACATTGTCCGAAAAAGTCCTTAATATCCTAACAGAAACCTGTTATCACATCTTCTACCACAGTTTAAATAATAATTGTTGTATAAAAAGTGCTCTTTTAAAGCAAGTTGTTTGGGTTAATGTATGTTAATTGAAGGATTTGTTTCTAAATGGCATTTCTTGCACTATAAAATAAAGTGATTACAAGGAAATAACTGACATTGGATACTGGTCTAACAATGAACAACTGCCAATAAGCTGTTAAAGTTAAAATGTTCAAATTCAAATAGTCATTGTTGTTCCACTAAGAGGGTTGGAAAATAGTAATAGCCAGACTTGAAAAAAATATGAATAATCAATTTTAAAAACCAGGAGTGTTTTTTAAAAGTCATTTGGTTTAAACCATGGTTTAAACCAGCCAACAACCCTTATTAAATCCAGGCACAACAGGTTGAATGAATTTCTGCTCCAAAAATATTCACGAAGCCTAGATTTCAAATCCCAGAGAAGATTACAGTAGGGCTCCTGTATACACAGTGGATCGGTTCCGGGCCCCACCGTGGATAATGAAATCCATGGATAATAGCAAATACCATTGAAAATAATGGGACTTCCAGTTTAAAATGTCATAGAGTTGCCATGGAAGACCTAGAAAATGGCTAGAGAGGACATTTCTAGGAAGACTCTATGATAGCTGTGCTGAAACTGAAACTGCAGATAACTGAATCAGTGAATAATGAATCAGCGGATATGGAATCAGTGAATAATGAATCAGCGGATATGCGGGTCCTACCGTGTATCACTTCAGACTACCCACCTCGGATGGGTCATGCCATTACAAAAATAAATCTAATAAATAGAATTGCAAATAAATAGAAGAGAAAGTGAAAGCAAGCTCTGGACGCAGCACTTTCCCTACTGTGCTAATTTAGGTTTTGTATTTGCACTTAAGTATTATATGCAAGGGAACATTAAAAGATGGTGAAGCCCACTTGCTGCCTCAGGTAGTTCTGTCCAATCTACCAACTCTGGACTCTATCACTCACTTCTAACACCATTCTGCTACATATATAGGCTAGGCTTTATGCTCTGTCATAAAATCAGAGCTTAAGAACATTACGGTACTTTTGTGGATTATAACTCCCAGAATTCCTCACCTAATATGGCCAGAGTAACTTTTCCAATTTCTGCCTAGATTCTCAGACCTAGATGCAAGCCTGTGTTGAGGTTATTTATGAGTTCTAGTAAGAAAAACTATAAATACAAAAAATTGCTAGAATTCTTACATTTAAAAAAAAAAGACTGAGCACATTTCCATTCTGCCAATGACCCATAGAAACAGCCAATGGGAAACTGGCATGCATAACAAGAAAATACACAGATGGTTCCTTGAATTACAACACACTTGTCCTGTTTCAAATGCTGCCCAGGGATTAAGAAAGGATAAACAGCAGCCTGCATGTTTGCTTCAGCAGCAGGAAACCTCCCTCTCCTGGAAGAAACATAACTTTTCTTTCTTGCTATAAATAGTTTAAGTATCTTTGCTGTAAAGAGCTACTGAGGATGACATGAGTCACTGTGATTTTTTTTTTTGAGATGCATTTATGAAACATCTCTGCTTTTAAGTCTGTCATTTTATGTGAAACACTAAAATGAAAGCTTTCATAAGCAAAAGGTATTGGTATCCAAGCAACAGGAAATGACAATTGTATGACTGAGCAGCAGGAGGCAAGGGGTGCATCCACAATATAAATTACAAGTGGATGTATTAGGGGCATTACTTTTTTAACAGATAATTTGGTAGCAGAAGCAGAAATGACATGGTAAGAATAGCGACAGGGTCCTGCCTCACAAAAAAAGAAGAGACGTTCAACACACTTCAGCAAACTTTTCATCCAAAACTAACCGGATACACATGTGAAATGAAACAACAATATCAGGTAAGCCATGCATAAGCAAGAAAACACATTTTAAAGCTTCTAGAGACCACTTGAAGGCTCCTTCCAAAAGGCATCCAGGTATAGTTTTTTGTTTCACAATTTTCTATTTTTCTTATGATTCCAATTTTGGTGCCAAACTTATAGATTTTTAACATGGTGGGGGCAACTGCTGAGGCAGGCTTACCTACTTTCCCCTTTTCTCTCTGTTTTGATGCTCAGGTATACCCAGTAAGGGATTCTAGGAGCAGATGCTATCTACCTTGCCTGTTGTAGGCAAGCACATATAGCTAAAGTAAGATCACCTAGAATAGAATCCCATTCTTTCCCAGATCATTATTGCCTTGTTTACTGCAGATAGGCTGGTGCAACCTGACACCAAAAGTCTATGTTTCTCTATTCACCATCCTCCCAATGTCGATGCTGCTTAAAAAAATCCAGCTAGCCAGAGGACAAGGAGGAAAATGTGGGAGTTGGGCAGGCATAAAAAGACTTTGTAAAAAGAAGCTTCTTTGTCAGAAGTTTTATTTACTGCGGTGTGCCTGTACTGTTCCTTCTGAGCCCTGCATCTCCTTATAATGGTCAACCTGTGCTTGAACTGTACAAAAATAGGTAAGAGAGGGTCACGTGACCATAGCAAACAATAGGTGAGAGAGGGCCACATGACTGAAATGTTGTAAAATAATAACCTCCATATAGACAAATAGAGAAAGGTTTAATCTCAGTTGACACTAGTCCTATCCTATGCTAGTTTTCTGTGTGAAAAGATTTCTATTTAGGATGGGGAAAAGAAATATTCTCTTATTTGAACTTCCTTTTGTACCACAAAGTGAAACAGCCCAAACATACCCTTATCATCTCCACAAGAAGCACAGACAAATCCTCTTGAAAACTGTAGTCTTTAACACATGTGAACCTGAAAGAGCCTAACTCTGACCAGATGTCACCCTCCTGGGCTAGCCCTTTTCCTGACCTGTGTGAAGCATGAAGGTATGAAGAGGAAGTTCTGCTCATAACAATTGTCAGAACTTTGGAGCAATACAAAAACCCAGAGCTTGGAAAAGTGTTTTTTTAACTTCTAGAATACTCCAGCTGAGGCATTCTGGGAGTTATAGGCCCCCAAAATAATTTTTCCAATCCTACTTGTTCAGAGAAAGAAGTTTCTTCTTTCAACATTTGTACAATTTTATCAAAGGTAAATCGTGGTTTCTCTGGGTTGTTTTTTTTTTTTTTAAGGCACATGAATAAAATTTGAGGAGGAGAGAGTCTTACCTATGACTGCCATGCTTCCTAGTGGAGCAATAACCATGACTGGAGCAAATCCATAGGCTGCAAAGTTCCCCATTTCTCCAATCCCCATAAGTACAATTCCAGACCACCATAGCTTGCTTCGGTAATATGGTTTTTGATTGCTTTGCTGCATCAGCCGAAGATGGTAACATTTCTAGAAATAGGTAGATACTGGTAAGAATGTCAAAATGAAAGACATGGGTCTACACAAATGTAAGGGCTTGTCTATACGAGGCAAAAAAATGTGGATTGCTTTGCACTAATGGTAATTTGCCGCAGTTGCTACTTGTCTTAACATTTTTTTTTTGGCAGATCATAGGCATGTGAAGCTATCTGCATTTGCTGTACAAATGGGCATGCCCAAGAGTCAAAATGGCAGCCGTGAGTGAATTACTCGCATTTTTACTTACCTCAATTTGTTGCCGGCGGACAGTATTTTTTTTAAAAAACTATATCCAAGGTACCTCTCCATTGACACCCCCTTGTTGTGGGAGAGAGGCTTGCGTACTCTAATGAAGTTTTGAGCTATGCTGGTGGTGGCATAATAGCCACCGGTAGGGTCTCTCATACCAGACAGGTCAAAACTGAAGTGTCTGACAAAGAGCGTCAAAGGGCAGGATGGGCTCTCTAGCCTTATGGCAACTGTCCTAGGAGAAGGAAAACTCTAATACCAAACCTGGGCAGATGGTGCTCGTCCAACCCTGTAAGGTCAACCATCTAAGAAAAGGAAACTCTAATCAAACCTACGACCCGAGGACGTCGCTGCTACCATCCATGCTTGCAAGGCCACAGCATACGAACCTTTGGTTTAAAGGGTGAAGCCAGTTCTGTGCATGTTGTGCTCCACCAGAAAAATCCATTGCACAGGCTTGAAGGATAAATCTAATTCTGAAAAAGCCCTGTAGCAATAGGCGAGGGACCAAATGGCAGGTGTAAAGATCTCAGATTGGCCTTTTTAGCCATCAGCGTGCTTGCAGAAAGCATGGGATGAGTCCTTCACGAATCTTTGTTTGTGAAGAAAAGCCAGAGAGAGATATATCCAAGGTGTGAAAGAGCAATGTTTTACTTTTACAAAAATCAAACAAAAAACCCCGTTTTATCGCCTTAACGCTCACTAAGGCAAAAATCCAACATGGCAGCTCCAAGCGCTTGCCTTGTTAGCACGTTCCACCCCATGCACATCTGACCAATCAGATTTCAACTTCTGCTCATATAGGGAAAGTGAATCAAATTGGATCACTTGTCCCATTGAGCAAGAATGAGCATCCCCCCGCTGTCTTTAAAAAACTTCAGGAAAAGCCACGAAGGAATATTTTTGCCATTTAGACAACCCCTAAGAGACAACAACTTGACATTAATATGGTATTACAGAAATTTCTTGATCGTGGGTGAAATAAAGCTGTTTTTCTGCAACGCTTAAGAAATTATATAAATCTTCAGTCTCTAAATAAACACTTCTGAAACAAAAATGTCAACATGAGCTGAGGTTAGCATTCCGAGTAGGTGGTTTGTAAGGCTTTGGATGTTTTGGAGTTACTTTCAAAATATGAGTTTTTCAGAAACTTTGAATTCTGAGAGCAGCTCCACATCAATGCCAAAACAAGCTGTCCTGTCATTTAAGAAAACCAAACATAAAGGAAGCTCTAGCCATGTGCCAGTTTGAAATGGTAAGGCATTAGCACATGCTTGTTCAAATTATCCACAGAGTACAGAAAGTGGGAAATGGCAGAGAACAGAAATGCACAGAGACTGTTTAAAAAACGTTTAAAGGGACTATTGGGTTATATTCACTAGCGTGTCTCCACCAACGGAACCCTGTATGACTCGACCTGGGCTCTGAGATAATTAGGACAGCACGGTTGATGGGGACACAAGAGAGGGCTTTTTCTTTGTGGCTGATCCTAGACTCTGGAACTCCCTTCCTAGGGAGGCCAGAATGGCCCCTTCCTTGTTGTCTTTCCATGGGCAGGCAAAACCTTTTATTCTGACAGGCTTTTAAAACAGAATGTTTAAAAAGAATGGGCTAGGGGATACTGTATTGTTTTAACAACTGAAGTGTTCTAAGAGCTTTTTATCTTTTTTGAATTGTGTTTTACTCTTTTACTAAGGAGATTTTCACATGGGGCCAAAATGACTGCCCCTGCCATGGAATAACTGCCCCTGCCATGGAATAACTGCCCCTGCCAGTCAAGTAATGACTGCCCCTGCCACGGAATAACGTAAATCTTTCACACACTTACCTTAATTCTGCGGCAGGAATGGGCTCCCTCTCCCCTCGCTGGCTGGCTGTAAATGCAGCCGTCGTAAGGCTGCATTTACAACCGGCCGTCTGAAATGTTATCACGTTATCACGTGATAACGGCCAGGTGGTAAATTTAAAAAATAAAACTCCCCCAAACATAAAACCAGTTCACCAAACACAAAAACACACTTTAAATCACACAATCAAAACAGGGAGGGTAAAATAAAGGGTGCCACTTACCTGGATGTCCAGATCGTACCAGAAAGTGCTCAGAATAGACCTCCCCTCCACGGCTGTCATTTCGGAACAGGAACGGGGCTCCTATTCACACACCTGTGATTGCGTGATAACGATGGAACGGGAGGTCTGTTCATGATGAAAAATCGTGATTACATTGTTCCGGAACAGTCACGGGAGCAGGATGGATGCAGGACAAAACGGGGCCAACGTCGTCCAAAAGAGAAAAACATTCCCGACCCTGTTCTGTTCCTGCCACAGGATATATAGCCTGTGTGAAAATCTCCTAAGGTTGGAATTCTTTTAATACTATAAATAGTTTGATTTTATTTTAATCTTCACTTTTTGTATGCTTTTAATTGTATTGTTATTTTAAATTGTGAGCTGCTTTGAGTCCCAATTTTAGGAAAAAAAGCAGGATATAAATAAATACAACCACCACAATAATGAAAGAAGCTTTCATCAGTGGAATGGAATACAAGGCCATTTTCACCTGTTTCACCTTCCCCTGCTCCTTGAACTAGCTCTCATGCTGTTCTACAGGGTCTCTCTGGAGTAGATGTGGTGAGCACTGGCATTCAAGACTAAGGTAATTGGAAGAATTTGCAAGACTTCTGCTGAAGCCACTGCTGGGTCAAAGGGCTGCTCTCCAGGATTCAGGTTGGATTTTCCCGAACCCTAACTGAAAGAGGCCAGGTTTTGAACCTGGGATGTTCTGTGTGCAAAGTCAGTGTTCTACCACTGAATGGGGGAGGAACATAAGCCAGAGGCTCCTCAGAGGTTTTCCATAAGTTATGGTCCCTGCCTAGAAGCTGCTAAGAATTACTTCTGCCAGTTGCCATTCCACATAGTAAATATGAGAATTAAAAGCCTATTTGGATAGGTTACAATCTAATCATTTGGGGTATCAATATGACTCAGAGACTGTACCATGCTGGCATGGAAAATCACAAAGCAATTAGGATTAACGATATGGCCAGCTGCTTTCACATAGTAGAGCTATTGTATCAAGTGCTTCCATGCACAAGCACTTTCCAACAGCCTCCACATGGGAGCCGTAAGATTTAAACTGGTAGTCAAAAGATTCTTTTTGCTGGACAAGGATTACTGTGTGTGGCAAGCATTGATTTCATGGCCGAGTGGTAATCTGATCACACCGCTCTGCAGGCCATGCCATTTGCTCAATTCCCTTTCAGGCATATTGTCTTAATATTGCAAGCTGTTAGAATCAGAGAAGGAGAGAATGTGGTGGAGAGGCACTGAGAGGGAAGGGAAATGGTGTGTCCTGTGGTTCTTGGTCATACAGCAATGATGTTAGAGCTTAAGAGCTTTGGCTTAGTCTACCAAAACCCGTTAAGGAACAATATGGAGTAAGATTTGCCAGAAAACAAGCCCAAGTTAAAAGCTCATTTTGCGGCCACAAAATATAATATAATATAAAAATAAAACAATCGAAGCATTTTCATTTATTTGAAACAACTTGAGGATTAAGTTTGACAAATAAATAACAAAATGATCTCAAAACAGTGTGTGATGTAACTAGTAGCTATGAATGGACTCTCAACTACCACAGGTTTAGCACTCCTCTAGATGTGGCTAGACTACAACTCCCACTATTCCTCAACATTGGCAATGCTGGCTTGTAACACCAACAACATCTGGAGTGCTGTGTGATTTCCACCCCTGAACTAACATAAGACATAATGGCTTTAATCCTGTACAGAGATCTGCAATTTAGGTTGCACTGAAGCCCACAGTGTAAAAATGGTCATACCTGCAGATTCAAAGAGATGCTGATCAGAATATTCCCTGTGATTGCCAACAAGATGCCTAAGAGCAGATCCTGCAAAAACAAAACAGCCATGTATAGTGAGACAGAAAGCGCAGAGCAGAATACAAATATTCACATACTTTCACTCATTTATACAACAGATCTTGAGGATTTAGGTTCAAACTCACTGCTTTCTCAAGAGAATATGTAGGACCAAGCTATACCCTGCTACTGTCCCAATCTGGCAGGGACAACCCCAATTCATCCTCTGCCGTCCCACTTTTTCAGTGGCTTTTAAGATGTCTGTTTCTCTCTCCATTTCCCACCCATTCATCCTCAGCTTACTCCAATTGTTATAACCCGAGTTCAAAGCGTAAAAGTAGTCTGTAGAAAGTAGAGGAGGGGCCGGGATCTTGCCTTTCTCAATAGCCTCACGCAAAAGCAAACTGCTGCATCCTCTCCTAGCTTGTGTGTTAGTTCTCATTAATAACTTTTGCCATCTTGACCATACTCTGACATTGCTTGGCCACACATATCCTATTTTCATCTGTGAAATGTTGGAAGATGTGCACTAGCTGCTATTCAGATATTGCCATCAGTCTTCAGGAGCAAAGAGTAATGGTAAAAGTACCCACTGATTGCTAAACCTAAGGAGAAGCATTGGACTTTTTCAGACAAGGCTTAACGTGTAACAACCTTGTGGGAGAGGTACGGCACTGTCATGCGGCAGGGGGTCTGTTTCAGACGCTGCCATCCCTCTCTCGGAATCGTCCGTGTCACTTCTGTGCACGATTGAAGGCAGCCGCGCCATATTTTACTCATGGACAACTTCCGTGAGTAAAATATGGTGCAGCTGCCTTCAATCGTACACAGAAGTGACACGGACAATTCTGAGAGAGGGGCAATGTTATCCGAAATGGACCCCCTGCTGCACGACAGCGCCGTACCTCTCCGGCAAGCTTGTTGCGTGGTAAGCCTTGTCTGAAAAAGTCCTTACACTGATGTTTCATTTGTTTAACCATGCAAGAAGAACAGGTAGATAATCTTGGATAAACAGAAATTGTGACGTAAGCCAGCTCTACAACTCACATTACAAAAATAGTCTGACTTCATAGGAAGTTCACCTATCATAGCTATAATTGATTAATTCCCTCTTTTTTCTGTCTTTTAAACTATTTTTTGTATTAAATGTATTTTAATATATTAACATGAATAAATTAAATACATGATCAATAAATGTAGATAGCTCAAACTGCCCAAACAAACAGAATTAAAGACTCTAACTAAGGATTTTCTCATATATATTTCCCTTGCCTGTCCAGGAAATTCATTTAGAAGAAGAACATAAATACGTGAGGCCAATTTTTAAGTGGACACTAATGCCATACAGCTGGCCTGTAAAACAAAAGGCATCATGACTACAGATTAAAATAAGGTACCCACTTTTAGAATTGCAGTGCTTAGAGGCTCCATAAGGTTTTACATTTTCTTGAAAGGAAACATAGAAGGGAACAGGTTAACTATGGGTTGTAATTATGCTCCAAATTCTGGTCAGACACAGTTTACAGAAATTTAGTTCAACAACTGGAATGCCATATTAAAGCCATATTTAATCAAGAAATTGATTCCTCTATTGAGCATAGTCATTGCATCACCATTCCTAGCCAAATTCGAGCTGGATGCAAAATCTTTCACTGCAGAGTGAAGACAATGCCAAAGATGAAACGGAAAATTTGCTTATCTATACCATTATTTATACCACCCCTTTCCCCACAAACTGGGGCTTAAGGTGGCTTGCAGGATAAAAAGAAATACAAATAAAAACACATCTTGTGTAAGTCATACAAAATGTTAATGATTAAAGTAATATTAAATTGTCCAAAGAAATAAAACTATTTAATACATTGAGTTAAAAGAAAAGAATAAAAGTAGCTACTACACTAAGAAAAACAGTTTTCTTGAAAAACAATCAGTTTTTCAACTGCCTGGTGTACTATAAAGGTCTTCAGCCATTTTCACACTACAAACGTACATTATTATGATTCCACTTTAATTGTCATGGCAACATCCTATGGAATCTTGGGTTTTGCAACTTAGGGAGGCACTAGGACTTTCTGGGTGAGAATTTTAAATACTCCTCCCTAAACAGCAAACTCCAGGATTCCATAGATGTTGCTATGGCAGTTAAAATGCAATGTAACATGTGAAATGGCTCCTCACCTGCCAATGTAAGGACAAAAAGGAGGGAACTAGCCTAGCTCCTGGGGTGGCGATGGGGATTCCAGAATCTGGGACCAGCCACAGAGAAGGTCTTCTATTGCATTCCCACTAAACATTACTGTGAAGGTGGTGGGACTGAGAGAAGTGCCTCCACCGAAAATCACAGAGTTTGGCAGACTCACATGGGAAAAGTATGGTCCTTCAAATAGCCTGAATCCATGTCAGAAAAGCAATTTGTCTGAGGAACCAATTATCTGTAGGGGAGAGGGGGGTCTTCCTCTCTGGATTTCTTTAAACAGAGGACAGCCATTTGTTGAGAACGTAAGGGTTTGGACTACATGGCCTAGTAAAGCTTCTTCCAAACTTATTATTGTATAGCAGAGATGGGCAATTAGGTCCCTCCAGATGTTTTTGGATATGAACTACCATAATCTATAAGCATTGGCTATGTGGGCTAGGACCATTGAAGTTGCTGGGGGAGGGGAACACATGGAGAGCCACTGTTACTCCTCTGTTTTTTAGCATCACAACTGAACATTTCCACGGCACCAGGACAAAAGCCAACCATGGGTAAGAAGAGCGAGGTACTTTCAATCCCATAGGGTCAGAGCTACATCCAACCTGCAGTGGAGACACCTCTTGGTATTCACAAGGCACATCCAGTTACTTCTGATTTAGTAAACAGAACACACCATCTCAGCTGATCTCACCATCCACATGAACTTCAGGATATTATTGTCATGTGCCATATTGTTGTATGCCTTCAAGTCATTTCTGACTTATAGCAACTATAAGGCAATCCTATCATTGGTTTTCTTGGCAAGAGTTGATTAGAGGGAGTTAGCCACTGCTAACTGGGAGAGTGTGACTTGCTCAAGGCCAACCAATGGGTTTCCATGGCCAAGCAGAGACTTGAAAATTGGTCTCACAGAGTCCTCACCCAACACTCAGAACACTACAGCATGCTGGCACTCTCCAGGATATGATGTGCATGTGGCTTCAAGTCTCCTGTCAACTTATGGTGACCCCATGAATTTCAAGGGTTTTCTTAGGCAAAGAATACTCAGATGTGCTTTTGCCAGTTACTTCCTCTGAAATATAGCCTACAGCACCTGGTATTTGTTGGCAGTTTCCCATCCAAGTACTAATCAGGACTGACCCTGCTTAGCTTCCAAGAGCAGACAGGATCTGGTACCTTTAAGGTATTTAGGCCCTCAGGATATGACATTATTGTTGTTGTTGGTGGTGTGTGCCTTCAAGATGTTTCCAAATTATGGTGACCTCATAGGGTTTTCTGAGGGTTGAGAATGTGTGACTGGCCCAAGGTCACCTAGTGGGTTTTCATAGCTGAGTGGGGATTCAAACTCCAGTCTCCAGAGTTATACAAGGGGGTGCTGAAAACTTCTCACCCTAACCAAGAAGGGAAATGACCTAGAGCCATGAAACCTACATGCTATTCCACATATTTACCCTGAAGTTCGACACACTTGGCACACTGTTTCTCAAGTTTCTTTAACACTTCCAAAAACATTTCTGTGTCTGGTCAATGAAATACTGCTCTGAGAAATTTCCTTCCTTTCAAACTCTTTTAAAGGTTTGGAAACAGGAAATAGTCAGATGGGGCAAGATCTAGTGAGTAGGGTGGATGGTCCATGCACTCAAACCTCAAACTCTTCAAAACATCCATCATCTTGCCAGCCCTGTGAACAGGTGTATTCTCCTTTCCTCCATCCTGTCCTCACGACCTTATGCAGTAGGAACTGACAAGTAAATACACAGATGCCTGAATTCACTTAGGTACCTACACCCATGTAAGGCACACTATGAATGTGGGGTCGTAAAGTCACTATTGTGTAACAGATGTATTCTGTTGAAAGTGATGGGAGCTGAGTTCCACAGACTCTGTGTTGGGGTTTATGAACTTAAAATTAAAAATTCATTAAAGATCTCAGGGTGCAAGCCCTTTGGGAAAGTTTTCTTCAAACGGTTAAAAATTGATTTCTAGTATAGCAGAATGATGGAGACTGGAAACAGGCAGGAGTCAATTAGTAAAGTACTCAGAACTCAAGCCGCTTAAGAACAAAAGAAAACAAACAACTTCTTCTTGAAAGAATACTTAAGCATTTACTAATGGCTTTTCAATCTACATATGCATGGGAAGCTATGTTCTAGCTGACTAGGGATTTAGGTTAGGATAGATATCATGACTCACTAATCCAGTGAGACGGGTGGGGGGAATAGGTAAGGCAACCATCCCTACAGGAGCATGGCGGGATGCATCCTTCTTCTTTGGAGAACAGAACAAAGAGTAATAAAACTTTGAAACTGCAAGGTCAGTAGACTTGGGTCACATGATGACATGATGATCATCCAGCTTGGCTGTGACTGATATACAAGCCAAGCCCACTATGGATAGTGTGAGGAGAAGGGAAGGAACTCTTTCACATGCAGGAGGTCCCTAAAAACTTCCTAAGAGTTGCTTTGCTCTACTAGCAAGAAAGTGTGGGTGCAGGAAGAATGCCATTTTTTTCCAGCACTCTGTGCCTTCTCTTTGCAAGTTGTAGATGGCACTTTACAGCTGTTTTATCCTATACTTTGCATTGTGATTGTGCACAATAGTTGTGCATATTATACTTTACATTGTGGTTGTGCATGGCACAATGGCACCTAGTCAATGACATGTGTTGTGCAACATTGATTTTTGTGCATGGGAGTTGCATAGTACTGCCATGGTATATGCCTGCATGTGGGTATGTACACTATGTTGAGGGAGTATTGGATCAAAGCCAGGGTCTGGTACCCTGTTGGTGACATATGCAGGTGTAAGTTGTGCTACACAACCAGAGTGTTTTTTTGGACAAAGCATAATGATTGTATCCAGGTGCTGGCAGCATAAGTGGAATTGTGCATGTATGACTATTGGTAATATTGCCACATTAAAATATACAGAGAGGGGTTTGAATCCAGAATGCCACTATGCATTGCCTTTGTGCACTGCAGTTACATAATGGGATGTTATCCATATCCATTGATCTACATATGTTGTACTACATACATTAGTTTTCAGTTAGCGCTTGCAGAAAGTAACTCTGCCAGTTACTCTACACTAAAGCAATGCTGGATCCCAGGCAGAAACACATAAACTCCCACTTATCATACAGCTGTACCTGTATAGCAGGAGTGGGACTCACACAGCCCTCTAGATCAGTAGCTCTTAACCTGGGGTCCGGGGACCCCAGGGGTCTGTGATTTCCTTACAAGGGGTCTGCAAAGGCTTCAAAGTTGCTTGGCCCCCCTCCTCCCTGAAGTGGAGGGGCCATGTGACAGGAGCCAAGGCAAAGGCTGGCTGGCTTGACCTGCGCATTGCTATTCAGTCCACTCCAGTCACAAATTTGCAGGAAGAAGCCAGAGAAGTCTTCTCTCTCCCTCCAGTGCCTCTGACACAAGGTTTCATGGATGGTGTTATTGTATTGTTGTTGTTGTTATTATCAAGTGTTGTTATTGTTGTTTTAAATCTTGCGTTAAGTCTTGGGGGGCCACGGCAACAAAAGATATTTAAAGGGGGTCTCTGGTAAAGACAAGGCTAAGAGCCATTGCTCTAGATATTGTTGGACTGCAACTCTCATGAGCCTCAGCCATGGAGAGAATGCTAGGCACCGGTCGACAACAAAATCCCCGCCCTTGCTGTATACAAAGCCTGGTTCGAAATGGTAAAGAGGATCGCGAACAACAGAAATCCTCTGTTTTCTCCCTGCAAGCCCCTGAAGATGCCCTGAGAGTAACGTTTAACGATAGGCCTGGGGAAAGTTAGTTTTGGGTACTAGTTCTCCCAGAATCCGCCAGCCAGTGGTGACTGGGATTTGCAGGTTGAGAAAATAACTCTTCCAAGCTCTAGATTGGATGCATGTTGGAAAGAGGTTTAAAAAAAAAAAAACCGGGACCTATAAGGGAAACCTTTATTCAGAGCTGAGCGCGAGACTTGTGAACGAAACTGCCCTTTGCTTACCTGATTCGCGGAGTACCACCCCGGGGAAAGGAAGGCATCGCTGGAGGGCCCCCCCATGGCCAAGGCGATCCTCTGGAAGCCGGGCCCTGCCTAGCCATGAGCCATGAGCCCCGGGAGACGCCCGGGAAACGGGATCCCCCGCTGGCCTCCCGCTTCCTGGTGCGAAATGGTTTGGGTGGAGGAAGGCCAGGTTGTTTGCTTCTGGGACAGGTAGCCCTTGCGCTCTCCGTGCGTCCGGAAGTCCAGGTGCTTGTTGGCATAAGCCGACCAACCAGCCCCAGGAATGGTTGGGAAGGGAGTGGTTTCCTTGGTTCTCCTACCGCTTCTTTCTTAAAAAAAATATATATATATATATATATATATATATATTGCTCCAGGACCAAAGCAGACTTGCAAAGGGACACGGGAATGCTGCAGCCGCTTCTGCTCTTTTGAGCACGGATGTTGTGCCTTCCCTAGCCTCGTCCTGCCCAGCTTTTTTCCCTATTGATAAGGAAGCACACCTTTGCATGTTTGTTTGTTTGTTTAAAAAAAGATCACTGGAATCCACACAACACAAATAATCCAGGTTGAAACTGGATTATTTGCATGGCTCCTTCCTATGGAATCCTGGGATTTGTAGTTTTACAAGGGCTTTAGCCTTCTATAGGTTTTCTTGGGGGTTTTTCCAGGCTGTGAGGCCGTATTCTGGAAGAGTTTATTCTTGACGTTCCACCTGCATCTGTGGCTGGCATCTTCAGGCGAAACGCTGGGAATACACTCTTCCAGAACATGGCCTCACAGCCCGGAAAAAAACCACAAAAAACCTATGGATGCCGGCCATGAAAGCCATTGACTTCTTTAGCCTTCTGTTCCAAAAAGTGCTGGTGCCTCACCAAACTACAGATCTCAGGATTCCATAGGAAGGAGCGAGCCATGGCAAATAATCCTGTTTCAACCTGCATTATTTCTCTAATGTGGATGCCCCCTGACCATTGGATGGTGGGGACATCTCCAAACGAGCGGCTGAGGAAATGCATTCACGGATAGTGATGCATTGAGTCAAAGGTAATGAATTGGTTGTCCCCTGGAAATCAGAGCATGACTTTGTCTTTATTTAGCATGCAGTTGGACGTAATTATGTGCTATGGTTGGGGTGGGGGGAAGGAGATGCGATTGGAAAATGAATGCGTGTGTACATGGAAACATGGGGCGTCAAAGCTTGAACAAGTTCTTTTTTGCACAATAACTCCTAGGAACCCCCCCCCCAGTCAGGTCATATTAGCTGGGAGTTGTAGTCCCAAAAGTATCTCAAACTCATACTGTACTTTTATTATTTCCCAGCTCAAAGGGCAGTGGTAAAATAAGGATAGACACACATTATGCATTGATTATGTTGCATTGGAACAGAAATTTATAACACTACAAGTATGGAGAAATTTAAAAACACATGGGAATCATACAGTCCTCCAGATATTATTTGGACTGCAAGTACCAGCAGCCCTAGCCAGCATAGCTAATAGTGAAGGATGCTGGGAACTGCAGTCTGTCATCATTTGTAGGATCATATGATTCCCATCTCTGCTTTAAAAGTATTTGATCCTAAGGAGCAAAAACCATGTCTGAGAGGTACCAAAGTTGAAAGCACAGGTTCAGTTAGGCAGACAAATAACATTGTTAATGACTCAAGGCAGATTTATGAGCGAATTGCCAGTGTGTTGTAAATGAAAACTAATTTATTCCTATAGAGAAACCACCATCAAAATTGGGTACATTTTGCCAAACACAAGGCCAAGCATGCCTTGTGTTTGGCTGTGTGTCTTTTTGTTTAGTGGTGGGAATCTGACAGAGCATGCAGGTGGAAAATCTGCTTTTAAAAACCCACTCAAAAGTTGAAGAAATGCTGTTGGTAGAAAGCAATAAAGAAGAGGCATTTTCTCAATTGTATTGAGAAACCAGTTTCATTTCCATTTTGTACAAGGTGTGTTGCAAACCAATTCATTGCTGAACATAGGAATTCTTTGCATACTATGAATTACTACTAAGACATGAAACAACTTAATCACTGCATCTGGAATTCTCTCAGGTACGTGGAATTGCCCAGTCCTGCTGGGATGAAGCCTGTCCAGCTGGGAGAACTGAAAAAGATCAGTGCATAGCATTGCAGCATTTGAATAACACTGCGTAAATACCAGATGCAGATTTTCTTATGTGCCAGATTCTATAGGCACCTAAGTACTTTTGTGGACACCCACAGATTAATTTCAGTTTTCCAGCTGGCTTGCACCATTATATTTACACACATGCATGATGTTTGCAGGTGATGATAAAACTAAGAAAGTCATGCTGTATGGAAGTAACAGCTATGTAGAAATTCAAAGATGTGTGCAGTGGCCCTTAGATGACCGCCAAAAAACTTAATAAATAAATGATGTTCCAGGAAAATGTACTTGATTTTACTTTCACCCTTTTTACCCAGTTCCACATCTGCTTCCCTAAAGGTTAGTTCCATTGGTTTCAGTGCAGTGATTAATGGATTTGCAAGGTGCACAGTCTAGGTGATTTCAGTACAACACTTTCTGAGCAACTACTAGTGCTTCTGTTGTCAGTATCTGAATGTAGAACATGGAAACCTAAAAGTAATTCAGCCAGAATTAAAGTTCCAAGGCTCCACCTAGCCCTGTAATTACAATTCATATTTTAAAAGCAACTCTTCCTTCCATGTAAGTTCCATGTAACTAAAATGATTACATATTAAAAAAAAAAAAAACCACAGCAGAATGCTGCAAGTTCCTGGTTAAGAAAAAATATTTATCCTTTTCATGGAGGAAGATTAATATATACATCTCTATTCTTGTATATTGACAAAGTATAGGTCTGCATGTGGCAAAGATGCTGGGCAGGAATTATTTTCCTGCTCCTTCCTTCCTTCCACATTGTACACTGATTTACATCAGTGAGCACAAGGCACTGGGCATGGCTCTCCTCTTCCTCCACTTTATCCTCATGGCAGCTCTTTAAGGCTATGAAAAAGAGGTGCAGGGTCACCTAGTGAGCTTAATGACTCAGCTAGAACTTGATTCTCCCAAATCCCAGTCCAGTACCTTAACAACTATCTTGCTATAATGTTGGAAATTCATAGGATCTGAACATAGACAATGCATGTATATCAATATAACCTGATGATATGTCAGAAACTACAGTAGGACCCTCATATTTGCAGGGGATTGGTTCCGAGGGGCCCCGCGGATACCAAAAAACGTGGATAATAGCAAACACCATTGAAAATAATGGGAATTCCAGGTTAAAATACCATAGAGTTACCTTGGAGGACCTAGAAAATGGCTAGAGAGGATGCATTTTTAGGAGGACTCTATGATAGCTGTGCTGAAACTGAAACAGCGGATATCTGACTCAGTGGCTAATGAATCAGCGGATATGGGGGTCCTACTATATAATTAGTTGGGGTGAATGCCTGTACAATTCATGTTAATGTTTGGCTAAAATATAGACAGTGTAGTGTAGTGGTTTGAGCGTTGGACTAAGACTGTGGAGATCAGGGTTTAAATCCCCATGTGGCCATGGAAACCCATTGGGTGACTTTAGACAAGTCACACACTCGCTCAGCCTCAGAGGAAGGCAAAGGCAAACTCCCCCTAAACAGCTAACTAATTATCAGTTAGTGAGCAGGTAAGGAAAAGTGGGCGGGGGGGGGCGGAGTGGCTCTGGTTCATAAAAACAATCTAACCTTAAGCAGGAAGCCTATCTGGAACACAGTCCACATCAAGTGTATGTACCTAAGCCTGAGGTCCAGGGATAGCTTAGGGATTCTGTTAGTATACCGGCCACCCCGTTGTCTAACAGACTCCCTAACCAAGCTGACACAGCTGGTCTCAGAGTTGCTGCTGGAGTTGCCCAGACTTTTAGTTTTGGGCGACTTCACCATCCCACTCGAGACCAGCTTGCTAAATCTAACTGGCACAGCTCGGGAGTTCATGGAATCCATGACAAACATGGGCCTATCCCAATTGGTTGTCGGTCCTACTCACTGTGCAGGTCATACCCTCGATGCGGCCTTTAGTACGGAACAGGAATATCCATGGGCGGAAATTATTAAAACCTCCACATTGTCATGGATGGATCATTTTCTGATTAAGATGGAACTAAGAGCCACTGTTTGCCCCACTGGAGGTGGCGGACCCATTAGAATGGTCTGCCCTCATAGGCTAATGGAACCAATTGGATTCCAGAAAGCCTTGGAGGGTTTAATGGTTGGTAACGCTGGTGATTCTGTCAAAGCTTTGGTTAATACTTGGAACACCAACCTCACCAAGGCTATTGACGCAATTGCTCCCAAGCATCCTTTCCAGCCTGCTCCTAACTGTAAACCCTGGTATTC
Source organism: Gambelia wislizenii (assembly GCA_030847615.1). Taxonomy (NCBI): domain Eukaryota; kingdom Metazoa; phylum Chordata; class Lepidosauria; order Squamata; family Crotaphytidae; genus Gambelia; species Gambelia wislizenii. Next base: position 297,777,058 of record JAUMIR010000004.1, read on the forward strand.
AGAGGAGCTTAGGAAGATGAAGCAGGCTGGACAACGACTAGAGCGCACCTGGCGGAAGACTTGACTCTTATCCGACAAGACTCGTCATAGGAATTTCCTTGATTCTTATCGAGAGACGATACATGCAGTGCAGAAGTCTTTCTCCTCTGCATGTATTGCGTCTGCAGAGTCCTGTCCAGTGGAACTGTTTAGGGTGGTGGGGGAGCTGACGCAGGTTCCACCTGCGCAGAACCCCTTACTCAACCCAACAACGGCCTGCTATGACACGTTTAACATCCACTTTGCAGATAAAATCTCTCAGATAAGAGCCGAATTAGATGCCAGTGTTATGACAGAATCTATAGCCGAGGTGTCCAGCAACGCCATTGATGAAATTTTTTTGGATCAGCTTCAATCTGTGAGTACTGATGACGTGGACAAGCTCCTTGGTAGAGTAAGGAAGACAACCTGTCCGTTCGATCCTTGTCCATCATGGCTGGCCATCCAAGGAGGCGACACATTGAGAGTACTCCTTAGGGATATTATCAATACGTCCTTCAGGGAGGGGTTCATTCCACCCTGTCTGAAGGAAGCGGTGGTTAAGCCACTCCTGAAAAAGCCTTCCCTGGACCCCTTGGACAGGAACAACTATAGTCCAGTTTCCTTGCTCCCTTTTTAAAGCAAGGTGATCGAGAGGGCAGTCGCTTCCCAACTCCAAGCTGTCTTGGATGAAACCGATTATCTAGATCCATTCCAAACTGGCTTTAGGACAGGATATGGAGTTGAGACTGCCATGGTTGCTCTGGCTGACGACCTCCGCTTGGGGATCGACAGGGGTAGTGTGACTCTGTTGGTGCTCTTGGACCTCTCAGTGGCCTTTGATACAATAGATTGTCCCATCCTCTTGGATTGCCTGAGGGGGTTAGGAATTGGAGGCACTGCCTTGCAGTGGTTCTGTTCCTTCCTCTCAGGCAGATCCCAGAGGGTGAGGCTCGGGGACAGTTGCTCTACTAGAACAGAGCTTAATTGTGGCATCCCTCAGGGCGCCATCCTGTCCCCGATGCTATTTAACATCTATATGAAGCTGCTGGGAGAGATCATTTGGAGGTATGGAGCGCGGTGTCATCAGTATGCTGATGACACCCAGATATACTTCTCCATGTCTCGGTCGTCGGCTTTGACTTCAGATGCCATCTCTCCACTCAGTTATTGTCTTAAAAAAGTGATGGACTGGATGAGGAAAAACAAATTGAGACTGAATCCAGAGAAAACGGAGGTACTAACAGTTGTGGGCCCGAAACCAGGTCCGAGAATACAACTTCCAGTCCTGGATGGAGTCACACTCTCCTCCAAGGACTGTGTTCGCAGTCTGGAGGTGCTCCTGGACCCATCGCTCCTGATGTCTAATCAGGTAAATGCGACGCTCAGGAGTGCCTTGAAACTGTGGTACATGTGCTGGTAACCTCCCGTCTCGACTTCTGTAATGCACTCTACATGGGGCTACCCTTGTGCTTGACTCGGAAACTTCAATTAATTCAGAACATGGCAGCCAGGTTGGCACTTCGATCCTCTGAGAGGAATCTGTTACAACCTATGAAAACAAGGCTGTCGGTGACCTCCCAGAGGGCCTTCTCTGCTACTGCTCCCAGATTATGGAATGGCCTGCCGGATGAGATCTGTCTCAAAAAATCTGTCAAGACGGATCTTTTCCAGCAGGCCTTTCCTGAATAGCTATCCTGGCCCGAAGATTCGACTGTCCCCGCCCCCCTTTGAGCTGCCATTGCATTATTCTATGCTGCTGTGATTACTTGCTGTTTGTTTTTTTAAAAATTATTGTATGTTTTTAATCTTTTCTAGTTTAATATTATTTTAAGGGGTGGGTGGGTTAGGGTATTGAGGTAATTATGGAATTTTTATACTGTAAGCCACCCCGATTGCATTGCAGAGGGGCGGGATAGAAATAACAACAACAACAACAACAAATAGGGAACCCTATTATTTTCAATGAGACAAATACCAGAAGTTAATCATAAAATCACACTGGAAGACCTAGAAATGCCGAAAGAGAACATATTTTTTCAGATGTGGATAAGTGAAACTGTGGATACTGAATCCGTAGATATGGGAGCTGACCTGTATTATTCTACCATTACAGTTCCAACTAAGTAATCCTACTGGAATTACTAGTAGCCATAGCCACAAATTATTATATCATTAGATTTCTTATTGCTCATAAAGGCCATAAACGGTTTCCAAACTTTCCAAAAAAATAAAATAAAAAATCCAGTACCATCTTTGAGACTGAAGAAAAGAAATTTCTAGCATAAGTTTTCATGGACTACTGTCCATTTCATCAAATATATTTGATGAAGTGGACTGCAGTCCATAAAAGTTTGTGCCAGTAATGTCGTTTTCCAAGTTAGTTTGAAAGATGCAGCTGGATCCGTTTAGGTCCCATTTTGTTGTGTAGCTGAGAAGTGTGGAATTAGGAAAAACATTGCCTTTTGCTTCCCAACTTGTTTAGGTACATGCAAAGCTTCTCAACCTGTTTTACAAATGGGAGCCTCACTCTGTGGGAACACAAGGAGGAGTGGTGACACCTCAGTATAGTGTAGGGCACCTATAACCTTTTAGATTCCTGTAAGCCCCAGCACCCAGGGCCAATGGCTAGGGGTGATGGGAGCTGTAATCTAACAACATCTGGAGGGCCATGAATTCCACACCCCTGGTTTAATGGAAAAAGTAATGGACCAGCAAAACTGAAGTGAAAGCTTTATTTTTTAGGTAACTGTTTGTAATGCTATATGTTATTTTTAATTGATTTCTTTTAAAAAAATCATTTAAAAATACAAAAACGGCTCCCTCCAAGTAATATTTTGAAGCAACAGGTAAACATTATCCATTGCTTTGAGAAAATGCAACATTAATATTGCTGGCATTCAGGGATAGCTCTGTTGGCCATGTAGCAAAACAAAATCCAGAATCCACAAAAGTAACAGTGGCCAATGACTTTATTTTTAAGTCTTATAATATCAGCAATGCAAAATCCAGAATTCACAAAAAAAGTGATACTTTATTGACCAACCAAACTGCAAAACACATGATGTAATCTTTCAAAGACTTAAAAACAAAGTCATTGGCCACTGTTACTTCAATAAGAATGCAACAAGTAACAATATTACATTTAGCACGTTATGTTCAAACTCTGGAAAGGGCTTTCAGAAGAAATGCTTGTTTTCTTTGGCTCTTCATGCTTAACGCTCTCCACCTGTAAGCCTCCTGGGGCTGAAGCGTTTGAAGGCTGCTGCCATTTCCTTAAACTGGCACAGGAGGAGACCATATTGTCAGACAAAACTCTTTGATTGAATGATTCAGTTGGCAGCCTGCTCTCATTCCCTACTCTCGTCTAGGTTTGCTTATTATTAGTACTGGGCAATACTCCCAGAAACGCAAGCCATACAGCTATAAGAATAGCAGCATGCCCTTCTAATACATCTCTGCTCGTTTACTGTGAGAAAAAACTCATGGCCACATTGGCAATGAATGCACACACTACCATTGAGGAATATTTGCAACAGTATGAGAATGGGAAACAGGGAGCAAGGAGAACAGAGAAAAACAAAGAAAAGCAAATGTCTCTTTGGGCATTAACTTGCCAGATGATGATAAATACGGTATGAGCTGAGAAGCTTTTTCTTCTCCAAAGATTAAGCCATTGTCATGTTGATCAGAGATGATGGGAGATGTAGTTCAACATACCAGGTCAACACCAGGTTGGGGAAGGCTGGACTGGAAAAATTCCTGGAATATAGGGGCTGTTAGTATATGAGGGCTAGGCATACAGAACAGTTACCTCCATTGTGTCCATCTTTTGAGCATCCTAGGTGCTGTATATCAATCTGTTCAGTGTGAAGTCAAAGGCTTTCACGGCTGGTAGCCATAGATGCAGACACACTGCAGACTGGGCCAGCCAGAAAAATCAGCAGTAGCAGAACATGTCATCAACCAACCTGGACACAAAATGTTATTTAAAGACACAGAAATTCTGAACCAGGTCAACAACTATCATGTCAGAATGCACAGAGAAGCTATTGAAATCCACAAACACCTGGACAACTTCAACAGGAAAGAAGAAACCCTAAAAGTAAACAAAATCTGGCTCCTAGTTTTGAAAAACAATAGAATCAAAACTCAACACTTACAAAGGAATTCCACCCAGGGACAAGGGGATTTCCAGCAGATAATGGCCCATCAACCAACCATTAGCCAAACAGACACTAACGAGCCTTGCATTTCTATACCCAGAAACTAACCATTTAATTACACAAATTTACATATACTCCCCAACACGGGTTCACAATTTACAAACTCCACGCACACTCATACCCAACCATTCTCTGAAGATGCCAGCCACAGATGCAGGTGAAACATCAGAAAGAAACTATTCCAGAACACGGCCTCATAGCCCAGAAAAAAACCCAAGGAGAATCTATAAATCTGTTCAGTGTTAGAGATTGTGTGCTGGTCTAGTTGGTCTCTTCCAGCAGAACAATTCTTATAAGAAGAACCTTTTTCCCATTACAAGTTTGACTTCTTACTTTGACGTCTGTGAAATACCACAAATTAAACCCAGTTGTATATTCAACACAGGACATTAATGTGACCTAATTCAGGTAAGCCGTCCATCCATGTCCACAGGTTCTGCATCCATGGATTCAACCAACCACAGCTTGAAAAGATTCGGGAAACAAATTCCAAAAAGCAAACCTTGCTGTTTGCCATTTTATATAAAGGATGCCATTTTACTACACCGTATTATATAATTTTACTACACCATATAATGGGACTTGAACATCCATGGATTTTGGTATCTATAGGGGAGTCCTGGAACCAACCCCCCATGGATATTGAGGGCCCACTGCACTTGATTCACAGTCTTATCTGTATTACAGCTTTGAAGATGTTCCTTAAAATTAAACCTGTCTTTCCAGGTAGTTTGGTTCTAAAACTGTGTTGCTGTATTTTTAATGCAACCATTTTATGTCCCCCAGGGGAAAGTCGCATTAATTTTAATAAACAACAGGCAATTTTAGTCAAGTCACAGCTGCCCTAGGATTTCCTATTAGCTAGGAACATTTTAGGAAAATTCCCCATTGTGTTTGATGATTGTGCCCCGTTGTGTTGATGGTGAGCAGCATAATAACAGCATATTCAATGATAAAGTTTTGACTGGGATATTGTTAAGAGGTGACATGATAGCCATGTTTAAAGGGATGTTTGCCATGTTTGAAGGGATGTCATACTGAGGATGGAGCCAGCTTGTTTTCTGCTTCTCCAGAGACTAGGACACGGAGCAATGGGTTCAAACTACAAGAAAAGAGATTCCAACTAAACATTAGGAAGAACTTCCTAACAGTAAGAGCTGTTCGGCAGTGGAATACATGGCTTTGTAGTGTGGTGGAGTCTCATTCTTTGGAATTTTTTTAAACAGAGGCTGGATGGCCACCTGTTGGGAATGATTTCATTGTGTATTCCTGCATGGCAGGGGTGGACTAGATGGCCCTTGTGGTCTCTTCCAACTCTATGATTCTATGATTCCCATTTTCATACTTCATGTCTGACACATTTTTTACTTAGCCATGATCTTAGTAACATCCCCACCCCACCCATATATCCTCCTATTGGCATTAGAGGAAAAAGTCCCATTGGCTCCAACAGGAAGCTTTCTTAGTGCAAATAGCAACATGGGAAGTGGGCATGATTTCTATTAAGAGCTGGAGAGGGAAGGCTCAGTCCTCTCCACGCTGCATGCTATACTGCTAGTAACTATCTTTTGGCCACTAGCCCATGTTTCCCAGTATTTTATTTAAAAGAACCGACATGGTGATTGCTAACCATGCCATTATCTCGGGATGGTGGTGGAATGATGCAGGTTTCCAGATGTTGAACTGCATCCGGAAGCCCAAACCAGCACAGCCAATGGTGAGGAACACTAGAAGTTGTAGTCCAATAACTTCTGGAGGGCTGCATAATTCCCATGCCTGCTTTACTGTCACATGTAGGCAGGCTCCAGTTATCCTGAATATAGAGGATACCATCCCTCCTTTGCACTGCTAAGTTGTTTCTAGAGTGACCATTTACATATTCCGCTCCTCAGAGGACAAAAGAGGACACAAGTTTGCATAAGATTTGCATGTGCTAATTCAAATCCATAGATGCAGATTTAGAAATAAGTAGTAAAATCTAAAAAAGAAATACCATTCATCTAGCATAAAGGAGAAGAAAGCTGACCCATGTGCCTGCTCCTTCTGCTGCTTAGATGTTATATCAGGGAGACGGGATGTGTACCTTCAAGATGATATTGGGCTGCAGCTTCTATCATTCCTCACCATTGGCTGTGCTGGTTAGGGCTGATGAGAGTTAAAATCCAACAACATCTGGAGGGTCACATGCTTCCCATGCCTGTGCTATCTGTTAGTAGAAAACATGGCAGCCTCTGTTTTTCTTTCTTGGGGTTCTTTATCATTAAACTGGACTTAGGATGGACGTTCCTTCAAACAGTGGTGGAGTTCTTCTGATAGCCTTTCTGTGCTTTGATACACAGAGAACTGTCAAGGAAGACCCATCACAAATAGCTATCCCATCTCTTCTAAACATGCATGCAATGACTCCCCACTCATGACATCCATGTAGCTAAGAGAGATTCCTGTGGCATTTGGTACCCCTGGCAGAGAAGCACAGAGTGGGAAGCTTTGCCTCTGTGTCTGGACCAGCCTTGTCACCTCCAGTTAACCTCTTTCACCACAGCTGTACATCATTTTAAATACGTTTCTTTCCAATCTTTACAAACTCACGCCAACCCTTGAGGTAAAACTATACAGCATGCAAGGAAAAGATGAAAGAGTTATTTTTTCAATCTTGCCTTCCCAGTTTCATTTCCCAGTACATACTTATGTTTTTGGATGGCTTTTCTGTAAGGAGCAATCCCTGCCCAATGCATGAGGGCTTAAAAATTGGCTATTTCCTGTTGCTTTCCACATTAGCAGTGATTGCACTGGTTTATCTCTAAACAGAATGTATCCGAACCTAGCCAGTGGACCCCCAATTTTCCAAGAACTAACAGCTGTGCATGCTGGCTGGAGGATTCCAGGAGCTGTAGTCCAAAAAAGTAACTTCTCCACAGTCTGCAGGTAGGTCAGGTTTACAGAGTTTCAACTTATATTGCCTTGTTCTTTCAAAGTGTTCAATGAGCATGCAAAGGGGAAGAGTTAGGATGAACACACTTGCTCTGTTCACTTTAGGAATGCTTATCTTTGAAACTTCCTTTGTCTTCAAAGTGAATTTCTGAAGAAGGAAGCATATTCTATCAGTAGAAGCTCCCTGAACAGTGTAATAGCCACGAAATCAAGGTTCAGTAGCCCACAGGGAGCGTCCATGGACACAAAAGCTTTCCCACTATGGAACTTAGGGTGCTTATCCCCACATTGGCAGCATGTATGTCAGAGGTGCCATAAATCTGTGAACTGACCATGTTTGATGAACATATGGGGAGAGGATGAAGATAGCATGGAGACTAGTGGCTTCCATGTCAGGGGTGTGGTTAGTTCACTCTGACTTTTATTCCCCCCAAACAGGTTCAGTACCTTGGATAGCTTTTTAACAATTTGGAAGTCATGGTTCAACAACTTGGATAGCTCCTTTAAGATCTAGAATAAAGGACAGGGAAGCCACGGGCTGCCACCGTATCTGTATCTCCCACTTTTACATGTTCACCAAACATAGACAATGACCTGAATACTCTTGTTAGGATTCAGAGCCATTGAATCTGTGAGATTTACTTAGGCATTGACTCACCATTGGGCAGCTGATTCAATGAGTCTACTATGGTTGGGACTCATCAACAGGATTCAGGCCAATGAACACACTCCCAACTGTACAGTTGTCCTGCTGGTATCATTGGGTTAAAACTGAAGGTTGAAAAATGCATAGTAAATCTGTACCAATGATATCTAATTAAGATTACTAGCTAGAAGATAGTCCTGTTGCTCAAGATAAGTTTTAAACAGCTGACAGGCAGGGATTACTGGGAATGGAGAAAGACCATTCTTTTTTTCTTTTTTTAAAAAAATTTATTTATTAATTTTAAAATTAAACAACATACCATTTATACATACAACTTAACAAGCACATATAACAGTGATTCCCTCCACTGAGGGACTTCCCTTTACATTCATCCCTCTTTCCAAAATACCATTGTTTCCAACTCAGGTTTGCTTCCTCTCCCCTTTACAAATTCTAAGAATTTACTCCATTTTTCACCAAAAACATTCTTATTTAGCCCTCCTTTTTTTTTCTTTAACCATATTTGTTAATTTCTCATTTATAGCTATATTCCATACTTCATTATACCATTCTTCTATTTGGTATTCACCCTGTATTTTCCATTTCTTTGCTATTATTAACCTTGCTGCTGTCAGCAGATTTGTTAATAAATCCTTAACAGTTTGAGATTCTTGTATTTTTTCACAATATGATAATAATGCTATTTCAGGGCATAAAGGTATATTTATCTCCAGTATCTCACTTATTTCCTTCATTACTATTTTCCAAAATTTTTGCACATATTTGCAATTCCACCACATATGAATATATGTTCCCAATTCTTGGCATCCCCTCCAACACTGTGCTGAGTACTTTTTATCTATTTGATTCAATCTTACTGGGGTTAAATACCATTTCCATATAATCTTATAGTAATTTTCTTTTATTCTTACTGATAATGTTTTCAAATGTTGCATATTCCATATTTTTCCCCACTTGGATTTGTCTATTACAGTTGCTACATCTATTTCCCAAACATCTTTAAGAAAATCTTGTACTTCTTCCTTATCCATTAACATTTTATATATTTTACTTGTAATACCTTTTATATTAATTTTCTCTTGAGTAGCTTTTATAATCAATTCCTCAAATTTTGTATTTTTTCTACAACTTCCCTCCTTTAACCATTTTTTGTCCATCGTTCTAACTGTATCAATTTAAACCATATGAATCCTTGCTCTTTTAATATTTTTTCCATATAATTCTTATTTTTCATTTCCCCCATCCATTCCTTCAACCTTATTATTTCTTGTCCTCCTAGTTTTGCTCCCACTTCATTTCATAAATTTGCTGGGAAACCCTCTAACAAAATTACTGGCGTTAATGGAGATATTCCTGGAACTAATACTTTTTTATATTTAATCCATATATCTAGTATATTTTTAAAGGAGACAGACTGTATTATTTCCCTAAATTTCTTTTTTTGTTTACAAAAAAATATATATTTCTTAATTTTAACTCTATCTCTTGTTTATTTATTTCCATCCATTCCATTTCTTTTACTTCCGCAACACTATCAATAATATATCTCAATTGATTCGCTGAATAATATAGCTTCAAATTGGGTAGGTCTAGATCTCCTTTTTTGGGGGATTTATACCATCTATTTTTATTAATTCTTAATCTTTTGCCTCCATTACAATAATTATTTATCATATTTTGCCACTTTTTAAATTCAATCTCTGATACTTTAATAGGCAGCATTCTAAATAAAAAAATATTTTTGGTAATATTTTCATTTTAACAAGCGCTATTCTTTATTTTATAGGTATCATACTCCTAAATGCCTTTGGGAAGCAGATTTTTTCCTGTAAAAGCAGATACATTCTCCCAGTATGATTTACCTAAAGATCACAGTTTGTAGAAACTGGGTGTAGATTATTTCTTCCACTTTTGGTAGTGTATGGAGAGATGTGGCTTATTGGACAATCTGAGAGGAGTCAATTTGGTCCCCAGATCCCCTGAGTATATAGCCATTTTTACTCAAAACTGCCTGAGGGCTGGCCTGAGCACCTGAATATCAGGTGCTGACTAGGATGCCAAGTTGCTATAATGCACAATTGACATTGTTATATTTGTGTACCTGTGTTACTTAATACTAAAAATGTTAACCAGAATGTTAAGAACACAGATTATAGTTCTTAAAAATTCCATTTAACAAAGATAACATAAAGCGAGTTAAGTTACAGTCCTATGCACACTTAACAAAGAGATAGAAAGATTTAGAAGGACATCCCAAAGAGATGGGTAGATTCATTAGGATTTACATGTGGGTAAGTTAATTGGTAAGTCCAGTGCAATGTATTTCTGAAAATGCTCATAGATTTGTGCTCTAAGGCTGCACAGTTGCATGAATGTTAACCCCACTCAAACAACACAGTGGGATCTTCTTCTGAGTAAACATGGATAGGATAGGGCTTTAGGAAAGCTATCCTTTCCTCTTTAACAGGCTTGCAACGTATCTCTTGCAATGTGTATGTTACCTGTGATGCTGAACAGTTATTATGTGGTTTTTATTATTCCTACAGTAGACTATGGTATCCAAAGTATACACCATGCATACTTCTTTGCTTAGGAGCCAAACATAGCTATGTAAAGTGAGCAGCTTGTTTACAGTAGACCACTATACTAGTATGGACCTATGCTATCAAATTAGTGGGAAATCAGTATTATAGTAAACAGAGGTCAAAGATCAAACCCACAATTTCATATAAAATTCCAGTCGATGTACACAAAATATTAAAATAAAAAATTCCAAGTCACAAGACCATCAACTACTCTTAAAACCTAATCAAAAACAGGGTAAGTATACAGGAAGTGAAACTGAAATGTAATTTCAATCCAAAATTTAATGCAAGAAACAGCCATATAATGGATCTTGTTTAAACCTTGACAACTGATTGTCAAACAAGCCCTTTTGTTTAATTGCCCTCTTCTTATTCAAACAGTGCCTTCAAAATGTCAGTTATGATAACATTTTGTTCCTAAAATTATTGAGGTAGTACTGCTCCTTCTTGCATTATAATGTGGGGTTTGAGGTAGAATGGGGAGAGCTGCCACTGTTTCCCAATAAATTGAAAAATGCAGCTCTTCATTGCTTCATTATCTGTGAAACACTCTGGGGCAGATTAACCAGAACTCTAAGTCCCCATTTTATAGTGGTAAATTTTGAAGTATGGGCATAACGACAGTCTCCATAGCTACACTCACAAGGAAAATACAACAAATGAAAGAATCTGTGCTGATCCATAGCTATCTGTATATATGTGTAGATATACATAATAGCCAATTTATTCAATTGGCAGTGGTCATTGAATAGTGAGCTGGAAAAGAAAAGTGCTAGCATGTTCAACTTTGGCTTAAGAGACCTGAGAGCATGTCTTAGTTCAAAGAGGATCTGATCTCTCTGTTAGGTCTCAGGACTTTTTCGGACGTCTCAAATACACTGCAAGCAGCCTCGTCGCATTACGAGGCTGCTGCGCTGCAGGGTGTCGCTTTCGGATGACACTCTCCCTTGCTGGTACTGTTGCGGTACCGCGGGGACTTTTGAGTGTTATATTTTGCCAGTTTTTAATCACGATCAACTTTCGTGCTTAAAAACCAGTGAAATATAACGCTCAAATGTCCCCACGGTACTGCAACAGTACCAGCAGGGGAGAGCGTCATCCGAAAGCGACGCCCTGCAGCGCAGCAGCCTCGTAACGCGACGAGGCTGCTTGCGGTGTATTTGAGACGTCCGAAAAAGTCTTCACAGTGTGAACTGAGAGTGTGGATTAAAACTGAGGAGTTGTCTAAATGGCGAAAATACTCTTCATAGAATTTGAGGAGAATTTGTTTTGTCCAAATGGGATCCTGCATATTTGGAAGGGGGGGGGCAAAAACATCTAAATACTCCACGGGAAAAGCCGTTGCAGCTTTCCCCATGTCTTTTTAATTCCGAAGGAAAGGCACATTCCCGCTTGTTGGGACAGCTGATTCGCTTTGCTGTGCATTCCCAATAAGAGTGGAAGTGGAAAGCTGATTAGTCAGATGTGCATAGGGGGTGGAGCTTGCTGGCAAGGCAAGTGCCTTGAACCACCATGTTGGAATTTTGCTGTAGCAATCATGCGCTGAGGCAATCATGCGCTGAGGCAATCATGCGCTGAGGCAATGAAGCAGCCTCCCCCCCCCTTTTTTTCTGTTTATTTAAGCAGAAGATTGCACTTCTGCACCTTGAATTTTTTTTTATTTTTAAACTGTTTGGTAGCAGCAGCTGGTGACAATAAAATGTGAGTAATTCACTTGTGCCTGCCATTGTGATTCACAGGCATGCCCATTTGAACAACAAATATGTATGGCTTCGCATGCCAGCAATCTTGAAAAAAAATGTGGAGACAAATGAAAGCTGCTGTGAATTGGAGTTACTGCACATCAATAAACATTTAATTGCCTCATATAGACAAGCACTATGACACTTCTCTGCACCTGCATGTTGAAGTGGCCAAAAAAAATGTTGAAGGGGCACATCAGCAGTACTCAGTACTCAGAACTAAGTTACAAGGCCTAAATACCCTGGAGGCACCAGCTCCTGTCTGGTCTTGGAAGCTATGTAGGGTCAGACCTAGTTAATACTTGGACCACGAAGGAATAACAGGGCTGTAGGCTATATTTCAGAGGAAGGCTATGGTAAACCGCTTCTGAGGATTCCTTGCCTAAGAAACCCTATGAAATCCATGATGTCACCATAAGTCGACAGGTGACCTGAAGGCACACGCACACACATAACTAAGTTACAGTAGTAGTAAAAACTTTTAGTTAATTTTATAATTACAGGCCTCATCTACAGGGCAGAGGAAGAATGTCACATGGTTGAAATGCTGCCTTGTGCTATGCCTTATGATTCTATGTCATGTTCTGTTATGAGTGCTGAGGTGATAATGAGGTGGATAGGATGATGGTTTGTAGCTCAGAGCAACAGCCTGTAGTGTTCAGATTAAAAAAAAACCCTAAAAGTAATAATTTTGTTACTTTTTGGAAATGCAGAAAGCAAGGAGTTACTTTTTTGGGGGGTGAACTTTAATGGTAACTAAATTCTTTTAAAGTAACTTTTCACCCTCTAGTACAGGCAAAGTAGCTATCTTCTACACGTGTCTTCTCACCATGCAACCCTAAATAACATAGCTCCAGACCTCCTGAAATATATTTTAAGAAGGAAGACTTGGAGAATAATGCAAAATTGGTCACGTATTTCTGAGCAGGACATAGTGGGGTGTCACTTGAAGTTCTGTAAACAATTTTAAAAAAGAAACTACTAAAGAATAAATGTTGAAGAGAAAAACAGAGGTCTTGGATGGCCTGGACTCCCCACCCCACCTTTTTTTCCCCTTTTCTTTATGAAAGGTCTCATTCCCCATGCCACAAGATGTCAGCATACGCTACATGACTGAAAACAAGAACGCAAGAGTTCTAGCAATTACAACCTAAAATAAGAGTAGGTTTTTATTCAGGCATAGTTGCACAAACTGATTCCTTTCTTTTCACAAAGAGTTGGAAGCATCTGATGGCACCCACTTCCTTTTCACATTTACTTTTGAACTGCCTTATAGACAGAGGCTTGTCTTAGTCCCACATCTCAACTACTACACATTCTCTAGCCTGCATCTGGAAGTGGGGGGGGGGGGAGAGATAAAGAGACTGTCAAAATGACAATCTTTTCTTTTAAGCTTTGTCAGCTAATCCCTACATTTCACTGCCTCAAAGCTCCACACCTTCAGAACAAAATTCCCTTTGAAGGTGGCTTGCAGAGATTATCCCAAGTATATTTAAGTGATAAGAATTAGTGTAGCATTGCAGAAGAATTAAGAAGGTTCTTGTAAATCCAGATGGCTAGCATAGAAATCTAGTGGTCTAAATGTGATGGACAGTGCCTGCTAAAGTAGACCCACTGAATTAATAGGTCAATGGAAACTCTTATGTAAATATCACTAATTGAATGGTTTTGCTCTAGTTGGTGCTGGCAGTTGGATTTATTTTATTTCATTTCATTTTATTTATCTCCCATATGGGACCCAAAGCAGCTTACACTGTATGTTACAGTATCTCTGGCTTTTCTTTGCAAACGAAGATTCAGGAAGGACTCATCCCACGCTTTCTGCAAATGCGCTGATGATTGAAAAGGCCAATCCGAGATAAACATGTCCAGTTGCAGAAAGCACAGCAGAAGGTCTCCTTGGGTGATGATTCTGGGTTGTGATTCTTTCTGCGTTGTCATTTCTCTTCAAGACTTGTTCAGCGTGAGTTCTCAAATAAGGCTGCAGTATTGTGGATAGTGTGTCTCCATGCCTCCTGATGTGAGGCCATGGCGGACCATTGTTGGTGATCAATTTGGCCGAGCCTGAGGTGTTGTTTCAGGGAGTCCTTGTATTGTTTTTTTGGAGTGCCCCTCTTATGCTGACCCATGGTGAATTCACCATAGAGTACTGTGCAGGTAGTGGGATGGAAAGGAGGACCTTCCCTGAAGATCTCAGAACACAAACAGGATCGTATGGCAGAATATGGTACTTCAGATAATCTGGGTCTGAGTCGCATAGAGCCTTCGAAATCATAAACAGCACTTTGAATTGTGCCTGGAAAAGATTGGCAGCCAGTGAAGCTGTTGTTACAAGGGAGTTGTATATTCCCTATAACCGGTGCTAGCTACAAGGAGCTAGCAGAAAGCTCTTTGGACCAGCTATTTCCAAACACCCCAATTGAGTTTGTTACAGTAATTTAAATGGGATGTGACTAAAACATGTGTTACTGTGGCCAGGTCAGACATTTCTGGGAATGGGTACACAAGCTTTAGCTGTGCAAATGCACTCTTGGCTACCTCAGAAACCTGAGCTTCCAGGCTCAGGGTTGGAACCAGGTGTTGTACACTTAAGCTGTAAACCTCTATCTTTGTGGAAGTGCAACTCCATCCAGCACAGGCTAAATTTCTATTCTCTGACCTACCTTTCAATCAGTCAAGAGCACATCTGTCTTGTTTGGATTAAGTTTACATTTGTGAAGTCGAAGGTTTTCATGACCGGCATCCACAGATTCTCCTTGGTTTTTTTCTGGGCTGTGAGGCCGTGTTCTGGAAGAGTTGATTTCTGATGTTTTGCCTGCATCTGTGGCTGGCATCTTCAGAGAATGGTTGGGTAGGAGTGTGTGTGGGATTTATATACTGTGAACCCCTGTTGGGGAGTATATGTAAATTTGTGTATTTGAATGGCTTGTTTCTGGGTGGAAATATACAAGGAGGATTAATGTCTGTTTGGCTAATGGTTAATGGTCCATTATCTGCTGGAAATCCCCCTGTCCCTGGGTGGAGTTCATTTGCAAGTGTTGAGTTTTGATTTTAGTTTTTTTTTTCCAGGACTGGCAGCCAGATTTTGTTTACTTTTAGGGTTTCTTCTTTCCTGTTGAAGTTGTCCAGGTGTTTGTGGACTTCAATAGCTTCTTCATGCATTCTGACATGATAGTTGTTAGCCTGGTCCAGAATGTTTGTGTTTTTAAATAATATTTTGTGTCCAGGTTGGTTTATCACATGTTCTGCTACTGCTGATTTTTCTGGCTAGCCCAGTCTGCAGTGTCTCTCATGTTCCTTGATCCGTGTTTGCACACTGTGTTTAGTGGTCCCTATGTAAACTTGTCCACAGCTGCATGGTATGCGGTAAACTCCTGCAGCTGAGAGAGTCTCTTTTGTCCTTCACTGAGTGTAGCATTTCTTGGATCTTCTTGGTTGGTCTGTAGATCGTTTGGAGGTTTTGTTTCCTCATCAGTTTCCCTATTCTGGCTGTGATTCCTTTGATGTATGGTAAAAATACCTTCCCTTTGGGTGGCTGTTTTTCTTCTTCATTCCTGTGGTTTTTTCTGGGTCTGGCTGCTCTTGTGATGTCTGATCTGGAGTAACCATTAGCCTGTAGGGCCCAGTCTAGGTGCTTCAGTTTGTCCTCCAGGTAGTGGGGTTCGCAGGTCCTTTTTGTGTGGTCTAGCAATGTTTTTATTGTGCTTCTTTTTTGTCCTGGGTAATGATTGGAGTTCTTGTGTAGGTATCTGTCCATGTGTGTGGGTTTTCTGTATACCTCGTGGCCTAACACAGATCAAGGAACATGAGAGACACTGCAGACTGGGCTAGCCAGAAAAATCAGCAGTAGCAGAACATGTGATAAACCAACCTGGACACAAAATGTTATTTAAAAACACAAACATTCTGGACCAGGCTAACAACTATCATGTCAGAATGCACAGAGGAGCTATTGAAATCCAAAAGCACCTGGACAACTTCAATAGGAAAGAAGAAACCCTAAAAGTAAACAAAATCTGGCTGCCAGTCCTGGAAAAAAAAACCCACCTAAAATCAGAACTCAGCACTTGAAAATGAACTCCACCCAGGGACAGGGGGATTTCCAGCAGATAATGGGCCATCACCCAACCATAGCCAAACAGACACTAATCATCCTTGCATTTCTATACCCAGAAACTAAGTGTTCAATTACACAAATTTACATATACTCCCAAAAGGGTTCACAGTATACAAACTCCACACATACTCCTACCCAACCATTCTCTGAAGATGCCAGCCACAGATGCAGGCGAAACATCAGAAATAAACTCTTCCAGAACACGGCCTCACAGCCCAGAAAAAACCCAAGGAGAATCGAAGTTTACATTTGTTTGTCTTACTGGTCCCTGACATTTGTTTACAACCAAAACAGCTTCCCTGAAATTAAGTAGAAAGGAGAAATAGAGTTGGTTGTCATCGACATATTGAGGGCTCAGTAGCTCTGAATTTTGGGCAACCTGTCCCAGTGGTTTCTGTTAAATGGCACAGGGAGTAAAAGCAAACACCAAAGGACATGAGAGGCCAACAGCCAAGGGCTCAAACAGGAGTTCCCTAGCACTCTAGGAAAGAACAGAGACAGTATGAAATAGTGCCTCCAAGTACCATCTCAGCAAGGTGGGTGAGAATACTATGGTTGTTGTTATTAAAAGCCACTGAGAGGTCCATCCCCGAACAGTTTGTTTCTGCCCATAACTAGATCTGAAGCCAGAATGAAATGGACATACAGCCATTTGGGAGCTATTTTGCAGCCCTCACACCTGCTGGAGACTCCTCAAGCCTGAAACCACTCCCAAAATTAGAAAAACAATGGGGCTGAAAGAAACAGCCAAAACGTTTTTTTAAAAACAATCAAGCCACTCCCCAAAATGCCAGTTTTCTCTGCCCCCACACACTACTCCCACCCCCACCCCAACAAATGGAAAATCAGCCATATTTCAGCTGATTAGAGGAACCAGATATGACAAAGGTCACTTCCAGCCATAGTGGGAATGTCTGTTTGGCAAAGAGAAAATTCCTCTCACCCTTCTATAGTTGTCCACCTCTGATCTAGATAATTCATCTTATCCGGGAACCCCAGGAGCTAGAAGGCCACCACATGCTAAGGCTATCCCACCATGCCCAGAAATGAAATATTGGGAATTGGTTGTTAGCTATCTTCTATCTTCTATGGTGGGGTCTAGTGAGGGCTCTTTCAATGGTTGTTTTATAACTGCCCCCTCTAGGCATGTTGGAACCCTGTCAAGTTGTAGCAAGGGATTAACCACTCCCTCTACCCACTCAGCCAGTTCCTCTTTGGCCCTTTTTTATGAGCCAGGAAAAGAATGGGTCTACTATACATGATGTAGTACCTTTCCACAGATCCTGTCCACATCCTGGGACTGCACAAATGGAAATGTATCCCTTATTACTGGACAAACAGGCACCAAAGTTACATCCACTGGATCTGTATCAGCTATAGTAGTGGTTTCCAAACTATGGTCCTCCACATGTTTTATGCCAAAGTTACATCCACTGGATCTGTATCAGCTATAGCAGTAGTTTTCAAACTATGGTCCTCCAGATGTTTTAAATTTCAGCTCCCAAAATTCTTGACCATTGGCCAAGTCAGCTAGGGCTCCTGGGAGTTGAAGTGCAAAGCACGTGGAGGGCCAGCATTTGGGAATCACTGAGCTATAGTATCCAAATCAGAGCAGATCTAAGTGAGTTCATCTGCAAATTGCTGGGCAAATTATTCACCTTTCCTTGGACGTACTATAGTTGCCTTTACAGAAGCAGCTTTAATGAGCTTCAGCTCAGCGGAGTGTGTGACAGTCTCAAAGACCAGAGCTTATAAATGTTCCTTTTTGGACTACAATGCTGGCTGGGGGATCCTGGGAGTTATATTCCATAAAGGCAGCATTTCAAGGCCCTACCAAAGGTCAAGTGTGCAAATCAGATAGGAAGAGAGTTTAGTTGCTATGAGATAGTAAGTTCTGTCTACTTTTTACTTTAGATCATATCTCAGTTGTTCCCTTTCTCCACCAATTTTCCATATGTCAAATTATACTGTCCCCTAAGAATTCTTTCTGAACAGCTGATGGAAAGAAATAAATTATCTGAAAGCAGGGTAACCTCTTATGCATTGCCCAAGTGTGTGGGGGGGTGGGGAGAGGAGGAAATGCATTACTCCAAATTGAACAAAGAGAGCTCAGATGTGCCTGATATTTGCCTGTCCTCATTTGTATGTGTTAATGTAAATTTAGAGAGCATTATGAAAATTTAAACAGAAACACAATATGACTTGCCTCTCCTATGAGCTGACCATGTGCCTGCACAGGCAGATGTTCAGGTGTCAATTGTTGATGGAAAATTTCAAGACTCTCCTGCTTTCCCTTTTAGTAATGTTTAGTTGTCCACTGGAATTGGACTGCACAGCTCTTCCAACAAGAGGACACCTTCAAACAGAGGATGGTCCACTGGTAGCCCTTCAAATGAAGGACTATTTCCTGTCAAGTAGCTTAGATGTCTACCTTATCCAGCTGCATACATAGTTCACTTACTTCACACATGCACACAGAACGCCCACACACCAGTTTTTTGTTATAAAGGTTACTGAAGCTCTTTTGAAAACAATCCATCTATAAAATATGTTTTCCAGAGATGCCATGTGAGATTTGCCTTTCTTCAGGGGAGGTAATTTTTTTTGTCGTGAATTTGATTCTGTGTTTAGAATCTGCGGGACATTCCTTATAATATTTATTATGTTTTCACCATATTATAATAATTTGAAAGTTAAAAGGTCATATCGTTTGTTCCTGTGTTCCATGGCTGTGTCCCCTTTTCAACTTGTTTAGGCATCAGGAACTGATCTTTCTTTTGAAAATAACTCTCTTTCTCTCTCTCTCTTTCTCTCTCTGTGTGTGTATTAAGGACATTTTATATACAGTATTTAGATACTGGCTTTTTACTATAAGTATAAACACGCTGGCAAGAATTTTATATATATATATCTAGCGTCCTAAATTGAAATCAAGCTGTACCAGACAAGGGAGTTGATTATAGATGGAAAAGATTTATGGGGATTTCAATCAGAGAGGCTTATGGGCGTAACACATGGAGAAAGCTTGACTTGGTTGTGGTGGATCATCTTGTTCCATGTCCAGTTTTCACACATATGGAATAAATGGAATCCACCCAAATTCCAAGCCCCCAAGGCTTTCTTCAGCTTTGTAATTTACTCTTACAAGAGGCTGTTTTTTTTCCTCCCTGAAGGACTCTAATCCCACTACATATGCATGGTTGGGTGGGGGCAGGGGCGGGGAGGCAACTTCACTTTCTAGTTGATTGAGAATGGTTGGGTTGGTTTTTTTTTTTTTTAAAGAATGCTGAGCAGCATGGAGAAATACATGCGGAATCGATATAAATCCAGTGCAGTCATTTCTGTTCTATAAAAGAGGCATGGCTTGTTGAGTTCAAGAATTTGTTATTTGATTATCATAGGTTATACAGTTACTGTTAAAGTATGAAGTGTATATAAAGTCCAGTTATTAAATCTTGTATTTTTGTTTTCCAGTAACAGAGATGAGTGGTGCCCTCTAGAAATGGGGGCAGCTGTTCATTTCAGTCTTTGCCAGAGAACACACAACATGAACTTGCCACATGTGAATTTTTTCCAAAAGACAATCATGGACTGGACTTTTCTTTATTCATTTACAGGAAGTATGAGCGCTCAACTCCAGGATAGAGCTCATGCGCCATAAAAATCCACTTGTAATTTTGTCTGATGACAAAATGTTGGGGTAGTATTTCTACCTCATTCCAGAGCTTTGAAAAGTTACTTTTGGGGCTATAACTCCTAGAATCCATGCTGGATGGTCCCAGAAAGTAATTTTTTTCACACTCAAGTAGCATTAAGCCACCGGCTCATAATCAGATAACTGTGTTATGGGATGCAAACCATTTTGGGGAGAGTGCAGGCAAGATATATTTTCTGGGTCTTAGTATATTGGATCTTACTATATTTGGGCTGTACTGGCAGCGAGTATATTATTCTTGCAGATGCCCCTGAAAGATTTTATTATATTCTGTTGTTTCAGGAAGTAAAAGTCACAGTGGTTGTAATAACACAAGGGTGTTCTCTGGATGGTTAAAAAAAATCCTCTTGGAATGCGAGGGGAATACCTTTTGTTCAGATGTGCTCCATCAGGGATCTGGTATATAAAGGAGGGGAGCCAAAAACCCCAAGTACTTTGCAATAACAGCCTTCACTGTTTCTCGTGAATTTTTAAAAAAATATGTGGAAATGTGCATTCCAGCCCATTTGAACAACCAATTCGAATTGTGGCATATCCCAGAAGTCAAAATGTGATTGGTTGGATTTGTGTGGGGGTGGGCTTGCCCATGACGAAATGGTTGGAGCTGCCATTGTTGGTTTTCACTGAAGCAATTGTGTGCTATTTTCGAGCGGCAGAGGGGGGGGGAATTAAGCAGAAAATTGCTCTTCCGCATCTCTGATTTAACAAGGTTAAAAAGGGAGGGGGGAGGGAGGGAGCTTTTGAGGAATAACAACTCATGTAATTCACTTGTGACCACCATCTTTACTCATGAGCATGCTCTGTGTGAACTTCAAACATGGATAGCTTCCCATGCCAGCAATTTTGCAAATGTATCATAGAGACAAATGAACGCTGTTGTGATGGTGAGTTAATGTGCTATTTTCCACAATTAATTCTTCCATCTAGCTGAGGCCAAGGTTTGCAGACCAGAAGCAAGAGAGTTAATTCCTAGAAGGTAATTGGTATCTTTGATTTGGCAGGTGGCTTCTTCCCTCTCCTTCCTATTCTCCCCACCCCCGCCACCCTTCATATGGCCTTTGATAACCGACAGACTTTGAAAAGGGATTTTTTTTTTCTTTTTGAGGAGTTTTAGAGCTGATGAAGATCCTGTAAGAAATGTGGTCTTTCTGCAAATGCCTGCCTTGAGACTCTACGGACTTCAGGGTTGTTTTTTTTTTAAATGTACATTTCTTGTTTTGCTTTGCATTGATTGTATACTTAAGGAGCAGGTATAGCATGGTCCTGGGGTAAGTCAACATTTCTGTAAATTCCATGTATTCAATAGGTCTATTCTAGTAGGATCTCAGAACTGGATTTAGGCCAATTTTTTAGCTAGTTGAGACTAATGGGACAAAAGTATGACTGGGTCAATTTCTTGGTTTTTGTGGCTTAATTTCTGGGTTATTTAACAAGGGACTGACAACTTCATAGCTATTGGTCAAATACAGGCTATCTTATCTTTTAAAATCACTGCAATGGTATGCAGTGTATTAAAATGTAATATTGAAAACTACACAAACACCCTTGGAACCACATCCACTGCTCCCAGGCCTTGAAAGCATTTGCAGTCATGGATATATCTGGTTTGGTTTCGATGCCTTAAGGACTCCCTCTGTGATGCATTGTTTCCCCATCCACCTCAATACATAAATGTTTTCCAGTGCATGTGAGTGCTGCTGAAGCATGAGAGATGATGTTACAATTGTAAAAAGGGCAAATTGCCTTTGAAGTGGATTTTGATGAGATTCTGCTTGATGAGATTTTGCATGACACTAACCACAAAGGAAAACTAAACCACACATTTAAAAGAGAGAGTTGTTGTTTTTAAAGTCAGAAGCAGCAGCAATCTGAGCTCAGGAACACAGAGGCATCATTAAAACCTGAAAGCACTGATCACAGCTGTACAAATGGTATGAAGGGTTTTGCTCCATGTTTCAAATTACTCAGAATTAGTCTTGGAGGTCCTAAATGTACATTTTAATGTCAGTGTAGCTGCCCTGAATCAACTCCCTTGAAAACAAAGGGCCCATGGTCTTTTTAGAAAATAACATTTGGCTTCTACAGATATTGGGTGAATGGATGTGAACAAGATGTCTTTTTTAAGTTTTAATAAAGTAGTCGTGTAAGGCAATTAGCAGCAGGGCCAGCCTTATCATTAGGCAATGTGAGGCAACTGCCTCGGGCAACAGTTGTTGGCAACCATCTTGTTCTTTGCCTCAGCAGCAAAATGTTTTGGGTCAGCCCTGATCAGCAGGGACTTCAAGATAACAAAGTCTCCTCCACTTAGAGTACTTTCATGCATTTCCTAAAATATGACCTGCCTATTCGAGAAACCCTTTCTCTGTGTGAGAATTGTGAAAGTGCATCTATACTACACAGCTGGTCACTTTGACACCACCTTGATTGAAATGGTTCTATCCCATGGAATCCTGAGATCTGCAGTTCAGTAACATATGTGGGATTTTCTTTGCTAGAGAGTTCTAGTGCTGTAGCTCAGGCAAGACTACTAGAACTCTTTAGAAGAGATTGCTAAGTCCCTCTCCAAACTATAAACTGTAGAATTCCATAGGATGAAGCCATGACAATTAAAGGGGTATCAAGCTGCCACAACAGTGTAGTATAGTACAAGACTTGCTGCATCCCTCAGCTAGAGCACTCTTTTAAATTATAGCACCAGAGCACTGTGACAGATAATTGTAAATCCTTGATAAAACTAAAAATCCAAGGATTCCACAGGATGGAGTATAGATATACTGTCAGAACCAAATGAGCAGACAAGCTTCCAGAAGCTTTCAGATTGTATCACAGATTGGCTGTGGCTTCCTGGGACCAGATGGCCCTACAACCAGAAGACTACCTTCTGTACATTAGGCCATATGGCCATCCTATCTACTGGACATTAACTCTTGCATTATGCATTGGGTGTAACATTTAGTTTCAACCCAAGTGGCCGTTGTTAATGAGTAAACTTTAGTCATGCTAAATATTGTGATAGCCACATTCCCTCTGTTGGATCCTGTAATACATTCCCAGTCCAACATTCATCTAGACCAGTGCTACTCAAAATGGTGGTTTGTGGATTAATGCTAGTCCATGAGGCATCAGCTGTTGGTCCATGAAAACTTTCTAGGAAACAACGAACCAGTTGTAGCCAATGGACACAAATATGTACCAGTCCTTGGCATATTAAGACAAAAATGGAGGTCTCCCACAACAGAGACTGCCTGAGAACCACTGATCCAATTACATGAGAAGCATGTGAGGGTCTGGCAATTACTTTCTTCCAGTATGCTTTGAGTAGCACTGATCTATACAACACCCTTTTATCTTGAAGATGTGCTCAGCCTAATCTTTTTGCTATCTCCATAAATGAGGCTTTATTTGTGTCACTCTCTATATCTTTCCATTTAAAGCATCAATGCTAGCTACTCTTGACCTCACCAAACAAGTGAAGCACATTCTTATCTTTATGAATATATATAGTGCTCGTCATTTTCAATCTGATCCACAGCCCACAGCAAAACTGCACATGTGCTTTGCTGTACTGAAGCCATATATCTGAACAGTGTTCCAAGCTCACAGTTACTTTTATCTTTCCCTTTAAAGCTTTTGCTGTTCACCTTTTAAATTATGCACATGTTGAGGAGGCTATGAAAAGAAAAGGTGCTATTTCATGATCCTGCATGACTGTGGTGTGAAAAAATGTGCATATGCAAGCACATTCAGCCAGGCACCATTATGATGTATATTAGTGCTGTGATACAAACATTAAAAATTGCCTTCTTGGAAGCAACCAGCATTCCGCTTCCAAAAGCACTCAGCCAGATGCCTCTAGAATAGCCTTCCCCAGCATGGATCCCTCCAGATGTTTTGGATTATAAAACCCATCATCCATGGCTCTCTGGCTGTTGCTGCCGGAGCACAGTAGACCAAAACATTGGGGAAAGCTGCTCTAGAAGTTTGCAGGAAGAGCGTGAAAAGCCTGTTGTTTATACTCACAAACTGGTAAATGTCTCCATACTTACAGGTTCCATTTAACTGTCATGACAGATAAGGACCAGAATCCGGTTGGTACACAACTCTAGAGGTCACTTTTTCCCAGGCTTGTACAAAGATGGCAAAGCAGACAAAGTCTGTTTGCTCTGAGCAGCCTATTTCTCCAGTGCTTCATTTTCTTCATAGCTGCTTTATCCATGCAGAGTCTTCTCCATTATCCATGCCATTTTCCCTCCTGCTCCCACTACCTAAGATGGTGTTCATATGCTGGTGTAACACACCAGCAGGAGTCAATTTAGAGGTCCATGATCTCTGTTCCATATATTGGTTTCAAGAAGTTATCTCGTTTACATTACAACTCCTAGAATCTCCCCCAGGACTCTTTTTGGGAGTAACGTCTCCCAAAGTAACTTCTGTGATATGCAGTGTCAAGAAACACATTTTCCAGTTTATCCTTATCTGTTTGCTCCTGGTTCCTGAACAAGTCCCTTATCCTTACCATCCATGAAATGAACCCATTATTTGTCTGTCTGTCTGTCTGTCTCTTCTGCCTCTGTGTATACTAAATGTGTAGTATGGCTAAATGTGACCTCCAGGATCAAAGTCAACACACCACTGAAACAACAGTGGGGAAAGTATGTTGCCCTTCTGTCCTCCTTGTGGTCTTTGCAGAGGCATCTGCTTGGTCACTGTAGGGAATAGGATTCTGACTAAATAGAACTTTGTTCTAACCAAGCAAGGCCTTTCTTATGTTGTTCTTTTATTATATCCTTGCCTATAAGTGGTGGCTGGTGGATGCCATTTCAGTGGGATGGTGAATTCACTCTAGATTTTATTCTGAACTTGAAAAGAGCTATCCAAGGTCCTGAACCTAATTTGGTGGGAAGCTACTTGGACTAAAACCCAGATTCACCATCTCACTGACATGGGATATATCAGCAGCCACTGCACAAGTCACACTCTCTCAGCCTTAGAAGAAGTCAGTGGCAAATCCACTCTGAACAAGTCTTGCCAAGAAAACCCCAAGAAACCCTTAGAGTCACCATAAGTCAAAAACAACAACAATAGCTGTCCAATTATGCACATATGCTTTCTCTCTCTAGCATCCAGAGTGTCAGGCTCACCCCTGAATTCTGGGATTTAGAGTGGAATTCATGGAAGACCCTGACATGAGGCTGCCTCTGGCCTGTTTCCCTTGCCTAGGCCCCTGGGGCTTTGGAAAGGTGCCAGCCCGCCTTGTTTGCCTCAGAACGCTGCTCTCCACAGCGGCTCAAGGTCAATGCTCCAGGTGCAGGCCAGGCCGTTCCTCCTCCCTAGATGCCATTCTCACACTGTGGGGGTTTATCTGTGTGTGTGTGCGCTAGCCTGTATTCAGTTTCGGCTTTGTTCTATGTTCCTGACACACATTTCTTTACCAATAAAGAATTTCTATTGAGTGAATGCGAGCGTGTGTTCTTGGTATATCACAGTAAGCTGAAACTGAACCTTAAAGCCTAACTATTTTGAGGGGTTCTACCTGCAATATCAGATGACGTGGAGGTTGGAATCCAGACGGAGAAGGATCTGGCTGCAGGCGGCAGCCAAGGGGCCGGAGCACCGGGGGATGCTGCAGGAGTGCCTGAGGAAGACTGGAGCCGAGCCTGCCAGAGGGCTGGAAGGCTTACACATCCCTTCGACTTAATGGAGCTGGGAGCCAGGCAAGCCCTGGGGAGGGGCAGCCTACCACTCTCTGACACTCCAGTGCATGGAGCTGGAACAGCCATGGGAGCCAGCTGGCTCTGGTCAGACGAACGAGGCTGGGAGGAATGTAGGTCTCGGCAGTGGGACGAACCCCTAGCCGAGGGGCACTGAGAGCTGGGGGTGCAGTTTTTGCTTGCAGAAGTAGGAGCTGAGGTCCAGCAGTTAAAGCAGTAGATGGAGGTTATGCAGACGAGCCTCCTGGAGATCCTGTAGAGACTACCTCAGCCACCAGCTGCTCCTGGAGGGGCCCAGTCTCCCCAGAATCAACCAGCACCAGCCCCGGTACCCAGGGGAGGGGACCCTGCTGTGCGTGCTGGGGTCCCTGGCCTGCCAGATCCTGGACCAGTACCCCCTGGGGGAGCTGGTCCGGTCGAGCCGCAGGAAAGACCACAGGGGCTGAAGCACCGAGACCTAAAGGCGATCTTTGATGGAGATGCGGCGAAGCTACCATACTTCCTAACCCAGGTGATGGGGTTTATGTCCCAGTGGGATGAGGAGTTCCAGATAGAGGCTGAGAAGGTGCAGTATGTGTCCAACCAGCTAGAGGGAGAGGCGGCGCAGTGGCTGGTGGGGCTTTACGACATGGGGGCTCCAGAATTAGGGAGTTTCCATGACTTCATGATGGCCCTACGGGCTCACTTCGAAGACCCCCTGAGAGTGAGACAGGTCCACATGGACCTTCGGCAATTGAGGCAAGGTTCGAAGTCGGTGGGTGAGTACTCCTCTGAATTTCACCGCCTAGCCAGCCAGGTCCCTGACTGGACCGAAGCCATCAAGGAAGCCATTAGTTCCCGCTGCAGTGGTGGGGCTAAACTGGCTAAAATTCCACAACCCCATCATAGACTGGGTGAAAGAGACAGTGATTTTTGCAGATCCTGTGTGAGTACAGGAGCACAGGGTGGGTGAAGCTTCCCCGGGATGTGTGTGTCCCTCTAGAGGCCAACTCACAGAACTAGTCCAAGGGGAGCTGAAAGGGTTACCCGTGGAATATAAACCATGGCAATATGTGTTTGAGGAGAAGGAATGTGACATTTTGCCTCCCCACCGACCCTTTGACTATGCCATTGAGATACTTTCTGAGACCAAGCTACCCAAACTCAGGATTTATTCCATGACGCCAGCTGAGATGAACGCCTTCCGGGAGTTCATAGATAAAAACTTGGCTCGGGGTTTCATCAGGCCCTTGACCTTGCCTTTGGGAGCCCCTGTGTTGTTCAGGTGTAAATCAGATGGAGGCCTTCGTCTTTGCCAAGATTACAGGTCCCTGAACATGATCATCATGTCTAACCAGTATCCCCTCCCCTTGATGAAGGACATACTGGCCCATTTGGCCAAGGGGAAGATTTTTACCAAACTGGACTTGAGGGAGGCCTATTACAGGGTGAGGATCAAGGAAGGGGATGAATGGAAGACTGCTTTTAATTGCCCCCTGGGGGCTTTTGAATTTTTAGTAATGCCTTTTGGACTAAGTGGAGCCCCAGGAATTTTTCAGAACTTAATTAATGATGTACTGAGAGAATTTTTGTACAAGGGGGTGTTAGTGTATTTGGATGATGTACTTATTTATTCTGAGGATTATACGTCCCATGTGAACCTGGTGAAAAAGGTGCTTACTAAGTTGGGGGAGAACCATCTGTATGCTAAAATGTCAAGGTGTGAATTTCATCAGAGCCGCTTAGATTACCTAGGGTACCGCATCTCAAATAAGGGGATAGCAATGGACCTGGAGAAGGTTAAGGGGGTGCTGGCATGGGAGGCCCCTAGGACCAGGAAGCAGCTGCAGAGCTTCCTAGGGTTTGCTAACTTTTACCGGTCCTTCATCCCTGACTTTGCTATGGTAGCCCTTCCACTGACTAACTTGTTGAAGACCAAAGGAGTGGGTGAAAAGAAACGAAAGGGAACAGGGAAGGCCATAAAACCTCCCCAAAAGATTGTATGGTCTGACCAATGCCAACAGGCCTTTGACAAGCTGAAGAAACTTTTCACCTCTGAACCAATTCTTAAGCACCCCAACCCCTCCCAACCTTTTGTGGTCCAAGTTGACGCTTCAGACATAGCAATGGGAGGGGTGCTGTTACAACGGGGTGAAGAGGGGGAGTTTAGGCCTTGTGCATACCTGTCCAAAAAATTTAATGAGACTGAACGAAATTGGCCTGTATGGGAGAAGGAGGTGGGTGCAATCAAACTGGCCTTAGAGACTTGGCGCCACCTGTTGGAAGGATCTTCCAAACCTTTTGAAGTTTGGACAGATCACAAGAATTTGGAAGCTTTGAAAACCCCAAGACGTTTGAACCCCAAACAGGTTCGGTGGGCCAGTTTCTTTTACCGGTTCAATTTCACCCTGAAGTTTATCCCAGGAAAAAAGAATTTCCTAGCTGACACTTTGTCCAGACTCCCCCAACATGACAGCCAACGGAAGGAGGTGATTGACACAGTCTTTTCCCCCTCCCACTTGGGATTGGCAGTCCTAACGTGCAGCAAGACCAAACGTCAAGAGCCCCCAGCAAGCTCCTTTTTGAAGCCAGGGTTGGACTCTAAGGCAACTGGAAATGCCAGCCCTCCAGCAGGGGCCTCAAATCCCAGTATGGCCCCGGCCTCGCCCGCTTTGACATCCCCTTTCCCCGCTTCCCGGGACGATGGGGGTGGGGCGAGCCCAAATGGTGACGGCCCTCCCCAAGGACCCATGGTTTTTGGCTCATCCTGGGGAGGTGGTCCTCCGAGAGGGCCTGGCTTGGAAGGGGGAGTGCCTATATGTTCCAGAGGCCATGAGGTCTGCCATCCTTAAGCAGTGCCATGATGTTAAAAGTGCTGGACATTTTGGATATGTGAAGACCTTGCATTTGGCACGGAGGCAGTTTTGGTGGCCAAAAATGAGGAGGGGGGTGGAGGAGTATGTCAAGGCATGTTCAACGTGTGCAATGGTGAAAGTGGGGGGGGGGAGGCCAAAAGGCTTGTTGCTGCCTTTGCCTACCCCATCCAAACCTTGGGAAGTCATCAGTATGGATTTCATAGTGGAACTACCTGAGAGTAGGAAAAAGACTGTTATTTGCTTGGTGACTGACATGTTTTCAAAACAATCGCATTTTGTGCCCTCTAAGAAGCTCCCGACTTCCCCCCAGTTGGCCAGGTTGTTTCTGCAACACATTTACAGGCTGTATGGGGTTCCTGCTAAGATAGTTTCTGACCGGGGGGCTCAGTTCACTTCCCAGTTTTGGAAAGCGTTCACAAAACTCCTGGGAGTCAAATTAGGGTCAAGTAGCTCCCATCATCCCCAGAGTGATGGACAGAGTGAATGTATAAATCAGGTTTTGGAACAATATTTGCTGTGTTATGTTAACTTCCAGCAATCTGACTGGGTGGACCTTTTGCCTTTTGCGGAGGTTGCATATAACAACGCCACACACCAGAGCACTGGCTTCTCCCCTTTTAAGATTGTTTCAGGGCAAGACTTTAATCCTTTGCCTTTAGGGGAGGGGTCTTCAAAGGACCCGGTCTCAGTGACCCACTGGATTCAGAAGATTAGAGAAGTTTGGCTGAAAGTTGTGTCGGCTTTGGACTTTGCAAAAGCATGTTACAAACATCATGCTGACCAAAAACGGGACCCCACCCCGAAGTACACCATATGGGACTTGGTGTTCTTGTCCACCAAGTTCCTTAAGAGCCCTCAACCATCTAAGAAGTTGGGGCCCAAATATATTGGTCCTTTTCCCGTTGTTAGCGTGATAAACCCTGTGGCTTTTGAACTGTCGCTACCCAAGCTGTACCGTAATGTCCATCCTGTGTTTCATTCTAGCTTGCTCAAGCTGGCGTGCCCTCCAGATCATCATCATCCAAACCCTGAACGTGGACCCTGGCCTATCTTGGTCGACAAAAATCAGCATTTTGAAATATCTGATGTATTAGACTCTTGGGTGCACTGGGGGGCCTTGCAATATTTGGTGAAATGGAAACACTTGCCCTTGGGCCATGCTGAATGGGTCAATGTTGAACATGTGAATGCTCCACGCTTATTACAAAAGTTCCACGCCCGCTTTCCTGATAAGCCGGGCTGAAGGGGGGGGTTCTCTTCAGGAGGGCGGTATGTCAGGCTCACCCCTGAATTCTGGGATTTAGAGTGGAATTCATGGAAGACCCTGACATGAGGCTGCCTCTGGCCTGTTTCCCTTGCCTAGGACCCTGGGGCTTTGGAAAGGTGCCAGCCCGCCTTGTTGGCCTGGGAATGCTGCTCTCCACAGCAGCTCAAGGTCAATGCTCCAGGTGCAGGCTGGGCCGTTCCTCCTCCCTAGATGCCATTCTCATGCTGTGGGGATTTATCTCTGTGTGTGTGTGCTAGCCTGTATTCAGTTTCGGTTTTGTTCTATGTTCCTGACACGCATTTCCTTACCAATAAAGAATTTCTATTGAGTGAATGCGAGCGTGTGTTCTTGGTATATCACACAGAGTGCTCCAACTTCCTTAAAAGACTCTATCCTTTTCTGTCTTTCCACGTGTTATACTTGGGCCTGCCTCCTTGAAGCCTGGTGTGATTCCACCCCGTATGTCCTTCAAGTCTCACTTCTTTCTTCCTTGAAAAGCCTCCTCAATATCCATTTTCTCCAAGAAGACTTTGGCACCATCCCTTATGCCCCATATGTCATACTGTAACTAGGCCCAGCTCCATGGAACTGGAGTTAAGTGTGCATTCTTCCTTTGTTTACCCTCATCTCCATTTTCTTTGTTGTCTCTCCTGTGTGGAATTTTAGTCTGCAGGTTCCTCAGAATGGGAACCTGGCCTCCTAGGTTTTATGATGGTGCCCAATAAACAAACAAACAAACAGATACATCATGACACAAATCAACATTTTATCCACTTGAAGTGCTGTAAAAAGAGCTTGGGGATGCTCCTTTTTGGAGCTACATCTCCAAGAATCCTCCTGCCAACATGCTCCATGGCCATGATGACTGGGGGACTCTGGAAACTAATCCCCAGAAAGTAACCTTACTAAGTGAAGGCTGCTTCTTTGCCTACTTCAGCTTTTCTAAATTGAAAAGCCCAAATCCCTTTAGCCTTTCTTCTGAAGGAGACAAACTGAGGGGAAGGAGCATTGTAGGCCTCCCTTGATAGATATTAGTCATAATTATCCTAATACAGAACATGTCTAAACAGATCATTTGTTACCTCATTTTTTAAAAAAATAATAATTAATAAGAGCCCTATTTAAAATGTAAATTGACAGTGCTTATGTATGCAATTTTATTTTTCTTCACAGATGCCAGATGGTGTAGAGCAGATTATTCTCTGCTGCTGAAGAAGGCCTGAATTTTAAACAGCTGAGAACAGAGCACTGTGAGTAGTCTTCTCTACCACCACCAACACTACTCCATTTATCTTTGACTAAGAGCCAAACAGATTCGCCTTAAGATCACCATAGCTCTGTAATGACTTAAAGGCACACAACAACAAAAGAAATAGGCATCCATTTGATCTCAGCATCCAGCTACCATAAAAACCTGGAGACCAATTCTTCCTTGTTTGAGCTGTTGCCTGAGGCAGCTGCCAGAGCTGGTGGAAGAGGAGGTTGGTCTCCTTTCATTTTCTTCACTTGTTGTTCAGAACCATTTCAGGAGACAATCGTATAACCGAAAAGCTACAACACCAGCTTGGAAATAAGCTAACACTGAATTGGGTAGCTCCCCTGTGGGCTGTAATCCTGAGACATGATCCTTCTGGGAAGCAGGCCAATGCTTTTGACTGGTGTCATCTCTCTGGAGAATCCGCATCTGATAACGACAAAGCACTGGAGATCATCTGTGTGGGTAGCAGGCTTTCTTTGGGTCATGTACAAACATGATATAATTTCCCAGTGCAAACAAACTGGCTTGTTGTCGCTTGCAGCTTTGAACTCAATTCTTCCCTAGGGGTGAGTTGCATTGCCTTATTTTAATGAGGAATTGGGTATATTTAAGGCTCCCCTCTACTGTTTTGATGTTCCAAAACAGAGGACTAATTCTGTTCCAGTTATAGACACAGCACACACACCTCCTCGTAGAGAAAGGAAAGTACTGGCTACCTTCTGCTCAATCTGGGCAGCAGTAATGAGTGTTTGAAACCATTGATTGATTGCTTAATCAGGAATGCTCTTGAGACTTTATCAGACAAGGCAAAAACAACACGATAATAAGATTATGGACCGAAATTATCAGCCAACATTGTCATCGTCCCATGGCCGTCGTGTGCACCAGCCACAAATAAGATGTCATTTTTGTTGACAATTTAGCCCATCAATTGATCCTCAATATAACTTTTTCCCCCAGTATTGAAGGTGTGCAAAAACACGTCCCGCTGTAATTGCGAGAATACAGCACGAATGGATGGTCCTCTTTCCCCCCTCCCCACTGCCAGGTAGAAAACTTCTGGGTGGCAATGTGAAGATGATCAACAGGATGCTCTTTTTAGGAACTTTCCCATTTTGCTGGCAAGTTTTTAGATTTGTTTCAGTGCATGGGTGTTGATTTACTTTTTTATTTAAGGTGTTTTCGGAGTTTTAACCACGCTCATGTCTTCTCATGAGAACTGCTGAGATCACGTGCCCTGGTTAATGCAGAAGTAAACTCCTGTTCTTCAAGTCCTAGTGCTCATCCTGTGATAATTCTGTGGCTATTTCTTCATATGATTACAGCGATGTACGAAAGTAAGTGTTATAATGCCACTATGTTTCCGCTTTCCTCACTCGTGGGATTGCAGCATTTTTACATGCTAGTCTGATAAAGTCCTTGGGGTCTTTTCACACTATGTAGTTATAGCACTGTGATTCCACTACGTAACTACCATGGCACCATCCTATGGAAACCTGGAATTTGCAGTTGGGAGACGGTACTTCAAATTCTCATCCAGAGAGCAATACTGCCCCATCCAAACTACAAATCCCAGGATTCAATAGGATTTTACCATGGTAGTTAAACTGGAATATAGCACTATAATTGTGTAGTGAGAAAGGGCCCGTGATTAGAAAGGGGGAGCATCTGCTTCTAGAGTGGAGCTGTGGCAGTTTCTTCTCCAGAAGCATTGATTCATTGGCCTATTGTTAGTCCCAACAAGACAGGATTTGCCTATGTGTTGGCTCACCATTCAACATCTGATTCATTTAGTCTACTCTAGATGGGATGAACCAATTGGGATTTGAGTGATAGACTTGGAAAGGATCTTAGGGATCATCTACCCTTGGGGCCCTTTCACACTACACAATTGTAGTGCTATGATTCTCCTTCCATTGCCATGGCAACATCCCATCAAATCCTGGAATTTGCAGTTTAGGGAGTAGTATTTTCAGCCAGAGAACTCTAATGTCTCACCAGACTACAAATTCTAGGATTCTGTGCGATGCAACCATAGCAGTTGCCTTATCACACTACACTATTATAGCACTATATTGCACTCTAACTGTCATGACAACATCCTATGGAATCCTGGGATTTTCAGTTTGGGGAGGGGCATTTAGAATTCTTGGCCAGAGAGTTCTTGAGCCTCACTAAACTACAAACTCCAGAATGCCACAGGATGTTGCCATTATAGTTAAAGTAGAATATAGCACTATAACAGTGTAGTGTGATAAAGAAGCACAATGCTATAATGTGTAGTGTAAAAGGGTGGCTGCTCAATGAAGGAAGTAACAACAATAGCTGTGACAAATTACATTCTAGCCTCTGTTTAAAAGGGAACTAACAGGGAGACCATCATCCTCTGGGAGCAGTCTATTCCACTCTAGAACTCTTCCCATTAGAAAGTTTCTTGTAATGTTTAGTCAAAAGTACACATAGTAGCCCATTCCAATCCAATGCTTGTAGAAAATGCTGACATCTGTTTTAGAACAGGGCTATCAAAGTGTGGACTGTGAGCCACAGGCTGCATGACTCCCCTGAACCTCTCTTTTGTAGCCCCTTGATTCTCCTGTCCAGTTTCCCAAAGCCCCCCACACCCCAATTTTTTTAAAAAATCGGTATGATTTTCTAGCCATTTTTGCCCCCAAACAATGCAAAAAGCCCTGCAAATATGCAAAAGCACATGGAAATAACCCCCACCCTGATAAGCATCACAGAACCCTGTTACCACCCCTAAATACCCCATTTCCTGTTGCCATTTTGAGAGGGACTGCAGAGGAAAACTAAAGCATTTTAGCTTGCTATGGGAAGATACAGTTCCCAGGGGTGTGTGACTCTGGGGAAATTAGCCCCTTTACCCACACAGTTGCCTACCCTTGTTTTAGAATTATATTGTGCTTTGCAGTGAAAAACAGACACATTTTCATGAATAATTTTAAGAACTGTGTTTTTACTACTGTTGGTATAAACCAGGATTGGGCAATTTGTGGCCTTCTAGATATTTCTGGACTGCAACTCCCAGCAGCTCTAGCCATTATAGGCAATAGTGAAGGATGAAGGGAGTTGCAGTTCAACACCTGGAGATCCTGAACTACAGAATCAAGAAATTGCAGTGTACAGTTGAGCTCCACATGCTATCACACATCAAATGTAACTGCTAATCTGAACCAGAATACTATAACTTTAGAGGAGGCAGCTCAATAGTCTTGCTTGGCAACTCATTCTGCTTCTTAAATATATTTGATTAGAGTATTTCATATAATGACATCTAGTCCTCCTGAACTTTATTCAGTGGCACCAATACGCTTGGTGCTGAAACAGAAGTGTAACTGTCCCTATCCAAAGATGCCTAAACACCTAAACCTCAGTATATACTCAAGTCATCTGGTCAAAGTCTTCCTCCGTTATGGTGAGATGTATTGTATATCTAAGTTACAATAATGTTTTATAAATTTGCATCTATATAGAAAAAATAGATCATGCAAATTTTATGCAAACCTGTGTTTTCCTTTGTCCCTCCCCCACACACTTTTTTTTACTGCAAGTGGACACTCCAATCTTATATGAAGGAAATTCTAACCTAAATTCTCCAACCTCTCTAAAACTAAGAGATGGAATTAAACTTTCCCAACTACTACATAAGGTTTCCTTTGCAAAAATCAAAGGCAGCCTTCTTAGAAATATAGAGAGGGTGACAATAAATTTGGCAAAGAAAAGGATCTCACTTTGGTTTTTCTTTGAAATTAATGATTAAAAATTAATGATTTAAACCTATCCTGCTAAACCTATCCCCCCCCCCCCCAGTGATCCTTGCAGATCAAGGATAATCTGTGGTTCCATGTAACTGGAAGCCCCAAAGTTTTTCCTATTTTCTTTTCATCTTCAAATTAAAAAAAAATAGAATAATCTTCAATATTGTACTTTCAGTTCTGAACTTGGGAGCAGGGTTAGAACTTTAAAGGAGCTATCTAAGGTGCTGAACCTATTGTGGGGAGTTCAGCACACTGAGTACCTCTTTAAAGTATGGACAAATTCCTGGAGCGTATTCACCACCCCATTGACAAGGAAGTCACCAGTTGCCATTGCTTGGAAATAAGACATTAAAAGTTACAGTGCTTCGTTTTTAATGAAAATGAGGTAAAGAAATGTTGCATTTCTTTGAGTAGTGAGTCATAACCATTACTTCAAAACATTATTTGGCCTATTGGGGGTATTTTAAAATGATTTTTGCAAATTCAACAATAAACTAGTAGTAATTTTCTAATGACTAAACAGTAATGGTAACAAATAAATAAAGTAACACCAATATGTTAGCTTTTGAAGTACTCTTTCAAGCTCTGATTCAGTTCTCTAAAGACCTTAATGCCATCTTGTAGGTGTGGTTTTGTCCATCCCAGTGTTTGGTGTATGAAGCCATACACCTGAAAACCTGGGTTTGGATTTATGAAAGTTAATAACACAAAGCAGGCATACGGGCTTGTCTACATGAAGAAAAAAGAACCAGATTGCTCCACAGTGTTAGAAAATCACAGCAGCTGTGACCTGTCTTAATGGTTTTACAGCGACCTGTCTTGATGGTTTTACAGCCCCCATAAACCTTGCATGCCTGTATCTGAGATGGCAGCCCTGAGTGAATTACTTGTGTTTTTAAATCTGCCACCACTGAACTTTAAAACACACACACACACACACACACACACACACACTTACAATACCCCACACAAGTGATATTTCACTTTTCTGAAAAAAAGAGAAAGATAACACAAACACCCATTTTATCACCTTAACGATCACTCGCTAAAGTGAAAATCCAACATAGCGGCAGTGGGCGCTTGCCCTGTAACTCAGCCCCTCCCCCTACACTTGTCTAGCCAATCAAGTTTGTGCTTCCTCTTGTATGGGGAAGGAATACATGTCGTCATGTCAAATTGCTTGTCTTAATGAGCGAGAATGTGCATAGCACATGGGGCTTTTTTTAAGTCGGGAAAAGCTGTGAATGCTTTTCTCGCATACTCTTTGCTCTTTTTGGAACCCTCCCCCTTCATAATACGGTGAAACAATGTGGGATCACATTAAGGCAGTTCGTTTTCTGAGCGAATTCTGTGATGAGTATTCTCACCGTATAGACAACCCCTAGGACTGCATGTCCATTTGGATACAGATCAATTACTTTTAAAATGCCATGCTCTGGGCTGATTTTCTACTTGCAAAGTGAGTGAAAAGGTGGATGGTGCCTTAGGGTAACAAACTCTGAAATTTCTGGCCTTGCTCCATACCCTCCAGCATTTCACAGATGAAAACCAGGACATGAACAGCTAAGCAACATGAGAATCTGATCAAGATAGCAAAAGCTATTAATGAGGAAACACAGATAAGCTAGGAGAGGCCACAGTAGTTTGCTTCTACCTGAGCCTTCTGGGAAAGGCAAGATGCCATCCTCTCCTCTCATGTTCCTCCTGCTGAGTTCATTGAGCACAAACTACTTTTGTACTCTGCACTCAGTTTGCAACAACTGAAGCAAACTGAGGACAAATGGGAACACTGGGAGGAAGAGAAGGAAACTGGGATATTTTAAAAGCAGCTCAAAAAGTGGGATGACAGAGGATTAATCAGGACTGTCCCTGCCATATCAGGACTGTTGGAGGCTATGTTATTCATGACACCAGAGACACCCCATTCCTTCGGCCTGAAAAAGGCCAGACCTGGCCCCAGGAAAAGTTCCTCTTGGCCTGTCACATCTGTCAAGCCTGATGTGCTACACACACACCTGAAGAAAGGGGTGGAGGCTGTTTTTGGAAAGGCCTGAGGGCCCCAGACAGCTTAATCAGGCCTTGTTTCTGGAGTTTCCTTACAAACTCAAGAGTTAAAAAATCACAGTCCATCTGCCAGGAGATTCATGGCAGAACCTGGCCCCATTGGAATTCCCCAATAGATAGATATACTCATGAAGCCTGAAGGTTCAATGAGTTGTTGGTGGCAAAGACCTCTTCCCAAGATGTAATAATGGAAAAATTCCCTTCAAGAGCTGGTGTTTAGACCTCACAAAAATGCGCAGCAAATTGCACTGTGATTTATTTGTCAATGTCTTTATAGGCTGGGCGTTACTTTACCCCACAGCTGGAGTCAATTTTTAATATTTAAAAGTGGAAAGAAAGCAAAACCTAAACACATACAGATTTGTCTGTTTTAGATTGTGCCTTCCCCAAACATTACTGTTTAGAACTGAACCCTCAATATATTTCTCTGAGGGAGGGAGCAACTGGCATTATAACTGAGACTGGACAGATGGGACACAAAGAACTCCTCAACTGCATTTGCTCTGATCTGGGATCCATAACTACTTCAGTGGTCAGGCCTTTGCATGATTCTCCTTTTCTACAAAAGAATAACAGGCATCATATGCGTACATCTTCCATGTCCAGTCTCTTGTGGGACAAATACTAAACATACTAGGTGTGGTGCAATGAATTGTGTTTAAAAGTCAGCAGTTGTCTGAATGACTGCCAAAAAAATACATTCATTTTTTTAACGGGTGAGATGGCAGTGTTGATTTACATCAGTCTTGAATCACACACAATTAGAGCAATTGCTACAGCATTGTACAACAAGAAACATTTCCAGTGCCCTTCAATGTTATTTGCTTAGCCAGCAGATGCAAAGAGTGTAGCAGTTCCACTGACACATAGATCTAACTGGAAGGCATGTAGTCTGCAGAGAATAAGAGAACCAGCATTGGGAAACTTATTCCCAGCTGCGTTTACAAAAAGTCCAGGACTGATCTGGGAATTGGGATGCTGGGATTTATGAGC
The DNA here is from genome assembly GCA_030847615.1 of Gambelia wislizenii. Classification (NCBI taxonomy): domain Eukaryota; kingdom Metazoa; phylum Chordata; class Lepidosauria; order Squamata; family Crotaphytidae; genus Gambelia; species Gambelia wislizenii. The sequence continues at coordinate 297,814,983 of JAUMIR010000004.1, forward strand.
ACCTTTTACTGTTTAAGCTGCATGCCTTTCATCTCTTTTTAACACTAAGTCAGAGCTTAGAAAAGTTACTTTTTTGTCTTCAGCTCCCATGATCCCCTAGTCAGTAAGCCAGCTAGAAGACTGAGGGAGCTGTGAGCCAAGTCAATTCAAATTGTTCAGGTGAGCACGTGGGACAAATTGCTTATATAGCTATATCAGTGCCTAGATATGTACGTATGTGTGGAGGGGTGTAGAATGGTCTTCTCTCTGTGTTGTGAAGCATTCTGTTTTTAGGCCCATGGTGGCATCATAGAATCATGGAGCTGGAAGGGACCACCTACTCCAAACACCTAGCACAATGCAGGGTCAGCAATAAAGGTTGCAAATGCAACATTCCTGGAAAAAAGCTCTTCCACAGAAATAACTATCCACATGCTTTCTGAGGAAACATAGAATCATAGAATCATAGAATTGCAGAGTTGGAAGAGACCACGAGGGCCATCCAGTCCAACCCCCCTGCCACGCAGGAAATCTTGATCAAAGCATCCCCGACAGATGGCCATCCAGCCTCTGTTTAAAGACCTCCAAGGAAGGAGACCCCACCACGCTCTGAGGGAGTGTGTTCCACTGCCGAACAGCTCTTACTGTCAAAAAGTTCCTCCTCATGTTGAGGTGGAATCTCTGTTCCTGGAGCTTGCACCCATTGCTCCGTGTTCCAGTCTCTGGAGCAGCAGAAAACAAGCCTGCTCCATCCTCAGCGTGACATCCCTTCAAATACTTAAACAGGGCTATCATATCGCCTCTTAACCGTCTTTTTTCCAGGCTAAACATACCCAGCTCCATAAGTCTCTCCTCATAAGGCATCGTTTCCAGACCTTTCACCATTTTAGTTGCCCTTCTCTGGACACGCTCCAATTTGTCAATATCCTTTCTGAATTGTGGTGCCCAGAACTGGACACAGTATTCTAGTATTAGATGACTGTGCTCTGTTCTTCAATTTTGATGCTCAGAGAATCTCAGGAAGTGGTGTAGTGGTACATTTTTAATTGCAAGTGCCCATCATGAGAGCTCCCCTGGCTGCAGAGTCCAACAATGCAGGCGGCAATGTTGATCCCTATCAGCAGACTGGTTCTAGCAATATTCATCCCCATTTGGGGCTTTTGAAAAGTCAATTGGTGTTGATCACTCATCCAAGCATGTGCATTACAATGGGTTGGCCCACAACAATATAGTTTTGCTTGGAAAATCCACTTCACGCACAGCAGTGAAGACTGCAGCTAAGCTCAGGTAGAGCAAGGGAGTCTGAATGATGGCAGATGATGCCATCAGCCCTCATAATTAGAAAGTCCCAGGATTTTGACCAGTGGATCCTGGCTTCACTGTAAAACTGTTTGTGGGATTTTGACTTATTTGGTTAGTCTGGTAGGTGTTCTTATCTGTTGTGATATAAAGTTTATTAATTCCCTTCTAGGACCTAAGATGGCCCAGGTATGGAATAAATCAACTGTACCTTATCTTTTTAGAGTTTCAGATTTTTGAGCCCAGTGCAGAACACATTATATCTACTAGTGCAAGGGTGTTATATCACTCATCCAAACAAATTGGAAATTTCAACATCATTCCCTTCTTCTAAAAACAGTGATATGTTCTAGGTATGAAGGTTTGGGGGATTGGGAAAGGTGGTAATGGACTCAGGATCCAGCTTAAAGAAGACTGCTTAACTCACAGAAGTAACCCTTATCTCTCTATGTGTGTTTATACAATAAACTAAATTGTATAAGCAGGTGTCTACAAAACCAGCATTCATTCCCTCTATTCTGTCTAGAGCTTGGAATGCTATTTTTACAAAGCAATTAATGATTTGTTACCCATTGTATGGATGTAAGTGAAAAGATTAAACATTAACATCTCTCTGGCTTTTCTTCGCAAATGAAGATTCAGGAAGGACTCATCCTGCGCTTTCTGCAAGCGTGCTGATGACTAAAAAGGCCAATCCGAGATAAACAAGTCCAGTTGCAGAAAGCACAGCAGAAGGTCTCCTTGGGTGACGTCTTTGGGTTGTGATTCTTTCTGCATTGTCGTTTCTCTTCAAGACTTGTTTGGCGTGAGTTCTCAAATAAGTCTGCAGCATTGTGGATAGTGCGTCTCCATGCCTGCCAATGTGAGGCCAGGGCAGACCACTGTTGGTGATCAATTTGGCCAAGCCTGAGATGTTGTTTCAGGGAGTCTTTGTATCACTTTTTTGGAGCGCCCCTCTTAAGCTGACCTGTGGCGACTTCACTGTAGAGTACTATTTTTTGGAGGTGATGGTCCTCCATCCTAGAAACATGCCCTGCCCAGCACAGCTGTGTTTTCAATATCATGGCCTCAATGCTGGGGATCCCTGCTTGCTCAAGGACAGCAACATTCGTCACATAGTCAGTTCAGTGTATATTTAGGATTGTGCATAGACAGCGCTGATAAAAGCATTCGAGGAGTCGTAGGTGGTGGCGATAGGTGACCCATGTTTCAGATCCATAAAGGAGAATAGATAGTACAATGGCTCTGTACACACTGATTTTTGTGCTTTCCCTCAGGTGTTTATTGCTCCAGATTCTTTTGTGAAGTCTTCCAAATGTGCTATATGCCTTTGCTAATCTGTGATCGATCTCTTTGTCAATCTTGACATCTGAGGAGATGATGCTTCCCAGATAGGTGAACTGCTGAACAGACTTGAGCACAGATTTGCCGACGGCAATGTGGGGATGGTGGTGTTCGTCCTGTGGTGCAGGCTGGTAAAGAACTTCTGTTTTCTTAAGGTTGACTTCCAGCCCAAACAGCTCTGCAGCTATTGCGAAGCAGGATGTTAGGCGCTGCAGAGCTGATTTTGTATGGGCAACAAGGGCAGCATGATCAGTGAAGAGTAGCTCACGAACTAGATAGTTTAGAGTCTTAGTGTGAGCCCTCAGACGGCTTAAGTTAAACAAGCTACCATCAGTATGTTAACGTATATAGATGCTGTCATCTTCTTCAAGCTCTGCCATAGCCCTTTGGAGCATCATGCTGAAGAAGATTGTAAATAAAGTTGGTGCAAGAACACAACCTTGCTTCACTCCATTAGTTATTAGAAAGGGCTCTGAAAGAACATCGCCATATCTGACTTGACCACGCTGGCCCTCGTGTAGCAAGATAATCATTTTAAGGAATTTGGGGGGACATCCTAGTCTTTCTAGGATCTGCCACAGACCTTTTCTACTCACAGTGTCGAAGGCTTTGGTGAGGTCGACAAATGTTACATAGAGACCCTTGTTCTGCTCTCTACATTTTTCTTGCAGTTGTCTAAGGGCAAATACCATATCTGTAGTACTCCTATTGGCTCTGAAGCCACATTGGCTTTCAGGGAGAAGTTCTTCTGCAATAGCAGGAACTAATCTGTTCAGGAGTATCTTTGCAAGGATTTTTCCAGCAATAGAGAACAGTGTTATGCCTCGATAGTTTGAGCAATCGGATTTTGCTCCTTTTTTCTTGTACAGGGTGATGATGACTGCATCTCGGAGATCTGATGGCAGTTCCCCTTTTTCCCAGCAATTCACAAGGAATTCGTGGAATTTATCGTGGAGTGCATGGCCTCCGTGTTTCCAAACTTCAGGTGGGATTCCATCAATCCCAGCTGCCTTGCCGTTTTTCATCTGCTGTATGGCCTTAAGGGTCTCTTCCAAAGTAGGAGCTATGTCCAATTCATTTTTCATTGGTTTTTGTGTCATATGTTGGATAGCTGAGCCTTGGACTCTTCGGTTGGCACTAAAGAGACTTTGAAAATGTTCAGCCCATCGATTCGGGATGGAGGCTTTATCAGTAATTAATGTTTGACCATCTGTACTGTATAAGCAGCTTTGGACCTGATAAGTAGGTCCAAACACTGCTTTAAGAGCTTCATAAAATCCTCTATGATCACCCAGATCTGCACAGCGTTGTGTCTTTTCTGCTATATTAATCCACCACTTGTTCTGCATGTCTCGGAGTTTTTGTTGAAGTTTACTACATGTGAGACGTAAAGCTGCTTTTCTTACATGGCAACTTGGCTGGGCGAGGTATGCCTGGTGAGCAGTTCTCTTCTTTGCCAACAGCTCCTGGATCTCTTGGTTGTTTTCATCAAACCAGTCTTGATTTTTCTTGTGGGAGAACCCGAGGGATTCTTCTACAGACTGCAGGATACTATTTTTGATATGTTGCCAAAGTACTGTAGGAGAAGGATCTGTAGGATGGTCTTCAAGTTTTGTTTGCAGGTTTGCTTGGAATTTGTCTCTCATGGTAGCTTGTTGAAGATTGTTGACTTGGAGTCTCTTCTTTAAGATGCCACCCCTCTTAGGGTTGAAGTTAAGATGAAGGTTTAGTTTACATCTTATGAGGCGATGATCTGTCTGGCATTCTGCACTGGGCATCACTCGAGTATGACGGACATCACGAATATTTCTCTGGCGGACTAGAACATACTCAATGAGGTGCCAATGTTTGGATCGGGGATGCATCCAGGTTGTCTTTAAGCTATCTTTCTGCTCCTTTTTTCTGTAATAGTCAGCTGTTGTTCTGCACAGAACTCTAGCAGGAGGCATCCATTATCATTGCAATTTCCAACACCATTCTTGCCTAAGACACCTTTCCAGGCTTCGGAGTTCTTTCCTACTCTGGCATTGAAGTCACCAAGGAAAATAATGTTATCTTCTACAGAGACTTTTTGTATGAGGTGGCATAGGTCTGTGTAGAATTTGTCTTTCTCTACAGGGTCAGCTTGCATAGTTGGGGCATATATACTAAAGAGAACAACATGTGGGAGGCGTAAGGAAATAATGTGATCGGAGTGTCCTGTTGGCAAGGTTTCAAGTTTGGAGGCAATGGAGTTTTTAATCATAAAGCCTACTCCTGAAAGATGTTTTTCGATTTTGGGTTTGCCAGACCAGTAAAGTTGTAACCGGCGCCGTGTTCTTTAAGGCTGCCTTCCTCATGGAGACGAACTTCACTAAGAGCAGCGATGTCAATATTAAGCTGTGATAGTTCATGGGCTATTAGAGCAGAACGATGCTCAGGCCGTCCACTATCTGCAGAGTCTTGCATGGTTCTGATGTTCCAGCCTGCAAGCGTCAGTTTATTTACACCTTTGGAGGCCAGTGTGTGACTTTGTTTCTTTGCCTTGGTTTGACTGCGTCAGATGATTCCCGTTGGCCGTGGCTAACCAACCAGGTAATTGGGGATGAGCTTTCATTAGGCCACCTTTTCTAGGCCCCTCTCCATATGGAGCAAGCAGTGCTCTCCTTAAAAAAGGCTGCTTGGTCGTTCAGGATGCTGCCGAACAAAACTGTCATCTGCTGGGTGAGCCTCGAGCGACCAATGTCCTGAACCGCCTGCATGCAGGGTTGGTCTGCGGCTTCCAGTGCATCTTTACACCTGCCGTTTCATCCCTCACCTATCGCTACAGGGCTTTTTTGGAACTGGATTTGTCCTTCGAGCCTGTGCAATGGGTTTTTCTGGTGGAGCGCAGTGTGCACAGAACTGGCCAAACCCTTTAAACCAGAGGTTCATCTGCTGTGGCCTTGCAAGCATGGATGTAGCAGCGAGGTCCTCAGGTCGTAGGTTTGATTAGAATTTCCTTCTCTTAGATGGTTGACCTTACAAAGTTGGACGAGCACCATCTGCCCGGGTTTCGGATTAGAGTTTTCCTTCTCCTGGGATGGTTGCCATAAGGCTAGTGAGCCCATCCTGCCCTTTGACGCTCTTTGTCATACCCTTCGGTTTTGACCTGTCTGGCATGGGAGACCCTACCAGTGGCTATTATGCCACCTCCAGCATAGCTCAAAACATCATTAGGGTACGCAAGCCTCTCTCCCACGACAAGGGGACATCAATGGAGAGGACATTAACATACTCATCCATTAAAAAGTGATACATTGTGCTGCTTGTTACTAATGAGCTACTTTGTTACTTTTAAATGTATTTATAAAATACCCTCAAAATAGAAAAATGGCCCCAAATGCCCCACAAAGTAACGTTTTAAGTACTGGAGTTAATTACTGGGGTCCATAGCTCTGGCACTGATCAGACTTGGCATTTAAAAGGTCTGAAGTTCTGTTCTGGGCATCTTCAGGTAAAGCTGAAATGATTCTTTCTCCAAACCCTGGGGAACCAATCAATTTAGACAACACTGATCTCCATGGACTAATGTTTTGATTCAGTACAAAGCAGCTTCCCATGTTCCTAAGTTAATTAAGTAGATATAAAAAGAGCATCTATAAATGTAATATGAATCAGTGCCATTGTATGATCTTAGCTATAGTTACAAAGAAAATAGTGTGAGGGTACAGAGATACCTTTTGAGAGCCAGCATGGTGTAGTGGTTTGAGCGTTGGACTCTGATTCTGGAAACCAGGGTTCAAATCCCTACTCAGCTGTGGAAACCCACTGGGTGACCTTGGGCAAGTCAAACTCTCTCATCCTCAGAGAAGGGCAATGGTAAAACCCCGCTGAACAAATCTTGCCAAGAAAGCATCATGATAGTTTCACTTTAGGGTCACCATAAGTTGGAAGTGACTTGACACACAACAATGATACACACAAGCCACCAATCAGTATTCTGAGTATCAGTGAACATTATAACAAATAATCCAGTAGAAGGGAGCCTTCACATAGGGAACTAAATCATAGTATTGATCAAGACAAGGAAATATCTCCACACTGTCACCAAGTGCAATCCTCACACAAATTCTCATAAATATATAGATTGGGAAGGGGAACATGAGACTCTTCACTTGTTGAAATGCAGCTCTCATTATCTTTCCCCATTAGCCATGCTTTTTAGGACTGAAAGGGGTTGGTGTCTAACAACATCTAGAGGACCATACATTGCCCAGAGTTTAGTGAATTTAAGTTATCTCACCATTTGCTACTTGCCCTGTTTTGCTTGAATTTGGTTACTGTTGAACCCAGTTTATATGGATCCTATCTGAAGTCATGGAGTCCTCTCACCACTCTTCAGCTGAGATGTTATGTGTCCTAAGGAAAAACTGGAACTCATGTCCAAATGACTGAAGAACAGTACACTCCTTCTATCTGGGATGGTTGTCCTCTTCCACCAAATGCGCAGCTTCGGGAAGGATGCACATGGAGCGGTAAGTAAGGTCGGGGACACCTGCCTAGCCATCCAGATCAGCTGAATCAACCCTGGCCAGATTGCCCTCACATCCCATGTCCAAATGTGACACTTCATGCCTTGTCTCTGAAGCCTGGCCTATGCGTGGAACAAACTGAACATGGAAAGAAGAGGTTAATCTCTGAATTAGAAACATGGGACTTTAGATAGCAGGTAGGTAGCCACTTTATAAAATTGTCCCTTTGTATTAAAAACAAATACTTCCATTTAAATGCAAAGCCTACACAACAGGGAATGGGCTAGACTAAAATCTTTCCCCAGATGTGCTAATGTTAACTTGTAGGGAGATATTTAAAAAAAAAAAAAACTTTGAGAGGCATTAAAAACAGCAGCTGAAATCCTGTATCAGAAGCCATGACAGGTAATAGTACCATGATGTAGCTACATGCCTGATAAACCACACTTCTAGTGAATTTCAATGACTCCTACCGGGGCTTCTTGCACAATGTCCTCTTATGCAATGGAACCCATAGCACTATGATGCCCATAGTGCAATGGGACCTATAATGCTGTGATGTCCATTCCACAATGGGATCCACTGCACAATAGACATGCCGCTAGCTCCACTTACACAATGGTCTCAGACACATAGCTACATTTGTCCCTTCATATTCGCTGGGGTTTGGTTCCAGGCCCTCCCATGGATACCAAAATCCGTGAATACTCAAGTCCCGTTATATGCAATGGCAAAGCAAAGTGGTGTCCTTTATATAAGATTGCAAAGTCAAGGTTTGCTTTTTGGATTATTATTTTTTAAGAACATTTTCAAGCCATGAATACTTAAATCCATGGATACGGAAGGACAAGTGCATATCTCTGCTCCAGTGTAGAGAATACAGACATTGTGCAATGTCACAATTCAGCTTTATGTGCTTGTAAGTTAGTTTATGATGACATAAATATTTTACAGGATGCCAGCCAGCATTTGCCACTTGCATCCTCCAGTGGCTCTACCACTTTAGCATTCTGCCTTCTCACTACTACATAAGTAGACTATTCCTGAGGCGGTCATTTTATGATATTCTGTGGTTGATCTGGTCCTCACCTGCCTGGATAATATGGAAAGAATGTTCCTCCCCTTCCCCTCTCCCTGTCTCATTCCTGTGCTATTGGGATTCTCATCTCATCTTCTAGCTGTGTGGTTCCTATAGTACTTTGTATGTATTGAGACATTTCAAAATAAAATAAATTGGTTTAAAAATGAGAAATATGGTCTTTCATCTTTCTGTCTTGCTGCTCAAACCCACTGCCTTGCACACTTGTGTTACTATTTAAAATAAAAACAACACAAGACCCACAAACACAAAGGATCCTAGCCTCCACAGTGAAGAGCCTTGAAAGCCTCCGTCCCTCCGCTGGGAGGGAACAAAGTGTTAGTTATTATTGTCATGGAGATGATACCATGCGAAGAAATACAAAAGCATTACACTCATTCTCAGGCTTCCTCTTTTCCCAGACTGATGCTCTGTTTGGTAGGAGATTCATGCCAAATGACAGCCGCTTCCAGCTCCACAGAGACATTCTGTGTTTTAGTAAACTGCATATGGAAACATGAACACATTTGGAAAAACAAAGGCATGCGCCTTTGCATGGCATATCACACTTCATGGCCAATTTCAGCCTCAGAGCTCTATTGTTCTGCTGGTGATTGGCACCAGTTCCCCCGAAGGCTGCCATGGGTGTGTTTACCAACACAGCTCTCTTCTATAACATACACCATATGTAGGAATCACAAAGATGATGAAGAAGGGTCCCATTTGGTAATGCTGATTGGGCCTTTTTGCTTTTCTGGCCTGCATATTCTTTCCCCCCATGGAGTCAAAAATGGATGCCAAATGGAGCCCAAGATGGAGACATAAGGAAAGCTGCCTGCTAGTCATAAATTTGTCTTGCACAAGCTGGGGAAAACTGCAGAGAGCAGCTCTTTTTTTAAAAAAAAAGAGATTATATACATAACGATTGTTTTTAGCAGAGGGGCAGGGTATAAATAAATTTTATTATTATTATTATTAACTGGAAGATAGGCTGGAAGAGAAGGATTTGACTTCCTCTTAGCCTGAAACAAATCATGTCTCTTTTCTGCTTTAGCTGCAGGCCACTCTATTTGGTGACACAAATACTGGCTTTTAAGAGAATACAAGGAAGCCGTCATAAAAATCACGACAGCTGTCCTATATTGTCAGCCAGCGGTAGCATTGTCCCCTGGCTTTCTGGGCCCAAAAAATGGTGAGGTACCATCCTAACCTTACAGAGTTCTTGGCTATCCAGAAAAAGATGTAGAGCTGGGGTGAAGAACCTATAGCTCTCCAAATGTTGTTGAGCTACGCTTGTTGTCACTCCTTAAAACTGACCACATGAGATGAGGCTGAGGAGAGCTGAAATCCAACAATATCTAAAGCACCACAGCTTCCCCACTTTTGATATCAATGTTAACCTATGCTATAATTCATAGTGTTTATCTGTTATGCTAAAAATCCATGACAGATCACAGAATCACCCAACTAATAGTTATGTAATGGGACCAAAATGAATACTGTAGTAGGGCTCTGGACTTGATCCATCAACTACCTTGAGTACGTCACAAATATTTCAGATGTACATAATTATTATTATTATTATTTGCTGCAGAACATGTTTTTATTAACTGATTTTGTCAAACTTGATATTTAGGTTGACATCCCAAACCCTTTTATGCAAGCTTGGAACTAGATGGAAAACCAGCTTTCTTGGTGTTTTGGATCCATTTTTCATGGAACTTGGTGTAAAACGCTTTTAAACAATTGTTGGTACTATTGCGTAAACTTTTGTTTCATTCACATCATTTAAAAAAATCAGCATCAGCCTGGGAAATGCTAAGCAAATGTCTGAGTGATTTTATAAAAGAGATTAGACATCTTAATTGAGAATAAAGACTATTAATATCTTTTAGCTATGAGTGATAAATGGAAGCTCCATGTTCTAAGCAGAACACCCCTGAATCTATCACCCCTGTGAGATAGAACAGGAAATTACCATCAAACAACATCTCTGCCCTACTTCTGAGTCTTTAGAGCATCACCGTGGTAAAGAGACCACTTAGAGGAAACCTGATGCGATCCAGTAAGTCAGCAATAGTAAATTATTTCACTTTTTGTAGTTTTTCACTTTCATTTCCTTAGAAATTAAACTACAGTAGGCCCCCCATAGCCACTAATCCATTATCCACTGATTTAATTGTCCATGGGACACAAAACAGCATACCTACCATAGGGTCTTCCTAGAAAATGCGTCCTCTCTAGCCATTTTCTAGGTCCTCCAAGGCAACTCTATGGTATTTTAAACCAGAAGTCCCATTATTTTCAATGGCATTTGCTATTATCCACGGTTTTCGGTATCCACAGGGGCCCTTCTATATGCTGCTATTCCTCACTGCTGAATGTCCCCTCTTCAGTAGGAGGAGGAAAAAAACAATGTTTAACCCAGATCCCTTTGCACTAAGTAATATAATGTTCTGCCCAACTCATTCTGTTCATATGCAGTTATTTTCAGCTCTATGCAATTTTAGTCCCAGTCCTATTTGGCTGAATGTTTCCAGAAGACACTGGTAGTAGGTATTGCTGTACAATGTCATGGCTGTAACAATATGGCGTTCTGCAGAGGCCAGTACTCCCCCCTTTGCTTTTTAACATCTACATGGGGCTACTTGGACAGGTCATCTTCAGTTTTGGGGTTGGGCCTCACCACAAAGCTGATACCCAGCTCTATATTCCTTTCTCAACTGATGTCAAGGAAGCTGGGGATGTCTGCAATGGTTGTGTGGATTCAGTAGATGTGGGTGAATTAGTCAGGTCTCAATCCAGGCAAGACAGAATGTATGTTGGCCAGCAAAAAAAGTCAACCTGAAGTGGGATTACGACTTACTTTAGATGGAGTTGCCCCTGAAAGAGCAGGTTCAGAGTTGGGGAAGATGCTCTTAGATTGTGCGTTCCACTCGTAGACAGGAATGATTTTGTCATGCTTTATTTGGTGCACCAATGGTATCCCTTCCTAGGGAAGATGGATCTGGCCATGGTGGTTCACACCTTAATTGTCACCCAGTTACATAAGTGTAATGCATCCTCTGTGACACTGCCTTTGACAGGTGTTCAGAAGCTACAGCTACTCTAAAATGTAGTAGCCAGATTATTGCGCTAACTTCAAATGTGCTTCTAAAGTCAATTCAGTGTTACTGGTTTTGACCTATAAAGCTCTAAACAGCTTGAGACCAGGATACCTAAAATATTGCTTCCTGCCCACAATCTGAGATGCTTTTGCTATTGCATCCCAGTATTCCAAGAGGCTAGCTTTGTGAATACATGAAACATGGCTTTCTCTGCTACAGCACCTCAATGGTGGAACAATCTCCCAAGAGAAGTCAGTCTGGCTTCATTCCTGCTAAACTTCCACGGGACAGCCAAGCCTGCAATGTTCCAAATAATATTTGGTCCTTAAAACCAGCAGCTGGAATTCAGTCTTGCACTTACAGATGTGTAACTTAAGTTATGGATCCTTAACTGGTCTGTATTCACAAGCATGCACTACAGCTGCAATCGTGAATGCCCACCAAGGCCTACTTTACCAGGCAGCAACGGGAATGGGCGAAGGAAGTCCATTCAGCTGGTGATCAGGGCATATGAGGAGGATGCTTCCACCCACCATCCTTCCTCCAGCCAGTGAGGCTTCAATGATGGTCCTGCTTCTGATTGACACAACCTCTCTAGTTGGTGGGAGGGGGTGAAATCCTCCTCCTCCTGCATCCTGATCACTTGCTGACTCATCCTTCTTCGCCTAATCCAGCATCTGTCTGGAAAGTCAGTTGCAGGGTGGGGGAATCAGGCCAAGAGACTTTAGTTAGTTATACATGCATAACTAAGTAGATGATGTAGAATTGTGGTCAGTATTGGTTTTCAGGACTGTTTTTGTGCTCTTTGGAAGTGGTTTGGAAAAACTTTTAAAATGTGTTTTTAAAGAACATTTTATCTGTTGTATATCACCATGGAAACCTTGGCTGTCTAAGAAGCAATTAAATATATACACTGAATGAATAAGTGAGTAATTGAAATAACTCTAGAGGTGTTCATATGTTGGCTCTTTATTGCAGTTTCCTGCTTCCAGAAGTGACATTGTAATCCATTGATGGGTCATCATAAGAACTAGACACAGATGCATCCTAATTTATACTTTGTGACCAAATAAGCTAAAAAGTTAATGTGAGAGTTTACATGCTTTGTAGGACATCAAATTTCTAAATGTTCAAGAAATGTACTGGCCTTTACATTCTGCCATTGCTTTATGATAACAACATTGTAGCAGAGTATGGGAACATTTTAAAATATATATTATCATAATTGGCCATCCCAGCTGTGGGATACTGGGGGTTATAATCTAAAACAGTAATTTTTCCAAGTTTTGCATTTTAGCCATTGTGATTCCTCTCCTGGGACGGGAACATTAAATCCCCTCTGCCCCTTGAAGTCCATCAGCTCACACCAGGTTATAGAGTTCAAAATTGGTTCTAGTTAACCACATTGGACACAGACCAAGGAGCATTATGGGCTGTGAACAAAACCCTGTCTTTCTCTGCCTTAAGGCAATGGACATCTCCAGTAGTCCCTCCTTTGGGGTCCAGAAATTCCAAGCCAACTACATCTGCCTCCACTCTCCAGTGGAACCTTGAAAATTTCTAAACAAAAGGCTAGCTTGTCCCATTGCATTTCCAGCCATCCTTGGAAAATGCCACCCTAGCTGTAGCCTATGAGGAAGATCAATAAAAAGCCAGCTACTGATGAACAGGCCTGGAACAGGCCTGGAACAGGGATGGATTTGGGGGCTGCTGTGTTCCAGGGGTGCAGCCATGGTCGGGGGGAAAGAATGAGGGTATTGTCCTTTCTCATTGAAATTTTCCTTCAATTTCCAAACTCCTAGGATTGTAAGGAGTCAGACCTTGACCTTTCACACCTAAAACTCTTGTTTGCTGTATTTGCATTGTCTTTGTAATTTTGCCCACCCCTTTTCTTTGGATACCTAAATTGTATTTCTAAATGCTCAACTGAAATTTTTAACTTACTGCAATGCTAGAAATTTGGGAAATGAAGGGGAAAAAATCATTGGGGTATTCTTATTTGGGTGGGCAATGCCTTCATTCTGCCCCTGCTCTCTGGGACATCCATCCAAGGCATAGGCTCCAATTGTCCTGTTTTGGCAAAGATAATTCCAGTTAATTCTTGGTCATTCCACGTTTTCAGCTACTTTTAAAATGACCCAGTTTCTCTTTCCTCCTTCCAGTTTCTCCTTTCCTCCTCAGTTTGCTGCAGTTGTTGTGAACTGAGTTCAAAGTGCAAAAGTAGTTTGTGCTCATTTAACTCAGTAGGGAGGAGAGGAGGGGGTTGAATCTTGCTCTTCCCGGTGGGCTCAGGCAAAAGCAAATTGCTGCAGCCTCTCCTAGCTTGTGTGTTCTTTCTCATTAATAATGTTTGCCATCTTGACCACACTCTGATGTTGACAGGCTACACATGTCTTGGGTTTCATCTGTGAAATATTGGAGGGTATGGCAGGCGGTGTAGTAGCTCCTGACCCTGCTAGCCCAGGGACAGCAGCTGGATTAGGGCTTGCTCTGCCTGGCCAGTCTACAAGTAAAACTCAGGCACCAGCTTCTGCTTGTTTTGCCCTTAACTCAAGCTCTTGGTCAACTTTTATAAGGTCACTTGCTGATGCCATGCCCATTTCAAGCTGCTGCTTAGGTCTACAGTGAGCTGTCTCCCATCATCTCTAGCTTGACTGACCCTATTGGTCCTTCTGAATGACAGAGAAGGGATTCCTATCTTTCCAAGCTACCTTAGCAAGTTCTACCCTGGTGAATCGCCCCAGCTTCTTACAGCCATTCATGTGACTGACTTTCTTTACCATTGCATAAATGGACCGTACTGCTCTCACAGAGCTTTTCTGGCTTCAGAGGGATTTGAAATTAATCTTAGACAAAATCTAGGTGGAAAAAGAGTGGAAAAAGTCACAAATGCAGCCATGCCACTCTTATGAGCAGTTAGAAATCACTACATATCTAGAAAATTTAGCAGTTTCTTCTGACCAAGTGGAGCAAAAGCTCTCTTTACAGGCTAATCCAGGGAGGCACATCATTTCATTGTCTGAAATCTAAACAGCCTGCTTTGATCCTGTGTGTGTGTGTGTATGTGTGTTTGGTTTTATTACAAGAAGAAGTATGTCTCAATCATGGCACCAAGAATTCAGGGCCCATATTTGCGGTACATTCTTTAGCCATACAGTACAAGGGTGTGTGGATCCAGTTTTTAGATTTATCAGCCAGAAGAAACAGTTCTAATCAAATCTTGAATTAACATTCATGAGAAGTGAATGATAGATTTACAAGAAATATTCAGACTAGGAATTTTGGATCTGAATCAAGAGAGAGGCTGTATTCTGGATTGCACTTTAATGTGCATCAGACCCCTGAAAGAAAGAGTGGTCTCCTGATTCAGCATGCTACAAATGAAAAGTTATTTTGTCCAGGGGAAAGATGCAGTCTGTAGAAGTGTGTGCACAACAAAAGGAGCTCCAGGTTTTGAGTAAGTGTCACACAGAGTCCAAATGCCCTGCAACAGCATAACGTTTGTTAACTGTTGTTAGGTTTTTACAGGGCATTTATAGTAACTTAGTTGCACTTAGTTCCTAGTTTGTATTCCAGAGCAATACACTCCCATAATACAGCACATATGTCCTATATTAGCAAAGCCTGGGAAAGTTACCCTTTTGGATTGCAACTACCAGAGTCTCCCACCCGACATGGTCAGCAGCTATGCTGGGTAGGGAATTCTGGGTTGTGTACTACCAAAATAAAAGCCCACCACATTTCCCAGCTCTTCTCCATTGTTTTAAGCAGCTTATTATTGTTGTTGTTTATTTATTTATATAGTGCCATCTATGCACATGTCTAGCTCCAGTACCAGAAGTGAGCCAGGTTGGAAGAATAAAGCAATACAATGTAGGGGCTGTCTAAATGGTGAAAGTTACTCCTCACAGAATGTGAGGAGAATCCTACCTCTCTTAATGGGATTCCACATTGTTTTACTGTATTCAGAAGAAGGGGAGCAAAAAATGTCCAAAACTCAGAAGGAAAAGCCTTCATGGCTTTACTTGGAGTTTTTAAAAAACAGAGAGAGGAATGCACATTCCTGCTCATTGGGACAAGCAATTTGCTTTGAATCACTTTCCCATACGAGTAGAAGCACAAAGCTGATTGGCTGGATAAGCACAGGGGTAGGCCTTGCTAACACAGCAAGCACCTGGAGACGCCATGTTGGATTTTTGCTGTAGTGAACAAGTGTTAAGGTGATAAAATGGGACTTTTTTTCTTTTTAGTAAAGGCAAAATATCGCTCTTTTGCACATAGGATTTTTTTTTAAGTTCAGCAATGGGAAATTCAGGAAAGTTAAACCGTGAGTAATTCACTCATGGCTGCCATCTTGACTGGTGGGCATGCAAAGGTTTTGGTGGCCAAAAAACCATTAAGACAAATTGTAGCAGTTGTGTTTTGCCATTACTGTGGAGCAATCCAGGTTTTTTCTCCCTTGTTTAGATGGGTCTGTAGTGTGGCATAGCATAGGGGAGGTACACACACACACACTTTCATATAAAGAATAGAGCCCTCTACCTCACTTTATTTGGGAGGAGGACAGACATACAGCTGAAATAAGAGCTCTGTACCTTTCTTGATCAAGTCCAAATTCAGGACCATTCAATCCTATGAGTCCCCCCTGAAAAGGTATAGGCCAAACCAGAGCTTGAAAACTGGCCATCCAGGCTGTGAGTTGTAGACCAAAAATCAACTTCTCCAGGTTCTGCATTAATTCACAGTTTTTAAAATCAAGGCTTTCCTTACAAGTCCATGACCAAGATGGCAAACAATCTTTTTTACAAAATCAACAACAAATAAGTAACATTCCTAAAAGCAGAATTAAATGCTTAGATTCATACATAAACTCAAGGGGTGGTCACTTAATCCAACTGAATGCTCAGTCCAAGAATCCTCAGTATAACTCAGAGGTGGCTCTCTTCTAGCCTCTGCTTTAAGTACCACCAATAAAGGAGCACCCACTATTTCCTGAGGAAGTCTGTTCTGATGCTGAAGTGCTCTTGCCAGTAGGAAGTTTCTTTTTCTTTTGCTTAATCAAAATATTTTTCCTTGTGATTTTCAGGATTATTAGAGGACACACCAAGAATCTAAGAGGAACAAAACAGATAAAATTAAGTCCAGTGCCAAAATTATATGACAATAGCTACATAGTAAGGGCCAGTAACTGATCAAATTGATTTTCCAATAGCAACCTCCATCTGAATGCCAGTAACAGCTTCAGGTGTGTGTCCGGAATATGGGAATGCCTGTCCCACCTTCCACTGTCCCTGTACCTCTTCCCTCTCCTATGGCTGCTACTTGTATTATTACAGAATATGCATTAGTTGCCTTCACACAATTAATGTCATGCTTAGTGTGTCCCAAGCCCTAGCACACTGCTGGAGCACATGAGATCAGGGATGTTTAGAGACATTTCATTACTGGGGCAAAACAGCAAGTGGTGCCCAACATCCCCAGGTCAAGGTGCATCCCATATCAAAGGCTGGCATCTCATAAGCACCTGTCTGCAGTTGTAAAAATTCAGTAATAATAAAAAAATAAGATAGCTGATAAGTTTCCTGCTTTCCATGACTGCTTGGGCCCTTTCATGCTACACAGTTCTATCATTATGATTCCATTTTAACTGTCATGGTTCTGTCCTGCAATTTATGGAGGGGTATTTAGAATTCTCAGCCAGAGAAGTCTAGTGCCCCTGCAAACTATAAACTCTAGCATTCTGTAGGATGCAGCCATGGCTGTTAAAGTGGAATCATAGTACTATAACTGTATAATATGAAAGGATACCTTATGATTATTTAATGGAAAAGTATCTTCCCCTGTCCCTTTCAGTCTCTTTTCCATTCCACCATTGAGAAAGAACACAATCAGTTTGCCTGATACATAGAGAAAGAGAAAGAGAGGGGTTAATGCTGTTTGGAGTCCATACCACCCCACATCTCATGCCTATGAATAACTTGAGTTATAAGATGTATATCTTAGGAATCTGCAGGGATGCATAGTTCAGAATGCATTTAGGTGCCTTTCACTTTCCTTACCAGTGAGCTATTTGCTGACAGCCTAGGCAGCATTAGAAGCTCAGCAGTTCTCTCTGGGAACACTTTAGGTTTACTTAATTTTTATGCCACACTTCATTCTTGCAGCTGAGACGGCTCGGCTGGATCCAGATTGAGGTGTGTGTGCAAGTAGGCTACTAGAAGTAGATGTACTCATCTCCTCCTCCTTGGCATCCCTGCTAGCCCCCTGAAAATGCTGCACAGTGGATGACGGATCCCTGTTGAATGGCAAGAGCAAATCAGGTGGGGATCTGCAAATGGAGATATTCTGCTAGCAGAAAACAGATCTTGGGTCCCACCTGCTCTCTTTGCTTTTGTCCATGACCCAACTTGGGGATGGCATCAAAAGCCTGATAGAATTGTAAGACACTCCTATCACTAATGGTGACCCCAGTTGTGTTCATACCATGACAGCATAAAAGAAAAATCCTTTCTCTCTCCTATCACTAATGGTGACCCCAGTTGTGTTCATACCATGACAGCATAGAAGAAAAATTCTTTCCCCCTTAAAGACAGTTAAGGGGCAATATGACAGCCCTGTTTCAGTATTTGAAGGGGTGTCACACTGAGGATGGAGCAAGCTTGTTTTCTGCTGCTCCAGAGACTAGAACATGGAACAATGGATGCAAGCACCAGGAACAGAGATTCCACCTTAACGTTAGGAGGGACTTTCTGATAGCAACAGCTGTTTGGCAGTGGAACACACTCCCTTGGAGCATGGTGGAGTCTCCTTCCTTGGAGGTCTTTAAACAGAGGCTGGATGGCCATCTGTCAGGGATGGTTTGATCGTGATTCCTGTGTGGCAGGGGGTTGGACTGGATGGCTCTTGTGGTCTCTTCTAACTCTACAATTCTATGATTTTATGATTCTATGAACAGTGGAGGAAGTTCTTGGTCTGGTGCAATGATAAAGGTCAGGACCTGGAAAAGAATGTAAGGAAACAGGCATGGGAATCTACTTGTGGTGAGGATTTCATCCAGCCTTATAATATGTGTAGTGTGCCAGGAAACCATTATTCAAATCCACTGTCAGTGCTCTCTGCCAGGACATTTGCTCCTCAGGAAGGTCTCTGAACTTTTTTCTTTGCTTTTTTTTAAAAAAAAAACACTTAAAGGGCCTGTGCTTTCTGGCTATTGACATAGTGGCAGATGGTGGCTTTCACGTCAGTGGGACGGTGAATGTTTTCTACAGGGTTGTTTAGACAATGAAAAAAATCCTCAAAGAATGTGGGCAGAATACCTTTTGTCCAGATGAGCTCCCGATGGGGTCCAACATATTGGGAAAGATGGAGGCTGAAAATTCCAAGTAGTTCGTGATAATAGCTTTCGCTGTTTCTTGCAATCTTTTTTTTTAAGTACATGAAAATGCATGTAACACTCCATCTGAACAAACCAATTTGAACTGAGGCACATTCAGGAAGTCAAAACATGATTGGTGGGATGTTCATGGGGGCGGGTTTGCCAGTGATGAAGTGGCTGGAGCCACCATTGTTGTTTTCAGGGACACGATCAAATGCTATTTTCAAGAGGCAGAGCAAAACAATGTTTTTAAGCAGAAGATCACTCTTCCACACCTGTCATTTAATGGCAAAAGGGGAGGGGATGGAGGGAGCTTTTCAGGAGATAATAAGGCAGATAGTTCACTCATGGCCACCATTTTTTCTTGTGGGCATGCTCTGTGTGAACTGCAAACTCGGATAGCTTTCCATGACAGCGATCTTGTGAATGAATCATGGGGACAAATTAACACTGCTGCGATAGTGAGGCAAAGCGCTGTTTTCAGCAATTAATTATCCCGTCTAACTGAGCCCCAAGTTTTAAAGGAGCTTTAAAGGAACTATCCAAGGTACTAAACCCCAAACCCAGCACCCTGGTTAGCTCCTTAACACTTCAGATTAAAACCCAGGGTGGATTCACCACCCTACTGATATGGGGTCACCAGCTGCCACTGTGTTGCTATTCCCTTACCCTGGAAGAGTTCCAGGACTCAACCACCAAACTGCACATTGACTGAATGGATACAGGAGGCTCCAAAAATGCAGTGGCTGAACAGCTGGCCTGCCAGAAGCAAATAGGCAACCTTGCATGCATAGGATGATGTCTTACATATCAGGTCAGACAATTTCCCTATCTAACCCAGTATTGTCTGAACTTTTTGGTGGCAATTTCCTAGGCTCTAAGGCCTTCCCATATCATCTGCAGTCTACTATTTCCAACTCAAAAAATGTCTGTGCAGTAATAGAGGGGTGTAACCTATTTCAGAGAAACAGACCAAACAGGAAAGGAGAAGCAGTAGCATTATATGTCAAGGATGTTTATACCTGTGAAAAGATCTATGACTTAAATCCTGAATGATCTGGGTAAAAATTAAGAGGGGAGAGAAACAACAGGGATGTCATTGTGAGGGTAGACTACAGACCCCCAAGCCAAACTGAGGAACTGGATGGTGCCTTCCTGGAATAGATGGCCACAAATTTAGAAAGGAGAGATGTAGTAGTAATGGGAGATTTCAACTATCCTGATATTTGATGGAAGTCCACCTCTGCCAAGCCTATAAGGTCCAACAAATTCCTCACCTGCCTTGCAGACAACTTCATTGTCCAGAAGGTGGAAGAAACAATGAGGGATCAGCTGTTTTAGATCTGATCCTAACCAACAGTGATGACCTGGTGTCAGGAACAGCTCATGTTCCTGCCATTTGCTACATGAGATGTAGGCTTACATTGCCTCTGCTATTTGCTACGTGTGAATTGGGCTTACATCGCTTCCCTTTGAAATGGTAAAGAGTGAGTACCTGGCATGGCCAGAAATAGGTAATAATAATAATAATAATAATAATAATAATAATATGTATTTGTATCCCGCCCCTCTACAAAACGCAATCGGGGCAGCTTACAACAATTAAAATATAAATTCAAGACCCTCCATCCTACCCCCCCTTAAAATACAATTAAATAATTCAAAAAAAAAAAACCACATACTTACTAAATACTTAAATAATAACAATGGCTGTATTGGGATAGGGCTAAGTTAGATTTTTCTTTCTGCTGGCTGGGTATCTATTCAGGAATAAGAATGAGAATATAAAGTGGGGGTGTGGGTGAGAAAATGATTGTAAAAGGTTTAAAATGACCAATGAATGAAAGCCATGCCAGGCTTGCCTGTTTGTGAATATCTTTATACCTCCGTATTTCCTTTGTTCCTCATTCTAAGCAACAACTTTGAGCTAGTAACTCTGTAAAAACTCTATCTAGTAATAAAGCTTACTGTTTTAAACCTGAAGCTGTTACTTGTTGGACTTTTTCATTGTCCAGAAGGTGGAAGAAACAATGATTTTCAACGAAAGTTGATCGTGAGTAAAAATCAAGCAAATATGACGCGCAACTCTCCCCGCGGTACCGCAACAGTACTGCCAGAGGGCAGCAGCATCCGAAACTGACACTTTGCAGCGCAGCAGCCTTGCAAGCTGACGAGTCTGCTTGCGTTGCTTTTTAAACATCCAGAAAAGTCCGTTGAGTTTAAAGAAGATAGCTTATGACACCTGGTTAATGGGGTGGAAATGGAAGGATTCTTGGGGGGGAGTGATCATGTTATCTTGGAGTTTATGATACAGTGGAAAGGGAAAGCAGAGCATAGTCAGATACACATTCTAGACTTCAAGAAAGCTGATTTCAGTAAACTATATATATTACTGTTTTATTGTAACACTTTGGTTGTTGTATTTTAATGTTTTTATTGTAGTGTTATAGACTTCCTCATAGCCTCCAACATTTTACATATGAAAACCTTGATACATATGTCTAAGCAAGACCAGAGTGTGGTCAAGGTGACAAAAGTTATGAATGTGGAAGAACGCACAAGCTAGAAGAGGGTGCAGCAGTTTGGTTTTGCCTGAGTCTACTGGGAAGGGCAAGATGCTACCCCCTTCCTTCCCCCACTCCTGTGTTAATAAAATGCAATCAACTTTTGCACTTTGCACTCAGTTTGCAACAATGGATGTAAGCTAGGGACAAAGGCAAAAGAGAGATGAGATGAGAGAAACTAGGACATTTTAAAAGCAGCTGAATAGTGGGCCAGCAGAGGATTAATTGGAACTGCCCATGCCAGAGCTGGACAGTTGGAGGGTATGCTACCTAAAGACTTATGCACTGGAAATCAAAGAAATGCCAAGACAGTGGGCCTTTGGTATCCGCTGGGCTTTGGCTCCAGTACCAAAATCCATGAATGTTCAAGTCCCATTTTATACAATGGCAAAATCCCATTACATTAAATGGCAACATCAAGGCTTGTACTGTGTTTGAAATTGCTATTAATTGCTATTTTGGAATATTTACAAGCTGTGAATGGTTGAATCCATGGATATGGATGGTCAACTGTACATACGTACATACTTCAGTAAAATAAAGCTGTTGTCATCACAGTTTAAAATCCATTTCCTTTTGCAGTACAGTTGTGGTCTAATTGTTCTATTAGTTAGTAACTACTTTGCATCCTGCTTCATGTATCCAGTGGCAAAACAGCATACATAGAAACAGAAGGAATACACAGAAAGCCAGAAACCTTTCTTGAAATTTTAGATTAGAAGAAACTACTTAAGAGAATTTTGCACAGTTCCTATTTTACAAAACCTAACTTCCCCCCTACCTAAATCAACTTGACAGTGTCCTTTTAAGCTCTTCATGATGTGGATTCTTTTGAGTTATTGTTCACTTGTCTGCTTTTCATTTATATACATTTTCCTTCAATGTAACTATGGGTTGCTTTACTTTTAATATTGTTGTAGCACGCAAGCAATAAAGAATGACATGTCATTCTAAACTAGAAGTCTTTTACTCTATAAAAAATAAATAAAAATTAAAATAGCATAGGCTTGCAAAAAAGTAGCAGGAATGGTGGCACCTATGGTGCAGCTTTTCTTTAAAAAAGATAGAGCATTATGGGCTGAAAAATACCAGTTCTCGGCTGGATCCAAACTATGTCATAACTTGAGTATAGAGTCTAATTTGAAGGGCCTTACCCATCACTGCAACATGTGCACCCCAAATCTTTCTTTTTGAGTTTGTTTGTTTTTTCCCAACGAAAAAGGCCTTTGGAGCCGTGAGGGCAATTTTACTATGCTATTTTGCCTTCCTGGGCTGCTTTAGCAAAATTACCTCGGTGTCTCCAAGCAGCTCTTTTAGTGAAAGAAATTCAAAAAGTAGGGGATGCTAGGGATGATTCAGGGGGCTAAGAAACAGCTTTGGGGGGCCTACCTATGACTCACAGGCCACACTTTCCTCACTCTGGGATAAACTTATTTCAGTGGTTTAATTCTGGTATATGAAGAAGTCTAGATCAAACCATTATTCTAGCTACAACTTAAGTTATTCCTCTGAAGTGACTTCTGTGATCCTGTCAGGAAGTAACTCCCTTTTCAAGGTGATCTCAGTGAATCTGTACACTGAAGCAGGTGTGAAAGAAGTGGTATAATGAAGCCAGGGCTTATGGGGCACACCATCCTTCATTTCCAGGGATGGTTACACTATTTGTCACTTCCCTCAGACTCCTCTTTTCCCACTGAGCTTAGCTGCGATCCTCAGAATAGTTAGTGGGAGCTAGCAGTACCGTGCCCTGACCATACCTGAACTCACCCAGCAGGGGTATTTGATGGCAGGAACTTGATGGCAGCCTGTGATCCTCACTACAGGGAGTCTTCAGGGAGCGCATGTCAAATGAAGTAGCAGGTGCTGAATGTGCAGAGATTCCCTACTACCCCTCCTACCCCTTCCCGTGAGATTCAGTAACTGGACATATTGGATACTTGTCGGGGTCATGTTGGCTGTAAGCCTAGGCAAACTAGAGGGCAGTCAAAGCTCACAATGACCTGAGACATGTCTAGAAATATAATGGTGGGAAAGCCCAAGTTAGGATTATGCAGAAAGCCCCCACAGTTAATGGGTTATGCTAATAACCCAGTCGTTAAGGGGTATATGCTAATCCTTTCTCGCAGCACTCGGCATTTCAAGCAATAATTCAATCATGAAAACAAGTGACTTTTCCTCAATCCGTACCCTATGGAAATCTCACCTCACATCCCCTCCTATCCAACCTTATGAGGTTGTCGCAAGCCCATCAATGTTTTAGCACTCTGGAACTAAAGCAAATAATTGAGTTCCAGTTTCCTTCCTGTGGGAGAGCCATCCAGGCTTTGTTATAGCCAGCACACACCTCTAAGGCACAGAAGAGGTTATAAATATAATAGTCCCAACCATAGCAAAGTGTGTCACAGCCGAGGTGTGATACAGCCGGACTTCATCATTCTTTTCTTCACTGTCCCACCCGCAGACATCAGTCTGAGTATCTTTATTGCACTGAACCCTCTTTTCTTTGAGACTGGTAACTATCACCCTGCCTTCCGGGACCCCTCTATCCAGCCGTTCTGCCCTACTCTGCTACAGCCTTGTATGGTTTGTAACAGCGTATGTTCCTGAATGTTAGTTTACCTTCCGTATTTTTCCAATAAAATACTTTATTTTGCTTTAACTAGAGCCTTCTCTATAGTCAGTACTGGTATACACAGATGGAAAGATCCCCAAAGTTACCCTCCTCTCGCAAGTCTCCTATCTGAGCTAATAATTTCCCCAAATATCAAAGGAGACTCTGGCATTGTGGGTGAGATCCTAATGTCCCCTCTCACCTCTTAGGGTAACAACAGCACATCCCTTGTAGAGTGGATCCCTAACAACATCAAGATGGCTATCTGAGACATCCCTTCCCATGGTCTCAAGATGTCTGCTACCTTCATCAGAAACAGCACTGCCATCCAGGAGTTATTCAAACGCATCTCTGAGCAGTTCACAGCCATGTTCTGGCAGAAGGCCTTCTCACACTGGTACACTGGGGAGGGAATGGATGAAATGGAGTTCACAGAGGCTGACAGCAACATGAATGATCTGGTATCCGAATACCAGAATGTGACCACAGAGGAGGAAAGAGAGGTCAAGGAAGATGCAGAGGAAGAAGCTGCTTAAGGGGCCTACCTGCTCAACTTTGTCTCAGACATGTTTTCTGTTTCTTTGTTCTACTCTTCTTTTCTCGATGTCACCTGTTTGATGTTCTACAGGCATTAGAAGCATTTTCATCCTACAAAAAAAAAATAGAGAGAGAGAGAGAGAGACAGAGGGCGGGGGAGGAGAGAAGGAAGGAGAGAATAGCTAGAATTGATTTTCTTAGCAAATTCAGCTATTCCTGCTTTCATTTAAACCACTGTGGGTTGGCTTCATCTTAAAGAGGCAATAAGGAGCCATTTAATTCACACAAAAAATCCCTGCTGCTAGTGAACATGAAAAACTGCTAGAGTTGGTTTGTTGTATCTGCCTCCATTACTGGAGGCAGCCAGTATTCCAAATACATGAGACAGAGGGTATAGTTATGAGGACTGCAATAATGGATATCTTGCATTTCAGAGTTTACCACTACAGTTCTGGGCACATATTGGGGAAGGTTAGAAGCAGAATAATGTAGAATTCAAAGACATAGCCAACATAGCATGCATCTGAGGAAGTAGACCAAGTCCACGAAAGCTTATGCTATGATTTCTTTCTCTCTGTCTCAAAGGTGCTACTAGATCCCCTTGACTGCAGGAAAATAGGCTGTGCTTATTATTGCATTGAATGTGATTGCACTAAATTATTATTGCACCTAGTTGCAGCATGAGTGACTAGAGATTTTTTGAAGTACTGTATATTCATTTTTAGCACATATGCACCACTACAGTGTACTTGGAAATGTGGGTGAAAATCCAGTTGCTAGTCCCAACTAGTGTAGAATCACTGAATCAATGGGAGCTTGGTAAGTCAGCCCTTATGTTAACTCCACTAATTCAAGTAGTCAATTGGAACTAACACTTGGATTTAAGTGATGTGCATAATATCATTTTCTGTTCACCGATGCATCACAATATACTTTATCATAAGCTGCTTTAGGTCCCATACTGAGAGAAAGGTGGAATATAAATCAAAATAATAAATAAATCATGATGCACCCCTTTTGTCATTGTCCATTATCACACAGGCTTTCTTTAGATTTGTATATTAACATGGAGCCAGTGCAACAGATACAGAAAGAGAGCAACCAAAAGTAGCAACAACAACAAATGCCAAGACATAGCCAACATTTCTTTGATTGCAGGACATGACACCCAGCAGCTGCTATATAGAGGAGACGGCAGAATTTAGCTGCTTGGTCATGCGAGCTTTTCATACCATGAGGTACAGAAAGGATAGATGAATTCATAATCGATCTCTGTTTGTTGTATCTAAATTAGGACTTGTGATATTTTTGAGAAATGCAAACTTAACACATATCACTTGAGAACAGACTAATGTTTAGTTTCAGGTGCATTGTTTGTTGCCCTACGACTGGTCAACAGGGTATTAAGCACTCAGCTGTTGGCCATAGGTAACCAGGAATTCCTTGCAAGCAAGGGAACAGGTTGGTAGAGAAGGGATGGGGAGCTGTACCCTACTTCTGTGCAGGGCCGGTTTAAGGAATTTTTGGGGCCCCTGCAATGCTTTATTTTGGGGGCCAATATGTTTATCTCAGGTCAATGTAACCTAACCTATCCACAGTACAGGATGTTCAGATTACAGTAGGACCCCCGTATCCATGGATTCATTATCCATGAGACACAAAACAGCACAACTACCATAGAGTCTTTCTAGAAAATGTGTCCTCTCTAGCCATTTTCTAGGTCCTCCAAGGCAAGTCTATGGTATTTTAGGTCCTCCAAGGCAAGTCTATGGTATTTTAAACCAAAAGTCCCATCATTTTCAATGGCGTTCACTATTATCCACGGTTTTCAGTATCTACGCCCCCCCCCCCCGAACCAATCCCCAGTGGATAACGGGGGCCTACTGTATTACAAAATTCGCCACCAATAATTTAGTTTAGCAAGTAATGTAATGGTGTAGATTTCCTCAAAGAAAAGAAAGAGTGGACTACAAACTGAACATGAGTTAGCAGTGTGATGCAGCAGCAAAAAAGCCAATGTGATTCTGGGCTGCATTAATAGGAGTATAGTGTCTAGAATAAGGGAAGTAATAGTACCACTCCATTCTGCTTTGGTCAGACCTCACCTGGGATACTGTTTCCAGTTCTGGGCACAACAATTCAACAAGGATATGGACAAGCTGGAATGTGTCCAGAGGAGGGTGACCAGGATGGTGGGAGGTCTGGAAGCCATGGCCTATGAGGAGCGGCTTAGGGAGCTGGGCATGTTTAGCCTGGAGAAGAGAAGGTTAAGAGGTGACATGATAGCCATATTTAAATGTTTGAAGGGATGTTATACTGAGGATAGGGCAAGCTTGTTTTCTGCTGCACCAGAGACTAGGACACAGAGCAATGGGTTCAAACAACTGGAAAAAAGATTCCACCTAAACCTTATTATGAAGAACTTCCTGACAGTAAGAGTTGTTTGGCAGTGGAATACTCTGCTGCCTGGGAGTGTCGTGGAGTCTCCTTTGGAGTTTTTTAAGCAGAGGCTGGATGGCCATCTGTCGGGAGGGCTTTGATTGTGTGTTCTTGCAGGCAGATGCCAATTGGATGGGATGGCTGTTGAGGTCCCTTCCAGCCCTATGATTCTATGATTCTAGGCTGCATTCAGAGCCTGGGAAAGTTACTTTTGGATTACACCTCCCACAATCACCCTGACAGCACCCTTCTCAAGTTCTGGTTGCATTGTTCCTTTTCCATAATTCTCTAGCCCAGTGGTTCTTAACCTGGGGTCTGCGATGACCTCACAGGGGGTCCTCAAAGGCTTGAAGGCTGCTTGGCTCACCTCCTCCCTGTAGTGGAGCAGCCACGTGTCAGGAACCAAGGCAAAGGCTGGCTGGCGGGCTTGGCCTGCACATTGCCATTCAATCCACTCCAGCCACAAACTTGCAGGAAGAAGCAAGAGTGCCTCTGAGGGAAAGTTTAATGGATGGTGTAATTATATTGTTGTTGTTAGCTATTATTATTAGCTATTATTGTTAATATCATTAGGGTTTTAAATCTTGAGTTAAGTCTTGGGACAACAAAAGATATTTAAAGGGGATCCCTGGTAAAGAAAAGGTTAAGAAGCACTGCTCTACCCAAGGGCTCTCACACAACACTAATGGGATACTAGTGTGTTTTAGTGACAACAATAAAACCATTGTCCCCAGTAATATTACTCCAAATTTTTATTTATATTCTTTATATTCTCCTGTTAAAAGAGCCAGGGTGTTGTAGAAGTTTCAGCATTGCACTATGACTTTGGAGACCAGGGTTTGAATCCTTACTCAGCCATGGGGGAAAGAGACAACCCTCACACTTCCCTTCCCCCCCCCTCTCTCTCTCACACACACACTCACCCCACTCCGACACATGCCTGGCTGGCTTGTGTTTTGACGATCCTGGGAGGAGGGGGCGAGGGAGCAGCAAACTCCCTCCAGCTTCAGCCACAAGGAGAGCAGCTCTTTCTTTCTCTTTCTCATTTGGGAGACTGTGGTTTGTTTGTTTTTTAAGGAAGAGGGTGGGGCAGCCCCACCCCAGCAGATGCTGATTTGGTGGTATGGTCAAGCCGGCCCTGCTTCTGTGTCCAGCAGAAAAACTAGGCAGGGGGGCAGAAGAGGGATGGCATAGGAGCTCGGGAAACTTCATTTATTTTTATTTTTTAACTACAGGTTTTAGAATGCTAGAAATAGCCATGCTGGCTGGGGGATTTTGAGGTGATGTGCCTCAAAAAAAGTAACTTATCCAAGCTATGGAATTATACACCCCTCCTCTGGCAGCCCTCAAGAGTCTAGTTTTAAAAAACCCTGCAAGTACATGGCCAGCTGTACCATTAGAGGGAGTGAGGTTACCCCTGCAGGCAGCAGATTTGGGGTGCCATGAAATGGCAGCAAATCACTGTTCTTATTTAATTTGCTATCATTGTATGTTTACTGCTAAAGATTGGGAAGAAGTTCTTAGCAAATCCTGCTGCTCAGAAAGTCAGAAATTCTACTGACGGTATAATTGTCAGTAAGGGAAGGTGAATTGAATGTAGAAAGTTTGTTCTTTTCAATTGTGAGCTGCTTTGCGTCCCAATTTTGGGGGAAAGTTGGATACAAATAAAGATGATGATGATGATGATGATGGGGACTTTTTAAAAAGGTGATGAAAGAAAAGGGTGTGATTGAGATTTATACAGTTATGCAGGCTGTGGGAAAGGTGGAATTTTGTAACATTGGAATTCAAGGGCATGAATGCCAAGTTGCTCCTCTGATCATATATTGATTGATAAGGAAGATTTCTACCAACCAACCACTCGATCGCCAAACACCACCACCATTTCTAATTTTCCTCAACTATAATATTTGCATCCTTGGTTTTTTTGGTACTGCAAATGTGAAGGAACTGCTAAGCTAAGCTGGCCCTGCATCTTTTCTTTTTTTTAAAGACACCCTGCTGAGCAAAACCAACAAGGTTCTTTGCACTTTGGGACTTTAGGGAGGGAGGGAATTTGCACAGAACTATATTGGTTTTCCAGCACAGAAAATGTATTTTTTGCACACACACAAAAATTGTGCAGGAGACTGTATTTTGCACAAAATATACCGTCTCCTGCTTTTTGAACATAGGAAAATGATATGTTTTTCCCCTCATGAAGGAATGAGTATATTTGTAAAAAAATGTTTAAATATCTGTAATTTGCCCAGGTTTATGCAATTTGGACAAATACACAGGAAAAAAAAGTCTGAGAGATTAGGAGGTGGGATGTAAAGTTCCACCACAGCAAAACTGCATCCTATTTCCTCTGTCATCCTCCTAAAAAGCTACCTTTTAGCTTCTGCACCCCCTCAGTACAGTCATTTGCAGGCTGGTGGGGAGCAAGAGGGTGGTGACAGGAAAACATCCAGCTATGTCCCTGTGGCAGTTGCAGAGTGACCATGTCACCCTCCAGGATCCTTGGGAGGTCTCAGAGGATGATGTGATTGCTTTGCATCCACCCACAAATACAGACCCAGGCACTTCTGTGCTGCCACCCAGCCCACTCTCCACCAGCTAGTAAACAGCCATGTTAGGAGGGGTGCAGAAAGTAAAATGTAGATTAGGGGGGGGGTGAGAAGGAGGAAGAAGATTCCCACCTCTGCAAAGACTAAAAACATGACTTATGATGCTTTGATCGTGATTTCCTGCATGGCAGGGGGTTGGACTAGATGGCCCTCGTGGTCTCTTCCAACTCTACAATTCTATGATTGTGTGAGTTGTACTTACATCATAAGTCACTATCAGGATGCCTACCCAAGTGTTGTTTTCTGTTCAAAAATCAATATTTTTCCACAGGTGACCATTGTATTGTACATAAGCAGTGCTCAAAGATTGTACAGAAACCTCGTATTCTCACAGAGCAAGAAGAAAGTTGCTGAAATTATTTGTTCTTGCATGGCGGTGGGGACACACAAATATTTAGGTCATTACCACTGAGTACACAATGTAAAGGATTACACTGCAGCTTGTACCCTTCCAAGCAAAAACCTACATAAACAGGTAAGTCTTGAGCACTTTATTATTTTTTTATTTTAAAAAAATTGGAATTGGGAAGAGGATAGGTCCAAAGGATCTCCCAAGTCATGACTCTCTCAGGTAAGAATTCCATAGCTTTGGTACCAGCTTGGATTACTAAACAGGAAATTAGCCACATTTTAAAGATGTGGTTGACTGTTTAAAGTCTTGATGGGTATGTATGTAAACATAAAAATGATGATCGGTGATTTACAAATCTCAATAAAAATGGTGCAGAGATGAACTTTTGAATGTTCATCCTGCTATTTCAGTTTTACCATGACCTTACCATGAAGCAAAATGAAATACCTGTCTGACAATTTTTGTGTGGGAGCCATTTGCCTAGCTCCAGTTTTCTCCTCTGTGCCATTTTTGAAACAGAGCATGGGAAAAGTACAATGTTTACCTTTTTCTTGCTACAAAAACATCTATAGCATGTCTGTACAGATAGATTATCAGTGGAATTCTTATTGGAAGATCGGAACCCACATTACCAGACTAATGGCTAACTTTTTGGTTGAGGCAGCAAACATATGGCTTAACCTGCCTAAAAACGATCCTTGAAGTCCTATTGTTGTATTATGCTTAATAAAGGTTGTGGATGGAACATCTATAGCTTCTACTGAAGAGAGACTGAGGTTACTCTGCCACACTGCAGAAGTAAGGCAGTTTGACACCACTTTAACTATCCTGGCTCCAAACTATGGAATCCTGGGATTTGTAGTTTCTTGTGCCATCAGAGCACTTACAGAGAAACCTAAATATCTCACAAAACTACACATCCCAAACTGACTCTGAATCCCAGGTTTCAAATCCCCACTGGGCCATGGAAAATGACTGGGTGACCTTGGGCAAGTCACACTCTCTTAGCCTCAGAAGAAGGCAAAGGCACACCCCCCCCCCCACTGAAGAAATCTGGCCATGAAAATCCTGTGATATGGTGATCCCAGGGCAAACCTAGCTTGGAAACCCAGCAACAACAACCAAAAAGACAACTTTTCCAAATTCTGGCCCAGACACAGATTGGTTGCAGGGGCAGCTTGAAATAATGGGGGAGGCCCTTTCTGGGGTATAGCTATGGCAGGATGGAAATAAGGGCATTGCCCCCACCATAAGACCCCCCCAATTGTCCTTCAGTCTCCAATTTTTTAGCATTGCACAGAGTAAAAGAGTGAAATTCATTCACACTTAGAATTCTTCTGTTTGGTGTGCTCTCATTCCCTTGATAGCTTTGCTGCCTCCCCTTTTTAGATGCTATCACTGAGGCTGTATCCTCCATGGGAAGGGGTACATCAAACACCCCTGCTTGCATGACCTCTCAAGCACACCCAGATCCTCTCAAGTAGGAAAATGTGTCTTAAAGGTTAAAGAGTCTTCAGATAAGGAAAATGGTCAACGTACCCTTGAAAATAGTTGCAGCAGAAGCTTCAGTGGTAAGTGGCTTCAAGATATAGACCTTGGTAGGATCCTAGTAAGTAGTTGCAGGATGAAGACCCCAGACAGGAAGGAGCAGGCAAAACCACAAACAGACCAGAAACAAAAAAGGTATCTGCCAAGACACAAAGGGTGCTTCACATCAGCCACCCCAAGTCTACTTCTTACCTGGCCACCTTGTCTGGCTTTCCCATTTGTAGGAGGGCTTATCTCCTGGCTCCCCCTTGGCTCACAGCTTTCAACTCAAGCAATAAAAAAAGGCCTTGGACCAGCTGTTTCCCAAGTCCTCTTTCACCACTCTTCAGTCCCTTGTACCTCAGGTCCAAGGGAGACACAGGCAACCCTTCTCCTGCCCTGCAGCTTCTACCTTCCAGCTCCCTCCCTTCAGAGCTAGTCAGGTCTTCTGTTGGCCTCCTTACCTTCATCACACTGCAGAGGCTTTAAATTGAGGCCAGTAGTTGGTTCTTCTTCCCTCCTCAGTCCAGGGAGGTGGGTACAGGCAAGGAGCTGCTTTTGGTGAAGCTTACTCTATGAACTATAGTTCATAGATGCATGAACTATATTTCTAAATGTTCAACTGAACTTTTAAGTTACTGTAATGCTAGAAATTTGGGGACTGAAGGAAGATTTTATTGAGGCGGAGTCAGAAGTCTTGCAAGGCAATGCCCTCATTTTGTTCCACCTGTTGCTACACCCCTAGGCACTCCCCCCACTCACAGGGACCATGAGCCACTGCTGCCTCTGTCATAACTATATGGCTATATGGCAGGAAATTGCCTTAATGCATTGGCCTAGAACATGGCTGTCTCCAGGCCAGAATTATTTCCTCCGGCTAGCAGAAGTTCCCCCAAGGTTTCCAAAAGAGGTCTTTCTTATCAGCTGTTGCCTTGTAACCTGAGGTTAACGTAACTCACAACAGTGAGAAATATGTACCACAAAAACTAGCTGATATAACAAAAAGTAAATACAATGAATACTAAATGAATAAATATATCAAATAAAGATAACATACAATAATATATATGACAGATATCCTGTAATTTCAATGTACCACTTATCCATAGGATGACAGACCTACAGGTACCTCATACAATATGCTGGCACCAAAAGATCCAAGTTCATACTAGGAATGACAAAATAGGAATTAAGTATAACTATGTCAATACATAATACACAAGAATCTCCCACAGAATGAGAATATGGAATGCTTCCCTTGAAGAATATATGAAAAGTCCAGTTGGAACAAATCCACAGGTAAGGGAATGGAGTAAATCCAAAATTGCCACATAACTAATAATACATTATTGATGATGATACAATCACTCCAGAAATTCTGCAGTCATTTCAATGCACTCTTCCTCAGTCAATTCCACCATATATTAAGTGTGCAAACTTAATTCAGTAATCTTGACCTGGAATTTCAGCAATCCTAATTACTATACATTGCCCAACAATCAATATTACCATTCAAAAAAATCACAGTAATTTCTCAATTATGTTTGAAAAAAGTAAAGGAAGTGCATACCTTACAAATCTTCAACAAGACATGTCCTAAAGCAAGCCATTTTCATATGACAAACACATTGCATGATGGAAAGAGACATAATAAAAAGCTTTGTCCTTCTTACAATATATAGTGAGTCATTTCAATGTAACTCACACATGAAAAAGAGTACCAATTAGTACTAGTGGATTCTTGCTCTTCTAATCCATTGACCTAATTACTGAATTTATCACACTCGTAGATCCTGCTGTGAAATTCCTCTCAAGAAACTTAGGCAAAAGTACAAAAAGCATAAAAGGTCAAGGTGTTCATTTAAGCCCATAGGGACAGGAGTTTTTAACTGAACAATCCAAAAAGTTTATCTTTGAAGAAATATATTGTAAAGGATGGTATTGTTATAAGGATATAAGTGATTTTTTTCTATAATAAAAAACCCCTGAAGAATCTGGGATATGGTTAAAACTAGTGAAATTTTGAATTAAAGGGGTATACCCATTATGATATCTAATATTGCTTTTGTATTCTGTTTTTTTGCTTTTGTAGTCTGGCTGCAAGTCTATTATGGGTGGGTTTTTACAGCTTTCAGTACGTTGCATTAAATGCCAATGTTTCTTGATGATGTGTTGGATTTTACATGAAGCATGATTAAAGATGATAGACCAAATGATGTGATCATCACAAGATTTCTGTGAAGGTGTTAGCAAGGATGATTGTGTAACTTTGGATGCTCTATTCTGTGCCGCACAAATAATGTTTCTTGGGAAACCTGTATACAATAGTTCTTGAGTGAATAACTTTGCTTCCAAATTGTAATGGATTGAACTGGAATAGTTTCTTTTAGTTCTAAGGAACTGAAAAAAAAGGTAAAATTTTCTTTAGATTATAGGGAAGACAACTTGTAAAGTGTAGTATAGAATTTTTGTCTGTAGGTTTATGGTGGTTCCAAACAGTAATTTAAGTATCACAAATGTAAACTGAAACACATAGAAATGGGATTTCTTGGGTGCTAGAATAACATTTAAACTTGATGTTGAGGATTAATGGAATTGATCCAGGAAGAAAAAACATTCACTACCTTAATCTGTGAGAAAACTAATCTGTGGTACATATTCTTCACTTTCCACATAGTTTTAACCCAAGGTGCCATGGATTGAACTTGGGACATGTGCTCTGTCCCTAAACCACAGGCAAACAAACTGGTAGCTTGTTTATCTTGCACTTAAAAAAAAATATTTGAATGGGCAAGTTGGAAAATGTTGTTGACAGTTCTAATAGGAAGTGTCCACATGATCTTCTGCCAAAACAACAACAAATAAGGGCATCTCTGCTTTAACAATTTACAGGTCTGAATATTTATTTGACTTAGCAGTGGTGCGCCTCATTCTATAGTGGAAGGGGAAGGCGGGGGGGGGGGAGTGTGTCTGTCTTTGCATAACTGATGGAAACCATATTGATGGTACTAGGTAACTTATGGTTCTGAAATGCATACTGTTTTACTTGCTTGAAGATTATGATCAGCTGCTATTTTCTTATTATTTTAAAGTTACTGTATATGAGAGAGAGAGAGAGAGAGTAAAAATTTATTTCAAGACCAGTGTGATTGAATGTTCACTGCACAGCTTTCTTTGATTGGAGGGGCCAGCATCTGTATTATATCACTGACAGCTATAGCATTTACAGCACAATAGTATGGAAGGGTCATGATTACCCAGAGAGAAACATAAATGTGTATGCACTTACTGGCTTATTTGACTTGGAGGCACACTGTTAAGTATGGCTGCCCTGAGCGATATAATTGGTATAAGAGAAGCTGTTCAAGGAGTGCAATCAATTTAAATTTTTTAAAGAGAAACATGCATGAGTAGGTAATCTGTTGTATTTGCCTTCAACAGGCTGGCTGTTTCACATAACACCACTATAAGCAGCAACCATCTCTTACAAGATATCCTGGGGGCCACTGATTCAAAAAGGGCAGTTGGTTTCACATAAAACAGGGTCAGTAATAAAGCAATTGACCCTTTTTGCTTTCTCTTCTAGATTATATTTATTAAAACAGCAAAAGGGCAATCTGTCTTAATTGATTTGGCTACCTTAGCCCCACCACCCTCTATCATATTTATGTATTTGATCCACATTCATTCAGGAATAGCAGTGGATTGATATTTCAGAGAGGATACTACATTCATGTTTCCAGTGGCCATGCATTTTCATTCTCGTTCTTTCTCTCTCTCTCTTTTTACAATCTCCCCCTCCCCCTCTCTCTCTCACACACACATACACACACACTTTTTTTTTGTAATCACTTATATCTGTTGTGAAAAAACTAAATGGAAGTGAGTTACAATAGCTTCAGTCCAATTATACTATCATAAGACACTTCTTTGGTTGTTGTTAAAATTGGAATACCTTACCAAATATGCAATAGCCAACAGCCCCCTCCTAAACCAAGCTTGTAAGCAATACTGTGTACAGCTCCCCTCCTAACATGGCCATTTCCATTTTGTCAGAGACCAGTGCAAATGTATGGCTATTTTCCTGTAGCTGGACATGCTGCAAGGATGTTATCTGCGGGGACCTCCTGAAAACTCTTAAAGGTCCCTGTGGATGCCTGCTGCAGTGTATCCAGCTTCCGGGAAATAGCTGGATAAATCTCCACTGATCCACCGCATTCTAGAAATGAACATATTGGGGAGGGGGGAGAGTGGGGGGGCTACATCGTTAAGAAGGTGGGATTGGGGGTAGCACCAGCAGACATAGCTACAGCAGACCCTCCAATATTTTGCAGATGAAGACTGAAAGACATGTGCCCAAGCAACACCAGAGTGTAGTCAAGATGGCAAAAGTTATTAATGAGAAAGAACACATAAGCCAGGAGAGGCGGAAGTAGTTTGGTTTTGCCTGAGACTACTGGGGAGGGCAAAATTCCTACCCCTTTTTCTTACCTCCGCTGAGTTAATTGAGCACAAACTACTTTTGCACTTTGAACTCAGTTTACAGCAATTGAAGCAAGCCAAGAATCAGGGAGGAAAGTGGGAGAGGAGAGAGAAACAGGGACATTTTAAAAGCAGCTGAAAAGTGGGATGACAGAGGATTAAGCAGGACTGTCCTTCCCAAATCAGGACATTTGGAGAGTATGCTACAGAGACGTAGTACCAGATATAAATTTCCCACTTCGGGGTTCCACCCAGTATTTTTATATTTGTCAATATTAATCTTCTAGCAAATTTCTGATTTTGAAAATGTAATAAAACCTAACAGTGGGAAAAACAGACTTGAATTCTCAGGAAGGTAGGCTTAATACTTAAGAAAAGGAAAGCTGCTACAACCCAAAGTAAGGAAATACACAAAGGTGTATGTATACACACAAACACACACATAAAGGGAGGCATTAAAATGGGGAAGGTAATTGGGCACCACACATGGACAGCATGTGAGTTGTGGAGCCCACATGTCTTAGAACCCCCCTCCCCCTACACCATGATCAAAACAAATTCAGGTTTAAAATGGAAACTTGCACCTCCAGAGAAATCCAGGCTGTGCGATTCTCCATGTGTTTGCTGTGTGGGGCACAACCCACTTGCAGAAAAAGGTCCAAAACAGGGAGGGGGAAGACTGCATGCCACAGAACATCTCTTCTGTCTTGGTGAAAATGAACATTTGAGGCCTGCACAGATCCGGAGGGGCCAAAAATAGGATGGGAGGGGGTCTGGACCATCTACTGCTGCCTCCCCTTCACTAACACCATTTCTGCTCTGCTTCAGTCTGTGATATGAGGTTGAAAAAGGACAGAGATCTTTGTAGCTACTCCAGTCATTGTTTTATGTCAAATAACTATCATGCTGAAAGAGACCTTGGAGTTCATCTAATCTAGGGGAGGGATCGTGATGAGCATGAAGATGAGTGGATGAGATGAGAGTCTGAAAGGAACCAATCCCAGAGCAGGAGACTGTAATGGGCGGGGTCTCTGGGTATTTGAAGGCAAGTGTGACAGTTGGTTGATTGAAGCTGAAGGCTCTGGGGTGTGTGTGTATGCATGCATGCAAGCAATGAAGTCTGAGTGGAAGCTTGTGTGCTTTTTGAGTGAGGTTTAAATCCTGGAATATTGTGTGCAGAGGCTGGAAGTCTGGATGTGAAGGTTGAATGAACAAAGAGTAAATGAGTCTGGGTTATAAAGGAAGGCATTAGAATAACAAAAGCTAAACCGGTGTGCTAGGATATTTATTATTGGTTGGTGTCAAGTGACAGACTGTCCAGATAGTACAATGTTATAAGCACAAGATTTCCTAACTGATGTTCCATCTTTATCCCTTCAATAAACCAAACCGTTGTTGGTTTGTTCAGATGCAGACTCTGTGATTCAATCTAGGTAGTTGATGGGATGCTTACCAAAGTAACACCACACAGTTCCATGCATATTTGGTTAAAAAAGTTCATTCCTGGTTCAAGTAAAAG
Organism: Gambelia wislizenii; assembly: GCA_030847615.1. Lineage (NCBI taxonomy): Eukaryota > Metazoa > Chordata > Lepidosauria > Squamata > Crotaphytidae > Gambelia > Gambelia wislizenii. The sequence continues at coordinate 297,852,298 of JAUMIR010000004.1, forward strand.
GGAGAGGGTGAATCTGAAGGTAAGGTGACAGGAACAGAGGGTAGAGGTAGCCAGGCTAAATATTTAGGTAAAATTGGCTGGTGGTTTGAGGTTGCCCTCAGGATTCATGCCACCACAGAGATGACATCTACTTTCAAACTGATTTTAATGTATGCCTCTCCGTGGTTCCTTGGATATAGTGTGGGATATAAATATTTTATTAAATAAATACTTTGCATCATTCAAAAATCTCAGGATCCAACAACTAAAGCTGGAAGCAAAAGATGCACACTAAAAAATGTTGTGTGTCTGAGCGGCTGCTGGGCACTGGAGTCTGAATACCAGAACTGATTTGAAATATTTAAAAGTCTGGTCTAGTGAAGTGATGGTGTGTGTGTCATTTTGTGAGAAGAGAAAAATATATTTTGTGCTAGTCAGACCTCATCTGGAATACTGAGCTCTGTTCTGGGCATCTCATTTTAAGAAAAATATAGGGCTTGTCTATGCAGTGAAAATAATCCTAACAGGATAGGAACAGAAGGCAATCCCTTCATATGGACATTTGCATAAATATGTGTCATTAGAGGGGCAGCCAAATCCACCGCAAAGTCCATGTGCGTAGCATCTGGGGCTTCGTCCAGATTTTTTTAAAAGCTCTGTATGACATGCAAATGTGTGATCATTTGAACACTTCCATTCGCACAGATACAAACAGGAAGCATAATCTGATTGGCTGGACAAGCATGGGGGCAGGGCTAGCAAACAGGGAAAGCACCTGCTGCCACCATGCTGGATTTTCGGCTAAGTGGGGGTCCGGTAAGTTGATCAAATGGCGATCTTATACACTCTGTTTTTTTCTTTCTTTCTTTCTTTTTTTAAAAAATTACAAAATATTGCATGTGTGCACCATGGAAAACTTTTTTTAAAAAAAATGGCAGCGGCAGATTTAAAATTGTGAGTAAATCACTCATGGCCGCCATCTTGGCTAGGGGTCATGAGAAGTTTAGGGGGGCTCTTTTGACGGTGAATACAGGTTGCATCGTTGCGAATGCCTGCTTTTTTGGAGGTGTTTTATTTTTCGCCCTTGTATAGATGAGCCCATAGACAAGTTGGAGCAAGTTCAGAGGGCGACGAGGATGATAAGAGGTATGGAGAACAAAACATATGAGGAGAGTTGAAGGAGCTGGACATGTTCAGCCTGGTGAAGAGAAGACTGAGGGATGACAATACTTCAAGGACTGTCACAGAGAGGAAGGGTAGGTCTGTTCTCTCCTGCTCCAGAGGATAGAACCAGGTCTAATGGTTTTACATTACAGGAGGATAGATATCGATTGACTATCAGAAGGAGCGTCTTGACAGTAAGAGCAGTTCAGCCATGGAACCAGTTGCCTGGAGAGGTGGTGGGGTCTGCTTCTCTGGGTGTCTTCAACAAGAGGCTGGACAGCTACATATTTTGGTTGCTTTAAGCTTGAGATCCTGCTCTGAACAAGGGGGTTGGACTTAATGGCCCATGAGCCCATTCCCACTTGATGGTTATATGATTCTATGAAAGCAATGAACTGTACAGATACAATAACGATTTTATGTAATGTAATGTATTTATATTTTGTACTCCTATGATTTTATATAGCCCTCCCCTCCAAGAGTGTCTTAAGAGCACCCAGAAGCTGAAACATGTCAAGGTTTTTATTTAATAAACAGATTATCTTTTGAGAAGTTTGAGATGTGTCTCTTGTTTCTCTTGTGGCTAGAACAGTCTGGAGATTTACTTCTGCTCATTTGATGCCTACAGTGAAGGCAGGTAGTCTTCTTGAGATCCACTTCTACTTCAGAGTGACCCTAGACAGTGCTCTTCCTTTTCTGGTGACACAGACTGCCTGCCTTCCATCTCTGGGGCAGCTTCTGTCATGGCACTACCCTTGATTTCCAGGTTCAAATAAAGCTCACCCAACATTGAGTGATGGCTTGCTCCCCCTACCACCACCCTCAGACCCTCTAAGTCTCATTGGGGGTGATGTCAATTTGCTCCCACTATCACCTGAACTACGGCCCCTTACAGTCTTTTCCTCTCTCTCCCTAGGAGCATCGCGTGGATTTGTATTCCTGCTGTGGAGATGCCTCATGACTATCAGTATCAAACTGGTGAACAGATATAACAGAAATAACAGCATTTGTTAGAACTGTAACTGATATATGAATTTAACTAATGAGAAGATCTAATGGGAATTTAATTTAGTGGTTTGCTTGCTCAACCAATCAGACAGTAAAATAATTGTGTTTGCTTTGTTTCACAATATAATAATGTGCTTTCTGAATTAAATAAATGTGTTTTCTAGCAGACCAATATGGTTTTTGCATGCACACATTCACACAAACAGAAGAACAAGACATATGAGTTTTAAAAATGAATGACACTGAAAAAACAAATCCGACACTTAATAATAACCAGAAACAACTGGGGCAGGGGGAGGGAGGAATAGGTTCCATGTGCTAAAATACACAGACTCATAAACAGGTTGTTGTTCTTGTTGTGTGCCTTCTAGCTTTTTCTGACTTATGGTGACCCTCAGGTGAACCCATTGCAGAGTTTTCTGAGGGCTGAGAGTGTGTGACTTTCCCAAGGTCACCCACTGGGTTTTCATGGCCAAGCAGAGATTTGAACCCTGGTCTCCAGAGTTGTAGTCCAATGTTCAAACCACTACACCACATTGGCTTCTTCATAAACAGATACTAAAGAGTTATTCAAATTAACAAGAAAGGCAAATAGAGGACAAAGCTTGATTGCTCAACAAAACAAAAGGTTGAGAAATTAAAAAAGAAAAACTCAGTGAAACCAAACACAGATGACAATACAACCACACAAACCCTCACCACATTTCTTTCAACAACCTGCTAATAACAGCTAAACCTAGCAAAGGAGCAAAGAGATGCAAGAGGTAATTGGTTCAGTGACCTCACATATCCTCTCCCCATAAGTGCTAATATTAGAGAGTGCTGGTACAACTTTAGCCTTAGATTGCATGTTAGAACTGTTGGCCAGCAAAGCCCAGCTTCCCTCTTGAATTACGTCATTTTTCCTGATATGGTCAAATTGGACACAGATTGGCCAGAATCCTGTTGGTGACACAGGCATAATAATTTCTTACACAGACATAAAGCGCTTCTTGGAATGATGTGTAACATGGGTGGGTGGGGGGACTGCAGAGAAAGCCATCTCTATTGTGAGAGAAAGCTGCCTTCAGGAGCTGGCAGCGCAGCTTTCTTTCACAACAGTCAGATTGCACAGAATCATAGAGTTGGGCCATAGGGTCCAATCCTCTGCTCAATACAGGATCTCCAGCAGGTAGCTGTCCAGACTCTTATTGAAGACATCCAGAGTAGGAGACCTCACCATCTCTCTAGGCAATTGGTTTCATTGCTGAACTGCTCTCACTGTCTAATGTTCAATCAAAACCTACCCTCCTGTAACCTTCCCAGGCAAATAAAGACAAATGACTAACTTCTTGGGAGAAAGGGAGAGTGCAGGGAGATCCTTCCTGCAGACAGGAAGGAAGCAAAAAAGACTTGAGTACATATTTTTTGAAAGAAAGAAAGAAAGAAAGAAAGAAAGAAAGAAAGAAAGAAAGAAAGAAAGAAAGATCCCTCAGTCCTGCTTTCCTTCCCCTCTAGCTCGCTGGATGTTTTAAACATCACTGGCGTTGGGAGGATGGCGAAGGAGGACTGGAGAAATACAGACTTTCAGTGTCAGGTTACAGCAGTGTGTATACAGTAAACAATGCAATAAAGCTTGAGTTGGAAATGAATGAGATTCTACTCTGGCCAATCCTACTGTAGTTGTGTATGCCTGCCTACAAAAGGCAAGATAAATTGTGGTGGCCTCCAGAAAAGGGGAGAGCAGAGAAGTTTGCCTCACCAGCTCCCCCCAGCATGTTTAAAAAAAAGCACTGATCTATAAATTGGTCACCAAAACCGATATATTTAGAAATGTGGAGAATGGTGAAGGAAAGAAACATCCATTGATGCAGTTTGGAAGAAGCTTTCAAGTGGTTCCCTCACCTTTATTTCTGCATTATTGTTGTTAACTGCCCTCGAGTCGACTTCAACTCATGGTGACCCCATGAATGAGACATCTCCAAGACCCCCTGTCCTCCACCACCCTGCTCAGGTCTTGCAGGTTCAGGCCTGTAGCCTCTCTGATTGAGTCTATACATCTGGTATGTGGCCTTCCTTTCTATTTCCCTCCACTTTTCCTAGTATTATTGATTTTTCCAGTGAGCTGTGTCTTCTCATGATGTGACTGAAGTATGCTCTGGCTTGATCTGTTCTAAGACTCATTTGTTTGTCTTTATGGCTATCCATTGTATCCTCAGCATTCTTCTCCAACACCACATTTATAACGAGATGATTCTCTTTCTATCAGCTTTCTTCACTTAGGCATTGCTTTTTGTCTTTACTTATTTTTTCTTTACTTTTTTCTTTACTTGCTTAGACTTTACTTGCTTACTTTTTTCCTTATATTTGTTGACTTACCTGACATGGTTGTTTCATTTCACATGTTCATCCTGATATCAGAGATCAGAAGAGAACCACTGTCACTGCCTGGACAAACTTCATTGGACTAGACGGCTGTCCAGCGAAAACGGAAGAAAAGAGCCAATTAGAAGGATCGGAAGGAGCTGAATATCCCTGAAAGTGACGTCCATAAGACCCTTACCAACTTTATTCCTCTCCCCCTTGGAAGAATGGCAGCCAAATTGTCGCCTTCTTTTTGTTTTCTTTCAAACTACAGGGGACCTGCCATTGCTGATTCTCAGCAGCTTTTCAGTTGGAAATTATTCCTCCCTGCCTTGCTGTCGGCTATAATGTTGCGAATCCTGTCAACCATCGGCTGTCAACTGTGAACTACCAGTCATTCTCTGTATAGCTCGGCTGAGTGACCTGCTGCCATAGTAGAGGTGAACTTCACACAAATTTCTTCTGGAGCTTTTAGCTGATCAGATGCATTTTGACCAGTTCATACTTCTTCTTACTCCTTTTCACAGCATATCTTACTTGCTTTTTTGTGAGAACAGAGGTTGTAGTCTGAACATACACCCTCCCTCCGTAGCCCGGATGGGCACTCCGAAGGGGATCGGAACGATCCTAGATTCCGATTGGGAGGTGATTGCCCAGATGCCCTCCCTCCTTCTGGTTAACTCAATGTTTATTGTTGACTTATGTTTGTTTTTCTTGTTCTGTTTTGAGAGGGAATACACAATACTTCGTTTATGCATACCTTTGCACTGTGGAAAATCTAATAGCCACACTTGGTGTTCTCTAATGTGAAAGTTTGATAGCCTAACAGCACAGTTAGCCTCTCCTCTTGCGACTTGCCATGAGTGAAGTCCGGATCTTATCTTTTAATGTTAGAGGGCTCGGGTCACAACTAAAACATCAAAAGATCCTGATAGAAATCTGTCCCCAGAAACACAATGTTCTGTTTCTCCAAGAAATGCACAATATCACTGAAAAACCGGTACCAATTTGGAAACCAAACTGGAAACCAATTTGTGGCTGGTGGTTCAGGCAAGTTGCAAGGGGTGGCAATTATACTGGATAAAGGTACCCCTTTCCAACTCTGTGACTTAAAAAGAGACAGGAAAGGTAGATATATAATGGTACAAGGTTTGCTTTGCAACTGCTTGGTCACCCTGTCTACATATTATACACCGAATGTCCACCAAAGAGACTTCCTGGAATCCTTTTTTCACGAGGTAGTCCTTTTTGTGAAAGGCATAATAATTACAGGTGGAGATTCCAATGCAATTCTGGACCCTACCCTGGACAGGTCCCCTAGAATTAACAAAAACCTCTTTCCCACCACCCCTAATTCCAGAAACGCCTCTGGCACTTGGAGGACTGATCGACCCTTGGCGAATACTCAATCTGACGGAGAGACTTTACACTTTCTTCTCCTCAGTCCACCTGTCCTATTCTAGAATCGATCACTTTTTTATAAATAAGTCAGTCTTGTCCCAGATTACAGATGTCTCTATTGAAAACATCCTCCATTCTGACCATGCCCCTATTCTCTTGGCGTGGACACTAGATCCAGATGCTTACCCTACTAGAATCTTGAAGTTCAATCTAGACTATTACTAGATGGCCAATTTAGAGCTAACATTCTAAAGAACCCGAAATTATTCTGTTAGGAATACAGATCGCAAACTACTTCTCAGGCTCTGTTATGGGACACTATGAAAGCAGTGTTTTGTGGCCTCTTTATACAGGAGGGAGTGAAGCAGAAAAAACAGATCTGCCAAAAGGACATCATTGTTACTCGCAATTAACGAATTGTCCAAAATTCACCAAAGGTAACAGAAAGACACATACCTCTTCTTTCTCAATAAGAAGAGGTCTGAACTTCAGGAATTGGACACTTCTCAAATCCAAACGGCCCTTCGTTTTACCAAGGCATATTATTACAAGCATAACAAAAATTCCAAACTGCTGGCTAGATTAGTAAATTACTGCTAAAAACAGTAAGGTAACATCTGTCTTAAAAAACATTTTGGAAGAGTTCAAGTCTTTCTATGCTGACTTATATTCTGTGGACCGACCCATACAATTGACCCCTGAACACGCATCAATCCTCAATAATCAGATTACTCCAGAGGAAGTCCATCAACTCCTGTACAAATTACACCCTGGAAAAGCCCCAGGTCCAGATGGCTTTAATTCAGAATTTTACTAAATCTTCAAAGAAGACTTAACCCCCCATATGGCTGCCTTGTATAATGAAGTCTTGAATAGCTCTCTTCCCCCAGATTCATGGAGACACTCTTGAATCATACCCATCCCCAAAACTACACACATCAGCTCCACTACACTGGCATTTAGGCAAATATCATTGATAAATCGGGATTTTAAAATTATGTCTGTCATTATGGTAAATAGGGTTAACTCATTTTATCATGATTTCCTGCTTGGCAGGGGGTTGGACTGGATGGCCCTTGTGGTCTCTTCCAACTCTACAATTCTGATTCTATGATTCTATGTGCATATTGTTAGGTTTCAGGTAAAAATGTTTGCTGAAATATGTTGAAGCACTCTGCTCGGCTTTCTTGTGGTATAGGAACCTATCTTTTCTATGTTACTTCTACCGATGGTACCAAATGTTCTGTTAAAGAAGTAAAAACCAGGAATGCATCTACTCTGTTAACTGTACTTTGACATCTTGAGAAACGCAATATTCTCTGTCTGGGGAAGGGGCCTATGGCTTTACAGCAGACAGAGATAGCTTTGTTACTGGCCTTACATGCCTCCTCCCTCCAATAATTCATAATTCAGCAATATTGGACATTCTCCCAAGGTCTACATAAACAAAGGCAGACCAAAATGGGTTCAAGTGACGCTCACCCAGGACCTAATGAAGAGGTCCCTTAGAAATTCTCAACAAACACGCCCAAGATGGAATTAGGCAGAGCCCCTTAGGATCAGAGTCATTAAGGTGGGATGTGCTAATCCCCCTCTTGGATGCTCCTGGCAGTGAGTCATACTAAAAAAAAAATAATAGTGAGGAGAACACCCATTATCCCTGCAAATGTCTTTCCTCATACCTCTCCTTTCCCACAATAAGGGGGCTGCCATAAATTCATCGAACTTAACATCTCAGCCATTAGCAGCAATTAATAATGCCGGAGTTTCCATTGTTTAACTGTGGGAAACTCATCCAAGCATTGTTTTACACTTCAGACACCCCTTCAGGATATGAAATTAGGTATAAATATTAGTCCCAAATAGTGTCCAGTGTTCACAGTTCCTCATACACACTCTGCCAGACTGCTGTAGCACCCTCAGATTCTTACCTGAGGTCTTGTCTATATGAGGGGAAGAAATACAAACACATTTGGGAAGTCAGGTGTCCACAACAATGCAAACTGCCTACATGGCCAAAAGACACCCCCCCTAAACTCTCCATGACCCCCTAACCAGATGGCTGCCTCACGTGATTTACTCACAATTTAAAATTTGCCATCACCATTAAAAAACCAAACAAACAGTTTCCCGGGGTGCACACAAGCAACACTTCATATTTACAGATAAAGATACAAAAAAGAGTATAAAATTGCTGTTTGATTGACTTACCGGGCCCTCGCTTAGCCAAAAATCCAACATGGCGGCTGCTTTCCCTCTTTGCTAGCCCTGCCCCCCATCCTCATCCAGCCAATCAGATAGCACTGCTTGTTCATATTTGTGCGAATGTGAGTGTTCAAACGATCACACATTCGCATGTTGTACGGAGCTTTTTAAAAATTCCGTATGAAGCCCCACATGCAGTACACACAGACTTTGTGTGGATTTTGCTGCCCCCCTTTCAAATGACATGTATTTGTGTAAACGGCCATTTGAACGGATCGCTGTACGTTCACATGCCGTTCGTATTTTTTTTACCATAAAGACAACACCTTGAGTTTTCTTTGCTGCACAAATCTCTGCTCTTCAGACTGGTAATTATAGCCCATATTTCCCTGAATCTATTCCCCTATCTAAATTTTTTCTGCCTTAATTCCTCATTAGCCTTGTGTGGTCTCTTGTGAGCATGAGTGTGTGTATGAATGCTTTCGTGTTTATTTTCCTTTTTTTTTTTTAATTTACTTCAAACTCAGAGTCTCTGCGGTGAGTACTGGTATACACATGTGCAAAGGTCCTGCAAGTTACCCAGCCTCTTGCAACCATACCTTTGAGCTAATTAAAATTCCCCAACTTAATATTGTAATTTGAGTGTCACGAGTGGGACCCCACAGACCCCACCAATTCAGGCAACACCCTGAGTCCCAAGATGAGTTACGTTACTGCTGCTAATGGAGTTTAAATTTCACTGTCCTTTGTCTCAGTCCCCACATGGCCAAAAAAGGGGAATGGCCTCTGCCTGCATTGAGATCCAGATCAACTGAATTACACCAGAAACAACTTCTGATACAAAATGTAGGCCTATGACTCCAACACTGTCACTTTTCTTCTGTATAATTTTTTAACATCTTTTGCCTGATGAAGAAGCAAGAAAGCTTGCTTGAAGTGTTTTGTGCATTTTGGTTGGCCAAAAAGGGTATTTTTCTTTTGTGGATTGTGGATTTTGTTTTATTTTGTAGTTAACTGTAAGTATACATTTCTCACAGATGTATTAGCTATGGATTCCTGCACTGGCAGGAAATTAAGCTAGATGGCCCCAAGAAGTCTAGGATAATTACATTAGATAAATTCAGGGAAGAGACTTCATTCTTAGGAGATTATCAGACGGGGACAAATATAGTCTCCCCATCTTGCTATCTCGTCTCCCGCCCCACTCCCATCCCTGTAATTTTTTTAAAAAAATTCAGACCTACCTTTTTTGCGCTGCAGAAACTGCATCCCCTCCCCTCTAGCAGCTTAGGAATGAATACAGTTCTCACAGAGCTGCATTCACTTCCTGGAAAGGAAATCCCAGCCATTCTCGCGAGAGGACAATCACATGGGAAATTCAAAAAGAAAAAGAAAATGTAAAAAATGACACCAAGCACAAAAACACAAGTAATCTGGGGAGGGTTTTAAAAAGGTGTGTCACTTACCTCGATGTCCAGATCTCAACCAGAAGTGTTCGGCAGGGACTTCCCAGTGACACTGGCATTGTGCCAATATAACAGGGCACCTTTTCACATGCATGTCATTCCATTACAGAAATGTAATGATGGGCCAATTCATGGCTTAGCCCATGAATAAGAAGAACCGCTGGCGGAACAGGACCAGCACGGGAGCATAACGACACAGGGATGACATCATCTGAAAGGGAAGCCCTTTCGTGATCTCCTGGTGTCCCTGCAATGGTTTGTTTCGGTTGTCTGATATCTCCTTAGGCAGTATTGTCACTGTAGTTAAAAGGAACCTTCATTTTTCACAAGTAGTCCAACATCCTGTTAGTGTCATATGCAGGTAGAAATCTACTTTACCTCTGTGTATATGTCATTTTTTTGTCATTGTAGGGTTGGCATTCTCTTCCACCATCTGCAATGAATAAAACCTCCTCCCAGAGTTACTGCAGCCCCTCCTCATGGCCTTTCCATTGGTGGTGGAGAATGGAGGCTGAACTGGAGAAGCATCTGGCTATGCCCCTTTAGCTAGACATAGAATGATTACATCATCCACTGAGACCTCCAGAGGAGCCGAACAGATTCCAGTGAATGATGTAATCATTCAGTGTCTGGCTACAGGGACAGGAGATTTTCAGATGCCTCTTTCAGCGTCTTGCCACGCAAGCAGCCTCCGGAGCAGTAACGAGGCTGCTGCGCGGCAAGGGGTCCATTTTTGGACAATGCCGTTTCTCTCTTGACGTCGTCTGTGACTCTTGCGGCTAGCATTGGAGGCGGCCATGCTGTTTTTTACTCACGGACAACTTCCATGAGATAGAAAAGTCTTGGACCCCAGTGTGACTGACCTTCAGTGAGCAGGGCCTTTACATCTTAAGCAAGAACCTGGGCAAGTTCTTATAGGTACAGATAGCCCTTCCAAGAAGACTCTGAACAGCCACTGTGGAAAGGGGGATGCTACAGTAGGTTGACCCTTGGTTGATCTGGCAGGATTCTTCTCATCCCTTCATGCTAGCAGCTGTAGTGCTATTTCCGCTTCTCTCTTTTCTTTTCCCTTCTTCTTTCTCAACTCACCATTGCTTTACCACATTTTCCTGTTGCTTTTGCTCCCACTGAGGTTTATTGCATGAAGCAACAATGGATATAATTGTAGCCCTGTGCCATATAGGGAAACCTTTCTCAAGACCCTGCCTCTATTTTTGAATCCGTACCCAGGCTTCCTTTTATGAGAAATCTTAGACCTTTGGTTTGACTTTGAATTTTGCTAACAGTGGAAAGATCTGATGTAGCAATGGCCTTTTTTGGCCACTGAAGATGGCACACATCAAAACACTTCTGGCTTATTTATAGCTTTTGTTGTCTGCCTTCCAGAGGGATGTAAATCTTTGTAAATTACTTCCTTGCAGGAAAGGACTAATAGTTTAACCATTTTCCTCCTTGCTGCAAGAAAGTAATTTAAAAAACCTGGGCAGTTTTCAAAAATTATTTATATCTGGGACTTATTCTTTAATAAAATTGGCATATGGGTGGTGGTGGTGGAAACAGCAGCTAGAATCCTGTTGGTTGATCTGAAACAGAGTAGATTCATTGAATCAGTTGTCAAATGTTCAGCCAATACATAGGTAAATCCAATTGATTCAATGTGTTTACTCTAGTTGATATTAACCAAAGGATTTAGGCTGACATTTTCTATACAGAAAATAACATGCAACATGGAATAATATTTCTGTGCAGAAAACAAGTTTCCTCCAAACAAAACAGCTAACTTCTTCACAGGACTTATACCTTCTGCATAGAAAATGCTGTTTTCTGCGCAGGGAATTTTTTTTCTGTACAAAAATGCCATTTTCTGTACAGAATAAGTCTTGAACTGTTTTGCCTATTTAGAACTCTCCTTATCAGGGTTTCCCATACTCAAAAAACTTACTAAAAAAAAAGATTGTGTTTTTGTTTTGTATTGTCAAGCAGTCTTTCCATCCCTAGCTCTCCATTACTGCCATGAGTTAGGCCTAGCCAACTTTCCTTTATTGATATTTTTAAAAATGTATTTTAAAAATAATTACAGAAAATATTAATGAATTAGGGATAAAGGGGTTAATTTTTAATGAATTATTTCCAGGCTCTGGAAGTAAATCTATCCAGTGTCTGTGGAGATTGCTCCCCTGTAAGTGTGCAGTCCTAGACGCTCTGAACCATTTCAGGACTATGGTTTCTGCTGAAAGTCACTCAGTTCTGTTTTAGACAGTTGGTTAATAAAATGAAGGTAATACTCACCAGTGATGATCTTTTCCAGTGACAGAAAAGGCGATGCATTAACTACAGTATTTATATGAGTATCCTGTCCATGCAATCACAGCAATTTACCATATGATTCTCAAATAATAGTTAAAAAATCAGAAAAAAATGTCAATTAAATACAATGTACAGTTTAAAGGGACTTACGTCAATATAAACCCATACCTTAAAATGAGCCTAAAGAAAAGGTCTTGTGGTATGATCCTATATACAATTTGTTGTTCTTTATATGCCTTCAAGTTGCCTGTTGACTTATGGTGACCCCATGAATTTCATACGGTTTTTGTAAGCAAGGAAGAAGTGGTTTTGCCAATTCCTTCCTTTGAAATATAGCCTACAGCACCTGTACTGTGGACCCTTGGTATCCACTGGGGTTTGGTTCCAGGACCCCCCTGTGGATACCAAAATCTGTGGATGCTCAAGTCCCATTATCTATAATGGCATAGTAAAATTCCCTTATATAAAATGGTAAAATCAAGGTTTGCTTCTTGAATTTTTTTGGAATATTTTTCATAATTAATTTTTATTTTATAAAATTCATCCTTCAAAAGTGTACTCATATAAAGCAAATTCATATTTACAATAACCATATTATTTAAAATAATTGTTATCTTTGATATGGACACTAACATCAAATGAAATTTCATAAGACTTCCTATAAGTTTGGTATTCTTGGAGCAAACATATTTACATAGATCATTGTTAAACTAACTTCTGTTAACAACTCTCTTATCTAACTATTCTCTGCATTTTCCATGATATATCATTATAATACATCTTATTCATTGTCAATCCCTTCTATTTGTTACTATTAATATTATCCCATTAATAACAAATTCTCTTTATCATAACTCAATCTTCTTTTTCCCCAGAGTTTTAATACTGATTTCCATTTTTCTATTGATTTCCTCTTTGGTAAATTATGGATTTTAACAGTCAGTAAGTCTAGTTCTATCATGTCTTATGATTTTGAGATCCATTCATCTATGGTGGGTGCACTGGGTGTTTTACACTTCTGAGCTATTGTTATTCTTGCTGCAGAAATTAAATACAGAATAATTTTCCTTTTTTTGGTCTCATCTTCTTTCTTTAGTACATCAGTCATGTTCAACAAAAATAGCTCAGGTTTTGGTTCAAACTGAATTTGTAACATTTCTTCCGTAATCTTATGGATCTTTCCCCAAAAATTTTTCACCACTTTACAACTCCACCACATAAGTAGCAAGGATCCTGTGTTTTTCTGGCATTTCCAACATCTATTACTAATAGAATTGTTCATTTTGTTGAGTCTTGAAGAGGTGTAATACCACCTGTGGGCAATTTTCATATAATTTTCTTTCAGCTTTTGACTTATAATGAACTTAATTGATTTTATTCCTGGACTTTTCCCAGGCTTCAAGTTCTAAAGGATGGCCGAAATCCCTTGCCCATTTAGTGATGTGTTTAGTGATGTTATCCCTTTCTAAATTTCTGTTTAATAACAATTTATATAACTTACTGGTCTTTTTTTTCTTTTGTCCTTCCCATAGGGCACATTTCTAGGATGGAGGACCATCGCCTCCCAAAAATAGTACTCTACAGTGAACTCGCCATGGGTCAGCATAAGAGGGGCGCTCCAAAAAAGCGATACAAAGACTCCCTGAAACAACATCTCAGGCTCAGCCAAATGTATCAGCAACAATGGTCTGCCCTGGCCTCACATCATGGCATGGAGATGCACTATCCGCAATGCTACAGCCTTATTTGAGGACTCACGCCGAACAAGTCTTGAAGAGAAATGACAACGCAGAAAGAATCACAACCTGGAAACATCACCTAAAGAGACCTTCTGCTGTGCTTTCTGCAACCGGACTTGTTTATCTCAGATTGGGCTTTTTAGTCATCAGCGCGCTTGCAGAAAGCGCAGGATGAGGCCTTCCTGAATCTTCGTTTGCGAAGAAAAGCCAGAGAGATTATCTTGTCTAAATCATTCTCCTCACTTTCTATATTTTCTGTTTTTATATCTTCTGTGAATCTAGTTTTTAATTGATGATAATTAAACCAATTAATTTTGCAAGTTTCTTCTAATTCTTCTCTGGATTTCATAATAAATTTACCCTCTGCAATTTCCTTTGTTATGTCTTTGTAACTTAACCAATGTGTAGTGGTTTTCCACCTATTTTGAAAGGCCTCTTGCAGACATGTCCATAATGGTAATTTATTATAAAACACCTTGTGTGTTTTTTGACAATGGGGTCTGTGCAAGGAGGGAAAAGCGTATTCCAAAATGGATGGAGCAGCATGGTTAAGAATGGACAAGCTGGAACTTGTCCAGAGGATGAAAGGTCTGGAAGCTAGGTCTCTTCCAACTCAATGATTCTATGCCCTATGAGGAGCGGCTTAGGGAGCTGGGTAATATAGGGAGCTTGTTTTCTGCTGCTTCAGAGACTAGGACACAGAGCAATGGGCTCAAGCTACAGGAAAAGAGATTCCACCTAACCATTAGTAAGAACTTCCTGACAGTAAGAGCTGCTCAGCAGTGGAAAGCGCTGCCTTGGAGTATGGTGGAGTCTCCTTCTTTGGAGGTTTTTAAACAGAGGCTGGATGGCCATCTGTCGGGAGTGCTTTGATTGTGTGTTCCTGCAGGGCAGGGGGTTGGACTAGATGGCCCTTGTGGTCTCTTCCAATTCTATGATTCTAAGAACCTTTTTAATTTTCTGCCATACTTGCAAGAGGGCTCTTCTAACATAATGATTATTGAAATCCCTGTTTAACTTGTCTTTATCGTAACAGACATAGGCATGCCACCCAAACCTATTATTGTGACCCTCTATTGATAGTACCTTTTCATTTTCTATTCTTATCCAGTCTTGAATGTTTTTAAAATATTTTTCAAGCCATGGATGGTGCAATCCATGGATGCCAAATCCAAATGTATTCATTGGTGGTCCCCCATCAAAGTACTAATTGGGACTGACCCTGCTTAGCTTCCAACACCAGAGTGTTGGTGCCTTTAGGGTATTTAGCCACCTATACACACTTACCAGGGAATAAAACCCATTGAATCCAATACGATCCATCCTATTACTTCCAGAAAACTGAAGGTCTGGTATTGTATAACAATGGTTGTTGCAAAAGCTTCTCTCCAACCCATCCATTTGCATAAATATAAATAATCCCCCAAGAATCCTGACAGCTATCAGAATCCTGATCTTTTTATATTTCTAAAAAAAAATAAAATACTGCAGTCATTTTATTAAAATGCCTTTTGCCCTAGCTGGGCAAAGTGACTGCCTCTCTTGATGAAACTTGACATGCTTTTGAAATCATGGTTGCTCTGTATTCCATGAACTTTGCCCGGCCCATTACAGAAAGGACCTCTCAGCATAAAAATGATCAAACATGAAGCCCAAGATCTAGAAGAAGCCCATGTCTCATGTGCAGACGTCTGAGAACATTAGAAGAAAGCTGAGATCTAAATTTCTAAATAGGCAAATAAACAAAACCCCTTTATTTATAAAATAATAACCTCTTTCTAACCTCATAGTGACCCCATTTGAATAGGACCACTTTTAGGCATCGAAGTCACATTTTAAAATATAATGCTCAAATGCAATTAGCATGTGTCTGCAAAACAAAAACACCAAACCATGGCATACTTGGTAGCAAACCCTGGGTTGACTACCATGTCATGGGTGAGACGTTCCTTAGTATCACCACTATTTGAGCTTTCTGGAAACAATTGTGTGGTGCTTTCTGCCACTTAATCCAGTCCTGTCCTAGACATACGTTTCCTTGATTTGCAAAGCAAATGAGGTTCAATATAGTCAGGAAGCCATGTTGCACTCACCTCTGCTTTACCTTTCTTAAATGATTTCTAATCCACTTCTTGAACCAGGGAAGTGGCATTACCGCCCTCAAACAAAAATTTAATCTATAAACAAAGGCAGAGGGAAACCTATGGGGAGAGAGGTTCAAACTGAGCAGGCCTCTCAGCATTCCTTACCAAGGAGGTGATTTGTTTTCATAACCTCCTTAACTAAGAGCCCTTAACCCTTAGGCACAAAAGCATCAACCAACCTGCAGGGAATACTTAGCTTAAAATAATTTCTCACAGATTTCTTCCAAAGTTTCAGGAGCGTAATGCTTATCATTTGGCATTGGCTGCATCTTTATGCTTGTAAAAGCTGCCAAATTGCTCAAACGAAGCTACAGAGAATATCTCCCTTCACCCCCCACTCATCTCTTCAAAACTTTTAACAAAGTCCTCCTTTGTTTGTATTTATGATGTCTCAGCACTGCTACAGAAAGGTATCAAAAATTCTGCACTAATTCCTCTGGAGCAAAGGCTTGCCAGAGCTGGACATTGTTCTGTCAATGCAGGTGCAAAGTTATTCTAAAACTCCCCTTTAAAACACAGGGGGAGAAAGAACAGAACTTTCCAGCCCTGCTGTCATGACTGCAGCTGTGGTTACAACACAAGCAGAGGTTTCTGGGAGCAAAACAGGCCTCTTTTAAAGGCAGCAGCAGCCTATACTCAGAAGTCCCTCAGAGGATAAAGTCACTGAGGCTGGCCTGAGCACAAGTCTTCTAATAGCATTTGCAGGTCAGGCTTGTTCAAACAGCTTTTAACAGTTGGGTAATTTTACATTTTTAAAGATGAAAACGTCAACAGTTTGATCCTTTGCGAGCTGACCCTTGGACCCTTCATAAATTTGGTTGGAGAGCACAATCTTATTTATAAGCATAAGAGGATGATTTCTCCACTGCAGCTGATTTCCCACTTGGAGAGGTAGGGAACAGGGTCTGTCAGCAATCTGGTTACAGCTTCCTGATTGTTTACCCAGATTAAGGATTTTATATTGTTTTAAAGTGTTGTTGTTTTGATATGGTCGTTTAATTATTTTTCTAGCTTTTTAATCATTAGATTTTCATTCAGGTAGCTGTTTTAATTTTGGTTGTGAGCTGCCTTGGATCCTATTCAGGAGAAAAACAAGATATAAATAAGTAAATAATAAGGATGGGAGCTGCTCTGACACCCTCAACACTTTCCCCTAGAAGCTATACCTTGCTGCTGTAAGCAACCAGGCAGAATAAAAATTCTGAAGATGCTTCACTGGCTACCTATTCACTTCTAATCCCAATCCAAAATTCTGGTTCTGATCTTTTAAAACAAGGGTAAAACAAGGGTAGTCAATAGTTCTAGAGCAACTAGTGATAGGCTATACTACCATGCCACCAATTTTGCCATCACACCACAGAACTGCACCAGTATGTTCACAGTACAGTGGCATCACCCAGTTTTGCATCAAAACCAGAGCATGCAGGGTGCATGCATCTTCTCTTAAACTGTGCTTGCACTTCTGGGAAGCTTCCACAAGAGTGAACAAGCTTAAAAGAAGGCACATTCTCAGCACTCCCCCCCCTTTTTTAAAACTGTCTTTATCCTCAGTCTTTGCATGGCCAAGAAGGAGTGGGGCCTGCTGGCATCGGCCTTCTATCAAGACCACCTTAAATACAAATGGAAGCAAGTGTCTCAAACAAGATGCAGGCCAGTGGCTCTAACACCATCACTTTCTTTCTCCTGTACGATTTTTAATATCTTTGCCTAATGAAAAAGCCACTGAGGAGATTTTCAGACAGGCAAAAATCGCTCCTTGCCGCGCGAGCAGCCTCCCGAAACTGCTGCGCGGCAAGGGTCTTCTTCGGACGACGCTGTGCCTCTGGCGAAACCGTCCGTGTCACTTCCGTGAAGCTTGGGACGGCTCCGCGTCATATTTCAATCACGGAGGCTGCCCGTGATTGAAATATGACGCGGAGGCGTCCCAAGCTTCACGGAAGTGACACGGACGGTTTCGCCAGAGGCACAGCGTCGTCCGAAGAAGACCCTTGCCGCGCAGCAGTTTCGGGAGGCTGCTCGCGCGGCAAGGAGCGATTTTTGCCTGTCTGAAAATCTCCTGAGTTTCAAAAGCTATCGTGATGTATTTTGTCCTTTTTGTTCATCCTACTAAAGGTATCATTTCAAGTGTGTGTTTTGGATATACTGTTCTATTTTGCTGCATGGCCAATAGGGCTACCCCAAATACATTTTCTCTCTGTGCACACTTTTTGAAAGTGAAATGGAGTAGATTGGGGAGTTCCTACTAAAATGTTGGCAGCATGGCAGCAAAATGGGCAGTGGAAGCCCATTGCGCATGGCATGGGGGCCAGATGCTGCTTGCAGGCTGAATGTTGCCCACCACTGTTTTAAAGCCATCAACAGCTTTGCATCAAAATACCTGTGAATTCCCTTTCCTTATATAGGGCTCGTCTATAAGAGGCAATAAAATGTGGATTGATGTGCACCAATGCCAATTTGTAGCAGTTTTCATTTGTCTCCACATTTTTTTTTCCAAGATAGCAGGCATGCAAAACCATACACATTTGTTGTTCAAACAGGCATGCCTGCGAATCAAGATGGCGCAAGAGAGTGAATTACCTTTTATTGTCACCAGTTGCCGCTGCTGAACAATATTTTTTTAAAGCAAATCCAAGATGCAAAAGTGTGATCTTCTTCTTAGATAAACGACAAAAAAAAAAGGCTGTTTCATTGCTTCAGCATGTGATTGCTATGGCAAAAATCCAACATGGTGGTTCCAGGCACTTGCCTTGCCAGCAAACTCCACACCCTGCACATGTCCAAACAATCAGTTTTCCGCTCTTATCGGGAATGCACAGCAAAGTGAAATAGTTTTCCCAACAAGCAGGAATATGCATATCCTTTGGAGTTTTTAAAAAAATATATGGGAAAAGACGTGAAGGCTTTTCCCATAGAGTATTTGGAGTTTTTGGCCTCTCTCCTTCTGAATATGGCAAAATGATGTGGGATTCCATTGGGACAAAAGATATCTTCCTTGAATTCAATGACGAGTAGAAACAAGCTGTTTGCTTGTCTCTTAAGACTACCAGGAGAAGCTATTCTGTGTATATAGTATATTGTACATAATTGTCAGCTGTGGCTCCCTGACTACAGAATATTCTCCCTCAAGAAGGTGTAACTGAGGCTGTTACTGCAATCTTTTTGGTGTTTACTCAAAATCTTGTTATTCACCCAGGCATCTTACTTCACTGCTTTCATTTTTCTGGTTATTGTGTTTGCTTCCTTCCTGGATTATAACATGGTAGTGTGGAATTTACCATTTTTATTATAGTTGTATGATCATTTTTTAAAGATCATATTCTTGTGCAGGATGAAAGGCAATCTTAAAATACTGAAATCCACCGATCCATCAAAGAGAGGAAGAAAACCAAGAAAAGGTATCCAGGAATTCTTCACTGTCTGGTCATTGACTGTACAATGGAGGCTTGCTTACTTGAAGGTTTAACATTCCACAATTAACATTCTCACAAGTCAAGCAGCAGCTTGAAAGGAGATCTGTCAGCTAGTTATATTCTTGTTTGTCTTCCTCCACATGGCCACAGAAGAAATGGTATTAAAACCTGATACGCAAAAACTATTCCCAACAGAGATACGGCTGAACTCCTGGAATAACAATGTAACATAAACACAGTCAAGTACAGAAGTAGAACCGAATGGGAGCACCGACCTTTTCCCTTTGCTTTGCTTTAGTGCTGCTTTCCAAGTTAAAATCTGGCACAGGAAAACCTGTTACTAGCTAAGTTTACTGTCACAATGGGATAAAACGTAATATGCTCTGCTGGAATTTAGATATGAATTCCAGGCCAAGAGCTGTTCCCACGAGAGCCAACATACCTTACTTTGTCCTGGAGGCAGCTGTGGGTCAAATCAGCCCCGGCTGGAAGCTGGAGCAATTGACACAAAACAATTTTAGCTTACACTGATGGACAGATAGAAAGAGCTGTTTCTGAGCCAGCGTTAGCATATCTGCAGGTAAAAATTCTAACCCCATAGCTCAGGCTTCCCTATCTGGTGCCTTCTAGATGTTTTGTATAGTACCTCCTCAACTAATGCAGCCAGTGAAGCAGAATAATGGGAGGTGAAATCCAAAACACAGAGAGGGCACTGGTTTTGGGGAGGCCATGATGATACTCCTTCTGATGACCAAGCCACATAAATGTAGCTTAAAATCTGTTGAGTGAAGTAATAGAAAAGCACAATTGGCTGTAGTCACAGAAAGGTCCATATGTATGCTGAATGCCTCTTTAAGGGGCCTAGAATCATAGAGCTGGAAGGGACCACAAGGGCCATTTAGTCCAACCTTCTCTCATGCAGTAAGCAAACTAAACCCCTCCTGAGAGACAGCCATCCAACCTCTGTTTAAAGACCTCCAAGGAAGGAGAGTACACCACCCTCTGAGGCAGGCTATTCCAGTCTAGAACAGCACTTACTATCAGGTAGTTCATCCAGGCTGGGGGTTCTTGGAGCCGTAGCCAAAAAGTAACTTTTACAAACTGTGGTCCAGAGGCTTGTTTTACTGTCTTGCTCTAAAAAAGACTTATTTGGAGGGGATCCATTTGCATCACTTTTGTGTCTTTTTATCTTTTCTACCCGTTCTGTCATTTTATGTACAGTAGCACCCTCACATCCGCTGATTCGCCAACCGCGGATTCAATTATCCATGGTTGGGGAAGGGAGGGGGAGGAATCTTATCACGCTCATCCCTTCCCCTGGGAGGGCTCCTGGTCGCTGCGGTGGCAATTGCAGGGGCAAAGGGGGAAGGGAGGAGCAATCTAGTCCCTTTGCCCCTGTGATTGCCACTGGGGCAGGGCCATGGCGGGGGCAAAGGGGGGTGATCTAGCCTCCTCCCCTTCACCCTTCACCCCTGCAATCACTGCTGCAGCAGGGCTATGGTGGGGGCAAAGGGAAGGGAGGAGCAATTTCACCCCCTTCTCTCAGGATGGCTCCTGTCACCGCAGCGGGGCTATGGCAGGGGCGAAGGGTGAAGGGGAGGAGGCTAGATGGCCCCTGGGATGGCTTTTGTGATTATCTGCAGAATTTGCCATCCACAGAGGAGCCCGGAACCAATCCCCTGCAGATATGGGAGTGCTACTCTAATTATTTCTGGGTCCTCATCTTGGGTCTTTGCTTTGTTCTAGTATCTTTTACTCTGGTGCTAGGTTCATTTTCTAACTTGTTTGACTTCTGAAAATTTAATCAGAAGTTACACAGAACCCCAGCTTTTTAGATATTTCCAACCATTTAGTCATCCTTCCTAAATCAAACTAGCATCAGACCTACGCTTCCATAACTGACTGTTGTAGAGGCTGTTATTCTGTACCTGAATTTTGGTCTGTTGTGCCTTTCAAGCCTGTACTTGGAAGCAGGGGAAAGATAAACTTAGTTCAAGCTATTGTCTATATTTAAATCTGTATCAGTCCAAACAATGGAGGTTATCAAATGCTGGGGGATGCACCAAAAATCACATTCCCAACTGCATCAGAAGATCACTAAAAGAACAGAAAGGGCAACCTTACCAGATGCCCACGTCCTTCTGTCATTCTGCGGATGTAGTGCTGCTTTAGACAAGGCTTCCCTTTTGTATTAACAGGGAGAAACCACTAATAAAAAGGGACGTGTTACTGACACCCACACTACACCCCTTCCTGTTCTTCTAGCGATCTTCTGATGTGGTTTTTGCCATGTCTGATAATCTCCATTGTAACACAACGATGCAGTTTCTCCACCCTCTAATAGGAGTGACCCAATTCCAGCCAGTTCTTTTCCAATTAAGGCTAAACATTCACCTGGGAATCCTAAACACTTGTTTCCTCTTTCAAACATGGAGGAAGTTGACTTCCATGTTCTTGAGGCTCCACGCAGCTGCAATACTGCAATTGGCTCTCCATGTCAGTTGAACTATGTAATACACACATTAGTTCTACTCTCTTCTAGAAAGGTATGGTGTTTGTGCTGATATCTGTATTTATCATCTGGGGACTGAGAAGATGATATTAACACAGATTTTTTTTTTTAAAGAGACACTTGTCTAATTCTACAGATAGGTATCCTTCAACTTTTATTAACTTTTTCCGTGGGTAAGTGTAGCAAAGTACAAAAACTGAGTACAAAGTATCAAAAATTAAAGTGTGAATTGGCCCTCTGTCATGCACTGTTATATCCATTACAAAGGTCACCCTTTTGTTTGTAGTTCATCCAGATCGTGTTCATCCATCCTGTTCCTGGGCTCTGGAACTCCCTTTCCATAAAAGTTAGACACTTGCCCTGCTGTCCTGTTTTATCTGCTTTAATCTTTGTAAGCCACCTTGGGTTCCAGATATAAATAAATAACATCATCATCTTTGAAAACAGGAAAGTAGGAACTTGAATCTTCTGAAAGTAATGATCAATCCACGAGAATGCTCTCAAACTCCATCATACACTACAGTCACTAAACCACCTTTTTCTATAACAGCAAAGTTTTATAGCAACCATGATCCAATAAATGCACTGGCAGAGCACATGTCTTCACCATTATAGTTAGGAGTCGGAAGCTGTTTCCTCTTCTCCACTTTCTCTGTGATACCTAGGATGCTATCTATGACACAAGTCAGTGCACGGAAATAATAAAATCCATGAAGGCCTGAGCCAGAGTATGTAGGAATGTTAATGTTACCGAAACTAAATGACTTGACCTCTGCAGTGTCAATTAAGTAGATGTGGTCAGGAACTTTTCATGGAGTATAACAGCATGGGTAGATCACCAAAATGTCATACCCTCCAACATTTCACAGATGTAAACTCAAGACACATGTCTGAGCTACATCACAGTCCAGGGAAAAGGGTGTGGCCAGGCAACAAGAAAGCAAAAAGAAGAAGAAGAAGCTATTAATGAGGAAACACACACAAAAAACTATTATTTTAAGCAAAGAACCCCTGTATATACTTAGTTTAGAAAAGGCAAGATCTCACCCCCCCCTCTTCTCCTCTCTTTATCACTGAGTTAACTGAGTGCAAACTACTTCTGCATTTTGAATTTATTTTGCTACAAGTGAAGCAAGACCAGGATGAAGAGGGAAAGTGGAAGAAAAAAGGAGAAACCAGGACATTTTGAAAGCCAGCAGAGGATTAACCAGGGTTTTTCCTGCCAAACTGGGATGGTTGAAGGGTATGTAAACTGCTATATTCAACAATTGATAAAAGATTACTATCATTTATTCATGGCCTGTATAAAAACACAAGCCTTAGAGTCAGGTGGAACAACATGGACCATCTTACCAATATAATTCCTACAACCAAAGGTGGAAAGCAGGATTGTATCCTGGCACCACTACTGTTCAGTCTCTATATTAATTCAT
Source organism: Gambelia wislizenii (assembly GCA_030847615.1). NCBI lineage: Eukaryota > Metazoa > Chordata > Lepidosauria > Squamata > Crotaphytidae > Gambelia > Gambelia wislizenii. Next base: position 297,875,409 of record JAUMIR010000004.1, read on the forward strand.
TGGCTAATTCCTTAAAGGATAAATCTTTTCATTCTCCTCAGTTGGAGCACCATCCAATTTCAGTTCTTTATGCAGACGATGCTATACTGTTATCTTACATTGAGATAGGTCTAAGGAGATTATTAAGGGAACTGGCTATATACTGTTACACACACACACGTGCACGCATGCACGCGCACACACACACATGTTATTAAATATATGTCATGATTATTTAAGCCACATTAATGTTATACACATTACAAAAATCTATACATACTATACATTCACACAAATAATCACACAAAAATTTTAACTATTATGATTTTCTCCAAGAAGAAAAAAATCAGGCATAAATGACAAATAAATGGTGTCCTTATTGAGCAGGTTAACAGTTTTAAGTATTAGTTTTAAGTATAGAATTATAGAAATAATTCATAGAAATAATTCATAGAAATTGCAGACAAAATCAGTAGCAGCAAATGCCCAAAGGAGTATATTAGCATTACGTAGATTCTTTTATACTAAAGGTGGACAATTTATCAATACAAGTAGTTATCTCCATTGTATTATATGGCGCTCAAATATGTGCTTATAATAATTACAATATACTGTAGGTCATTTAAACTAAATTTATAAGAAGTATTTTAGCTGCTTCTATCACAGCTGTCTCTAACACAGCTCTTCGACTGGAGACAGGTCTAATTTCTATTGAGGTCCAGGCCTGGATCCTTATGAGTAACTATTAGGTGAAACGTATCTTTCTACCACGTGGACTGGCCCCACAGACGTTAGTAGACTCATATTACTCCTCTTGGATACAAGTGCTAACAAAAATTTATGCTTAAGTGGATTTTCTCAGAATGTTTTATTACAAGTAGGATATCTGAGGGCCAAATCAGCTTTGAGGCAGTGCATATGAGATATAGAATTGCAAAGACACTGGTGTCAAGTTAGAAGAATTTTGGTATTGGGTACAATGGAGGCATCTTTTGCTTGTCTTAAATATCTCACTGAATTAACTGTTCCAAAATTCAGATGCACCTTTACTGCAGCATGCTGTCATCAGCTGTATTGGAGGGTAAATTAAAAAAAAATCTCCATATGATAAGCATACTTGTCTCTGTACAAATGTAGATATAGAAACCCGTAGCAGCACTAAGGAGGATGCGAAGAGGCCAAACTGCATCAGGTGACACTGTTGGAGGGAGGGGTGACACTGGCCTTGGTAACACCACAGATAGAGACTCTGGTCCATGTTTTATTATACTGTCCATTTTACCAAGGTATCCGCTCTAATTTAATCGCCCTCATTTTACAAAATTTTCCAGGTAGATTGGAGAGATTTTACCTATTACTCCTGTTTGATGATTCAAATACACAAATGTTCACCAGGTTTTGTGCCTGGTGATGTTCACCAGGTTTTGTGCCTCTGCCCTTATTACCCATAGACAGATATTACGAGGTTTAATAAAATATAGGAATTTTAGATTCAGAATGATTAAAATGCTCATTTAAGAAATTCTAATTATGCTTACTGTTTAATTCCTGGGAATTAGTCATAATTGCATTCATCATACATTTGGTATATGTATGTTTTATTAATTTTAGCAGTAATTGTGTATATTATATTATATTATATTATATTATATTTTGGTCTATGACCGTAAATAAAATGACAATGATTCAAAGTATCTTACTAAACCTGAGGACTTTACCATATTTGCTATTACACTCTCAGTGTTTCTGGCCTCATTGTAAGGTATGGTAATAATCTCTGTGCTGAGCATGCAGGTTAAATATGTCATCATACAGAAATAAATATGTCATATCTTGCCATTCTACCAGTAAATCCAATTGTTCTCCTGCTTGTGAACAACCTTCTTCCATTTCCACCATGCTCAGCTGTCCACATGTTTGGTGATGCCTTAAATGTTCCCAATGTTGCTTGCTGCCCCGATACTTAGAAATGGCATTCCAGATGTCCTAAGCCAAGATCTTTTTTTTTTTTTTTGGTCCACAACTTCCGTAGCCTCATACCATCAGACTAGGTCTGATAGGAGCTGTAGACCAAAAACATCTGAAAGGACACAATTACAGCACTGGAGCCTGCTTCTCTTCCCACAAATCTTTTAAACCCATCTTCATCTGGAAAGACTTTCACTCAGCTATGAAATTCTCACCCCTTATGTAAATTCTGCATACATTTCACTGACTTGGTAGATGCAAAGTCCTCCCTTTTTATTGTCACTCACCTCAGTTCCCCATGCTGACAGTCATGTTGGGGCAGCAGACCCAGAGAATAACCTGATGGTGCAGAGGGAAGACTCAGGTGGAGGGAACTGTTACCAGGAATTAACCCAGCATGGAATACAGGAACAGAGCAGGATGGACACAGAGAATGTATCTATTATGGTAAATAGTTGTTTGGTACCACTGGGGCTTGTAGTTTGCAGAGGGACTTGGAATTCTTTGCTAGAGAATTCTAGTGGACTCTTCTGAACTACAGCACTAGAACTCATCACATTCCCAGCTCTCAGGGCCTGTATTCTCCAGTTCTCAGGGCAAAGGGAAGGAATTTCAGGGTAAGAGTTCTACCTTGAAAAATGTGTGCAGAAATATGTTGGGTGGGTTTTTTTTTTATTATTTGAATGACATACAACTGTGTTTGATGTCTAATATATCATGTTTAATGACATTACCATTTTCAAGAGCTGCTGCTTGCAACACCAGTAGGCCCATCTCCTGTGACATCACAAGGGGTTGTCCCTTGATTTAACCCAGATCTTTCAGTGATGGTCTTGAACTAGTAACCCTACTAGCAATGAGTATTCTTAGTACCTCACACAACTACAAATCCCATAATTCTGTAGGATAGAGCTATACCAGTTAAGTGGTATCAAACTATAGCTGTTTAGTACTGATGCACTCAGAGAGTGAGTTGAAGTAGAGTTCTTTAATAAGAGGTTTGCTTTATATAGCTTGGGGGGGAGCAATTTTGGCTGTTAAGGTATTTTGGCCTACAGCTCCAACAATTCCTTACCACTGGCCATACTGGGAGGAGCTGATGGCAGTTGTACATGGAAAACATCCGGAGGGATGAAGATCCCCACATACCTGATATAACTATTTCAACACTGGTCATAGACCATAGTTGCAGTATCAGCAGCTTTCCTTACTAGCAGCAGCAGAGGATAGCACTCTTATAAGTGCTGGGCAACTTGGAACTGCCATTTTAATACCCACAATGCCCATGTTTTAAAATGGTGGCTTCAAGCCCCCCCCCCCACAGTGATCATCAGTGAAACCAGGGCCCCACAGCTGTCCAAAGATGTCACTCATCTGCAGTTAGGACCAATTACGTTAAGAGAACTTGCAGAAAATAAAAACTAAGCAAATGTTACATAGGAAGAACTGAATAAAGAAATATCCTGTTTAAAAAATTAATGCAAACTGGCTGAAATGCAAAGTACTGTCATGAAGATTGGAAACAGACTGAGCCCCATAAACAAAGAGTAATGAATGATAAACAGCCAGGCATAGAGTTCATCAGGAAGTATCCAGAAGGATACCAGAGGGATCTGGGTTAGATCTGGTTTTATTTAGCATCTATATTAATGATCTGGAAGAGATGAATAAACAGCATGTTAACTCAGTTTATATTCATTGTAGCAGATTATAACAAATTGGAGGTGTTGCATAAAAAGAAAGAAAAGAAAAGACACCCTCTGCCCAACGTGTGTGTGTGTGTGTGTGTGTGTGTATACAATCAAGGAAATTTGAACGAAAATGTAACAAAATGTGAATGACGCTGTGCATCATTTACAAACATGGTAATCTGAAAAACCATCATTTGTTTGGTAAGAGTGGTTTGGAATATGTTGATGCCAAAACGCCCAAAACCTGCTATGATGGACAGCAAACTTGTTATGAAAGTCAGTATAAGACACATCTTGAGGCAAATAGCCAGTTGATGGATGAGGAATGCAGTGAATTGATGGATGGTGTACTTGGCTATGAACAGCAACAGAAGAGCAGGCTTGGGTGGTCATATTCTTCCTGTTGCTCTGCTAGTTCTGAGGCACTGGTGGAGAAGAACACCACCAAGATAGCATGCTACACGGCCCAATTCAGAGACAATCAAATCCTGGACACTGAGTTGTCTTGTGGCTACAACCATATGGAAAAGGTAATACATGTTGCTGAGGGGGTGGAGCTTCTTTGAGTTTGAAGTTTTTTTAAAAAAACTCTTGGGAGAGTGTGCTTGTTGCTGAGGGGGTGGAGCTTCTGTGAGTCACATCTGTGAGTCACTAGGGGGTGGAGCTGGGAGCCTAACTCAATAGAACGCCTTCCAGAGGCTTTCCAGGCAAGTTTCCTGCCAGGGAATTTTATCAACCAAGCAAAAGTACAACATAAGCAGCACTGATTACGCCAGACTTCTCAGCATGGACACTGAGGGAACTGCTGCAGTCACCTGCAACACTTGTGGGATGTTTGTCTTCTTGTCTACAGATGTGGGGAACTTCACATGCACCAAGTGCAAGTTGGTAACCCTCTTGGAGGAGAAAGTCCAGCAGCTGGAAACACGGGTAGCTACACTTCTCCATATTCGTGAGCAAGAGGTTTTCCTGGACAGAACAGAACAAACAGTCTTGGATGGGGACCACACAGAGGAAGTTGCTGCAGACGAGAGGGTCACTTCACATGCACAGGAGATAGACAGCTGGAGGAATGTCACACACAGAAGTCGAAAAACCAGGGATTGTTCTGGTAGCTTGTAGGTACAGAATCGATTTGAAGCTCTCTCCCTTATCAAGGACAATGAGGAAGAACAGCATGGACAGACTTCAGGGGCAGAGCAGGGGATCCTGAGAGTACCACTACAAGGAACAGCCACTGCTAAGCCTTGGCGGAGGCGTGTGGTGGGGGGGGGACTCCTTGCTGAGGGGTACAGAAGCAGTCATTTGTGGGTCTGACAAGATGTCTCGGGAGGTGTGTTGTCTCCCTGGGGCAAAGATCTGTGATGTGACAGAGAAGCTGACAAGACTGGTCAAGTCTACTGATCATTACCCCTTACTTTTTGTCCATGTGGGAACCAATGATACTGCAAGGCACAGCTTTCCGAAGATCAGAAGAGATTATGAGACTCTGGGGAGGAAGCTGAAAGAAATGGATGCACAGGTTGCCATCTCGTCTCTTCTGCCAGTTGAAGGGCATGGTCCAGGAAGGGAGAGGAAAATAGCCGATGTAAAAAACTGGCTCCATAGATGGATTCTTGGATCATGGGCTGCGGTTTCATGAGGGGGGACTTCTGGCAAGGGATGGGGTGCATCTCATGACAGTTGGCAGAAACGTTTTTGTCAACAGTCTCAAGAATTTGATCAGGAGGGCTTTAAACTGAGTCACATGGGGGAGGGAGGCAGTATTCTGGAAGGCAAAAGGGCTGGAGAAAATAATCACACTGTCATAGAGGGAACAAGGCAAACAGTGAAAGGACCCAACAGTGGGAGGCAAAAAAAAACTTGCACAGGCAGCAAGTAAAGGGAACACATGGTCTTAGATGTCTCTATACTAATGCGCAGAGCATGGGAAATAAGCAAGATGAACTTGAACTCCTAGCACAACAAAGCAAATATGATATAATAGGCATTACTGAAACCTGGTTGGATGAGTCTCATGATTGGAATGTAGGATTAGAGGAGTATAATATTTTTAAGAGAAACAGGCCAAACAGGAAAGGAGGAGGAATAGCATTATATATCAGGGATATTTACACAAGTGAAGAGATCCATGACGTCAATACTGGAAGCCAGGTGGAGATCATCTGGATAAAAATTAAAGGGGAGGGAAATAACAGGGATGTTATTGTGGGACTCTGCTACAGACCCCCAAGTCAGACAGAGAAATTGGATGATGCCTTTCTAGAATAGATGACCATACATGCAGAAACGAGAGATGTAATAGTGATGGGTGATTTCAACTATCCTGATACTTGCTGGAAATCTAACTCAAGCAAAACTTCAACATCTAGCAAATTCCTTACATGCCTGGAAGACAATTTCATTGTCCAAAAGGTGGTAAAGCAACAAGGGGGTCAGCTATTTTAGATCTGATCCTAACCAACAAGGATGACCTGGTTAATGGGGTGCAAGTGGTGGATCCTTAGGTGAGAGTGATCATGTTCTCCTGGAGTTTGTAATATAATGGAAAGGAAAAGCCAGGCATAGTCAGACATGCATTCTTGACTTTAGGAGAGCTGATTTCAATAAACTCAGAGAAATACTGGGGGTGATCCCATGGTCAGGAATACTAAAAGAGAAGAGACCTCAAGATGGATGGGACTTTCTCAAAAGGGAGATACTGAAGGCACAATTTCAAACAGAACCAATGAGGAAGAAAAATGAGAGGTGTCTCAAGAAACCAGGATGGATGACTAAAGAACTTACAACAGAGCTAAGTTTTAAACAGAACATGTATAGGAAATGGAAAAAGGGGGAGATCACCAAAGAAGAATTCAAACAGATAGCGAACACGTGTAGGAATAAAGTCAGAAAAGCTAAAGCACAGAATGAGCTCAGGCTTGCTAGAGAGGTTAAGAACAATAAAAAGGGTTTTTTGGGGTATGTCTGCAGCAAAAGGAGGAAGAAGGAAATTGTAGGGCCACTACGTGGAGAAGATGGCAAAATGCTAACAGGGGACAGAGTAAATGCAGAATTACTCAACATCTTCTTTGCCTCCTTCCTTTGCCTTCCTTTTCAGAAAAGGAAAAGGGTGATCAACCTGAGGATAAGGGAACAGAGGACACAATAGGGGAAATCCAGCACAGAATAAGCAAAGAGGTAGTACAGGAACACCTTCTTAATCTAAATGAATTTAAATCTCCAGGACCAGATGAACGACATCCAAGGGTATTAAAAGAGCTGGCAAATGTAATCTCAGTGCCATTGGCAATAATCTTTGAGAACTCCTAAAGAACTGGAGAAGTCCCAGCAGACTGGAGAAGGGCAAATGTTGTCCCCATCTTCAAAAAGGTGGGGGGGGGAGGATCCCAACAATTATCGTCCAGTTAGTCTGACATCAATACCTGGGAAGATTCTAGAGCAGATCATTAAACAGAGAGTCTGTGAACATTTAGAAGGCAATGCCATAATCACAAAAAGTCAACATGGGTTTCAGAGAAACAAGTCATGTCAGATTAATCTGATCTCCTTTTTTGATAAAATTACCAGCTTGATAGACGAAGGGAATGCTGTGGATATCGCATACCTTGATTTCAGTAAGGCCTTTGACAAGTTTCCCCATGACATTCTTGCAAACAAGCTTGTAAAATGTGGGCTAGACAAGTTAACTGTTAAGTGGGTTTGTAATTGGTTGACCGGCCAAAGGGTACCCAGCAGTGGCTCCTCTTTGTCTTGGAAAGATGTGACCAGTGGGGTGCCACAGGGTTCTGTCCTGGGCCCAGTGCTATTCAACATCTTTATCAATGACTTGGATGATGGAATTAGGGGCATACTTATCACATTTGCAGATGACACCAAATTAGGAGGAGTAGCTAATACCCTAGAGGACAGGATTAAAATTCAAAATGACCTGGATAGACTGGAGAGCTGGGCCAAAGCTAACAAAATGAAATTCAATACGGAGAAATGTAAGGTACTGCACTTAGGGCAGAAAAACGAAATGCATAGATACAGGATGGGGGAGACCTGGCTGAACAAGACTATGTGAGAAAATGATCGAGGAGTCCTAGTAGACCACAAGTTGAACATGAGTCAACAGTGTGATGCAGCAGCTAAAAAGGCCAATGAGATTTTGGGCTGCATCAATAGAAGTATAGTGTCTAGATCAAGGGAAGTAATAGTGCCACTCTATTCTGCCTTGGTCAGGCCTCACCTAGAATACTATGTCCAGTTCTGGGCACCACAATTCAAAAAGGATATTGACAAATTGGAATGTGTCCAGAGGAGGTTGACTAAAATGGTGAAAGGGCTGGAAACGATGCCTTATGAGGAAAGACTTAGGGAGCTGGGTATGTTTGCCCTGGAAAAAAGACAGCTAAGGGGTGATATGATAGCCCTGTTTAAGTATTTGAAGGGGTGTCACATTGAGGCTAGAGCAAGCTTGTTTTCTGCTGCTCCAGAGACTGGAACACAGAACAGTGGATGCAAACTCCAGGAACAGAGATTCCACGTCAACATTAGGAGGAACTTTTTTGACAGTAAGAGCTGTTCAGCAGTGGAACACGCTACCTCAGAGCGTGGTGGGGTCTCCTTCCTTGGAGGTCTTTAAACAGAGGCTGGATGGCCATCTGTCAGGGATGCTTTGATTGTGATTTCCTGCATGGCAGGGGGTTGGACTGGATGGCCCTCGTGGTCTCTTCCAACTCTGCAATTCTATGATTCTATGAACTCTGGGCCATACAGCCAACAAAGATTATCCCACAATCTTCACTCCCGCCCCTGTCCTGCAACAATCACCCTTCCCACCACACTTACCTCCTCTCCCATCAATGTGGCAGACCAGGAGAGAGTTCCGTTCACTTCCTCAATCGAAATTCCGCCCGTTCTCGCGAGAAGACAATAACGTGGGAAATTCAAAAAACCCACAAATACTCAAAAATAAGTTACAACAAACACAAAAACACAGTTTAAAATTTCCAAGTAAACTAGGGAAGTTTTTTAAAAAGTATGTAACTTAACTGGATGTCCCGATCTCACCTGGAAGTATTCTGGCAGGGACCGCCCACTGACACTGGGATTTCGCCAGCAGCAGGGGGCACTTTGTTGCACACTGGCAAGTCCCTAACAAAAATGGAGCAGGGGATCTATTGATAGCTTCTCCCTGTGAATAAAATACAGCGCCTGCAGAATGGCAGCAGAACGAGTGCATAACGATGGGGGATGACGTTGTCTGGTAAGGAAGCCCTTTTAATAATAATAATAATAATAATAATAATAATAATACAATTTATTTATACCCCGCCCCTCTGCTAAAAACAATTGGGGTGGCTTCCAACAATTAAAACATTATAATAATGACTAAAAACACCACCCACCCCCACCCTCCCCCAATCTCCTGGCATTGTTATAACGCCACTTTTGATGCACCTGATAATATCCTACAACAGTGATGGCGAACCTATGACACGCGTGTCAGCACTGACACGCGTAGCCATTTCTGTTGACACACGGTCGTAGGCCTCCTCCCCCCCGCCGCAACCTTATCATCCTCCCTAAAGTGGCAATCAGGGCTTCGAAGACCCGGTCGCCACTTTCCTCCACCACCCCTCCCTAAACTGGTGATTGGGGCTTCAAAGCCCTGGTTGCCACTTTCCTGCCTCTTCCCACCCTCCCCAAAGTGGGAATCCATGAATATGCAGAACCGTGAATGTAAAACCCGCGAGTGTGGAGGAACAACTGTAGTCGCAAATGTTTCATCCTCTTCTACTAGACACTCTGTGCCGGAGGTCTATAGGACAAAACAACAGAAGTCCGGCACAGAGTGTCTAGTTCTGGGACTTCCGGTTAAGCCGGGATTTTTGCCCTCACTTCCGTCGGCAGAGATAATGTTTTTTCCTCAAAGTGACACACCACCCGAGTTATGCTCAGTTTTTTGGCAAGTTTGACACACCAAGCTCAAAAGGTTGCCCATCACTGTCCTACAAATATGACAAACTCTGCTGAATCAGACCATAAGTTCAGTGGTCCCACCTCTTGCTTCCCACTGGGGACTCCAAGAATCCCACAAGTAGAATACAGTCAATAACCTTTGTCTGTTGTTGCTCTCCTGAGCTACTATTCATTGCCTCTAAACAGAGAGGCTCAAAATAGTTATCATATACAGTCCCTTCATATTCGCTGGGGTTTGGTTCCAGGACCCCCCATGGATACTAAAATCTGTGAATACTCAAGTCCCATTATATGCAATGGCATAGCAAAATGGTGTCCCTAATATAGGATGGCAAAATCAAGGTTTGCTTTTTGGATTATTATTTTTTAAAGAATATTTTCAAGCTGTGAATACTTAAATCCGTGGATACCAAATCTGTGGATACGGAGGGACAACTGTATATACTACTGTATACAAATGAAGGGCTACTAAGAAACAGGTGAACCCCAAGGATAATAGAAGTGGAAAAATCATCCACAGTGCTTCCCAGAACCATCACAACAATGAGCACAGAACACCAAGTGTCTGTGGATGGGGGAATGAAAAACTGAGGGAAATGGAATGGAGTATTCTAAAAGAGGGAATGGACAAACAGATGGACCCCTAAACCGAAGTGGACTTCACCAAGTAGAGAGCCAGTGTGGTCTAGTGGTTTGAGTATTGGACTAGGGCTCTGGGAGATCAGGGCCCAAATCCCCACTCAGCCATGGAAACCCACTGGGTAACCTTGGGCACATCACATTCTCTCCACAGCAGAGAAAGGCAATAGCAAACCCCCTCTGAGCAAATTTTGCCAAGAAAATCCCATGATAGGCTCATCTTAGGGTTGCCATAAGAAATGACTTGAAGGCACACAACAACTACTACTTCAAGTCCCACTAGTCATAACTAATAGCCCCTGAGTTTCCAAGCATAAAAACATTAGAAAACACATCACTGCCCTCATGCTGCAGTTACCTGTTGGCTCACATGTCACTTCCTCCATGCAGTTGCAGCTTTTGTTCCCTGCATGGTTTCAGCTGGATGAATGAGGTAGTTTTGCCTTGTTGTTACTACTGAGAGTTTCAAACAGGAGAGATATCTTTCCTGACTCCACACTGCACATTCAGTCTTTGGTGATGGTAGCATCAGTGGGTGACATGCCTATGCAAATGAACCAAAAAGGATCAAACTTCACAGACAAGACAATTATAATACCTTGTGGCCAGTGCCATTCAGTGGAGACAGTTCAGTTGGGAGTCCATTTGTGCTGCATAACCAAGTGGTCAGAAATCAAGTAAACATGTTGGTGTATGCAAAGTGCCAACCATAATAGGTATGCATACAAATAATAGCTACCATATGTATCAAGAGCAACAGACTCAGTAGAGACAACTGGAGCTTTCGCCATGAAAAAAGCAATGGTTGTAGCCCCAAGAGAGATCCAGACCAGGACAAGGGTGGGACAAAATGTTAAAGCCACTATCTCATATTCATGTGCTGATTGGGCAATTTAAAAAAAAAAATTAAAAGTTTTTATTAACATAAAAATAAACAAGTGTCCATTTGTTCTTTTATTACATGCATGGTACAAGCGAGCATGAATTGTTACAGATTGGGAATATATTTGATGCATTTTTGATGGGCAATTTTTAAAGCATGCAGTTATTAACAGCATCAGTAATGCCATGTCTCTTGTGGCCCTTGCAGTAAAGTCAAGAGAACAGGTTGGTATTTGCATTTTCAGAGGTCTCCATAAATACCCATACTAAGAGCAGATATTACATTATTGTTCTAGAAGCATAATATTTAATATTTTAAAATACTTTTAAATATTTCTAAAAATATGTACATGACTTCAATTCTCTGTTAAGTAATTGCAAAGTACACTTCCCCCTTCCTCCTCCTTTTTTTTTTTTTTGCACTATCTATCTGTCTGTCTATCTAGCTATCCAGCCACATATCATTCACCTCTATGTACAAATACTATGTATTTTCAGCTCTATGAAAAGAGAGTAAGGAGATCTGCTGCAGCTTTGTTTTCCAGATATGGGACCATGGGACCAGATTTACAGCTGCACAGAAGAGATAAGGAAGTAAGAAACAAATGAGAATCATTCTAATTTGATTGCTTTTTTAATAGAAATGCTGTATTTCAAAAATGGCCAGGCTGTTTCTTAAAGTAACAGCAGCCAAATAATCAAAACAATATGCAAACATCTAATGGCTTTTAAGGAGCCATGTTAATTAACATGCACCATTGCCATATGCCACAGTGTGAGTGAAACAATAAAACAACAGCTGCTTAGCAAGCAGGCCAGAAAACTACATGGGATTCCATTGTCTTCTTGGTAGCCATCCTTGTCGTGTAGTATTATGCAAAAATAGTACGGTCAGCATAAGAGGGGAGCTCCAAAAAAGCAATACAAGGGCTCCCTGAAACAACATCTCAGGCTCGGCCAAATTGATCACCAACAATGGTCCTCCCTGGCCTCATATCGGGAGGCATGGAGATGCACTATCCACAATGCTGCGGCCTTATTTGAGAACTCACGACGAACAAGTCTTGAAGAGAAACGACAACGCAGAAAGAATCACAACCCGGAAACATCACCCAAGGAGACCTTCTGCTGTGCTTTCTGCAACTGGATTTGTTTATCTCGGATTGGCCATTTTAGTCATCAGTCTGCTTGCAGAAAGCGCGGGATGAGTCCTTCCTGAATCTTCGTTTGTGAAGAAAAGCCAGAGAGAGAGAGAGAGAGAGAGAGAGAGAGATCCCAAGAGGTCAGTAGTTGCCTGTAGCCTGAATTCTACAGATTAATCCCAGCTAGGACAAAACCATTGACTCAATTGTCAAATGGTGAGTCAATGTGCAAGGTAAATCCCATTGATTCATTCTTTCTTTCTTTCTTTCTTTCTTTCTTTCTTTCTTTCTTTCTTTCCATCCATCTAATGCATTTATATCCTGCCTGTTCCTCAATACAGTGACTCAAGACAGCTTACCAAATATTAACACCAATACATATTAAACATACACAAAATGTCAGTTATATGTTTGCATCTGTGTGTGTGTGTGTTGTGTGTTATTTTTGAAAGCAATTAAGCAAATCTATAATATTAACACCATTTAAAAATCATTAAAAGACAGAATATACAAATCAACCAATCATGTTGAAGTCAGTTCCCAAAAGTCTGTCCGATGCAGGCTGGAACTAACAACAGGAGCCTTTCTTGATGGGTTCAGGCATTTTCATACTTTATGCAGAAAGCATTCCTATGAGGTAGCTGTACTCATAGAGGAGATAACCTCTGACCCAGGTGGCCAATTTACTGTTTTATGGCTGTTCTTCCTACAGCTACTCCAGGTTGCAAGGTGCTGTCCTGATGTCTTCCTTTGCTGGGAGAGTCCAGCTTCTGGATGGCTCCCATTCAGCCTGGAGGGGTGGTCATAAAACTGAGAATGGATTCACTGCTCCGAGAGCAATGACACCAATGGCCACTCCTGATTTGACTCAGCAAAACTGTACTGACAGGCCATACACTTATGATTTGCTGTTGGAGATGATGCCTGCCTTTTTGACATCTTGGTCCATCTCCTTCATGTGTGCCTTCCATGGGAGTAGTTTGGCTACCATCTTGTTAGTGACTGATGCATGCATAAGTGCATCTGACACATGTGTAAGTCCCTTTTTGGACAGAGCACAGAGGGACAGAGCAATACTCTTGCCATTGTGCTTCATCCAAAAAAACTCCCGTCCTTGTAGGGGCTCCTGCTGTTGACCCTTACTGGTGGGGAAGGGAGGGAGGGTGGAGGTGATTCAGACCATGAAGATCAAGTTGATCTGGGTTGTTGGGGGAAGAAAAGGTGGGTGCACTCCATTTGAGAACACACCCTCATTTCTCTCCCTCTCTACGAATGAGCTGAGACCAGCTGGTTCTCCATGGTCGGAATGGCCTCTCCCCTCTTTCTTCTTCTTACTGATAATCAATAGCAGCAGATGCTCTGAAAGCTGGTGGGTGGTGGGAGGACACAGAACTGTGCATGCAAAGCTGTGGTCTGATTGTGTTAGGAGATTTTCACACTACACTGTTATAGTGTTACTATTCCACTTTATTTGCTATGGCTGCCTCCTGTGGAATCCTGGGATTTGCAGTTTAGGGAGGGGCATTTACAACTGTCAGCCAGAGAGCTCTTAGGCCTCACTAAACTACAAACCCCAGAATTCCACAGGTGGAAGCCAGAGCAATTAAAGTGGAATAGTAACACTAAAACAGTGTAGTGTGAAAATCTCCTTACTGTGTGGGAGTTTCAGGGTTTCTAAGACTGCCTTACATGTACTTTGAATGTTCCTGTCTAGTATTGGACATCTTCTGTTGGACACGTCTCTTGTAAAAGTGCCAGATTTGGGGGATTTCCCCACATAATGTTGCCTGCAACTGTCAGGACTGGCCCTATGAATAAGACAGAGTCAGGCAGCTGCCACAGGCAGCAGATACTGAAAAGCTGGGAAGAGTGATTCAGTGCTGGAGGATAGTGCTTGAGGATAGTGCTGTGTGTGCCACACTGCCTTGGAACTAATGAGTTCCCCTGTTGCTCCTGGGTGCAGTAGAAGACACTCTCCCATCTCCGCAGTCAAAGTACAATTTAGCTGCCAGTCTGGTTGGTTTATGTGCATTGAATAGATGCAGTGTAGAACACCTGGCTGGAATGAGGACCAGGCCCATTGCCCTTTCTTTGCTGCACATTTCACAAAAGCATCTTGGCCCATCACTGATAGTTATGCTGTTGTGCCCTGCAATATATTCTTTTCAAATAGCCCTTGTACTTGAAAAGAGCAGGAGCAGTTCATGATAAAAATTGGACCTTATGCTTGAATTGAAAATGCAACAATTAAAAATGTATACAGTATATTTAGCTGGAATTAACTACTGTTATGGAAAATGATAACTTCTGAGAAGCTTTTTTGGGTGACTACTCACAGAATCCCGTGCAGCTCTTGCTCTGTGCAACATTGGGATTCAGGGAGCTGTAGTCCAAAACAAAACATTTTAAAAGTTTCCTTCCTGAGGAGCATGGCATACCATGACAAACTCACTCCATAAATGCAGACTTGCTCCTGAAAGCCACCTGGATTGAAAGTTAGGGAAGAAACAGAGTCAGCATTCTGTATCCATGGATTCCACCATGCACGGCTTCAAAATATCCCCCCCCAAAAAAAACCCCCAAGAAGCAAACCTTGATTTTGCCATTTTGTGTAAGAGACACCATTTTACTATGCCATTGTATATAATGTGATGAATGTTGTTGTCCTTGAGCAAGCAGGGATCACCAGCATTGAGGCCATGATATTGAGAACACAGCTGTGCTGGATAGGGCACATTTCTAGGATGGAGGACCAGCGCCTCCCCAAAATAGTACTCTACGGTGAACTCGCCACGGGTCAGCATAAGAGGGGTGCTCCAAAAAAGCGATACAAGGACTCCCTGAAACAACATCTCAGGCTTGGCAAAATTGATCACCAACAATGGTCCGCCATGGCCTCACATCGGGAGGCTTGGAGACGCACTATCCACAATGCTGCAGCCTTATTTGAGAACTCACGCCGAACAAGTCTTGAAGAGAAATGACAACGCAGAAAGAATCACAACCCAGAATCATCACCCAAGGAGACCTTCTGTTGTGCTTTCTGTGGCCGGACTTTATCTCGGATTGGCCTTCTCAGTCATCAGCGCGCTTGCAGAAAGTGCGGGATGAGTGCTTCCTGAATCTTTGTTTGCAAAGAAAAGCCAGAAAGCCAGAGAGAGATGTATATAATGGGGCTTGAATATACACAGATTTTGGTATCCATGGGGGTAATGGAACCAACGCCCAGTGGATATCAAGGGCCACTGTATCTGTTTTCAACAGTTTACAAATAAAGACTTAGCTATGTGCCTGTCTACAGAAATACAGCAGTTTGACACCACTTTATCCACCATTGTTCTATCCTAAAGAATCCTGGTATTTGTAGTTTGGTGAGACACAAGAGTTCTTTGATTGAAAAGGCTAAATATCTCACAAAACTACAAATACCGGGATCCCGTGGGATATAACTATGGTGGAAAAGTGGTGTCAAACTGCTGTATTTCTGCAGTGTAGACAGGTCCTATATCTTTCAGGTGGAATCTGTTAGAGATATCAGCACAAGCATTCTTTTCCTAACAATGGAGATGTAAAAAACTGTTCATCCAAAATAAATGATATTATTTTTGGCCTTACTCATAATGCACAGGCATTTGTGGAAAAGAGAGATGTTGAGACTGTGGGGTTAAATTATGACGGATGTGTTTGAAATGTGTCACAGTACTTTGTCCTTAGAGGCACTGTGTAATTTCTTTTTGTATGTAATTAGCAGTGATTACCTTGAATAATATTTTGGCACTCTGAGAACACAGAGGTTGAAATCCTCTTCAACACCAAGTGTAAAGTCCCAGGGGTGAAAGGTCCAAGTCCCGTGTCCTTCAGGTGAGGCACCTGCCACATCCTGATGGTAATTGTGGCCATTCCAGTGGTCATTGGGGGGTCATGATGTGGAGCTATGCATTTGCACTGGCCCAAATTGGGAAGCATTTACATGATGAGGCACTGGATAACTTCTTACTCAAGAGTTTATAAAATACAACTGCCCACACAACCAAGGGCACTTTCACACGGCACAGTTCTAGCACAATGATTGAACTTTAATCATCATGATTGCATCCTATGAACTTCTGGGATTTGTAGTTTGGTGAAGCATTAAAGCTCTCTGTCAGAGAATTCTACACCCCCCTTAAACTACTAATCTGATGGAATCATGACAACTAAAGTAGAATCACAATGCTATAACTGTATGGTGTGAAATGGTCCCAAGAGCTGCACTGGTGTAATGCCCCAACAGGATTCCATTCACATTAATTAATGTGCTCTCCTTTTCCTTCAGTTTGAAAAAGGCCAGGCAGATGGCAAATCACATGGGCATGAAGGGCAGGGCTTTTTAGTGGTGGCACCACAGCTTCAGGAAGCACACCTGTCCTGTCTTCTGCCCGCCTTCCAGCAGATCATGACAATCTGGCTTTACCACTGCATATACAGTTATGGCTTAGATGCTTTGTTAGCTGGGTTTTGAATTGAATTAACTTTTGTTGCCATTAGTATTATACAGTACTGTTTTATGCTTTTTAACTTTGTAAATCCCTTACAAAGGGGGCCCCTCGCAGATTCCAAGAACATGTTGGAGTAGTGAGATGGATAGATGGATAGACAGATGTTGCTCGGTGGTTAAAATGGTGGCACCAGCCTTCAAAAATGCCTTTTCCTCGAGTTTACTCATCTCCAGTTTTGTTACAGCTAAATGCCTATGTGCAAGGTGTTTACTGTTGCTAGCAGATGGAATTGTTGCTTGGAATGTTTAATTCATAGCAGGACGTGCAGCTCTCGCTCTGTGCAATCCAGCTCTCATCCAATGACGATGATATAAATAAACAAAGAAATATTCAGAGAAAAACAAATCACGTCCATCAAAATGCCTGATAAATTAGTTCAACAGTCTGGACTACAGACATATTCAATGAATCATCATCTTCACCCAGAGTAAATAAATTCAGATTAAGCCAAACTTGATTGAACCCTGCTGAAGTTTGGCACTGTGAACAGAATGGATCTGTCTGAAATCTCACATTAGGAACACATAATCTCATAAGATTTATGACTTGTTATTGCGCACCACATATGTTTCTAGGTTACTGTTTGCTGTGTTAAGAATGGGATGCTCAGAGTTTATAAAGGTTTCCTGATTGTTATGTGCTTTAAGCTCTTGAAAGGCATGTGTGCTTTGCTTAAGCTCACACACTCTCAGAGGTGAAAAGCAAACTTCAACTTTTGTCACATTCTTGATTCCTAATCTTTCCCTGTTTATATTCCCTACCCTTAATACACAAGACTATGGGATCTAGAGTCATGTAAACAGGTTTTGTAGCAGTGAAAACAAGCAGTTTTTGAATAGGATCCTTTGCACCTGACGTTTCTTGAAAATTTAAGAACTTGGGGTGCTTCCACATGAGCCTTTTATTGTTATAACTGTCTAGCTTCGTTGATGGAAAGGTACAGTGGGTTCAGTGGATTCATCATCCATTTGGAGACTTCCAGTGTTTTCCATTGCTTCTGCCATTTTTTTCTTGTATACACACACACACATATTAAGGGGGAAAAGACAAAAGAGCTGCTTAAAATATTTAGTTGAATTGTCAGCACTAGGAAACTTCTGTCTGGAATCACCTGATGAGTCCATTTTACAGCATCTATATTGATAAGGGGGGAAACTGCTTTGGGATTTGTATCACATAATGGTCTCTCTCATCAAATCCTTTTTGCTCCTAATATAACACTTCTCTTTCTCCCTTGCAAAAAGGACTAAAAATGCATTTTGTTGTGGTTCACATAAAAACTTTTTGCAAACAGCCTGAGCCAAACAATACACTTTTTGCCCCCAAATCTAGAGCACTAGTGAAACTTTTTAGTGGTTTTTAATTAATGTTTAAAATGTATCTACTGATGCAATGCTGTCCTTTTTTTAAGCTTAATTTTCCCTGCTAGAAAAATTTACTAGACCAGAAACACCCAGAAATTTACTAGACCAGAAATATTACACCAAAAGAGGGCCCTGGGGCTGAACAGAGACAGTGTCATAAGTATATTCCTACTATCCATGCACTTTTTTGTACCCTCCCCAGGTTACTTGTGATGTTTTAATTGTGTTTTTGTGCTCGGTGTCACTTTTAGTGTTTTATTTTAGTATTTTATTTTTCTTTGTAAGTTTGAATTTCCTGTGTTCTTGTCTTCTTGTGAGAACCTGCGGGATTTCACTCCAGGAAGCGAGCGGAGCTCCGTTAGAGCTCCATTCACTCCTGGGCTGTCCTTTTGATGCTGCGAAAGGTAGATGCGAAAAGTTGTGTTGTTCTGCCGGGACAGGGATGGGACAGGGGCAGGAGAAGAGACTGTGGGACAGGAACACTTTTTTCATTCCTGTCTGATAATCTCCCTCGTGACAGCCCGTGATAATGTCATTGAGCATTGTGTATTAAATACCAACCACAGTTGCTCATAGCTTGTCATTCACACACAGGGAGGGAGGGAGGGAGGGAGGGAGGGATGTTTTTTATTTGGAAATTAAGACAGAAATCTTAGCTAAAGGTGCTGTTCCCAGATTATTTTAACTACATTTTAATGATAATCTGTGTTTTAGCTATATAGTATCTGTTCAAATTTGTTAACTGCCTTGAGTTCCAGCTTTGAGAGGGAAAAGCAGGACATAAGTAAAATATGGTGGTGGTGGTGGTGGTGGTGGAATATTCTAGTGTTGGTATGATGTGGGGGAGGGGTTGCCAGACTACAGCTTGGTGAGATACCTTGTCTATTTAAACGGACTGATGTATTAGAAGGCCATGAGCCAGCATGGTATAGTAGTTTGAGTGTTGGACTAAGACTCCAGGGGCTCAGTTACATGGCAGTTTTTATTGCGATACTTTGCGCTTTAGTGCATTTTCGCACCAGTGCCGCATACTTTACATGATTTACTGTGAAAATGGTTGATCAGGTTAGTTTTCAGCTTTGTAGTTCACACAAGAACATGATCACAGCAGGACGAGGGGGCAAATGCCTGGTGGAGCAGATAAGATGCTGGGAAGCACAGAGAAGGGCAGGGAGGGAGGGAAGGAGGGAGCCTTTCAGCCACAGAGGAGCCTAGGAGGAAGGAGGGATGGTCTTGGGAGGGGATGACACACATATACACACACAAGAGAGTGAATGCTGGGTGGAGCAGATAAGAGGCTGGGAAGCACAGAGAAGGGCAGGGAGGGAGGGAAGGAGGCAACCTTTCAGCCACGGAGGAGCCCAGGAGGATGGAGGGATGGTCTTGGGTGGGATGACACACACACACACACACACACACACACACACACACACAAACATGATCACAGAAGGCTCCCCCCACTGCCCACTCTGCAGTCAGCCCAATCAATCACGGCTCAGCTCTGCTGGGGCAGTTTCGGGAAGATTGCTGGTAGTTCACACTGAATTTTTCGAAATGGTAGTTCACACAATCAATAGTGTGCTAAGTTGCACAACTTTTTTTAAAAGTTGGGAAAAGTTGTGAAAGCCTGTATTACACTATTTTTGTGTTTTTTAGCTTCCCCCCCCCTTCTGAATGAGGCGTCTTTGTGGCACGATGTGTGGGAACTATTAGGAATCTTAGCGATTTCTTCACAGACTTATTTTGTCATGTAACTGAGCCCCAGGAAACCAGGATTTGAATCCTGGGTGACCTTTAGCAAGTCATACTCTTAGCCTCAGAGGAAGGCAAAGACAAAACCCCTCTGGAAAATCTTGCCAAGAAAACCCCTTGATGAGTTTGCCTTAGGGTTGCCATAAGTCAGAAACAACTTGAAGACATACAACTGCAACAACTAGAAGGTGAGAAAACCAAGGCTTTACCCACATATTCCTGCCTTCCATGCTGTTACTTGTTCCTCTTCTGCTATAATAATCATCAGTGTGTCTCTGGGTTTGAAGCACAGCAGGCAAGAAAAGGGTCGTAGATAGCAGGACCTGGCAAAAGAAATCACAGCTGCCTTGTCTCCACTGAGGTAAACCTCCTGTTGCACAGGAACCCAGGGGGCTAACATTCTCTATAAAAAGAAATGAAAATTGCAACTGTAATATCACAGTTATGTAACAAACACAATAAAATCAACAATACAAGGAATCATCAAAACCAATAAAACTCTTGCTTTATGCTCTCAAAGCTTGTACAAACAAACATCAGTTTGAACAGATGCTTAAATGACAACAGCTTGAGGGAGGTAGTTCCATAACAGAGATGACACCACCAAGATGATGCTACTATAAGGTACCCCAGTCTTAGTGACTGGTTTTAAACACCAGGTGCATAAGTGCCTGGAAAGGTGTCCCTTTAAGTTGCTTTAAAGTCTTTTGTATTTGAGTCCTGAACCATTTAGGCCTCTTTGCACTAGTAACAGCACCTTGGATGGGTCCAGAGGCTCACTGGCAGCCAGCACAGAGATTTCTGAAACTGTGGCTTCCTTTGAGAGCCTACGGTGATTGGTTTTTCTCACCAGGTGCAGCCTTCAGATTGTCTTCAAGGAAAGCCCCACACAGAACACTCTGCAATGGTCCAAGTGGGTAGTTATCAGACTATAGACTTCTGTGACCATGTTATATCACTCTAGGAACAGATATAGGTTTGGCTTCAAAATGCATTGAAGAGAAAGAATTAAGAACTAAAGAATTAAGGAAACTCACTTTTGAGGAATAGTATTTCAAAAAAAGTAACTTTTCCAAGCTCTGTGGTAAAATAAATAGCCTTTAATGTGTATTTACTTTCATGGAGTCTTCTTATGAAGTGTGTTTTATGGAGTGCTTTATTTTTAACTTTTATGTGTAATGACTTTATACTGTTTATAATCTATCGTTTTAATGGGATGATTTTAATTGTATTTTTAAACATTCTTGTTTTTTAGCTGATTTTTTTAGCCCCCTTGGGTCTCTCTCCAAGAAAAAGGCAGCATATAAATGAAATAAATGTATCAATAAATACTTGGCTGTGAGCACTTCTCACCATTGGATGCCAGTCGGCCCTTCAGTGATAATTCTGAATGGAGGGATATTCCCAGACTACAAGATAGCTGTCTTTAGCTGTCTGAAGGATGTCATATTGAAGAGAGAGCTAGTTTGTTTTCCGCTGCCCCAGAGACTAGAACACAAACCAGTGAATTCAAATTACAAGAGATTCCACCTGAACTTTAGGGAGAACTTTTTTACTGTCAGAGCTATTCAACAGTGGAACAGACTGCCTCAAGGGGTGGTGGACGCTCGCTTTTTGGGGGTCTTTAAGCAGAGGTTGGATGAGCATCTTTTAGGAGTGTTGTAATTGTGTATTCCTTCGTGGTGGGAACCATGTGGCCCTCCAGATGTTTTTGATCTGCAGTTCCCAGCATGCTTCACCATGAAATGTGCTGGCTGGGGCTGCTGGGATTTGCACTCTCACAACATTCGGAGGGCCAGTTGAGTCCCATCCCTGTATTAACGAACATTGTATAAAAATAATACATCACATGCCTTTGAAGCAAAGTAACTATTGCATCAGAAATGCTTCTGCTGAAATAGGACATAACTTCTGCACCTGGCCAGCTTGTGGGAGTCACAAATAATGCGGTGCAGACAGCAATAGACCATCATGTTAACCTCCTTATAGGCCTTATTTATGTTACCGCAACAACCTTCCCCTTGAAGGCATGCACTGAGGCCAAGCTAATTGATATTTATAAAGCTCTTTGGAGATCTTGAGCCAGGAGCCGCTAGCATTTTTGATTTGCTTTAGGACCACCTGCATAGAAAAAGGATGCATTCATTTGAACGCTGCCTGGCTTGATGCAGCCGCCAATCTGATATCAGCCGGGGAAATTCACAGAACAGATGCGGCTGTCACATTTAATTTCTGTTTCTCTAAAAACACAGAGGACAAGGAACTGGTTGAGGTGGAGCAAAGGAAAAAAACTTAAAATAAATAGAAACATATTGAACATGAGAGCAAGATGACGAGCCATTGTTTCGCTCTTGCTGTTCATGAAGGTACCATCCCTGTTAAGAGAGAATGACTCATTCCTCCCACGGGAAAAAAAAAAGACCTGGATTTAGCTCTCTCCTCATCTTCTTCCTTTTCCTTTTCAGTATGTGCAGTGAACAGCAGTAGGATGTCTTGTCTTCATCTATCACATGTAGGTTTGCATTTTGAAGCTGTACTATGGAATGAACAAATATAACATGTTCTCTATTTGCTTGAACAAAACAATTTCCAGGTATTTTTTTAACACGCACCCACAGACACACACATATATCTTTTATATCTCCTTTAACTTTAGCCTTGATGCGTGGAGCAAATTATGATTTCCATAATTATCAGACTGCATTCTTGAAACAAAAAGAAAAACCTTTTGTCTTTTGAAACTACAATATATCTTATTAGCTACATAATTATGGACATGCATACATAGGCCAGAATCTGTGTTGGTGGCTTACAAATGTGTAAGTTTGAAAGGTATGTAGTCATGTGGGTTAAGACTATGCAAGTGTCATATCAATTGCCCCCAGTAAAATAATAATTAGATGCTCTCTCAACATCTGACTATATTAGATATGGTGCATTAAGGAAACTACATTGCAGCGATGAGAAACAATTGCTTTGTTCTAGACTGCAATACAGGATCACTGTTTGAAGTTGTCTTCACAGTAAGTTAACATTTCTATAGCAACTGCATGCTTGCATCTGCCTGATACATTCTCTTTTCCCCCAGAGAAAGCATAAGGGGAATTACAGCAGCAAGGGTCACCAGTTATTCTTAAAGATGTGTTTGAACCAACAGAATTTCTGTTGGTTGAAACACTGTTATTTCAATTACTGTTGTTTCAAACACAGGCCAGGATCCCATATCACCACAGCATAGGATAGATAACCACTAGTGGAGTTATGTTCCACTTGCATTATGCAGTCCCTATGCTGGATACCACCATAACATAACATACGTGGATCACTGCTAAATGCTATATGGCTGACATCTCTTGGGCAATTTCAATGTACATACGGACATGTTCTGGGCTCTGCAGAGGGGTTCAGGCCCCAATGTGGAATGAGCAAGGCCAACTGAAGATCATGTACACCCCATTCGAAGTGCATTGACGTATGTTCCTCATGCAGACTTCTAATAGGATGCTGGCCACATACTCCAAGGATTGGTTTATTTATTGCACAGCCTACAAGCTTTTCCCAACCTGGTACACTCCAGACAGTGCTGGTCATAGAGAAGAACATATGAAGAGCTGTGCTCAGTCATGTTGAAGGCCCTTCTAGACCAGCATTTGTTTCTGATGCTTCCCCTTCATTTCCCCAGCAGGTGACATATCATGGATACAGACTGCCTCTGATACTGGAGTTGATATATGAAGTCTGTCTATTAAATAATGAGACTGTGTTATTTCAGACCAATCAGGGAGAACTGATTGTGAATGCTTGAGTGGTGACCTTGAACATGTCTGAACCTGCATGACAAACATCAACATGCTCAGCTGTTCAGTTCTTTGTCAGTCGTCATTTAAAGCAGCTGTGTTGTCTGTTATGTGCTGGGAAAATGTTAACTTTAAAAGTCGAGCAATGTGACATTCTGCAACAACTGGAGGCGAACCCAAACCTTTTTCAACAAATCATCACTCGTGATGAAACCTGGATCTTCCTGTATGATCCTGAGACAAAACAACAGTCAATACACTGGAAAATACCATCATCACCAAGAATGCAAAAAAGCACATTAAAGCAAGTCCACATTCAAAGCCATGCTCATTGGGTTTTTTTTTTTTTTACATCAAGGGCATAATTTTGGCAGAATGAGTTCCAGAAGGGAGAACAGTGAACCAGCATTATTATAAGGAAGTTTTGACAAAGCTGAGAGAAAGACTCAGGGGAAAAAAGGCCAGAACTGCGGGAAAATGTTTCATTCTTTATCAAGAAAACATGCCTACTTACACAGCACTTTCTGTGAAGCAGTTTTTGGCCAATAAACGCATTACTATACTTGAACATCCTCCATATTCACCAGATTTGGCACCATGCAACTTTTTTCTCTTCCCTAAAATGAAATCGGTGCTTAAAGGAACACATTTTGAGTCAATTGATGCAGTGAAGAAGAAAATGGCAAATGTGTTGACACAGCTGACAGAAACTGATCTGCTCCACACCTTCGACCAGTGGAAAACAAAACTGCATCAGTGTGTAAGTGTGAATGGGGAGTAAATTGAAGGGGACAAGCATTCAAATTGTAATACATATAAATAAAGATGGGTTATTGCATCAGTCTCATTATTTAATAGACAGACCTTGTAGTCACTGCTGGCCCTAACCTCAGGCTTCTCAACCCTGCACCCCACCCTACCTCGTAGCTGTGGTGAATTTCTTTAATCCACAGTGACCCTGTAAATGCCACACACACCAGGGCTTGTCCGATTGCATCAGAGTAAAAAGGCAGCCCTAAACTGATGACGTGCCCTATGTGTTGTACTATTTCCGGCCACATGGCAGGGCTGCTGCAGTGTTGTCTTTTTTTTCCTGTTTGCTCATGCATGTGAAAAAATGAATACACATGGTCCCAGAGTACTATATTACTGGATAAACAGAGATATGCTTATCCAAATATATGCACAATCAAAAAAAATTAAAGAAAAATTTAAAAAGTGTCAGAACAGAGTCCTGTCCACTGAAAGCCCTGCCCCGGCTTTGCTCCAAAGCCAATCCTTGGCCACTACACAGCCAAAAACCAGTGTTTCCTCCTCAAATGTGGCACAAACTGTGAATCTTACAGACCCAGTGAAAATGCACACCATTGAAAACATTGTGTGTCAACAGTGCCACGAAAATGGGGTCAGTACAAGTTTTATTGCCTGTGTAGACAAGCCCCTCTTTGGATTTGCCTATCACCCTTTTAAAGCCATCCAGGCTGGCAACCATAATTAGATCTTGTGTCAGAGAGTTCTACCATTTAATACTAAGTGCTGTTTGAAGTACAGTTGTCCCTCCACATTCATGGATTTGGCATTCACAGTTTTAAGTATTCATGGCTTGAAACTATTCTTAAAAAAACCCAAAAAAACCAAAAAGCAAACCTTGATTTTGCCATCTTATATAAGGGACACCATTTTGCTATGCCATTGCATATCATGGGACTTGAGTATTCACGGATTTGGGTATTCACGGGGAGTCCTGGAACCAAACCCCAGCAAATGTGAAGGGACAACTGTACTTTCTTTCATCTGTCCTGAATGTCCTACTATTCAGCTTCATTGGATTGATTCTAGTATTGTGAATATTGCCCACTTTCTCCACGTCACGAATAACTGTATACATCTGCATGTGTCTCTTTAGTCACTTATTTTCTAAACAAAACAACTCTCAGACATAACCTTTCCTCATAAAGGATGCTGTTAATCCCTTGATAATTCAGGTTGCCCTTTCTGCACTTTTTCCACTTCAACAATATCCTTTTCCAGGTGCTATGACTTGTACATGGTATTTCAGATGTTGTCACACCATCGATTTGTATAAAGGAAGGATAGTCATAGAAGTTTTATTTTCAGTTCCTTTTCTAATGATGCCCAACATGAATCAACATTTCCATCAGACTCTCTACTACACCTCTAAGATTCCTTTCTGGTGTTGGTGTAGGATCTTAGCCACTGTTTGTTTGTATTCCAATGGCTACCTCTTTGCAAACTGCTACATAGAGGTATATTGCACCTACTTTGTCATGTGTGGTCATTAATATAGAGAGGATCACCCAACCTGGCACATTCCAGATGCACTGAACTGCAGTTTCTTTCCCCTCCAGGCAGCATTTTTACCTACCCTGACAGCCCCCATCTTGCTATATCACATAATCTGACTTGATGTGGCCTTCCACATGGTTAGCAGGTAAACCAGGGACCCCCAGATACCAAGGCTGGAGTCATGTATAACTTAGGGAGGAGCCTACCCAGGTCAGAGTTAACACATGGAGATGAGTCATCCACTAATCCA
Organism: Gambelia wislizenii; assembly: GCA_030847615.1. Lineage (NCBI taxonomy): Eukaryota > Metazoa > Chordata > Lepidosauria > Squamata > Crotaphytidae > Gambelia > Gambelia wislizenii. The sequence goes on from JAUMIR010000004.1 coordinate 297,901,688, forward strand.
CTCAATGATAGCAGAGTCTTCAATGGTTGCAAAATGAGCTTTTCTTCTTTTCTTCCTCCCCAACAATAGAAGTTGCCTGCTCCTATTCAATTCCAAATACATCACCCATTAATTATAGTTAATTCTTCCAGAGAACCCTTTGTTTAGTCCTGGGAAACTCCAAGAAACATTTTATTCTACTCTAAATCCCATCCCTTCAGGGGAATTATAACATATAAATACCACCATAAAACACCACCAAAGTGTGCATGAATCCCCATCTTTCTGATTCCACATCAATTTGTATCACCATAATGCCTTCCAGACCTCGCCTCTGCCAGTTTACTTCATGATCTCAGCTCTACAGGATGGGTATAGTATAACTCACAATCCCCTTACTCTATTCTTCTACACAAATATTTCCTACTATCTTTGATAGCCTTGTGTGATTGCCTGAAGTCTGAGTGTTTGCATAATGCTGTTACTATTAATTTCTAATAAAGATCATTTAATTGTATGTTTTGGCTTGGAGTCTCCTCCATTACTACTGGTATACATAGGTCAATGTCCTATGTAGACATAAGTCCTTGAGCAAGCAGGGACCACCAGCATTGAGGCCATGATATTGAGAACACAGGTGCACTGGGCAGGGCACGTTTCTAGGATGGAGGACCATCGCCTCCCAAAAATAGTACTCTACGGTGAACTCGCCATGGGTCAGCATAAGAGGGGCACTCCAAAAAAGCGATACAAGCACTCCTTGAAACAACATCTCAAGCTCGGCCAAATTGATCACCAACAATAGTCTGCCCTGGCCTCACATCAGGAGGCATGGAGACGCAGTATCCACAATGCTGCAGCCTTATTTGAGAACTCACGACGAACAAGTCTTGAAGAGAAACGACAACGCAGAAAGAATCACAACCCGGAAACATCACCCAAGGAAACCTACTGCTGTGCTTTCTGCAACCGGAAAGTCTATCTTGGATTGGCCTTTTTTAGTCATCAGCGTGCTTGCAGAAAGCGCGGAATGAGTCCTTCCTAAATCTTCATTTGCGAAGAAAAGCCAGAGAGAGAGAGACAGGTCAAAAGATCCTGCCCTTACCTGGCCTCTCACTACCATTTTGAGCTAATTAAATATTCCCCTTATTAATATTTGGACACCAGTCAGATCCTCACAGACACCACACAATTCAGGTAACAGCCTGGTCAATTGTCACACTGGTTGTGGCAAAGAAGCTCATGGTCCAACACATCTGGAGAGGACAATGTAGGAAAGGCTGGTTTGCACTCACACTCCCACTTGCACTTTTGGCCCTCTCTAAATGGTACTCCTTGCCACTACAGCTTCTAACCACATGGTCTATTTGGGTTTAGGTTGGCTGACTTCAGCACAGTGTAAGGACACTGTAAATTCATCTTGTTCTGTGGTAAGGAACCAGAATCAGCAGCAACACAAACTGCAGTTGCTTCACCTATTGACATCAAAAATATTTTATGACATGATTCTCTGTCGTAGGGATAGTTTGGCTGGGATGCTCTCCATCACCATTCTTTCTGCTTTTTTCCATCTCTAGCTAGAAATATCTCACTTTAGACTGAAATAGATTGAAACTAGAAAATAAAATTGTCACCTTCCCAGTAGGCAATTAAGGCATTTCTAGGTAAAGACAAAGTCCCTTCTGATATTTAACACTCTTCTGAATTTAGAAACCAATGCACATGTCACAAATATGAAGAGAAATGAGAAGTCAGCTCAGCTATTCTAGGGGAAGAAAAGGGTGTGAATTAGCTTGGGTGTTGTTTTTTTTTCACAGTTACAGAGAACAACTTGCATGTCCTAGTCCTCCCACAACAGACTCAACTGCATCTTTTGTTTCAGAAGTCTGTTTTAAGCACACAATTGCAAAAGAAAAATCCACCATGGAATCTTTGATTAGGTCACATCTAGACTTAGTCATGCTTACCCAAGATCCTTTGAAACCAATGAGAATTAATTCAGCTATGGCCAATTTAGGTTTGATTTATTTCAATGCCCCCCCCCCCATGAGCGACCCTAAATCTGGTACCAGTCTATTGTTTATAAGCTTCCTCTGGACAGGAGCCTACCTTCTTTACTTAGGAAATATTATGTATCAACATGTATGCTGCTGTGTAAAATGCATAAAATATATTGTCATCATCATCATTGTTAATCATAATTTAATCCTTTGCTGGTATTATGTGCCTTCAAGCCATTCATTGGGTTTTCTTGGCAAGATTCATTCAGAGACGGTTTGCCATTGCTTTCCTCTAAGAAAGAGGAAGCATGACTTGCCCCAAAGTCACCCAATGGATATCCATGGCTGAACAGGGTTTTGAACTCTGATCTCCTGGAATCCTAGCCCAACCTTCAATCCACACTTTTGTTTTGTCACACTGTGTGTATGTGCACACGTGTGTCTTCAAGTTGCCTGTCAAATTATGGCAACCCCATAAATTTCATAGGGCTTTCTTATGCAAAGAATACTCAGAGGTGGTTTTGTCAGTTCTTTCCCCTGAAATATAACCGACAGCACCTGGTATTCATTGGTGGCCTCCCATCCAAGGACTAACCAGAACTGACCCTGCTTGGCTTGCAAGATCAGATGGGATTTGGTGCATTTAGGGTATTTAGGCCACTACATGGGCTCTAATATGATCCTACCCCATTATATTTTCTAAGTGAAATTATTGTTGTTGTTAACTGCCGTCTCGTTCAACTTCAACTTATGGTGACCCTGGGGTTGTCTAGACAGTGAAAAAACTCCTCATAGAATGCAAGGAGGATGCCTTTTGTCTTAATGGGATCCTGCAGTGATTTGATGCATTGTGAAGGAGGGCCCCCCAAAACTCCAAATACTCCATGGGAAAAGACTTCACAGCTTTTCTCATATTTTTAAAAAGCTCCTCAGGAAATACACATTCCTACTCATTTGAACACCAATGTGATTTGTTGTGCAGTACTGAGGGGGAAATATTCTTCATCTGATTGGTTGGATGTGCGCAGGCATGGCATGCTTTTAAGTGCCTGGAAGCGCTAGCTATCATGCACTTTGGTAAACTTTTATTTCTTAAACTGTACTGTCAAAAGCTAACATGGCCACAAATCAAGATGGCAGCCATGTTGTTTTGCAGGGGGGGGGGCGAAGAAGGCGAGGGCCGTGCAGTGCCCAGAGATGACAAGGAGGGCCACCACCACAAGGAAGAGGAGGAGAGCCACTTGCCCTTCATCCATCCTGGTGGCGTCAGCCTCTGATTCTGGCTACAAAGGGATGGTAGGAGCCACCTGGCCAGCTGCTTGGAGAAGGAAGAGGGAGATGGCTCTTTGACACTCTGGCAGAAGGTGAGATGAAGTGGCAAAGAACCAGCCCCTCTTCCTTCTCTGAGCAGCTGGCCAGGAACTCCTACCATCCCTTTGCAGCCAGAATCGGAGGCCACCTCTGCTGCCGCCACCAATGTGAGTCAAGGAAAGGTGGCTTTCCTTCTTTTCCTCACAGTGGCCACCCTCCTTGTCATCTCTGGGTGCAGCACTGCTGGGTTCCCTTCGCCTTCCTCACCCCCCATGCAAAACTGACACCACTTCATTGGTGGCCACATGAACATTACGGAGGAGAGCTTCACATTTTTTTGTTGTTTTTTTTGCCAAAGCACCATGGAAACAAAGGAAAGCTGCTGTGAATTGCCTATATTGTGCAGGTATGTGCATTATTTCCTCCTGTACAGACAAGCCCCTCGTCTTCTTCTGATTTCTTGATTGGAGTCTCCATTTTCATTAAGGACCGAGCCAATGTATGGGTATCTTGAACCATTTCAATGTCTTCATTGTCTGCTTTAAAGTTATGTAAACCTTCTGTGATTATTATTTTTGTTTTCTTAATGTTCAACTGTAAACCTGCCTTTGCACTTTCTGCCTTGACTTTCTTCAGTAATCGTTCCAAGTCTTTGCTATTTTCTTCTAGTAGTATGGTCTCATCTGCATACCTTAAATTGTTTATGTTCCTTCCTCCAGTTTTCACACCTCCTTATTCTGAGTCTAATCCTGCTTTACATATGTTATGTTCAGGATACAAATTAAACAGGGTGATAAAATGCAGCCTTGCCCAACCCCCTTGTCTATTGGAAACCATTCCGTTTCTCCATATTCTGGCCTCTTGTGCTGAGTATAGATTATGCATCAGAACAATCAAATGTTGTGGCACACCCACTTCTTTAAAAGCAATCCAAATTTTTTCATGATCTACACAATCAGAGCTTTGCTATAATCTATAAAGCACAGGTTGATTTTCTTTTGAAATTCTTTGGTACACTTCATTAAGCCAATGTATGTTTGCAATATGATCCCTAGTGCCTCTTCCTTTCCTGAATAAAGTTTGGCCAACTTGTATTTCTCACTCCGTAGATGGTAAAATCTTTGAGGTTGTCTAAACGATGAAGATACTCCTCACATAATTCAAGGAGAATGCCATTTGTCTGAGATGAGATCCTGCATCAGTCTGCCATATTCAGAAGGAGGTGGGCCAAAAATGCCAAATACTCTGTAGGAAAAGCCGTCATGGCTTTTCCCATATTTTTTAAAAAGCTCTGCATGGAATGTGCATTCCTGCTCATTAGTACAACCTATTCACTTTGATGCACGTTCCCCATAAGGGTGGAAGTGGAAACCTAATTGGTCAGATGTGCACAGGGGGTGGAGCTTGCTAACAAGGCAAGTGCCCAAAACTGCCATGTTGGATTTTCACTGTAGTGATCATGCGCTATGGTGAGAAAATAGCCTCTTTTGTTTGCTTCTTTGTTAAAGCAGAAAATTGCACCTTGGATTTAGTTTTTTTTTTTTTTTTTTAAATTTCCAACCTGTGGGCCATTCTGTTGTTTTCCAAATTTTCTGCCAGATTTTAGTTAGAACTAGATTCTATCTCTGTAGCTTGAAGCAACTCTATTGATATGTCTTTTTCTGGAGATTTATTTCTCCCGAGCAGCTTCCTATTCATTTTGTAAAATTGTAGGTTCATCTTCAAAGGGTTCTTCCTTGAATGAATATGTCATCCTTTTATCTTTTTTATATAGTTCTTCAGTGTATTGTTTTCATCATCTTCATAATAATGATAATGACAATAATAATAATAATAATAATAATAATTTCTTACCCATTACTCCCCATGGATCAAGGTGGGAAACAAAAACAGATTAGCATACAACACATAACATCCATTAAAATCACACAACATCTTTTAAAACCCATAACATCAATTTAAAAGAACAAATAAGCTAAATAATTACTAAAACAATTATCCATATTTAAATTCATAGTTTAAAATTCACAAGCTAACAATCATCTGGATAGGCCTGCTGGAAAAGACTGGTCTTTAACGCTATTTTAAATTCAGACAGCATATTCAGCTGTTGAATCTCTTCCAGCAGGTCATTCCACAGTCTACGGGCAGCTGAAGAAAAAGTCCTTGGGGTGACAGTTGCCAGATTAATCCTGGTTGGCTGGAGTAAATGCCCCCAGAGGACCTGAGTGTACAAGGCAGATTATATGGGACAAGGAAATCCTGTAGGTAACTTGGACCCAAACCATGTAGGGCTTTAAAGGTAATGTACTGTATTCCCCTGCTGGTAGTACAGCATCCACATTCTTGGTTTAAATTTCCCTTTAATTTCTTGGATCTTGTGGAAGAGGTGTATTGTTCTTCCTTTTTTGTTGTTACCTTCTCTTTCTCTGCATTGATTATTATAGTAGTATCTTCTTGTTCCTGCTCCTGGTCTTATTTTTGCAGAGAGAATGGAGCTTCTCCATCTTCTGCTTCAAATTATGTAGTCTATTTGGTTTCTATATTAGTCATCAGGTGATGTCCATGTATACAGGTGCTGCTTGGGTTGCTTGAAGAATGGTTTGCAATGAACAAACTGTTGGCCTTGCAAAATTCAATCAGTGACTCTCCTGGTTCATTTCTTGATCCTAGGGCAAATTTTCCTACAATCTTCTGCTCTTTTTCCTACTTTTGCATCCCAGTCACCTGTGGTTAACAGTAAATCCTATTTTTGGTGAGTGGTCAATTTCCTCTTGGACTCCAAAACAGACTCTTTCAATTTCTTCTTCTTCTATCTGTGTAATTGGCGCATAAACTTGGATTATGGTTATATTGATGGGTTTCCCCTGAAGTCTTATTGATGTTATTTGGTAAAACTTTGCATTATATCCTTTGACTACTTTTGCTACATCTCTCCTCACTATTAATGTTTATAATTATCTGATTCAAAATGTCCCATTCCTATCCACTTTACCTTGTTCACCTCAAGTATTGCAATGTTTATAAATTCCATTTCTTGTTTTACTATGTATAGCTTCCCCTGATTCATGCTTCTCACATTCCATGTTCCTATAATATGTATTGTGCAGCTTGGGACTTCCCTTTCACCTCTGAGCATGTCAACAGCTGAATGTCTTTTTGGCTTGAATCCATTTGCGTCATTAGTTACAGCACTACTCTTACTTGTTCCATACCTGGGAGTCTCATCTTCTGGCACCATCTCTTGTTTCATTTGAATTTTCTCATCATAGGGCTTTCATAGTAAACGATATTCAAAAGGGTTTCATCATGCCATCTTCTGTGCAGTACTAATGAATGTTAGCTGTGGTGCCATTGCCGTTGTTTCTGAGAGATCCTCCACCAGTTTCACCCAGCTGTTTGGCACATTTAGTCTGGCTTCTCAGCAAAAGCCTGCCAGACATGGAAGACCCTACTAGCAGTATTGTTGCCATCAGCATAGCCTCTTGGCTCAATCCTGCACTGCAGAAAGGTAGTGCCGTTGCAAGGAAAATTATCTCATGAAAAATTGTCACGTGAGTGTTTCCTATATTGTCTTATGAAAAAAATGGTCAAAGTCAACATGTTTCTTTTGACTGAAGTTAACAGTCTGAAAGCAAGAATGGGGAACTTTGGGGTCTTTCAGATGTTTTGAACGTCAACTCCCAGAAGCTCCATTCAGCAAGGTAAGCTATTATAGGAGCTATAGCCCAAAGATTTAGGAGGTTACTTCCAACACTGCTTGCCATAGAGAATGTATGTAGGGCCAGGTAGATCCAGTTCTTTTCATTAAGTATAATACCACAAGCGATATCAGTATTGCTTGTGGTGTTTTAATTAACATGGGCAATAAAATCCATACCCACCCTGTATTCACAGCACAGTTTGACACACAACATTTTTGATGATCTGCATTTTCACCAGGGCTTCTTCAGGAATCTATAAAATTTGCTGTTTGTTCCAAATTTGAGGGGAAAACCTGGATTTTTGGCCATGTGGCAGCTGAGGATTGCCTTCACAGCAAAGTCAGGGCAGGACTTCTGGTGGCCAGGACTCCATTGTGGCACTTTATTTTATTTTATTTTTGATTGTGCACATATTGGATAAGCACTTATTTAGTTTGATGTATATACACTTATTCACATGCATGAGCGGACAGAAAAAAAATTGGAGCAGCCCCAGCCATGTGGCCAGAAATAGTATTATGTATAGGACATGTGATCAGTGTAGTGCTGCCATTTTACTCCAACATGGATTACAGTGTGGTAGGATACTATGATCTACAATCGGAGAATCCTGGTGAGTGTGCACTTATGGGGCTGCTGTGGATCTAAGAAATCTTCCATGGCTACAAAGTAGGTGCAGGGTTTCATGCCAGTATAGACAAGCCCTTAATAGTCTGAACATGAGCCAACAGTGTGATGCGGCAGCTTAAAAAGCCAACATAATTCTGCATGAATAGAAATATAGTGTCTAGATCAGGAGAAGTAATAGTACTACTCTATTCTGCTTTGGTTAGACCTCACCTGGAATACTCTGTACTGTTCTGGGCGTCACAATTTCAAAAGGATTTTGACAAGCTAGAACATGTCCAGAGGAGGGCGACCAAAATCATAAAAGGTCTGGAAGCCATGACCTTTGAGGAATGGCTTAGGAAACTGGGTATGTTTAGCCTGGAGAAAAGAAGGTTAAGAGGTGACATGATAGCCATGTTTAAATATTTGAAAAGATGTCATATTGAAGATGGAACAACTTGTTTTCTGCTGCTCCAGAGACTAGAACATGGAGCAATGGGTTCAAACTACAGGAAAAGATTCCACCTACAGTAGGAAGAACTTCCTGACAGTAAGAGCTGTTTGGCAGTGAAATGCACTGCCTCAGAGTATGGTGGACTCTCCTTCTTTGGAGGTTTTTAAGCAGAGGCCAGATGGCCATCTGTTGGGAATGCTTTGATTGTTTATTCCTGCAGGGCAGGAGTTAGACGGGATGGCCCTTGTGGTCTCTTTGTGATTCTACAGATCAGATCATCCTTGTCCAGAATATAATTGACCTAATATATTTGTATATGCAGATGAGTTCAGCTTAGCAGGATTTTCTGAAATGAGTCTAAGGACTTATCAGACACATAAAATAAGGCATCATAACAACACCACATAACCGCAAAAGGGTGCACAGTTCAGACGTTGCCCTTTTGCAGTTAAAATCAGCCCCAAACCCATACCTTTTTATTGAAGGCTAAAGCCATCAATAGATCCCTCGTGGTGCTTAGTGCCAGCATTGCTGGCATGCAAAACCTTGGGCCATTTAACTTTTGTGACTGCAGTGAAAATGGCCAGTCCAGCACAAACACTGGTGAGATTGGGACATCCAGGTAAGTTTCACTCTTTTTATTATCCTCCCTGGGTTACTTGCGACTTTTAAAGTGTGCGTGTGCACTTTTAAAAACTTTTTATGCTTTAATTTTGTTTTTATTTTTAAATTTCCTACACAACTTTGTCACATGGGATTTTGAACAAGGAACTGAATGGGGCTCTGTTCGCTTCCTCTTCATTGCCAGGGTGCCTTTGCCGGGAAAGGAAGGTAAGTGCAGGGGGACTTTTTTTTCCTTAATGCCGGCAAAAGAACATTTTAAGGGGCTAGTCTGATAAAGTCATAAATCATTTTTTTCCAGTTAAACAGTAAGCTTTATTGCTAACAGAAATCTAAACAGTAATCTATGTGGCATCATTGCTTCAAATGAAGCAGAAAGGAAAAGTGTGGATATTGGGATAACCAATGAATGAGTTGCCTGCCAGATTTGGCTCATTGTAAATACTTTTTATTTTGAAATGAAAATCTAAATCATGGTGTACCAGCAAATCATCCTCCATGTATGAAACCTCAGAATGCCACTTTCTGGTGTCATGCCACCCTCAGAGTGTTGCTGGCAGCCACTGCCTACCCCACCAACGATAAGTGATGATGGAAGCTGGAATCCAACAACATTGGTGGGGACGCTTATGTTCCCTATGGATGCCTCGCACTGTTAAAGTGAGTTAAGAACTAGAAGGGAAATTCCACTTGATGCATCTCATTAGAATAAGGAAATACAAAAAGTACCCTGAGGTGTTTATACATGCTTGCTAAGGATAGGCTCCTCTGCAGGATTTTAAAGCCATTTAAACAGCAGCACTTTATTTCAATAGAACTGGTTTTCTAATTAAGTGAATGAGTTTAGGATTGCAGAATTAGGAAGGATTCACAATGGGGTTAAGGGGCCCTTCAGCAGGAGGATAAGCATCCAATGTGTGTGTTGACTGACTCCAGAGGTGTAGTTATGTGGGGCGGCAGGATGGGGGCCATATTTCCCAATAAAAATTCTGCACTTCATTAAATTTTCCTTCAGTCCCCAAATTTCTAATATTGCAGAGTGAGACACTGAAAATTGTTCACCTCAAGTACTCTTACATTAGCTGTATTCACATTCTCTTTGTAACTTTGCCTGCCTCTTTTCTTTGGATGCCTAAACTGTATTTCTAAATATTCAAGTGAAGTTTTAAATTACCGCAGTGCTACAAATTTGGAGGCTAAAGGGCAATTTCATGTGGAGGATTCTTACTGGGTGGGGGCAATCCTCTCATTCTCCTCCTCCCCCACCATATCTGCATCCCTGGCCAGCTCTAGTTGTTGCTAAGGAGAGGGGGGGGGTAATGTGTTCTGAGAAATCTAAAGCATATTTGACTCCAATCACAGGACAAGTTGTGGTTACTTTTTTTTTTTTTTTTGACAGAGTATCCATCAAGCATCAAAGATAGAGTTCATTGTTCCGACCTTCTTCAGGCAAGCTAGAGCAAACTTCAAAGCCTCTGTGTTTATGTGTGACGGTGATGCAGGGAGGAAGAAGGAAGACTGCTGGCTGACTGAATCTATCCAGGAATTACAGTACTTATTGGGGACCAAAGTACCCAGCAATAACATCTCATTGGGTGAAGGGCCAGAAGGATCTGGGTTCAAATCCCCACTTGGCATAAAAGTTACTGGATGACCACAAGTCAGTGACTGTTCTTCACTTTAACCCACCTCACATGCTTACTGTGATGATAAAATGGATATGTGTAGTGAGTTCAGTCAGGTGAAGAGTGTAATCAATGTGTGCAAAATCTTCTATAGCAACTCTAGAACCACAAGAAGGCTTTAGCTTGAACTTGTATAGCCTTCACAGCCTCATTTCACAAGCCATCTGTAGGTAATCCATCTGTAGGTGACCCAGCCTGCTAGATAGGAAGGAAGAAAGAGAAAGAAATGAAGAAGGGACTGGCAGAAAAAGAGAAAGGGGTCTCCTGCTCTAAGATGTGGCCTGATCTACAATTGCTCACCACTAATTAATGGCCCCTAAGTGATTATCCCCATGGGAGTACATTTCTTTGAAGGAACAAAAGGCACCTGCCCTTGTTTTAGAGTGCAAGAAGTCTTTGATTGGCAATTCTTTTAACATATGCTCAGGAATAGGGAGATCAAAGCAAGTGTATATGGATCATAGCCATACAGGATCATGGAATACTACAAGCTTTCAGATGGAACTGGCAGGATAACAGCGACTCAGGGAGGAGTAATCCATGATAGAGCACCTGCTTTGCATGCAGAGGGTAAGTTCCAGGTAGAGTTGAAATCCTTGAAAGCCTCCACTAATTAGTCTCAAACAACACTGGGTGAGATGGACTGATTCAGTATAAAGCAGCTTCCTGTAGTCCTGATACTTGTTCTCCCTTGTAAAAGATTATCCTAGTGAACCATAGCAATGTCACAAGAGAATAGAGTGGGGGTGGGAGGTGGAAAGAGCACCTAAGATTAGCCAGCTTCCAGTGTTAAGTACTACTGTGGAACTTAGGTGGGTCTGCTTTCTCATCCCTACTGCACAGTCGCTGTATCAGTATGATCTTCCTAACATGTAGTCTCTATAAAAAGGATACCAAAGAGGGATGAGTCATGGCAGGAGGAGATATATAGAGAAAGGTCACTGTGTGTCTAGATAATTTACAAAAGATGAAATGAGTCTGATCCCAATGTGCACATATTCACCTGCTTTATTCTAACAAATAAACTGATGCTGGGGACCAGGGGAAGAGAAGGGTCAGCTTGCCTGATTACCAAGTGAATATATATTTATTTACTGGCAAAGAAGGAGGGCATATGTACACTCTGCAGAAAAAAAGGGGGTGAGAGAGAGTCTCAAGGACAACTTACAACATTTCAAAACACAAGAAAGCATATCAAAAGCATATTAAAATCTGCAAACATGTATCCTAAAATCACAGCATAAAAAGAAAATAAACAAGCCTAATTAAAAGAAATCAACTTAAATGGAACATCATATGGGGGGATCTTTGTTTTGTGCCAATATGGTCTGATTGTACGCACCAGGCAAGCCTCCCAGATCATATTTATGTATTTATTTATTTGTGCAATTTCTATGCTGCCTTTTTCCCAAAGTGGGACCCGAGGCAGCTCACAGAATAATTAAAATCACAATTAAAACCAATTAAAACATATAAAATAAAAACAACAGATAAAAACAACATAAACACTCACACCGATAAAAACCACATTATATATTTTTGCCTGCTGGTGAAATTAAAACAGGGAGGGGGCCAGCCTAGCCTCCTGCAGGAGGGAGTTCCAGAGGGTAGGAGCAGCCACTGAGAAGGCTCTCTCTTGTGTCCTCACTAAGTGAGCCTGTGATGGTGGTGGGACCCAGAGAAAGCTTTCCCCTGCAGATCTTAAATCCCTTTCAGGTTAGTATTATAGTATTCAATGATTAATTATATCACACCTTTCTCCCATGAATGGAATGGAAAGCAGCTTACAATAAAAATGAACAAATACATAACAAATTTAAAAACAATAAATGTGATACAGAATTTTTAGTGGGAGACTCTCCATTCGAATAAAAGTTGTTGGATTATGGAATACTATACCCATACTATGGGTGGGTGTATTGGAGAGGGCTGTGTACCTTTGCCACCAACATAACAACAGAATTATTAACCTGGTAAACATATAAGCAGATGCACCTTGGTTCCAGGATTTCTAAATGTAGTGGCCCATTCTCTTGTGACAACTCCCACGTTAAGTACAACCACACTTAGATTTAGCAAGCTCAGTCAGCAGAAAGAGCTGTGAGGCATCAAGGTAATGAAAGGGCTTTTGCCACCATTTAAGCTATTCTGTCAAAGAGCAATACAGTTCCAAATCAAAAGAGGAATGGCAGACTTTAAAGAGTGAGGACTGTGTCAGGCTTCCCACTTGCTGTCTGTGACCCATCCCCAATTTTTCTGTGGGCAAGCATCTCCACCCCTGTATAATTTGGACAAAACTTTGAAACATGCACACACGTGCACACACACACCCTCGTATTTTGAAGAATTAGAATTACACCAGACTAAAACCCCAAGATTCTGCAGGATATTTACCATGACAGTTCAAAGTGGGATCACAGTGCTAGAATTGTGTTGTGTGAATAGGCCCTAAATGTAGCTGATCATTTTTTCCAGAGATACCCAGTGTAAAACTTACATGTGATAATAGCCACATATTTATCTAACTTGGCTGCTTTTATTCTGGAGTAAAAGAGGTTGTGGGGTCAGTCCAAAACATAATCCCAATCTGAAGTGGGGCCCTGTACCATGGAAACCTACTGCATGACCTTGGGCAAGTCACATCCTCTCAGCCTCAGGAGGAAGGCAAAGGCAAGCCCCTTCTGTATAAATCTTGCCAATATAACCCTGTGATAGGTTCACCGTAGAGTTCCCATAAATTGGAAATGACTTGAAGGCACACAAGAATAAGGTTAAGTATACTTCTCTATACAGGCCTGGCCCTTAGTCATGCTACTTGCGTCTGTAGTTAAAGCTAGGCGAAAGCACAGAAGGGACATCAAATGCATAGCCAAGGCAATGAAGGCCTTGCATTCCCACTAAAGAGACCCACTTAAGCCTAATATGAGTAATTCTATGAATGTGTAAAGCAGCCCTTAGCACTTCATTCCTACTGTTAGCAGACTAAAGAGACCTGAAGCCTTTCTTTCTCCAGAGACAGATGTAAGAGAGGATCAGGCTGGCACAAAGAGCCTTGCTGAATTAGAACAAGGGCATAGTTCAGCCTTCCCTCACATATATGTGCTGGAATACAATACATACCCCCTTCGCAGCCAGCATGGCATTGGGAGGGCCCCAGGTTGGGGAAGAGCTTATCCACAACAGTGCAACAGCCTCTTTGCAGTAGCAAACAGTTACCAAATTGCCTCCTGGAAGTCTACAGGCAAGAGACAAAAGCTGTACCCCCTCAGTTGTATATCAGAAGTATCTGGTATGCAAGTATATACTATCTCTGAATGTGGTTTAGTGGTTGTGTGAAAAGCCATTGCTAGATCTGTCCTCTATGATTTTGCCTAACCTCTTTGGACCAACCATTATGCCAAAATACAACCTGAAGAACATCCCCATAGAATCTAAAGACAATGAAAAATAGATTTGCACTATTAAGGCAAACTGATCAGGAGCCAGAAGAACTCTGGACTAAAGTCAGAAATATTGTCAGGAAGGGGTGCAAAAAGACATTATCTATAGCCAAAAATAGAGAAGCCTCAACAAATGACAGATGAAACTCTTCGAGCAGTTAAGGACAGACGAGAAGCAAAAGTAAAGGTGACAGAAATAGAGGCAGATTCCTGAATGTAACTGTTCAATGACTTGTGTGCAGAGAGATGGAGAACTACAATAATAATCAATGCAGAGAAATAGCAGGTAACAACAACAACAAAAAAGGAAGAACAAGAGAAATCTCCCACTAGATCCAAAACATCAAATGGAAATTTCAATCTAGAGTAGGGGTGCGCTACAAGGAAATAAAAAGACAAGTCGACACCATCTTGACAGTAGTTAACAACAAACTTTGAAAGCCATGTTTGTCAGTGACCATCACCACACATTGTAGCAGCAAATTCTCTTCAGTTCACTACAGCAATCTTTTTAGACATGCTCCCTGCCATTCCTGTTCTCCACTGTGATGCCCACAAACCAGACATCCCAGTAGCTGCATATTTGATGGTAACGTGAAGAGGCATTTTCATGCATGCACATATAGGTTGGGAGACCTCCGTCCCTTGACTTGGAGCATTCATCAATTAAGGTTCTGGCTGAGTGGTGCCAACAGGAAAGGATTCTGGGACAGTGGTCAGCATGATGACCAGGAGGGTAAAACTTACCACAGTTTGAAATAAACAATATTTAAAATTATTTTATTTTTATTGTGTTTCAAACATCTTTTAAAATGTTTTAAACTAATTTGAATAGGACTTTCTATTTAATGGGGTTTTTTAAACCTCTGTTTTACATATTGTTTTAGTTGTACTTTGTTTTTTTATCTTCCATTCTAAGCTGTGCTGGGTTCCATATTGGGAGAAAGTCATCATCATCATCATCATCATATCAGCAGCATCATGAACTGAGCATTGCCATCTAAAGCAGGGGTTCAGCACTTCAGGTACTTAGAATGACTCCAGCTCATCTGGGTCCCAATCTGACCTTCTGGACTTCTCCAGATGGCCAAACTCATGATACCCTAATTTGGTAGTTTCCTATCTTTTCTATGCTGATTCTGAAAGATTTGGATGATTCTTTTGTGGCTTTGTTACTGGCAGGAAAAGCTTTAAGTTAAAATGTGCTGGTATTTTGGGTTTGCCTTTGCCTCTGCCCACCAGTGCAATATGTGTTTCCCTTCACCCACCAGGACTTCTCTGAAACTGAAGAAGTGGAGAAAGAGGTTCTCCCCTATTCATTGAAAGTGTGGGGAAGATGAACAGAGAGGCATGTGAGAGAGAGGAAAAGAGAGAGAGAGAGTGTGCATTCAGACAGTGAGATCCAGCATCCAAAATTATTTAACTGCATCTGAATTCCCACTTACATGGAGAAGGCCTAAGCATGGAGCTAAGCCTCCTTCACACTACTTGTGAAGACTCAGCATTCCATCAAGCATTTGGGGGGGGGGTCTGCAGAGGGCTAATTGTGGGTTGTGTGAAACAGTCCTTCCTTTTAGGTTTTTCATGGTTTTTTTGCAGGCTGTGAGGCCATGTTCTGGAAGAGTTTATTTCTGACATTTTGCCTGCATCTGTGGCTGGCATGTTCAGAGAATGGTGGCACAGGGGTGTGTGGGATTTATGTCCTTCCTTTTGCCCAGTATTGTCTCATTGCCCATCAGTTTTATTTGCAGACTGAGGTGGAGGATAAAAGAATGTGTGAAAAGGATCATATTTCTGAAGTTGGGCAGGACCCTTCCTGGAACATTGGGTTAACAATGGGAATACATTGCCTGGGAACCAGTTTTTAGACTTGGAAGGCTCACAGGATGGCTTTAACACTATTGAGGCGATGGTTGTTCCAGTGAGGCTTTGAGGGCAACAAGAGGCTGGTATCTGTTAATGAACTGCCTCAAAGTGGGGGAAAGAAGACCCTGTTAAAAGACCATGTATACATGTGTACTGACTGACACCTTGCCCAGCTGGCCACATCCTCTGTGTGCATGAATGTGTGCGACAGAGACAGAGAAAAGGTCACACACTCCTGATCGTTAGTGCCTGTAGGCAATGGGTCTCCTCTGGGCTCGATCAACAAAACACACCCACTTTTTCTCTCTCCGCAGATCAATAATGAAGTGAGCCATACCCAGACCTACAGAACCCTGTCAATAACAGCCATCTCTTCTTCTCCCCTGTCAGAATATGCTTTGCAAACTTCGACTGATCAAGAAAAAGATGTGGGCAAAGTAGAGAGAAATAGCAAGGAAAGGGGAGGGAGACACTCTGGTAGGCATTTATCCTATTTATTGGTTGGTTCCCATGCTGCCCTGGAGTGGAGAGACAAAGGGTAGAAAGGGGCTGTGTGTGGCATGATGTTGGTGGGGATTCATTCCCATTCAGACCCAGTGATGGAGCCAGGCTGATCTGGTACAAAGATGTAAAATATATTTTAAAAATCACCACCCTCCCTTCCCAAATGGCAGGTTTGCCGCTGAGAGCCTCAGGCTGTTGATGCCCAGGGCAGGTAGAGCTGGACGGGGGGGGGAGCAGGCGGCGCCCACCTGGGGAGGGGAGAAGGAGGCGTTCAGTCCTTGCTGGGCAGGGCTTGGCTGTGGAGGGTGGGGGGCGGCCGGTGGTCGCCATGACTGCTGCTGCTGCTGCCTGGAGCGGCGAGTGGGGAGGCGCGGCTGGAGGGGAGCTGTCCATTCAGCACCAGGGCGCAGCGCCTTCGCTTGCGGCGAGTCCCAGCGGCTCCAACTCGAGAGGAGCGGCGGAGCCCGGACGTAGGCTGAGCCCCCCTGGCTCTTTCCAAGGCAAGGTGGTTGGGGGAGAATCGAGGGCTGCCTCCCGACCTCCCCCCAGGTTAGGCAGCCATCGGTTCCTGAGCCAGGAAGCCTCCTCTTCAAGCCCGGAGGAAAGGACCCCGCCCCAGCGATGCTGCTGAGCTGCCCGGGGAAGTTTCACGCGCCTCGACGGGGTCGGAGAAGCAACAGAGGCTCTCCAGGTAATAATGATGCATGTGTGTTGGGGGGGGGGTCCTAAAACGGAAGGGTTTTCATTTTTGTCTGAAATCCTGGGGTTGAGGGGGAACCGCTTTTCCTAGGTCTTTGTTCTGGTGGAGGGAGAGGCTTACTTTCTACCTGAGAAGTGGATTAAAGCACTTCGCTCCCTTGGCCAGAGCCATAGACTAGAGGGGGAGACGGGGCTTCGTGTGTCACCTCCCCCCCACCGAGCTGCTTTGGCTGCCCACCCAGCCATTAAAACCCATGCCCTATTTCCAGTCGCTCCACTTCCGTTGAAGGAGGGGGCTGTGGCAGGCAACAGCTATGTGTGGCATTGTGTCACCCCAGCTCTGCCAAAGGGATGAGGGAAAAGAGAGAGGAAAGGTAAGGAAATATAGGATGCTCATGTGTCATTTCGTGTGGATTAACCATCCTCTGCTGCTCTACTTAAGAACAATAGCTACATTTCACAGAAGGGAGCTGGCAGTGTAGTGGTGGAAAGGGGTGTAGAAAGCTACGTGCCTGACCGTATCTGATCCAGATAGACTACAAAGTGTGTGTGTGTTGTGTGTGTGGGGGGGGGGGAAGAGAATGTGTGTCCTCCCTATCTTGGTTAACACAGCTTGCCTCCTTTAATTATTCCATAGGTCTTCTCCTCCCCTGCCCCATATAAATTTGGAAGACACTCACTATGACAAGGCTGAGTCTGAGGGATTTATCAGAGACTGGTTTTGAAGACAATGAGATCAGTATCAATGTTGGTGGCTTTAAGAAAAAGATGAGGTCCAACACATTGTTGAGATTTCCTGAAACAAGACTGGGTAAACTGCTGAGCTGCAATTCAAAGGAGTCGATTTTAGAACTTTGTGACGATTATGATGACACTAAGAATGAGTTCTACTTTGACAGGAACCCTGAACTTTTCCCTTATGTGCTGCATTTTTATAACACTGGGAAGCTGCATGTGATGGGAGAGCTTTGTGTCTTTTCCTTCAGTCAGGAAATTGAATATTGGGGAATCAATGAATTCTTTATTGATTCCTGCTGCAGTTACAGCTACCATGGGAGAAAAATGGAACCAGACCAAGAAAAATGGGAAGACCACAGTGACCAAGAAAGTACCACCTCTTCATTTGATGAGATCTTGGCCTTCTACAATGATGCTGCAAAGTTTGACAACCAGCCTTTGGGGAAAATCAGGCGGCAGCTATGGCTAGCTTTAGATAACCCTGGCTATTCTGTCCTAAGCCGAATTTTCAGTGTCCTTTCCATAGTGGTGGTTCTTGGATCCATCATAACCATGTGCCTCAACAGCCTCTCAGACTTTCAGATCGTTAGCAGAAATGGAGACTTGGAGGAGGACCCTCGGTTTGAAATTGTGGAACATTTTGGTATTGCATGGTTCACCTTTGAGTTGGTAGCAAGGTTTGCTGTGGCCCCAGACCTCTTGAAGTTCTTTAAGCATGCACTCAATCTGATTGACCTCATGTCCATCCTTCCATTTTACATCACTTTAATTGTTAACCTGGTGGTGGAGAGCAGCCCTACTTTAGCTAATTTGGGTAGAGTAGCACAAGTCCTGAGACTGATGAGAATATTCCGCATCTTAAAACTTGCACGCCACTCCACAGGCCTTAGATCTCTGGGAGCCACTCTCAAGTATAGCTACAGAGAGGTTGGGCTTCTCCTGCTTTACCTCTCAGTTGGAATCTCTATATTCTCTGTAGTGGCTTACACAATTGAAAAAGAAGAAAACAGGGCCTTAGAGACCATTCCTGCTTGCTGGTGGTGGGCTACAGTTAGCATGACCACAGTTGGCTATGGGGATGTTGTCCCACTGACTACTGCAGGCAGGCTGACAGCTTCTGCCTGCATCCTAGCTGGAATCCTGGTAGTAGTCCTTCCTATCACGCTCATTTTTAACAAGTTTTCTCACTTTTATAGGCGTCAAAAGCAGCTAGAAAGTGCAATGAGGAGTTGTGATTTTGGGGATGGGATGAAAGTGGTTCCTTCAGTCAACTTAAGGGACTACTATGCCTACAAAGTTAAATCCCTCATGGCCAGTCTCACAAACATGAGCAGAAGCACCCCCAGTGAACTAAGTCTAAATGATTCGTTGCATTAGTCCTTGGTCCTAAGACCAGGTTGCATGCTGGAAAACCAAGAGGTGTATTTATATTTGTTGTTTCTCTCACCCCGGCATCTAATATTGTTGGTGATTCACCAAGGGATGGATGATTCATGTAAACATTCTTTTTCAGTATAAGATACCTTTTTTTCCTTTTTGCAGAAATCTTTAAGTAGCAATTGACATGTTCTTGAATGTTGTGAATTGTTTATTGTGCATCGAGACTGAGGGACAACATACATTCTGAAGCTTACTCAACTTGTGTTGGCCTGCAGTTGGAATGTATGTTGAATCCATCACAAAGTCACAATGTACATGAACTATCACTACATGCCAAAGTCCACCTAATGGTTAAAAATGGTTGTGCAAATCTAGTTACATGAACTATCACTACATGCCAAAGTCCGCCTAATGGTTAAAAATGGTTGTGCAAATCTAGTTATCTCAACAGTTCTAAAGAAGATTCATTTTAGTTACAGTTTGCCACTTAACTGCATTTTCATCCGGCTACATAGAAACAGTCTCCTGGTGTTTTTTTCCCTGTTGTCTTCGTGACATTAGTGCTGGTGGTACTGTGTGTCTTTGTCACATGTACATTTTAGTTTGGAAGTCCCTACGTGAACACTAAAAAGAATATTTCCAGGGACTTGGCACACACACAAAATCACTTCAAAAAATTGGAAATATGTTAACCTAGTTCCATTCCATTATGTTACAGCAGAAATTAGAAAGCAGTTATAAAGAACCAAACTGTATTCCCTCCCTCATTAAAAAACCCCACTCTTCTTGATATTACTAATTACAATTTAACTTGGGGACTTACTCCTTATAATAAGTAATGCTATCATAACCATTCTTGTGAAACCATGATGGAGTTTAACTATTCTCATGAAACTGGTGCTGGTTGTGTAACATTTTGAACTTAGCAAAAGGTCTGTCAAACTATGAATACCATAAGTGGAAGGAAGTGCAAGGCCAGGTCTGCTGTTCCCAGCCTGCCCCCTCTCTCCCACTGAATGCTGCAAGTGGGCTCTGCTGATCAAGTCTGTTTTTTCCTAGAAAGAGCCACCAGGTTCTGTGTCTTCACCACCTTAGGCCTAGAATAGGAGTGGGGAACATGTGGCTATTCCAGTGTGATTGGACTACAACCACTATCAGTCCTATCCAGCATAGCCAATGGTGAGGGGTGTGAAAGTTGTAGTTCAGCAATGTTTGGAAAGTACAAGCTCCCACCCTTGGCTTTGAGTGTTATAGACTATTGAAAGAGTTTGACAGAATGTTGACAAATATTATCTTTAGATTGATAGGAGGATAATTGTGAAGCATGCTAAGGTTGATTTCCAAGACCATTTGGTATTGGCATATTTCTCTTCCTTCTTAGGGTTATTGATGAAACTCTTACATCCAGGAACTAAGTTAGGCCTGTGTTAACAGATTTTGAAATGCATCTCTCTACCTTGCAATTGAGTTATCCACTAGGACCACCTCTCTCTAAAGGTTCGTTGTAAACAAGATTCTCCCACTATTGTACCCAAGGCCTAATGTTCTTAGGCACCAGAAACTGATATCTCCTGTAAACTTCATTTAGAAGTTATGCATACATTTAGAAGTTTACACATACATACCAAAAATACATCAGAGTTAAAGTGACTGGTGTAGACATCTACATGAGAAGATAACTCTTGCTGCTGATGAGTGAAGAGAAATACACCAAAGTCAGTGGGTAAACACAGTAATATTTATTGATATGGATATTAATGGCAATTGTCTACTGGACAAAAATGTATTAAAATGATGTAATACATACTTCCAGGATGCTGTCCAATTTTACCATGCAGAACTAATTATACAATGCCAGTGTGGTGCAGTGGTTTGATTGTTGGACTAGGACTCTGGGAGATCAGGGGTCAAATCCCTGCTGAACCATGGAAACCCAACAGGTGACCATGGACAAGTCACACAGTTTTAGCCTGAGAGAAAGGCAATGGCAAGCCTCCTCTAAATAAATCTTGTCAAGGAAAACCTATAAGGGGTTGCTATAAGCCAGAGTCGACTTGAAGGCACCTAACAGCAAAGAATTGGTTACAACTTTCCCTGCATGAAAAAAAAAATGGCGCTCCATTCTTAACCCAATTACTACTAGCATCCTACTAGTGCAGTGACTACTAACTCAAACATATTTACTGGCAAGCAAGGGTGGATCTATGCATTACTTCCACTACATTTTTTTACAGTACAGTAGCTGTGAGTAGGTAGGGGAAATTAAGTTAAACCCCTTCCCTTTCCATCCATCATTCCTCCAGAAATAGTTCCCTGCCCTGGTGCTTTTCACCAGTATGGAAAATGCTAATGTAACCTCTTAGAGGCAAAATTACATTGGGGTGCTGGAATTTGAGTGCACAAATGGGTGGGAATTGGGATGGAATGGTTAAACAGCCTCTAGCTGAAGAACTAGTGTAGTGTAGCGGTTAGAGTATCGGACCTGGGAGATCTGGATTCTAAACCCCAATGAACCACAAAATTCACTGGGTGACCTTGGGTGAATATACTTTCTCAGCCCGAGCTATCTCACAGGATTATTGTGAGGATAAACTGATGAGGAAAAGAGACATGTATATCATCTTGCGTTTACTGGAGAAAAGGCAGAGAAATGTAACTACATAGATGACTACCACATTCTCTTCGAGTCACTGACACCACACCACCACCTCCAACTGCTTTAGAATGGGTGGCAGTGGCAGAAAGAAGAATCATTGGTCTACATGTAAATTGCAGTTCAAATCTCAGTATCATTGATTTTACTGTACATGAAGCAGTAAAAAAACAAGCCCATCTGTGGTTGCAGTGGTAGAGAGCAAAGTATTCATTCTGAAATCAACTAAGTGCTTAATTTTGATTGAAATGAGGTCATAGGACTGGAATTTAAGGGCCAAAGTAAACAAGATACTATCCATGCCATCCTTTCCTTTCCTAAAACCAGCAAGAATGAGAACGCATTGCAACTCTGAGAGACAGAGAGCACACTCAACAATCTGGAAGCAACACGGGAGAAAGCCTTGTGCAATACAAGTCTGCCCCAGGTAAGTGGTATGTGGGTGTAAGATTGTCGCTACCAAGCATTTAAAGATTCTGGTTGAGTGAGCCTAATGGATTATCTCTTGGAAGGGAATTCCATAGTACAGATGCTACAGTTTTATTGACACTGTTTATATTCTCCTTTGTTCTTAACAAGGACATTCAAAATGGTACACATTGAAATAGATATTAAAACCAAACTTTTAAGTACAAAAGACAATCACACACCATGTACACATGGTAAAAATGTACTAGAAGGTATACACTTCCATGAACACAACACATCACCTAGTTGAAAAATGCAGCATACTGTAATTGGTGATCCTTGGTCAGCTAGAGTCACAATTTAAACCACAGGTGAGCAACTGCCAGGGATTGGGAGGCCACCTTGGAGGGATACCCCTCCCCAACACACTGCCCCAATGCAACCCTCCATCCTCTTTTGGTTTTTAATTTTTTGTAATGGTCCTAAATGCCCCCCACAACACTTTGGGCAATTCCCCCCTCCTCAATTTGTGGAAGTGCTCAGACAGCTCTGGGGGCTGCAGAAATGGCCTTAGGCTGCACATGACCCATAAACCACCCCCTTCCCTTGTTTAACACATGCTGGATCAGTATTCAATTAGATTCCAAGTTGCTGTTGCTTAGCATCAAGATGGGCTCACAGAGTGCCTTATGCTAAACACACTATGTGGTTTTAATAAGACTTATTTCTACATCAACTGCACCCACCACTAAAATCTGGGGGATCCAGGGCCTCCCAGCAAACATGCATCATTCCTCATCCACATGAAAATCATTTCTTCACCTTTAAAGTGAATGTGGCAGTCCCTCCCCACATGGAAGTTAGGTAAGTAGGTTGCTACTTGTTGAATGATGGTCTACAACCACACAAAGGAATGGTCCCAATCTGTGATGTATTGAGTTCAGTATTCTCAGGGGAAGCACATAAGGAAGCTAATCTATGCCAGATCCAAATATTTATCCATTTAGGCCACTCAAACCGAGACAGAGGCCTTTCTCTCACCTGCCACCAGTCCTGATGCCAGGATTGAAGCTATAACCTCTGCATGCCAAAAATGCACTGTACCACACATGTATGGTCCCCCCCATCAGAGCCAACCCAAGACATTTTGCTGCCTGAGGCAACGGTGGAGATGGTGCCCCTCCCTAGTCCACATTGACAGTTGACTCTTATGTAACACTGACAGCAGGATAGTGTTCTCTGTCATAACAGAAGTAGCAGGATCATTTAGAGATGCCAGATAGCTTGTGTAGCATCCACAGCCTTTTTCTCTCTAATACAGGAGGATAGCCAAAGGAATCATGAGGAACCCCAGGAGGGCTGTCTCTGCTGCCTCTGCCACCCAAGGTAATGGCCTCACTCTGCCTAATGGTAGGTTTTGCATTGGTCCCCAGTGATCTCTTTCAGGTTAAAATGAAGGCATTCACCAAACTCCAAAGGCCCACATCACTTCATTGACGTACTGTACATCATTAATGTCCAGGAGAGGAAAAATGGTAAGGACAGAAACAAGTGTGAACTAGGTATTCATCTACACAACATGAATTAGACTGTTGATGATAATAGAATTAGGAAGTAAGGTGGGGGATATATGTGTGGATAATTGATCTCACATTGGCAAAGGACTGAATGCAAAGACTATAATACATCATAGGCAGCATTTGGTGAATATGGCAAATCCCAGATATTTTGGTGATCTCACTGGGCTTTCCACTGGTATGTGGAAATCATATAGGTATGTGCCAAAATCCTTGTGGCAACAATGAGGTGCAGAATAGGATTAGTTTATGCCCAAGTTTTTCATCCTTTGACAGAAGCCAAATGCAGCCTGAATTCAAAACCCAATTCTAAAACCCTTTCATCTTCTTTCTACTAACTTTTAGTCTGGCCTATAAAAACATGTAGTCTGATGCACAGCCAATTTCTTTGGTTTGAGACCAGCAAATTCAAAGGGCTAAATCCAATTGCTAGTTGCAAGTAAAGCAAACCCATTGAATCAATGGGAACTTGGCAAGGCAACACTTATGTCCCATTTATCTCCCTATACAAACCTGCCAGAATCTTAAGATCTCTGAGAGAAGGCTTTCTTTAGTCTGGCCACCATCACAGGACCATTTGGTGAGGACACAGGAGAGCTCCTTCTCAGTGGCTGCTCTCATCCTCTGTAATTTCCTTATGTGGGAGGCTAGGCTGGCCCCCTACCTGCTTTTCTTTTGCTGGCAGGCAAAGAGTTTTGGTTCAAGCAGGCTTTTAATATGAAATTGCTTGCAAGGCAAGGAAACATCTTATTGGTGGGGTTGTGCCTTATTTTCAACTTTTGTATATTTTGAAATGATTTTATATTGTTTATAACCTTTCATTTTAATGTGGTTGGCTGTAAACCTGTTAAGGGCTTATGTCTTCATAAGTCAACTAAGATCTACAAAATCAGAATTAGCCAGTTCTGTAGTGTCTGTATCCGATAAGGGGGGTGTTGTTTTCGTACTATGTAGGAGAGCTGGCAAGGTGCCCAATACACAGTGAGACCAATGGAAAATGAGACCAATAAACATCGGGAGCGATGAGCGTTGGGATACCACCTAGGGAGTGTTGATGTACTGTCAGGGATCTTCTCAATTCATTAACAGAATTCCTTAGTGCCTCTGCTATGTATCCAAGAATACATAAAGATACATACATAGACCATGATAGAGAATTCTAGCCATGATTTGTAATTGTGTTTAGAATTTTATTGTTAGGTTTTAGCAGATTCTGTTTTTATATTTTTTTGTGAGCCACCTTGGGCCCCACTCCAGGAGAAAGGCAGCATATTAAGTAAGTAAGTAAGTAAGTAAGTAAGTAATGTTGATTCAATGGCTAAACTGGCTGGGACTAACAATTGCATCTAGATCCATATAATTTTGAATTTCTTCTTTTACTGGTTTCTACATATCCAAAAACAACCCAAAAAACAATGTATCTCAGATCCAGTAGAATGAGGTATATGTTTTTATCCAAATAAGAAATCTCCAGCTGACATGACAATAATTATAATAAAGTATCTTTTCAAAAATCAACATGGGAAGAGGTGAGAGTGAGAGGCTGGCATTTTGGTTTGCATAACTAATACAATTGTATTAGTTATGCAATTGTATTAGTTAACCCCCCATTGATTCCCCCTTGTTGTGGGGGAGAGGCTTGCATACCCTAATGAAGTTTTGAGCTATGCTGGCAGTGGCATAATAGCCACTGGTAGGGCCTCCCATGCCAGACAGGTCAAAACCAAAGGATCTGACAAAGAGCGACAAAGGGCAGGATGGGCTCTCTAGCCTTATGGCAACCATCCTAGGAGAAAGAAAACTCTAATTCCAAACCCAGGCAGATAGTGCCCATTCAACCCTGCAAGGTCAACCATCTAATCAAACCTACAACCCAAGGACCTTGTTGCTACCATCCATGCTTGCAAGGCCACAGCAGATGAACCTTTGGTTTAAAGGGTGAGGCCAGTTCTGTGCACGCTGCGCTCCATCAGAAAAATCCATTGCACAGGCTCGAAGGATAAATCCAATTCCGAAAAAGCCCTGTAGCAATAGGCGAGGGACGAAATGGCAGGTGTAAAGATGCACTGGAAGCCACAGACCCAACCCTGCATGCAGGCGGTTCAGGACTTTGGTTGCTTGAGGCTGACCTGGGAGATGACAGCCTTGTTCAGCAGCATCCTGAATGACCAAGCAGCCTTTTTTAAGGAGAACACTGCTTGCTCCATATGGAGAGTGGCCTAGAAAAGGTGGCCTAACGAAAGCTCATCCCCATCCACCTGGTTGGCTAGCCATGGCTAACGGGCATCTTCTGATGCGGTCAAACCAAAGCAAAGAAACAAAGGCACACACTGGCCTCCAAAGGTGTAAATAAACTGACGCTTGCAGGCTGGAACATCAGAACCATGCAAGACTCTGAAGATAGTGGACGGCCTGAGTGTCATTCTGCTCTAATAGCCCATGAACTATCACAGCTTAATATTGACATTGCTGCTCTTAGTGAAGTTTGCTTCCATGAGGAAGGCAGCCTTAAAGAACATGGCGCCGGCTACACACTTTACTGGTCTGGCAAACCCAAAACCGAAAAACATCTTTCAGGAGTAGGCTTTATGATTAAAAACTCCATTGCCTCCAAACTCGAAACCTTGCCAACAGGACACTCTGATCGCATTATTTCCTTACGCCTCCCACATGTTGTTCTCTTCAGTATATATGCCCCAGCTATGCAAGCCAACCCTGTAGAGAAAGACAAATTCTACACAGACCTATGCCAACTCATACAAAAATTCCCTGTAGAAGATAAAATTATTATCCTTGGTGACTTCAATGCCAGAGTAGGAAAGAACTCCGAAGCCTGGAAAGGTGTTTTAGGCAAGCATGGTGTTGGAAATTGCAATGATAATGGACACCTCTTGATAGAGTTCTGTGCAGAACAACCGCTATTACAAACACTATCTTTCAGCAGAAAGATAGCTTGAAGACAACCTGGAGGCATCCCCGATCCGAACACTGGCATGTCATTGACTATGTTCTAGTCCGCCAGAGAAACATTCATGATGTCCATCATACTCAAGTGATGCCCAGTGCAGAATGCCAAACAGATCATTGCCTCGTAAGATGTAAACTAAACCTAAGAGGGGTGGCATCTTAAAGAGGAGACTCCAAGTCAACAGTCTTCAACAAGCTACCATGAGAGACAACTTCCAGGCAAATCTGTGAACAAAACTTGAAAACCACCCTACAGATCCTTCTCCTACAGTGCTTTGCCAACATATCAAAAACAGTATCCCCCAGTCTGTGAAAGAATCCTTTGGGTTCTCCCATAAGAAAAATCAAGACTGTTTTGATGAAAACAACCAAGAGATCCAGGAGCTGTTGGCAAAGAAGAGAACTGCTCACCAGGCATACCTCGCCCAGCCAACTTGCCATGTAAGGAAAGCAGCTTTCTGTCTCACATGTAGTAAATTTCAACAATAACTCCGAGACATTCAGAACAAGTGGTGGATCAATATAGCAGAAAAGATACAACGCTGTGCAGATCTAGGTGATCTTAGATGATTTTATGAAGCTCTTCAAGTATTGATTGGACCTACTTATCAGGTCCAAAGCTCCTTATACAGTACAGATGGTCAAACACTAATTACTGATAAAGTCTCCATCCTGAATTGATGGGCTGAACATTTTCAAAGTCTCTTCCGTGTCAACTGGGTAGTCCAAGGCTCAGCTATCCAACATATGATACAAAAACTGATGAAAAATGAATTGGACATAGCTCCCATTTTGGAAGAGACCCTTAAGGCCATACAGCAGATGAAAAACAGCAAGGCAGCTGGGATTGATGGAATCCCACCTGAAGTTTGGAAACACGGAGGTCATGCACTCCACGAAAAATTCCACGAATTCCTTGTGAATTGCTGGGGAAAAGGGGAACTGCCATCAGATCTCTGAGATGCAGTCACAGATCAATCACAGATTAGCAAAGGCATATAGTGCATTTGGAAGACTTCACAAAAGAGTCTGGAGTAACAAACACCTGAGACGAAGCACAAAGAACAGTGTGTATAGAGCCATTGTACTGTCTATTCTCCTTTACGGGTCTGAAACATGGGTCACCTATCGCCACCACTTATGACTCCTCGAACGCTTTCACCAGTGCTGTATATGCACATTCCTAAATATACACTGGACTAACTATGTGACGAATGTTGCTGTCCTTGAGCAAGCAGGGATCCTCAACATTGAGGCCATGATATTGAGAACACAGCTGTGCTGGGCAGGGCATGTTTCTAGGATGGAGGACTATCGCCTCCCCAAAATAGTACTCTACAGTGAACTCGCCATGGGTCAGTGTAAGAGGGGCGCTCCAAAAAAGCAATATAAGGACTCCCTGAAACAACATCTCAGGCTCGGCCAAATTGGTCACCAACAATGGTCCACCCTGGCCTCACATCAGGAGGCATGGAGACGCACTATCCACAATGCTGCAGCCTTATTTGAGAGCTCACGCCGAACAAGTCTTGAAGAGAAACGACAATGCAGAAAGAATCACAACCCGGAAACATCGCCCAAGGAAACCTTCTGCTGTGCTTTCTACAACCGGACTTGTTTATCTCGGATTGGCCTTTTCAGTCATCAGCGCGCTCGCAGAACGCGCGGGATGAGTCCTTCCTAAATCTTTGTTTGCGAAGAAAAGCCAGAAACAATTGTATCAAGTCTCATAGAATTTAGAGTAATCCTGGTTATCTTGAGTAGCCCTTACTTTTTCAGTTAATTTCTTCATCAGCCTGATGTTCTAGACTCTACCTAACCACTAAGAAAGTGACAGGACATTTAAGCTTTTCCAATTTTGTGCAATCTCTAAACCTAATGCCAAACATAAACAGACAATCAATTCTTTATGAGAAAAAGACTAATTTGCATTATAGAAAAGAGATAGTAGTCCCAACTCTAGTGATAAAAACATTTTGGGGATATTATTTTACTGATTTCTGCAAATATAACATTCCAGAAATGAAGTACTCATGGGTATGACCACTACATATTGTGATAAGACTCCAACTCACTGCATTGACACCAACAATATCCACTTGAGCCTTTAGAAAATGCTATTTCATACCAAAAGTCATGTAAATGGCTAGCCCAAAGAAGCTGCCAACTTTCTCTTATGCTCACAGACTCTGTGATCTTTAACTAGGAACCTAGCAAGTTGCCTCAGGCAGAGTCAGTCCATCTAACTGAATATTGTCTACCGTGGAGTGGGCAACTGTACAGGTGTCAATGGCCAATTTTCACCCCTGCAGCCTTTCCTGTGGGCTGCACCTGGCCATCTGGATGCATTGGAAGTGAGATTATGCTATGCCCCATTGCCAGTTTCGCCCTAATCATAGCCCAAAATGAGGGTATGGAGGATTAGAGGTTCTGGAGATGAGGAAAGGATGGAAAAGGATTGACCACCACATGTACAAGCAGTTTTTGGGGTTGGGGGCCAATTTGACTGTATTTTAATGGGGGGCTCAGTAGACTCAGTAGACTGCTGGGGTGCTTAAGAAGCCATAGAAGTGGGGCTCAAGGGGCTGTATAATTACCACAGGCTACACCTTCCCCTGTTCTCCCCTGGATGTGTTTCCAGCAAGGGTTTTCCTCAGTCCAATCAGGACATGCCAGGAAACAAATACAAGTCTTCAGCCTGCAAAACATATGCTCTACCACTGAGCTACAGTTCTTCCCTCTTTATTTAAAACTTTGGGGGGGGGTCATATAAATAATCTTTAAATTACCTCCTGTTACAGTTTGATTGGAGGCCTAGCCAGTTTTGCAGAAATGGATTGGAACATTCCTAACATCACATTTTACTACTGAAAATAAATTGCTCCACGGAGCGTCTATTTTTATTGCATTGTCCAGAAGACATTTCTATTAATGCTTTCTCTAGACTGATGTATTGGTTGATCCATATATTCCAAATAAAACATATAGAAATGTAGGAGATTATCAGACAGGAACAAAAAAAGCATTCCCATCTCAGAATCTCCTCTCCTGCCCCTCTCTCGTCCTGTCCCAGCAGAACAACAAAAAGTTTCAGACCTACCTTGCTTGTGCTTGTCGGGCTGCCCAGGAGTGAACGGAGCTCTAAAGGAGCTCCTTTCACTTCCTGGTTTGAAACCCCGGCTGTTCTCATGAGAGGACGAGAGAAATTCTCACGAGAGAAGTTCTCACGAGAAGAGAGAGAGCATGGGAAATTCAAAAATAAAAAGGAAAATAAAGTTTAAAAAGTGACAGCAAACACAAAAACAAACTTCAAACATTCCAAGTAACCCAGGGAGAGTACAAAAAAGCATGTCAATTACCTTGATGTCCCGATCTCACCCGGAAGTATTCTGGCATGGACCTCCCATTGACATTGGCATCATGCCAGCATAATGGAGCACCTTTTCAGTCGCAGGACATTATGTTACAGAAATGGAATGGGGGCTCCATTGACAACTTATCCCATCAATAAAAAGAAGCACTGATGTAATGAAAGCCGAACGGGAGCATTACAAGATGGGAACATCAACTGAAATGCAAGCCCTTTAGCGATCTCCTAGCATTATTATCACACCATGTTTAGAGCATCTGATAACCTCTGTAGTATCTACTCAATATCCTGATTCCATAGAATTGATCATTACAGTGGATCTTGACACAACAGGCTGACCATGTTTTAAAGTAAGGCACATCAACTTCTCAAGATCCACTTCCCTCATAAGATTTAATAGTCTAAGTCTATTAATAGTCTAAGTCTAGGCTAGAGTCTAAGGTTTCACGCTACACAATTACAGCACTTTGATACCATGTTAACTGCCCTACCTACATGCTATAGAATCCTGGGCTTTGTAGTTTGGTAAGGCACCAGAACACTCTGGCAGAGAATCTGAAGTCCCTCATTGTTGCTGTGTGTCTTCAAGTCATGTCTGACCCTATCACAGGGTTTTCTTGGCAAGATTTGTTCAGAGGGGGTGTTGCCATTGCCTTTTTGACAAAGCTACAAATCTCAGGATTCCAGGGGGTGGAGCCATGGCAATTCAAGTGATATCAAAGTGTTATAAATGATGCTATGTGAAAAAGACTTAAGAATATTTAGCTATGCCTTTGAGAGAACGGTTCAAATACGCTGCTGTTTGGACCTTTTTTTCTTTTTTCTTTTTGCCAGTCTCATGAAGCACCATCTCCATACAAAGGTTCACAGGGTCAAACCATTAAATGTATAAATAGGAGGTTTTGCTTTGCTCTTTACATCTAGAAATTGTTGGGCTGCACTGCCTGTTATACCATTTCCGTGCAATCACTGATCTCATGGGTATCTGTACACCTTCTCTCTTTGCACCTGCTGTTTAAGGAGCACATATCTAGCATCAAAGGAAACTCTGAGTAGATGTGGCTGTTTCTCTCTGTATACAAAAGGAGGGGCTAAGTGGTTAAATGAGAATTACGGTATTCTTTCCAACTGAGCAACCTACTTTTATTTAAAAAATTACCATTTACTCTGGAATGGGGTTTTATAATACAAAATAAGTAAGTGCCACTGCAAATTTCATGTCAAACATCCCATTTGACAGTGTATGGATTATTTTATCGTTTGCTATGAAGTAATGAATATTTGCTCTGGTTTAGTTAGAGTCAACATTAATTATAGCAGCTGTTAATTACATCTGTCAGCAGACTTAATTTTTTTTAAATGATCCAACAATGAGCTTTCACTGATTAATTGATCAAGCAATGTAAGGAGTCAGTTCCACACCCACTTATCACCCGCTTCCTGCAGTGCCAGGAAATCAAGCCTTCTGAGTGGTTTGCCTTTCTCTCCCTAATCCTAAATCTGCAGGAACTGGCTGTAGTAGCTCAATAGTGACTATCGTGCTGTGCAAGCTCAGTTCATTCTTACCTTGTATTTCACAAGGTTGAGCAGTCCTTCCATAAACAGTAGGCAGAACTCTCACTGAAATCAATCATGGATTTAATGGACGCACTGCCAGTGCAGATTGTTGAACCTGTCTTAAACCTGGTATGTATCTACCCACTTTAGCTTTAACTGTAATTTGTGGCAAATTGCAAGAGCCATGTGTTTTCTTCTTGAACTGTCCTTATGCAGCTTAGCTTGAAGACTGGCCATGACAGGCTAAAAAAAATAATGACAAACACTTTGTAAGGCTCTTCTTTGGTTCTTTTGTAATAGGAGTGGCATCTAGTTACGTAATCACAGAATCATAAAATCATAGAGCTGGAAGAGACCACAAGGGTCATCTAGTCCAACCCCCTGCCCTGCAGGAATACACAATCAAAGCACTCCCGACAGATGGCCATCCTGGTTCTGTTTAAAAAGTCCAAAGAAGGAGACTCCACCACACTCCGAGGCAGTGTACTCTCTTACCGTCAGGAAGTTCTTCCTAATATTTAGGTGGAATCTAATGAAGCAGGATGTGTCAGTTACTGTATTTGTTCTAACTTCAGGATGCATCACAACAGTTTACAGTTATGAAAACATGTAATAATGCAGATTCATTTTGATTCTCAATGTTGTTGTTGTTGTTTAAAAAAAATCCTAGTATATGCTTGAATTTTCAGGCTGAATCCTGTTGGGTAGTCCTGAATCATAGAATCATAGAATTGTAGAGTTGGAAGAGACCACGAGGGCCATCCAGTCCAACTCCCTGCCACGCAGGAAATCTTGATCAAAGCATCCCCGACAGATGGCCATCCAGCCTCTGTTTAAAGATCTCCAAGGAAGGAGACCCCACCACGCTCCAAGGGAGTGCGTTCCACTGCCGAACAGCCCTTACTGTCAAAAAGTTCCTCCTAATGTTGAGGTGGAATCTCTGTTCCTGGAGCTTGCACCCATTGCTCCGTGTTCCAGTCTCTGGAGCAGCAGAAAACAAGCCTGCTCCATCCTCCAAATAGCTCTACCTGCAACTTGTATGTTGGAGACAGGCAAAGGTTAACCCAGTGTTTAACTTGAAGTCATGCTGTATATGGGGAGGGGGGAGAGAATGCAGAAATGTACTGGATGCAAATTCAGTTCTGTTCAAAATCAACATGCTGCTGAATCACCAGAAACGAGAAATCAGTCACATCTAAAGGCCTCCGTTTGCAATCAGTAACTAAGCGGTCCATCATATCTTAACTATGCAATCTTGTTGCAGAAGAGTAGAGATGGAAGGCATTTTATAAGCTGGGTATTCCTATCTCCTGCTTAATGGCAAAAATCCAGAGCTAAAAATCCTGGCAGATAAATTAATCCCAGCTGACCGCTCTGCTTCAAGGTCTCCAAATTGAAGGTGAATCCATCACCCTCCTGGTTGGTTCTATCATCAAACTGATCTTGACATCAAGGTTCTCTGATGTCAACTGAATCCTGTTATTGTTGTTGTTGTTGTATACCTTCAAATAATTTCTGACTTATGGTGACCTAAGGCTTTCTTGGCAAAGGGGGGGGGTTGCCCCTATCTTCCTCAAAGGCTGAGAGAATGTGACTTGCCCAAGATCACCCAGTGGGCTTCCATGACCAAGTGGGGATTCAAGCTATCATCTCCCAGTGTCCCAGTCCAACACTCAAACCACTACATCACACTGGCTCTCCAACTAAACTCTCCTCTCCAATAACTTGAGCCCTATAGATAGATAGATAGATAGATAGATAGATAGATAGATAGATAGATATAGAAAATAAAGAATCCTGCTCTCCATAACAATGGCTTTTAATCTCTGGTCAGCCAGATATTTTGTACTTCAGGTCCCAGAAACCCTGACCACTGGCTGGGACTTCTGGTTGCTGAAGTCCAAAACACCTGGAAAACTAACATCTGAGAACCACTGCTCTAGCGCAAAAGAAAAATATTATATTGTTGCTATTGTTGCAGTGGGAGAGGGAACTATATTTCATTCTGTGGCTATTTTATTAATGAAAAAGCAATCTCCCTTTGTCAATAAAGAAATGGTACAACATTCCTGTTTTCTTTGTGGTAGATTGGGGAGTTGGCAACAGCGTCAATACTGCTCAGAGATGCTAAATTGGGAGTCAGCAACAGCATCAGTAATATTCAGAGGTGATAAATCAATATAACATGACCTTTCAGCTTTTCCACATTGAGCTCTCCCCCTCCCCACCCCATATAGTTCCAGCTGTGCAACTGTTCTTGATGAAATGCTTCTCAAACTCAGTGTCCATTACTATTATCTCTTCCTTGCTTTCTTTCACAATAGGTTTTACCCACCCCACCCCCCTTGACTGGTTGTTGTTAAGTTTCAAAGGATCCCACAATTCTCTCCACACTCTTGGATAAAACTTGTCTTGCTTTGATTGATTGTTTGTTTGTTTTTTAAAGCTCCAACCACACTACTCTTCTTCAGGGCCGGTTTAAGGAATTTGGGGGAGGGCTGCAATGCTTTATTTTTGGGGCCATTAGGTTTATCTCAGGTCAATGTAACCTAACCTAACCTATTCATAGTACAAGATATTCAGATTATTACTATCATATTTTTGCAGGAGGAGGGTTACAACGCTCCCCCCACAATGATGGGGGCTCCTGCAGCTGCAGGTGCTGCTGGATCTTTAAACTGCCCCTGCTCTTCCTTTCTTTAGATTTCCTGGTTTTTACTGGTGTTTCAGCTGAGATGATGTGTGCCAGTGTTTCCACTTCCCAGCTGTGCCCCAAACAGGCAAAGATATAATGGTGCACTCATACACACCCCTTCCTGGAGCTTTTAGAAATATCTTTGGACTTTATCAGATGCAGCAAAAACCGTGTCACACAAAAGAGCAAAATTATCAGACAATGTCATCATTCAGCTGTTCCAGGGGTGTAGTGCGGTAATGAATAAGGCGTCACTTTTTATTGACAGCTTTTTATTGACAGCCCTCACTCTCTGGAGCAGCCCATTCCACTGTCAAACAATTCTTAGAGTGAAGAAGTTCTTCCTAATGTCCAAGGGGAACCTCTTTTCTTATCATTTGAATCTATTGGTTCATGTTCAGTTGCACAATATATAAAAACATGTAATGAAACCATCAACAAAAATTAACGGATAAGTAGATGTCAACAGCACCAAAAACACACAAAAAAACCATGTTTCCAGCTGCTGCCTAAACAAAATCAATATGGTGAATAGTCAAATCTCCACTGGGAGGGAATTTCATGGCCAATTTCATAGCCAGTGCTACTGAAAAGGCCCTGACACATGTAGCAACCCTGTGGGCCCCATTATTCAAGCACATCACAAGAGGAGCTTCCCTGACCAGTCTTTGTTTGAGGTTGACCAGTACTATGGATCTTGAGTCTCTTAGGCTTGTTATACAAATATTCTCAGCTTGAAGTGGGCCCAGTAGCTCACTGAAAGCCAATACAGTGATTCCAAAGCTAGTGGCCATATATTCCATACAAAGCTAGTGGCCATACATCTCACTGCCCTGACTACATTCTAATAGCGGTACCACTACACAGTTGTGTGTTTCTTAACAGAGTTGGAGAAAAGGGCAGAACAGTGTTTATTACACTTCTTTTCCTGAATTCTCTCCAAGGGCAGGGCAAATTATGGTTCTTCCAGAGCTTGGAAAGAAAGTTACTCTTTTTGACTACAACTCATAGAATCACCCAAAGTTGTTTGGAGAGAGTTATAGTCCAAGAAATTAACTCCCCCAAACTCTGGGTTTTTGCCTCATTATGCCCTCACAATAACCCTGAGTGGTGGGTTAGACAGGCAAGCAGTCAGTCAGTTTGGAACAATATGATTGAGTTTTATATTCAGGCACATTTGAGTACAGGCTTCTTTGTCCCAAGTACTACACATACATCATTACTCCACATCGGCTCTAGCAGAAAGGAAGATGAGAGAAAAGAGAAATGATTCATTAAGAGAAAAGTGAAACAGGTGTGGTTCCCCACCTCTATCTCTTAGACTGAGGGATTGAGGGTCCTTGCCAATTGTCAGCTAATTCTGGATTCTGTCTGGGGTCTCCTTTCTGATCACCTGAGTGCCCAACTCATGATGGTGGTTAAACCAGGCATATTGTGTAAACATCAACATTCCATTCAAGTACTGGAATCTCAGAATATTTACATAGGAAATAAACAGGTTCTTTGATACTCTTTTAGGCTATTGTAAGAATTTATAGATACATAAGCATAACATTTCCCTTAGGGAGAAATACAGACATAGCAATGTCTGAGTGCTTAAGCTTCATTCCATTGCATTGCATTGCATGTAAGGCATCATACATTTCATTGCATTGCATCATAGCATAAGGCCATCAAGATGTTATCCTTTCATCAGGACATTTCATAGGGACTTTATCTCTCTGTTCAGCTCTTTAACAAGTTTGGTAATAGTTAACCATTAAACTATTTTACAGAGAGAGAGAGAGAGAGAGAGAGAGTTATCCATCATAACCATAATAATAATAATAATAATAATAATAATAATATTTATTTATACCCCACCCCTCTGCTAAAAACAATCGGGGTGGCTTCCAACAATTTAAACATCATAATAATGACTAAAAACACCACCCACCCCCACCCACCCCCATAAAAAGACATTAAACACTATAAAATTAAAACCTTCTAACTACAAACACATTTAAAAACAAATATATACATAATTTTAAAAAGCCAGGAGACTGAGCTCCTGAGGCCAGGTTCTAATCAGGAAAGGCCTGGCGAAAGAGATCCGTCTTTAGTGCTTTTTTAAAGCTACTCAAGCTTGTCAACTGATGGATCTCATTCAGCAGGCCATTCCATAAATTGGGGGCGATTACCGAAAAGGCCCTCTGGGAGGTGCAGACAGCCTAGATTTTTGTGGCTGAAGCAGATTCCTCCCAGAGGACCGGAGTGCGTGGGGAGGATTGTATGGGAGGAGGTGGTTCCAGAGATAAGTTGGACCCAAGCCATTTAGGGCTTTGAAGGTAATAACCAACACCTTATATTGGGCCTGGAAACTGATAGGCAGTGTCATGTTCTCCACACTTTCCATAGTTCCCTACAGTGTCTCCTAAGGCATTATAGAGACATTTCATAAAGGTTTTTACATGTGTGGAATCCTGTCCCTTGCATCACCCTTTGCCATCTTAATAATATAACTTAACCTAGAATACATTCAGGTATACATTCTCATCTGTTGAGGAATAACACATCTCTAAAGAGGCATCTGTGACTACACAGGTATTTGAGGGTTATTATCTTTGTTAGATCTTAACAGAATATACCTGTTCTTGCTATAGTCTTACCAGCATTTTAGGGCAGAATTTCTGAGTGGTTATCAGTCTATTACTTCAATAGATACTATGCAGGCTGTTATCAAACAGTTGTCTTGTTGGAGGCTGATTTTTTTTGCTCTATCTGAAGTATTTTTATTCTCTCCTTCACCCACTCAGTTTGTCAGCTGTCCAACAAAAATAAAGCATACCAGAGGGGTTTTATGCCTCTTGCTTATCTCTCTAATCAAAACATGTCTTTTATCTATAACCCCACATGTGGTCCAGTAGATGTTGTAACTATCCTAATGAACTTGGCCAATGCACCTCAACAGAAGTTTATTCCTGTTTGTACTAGTATTCCTCTCTTGATTACATTTGTGCAGGCATTTCTTACCTTATTTACCTTCCAGAGCATCTGGGATTTATCCCAGATTGGAGCTGACATCATAATGATTCCGAATGATACAGCCACTTCCTCACAGATCTAATAGGTCATATTAGTCTTTATGCCATTTATCTTGCTCTCTATGTGCAATACTAGATTAAATTATGTCCTTTAAGGTTATATGAGCAGGCCAAAAAGTTGACAACAGACTATATCTTTGGCCTGTAACAAAGGATGCCATGCTGAAGCCTGGGGTTAAAAATGGACCTGCAAAATACTACTAGTATTGGAATCATTTACAGATGTGTGGGAATTGACCCCAGATCAGTCTCCTGCAATTCAATAACCTCCAGATGTTTTGGACTACAGTTACCGTAGCCCTGCTTTGATCATTGGACATGGTCACTGGGGTAGATGGGACTTGTGGTCCTATTCTCATAGAGGTGCCAGTGTTAACCAAATTGGTGGGGGTCCATGGGGACTCATGATGTCAAATTTACATTATTAATTGGGGGGATTATAACAGCTCAAATGAATAGCTGTGAGAGGTTGGGTAACTTGTGAGATCTTTGCACCTATGTATACTGGTACTAACTGCAGAGACTCTGAGTTAAAGTAAAATAAAATGCTTTTTATTGGAAATAACACGGAAGCATTTGCACACACACTCACACTCACAAGAGACATACAAGGCTAATGGAGAGTTTTAAGGCAGAAAGGTTGGATAGAGGAATAGATTCGGGGTGTGTGAGTTATAATTACCAGTCTTGAAGAGTAGAGTTTCATGCAGCAGAAAAGACTCAGACTTGGAGCTGAGGGTGGCACAGTGATCTGGCAAAGTCACGGTGTGGCACTATGCACACACTTGGCTATTGTTTGGGTCTAATATTTATACTCTGTCCATGCTTGCAAGGCCACGGCAGATGAATCTCTGGTTTAAAGGGTGAGGCCAGTTCTGTGCACCCTACGCTCCACCAGAAAAATCCATTGCACAGGCTCGAAGGACAAATCCATTGGATTGGCCTTTTTAGTCATCAGCGCGCTTGCAGAAAGTGCGGGATAAGTCCTTCCTGAATCTTCGTTTGCGAAGAAAAGCCAGAGAGAGAGAGAGAGAGAGAGAGAGATGTCCTGAAGGGATGTTTGAGCTTTGAAACAAACCTTAGATGGGTTTCTTACCATTAAAAAAAGGAAACAGTGGTTTTGCTAATTGTCATTAATGGCTGAGATATTTGGATTGATAGGTTTATGACAACCTCCATATTGTGGGATAGGAAAGGTGCAAGGAAAGACTTTTTGGGGATTATGGGGGTTTCGGTCACTTGTTTGCTTGTGACAAATGACTCATTGCCAATGCATCCAAGAGGGGATTAGCACATACCTTTGTGATGGCATTGTTTATTAGGGGCTTTGCTTAATCCTATCTTGGGCATGTCTGCCAGTATTTTTCCACACCTTTGTTTAGGTCCTGGTAACCTCACCAGGTGACCTCACCTGACCTCACCTTTTGTCTGCCCTGGTCTACTTAGACCTCATGAAGTGTCTAATTATTGCCAATTATGAGCTGCTTGTAGTTCATCATTGACTATACTTCATGCTTGTTTAGTTGCATAAAAATATTTGCAAATAGAAGCATTGTGCTTGTCAACAGCATGTATTAAAATCCCTATAATGTGGTATATATATTAACTAACCCACATATATTCTAGTTCCCAAATAGCTCAGTTAGTAATGCTGTAATTTCAAAGAGGCATAATACCTTCTGTATCTGTTACATGAGCATTCAAGTATACATCCTGCCTGTTAAAATTCTTGATTTTCCTCCTCCACGTTTGACCAAAGAACACCTGACAGCTTTGGGTGTATAAACAGAACTGATTATTATAGTTCGCAACTGAACAAGGTTTAGATTTAGCAAATCCTGCATGCTGCTATTGAGTAGCTACTAGTAACTTAAGGAATATTGCATTATAGAAAATAAACAAACCTGAATGCCATTGGATTTCCCTTCAAGTAGAGCAATCAGTCTTCAATAACCTTGACTAATATAAGGCACCACTATGAAAACAGCCTATAGTTACATTCAATCAACAATTTGAATCATATACATACAACCGCAATGGTCACACTTAAAAGGTTTCTGCTGTTTTGAAGGCTTTTCTACCAATATGGCAGACATACCCTATGCCCAAGGGCACAGTATACCTTCCAGGAGCAGCCAAATATTCAGTGTTTGGAGTTTGTTGCATTTCTGCTGGCAGAGTAGATCCTGGGCAACCATAACCCGAGAAGATTGGTCAGTGCAATGCATGTACTTATATTTACTATGCGCCTTCACACTAGACTCTGTTCAAAGTGTGCAAGGTGCAGCACAGGGAGCTTGGCCCTCCAGGTTCTGTTGAGGGAGGATGTGTGGCCCCTAGACCTCAGGTGTGTGACCCACCCGTATACTAGAGCAATTGTTGATGACACAGGAAAAGAACAATAATCTCATGGCATTAATTCTGGGGTGGCCAACCTGTGGCCAATGGACTGAACTCTACATCCATCAGCTCAACAGCAAAAGCTTAACTGCAACAGCCTATGAGGGAGGGAGGGAAAGAACAATTCTGGATTCATGAACGACCCAAATAAACTGCATTCAGATTATGAGGAACCTCTAAATAATTATTTTTAAAATTACTACATTTTAAGTTTTGCATAATTGCTATAAGAACAATATACTTTTTCTGTAACATTATGGGCTTTGTAAACTTTAGGACCTTAGAATGTCTTAATCTGGCCCTGAGGAAAAAAAACAAAGGAAATGGTTGAAAGAGAGATCCATCACTGGATTCATATCCACTGAACACAAGAATGCAGCCACCACCACCACCACCCCGCTCTGCAAAATTACCAGCAATGGAAATGAGCCCTTGAGAGAAGAAACCTAACCCTAACCCTAACCCTAACCCTAACCCTAACCCCTAACAAGTAGTCCAATCTTCCAAAGTCCTCTGGCCTAGCAAATGTAACATGAGAAGGACACACTCCACCCCAGCATTGCTTTCTCTTCTAACACAAGAACAGAAGGAGGTTTACAGAAATTCAAGCTACACTGCAAATATGTGCAAGGCACACCTAAATAAAAGCAAACTACAAAAAAGGCTGTAGGAGATTATGGGAAATTGACATGGAACTTTGAACTGGAGCTGTGTTTCCAGTTTAAATACTCCTAATAATGGCAGGTAGGAAAAAGATAATCTAATCTTTTTCAGGTAATACCTGATCTTAATCCCTGGGAATAGAAAAAAATATTACTGAAATACAAAGCTAGACAGCTGATGTAACAGATTACTGAGGTGGTTCCCCCCCCACACTTTTTTTTTTTTTTGGCTACAGCCTTCATATCAAAAGCAGTTCTTTAACCTTTCTTTTTCTTTTTCAAGCTGCTCCTTATATCAGCAAGCCCAATCTAATACATCCTGAAATATAAATTGAGTACAGGCAGGTGAAGTAGTAGAACCTATAAAAGAAGCAGACATGGCAATATCATAGCCACTACCTAAGAACTCTTTTTCCCTTTCAAAGATTAGATTAATCTTAAAGAGTTATAGCAGGCCTGAAAAATATGATTAAGACAGGGTACTCCTTCAGTATTAGCATTTTTCTAATTTGCCCCAAGAAAATTGGGAAGCAAAAGAAACCATCTATCCACCCATCACTTTATTTATATCTGGACTCAAAGCAGTGTACAAAAGACAGAGAATATAATAATAAAACACATATAGTTAAAAAAAGCATACAAAATCAAGATCAAAACATTATAAACAACAAAAAAATTAAAGCAATTGCTTTTCTGGCTGCTGCATCACACTGCCAAGTCATGTTCATCTTGTGGTCTAAGACTCCTAGATCTCTTTCACATGTATTGTTGTCAAGCCAGGTGTCACCCATCCCATATCTGTGCATTTCATTTTTTTTCTACCTAAGTGCAGTACTCTACATTTCTCCCTGTTGAAATTCATTTTGTTACTTTTGGCTCAGTTTTCTAATCTGTTACGGTCATTTTGAACATTGGACTCCCCTCCCCCACTGCTAAATACCTTTTGGGTGATAACACTGGCCTGGAGAAGTACTTCTACTGTTCTGTAATCTGTACTTGCTCCTCCACTGATTTAAAGTTAGCCAGTTTCGCTGCCTCACTGTGCAAACAGAAGGTACACACACAATGAAATTCAAAGAACTTTGACAATTAGAAGTGCCATATAAATGGTGAATAGTTGTGGTATCCATAATGGGTTGTGTTTAAGAGAGAATGTATATTGAATGCAAACTCATCTAGCAGCTGGGTAATAGCTAGGGCGCATTCTGGAGTTTGCTCATTTCCTCCTTCTATTTGTTGCCATCTGTTGGAACTGAAATGCCCCATTCCCCCCAATTTTTAATGGTTTGAACAATTTGGGAATTAAATGAATATTATGGGCAACAATATAAATGTAGTCCTTTATTACCCACATTTATAAGCATATACATTAATTCAATTTATAACAACGCATTTTAAGTAATAATTGAATATGAAAAAGTCAGCTGGTTTCAAGAAAATACATTGTCTCAGTAAATATTTGGGGTGTGGAATCTCTGATACAGGATAGCACCAGACATCTCATGGAAACATTTTCTTAGCTTAATGTACAGAATAGTCTGTACATTAAGCCTGTGCCAATCCCATTAATTCAGTGGGTTACTTTAGTGGGGACTAGCAGCTGGAGTTATGCCTAAGAATTTACAAAAGAGGCTATTAACTATGATTACACCAGCATACTTCCTAGATCCTGTTTTGACTTAACTAGTTCTATTTCTCTTTTGCTTTCTCTTTCCATCCATAGATCAGCAGTGGAGAATGTTTCTGTCTGCCTGAGGGCCACAGTCCCTCTGGGAAACATGGTTTTGTGGACTTGCCACTCAGCAGCATGAGAATGCTATGCTGCAGCTGAGCTTCCTCTTCCCCACAAATCAACTGTTTCTGCTAATCAGCTAAGCAATACTGAACTGGGAGGTTGCCAGGTTTTTAACCTTTCCTCTCCTTAATCCCCCCACTGCACTCCTTTGCACTGCTGAGCTAATTGGGTTGAAATGGTTGAGAAGCAGGGAGAAGAAACCCAATGTGCTCTAGGAACTGCAATGCTGGACTAGTACTGAGTTGTTGTTAACTGCCATCAAGACGACTTCGATTTATGGAGGACCTATGAATGAGAGATGTCCAAGTCAGGTCTTGCAGAATCAGGGCCATGGATTTCTTGATTGAGTCTATCTACCCATCATGTGGTCTTCCTCTTTTCCTACTGCCCCCTACCTTATCAACCATTATTGTCTTTTCTAGTGAGCCATGTCTTCTCATGATATGGCCAAAGTACAACAGAATCATCTTGGCTTCTAGGGAGAGTTCAGGCTTGACTTGCTCTAGGACCCATTGATTTGTCTTTCTAGCAGTCAACCGTAGCCGTGAAACTCTTCTCCAGCACTACATTTCAAATGAGTTGATCTGAAATCATTGTCCAGCTTTCACAGCCATACATACAAATGGGAAATATGGTGGCATGGACAATCCTAACTTTAGTAGTCAATGTTATATCTTGACACTTCAGAATCTTGTCTAGTTCCTTCATAGCTGCCCTTCCAAGTCCTAGTCTTCTGATTTCTTGACTGCAGCCTCCATTCTGTTTAATGACCGAGCCTAGGTTTAGAAAATCTTGAACTATTTCAATGTCTTCATTGTCTACTTTAAAGTTAGGTAAATCATGTGTGGTCATTATTTTTGTTTTCTTAATGTTCAACAGTAAACCTGCCTTTACACTTTCTTCCTTGACTTTCTTCAGTAATCATTCCAAGTCTTTGCTATTTTCTGCTAATAGTATGGTGTCATCTGCATATCTTAATTTTTTGTTGTTCCTTCCTCCAATTTTCCCACCTCCTTCCTGAGACTCTAATCCTGCTTTTATGTATGACATGTTCAGCATACAAATTAAATAGGCAGGATGATAAAATGCAGCCTTGTCTGACCCCCTTGCCAACCAAAAACCATTCCATTTCTTCATGTTCTGTCCTAATGTTAGTCTCTTGTCCTGAGTACAGGTTACGCATGAGGAAAATCAAATGTTGTGGAACACCCAAATCATTTCTTGATTTGGACTTAGTATGGACTACATGAGGTCCCTGGTGACTGAACATCAGTATTGGATGGAAGATGCCTTCTTAATACTAGGCTGAATTCCTTGACTGTGCAGATCTTTCCCTGGCTAGTGATTAGATTACTACTGTGGAAGGAGTTGTTAAAAGCAAAAACAAATGTTGTTAAATGATACATCATAGTATACTGTGTTTGGGGCCTACAATTATGTTTTCCATTGTTTGTTAAATTACCCTTATTTTGAGATGTTTTCATTTGATTGATAAATAATCATAATAATGAAACTAATATGCAGGAAATGCATTTTTGACCAAAGTAGTTGGCAGATCAAAACCTGTTGAGTAGCCTCCTGTTCTCCCATACAAAACATTGGAGTGTCAGCTGTATCCCTCTGGC
Organism: Gambelia wislizenii; assembly: GCA_030847615.1. Classification (NCBI taxonomy): domain Eukaryota; kingdom Metazoa; phylum Chordata; class Lepidosauria; order Squamata; family Crotaphytidae; genus Gambelia; species Gambelia wislizenii. Next base: position 297,945,470 of record JAUMIR010000004.1, read on the forward strand.
TCAGCTGCTTACTGGTGGAGGCTCACTGGGTTTTCCTTCACAGTGCCATGTAGAGATGGAGATTAAACCAAGCACTTCTACATGCAAATCTTTTGCTATGCCATCGGACTTTGTTGTTGTTAACTGCTGTCAAGTTGACTTCAACTTATGGTGACCCTATGAGTGAGAGACCTCCAAGTCACCCTATCAACAACAGCCCTGCTCAGATCTTGCAGACTCATGGGCATGGCTTCCTTGATTGAGTCTATCAATGTGTAATGTGGTCTTCCTCTTTTTCCTACTGCCTTCTGCTTTACCAATTATTATCTTTTCTAGTGAGTCATGTCTTCTGACGATGTATCCAAAGTATGACAGTCTCAGTTTATTCATCTTGTTCAGGTTTGATTTGCTCTAGGACCCATTTATTGTGCCACTGAACTGTATATCCCTTTCCCCCTTGAATGTCCATTTAATGTATTTATTACATAATCCTGCTACCAACATTTTTTTATATGAATGCTCTTGCCCGCTCCAGCTCATGTTTGTTTATTTACAACAACTGCCAACAATGTCAACAACACTGAGATTGGAAAACACATTAGAACACACATGCTTCCAAAATTTGGGGAGAAATGTCCTAGGACACTATACAGTATGCCCTCTGTTCACTTGACAAAGAGGTCTCTAATGGCTTGTCCAGCTAAAACTATTGGTTTTTTTTAAAGCCCAGGTTTTAGAGTATGCTTTTTGCAGCCAAAGGACTATTCCTGGAAATTTGAGATGGACATCCACCCCAAATTTTACCTGTCCAGAAGTGCACTTGACACAGATTGAATGGAACAATACCCTATAATGTGGGGGGGGGGAGCCTTTTTTCTGTTAAGGGCCATGTGCAGCCACTAGTTTTAGATGGAAAACCAAAGGTTGTAGTAGACACATACATGGTTGATATCTCCTCGCTGCTACCTTTCCAGACACGCAAACACAGAAAGCACAGGCTAATACATAAATAGATAAACAGACAGACACATGTGCACACACACACATACAGTTTGCTCCCCATCTCAGCATGTTGGGATGGAAAGATTTAAGCATTCTCCTCCCTTCAGGCTGAGATCCCATTATGCATCCCATCCTCACTGCTCTACTGATTTGCCCATTGCAGATCAGCTGGATATAAGGTCACATACCTTAGACCTATACCCATTTCACAGATCAAAAAAGTTACCTAAATTCTTGTCAAACTTGTATCTGGAATTTACCTATTCTTTTGTCCCTCCCTATATTAGCTCCTCAGTTGTCCTCTCCACCTCTTGATCTGGCTGAAGGAACAATAATTAGTGGGAAACATTTAAAGTTGTCTCCTTCTGTTGAACAATCAGTCCAGAATCATCTGAACAATGATATTTGCCAGAACATTGTCAAAGGAAATATTGACAATGCCTTAAAGTCACTTTTAACTAGGATGGTCCACCAGCCTAGAATGACCTGTATGTAGCAAAGTGGGATGGTATGACAATGAAGGTGGGCAAGCTAAAAAAAATCTCGCTCAGCTAACCAAGAGGGTAAGGCAGTTGCAGCTGGAAGCTGATTTGTAAGCAATGGTTTCCTGCCATCTAATTTATAAGGTTCTTCTTAGAAAAGGGAAAAGGACATTTATGATTGTTCAATCGAAAGAGCTGGAGTTGGCAGCTCTGGAAAGGAATGAAAGATGGGTCTGGAATCTGATCTCAGTATCAGAAAAGGGTGTTAATCCCCCGTTAGATGCTTGCATTTCAGCTAATACCTGGTGCATTTACTTCAGCAATATTTTTGAAAGTGAAGTAGATAGCAGTTTTAATGGGCCAACTACTAATTTAGGATTTGCTGATGACATTACCTGAATGGTCCCCAGTTTTGGAAAATGAAGTCAGCAAACTTATATCTGCTCTACAAGTAGCAGAAAACAAGGCACCTGGTGAGGGATTCTATCAGAGGTCTTCAAAAAGAATTCTGAATGGTAGATCCCTCTTGTCAGCAAAACTATTTTCTCTCTCTCTCTCTCTTTTTTTTTAGTTATTTATACCCTGCTCTTCAGCCACAAGGCTATCAGAGCAGCTTACAAATTGCTTTAAGCAATAGCTATTTACACATCTACACTGCATTAAACAGTTTCCAATGTGTGTTAGCTAATTGCCCCCCACAAGCTGGGTACTCAATTTACCGACCTACAAAAGGATGGAAGGCTGAGTGAACCTTGGAGCCCGCTGGAATCGAACTTGCAACGTGGTGGCTTGCAGTACTGGCATTTAACCACTGCGCCACCAGGGCTCAGTGGTTAAATTCTACAGGCATTTTTCCTAAGGAAGCTGAGCACAAGTATCCCAATTTATAAGAAAGGTGATAAATCCTCAGAACTATTGGCCAATTAGTTTATTTGATATTAGCTTGTACAAGATTTACAGCCACTTCCTCCTACAGAAGCTAAGATTCATGCATAAAAATAATATTCTTGATCAAGAACAAGCTGGGTTTAGTCAACAGTACAGAGGACCAGATTTTTGTGTTACGTCATTTAATTTATAAATATAACAGTGGTCATTGACTTCTCCTCAGCCTTTGGTCTAATTAATAGGAGTTATTTGTATGGCAGCCTAGGAGGCTTATCACATGCTGAATTAAAGCAGCAGGGCAGCCAGAAGGTTCCACTTTATATGCTGCCCTACCACATGATGTTGTTATTCTTCCAGTGTTCTGCCATTCAGATCCCGTGGGAGAATGAGGTAAAACGGTGTCTTTTTGCTAATGGATTTTTCTGGTTAGCAAAAAGAAGCAGTTTTACCTCAGTTTCCCATGGTACCGGAGTGGAAGAACAATGACATCATGCAGTAAGGCAGCATGGAAGATGGAACTTTCCAGCTGCCCCACCGCTTTAATTTGGCATGTGATAAGCCTCTAGGACACTGAGAAGCCAGGACTTGAATAACTGCTTGGCCATGGAAACCTACTGGGTGAACTTGGGCCAAGTCACACTCTCTCAGCCTGAGAGGAGGGCAATGGCAAACCCCCTCTGAAAAAAAGTCTACCATGAAAACCTCCAGGATAGATTTGCCTTAGGGTTGCCATAAGTCAGATCTGACTTGAAGGCACACAGCAACAACAACCTTGCCAAGACCAATATTAATAATAGTCTGTTTCTCCTAATTCAGGAATTATACACTAATACAACCATGAGAGTAAGGATTAGCACAGATGGAAGATTGATGGAGTAAATTTGTACTATAAAAAGAGTCAGAAAAGGTTGTTTGTTAGCACCCCATCTGTTTAATCTTTATGTTAATACAGTAATATTGTAACTATGTTAAATTACCTAGATCATTCCCTCCTTCAATAGGAAACCATAAAACAGCGATCCTAATATATGCTGATATTGTACTGTTAATCTATGAAATAAAATTGGGCTGAAGAGAAATTTGAATAAACTTTACGAGTTCAGTCAAACAAAATAGCTTAGAATAAATTTTGCTAAAACTAAGGTGATGAGTTTTGGCAAACAATCACCTAAGCACAATTGGAATTTGGGTGGCAATAAGACAGAAAAGGTTTCATTCTTTAAATCTGGGAGTATATTTTGATGAAAAAAAATTATTGAAAGACTCAGCTATAGAACATCAAAATAACAGCACAGGAGACAGCCCATGTTATCTTGAAACTTTTTTGTTCTAGGGACAGCAGGCTGGTTATTTCTGCACTGAAAGTGTTTCTAGGAAAAGTACGGTAGTTGCCCGAATACAAAATGGCATTGAGACCTGGCTGATAAGACACAACAACCTGAATGACGTGGAGATTTGGCAAAACAGTTTCTGAGGTACAGGTCAATCGCTGTATCTGCAGGGGATATGTTCCAAGACCACTGCCATCCCATGGATACCTGGAACCGTGGATAATAGGGAACCCTATTATTTTCAATGAACGCCAGAAGTTGACCATTCACATTGGAGGACCCAGAAATGCCTAGAGAGAACATATTTTTGGATGCGTATAAGTGAAAGCATAGATACTGAATCTGTGGATATGGCGGTCAGCCTGTACTTATTGGCAGTACCTCCGGGAACTCCAATTGCATTCCTAAGGACAGAGACAGGTGTGGTATCTGTAAAAGCTGGGGCTCAGAAGGCAGCCCTTTTGTACCATGTGGATATATATGTCAGAAGACTGCCTTCCTAAGCTTTGTTTGCATGACAGTGGGAAGGAAGGTGGCATGACTAAGTTATGCCAAGATTTATTAACCTCTAAAACCCCTTTGACAGATATTTTTATTATATCTGGAGTTAAAAACAAGCTGTGGGATTGAATTTACATGCTAGATAATAATCAAGAATTAGTTTTAATTAAATCTTCAGTTTTCCGATTGGATTCTTTTGTTGAAAACAAATCATTTTAAGAGCTCAGAAATTGCAAATGCTTACTTTTGCCCCCCCCACCACCCAGAACTGCATTTACAGAACTACACTTCCAAACTATGCCAATGTCATTTCTGGAGGGCAACTATAGAAAAGCCCCTAGAAATTTAAGGCTACTTACTTTATTGCCAGTTATATCAAAATCCCAGGGAGATATTCCTGGGGCAGATTTTGGCTTCTTTACAGGGCAAGAGCTCTCACTTGAAAGTATGCTGGCTATTGTCAGATTGTGACCCATATGTCGCACATAAAGACCCTAATTTGCTAAGGCTACTGAAAGTGTTTGTGCTATCTCTCTGAAAGCTATTGCTATAGACTGTGCAGAGGACTCATTAATTTGATTTTTTGTATGCCTGTATATGTATGTATTCTTTTATTGGATATGTAATATGTAAAGGAGCCCTGGTGGCATAGTGGTTAAATGCTGGTACTGCAGCCACAACATTGTAAGTTCAATCCCACAGGGCTCCAAGGCTGACTCAGCCTTCCATCCTTTCATAGGTCGGTAAAATGAGTACCCAGTTTGTTGGGGGCAATTAGCTAACACATTGTAAACCGCTTAGGGAGTGCTTTGCCCTGATAAGTGATACAGAAATATATATGCTAATGCTAAATGCTTTTGCTAATGTCTTTTAGTCAAATACAATAAACAGACAGAGGTTATACAACATATGGGATAATTCTCTCCAAATTCCTTCTCTTCCCACACATCTTCCTCTCGGTCCCAATTCCACTCAGAGCAGTTGGGCTGGAAGATCACAATTTACACGGGAAGGACAGTGTACACGAGTGGGAAAATGCAGAGAAGTCAATTCTCAACCCTATGCCCCATCAGGAGGCCCCTCACCTCCACCCCCAAATTGTCTGAACACTGGCTAAAAATTAAACTAGATGTAATTTCCAGTTTCTATTTATTCCAGTTTTGGGTTGTTGTTTTTTTTTCATTGGCGGGGGACTGGGGATGTTTTTAGGTTATGCCATTCCTGTAAAGTGTCACTTTAGGCCTCCAGGACTGATCCTTTATCAATTTTGGGTGATATTCGCTTCCCAAATTTTGGTGGGTGGGTGCAGGAGCCTTCATGGCATTTGGCATGCCACAAAAAGCTCCTAGGAGCCCACATACAGCCCCATGGACCTTCCCACCAAGATATACAGAAATGGCCGTTCTGGCACATTGCTTCCCCGGTACAACATCTCTCTCTTTACTCTTTTGAACAGCCGAGAGAAACAACAGGCCCAAATCCTCCAGTGCTCTGAAGAGAAACAGTGCTCTATGATGAGGAGTTTGCTTGCTGAAGAGTGACACTCTGAATGAAGGAAAAGTCCAACTTGAAACGTCTTTCCAGCAAAAGGGAGCTATCACAGAGCTAGAACAAGAAGAGGTAAAAACAATATCCCCCCTCTTTTTTTTTTTTTTTTAAATATTCTCTACCCAAGAAAAATTCTGCTTTCAGGCTGGCTTACTAATAGCTTCCTAAAAATAATCCATACTCTGGGCTCACAATCTGTTATTTTTAAATAGCTTCTGGGAGAGAGAGCTTTCAATCTGATTTTCAGAACAGCAGACTAAACATACCTTCCATTGGTGTCTATTGGAGAAAACTCTAATGCAAGGCTTAACATTAAAGCAAACAATATTTTGAGACAAAGCTGGCAGGCTTGTGTGTCAGTTCTAAGACATGCACATGTGGAATTAAATCCTTTCATTTTCAATGGAATTTACTCCCAAATAAGTATGCCTAAAATTGTAGCCTAACCACAATTCTAAGCATGTTTAGTCAAAAGTAAATCCCTCCAAGTTCAATGGAACATTCTCTAGTAAGAGTATTTAGGACTGCAGCTTAAGCAAGCTAGAGTGAAAAGCATTACATCAGGCATAGATGGAAAATAGCTTTTATTCAAAATGTCTGATAACAAAGAATTAATTTTCAGAGTTTGGGGAAGTTGTATTTTAAAACTTTTATGTACAAGACAGGAAAGAAATCATAAACCAAACTGGATTAAAATTTCACTAAGGCTAATTTGTCAACTTTACTGGATTTATTGCCATGTTTTAGTAAAATAAATACTTTATGAAAGGTCTATGCTTTCAGTGGAAATAAAATAAAGTGGTTATGGGAACAAATACTGTATGTTTCAGTAAATATTAATAAATATGAAAGAATAATTAAAAAGCCAATGGTATATAAATGCTATCCCTAAATTTCATTAGCAGTGCACAATTGGTTGCTTAATCCAATAAACAGCGATGACATCAAATGTCTATTCAAATTTACTGTATTTAATACTGAACTGATTGCTGGAGGGGGAAATTCTGAACAGACAAAATTCTGTGTGCCATACTTGCAGATTATTTCTGTTTTAAACTGTACTGATTTAATCTTTAAATTGATAAATGTAGTAAAGATCAGTTTCAACTTTTTTTGGATGAAAAGGTCCTTAAAGAGATTCAGTGGCCCAGTTCAGACAGATACATTTTGGCTTTATAAGCTGAAGTGTGCGCAAGCCCTATGCCCATGTATTCCATCCACATGCCACACCTTCTCTCCTTGGCATGCTGCAATAAACCCAGGAAACCTTAAATTAACCACAGTTCCTTGTGGCATCTGAACTGGGAAATCAAGGTTACCAAGGGCAAAACCAGTTAGGATTTTTACTCATGGTTTATCATTGGCTAAGTTACTGGCTTGCTCTGAATCTGGGGGGAAATAGTTCAGATGTAAATGGAAACTATAGTTAATGGACAACTTCCCACCTTGATGTTGACAGGTCAAGAAAGAAGGAGGGAATGGCAACACAAGGACACATGGTGCCTTAAAAGTCTTGTGTGTATCTTTGCCTGTTAAGCTGTGATGTATATATCTGAACTGTGCCAGGATCTGAACAGAGATGTTTCCAGATGTTGTGTGTTTTAGCATGACAGCTGGATTTCATATTGCCCTTCTGGCTCACACTGTGTAATAATAATCAAAGCAACACCAAAAGAGAAAGTCAAAGAATATCTGATTGGTCAAAGTCAATTATGCATAAGGCACAGTAGAGAAAGACAAGGCTGAAGCCACACTTATCCATTTGGTATTGCTTTGCAGATTTTGAAAAGGTGTGGCTTTGAAATTCACACTTTTCTTTTTTAAAAACCCACCTTGATATCTTGGTACTGCTCTGAAAACTGAAGGGCCTCTCTCAAAATTAAACAGCCAATAAAATGTGCATGATTTTTCTGTATTTTAGTTTACCATAAAGAACATCAACAGGAAGATTTCATAGGTCACAACATAACCAACCACCCATGATTAGCAATGTAACTATACTATTAGGCAAAACATTTTCGATAACAGATTTAAAATAAGATGATTTACTATAATTTCACAGTACATCACAACAATTGTGATGTGATGAAAAACAGTGACATATTAGAAGCAAAGAGCACTGAGTATTAGCTCCAGTCCAGTTTGTGAGCACAATTTTTCTCATCTCTTTCACAAACACAATTTAGAAAGAGTTTTTACTGGGTGGTAAAAAGACTACACAGATTTTATCTAACCATTTGAATTTTACAACACATGCACATACATGCCTGTGTTCACACCAACAGCAAATGGTAAAACTTATTCTCAGCTGAAAAAGAAGGGAATGGTCCCATTACAATATTAATTTATTTCAACTGTTTTAAGGCATTTCAGAATGTGCTGTGTAGTTCTCCAGTCAACAGTGCACAGTACAAAGAACTCATAATGACTAAGTACATATTTTAAAAGAATGTTTAGTAAAATTCAGAATCCCCCACATAACAATATCTACTTAGTGGTCACTATTAAGATTCTTACTAGGTCTGTTTAACTGTCAATACATCAGACATTCTTGGAATTATAGAACTACCACAGCCATATCATTTGGTAGAGAGGAATCAAAGTCAGAAGGAAACAAACCTGCAGTGACTATTAGAAAAATTTCAAAATGACTTAAAAAACAGATCTCATAAGTGTACAAAAAGAGCCTACTATACTGACCCTAAAGGGTACTTTTCACTTACAAACACAAATTAAGGGTTGAAAAGATATTGCAACATGCTAAGAAAAATCCAATGAGGCTGCATGCTTCCAGAAAGCCCCAAACAAAGCAAACAAAACAAAGCCCCAAACAAAGCAAACAAACAAACAAAAAAGCCTTAAATAATAGCACTGGTATACCTGTGCCAGTAGCAAATTTCTTACTGTGGGGGGAAATAGGCAACTTAAGATGATTGATTATTGATACTGTACTTTCCAAGTCATGTGTATACTACTGTGCAAGATTACCTTGCCAACATACAATCTTGGTACATTCGTTCTTATTAAACATGTATTTCCTTTGCATCCATATTATTCCCCTGTAAAAATATAACTACAAGGTACATCTGTCTGAACTGTAATTCTCTGTCTCTTCTGGGACACTATTAATCTAGGATTTCCTTTTATTGCTCACTATGCAAAAAAGTAATGCTGTTCCATTTACAGCAGCAGCAAACTGCAAAATTTATTTTAAATGCAGGGTAATTTCTTTTGTAAAAATGCTTTTGGCAATTAGCAGAAAGTGCTGCTGATGGGGAAAATATGGAAGGGGGGCATCCAAGCATCTTTGTAACTATTGATCTGGAGTAATTTTCTTTGGCTTTTGAGCTTGTATTTCTCAAAAGTATGTTTACCAAAAAAAAAAAAAAAAAGATTTTCCAAATTCTAGACCAAAGAGAAATACATGGATATAATTATACTGAAAAATGTAAAAACAAAATAAACAAACAAAAACCTCCAATCAAGTTGGCTTAATGATGTAAGATTTCTTTTATTGTGGATGCAAGTGGGTGCAGGAACTAGTGCACACAAATTAGGGATGGTGAACCTCCAACTTTCCAATGTTGTTGGAATCTAACTTCATGCACCCTGATCCATGTGTCCAATGGTCAGGGATGATGGCTATGATAATCCAATAGCACTTGGAGGGACAAAGATTCCTCATCCCTATGGTAGATGAAAAACAATGGCAGATAAAACTGTGGACAGAAAGATTAATGAACTTCATTTCTCCTGCATTACTAAGTGGTCTAGAGGGAAAAAGAGAACTATGTAGGCACTTGTCTCTTATTCTGCAAGATCCTGCTCACCAAAAGTGAAAGACAGATGACAAAACCCACTGGAAAGGTCTCCTAAGCAAGTCACCTTTCTAACTATAGAAGTTGTTTAAGAGGGCATAACCTCCATATATTTCAAAGATATATTCTCAGGAAAGATTGAACTCTCTGTCTCTGGGTGACCATTTCTCTAGGGTAGACAATTTCTTTAGGGTAGACAATTGTACCTCCAAATCAGCAAAGTGCTTAAAAATATGCTATTACATCAAACTCCTAAATAAATCTCATGAGAATTAAGCGGGTGTGCACAAGCCTGTTGGAGTTAACACTCTTTACCTGAGCCAGGTCTTAATGTAGTAGTAACATGTTTAGAATGTGACTGCACACATATGTTTAACTTACCCTACCCAAGAGTCCACTATTAGAACTTGCAAGCACCATTTATAGTTAAGCATCAAGCATGGAAATAAATAAGATCAGCTAAGTGTATACAATAAATATGCCTTTAAATGGGAGGGAAACTTAAGGTCCTGTGTTACTGAGCAATTAAGAGGCAGCCTTAAGTCTTACCAGGAACCAAACACTACTCCTTATTGTACAACACACAGCATTACTGGAACACAGCTGAAAGGGATCAGAAAGTGGAATGTGAAATTTCTATTGTATGAAAACATGAAAAAACAGAATTTTCATTCATGTTACAGAACAGACAATGTGCTTTCTTCTAGTACTTCAACTTTAGTTGTTGTGAAGCTCAAAGTTTCTGCTTTTTAAGTTTTATAGTTATGTACAGTTTTTATTGGTGTCCGTATCAAACTTGTAGCATTATCTGAGGAAATAAGAAGATCAGAAGTTCTGTTGCCTTCGTTTTTTTGCATCCATAGCATCAAGAATTGGCTGCCTCTTTGCTGTGTATCTTTGACGAAGCTCTTCAATTTCACGTTCCATCATAGGATCCAAAGCTTTTAATCTCATCTGCAGCTCTTCCAAACTTAGATTTTTCAGCTGTTCAGAAAGAAATGAACAGACATAAGCAGGTCTTTAATAAAAGCATCAACAAATGCAGGAAAATAACATCTTCACCCTTCAGTATAGAAACAGCACAACAAATAACCTAAATTGTGAAAAAAGCTGTACCTTTCTATTTATCACATATAGTCACTTTTAGTTCTGAATTCAATGAATCATAACAAAATCTCTTTCTTTCTTTCTCCCTCTCTCTCTGTCTGTGTCTGTGTAGAGAGAAAGAGGTAGGCAGAAATGCAGCGTGCTGATCAAATCTGATTTCTTAACTACAAAGCAACAAAATATGTAAAGAAGACCTAGAATATTGTACCCATGATTGATTTATTTTACCAACTCCTGTCACCTTTTTATTTAAAATCTTTGTGATTAAATTCATCTTATACACTCCAGTTTGGATTCTAGAACTGGACTGGAATCAACAGCAGAAGCATTCCTGCTCTCATTTACTGAAAATTTATTTCAACAATTGACAACGAAGGAGCAGACAGGAGGCCTGGACTGGTTTGTGTTCCATCATGGCTAATGAAACATAGTTCCTCAAAATTACTTGTCTTTTTGCTGACCATCATCAGTTCATAATAGAAGCAACATTTCACACCATCCAACCTGAAAGAGGCAGCTGTAAACTCCCTCTTAAAGAAGTCCTCCTTGAATACTTAAGAAATGTAGAAAGGTCAGCATGCAACCTCTTCTTTGTTCGAAGTACTTAAGAAACTCTGACTGTTCCTGATAACACAGCTCAAACTAGAAGATATGTTGAGCATGTATTTAAAAGAGATGCTCCCTAAAGCAATGAAACATGTCTGTTGGTCAAAGTTTGCAATTTTCCTCACATCTTGGATTTTGCCTGTTTTGTTTTGTGATTAGTCATTGCAAGATAAACACATGTGAATGGTTTAATTAGCAATCTAGTTGCTAAGGCATACATCTCTGAGGAAATCTCATTGTGAAGAGAAAAAGGCTTAATCACAGGAAAATGCATTCCCCACAATGTCTACTTTGACCCCGAGATTATCTAGTCCCATTCCCAATCTAGTTTTCAGAAACAACTTAGAACCAGAAGTGCCTTGTTGCTATAACTGACAATCCTTAGCCGGAGAGATATAGTAAATTCTCCTGAATTTCTCAACACCTTACAATGGTCAGGATCTGATGGCATACTTCTGTTGTTGGAAGCAGTTCCTTTTTTTTTTTAATATATAATTTTTATTATAGGTTATTTAAAACAATCATACTATAAAACAACACAAAACATCTCATTCACAAATTCATAGATTTACATACATTCCTCATCCTCCCCAGCACCCTACCACCCTAACCCCACAGTCTTACTCTCACCAAATTATCGCCCTACATTTACTCCATTTCCATTTCATTCCATTTCCATTCCATTCCATTCATTCCATATAGCTTCCTTTTTTCTTTCCTTTCCATTTTGCTTTATCCATATTTAACTTCCCCCTTCCAAAAAAATTCCTTTCCTTGTTCTTTCTGTTTTCTGTTTCTTTTACAATTTTTATTTTATTTATACTAATTCTTCTACATCTATTTTTGCTTCTTCACCCCACTTATATTTCAAGAGTGGGTTTAATATCTCCCAAGTCTCTAAATCCTTTAATGGTTTTTTGTCATCTAACATGAGTGTTAATCTTTCCATTTCATACATATCTTTAAGTTTCAATACCCATTCCTCTAATAACGGTATTTCCTGAGTCTTCCAATACTTTGCATAAGTTATTCTTGCGGCCGAGAACATATACAGTAAAATTTTCCAATATTTTTTTTGTACTTGTACATCTATTTTTCCCATCATGTTCAATAAAAATATCTCTGGGTCACATGAGAAGTCTACAACAAATAACTTTGTAATTATTTTATGAATTTTCACCCAATATTTCTGTACTTTCTCACATTTCCGCCAGATATGATAGTATGTCCCAGTAGCTTTCTGGCACTTCCAGCACTGGTAGGTCATATTTTTATAGATTTTAGCTAACCTCTCTGGTGTTAAATGCCATCTGGTCAACATTTTATATGTATTCTCTTTTATATTATTACTTCTTGTAAAAGTTAAATTTTTCCATACTCTTTCCCATTGAGCCAAGGATATTTCATAACCAAAATTCCTTGCCCATTTTAGCATGTACGGTTTAATAACCGTACTCCTGTTCTTGATATAGCTTTAATAGTATCTTGTATATCTTTGATAGAATCTTTTTTCTACCTCCTTGTATCACTCTATCAAATTCTGTACTTTCTGTTTCTATTCCTTCAATTGCCTATATAAAAACCAGTGGCACCTGATATTTTCCCCCTGAAGTTCCTCTTGAGATTTCATTGTGTATTTATTTCCTATTTTCTTTAATAAATCCTTATATAATAACCATCTTCCCCTAAACAGGTCTTCTTTTCTAAAGTATGCCTCGTGGTTGGATAACCATAAAGGTATTTTAAGACAAAGCTTCCTTTTACATTTTGTCCAAGTTCCTCAACAGAGCCCTCCTCACATAATGATGTATACATTCTTTATGGACTTTTGCTTTGTTATGCCATATATAGGCATGCCAACCAAACCTGGCATTGAAACCTTCTAGTGCCAACAGTCTTGAGTTTTCTAGTGATATCCAATCCAATACCCATGACATTGCACACACATGATAATAAGTTTGTAAGTCTGGTAGTGCCAGGCCACCCCTTTCTTTTGCTTCTATTAGTAATTTGTATTTAATCCTTGGTTTTTTGCCTTGCCAAATATATCTTGTCAGATCTTGGTTCCACGATTTAAATACCCTATCATTTATTATAATAGGCATATTCTGAAAGAGGTATAGCATCTTAGGGAGAACATTCATTTTAATTGATGCTATCCTCCCCAATAAAGATAAATCTACGTTCTCCCATTTCTTCAAGTCCTCCCTTATTTTACCCCATATCTTTGTATAATTATTCTCAAATAAGTCAGAATTCTTCTTGGTTATGTCTATACCTAAGTATCTTACCTTCTTAGCTACCTTATACCCTGAGATTTTTTCTATTTCCTGTTCTACTTGTTTTTTGATATTCTTGGTTAACATCATGGTTTTTTCTTTGTTTATTTTTAGCCCTGTCCATTCCCCGAATTCATCAACTATCTCCAATAGTCTCCCAATACTATCTTTGGGATTTTCCAATATAAAAACTACAGTTATCCCTTCACATTCGCGGGGGTTAGGGGCAGACAACCCCCGCGAATGTGAAAAAACCGCGAATAAGATATGAGTGGGGCGCAGAGGCAGCGCGCTAGCTGCTTCCCACCCCTCCTTCCCAAGGCACCGAAGGACTTCTTCAGAAGCCCTTCGGTGCCTTAGGAAGGGAGTGGGGCGCAGAGGCAGCGCGCTAGCTGCTTCCCACCCCTCCTTTCCAAGGCACCGAAGGACTTCTTCAGAAGCCCTTCGATGCCTTGGGAAGGGAGTGGGGCACAGAGGCAGCGCGCTAGCTGCTTCCCACCCCTCCTTTCCAGGGCACCGAAGGACTTCTTCAGAAGCCCTTCGGTGCCTTGGGAAGGGAGTGGGGTGCAGAGGCAGCGCGCCAGCTGCTTCCCACCCCTCCTTTCCAAGGCACCAAAGGGCTTCTTCAGAAGCCCTTCGGTGCCTTGGAAAGGGAGTGGGGCGCATTGGCAGCGCCCCAGCTGCTTCCCACCCCCCTTCCAGAGGCACCGAAGGGCTTCTTCAGAAGCCCTTAGGTGCCTTGGGAAGGGAGTGGGGCATAGAGGCAGCACGCTAGCTGCTTCCCACCCCCCTTCCCGAGGCACTGAAGGACTTCTTCAGAAGCCCTTCTGTGCCTTGGGAAGGGAGTGGGGCGCAGAGGCAGCGTGCTAACTGCTTCCCACCCCCCCTTCCCTTGGCACCGAAGGACTTCTTCAGAAGCCCTTCGGTGCCTTGGGAAGGGAGTGGGGCGCAGAGGCAGCGCACTAGGTGCTTCTCACCCCTCCTTCCCAAGACGGGCTAAGCCCTTTGCTGCCTTGGGAAGGGAGGGGGTGTTGAGCAGGGGGGGGAGGCAGCCTTCCGCGAATAATCAAAACCGCGAATGTGAAAGTCGCGAATGTGAAGGGGCAACTGTAAATCGTCAGCAAAGGCCTTATATTTGTACTCATAACCTTGCCACCGCCATCCTCTGATTTTCTGGTCTGTTCTAACTTGCTTATTCAATATTTCAAGTACCATGATGAATAACAACGGAGAGAGAGGACACCCCTGACCGAGTCCCTCTTTCGATCTTACATACATTTGTTTTCTCTCCATTTATTATTACTTGCACTTCCTGTTCCTTATATATCTTGCTTATCCAGGAGTGAAATTTCTCTCCTATATTCATCCTTTTTATAACTTCCAACATAAAGTCCCATCTTAAGTTGTCAAAAGCCTTTTCCGCATCAGCAAATATCAAGAACAGTTCTTTTTCATTATGTTTCTCATAGAATTCTAATAGATCAATTATCACCCACACGTTGTCTTTTGTTTGCCTACACGGTAAAAAGCCATTTTGATCTTCGTGTACCCAATTCATCAACACTTTCTTCACTCTCTCTGCTAAAATATTTGAAAATATTTTATAGTCTATGTTCAACAAAGATATTGGTCTATAGTTGGCAGGATGAGTCTGATCTTTACCTTCTTTGGGTATTAGAATTATATCAGCTTTCTTCCATGAGTCAGGGCATTTCCCTGAATTTACATTATTTAAGACTTTATGTAATGGTTCTATTCGTTCATCTTCAAATATTTTATAGTATAAGGTCGAAAATCCATCTGGGCCAGGTGCTTTGCCCGTCTTCATCTGTCTTATCGCCTCCCTGATTTCTTGTTTTGTAATTTGTTTATCCAATTCGATTCTATCCTCTTCTGAAATCTGAGTTATTTTTTAATTATCCAGATATTCTTTCATTTTAGTATCATAATCGTCAGTTATCATATGATTGGAGTATAATTTAGAGTAGTAATCATGAAATATTTTGACTATATCCTTTTGTTTTGTGGCTCTTTTTTGGTTGTAATTTTTTTCTGTTATTAATTTTTTCTCTTTCTCCTTCCTCAGTGTATGGGCTAGCCACTTGCCTGGTCTATTGGAGTGCTCAAAGTATCTCTGTTGGGCATGGAAGCAGTTCCACCTGGAGAACTGGGAAGAGCGATCCCCTCTTCCCAACCATACACACTCAAGATCCTTGAATACTTCTCCCAGAGCAGATTTTCAAGTGGCACGGAAGAGAGAGAGGGGGGGGAAGGGGGAAGTCCTTTTGAGAGTGTGGGGATGGAAGGGTCATTGCCCTTTTCCATTTCTGCTAACAGAACGGCTTTTAGTTAGTGGACACTGGATCTTGGCCAATACCACTTCTTCTCCAATATGGTGCCTATTCAACTACAACTCCCATTATCCACAGCCAGTATGGCCATAAAAAGTTGGGGAAGGCTTAACATAGAATGAAGAAATGCCAAAAGAGAGAAGGGCTAAACATCCTCATAGAGACCACCATTTCCCTCCAAATGTCAAGAGGCAAGAATTTTTCACTTTCTTGTGACAAAGTGAAGAACATATTATTAATCACTCCTTGCAGTATCTGCCAATTTAATGCTACACAGAGGAAACAAGCCATTTTGAATATGCTAACCAGACCTCAAAGGGCTTTTTGACAAGAATTCAAATCCTTTAGTGGGTCACTGCCACACCTATTTGAGACAGGGTGCCTTGGAATAACAACCAGAACCTGAAACAATGGCCTCAATTCAGGGAAAGTAGAAGGTTAAAACCAACCTTTCTTCCCTCAGAGCAGTACATTAGCATTTTTGCAAAAGAACTGCTTGATTAACTCTTCAGGAGCTGGCCAAACATTCATAATATGGAGGGCTATTTACAAAGAAAGTGGCTCATTTGCACGTCAGCCAGCCGATGAAACTGGATTCCTCCAAGCAAGTAAAGGTGCTTCAGGCAGTGGCTCCTTCACCTGCACTTTCAGGAAATAATCTGGTTTCAAAATGGAAAACGAAATACTGAGATTCATATTTATTACATTGTCCTGAGGCAGTACGGCTTCACAGTCCTGTCAGAGCTTTTACTGTGTGCGCATGCATGCCAATCAGGTTCTACCATAGTAAAAATTAGCTTATGTCAGATAAAAGAAGACAAAAACAAACCCTAATGAGAAAAATACCACCCATTTTGATTTTTCAGTAAATGTGTTGACATTGTAACAACAACACAGATTTTAATAAACACTTGAAATAGAGACAAATGGGCAAGGACATGGTATCTGAATCAAGCTACTTCTGAGTCAATATTCACTTCATGAATCCACTTTCTGTTAACAATGTATATTTTCCTTAGGGACATACCGTTAGTAAAATTTTCAGTTTTTATTTCTGTTACCATATTGAGCATACAAATTGCCAAGAGTGCAGTGCATACTGCTCAGTGTGTGATTCTTATAGTAACACACAACTTTTTTCTTTTTTTCTTTTTAAAGTAGCAACTAAAATGAACATATTATTTTACAAACTCATTCTAAGCTTTGGTTCTGCTCTACAGCTTGGATGGAGACATCAATATTAATATCTAGGACAAACTGTTAATGTTTTTTTCTGTGTTTGTGATCTAATGTATAAGACAATCATAGGGAGAGAAAGATATGCATACACTGGAGCTCTAGCAAAGCTGGCAGACAAGAGAGGAGAAAAGATTATATACACATTTATTTAAAACAGTTTTATCCCATCTTTTCAAAGTTTGTGTCAGTTTAAAACAACAAAACCAAAGAACAATAAATCCTCCAGTACAATCAAATGTCAATCTGCCCTCAAAATAGTAAGACACACAAAATGAATAATGGCAGCAAAAACTCATTATATTTCAACCAATTTTGGAACACACAAATTTCATAATGCGAGCTAGCATGATGTAATGGTTTCAGTGTTGGGACTAGGACTCTGGGAGACCAGGGTTCGAATAGCCTCTTGGCCATAGGAACCTACTAGGTGACCTTAAAACAAGTCACACCTTTTCAGCCTCAGAGTAAACAAATGACAACTCCCCTCTGAACAAATCTTGCCAACAAAACAACAGGATAGGGTTGCTTTAGGGTTATGATAAGTCAGTAACAACTTGGAGGCACAGAACACCACAACAAATATTTTGCAACCTCTCTGGAAAGCTAATAAAAGAGAATAACCACACCAGGAAGATTATTCTATAGACCTGGGTCAACTACAAGCAAATGGCTGCAAAGAATACCCTCACTTTATGTAGCGTAGGTACATGGAACGCAGTCCAGGCTGCAGAACACAAACTGTAGCCAACTCACAGGGCCAGAAGCAGTGCCCAAGGCTGTGAGGACTTCAAAAATCTAAGCTCCAGTATCTTGAATGCTCCGGCCTTGGTAGCCGGTGTAATTTCCACAAAATATGCTTAATATGTCATCCCCTCTCTCTCTGAAAAGAACAGGTAGAAATACATCAAGATTAAATTCTGAAAGACGTAAGACACATAGAGAGAAATCTGAACTCCAGCTTTTTCAAAGTATTCAGGAAAAAAGATATATAATAAATACCACAAGATGTGAATAAATTCTGAAATAATGTTTGTGGCAGAATAACCTTCTCACAAACTTTCAGGATGGGTATCTGCAATGTCAAACCTCTACTGAAAGCATACTTTTTGAGGCGAGGAGAACTTGTGAAGGTTTTTACCTTTCAAATATGATATAACTTTTGCATTTTAAAAATGCTTGTCACTTTTTCCTAGACCTAGGAAATGAGTCATGAAAAAAATAGTAACACTATTTTACAAACAAACAAAACAACAACAACAGAGGAAATAGGTTTCCTTCCTCAAGGTCAACAACTGACACATCATGTATGCTTGAAACATTATTATTCTAAAATGTGCACTCAGAAATTGCAGCCATACAGACAGACATGCATATGAATCATGAGAAAGTTTCACAAAGACATTATCTCTACAAAAGACCTGAGTAAAGAACATGTGCAATCATTCGCTGAAACATTTAAGTGTATAGCTATCCATATTCCTTTTGCTATTAATTAAGTAAAAGCTAAGAATAAAAATCCACATAAAATATAGTTCAGCTCAAGAAGGGTAGGCTAAAGCTATTGATATGATTATTTCCATCATGATTACTTAGGAAGGATTAAACAGAAACGCTGTTTCTTGTTGAAGAAAACACTCTGGCATTGAATACTCCATTCCTTCATCAGATAAAAACAACTTCCTTATGAAGCTACCCTGTAGTCCAAAAATATCCTTTGTCTACAAAATTGAAAACACATATCATACCCTAATTACGTTGTTACACCAGAAAACAATTCTGGAATGCAAAAAAAAAAAAAAAGAATTCTTGTTTTTCTAAAATATCAGTTGAAACAATGAAATCGCTGTTGAGAATCTCCTAGGGCAACCCAACTCTGTTGCAACAGAGACTGAGTGAGCACAGAAGCATTCTGATGTGAAGGCCATAGGGAAATAGGAGGGAAAAACACATTTTCATCACTTTTTAAAAAACTGACTAACCACAGTAATTCACACAGACACATGTATATTTCCTGAATCAGACAACAGCATGTCATGCCATTCAACCAATCCCAGCTAAGAAAGTATCTTCCATTTTTATAGTTTCTAGTGCCATGCATCTAGAGTCAGGCTAGATTTTCCTGATAAGAAAAAAACAAACAAGTTGAGATGTCAGACACATATATAATAAGAAAACACTCTCAAACACTATACAACTTAAGACCTCAGATTTTATAACCACAAATATGTAAAAATAAATACCTTAGTACATAAAAAAGGATAACCACAAAGGAATTTATATGCAATAAATAACTATGTATGACTAATGTCAAATGTATTTTGACATTTAATTATTTTTTACCAATTGAAGTTTTTTTTTTTTAAACAAACCTCTCTTTCTTATACTTCCCAGACTTCAGAGTATTTATTTAATGATCCCCAATGAAAAGAAGACCAATGCTTGGTCTTACATTGCTGTTTATTTATAGGGAATCCTCTGTGATTATCCATTTTTATGTACCAAGATGTTGGGTTTTTTTTAAACAACTGTGGCTATAAAATCTTAAATGTATTGTGAAGTAAAGTATTTAAGGAGGCCTCTTTTTCTATACATTTTACATTTCAACTTGTTTATTATTCTCTTAGTTTTTGCAATCTGGCTCTATAACAAAACAGTCATGATATGTCAAGCTAGAGGCCTAACTAGACCAGCATTCTGTTCCCACAGTCATTAACCAGATGTTGAGGCATATATGAGTACAAAAGCAACCTCCTGCTTTAGTTCCTGAAGAACTAATATACAGAGACATATTGCTTGTGATACTGAAGACAACATGCATCTAACAGCAAAGACAGCTACATATCAAAGACTATCAAGAGGACCAGGGAGCAAATAGATTTTGTAGCAGAGTTAGCAAACGTTAGGCTGAAGAAATGAGCATACAGACACACGATTATGTCTAAACTACTTTCCTTTACTAGAGCATGTTAAAGTAATATATACAATGAGTCTGAGACTCCTGGCAAACAGACTATATAATACAGCAGATATACAGTACAATCCTACACTGTACAGTTTAGACTGCATGTGCACAGTCTAAGGGCAAAATCCAAGTACAAAGGCAGTGTGGGAACATCTACAGTAGTTATAGAGATACAGAAACAGTACAGTCATGGGTTATACAGTTAGTGTTTCTCATAGACAAGGGCTACACAACATTTCTCCAGGTAGATAACAGGTTCATTCCCTGTTTCAGTTCCCACAGTGGCCTCTTAGGCAGTATCTAGATATGCTAGCCAACTGCGTTTAGCCAGCTCACTGCTGGCCCCTGCAGGCAGTAGCACATTACACTATGTCAGCTCTTTACATTATAAATTTCTCTGTGACTGTATGTTCCATTCCCCGGACAAGCCTCATCCACAAATAACCTTTACAATCTCTTAAAAAAAAGGTGACCCTCTTTGGCAACCAACACTATAGTTTATGGTAGAAAATTCCACAATTCAACAATGTGCTTGGTGAATAAATATTTCTTTCTATGTGTAGAGTACAGTGGGACCTCAGTATCTGGGTACCAGCAATAAAAACACAGATGAGCAAGTCCCTATTAATAAAATGGCACAGGGCAGGTTGAAGTTCACCACACACATGCAGTGCAACCAGGTTGAGAAATGGTCCCAGGGCAGCAGCAGAGGAGACAGCAAGTCCCAGCCACCAGGCAGACATTCTTTGGGCTCCCCCACCTCTGAGGAGCACACCAGCCACCTGCTTCGGCCTTCAGGGCAGCAGTTGCAGCACTTCTGCTCATTCATTCACAAGGCAGAAGCAGGCAGCTGGTGGTTCTACCCGGAGGTGAGAGAGTCACAAAGAAAGTAGGCCTGGCGGCCAGGGTTTACCACCGCCTCCGCTGCTGACCTGGGACTGTTTCTCAGCCTGGTTGCACTGTGTGTATATGGTGAACTTCAACCTGGAGCTCAGCCAGGCTATGGAGGTGAGTGGGAGAGTCATGGGGCTAGGGCAAATTGGGTTCCTTTCTTCTCCCTCTATATGTTAAGTGTGCTCATTTTTATTAGATTTCCTGTCTTTTTATTTTTTTCAAACATTCTGAATCCACAGTTGGTTAACTCTGTGGATCTTTAGCCCACAGACACAGTGGGCCCACTATATTTCCAACAGCTCCGCTTCAAGTGCATGATTCCATATTTGGTGAATAATCTTGAACTAAAAAAAGAGGGATAAAAACATCTCCCTATTTATTGTCCCTGCACTGTTCATAATTTTATGTACTTCTATCATATTTCTCCTTATTTTTCCCCAATTGGAACAGCCCTACTTTTCTTCAAGGGGGACCTCCCATGTTCACAAATAATGTACTTGTACACAAAGATCTAAACTGAGCTGCTGTTCCCAGATAGAGCAGACACACTGAATGAACTGCTAAATGGTAATATAATACTTATGCAAATGACAGTGATTCAGTGAGTCTAAACTACTTGGGACTAGCAGTTGATGTAGGCCAGTAATTATTTTCCCATATGCTGTTCAAGTTGTCTGCATTATAGCAACACAGCCAACCTAGTTAAGATTTAACTAGTCCTGCCTTCAATGGCAATCCTTGGATGTACATGAGTGTGTTAGATGTTCATCTGTTTCTCTTTTTCAAAACCCACAAAAAACAGTGTCCTCATTTCCCTGGGCAACTTGTTCCATAGTCCAACTGCCCCACTGCATTTTTTCTTGATAGAGCTTAATTCTGAAACTTGATCTCAACTGCTTCTGGGTTCTACTTTTCTGTGTAACTAAGAATGTTCCTTTACTCTAAAGTAGCCAAGAAAACAGATGAAATGGAACACTTAATAATAGTCATCACAATTGCTCCCTCTTCTGCATTTAAAACGGGGTGTGTGTGTGTGTGTGTGCAAGTACACTATTTAAGTTAGTAGAATCTGGTGCATCTTATTTTTCATTTGTTTTTGGAACTTAATAAATACAATTCATAATGCCACATATTTTAAATGTAACTGCTAAGAGAAAACACAGAATTGTTGAAATGAGTCATTTTCCTACTTGGAACAGGCAAGGAATGTTTTCAGAAAACCCTATGATGCACTGCTTGCAGCATTCAAGTGCCAGGGAGGTAGGCAGAACCAAATACTAGAAGGGAAGCCAACATTTGGGTAAAAAGTGGCACAATGTGGTGCCCACAGAGAGTCTGTTTTGTTAACAGCAGCAAAGGTTTTGAAATAAAACATGGAGCTCCAAAGTCAAGAGCATGTTGTTAGAAATGTCATTAAAAAAGAGATTCCAAGCAAAAGCAATATACTGAAACACATCCTCAGATGTTCACAGATTTCCCAAGATACTGCTCATGAAAAATTTACCCAAACTCAGCAATGCCTCTTTCCCCCCTGCATGTTTTAATGAGCATAAGCTTCTAAAATTTAAAATAAATAGAAATCACTATAGAAGCACAATGATCTGCAAATAAGATCTTGGCTGAATATTTGGATTTAAGAACAGCTGGGAAAATAGAATCTAAAGTATACATAATGCATCATGTATCTTGGTATCATTCCAACAATCTTGCTATCTTAATTCTGTCTTATATAGGGGGCAAGTATCAATTAATTTCTTGTACTACAATAACATAATTTATTAAAATAGGAATTTTATATGCAAATCAATTAAAATAGTTTCGACATTGGGATATTTGCAACAGAAGAGCTGAATACACAGTCTGTTGATCTGTGCTATTGGCTTTTATTCTGATTTGTTTTTAGAAATATGGGTTCACTTTCTTTATGCTACTGCAAGTGCTCAAGGTAAGGCTTTTATTGCACCATCAAAAAATAAACACACACACACACACCAAAATCTGTTACTGAGGAAAGAAAGGAATAACTACACAATATATTTTGATTGGTAGTGCCAGAAGATGTTCATCTGGAAGGAGGCTAAAATAAGCCAAGCAAACATTCTGAAACTTAAATTCTCACTAACGAAGTAGGCATAGCAGTTTGAATGTTGGCCTACAACTAGAAACCAGGGTTGGAATCCCCACTCAGTCCTGGAAACTCACTGGGTGGCCTTGGGCAAGTCACACTTTCTCAGCCTCAGAGGAAGGCAAAGGCAAACCTTCTCTGAACAAACCTTGCCAAGAAAACCATGTGATAAATTTGTCTTAGGGTTGTCATACACTGGAAACGACTTGAAGGCATATAGCAACAACAAAGAAGTTGCAATGCTAGAACTGTTTTAATATAATAATCAAGAAAACTACCACCAGATTAAACTGTACCAACAATATTCAGAAGTCTGGTTTATAATCATTAGATTTTACAGACACAAAGTGTTTTTTTCTTAGGCTACAAAAGATGAAAAAGGGCATTGTTTGCTCTCATCTTATTTTTAAATATTAAGGATACAAAGATCAAATCAATCTAACTACAATATTATATTTATTTTTTATTTATTTATTTATACCCTGCTCTTCAGTCACAAAGCTATCAGAGCGGCTTACAAATTGTTTTAAGCAATAGCTATTTACACATCTACACTGCATTAAACACTTTCCAATGTGTGTTAGCTAATTACCCCCACAAGCTGGGTACTCATTTTACCGACCTACGTAAGGATGGGAGGCTGAGTGAATCTTGGAGCCCGCTGGAATTGAACTTGCAACATGGTGACTTGCAGTACTGGCATTTAACCACTGCGCCACCAGGGCTCCCTGACTAATTTGATAATAGTATACATGTACAGTGTTGAAAATAGCAAAAATTATTTTTAATTAAAAGTAGAAACATCTTAATTATCTATATATTTTACTTATTAAATTTCTATCAGGATCTCATAACAACATGAATGGGCTCCTCTTAGAAAAGGGGTGAGTAACCTGTGGCCCTAGGACTACTAAAACATGTTTTCATCATGATTTTTTTGCACTAGACATTATGGGGAAGATATAGGGAAGATAACATTTAGAGACTATAATGTAACTCATGTAGCATTTACTTAGGCTCATGCTCAAAATCACCCAGAAAGGTGTCTTAGCACCAGAAACCCAGTGTATTTCATAGCTAAGTGAATTTCCAGAGCCAAGGTTCCCAGCTTCAACATGCTATCGTTCCCAAAACCTCCAAGCCTGCACTCAATATCTTCTCAGACAACCACAGAATCATTTTACTTGTTATCATAAGAACAAGAAGATATTTTTATATCTTATAATATAATATTATAAAAATAATAGTATTTCTAAATGAAAGATTTGATTGATTGTGTATTCCTGTATGGCAGGGGTTGGACTTTATGGCCCTTGTGGTCTCTTCCAACTCTATGATTCTGTGATTACAATATGCTAGTTCAGTCCAACATTCTATTCTTCCACAGCGTTCCCATGGAAAGCCCACAAACAGAACATGAATGCAACAGCGCCCTCTTCCCTATGCCTCCTCATGGTTTTCAGAAGCACTATTCCCCTGATACTGAGGACAGCATGTAGTTAACATGACAAGTAGCCTTTTTTTAACCCTATCCTCCATTAGCTTTCTAAATCCATTTAAAGTCATACAAGCTGATATCAGCATTTGTGTCTCACTTCCCAACATCTTTACCTTCTCACCCACATTCAGATTGTGAACCTGAGGACAGACATAGCCACTCAGGCAAGTCTTTTTTACTTACAATTTCAACACTTTAATTACTTTCTGGAAGCAAGACCCATCAAATTCACTGTAATCTGCATGATAGCAGCCCTGCACAGGACTACACTATTTATCACTACATTGAGAGTCACTGCAGTTTTGGCAGATGCATAGGATTCTCCTTGTATTTGCTCAGAGAAGCCCATCCATTGTTTTAAAGAACAGAAGGTTGCATGGAAGCTCCAATCTGTTTCAGCAATATTCACAAATAATGGATGTTCCGATTTCAGATTAGATAGTGTTTATAAAATGGTAGAAATTGAAGCTATCAGTTAACATCTAAATAATAATAGTGTTTAAAATATTAAACAAAACAGACGTTTACTCAGAAATAAGTTGTACAGGCCGTGTTTTGTTTGCTCCGAAAACAAGCTCTTCCTAGCAACTGTTTAAATGAATCACACAGATGCTACAGGCCTTATTAGAAGCCTTTGATTAAAAAAATATGGATTGCTAATACTGTATTTCTGAGTCATCTATTTTTCCATCTGCTAGTAATTCCTACAATGTGAACTATCAACATAACGACTAACAATAATTTTCTATGGCAATTGTAATGGTGGGTTGCCTGTAGCACTTTCTAAGATTTAACTAGTGCATGTCTCAGATTATTTTGAGCTGTTCATAGATTCAAGTAACAGACACTCTTTTCTTCCATCTAAATCTCCATTCTCACCCATTCTTTTGCTGCTTGTAAGAATAAAATGGCTTTATTTTATGGAGTTTAGTCCATCAAGGAGCTCATTTTATTAAAGCTGTGCTTAAAACAAGAACAAGCAAACTAACAGTTACCCAGTTTACTACTTTATCTAAGGTCCAAAGTCTACAGCCAAACTCTTCTTATTTATACCACCATTAGATTCATCTAGCCAAATGATGACAATTAACTATAAATGAGTTACCAGGAATCCTGATTTTTAAAAAAGTGTATAATTAGCTTTGTAAAGCAAGATGTTCTAGAATTGTACCAAGGAAAATAGAGTTCTTAGTATTAACTGTGGGGCCAATCTAGAGATATGCACTGTCTGTGCACTATTATTAGCTTGTGTTGATAGCGTGATTAAGCACCTATGTACAACTTCTTATTAGGAACAGCTGGGAGGCTGGACTCCACCCTATGGGTTAATTATTGGCCTATCTCCAATATGCCATTTTTGGGCCAGGTTCTGGAACGTGTGCTGGACTCCCAGCTCCACATGCTTCTGAAAGAGGCCGATTATTTGGATCCATTTCAATCTGGCTTCAGGCCTGGTTATGGGATGAAGACAGCTTTGGTCACCTTGGTGGATGTACAGGGGAACTATACAGAGGAAGTGTGTCCCTGTTGGTTCTGCTGGGCCTCTCAGCAACATCTGATACCATCAACCATGGTATCCTTCTGGGCCACCATGCTGAGATGGGATTTGGGGGCACTGTTTTGCAGTGGCTCTATTCCTTCCTGAAGGGACAAACCTAGAAGCTGGTGCTGAGGGATTCCTGTTTGACTCCTTCACTGTTGGCCTGTGGGGTACCGCAAGACTCTATTATGTCCCCCATGTTATTTAACACACATGAAGCCACTGGGAGAGGTTCTCCAGACTTTTGGAGTCAGGTGTCACCAGTATGCTGATGACACCCAGCTCTATTACTCTTTTCCAAATAATTCCAAGGAAGCTGTTTCTGTGCTAAACGGGTGCACAGACAGAGGTGTTCCTGGGCAGTCAAAAGGCAGCTCAGGGAAAGCCTGTGTTGGATGGGGTTATACTCCCCCTGAAGATGAAGGTCCATAGCTTGGGTATAATCCTGGAATCAGCCCAGACTCTGGATGCTCAGGTTTTTGTGGTGGCCAGAGTGCATTTGTACAGTTAAAGCTGATGTGCCAGCTGTGCCCATTCCTTGGGATATCTGACTTGACTGCAGTGACACATGCCTTAGTTACATCCCGGCTAGGTAACTGTAATGCACTCTATATGGGGCTGCCTTTGAAGAGAGTACTCTTCCCAGGAGCAGGAGGAGGAAAGATGTGCAACCCAGGGCTGAATTCCTTATCTAACA
Source organism: Gambelia wislizenii (assembly GCA_030847615.1). Lineage (NCBI taxonomy): Eukaryota > Metazoa > Chordata > Lepidosauria > Squamata > Crotaphytidae > Gambelia > Gambelia wislizenii. Next base: position 297,972,317 of record JAUMIR010000004.1, read on the forward strand.
TGAGAAATTCCATACTGTGTCAGCTGCTGGATACTGGATCTAGTGCAGGAACACTGCACACAGAACCCTTCTATATATATTGAGGTGGAGAAATTGGGCCCTTCCAGATACTGACAGATTCCCAACTCTCTGACCACTGATTATGTTCCCTGATCATATTGTGATGGGAACTGGACACCAATACCATCCAGACAGCAACAAGTCCCCTATCCCTGGTATAAGTAATTTACAATCAGGCACAAGCACTTTCACCAGTACTTTCACTAAACAAGGGCAAACAGATAACTGGTTTGATTGCAGCCAGGAATGAAGCAGTCAACCATGTCAGTAAGTGCAAATGATGGAGAAGCCACCAATGGGAAAAGAGTGAGAAAAAGAATTAAGACTTTACCTTTGAAGGCCAGGATTAGCTAGTTAAGCAAGCAGGTACAATAAAAAAAATCTTTTCACTAGTAAATTGAGCACATTAATATACCAGCTAAATCAACATGAATTTACCATGATGGCATTATTACAGAAGCCATGATGCCCAGAATCACATTTTTATGCATTATATTCACCCCTTTCTAAATCCTTTGCCATTCAAGAAGAACACTGATTAGAATAGTATATTAAATTGGATTATACTGCAATATAAATTATAATGTGGTTTTCACTCTAAATGCACAGCAGTAAGGCTCATGACTGAAATCAGTGTCAAACATTTATAGAGAAAAATGTAAAGATCAAACAGTTTCACATACACTGTCTTTAATTTTTACAGCATTTATTTTAAGATGCCACAATTATTACCTCACCCTCAAAAGGAGTGGCTTGTCTATGTCCACTATATCAATGATTCTTCACTGATAGTTCATTTTCTTAGCTAGCAGCTTACATCAGCAAAGACTATAATATAAGGGGATCTCCTACCTTGATAATTTTTGTGATCCCCGAAATATACAAAATATTTGCTTTCAAAACATTCCTGGCATGCTCCTTCTATCTATCATAGATAGACTGCAGCTATCTACACAGGAGGAGGAGTTATTAAAAATTAAAAATTAGATAGTCCACATTATTCAAAACTTTGCTTTATTTGAATGTTTTAATGAGAAAGTAGGATACCTCAAAGTCAAAAAGTGGGAGGTAATGTAATCTCACTTTGTGAGATTAATGATACAAAGCTAAACAAAGTACTCAAATAATTTTGACTTTTAATATAAGGAGAGTATATTTCAATAGGTAGGAGGATAGCATGCAGCTTGACCATGACATTTCAATTTACCACTTTATAATTTTCAAAGTTATCTTTTAGTACAATACTATGTTTTCTCAAATAAAGGTTCACAACTTGTAAGGCTCTGACACAAATGCAGCAATGTCAGTAATACTATAAATCAATGTGTGTTACTTACCTACCTATACTTTCTGAAATGAGCCACTGAAGTCCCTATACATTTACAGAATTCAAGGTATTAAGGCTTATTTGAAATCCCAACTCAATTGTTACTTAAACATATAGCACTTAATGGCTACACTTGAGTTGAAAAGAAATAATGCAGGATCTTAAAAATGTTTGAAAACTTTTTAAAAGAAATATTAGGTAAGGAACTTTCTGACAGTAAGAGCTGTTCGGCAGTGGAACACACTCCCTCGGAGCGTGGTGGGGTCTCCTTCCTTGGAGGTCTTTAAACAGAGGCTGGATGGCATCTGTCAGGGATGCTTTGATCGTGATTCCTGCATGGCAGGGGGTTAGACTAGATCGCCCTTGTGGTCTCTTCCAACTCTACAATTCTATGATTCTATGATACTCTTGGTACATCAAAGAATTGCATCTACAGTCATATTCAGAGAAGATCTTGTTGAAATCAACATGACTTAAGTTGGTAATAACTAATGAGTCTCACTAATTTTAATACGTTTATTATAAGTAGGTCTGGAACCAACCCATCAGCTCTAAACAATTTAAAAGTTACTTTTTGTCAGTTCACTCTTGTAATTCATTATTGCTGGAGGTCTTCAAAATTTCCAAATTATGGCAACCCTACCACAGGGTTTTCTTGGCAAGATTTGTTCAGAGGGGTTTTGCCTTTGCCTTCCTCTGAGACTGAGAGAATGTGACCTAACCAAGGTGACCCAATGTGTTTCCATGGCCAAACAGGAATTCAAACTCCAGAGTCATAGTCCAATGCTCAAACCACTACACCACCCAACTTTTGAGACCCCTGAAGCCCCTTGCCAGTCAACCAAAGGCTCCAACATTTGTAAGAAGACTGTGTGATTTTCAGGTGACCACCCCCCTAAAGCACATAGGAAGCCTCCCAAATGTGTACAAATTCACAAAACAGCCCCCATCCCAATCCTTTTTAAAAAGGCATGGCTCAGACAACATTGCTCCTCGCACAACTAAAATGGAACTGGATACTTTTGATCCATTCCTCATGTGTGTGCTAGACATGTGCTAGAAGAGTGCATAGGCCAAAACACACAGCATAAGCTTGGCAATTTAAGAGATTATTTGTGGTGCCTCATTAAAATTCTGGAACAAGTATTAAATATCACATATTTTTACTTCACTTTCATCAAGGGAAAGTTACATGGAGATGGCATCTAATTAAGTTATGTTTTATATGTCACAATTCATGCAGAAAGTAGAATCAAGAGTAGAGGTGAGCAAGCTAACTAATCTGAAAAAAAAATAAGGAGTGACAAATTCACACAAGATGAGCTTTAATAATAATAATAATAATAATAATAATAATATTTATTTTTATCCTGCCCCTCTGTTAAAACAATCAGGGCGGCTTACAAAAATTAAAATACCAATACAATTTAAAATCCCCAAACACCACCCACCCCCACCCTCCCCCATAAAAAGATATTAAACCAAATACATTAAAACAACTGATATGAAATCACATTAAAATAATAAATAATAAATAGCCAGCAGACTAAAAAGAGCCAGGAGCCCCTGAGGCCAGGAACTAATCAGGAAAGGCCTGCCGAAAGAGATCCGTCTTTAGTGCTTTTTTAAAGCTACTCAGGCTCGTTACCTGACGAATGTCATTCGGCAGGCCATTCCACAATTTAGATTTAGACTGTAGCTCAGTGTTCTAGCTATGAACAACAGTTGCTTCTGATAGCACAGACTGTCCATCTCTCAAAATGGTTAGCAAAAGTGGTTATAGGAAAAGCTACCTTATCCTAATTAAAAATGCTTGCTGGAGATCAGTCTCAAACTTTTAAAACTGTTTAAATGAATAAATTTATCTTATTTTCTATTATAAACCTTGCCATATCAGACAAAAGAGGAAAAATTCTGCTTTAAGTCTCTTAATTTCAGACGGGTGTAGAAAACAAAACTTACTTTAAGGTAAAAATATGAACAAATTATTGTGAACAGAGGAAGGTCAAACAGAGGAAGGGAAATGAGAGATGCAAGTGAGGGTTTGTTGGGACACAACATTCTTTAATTCAGTGGTTCTCAATCAGTGAGATGCAAGATTTTCATAAAAATTACTAAGAATTTGCTCTCCTTTCCTGCCTACGCCTCCTACGAATGTGCTAAAGGGATATTATCAGTTCTGCTAATGGAATTATAATGTCTGTTTGCATTTACTCCCCCAAATAACACTTCAATCAATGGGCAAGGATCCTATAGCACAGGCGTTAAAAAAAAAACCCCTATGTTCCTCATTTGCTACGAGAGAGCTGAGCCTCCATTGAACATGCATGCCCGCCCACCCTCCTTTTTGAAAAAAGCTATTAAAAAAAAACACAACTCTAAATGCCCCTGTCCCCACAGTGGGCATGGAAGGCAATTGTGCCATACTATGCCATCTGTTCTAGGTCCAGGAGAGGCTCCCCCCGCCCCGCCAAACCAAGTAATGAATCACAAGTCAGCTTTAGGGAAAAGGCCTCTCCTGGGCCTAAAACTACCAGGGGATGTTGAAATTGCTGCCATGTTTCCTTGAGGGGGCAAGGGCATTCTGAGGTTTTAAAAAAAATTGCAGAGGTTCCATGTGGTCATAAGTGTCAGTTGCACTAGCCAATGTGCTTCTGATGGGCTACATAAGGAAGTCTCCAAGACCTCCCAACTCAAATGGTTCCCCAGTGGCACAACAACCTGCAGTGCCTCCAGTACGATGTTCAGGCACAGGTCTATCATCTCTACTTTTTCAGCAATCCTACAGACTTACACTGGCAAGAACATTCTGTCTTTATTTCCCTAATGTTCACAATAAATGAGAAAATTTTAAAAAAGAACACCCATAAACACATTAATTTTATTTGGTATAATTTTATATCTTTTTGTTTTTAGCATAGTGGAGCCCATGACTGATGGAACATAATATACAAATTATTTAATCCAAATATTTCAGAGGAAGGAACTGGCAAAACCACCTCTGAGTATTTCTTGCCTTAAAAAACCCTAGGAAATGGGTTGATAGGCGACTTGAAGGTGTGCGTGCGCGCGCACACACACACACACACACAAAAGTTTTTTTGCAGGTCACATGCAAGTCTCCTCATGTTGTGAGCCTCTTCTCAGTTTTCATCTGCAAATACCACATTCATCTGGGAACAGAAAGAGCTAAGAGGCTCTGAATAGAGGGCAGCTGCAACATCACCGGCCAGGAGACTATGTCTCCCTATTTGCATATCCAAAAACTGAATTAGACAAACTGAAAGGACAGACTGTGGTGCAGAATTCGAGCTTTACATTTCAGTATCCCAGGCAGCTCTTGAAGGTCAAGCAAGGTTTCCAGAAACTAAAAGCAGAGGAAAGGTCTAAGGAGGGTGGGAAGAAAATGAGGTACTCCCACTCAGATTTATGACCATACTATAATATACATAGTCAAAAAGTGTTTAGCATCTCACTAGTATATAGGATTTCCTAGTCAACATGTTTGAGTAACTAATGAAATAACAGGTCTTCCCACACAGCTGAACTGTGAAAAAATATCCTTTTGGTGGCAAAGGAGCTTATCCTTTAGATTGGATTACTGAAATATGTCCTGTGTGGAGGTTCCTCTGAAGACAGTTTGGAGTCTGGAGCTGCTCTGAAATGCTATGTTTTGATGGCTAATTGTAGACAGAGAACAAGTTTGTATTTTTCCTGTTTTGAAACATTTGTTCCTGATGTATTTCTAGGCTAAATTCAAAGTGGTGATTCTAAAGCCTGGCATCCAAGTGGTATATCATCTCCTGTGGCACTCTCCTCCAGTGGCACAACAGTATCCAGCACAGTCGCCCCACTCCCCATGCTTGCCACCTCTCCCTTTCCCATATTTCTGCAGAGTTATACTAACAGAACTTATCTGCACTGCCAGCTCTCAACAGGATTCCAGTCTTCGCGTTCTTAACACTCACAGTGAATGATAGCTATCATTTACTGCACAGGAAATTGTTATCTATAATTCTCTTCCTGGTGCAAAATACAACAAAATCCAAAATCCACAAAACAGTGATACTGTACCATTATTGGGCCAACTAAAATCCATAAAATACATAATGCAAACTTTCCCCACATGGCCAAGAAGGTAGTAGACTCTGCCTGTACTGAGATCACCCCAGACCGTCTTAACTGACAACAGAATTAATATCTGAGATAAAATGTAAGCCTGTAACTCTAATATTGTCATTTTTCTTCTCCTGTATGATTGTTAACATCTTTGCCTGATGAAGAAGCCAGTGAAGATTTGAAAGCTTGCATGATACAGTATATTTTGTGCATTTTAGTTGGCCCAATAAAGGTATCACTGTTTTGTGGATATCTTATTGGCACTGTTTCTCCTGAGGTAATGGGAGAAGAAAGCCTTTTAAATGGCAATTCCTTGACTCTGAACTGATGCCATTCAGGTACCTGGCAAAAAAGATATTATTTTCCCAGGCATTTTAGTTGATTTATCACATTTGGGCTTCTGCTGTGCAAGAAACAGGATGGGATTATGGCTACTGGTGAAATGTTTTCCTTATTATTGAGTTTTTATTATATGCTGTTAGTTTTTTCTTGTTATGTTCATTTTGCATTGCTTTTTGCCCTGGCAACTCTAGTGATTAAAAGTGCAAGCTATAAACAGATCAAATAAATAAATGTATCCCTTCCCTGCCAAAAGAGAAACAAGTAGAGGGAAACTGAAATGCAAGAATGCAATCTGCCATATGAATCCATTATACAAAAATTCTGCCTTCCCTTCCCAAAAGGAACTGAGTCCCTCCTAGCTCCCACACATTTTCATGGGAGGCTACTGTAGGCTATATTTCAGAAGACGGAACTGCCAAAACCAACTCAGAGTTTTCCTTCCCTTAAAAAATCCTATGAAATTTACAGAGTTGCCATAAGTCTGTAGGTGACTTGAAGGTGCGTGCGTGCATGCGTGCGCGCGCATACACACACACACACATTGTGCTAAGCCAGAGTTCTTATCACAGCATCACTGCACAATGTTTAATAACTGCTACTGACAATGGGGTCATATCCATCACTCTGTCATATAGCCATGTCATCTTAAGTCAGCCAGAGATGCTACCGGTACTAATGCCAAGTGGCAAGAAGCAGGCATTGTGTGTCTAGTTCTGTGCTGGATTAATGACCCACATAGTCAAAACATACACTATCTGAAGAAAATATTGGACAATGTTTTTGAATTAAGAAAAAAACATTGTTACAGAAGTTTTCACCATCAGTCACTTCAGAGTAAAAGAAAATACACTGTATTTTTCACCATTTTGCTGTTCACACTATAACAAACAGAGTATCAGTTCTGACAAAAAGATTTGAATCTGTTGTTAAATGAAGGCACTTTAATGCTCCTAAAGTCTAATGATGTTAAACTTTATAATTTTAGCATCATTATTTCATTATTTACCTTAGTTATCTGTTTAGATAGCTATTTATAAGCAGGAATTTTTGGGGAGATGACAAATCAAGAATTGTAACACCATTCTTTTCTGCTATATTTAGCTCTGACTGAAACAGTCCATTCGCAAGCTCATATGAATTAAGAACTGTCATGCTTTGTTTATAATTAGTTTTTCAAGGCCTTGGAATGTATCTGACAAATTTTGTAATTAACAAAATCATATTGCTTTCATTAGTTCCTTTGGATTATATCTTGCAGCTACATTAGTTACTTGGAATGCTGTGGCAATAACAAAACCTGTCAGAAATAAGTATAATGTAGGCAAAGTACACACACATACCAAAAAACAAACAAACCCCAAAACCATAAATCAGAGGAAAGTAAAAATATAGAAAACAGACTGTAACACACAAAACAACTGCAATAACCTCAAACAGGAATCCAGGGGAACTAGAATGTGAAAGAGCTTCTGTTCAATCACTGAAAGAACATTTTGTGACCTATGTTTATTAAAGAGATCTCTATTGCTCTTTTTGCCTGCAAGTTGTCTCCCACCTATGGAAATCCTAAGGTGAATTTATCATGGGGTTTTCTTGGTAATATTTGTTTAGAGGAGGTTTACCATTGTCTTCCTCTAAGGCTGAGAGGGACTTGCCCAAGGTCACTCCATGGGTTTCCGTGGCTGAACTGGGATTCAAACTCTGATGTCCTGGAATCCTAATCCAACACTCAAACAATTATACCATGCTGGTACTCAAGGTCTCTGTTACACCTATGGAATGCTCTGTAGGCATACATCTGTCACTGGTCGTGTCTCCGTTAGTGGTAAGGCCATGAAACTGGGCATTCCAGGGTTGGGACAGCTTTGGATCCACTGGACCCAAAGGCCCTCCATTCCCCAGACAGGAACACAACATGCCAGTCTGGGCCTGGCATAACTAACTCCAACAAAACAAGATCCACTGAATTAACAAGCCTAGTAAAGCAATCCCTCCCACCTCTCATTCTTACTTTTATGAGCTGGCCAGGATTTGGAAGCAGTAATTTGTCTTTCTCTTTGTCCCCACTCTGTCCCAAAAGGTAGGGTTGCTTTCATACACTTGCACACTCTAAGCATATTGTATCTATATGAGTATAAATATATTTTTCAACCGAACCGCTCTGATAAAGCTATAAAGTTTTACTCTAAGCCTATAAAAATGGACAGGAAGTAAATTTGATTTATGCTCTATTCTGATAGTTGCATGCAACACCTCTCTCCCTTCTTGCTTCTCATCTTTTTAGCTCAGATCAAATGTAACACCTCTCAAATACAGCACAATTATGTTAGGATTCAATGAACTGTACCTAGTTTTTCTCTTACAGAGAAATGATCTAGAATTCTAGATCATTATTATTTAGATATTCTAAAGTAACACATCAACAGACGCCACCCAAGAAATACACTGAGCATCTTCCAATCTTGTACAGAAAGGTGATTCTTCTGATATGGGGAGAGAATGCCCATCTCACCACAGAACACTGTGACTGTGGGAGGGGAACAGTATACGGTAAAATTGTTAGAGCAAGATCTGCTGCAGTCGTTTGCCTTATAATATATATTGTATAGCCAAATTTCGGGTGTACTTCATCTCAGGAATCTTTGGTCACAAGGATCTTAAGATGCAGAGCTGGAAAAAATTAGCCTGAAACCTTGAAGAACCACTGCCAGTTAGACACTAGACAGTTCCAGATTAAATGGGCTAATATTCTGTCTTGATATAAAGCAGCTTCATAAACATATTAGGCCCTAAATCTACTACAGGAAAAGGAATTGGTATAGATACTGGTATAAAGCAGGAATTTAAACCTGGATATCCCCTGTTCAACACTTTCAGCACCGAACCAAAACCCCAACTGCCCCTTCCATGGCTGTTGCTTTTAAATAAAACCTAGGCAACTCTAGCTTAGCAATGTTAGGAGTTTCTTTCATAGGCTATCCATTTCAAAAATGTTTTACTTTTTCCTCTTAAAACTCACCTTTTTCTAAACATGTGAGCAACACAGGAACATAATCTGTAGATCTCACACTAATTCTGCTTCCATATCATTACCCATGCCTTAATATGAAAAAGCACAACTAATTTAAAGAGTTTTTAGCCTCACACAGAAGCTCAAAGCGCACAGACAAAAAGTCAATCCCCCTCCACCCCTAACTACCATCCAGCAATATCTGTTCCACACCAGACTTGGGTTATTTAGAGTCCAAGTATTTCACAATACTAAATTTTGCCTGGGGCAACACAAAAATCAATGCAGTAGCATCATTTCCCAAATCACCAAATGGTGTTTGCAACATGGGTGGACTTTTAGATAGCAGTCTGGGAGCACTGGAAGCACCTTCAAAGGGGAAAAAACCCCTCTCAGAAAAAATTCAGGTAGGCACACACCTTTCTGGACTGCATCTTTGTTAAGATTCCACAGAGAATAAGACACAACCATCTTCAGCTGAGCATCTTTCACCACTCTAAAAATGATAGTAGGGCCTGAAAACTGATGAAGCCTGATATTTATGGTTGCTATAGAAACAAAAGACATCTATCTATGAAAATAAAAGAGTAAGAAATGAACTGCATCAATAAAGTAACAGGAAAGAACACATCTATATACAGTATACTGTATTATATATAGATGTGTGTGTGTGTGTGTGTGTGTGTGTGTATAATTCTTTTGGGTATGTTGCCTTTTCCAGTGTGCTGATTGGCTGCTCAGGAAACACACCCAACCCACACCCAACCAATCACCATCCACATGCAAATTCTTTCTCCACCTCACAATGCACTTCTGTCACTCAATCTGTGGCCCAGATTGGGACCCAAGCAGTCAACTGGTGGTGGCGGCAGCAGGGCAACAGAGTGAGTCATCCTCAGCAATTCTGGGAAAAATGTGGAACGCTTAGAGGGGGAGGAGGAATTTAAATCCTCCAGCCTACCTTACAGGGATGTTGTGAGATCTACTGGGCATTTTTGAGGGAGGTGGTTTTTTTTAATGGCATATGTTACACCAAGTACAGCTAGTTGAACCAGAAGGCGCTTAAGATCTTCAAAAAAACCACTGGGCAGAATCAAATAATGATTTAGAGAGTTTACAAATAAATGATGTAGTGGGATGTGTGTATGTGTGTTGGGGAGGATACCTACACATACAGCTTATGAGGAAGTACAGCAAGGAACTGCCTCCAAGAACGTTTTTGTTCTTCAGTTTTAGTTCTAATTTAATCTAGACATCCCAAGGGTAGAATATGGGCACAACTAAAGCAGTCAGAAATGGGACATTATGACAGAGAAACTGCACTGCATATGATTCTTGCAACAAATGTGGCCAGATCCAGAAACAGGCAAATTCCTTCATTCCCAGTATAGATGATGGGAGAAGAACAGTCATATAACTGATGTCATTGGAAATGAGGAAAAGAAAACAAATCAAAAATAAAAATGCATAAATTGAAGAACACAAACAAAGAATGCTATGAGAACAGAGCCTTTGGCAGAATACTATGTACTATCTTTCCCTGTTGAATGCCACTATAAACAAAGAGGCTTACTCACCCTTGCTCACAGTCCATCTTGGTAAGTCCTGCTTCCCATAAATTCACCAGAGAGCTTTCCTCAGAATCTACTTCTTCTGCAATCTAGTTTATTCATCTGTACTGCTTTTCTAAGGCTGTCCTGTGATGTTTAGTTTAGACATGAAATGTCCCGTTTAAGGCTGGCTCAGAGATTTAGGAGGTGCTGTGACTTCTGCTCATGCTGCTGTCATGCATTTTTGACACCAATTATCACATGTACAAGAGACCCTTGAAAATTCAGGATGTTATGTTTAACTGATCATTCTTCCTACTGGCAATATTACATGAGGAGGAGACTGTGAAGTATGAATTTTCCTTTGGTGCCTTGTGTATTTTGCATGTCTTTTATTCTGTTTCAACCATGTCTTATTGGATTCTGACCATAAACAATGTATCCACTCACTCACATGTTAAAACTGCCTTTGAATATAAATCAATATCATTTCTCCCCAAAGGAACAGCAGAAGTGCATACCTGATTTACATAATTATTCCACAACTATTGCACTATCATGCACTATAGGGAGCGCTAGAATAGGACATCCCAGATTTATTTGAATGCAGGAGCTCACTTGTGCCTACGAAGGAGTATTTGCGAGTAAGATCTGAGATCTCCTAGGCTGGATTTTACTTTCTATGTAGGTTGGGGAGTAATTGGGAAATAGGCGAACCTGAAATCACTCCCAGTCCTACAATCTGTGGAAGAACGAGAAAGTGGTGTCCAATACAATAAGCATATATACATTTAAATTGTATTTCATAACATGTATATCATAACTGCAACTAAGGGGAAGGCAGATGCAGGTTATGGGGGCAAACAGACACAGGCATTTATTATTGAGTGTTTAAAATATATATATAAAAAGTAATATCCCTGTCTGGGGGAGGGGGGATGCTAACATTACAAATCTACATACAAATACCAGCTTGCTACACAAACATTGACTACATAACCAGCATAGTTCCTTTCCATATTAGAATCTACTCTCCTAAAAATTAAGTACTGTACACTAGAAAACATACCTCAAGACTTACAAGCTCCTGCTATAAAGCAGTTATACAGCACATGACTAGCATGCAGAAAAATCCAAGGTTCAATTTCTGACATTTCCCTTAAAATGATAGGGTATTTATTTATGCAGGTGATGGGGAAGACCTCTTCCTAAGACCTCATAAAATTACTAAAGGATAATACAAGTCTAGATGAACAAACAGACTGACTTGGGACCCATTCACACTACACAAATACAGTGCTATATTCCACTTCAACTGCCATGGCAACACCATACCCTCCAGGACTTCAAAGATGGAAATCAGAACATATGTGGCTAAGGAACATCAGAGTGTGTTTAAAATGGCAAACGTTTTTAATGAGGAAGAACACACAAGCTAGGAGAGGTTGTAGCAATTCGCTTTTGCCTGTGTATAGAAAAGGTCATGGTTCCACCTCTTCTCCTCTCCTCCTAAGTTAATTCAGTGCAAATAGGATTAATAGGAACTGTCCCTGCCAAATTGGGGCAATTGGAAGGTATGAAACATCTTATGGAATGAACAGATTGCTTACCTGTAAGTGTAGTTCTTTGAGTGGTCATCTGTAACCTCATACAAATGGGTTTCATGCCAGTACAAAACCCACAATTGGAATGTTCTAGAGCTGAGTAGCTGCTCCTGCCTACCATGCATGCCCTAGCCCACCAAGCTACTGCCCCCTCAGTTTCCAAGTCCAGTATAAAATACACAGGGACCTCAAAGAGGGGAGGTAGGGCAGGTTGTGTGAGGGCACAGATGACCACCTGAAAAAACAGTTACAGGTAAGCAGCCTGTTCTTCTTTGTGATCTCTGTGCCTCACACAAATGGGTGATTTTAAAGCTTACCAAAGGTTAGTAGGTCAGGTCACTGGAGAATAGCAGAAAGAACAGCAGATTCAAACCAGGCATCTGCCCTAGCTCTACAGTGTAGTCTATATTACTGATTACCCATAGATGGCTGCAATCATATAGCAGCTTTACACAATTCAGGCAGAGGAACCTCATGAAGTAGAGCTGTCAAGAGTCACTGCCCTAGTCAAATGAGTCCTCAGACCAACTGGAACAGGCTGATTGACCAGTTCATAACCAAGATGTATTGTCTCCACTACCCAATTTGATAGTTGCTGAGAAGATACTTGCTACCCTTTCCTGTGTGTAGTAGAGCAGATGAACAATGGGTTGGAGGGACAAAACGCAGCTGTGCATTGAACGTAAAAAGCTAGTGGTGTGTTCTCTCCAAGGATGTCGATGGCTGTGGCTAGACAATGTCCTGGCTCTGATGGAACTATGAAACTATGTTGGGAAGAAAGGCAATGTCTGAACACAGAACCACTTTGTCATGAGGGAAGGTAAGAAAAGGTTCATCCCATTGGTGAGCTGTCAGCTCACTTGCCCATCTTACAGAGGTTACAGCCACAAAGAACACCATCTTCAGAGTCAGAAGACGCTCATCAATGGAAGCAAGAGGCTGAAAAGGACTGTGCATAAGCTAAATATAACGACCAAGGAGTTGGTGGAGTAACTGGTGGATAAAGGTGTACTAGACCCCTAAGAAACTTCTTAACCACAAGATTAGAAAAAAGGGGTGGCTGAAGTTGGAGACACTGATTGGTAGGCCACAATCGTAGCCAGATAGACGTTCAAAGAGGAGAAAACCAGTCCTTGTTCCTTGTGGAGGATGATGTCAGTGAATGCCTTAATCTCCACTGAAGGTGATGCTAGAGTGGTATCCTCCACAGTGCTACAAGGAGAAGTAAGTGGAGAAAGAGAAGCTAGAGAAGAGAAGGATATGAGTCATAATTACTGTCAGAAGAGTCTTGTGAAATGTGTTGTTGAAGTTCAAGAAGAGCAGAGACAACTGTATGTGCAGGTGGTGCAGTTGAGGACAATGGAGCAGTAAAAGTAACTGGCAATACAGGTGCTGAAACAGTAGAAACAGATGTACATGGAATAATGCTTGGGACAGGAGCAGAATATACAGTCAAAGTAACCACAGACACAGCTGGAGGCACCACAACCAGCAAGGGGGACAGCATCTGGACAGTCACTGTAGTCCTCAGAGGTGGAGACTGTGGATGGTGTCAAGGTGATAGAGATAAGCATCTCAGTGGAGTGGAAGGGCATGGTGATCAATGCCAAGGAGGCTCAGGTGGCAAGTGGGTGTATGAGGACTGAAAGCAGCTCAGATAGCATTGATATGGAGATCATCGGTATGGATCATAGTCACAATGGTGGTACTGATCCCAATAGATGGGAAATACAAATGGTATGACATCAGAGGCTCCCTCCACAAATGTTCCTGCCAGTACCAGTAGGTATAGGATACTGAAGTATAAGGTTAGTCCTCCTGGTACTGGTAGTCCTTGTACAAGGGCCTTGATGACACATATGATTGCTCCTGCCAAAATAGAGACCAGTTTTGTTTAGGTGACAGTGGTAGCAACCTACAACTTGATGAATCTTAACAAGTAGAAGAGGCCTTGTTAGGGGGTACAGGCACATCTTACTCCAGTGACACCTCTACTTCCTGGACCGAGGGAGACTCAGGAGTGGTAGTCAGTACCAACAGCACTATCAATACTGAAGGTTGAGCTGGGGAACCCAAAGCAGTTGATAGCAAAGGTATTGGAATTGATCCTGATGAAGGCACCAATGTCAGTCCCAAGTGGTGCTTCAAGTGATTGGTCTCTTTTTATCCTTCGGTCTCTCATCCCCCTTGTCTTCCAATGTTGAGTGACGTTTCAGAGACGCAGGTCTCCTATGGCCTGATTTGGAGTGAGCAGATTTAGACTTCACTCCCTGCACTGAGCCCAAATCCCCTGCTACCGAGGAGGCTTATGGGCTGTGGGGTGGTACAGACTGCTACCAAAGCAGTGAAGGTGGTAGGAAGCACCATAGATGTCAATGGAGTAGTCAGTATTGAGGAAGCTGGTGGAGGTGTTACAACCACCGATACCAAGGTGGTGCTGATGCAGTCTTTGTCTTCTGAGGTTTCAAAACCTAGTGGAGGCCAAAAAAAGAGGCTGATTGGAAATGATTTCCACCAATAATGGAGCTTTAGCTGGGACGTAGCTCTGCCACATGAAATCATAGTTACCACTTTCCATTCCACCTTTGCTTTCCAGCTATGTTTACAACAGCTTAGAGGTAACAATATGGTGACACGAAGTAGGGTTGGCAGGTGAAATAAGGAAAAGGGTTCCCGTACCTTTAATAGTTGGGTAAGAGAGGAAATACACAGATATAGGATGGGTGGCACCTGGCTTGTCACCAGTACGTGTGAAAGGAATCTAGGAGTCTTAGTAGACCACAAGCCAAACATGAGCCAACAGTGTGATGAGGCAGCTTAAAAGCCAATGCGATTCTAGGTTGCATCAATATGAGTATACGTAATATCTAGATCAAGGGAAGTAATAGTGCCACTCTATTCTGCTTTGGTCAGACCTCATCTGGAATACTGTGTCCAGTTCTGGGTACCACAATTCAAGAAGACTATTGACAAGCTGGAATATGTCCAGATAAGGTGACCAGAATGGTGAAAGGTCTGGAAGCCATGCCCTATGAGAAGTGGCTTAGGGAGCTGGGTGTGTTTAGCCTGGAGAAGAGAAGGTTAAGCGGTGATACGATAGCCATGTTTAAATATTTGAAGGGATGTCATACTGAGGATGGAGCAAGCTTGTTTTCTGCTGCTCTAGAAACTAGGATACGGAACAATGGATTCAAATTACAGGAAAAGAGATTCCACCTAAACATTAGGAAGAACTTCCTGATGGTAAGAGCTGTTCAGCAGCGGAATGCACTGCCTCGGAGTGTGGTGGATTCTCCTTCTTTGGAGGTTTTTAAACAGAGGCTGGATGGTCATTTGTCAGGAGTGCTTTGATTGTGTATTCCGGCATGGCAGGGGGTTGGACTGGATGGTCCTTGTGGTCTCTTCCAACTCTAGGTTTCTATGAATTTCAGCAGGTGCTCCTTGTCATGCAAGTGATACCTACTGAAATTCCCTCTTCTCTGCAACCATTAGAGGTACTGGAGTCCTGTCCTGTATTTCACCTGCCAACCCCAACAGGAAGCTCAAATATCCTCATTACAAATGTGCTTCCACTTGAGATATGTAGAGAACATTCTAAAAGGCATATTATAAGTAAATATCCATCATAAACTGGCAGAAATAGCAACTGAGAGTACTGTTCAGTAATGATCAACCATGACTGCAATGGGAAAAACCATCAGTTGAGTGTTACTTGATGCAATGGATGCAAGAAAGGACTTTTTCTCCTGACAAATGATTTTACAGAAGGAGACTAACAGGAATTGTGAAGTCGAAGGCTTTCACGGCCAGCATCCATAGGTTTTTTTCCAGGCTGTGAGGCCATGTTCTAGAAGAGTTTATTCCTGTTTTGCCTGCATCTGTGGCTGGCATCTTCAGAGAATGGTGGTGTGTGGGGTTTCTGAACTGTGAGTTCCTGTTGAAGAGGATTAGCATGTAAATTTGTATATTCAGTTGTTGGATGTTCAGTTACTGAATTCACAAATTTACTTACTAATCCTCTTCAACAGGGACTCACAGTTTAGAAACCCCACACACCACCATTCTCTGAAGATGCCAGCCACAGATGCAGGCAAAATGTCAGAAATAAACTCTTCTAGAACATGGCCTCACAGCCTGGGAAAAAAACCACAAAGAACTAACAGGAATTATTTCATCTGATTTTTAAGCTTGCTTACACTAGCATAGATTAGGAACCAGTCAACCATTGCTGAGGAAAACCATACTTATGGTAAAGAAAACAGCTGAAAACCAAGGCAAGAATCAGCTTCTTTGTATGCTTACTTACTTTCAATCTGCAAAGCTGAACAGTGTATTTTTGTCCTTAATAATACTGCCCTTGCTGTAGCATGATACATATAATTAAAAGGCACTCAAAATAGTAGAGGGATTGTTAAAACTGTTGCCAGTTCAGCAATGGTTTTCTACAATTCCCTCCAGCTGAATGAACCAACAAGTGACTTAGGAAGTTATGAGGAAATCCAAATGAACTGGTTTTTCCAGGTTGCCCCACTACTGCACTGTATAATAAATGTAAACATAGAATGATATCATTTCATCTCTGCTGTTCACCTTTCCAGTGACCCTTCACAAAACACCCTACAGCTGGATTTTTTTTAAAGCATGCGAGTCATGCAGGCAGGATAATATTACATCCCTGCCTACCAGCGAAACACCTTTAATGCATTAATCTCTTCTAAAATGAAAATATATAAATATAGTGAAACAGTAGTATGTCAGAGATAGAATATATATGCCTGCATCAATAAAACAAAACTTAAGCATACAAGAATTTTGAATTATACCTTTTTAGCATTAGCACTGAGACAAGTAATAACTATCATAATTATCATATTTTATTACATTAAAAAGTGGATGCCAATTGCCACAACATTTTGATATGAATGGAAAACAATATACATTCATTCACATACACTGCAAATTAGTTCAAAATTAAGCAATTTGTTGAAAACTAAATTAAAAGGCAATTATAATCTCGAAGACTAAACAAACTGTACTAGAAAAGCCCATATCAAGAGATATACTGTATTGCATTTTCAAAGATTCAGATTCATTCTCTCATCAACAGCATTTAGAGGGACTCTTCCAAAATTCCATATATGAGAAACTGTTTATGAAGAAAAGGTCACCATCAAGAGGACAGAAAGCACAGAAAAATGGCTCACCTGCAATCTTGGTTGCCACGTATCCCTTATTTAAATTAGGTACAACTGATGGACAAAAATTGAAAATACACAATGTTGTAAGGCAAAAGCATTCTAAATTCATTATATAACATTATGGCATTTAACCTGCCAGAATAAAATCAACTTCAGCATGGAACTAAGAAAGCAGTAAGGTCTACTAATGTAGTATCATATATATATATATATATATATATATATATATATATACACACACACACACACACACACACACACACACACACACATATATATATATATATCAGTGTTTCAAACAGTTTCCTATATTTGGATTTTTCATTTGGCAAAACTGGTGGCAACTATGCCTATCTACCTATATAGCACAATTTGACATGATTTGCTTGTTTATTGTTTAGAGTATATCGACAAGTGTTAAAAAGTGTTAATTTGAACAAGTTCAATGAGTTGAGGGGCATGTCTCCCCCCCCCTGCTTTTTAATTAGCATGTTCTGTAGGCAGAGAAGAACCTGCCTATATAGAGTCAAACCATTGGTCTACCTAGCTCATTATTGTCTACCCTGACTGGCAGCAGCTCTCCAAGACCTTAGACAAGAGCCATTCCTAGTCATAGGTGGACCAATGAGTAAAGCACAGAACAGAAAGAGTTCTTTATACAACTATAAGGTAACCACCAGCACAGGTATACTTCTCACAACTGGGTGGGAAAATAAATCACTCACACACTAACACACACGCTAAATCCACAGGAACTGATAGCAATTTGCCTACAGCCAGCATGCTGAAGCAAGCCCAGGGCTGATAGCAAGGGCAGGCAAAGTGTGGCCTGTGTACTGTGTTCAGTCCCTCCCCCAGGGCTGTTCCGGGAAGTTAAGGACATTTTCACCATGATTTGGGCCCCCTGTTATATAGCAAGAAATGAACAGGTAACACCACAAAAAAAGGGGGCTCTCCTTGACATAAAATGGCTGGGGGGTGGGGCAAAAATGTGACTAAACTGCCCCACAATCCCTTAGAGGGCATTTGGGAGCATTATGGGGCAAAACATTTTTTGGATGAGGTAGTGGGGGGTTACACCCATTCAAGGTCTTCAGAGGGATTAATGTGGTTCCTTACTCTCTGACAGTTGCCCATCTTGGCCTATAGTGAGACACAGAATTCTTTGAGGCAAATTTCCAAATTTCTCTCCTACCTCCACTAAGGTGTGAGGGGGACTGCTATTGACAGTTTATAGGGAGGGGGTTGCACTGACTGAGGAGTTGCAAAGGGAATCAATCCCAGGTATGACTGGAGTATACGGGTGCCTGCTGGGTCTGTTGCCTGCCATTTCAACAAACTACTTTAAAAGAAGAGAGTCCAGCAGATAGCATCCTATCCTTTAAACTGCAAGTGCAACCATGGGATGAAAGACCTGGCCTACAATGATGCAGGTCTTTTGGAATGCACTCTCTGATTCCAAGGTAAATGTGATGCAGTGAATCCCAGAATAAATACTTACACTGCATTGTTTTCAATTAAACAAGTCTTCAGGGGAGTAAAATAAATTGATTTAATGCCGTCAATTGTAAGCAATGTAATGCAGGTAGACAATGTCTGTATTCAAAATTTACATCTCAAAGTTACACCTAATTCTGATTGTTGCTTACCTGCACTGTATATTTCTCAAAAGAATTTATATTTATATCTAAAAACAGAGACAGGGATGTGTACGGGTGCGGGTATTGGTACAGGGTGCACATGCAGACATATAAGAGTGCAGCAGAATTTATAATCTGATAGAAAAGCCTTAGAATCATGGAATCTTAGCATTGGAAGTGACTGCAAGGGCCATCTAGTCCAACCCCCTGCCATGCAGGAATACACAACTAAAGCACTCCTGAAAGATGCCCATCCAACCTCTGCTTAAAGACCTCCAAAGAAGGAGAACACTGTACACCACCCACCAAGGCAATCTATTCTACTGTCAAACAGTTCTTACAGTGAAGCGGTTCCTCCTAATGTCTCCTTAGAGATGTGGACATGATCCACAGGGTCAGGGCCGATTGAAGACATTTTGCTGCCTAAAGTGAAAGACAAAATAACATCCCCCTCTCCTTATTCTACATACAGAAGCCAGCTTAAGCTTACTTCAACACTGGGGACTCAATAATGTCCACCATCACAACTGAAACAGCAGTCTAGTTTAGGGCAGCGGTTCTCAAATTTTGGTTCTCTAGATATTTTGGACTTCAACTCTAAGAAGTCCCAGCCAACATGGCCAACTGAAGTTTCCCAAATCCAGAAGACTAGAGTTTAAGAACCACTGATTTAGGGGACCCAAGGGGGCTGTGCAGCATATGTAGGTCTATCTTCAGAGAGGAAATGAAGGAATTAGGAAGAACACTTGGGTGGTTGTCACCCAGCATCTGCCACCTTAGGGTGATTGGCACATTATGCCTAGTAGAAGGTCCAGCCCTACCTAGTTTGCTGTTACAATTTACACACTTACAGAAAAAAACTACTCTCCCCATTGGTCTTAAAATATGTTATCATAGTGATAAGCAGACCAAACTACATTAAGAACATGGTAACATATTTAAGCAAGCATTGAGAAGGTAACCAGAAAAAGATGAAACACTGCAAGCTTTGAATGTAGAAAGGAAGGTCATGATTTTCTAAACAGGGGATGACATAGATGAAGCCATCTATGTGGCAAAAGGAAGAAATAAAGCAGTACCCTTGGTAAAGGGTTTACTGAGCCTCAGAGGTTAAACTATGAGATGTTTTAGAGCATCATGAATAGGTCACAAAAGTCAAAATTTAAAGAGCAGAAAATTAATCTCTATGCTATTAATCCTCTGTCACTTTAAGACTTTTTCTTTTTTTTAGATTTGAGAACAGTAAAGAGGCAAATGTAAGCTAATTCCCTACCCAAAGCCTGTAAAAATGATGGTATGACCTTTGAACACCATGAAATTCTCTTAGCAAAACATGCTAATTTTTTGTTTACAAATTACAAACATCAATGTGATTAATGTTGCCAGGAAAATCTATGACCGTACTGAATATATCGCTTTGGATTAGAAAAAGAGCATAGCTGCTCCAAACCAGGCTGTAAGAAGTAGTCACGCTTGCACAATACAAAATGAACAAAATTGATTTCATGCGGCATAATCCTAAGAGCATTAATCATATCAAATATTTCCTCTAAAGCCTGGCAAAATACCGACAGAGATTTCTCCTCCCTAAATTTAAACTAGAATCCCATTTATAAACAAGTAATCAGAAGTTGGTACATATAACATGACTAATTTGTAGGCAAAAATGAACATGACGTGTATACATGTGTATGCGTGCATGTTAGCATTCATGCCACTTTAAAAACAACAGACAGGCCTGCCAACCTTAATGAGAAACTGAAATCAATGCATATTTTTTGTGGTGCTCTAACGCAGCATTTATCAGAAAACACAAATGTGTGTGACTGACGTTTATACTGAGGGAGGTAGTTTATTTCATTTATATTTTTTTATTTAGTTAGGGAATAAGAACAGGAACCAAAAGAAAAAAAGTCAGTTCAGGTTAAGATTCTCCAGGGAAGAGAGATAATTTCTTCCCAGCTCTTTCTTTCCTACTCTCCTTTATTATTTCTTTGGTCACAGATTATCAAGTTGCACATAATGCTCACTGAAGCCCATATACAGTACTTTTTCAGATTTCAAAAAGAAACACCAAATTTCAAACTAACACAAAAATTGTCAGAAGAAAAGCCAGGGAAAAAAATAACTTCAAACTAGCATCAGTAAATTGCCAAAAAGGAATCATGATTGTTGCTCTGACTGGAAAAATATATTCACAGTTCATACAGCTGTAGCAACACAATATGTCCTGTGGTTGGAAAAGCCTCCAAATCTCTGGACAGGTTTCTGGGAAGTGAATTTATTAATAATCTTCTACTTTGATAACAAGTATTTCTTTTCAAAGAAATAACTGTGTTATTCTGTTACAGCCCAAAAAGGAACGAGGGGAAGTAATCTAACAGCGCCTTTAAGACTAACTGAATTATTTCAGTATGTAAAGGGAGACTGGGAGAAAGAAGCTGGTAGCATAAGCTTTCGTAGACTGCTACGAAAGCTTATGCTGCAAATTCTTTCTCTAGTTTGTCTCAAAAGTGCCACGAGATCCCTTTGCATATGGATATTCCAGACTAACATGGCTATGTCTTATTCCAATGCGAGTTTTTGTGGATTTCAATCCACTTCTTCAGATACACTAATGGAGAAATATTAAAATCACATAAATTTAAATCACAGTTGCACGGCTGAGGGGTGGGACAGGATATAATGTAGAAAGATACAAATTTGGATCCTAGCCCTAAACCTTCAAATACCTATGCAAGATAATAAAGGCTTGTCAAGTGGCTGGCCTGTTGGCCCTAAGGCATGAAAGCAATAAAATATGTTTATCCCAAAGTATATTGCCTTGAAGTAGAAAACTGTTCTGATGTTCTTCTGTTACATGAGTAACTGTAATATAAACCCATATACAGGTTGAGTATCCCTTATCTGAAATGCTTGGGACCAGAAGTGTTCCGTATTTTGGATTTTTTTCCTAGATTTTGGAATATAGTACAGGTGCCTTTATATAAAGTGGCAAAGGGCGGCAGCAGAGGCAGCTGGCTGCCAGGCACACATTCTTCAGACTCCCCCACCTCTGGGGAGAGAAGAGGAGCGGGAGTCTGAAGGGGGAAGACGGAGCAGCTGAGTTCAAAGCCAAACTATGCACAAGCAATGGTGGTGGTGGAAGCTGTTGCTGCTCCTCCACTGCCACCCCTCAGTCAAAGTGAAGTCTAGAGCAGGCTGTGGCAGTGGCAGTGGCTGGCAACCATTTCCAGCCATGGCTTGGAGGAGAGCCCCATGCCAAAAAAAATAAAAAAAAAATAGCTGCCTGTCAGGGGATGATAAAGCACTCAATCCCAGGCAGAGGCCAAAAACTATCTCAGCTGACTTAGTAGGAACCCGTTTCCAAGAATACTCACACACAGAGTGTTTGATGTCCAAATAAGCAGGAGGCACTTTTATCTTCAAAGTCAAGTAGTTGCAATATGTACAAATATTTACAATTGAAGGACAAACTGCTTGACCAGGCATCAGCATTCACAAGAAGAAGAAGAAGAAGAAGAAGAAGAAGAAGAAGAAGAAGAAGAAGAAGAAAGCTCTGTTCTGAGCAATCTTATATACACAGTTACAGGGCATTGGCTTATTCAATCACATGATCTTACACACAAATAAGAAACCTCCTTCTGTAGCTGTGGCATGATTAGGCAGTTCATAGAGTCAGCCATTATGACACAGCATGACTCTTCAGTTGTTTGGCCATTTTATAAAGAAGTTCAGTCTCTAACTCCTGACAATCCCCTCCAAAATGGTCAAACTACTGCACAGGACACATGTGATCATTACAACATAACATTATCAACATACATTGTTAGACATCATTCGTCTGTCAGTTGACCTTTTCCTTTTGACATCTTTCCCTTTACACACTAGTGACAAGGCCCAGCCTCTTTCCCATCTCCTCATGGTTTCCTGCTGGAAGGGTTTTTGTGAGCAGGTCTGCAACATTGTCCTCAGATAGACAGTACCTCAGACACAAGATGCCTTCTTGTATTAACTGCCTCACATTTTGGTAGTGTACCACAACGTACTTGGTCCTACATTTCAGGTTTTCTGCTTCTGTCATAGCTATGCAGGCTTGTGAGTCCTCGTGCACCTCAACAGGCATTTGGCATGGCTCCCCAAGGTCTGCAAACATCTGCCTTATCCACTGTACCTCACTTGCCATCTCAGACAAGGCTGCAAATTCAGCTTCAATTGTACTAATGGCCACAGTTCTGCTTTCTTGATCTCCACACTATGGGGCTCTCTGCATATCTGACCATCAACCTGGTCACTGACTTCCTGTCTCAGTTGCAAAAGAGCTGTCCACATAGCACTCCAGGGTCACCTGACTTCCTGCCAGCTTCAAATGCATGTCCCTGGTCCCCTTGAGAAATCTAACTACCTCTTCAGGGCTTCCCAATCTGCCCTCCTTGGCTTGGAGACTCTACTGCTGAGCACTCCAACTGCAAAACTGATGTCAGGCCTTGTGTTGCTTGCAATAAACAACAGACTGCCTACCACTTTCAAATTCCTGTTCTGCCTCCAAGTTCACAAAATCAGTGGTCATTGGTGTCCTGACCACTTTAGCCTCACTAAGCCCACACTTGGCCACAAGACTGTCAATCTTCTTTTTCTGGCTTAAAAATTCTCCAGGACTGGTTCTTTCTACTTCTACACCTAGATAACACCTCAGGCTGTGTAAGTCCTTCAACCTGAACAGGCTTTCTAACTCCACCTGCACTTTCTTGACATCACTGGAACTCTTTGCTGCCACACAAAGGTCGTCCACATAGATAACTAGCATGACAGCACTATCACCTGCCCCCTTGGTGTACCCAAAGGTGTCTGCGATGCTCCTTGTGTAACCTAGTGACACCAAAACTTGGTGTATGCACTTGTTCCTGCAATGTGCGCTTTGCTTCAAGCAACAGAGCACTTTGTGCAACAAGTACACCTTGCTGTCACCTGCACTGTCATACCCTGGGGCCTGTTCCATGAACACTGTCTCTTCAAGATCAGCATTCAGGTATGCTGTTTCAAAGTCAAAGTGTTGCACAACCATCTGCCTCTTGGCTGCTACACCTAACACCAACCTAAGACTTTCTGGCTTTGCTGTGGGTAAAAAAGTTTTGTCAAAATTGGTGTAGCACTCCTGCGAAAATCCTTTCGCAGCCAAGCATGCTTTACACTTTTGTGTCCCATCTGGTATGTCCTTAAGCTTGTACACCCACCTGTAACCAACAACCTTTGGTTTTGGGGCCTCTCTACTACCTGGAACACTTTCTTCTCAACTAGTGACTCGAACTTAGAGTTCATGGCTGTGTTCCACTTCTCCTGTTCTTCCTGGGGAAATTTAGGAGATCCTGAAAACCTGCAGGTTCCTCAGCCATGACATTGCACAACCTGGCCTCCTGAACAACAAACCTGTCAGGAGCCTTTCTAACCCTCCTTGACCTTCTGGGAATGAGCACTCTAGTTCTGCCTGATTCATCTTCACTTGCACTGCTGCTGCTATCTCTCTCTGTGTCAGGCTCAATGCTTGTTTGTGGTAGTATGTGTGTTGGAGTGGCATGTGAAGTTCAGGCTTTTCTTCCTGTGCCTCCCCTTCATCATCAGGCATTACCACCCCTCCATTTGTGGGACTTTGGGGAGTTGTTGGCACATCCCTCCCGAAAGAAGCAAACACCTCCTGATTGCAATGCAATCTATCCCACCCTGAGTGCATTTCAAAGTTTGCACTCCTGAAGAACGTAACCTTTCCAGGATGGAGAGAAAACACGTACTTATTACCCTCATAGCCAAGGAAACGCAGCTACATGGTTTTAGGCTGTCGGGCTTCCTTGGGGTCAGGTGAATCAGTACGTTTGCATACTGTCAAAAAAACCTCAGGTGCTTGAGGTTTGGTGCTCTACCATACAATAGACAATATGGGGTCTGGTTGACACTAGACGTCCACAGTCTGTTTAAATGGTAAGCAGCAGTCTTCACAGCCCCCCCCCCACAGCCCAGCTGAAGCTTTTGCATCTTCCATCATGCACTCCATCGTGCACTTTAACATCACAATTTTCCTTTCTGCAAGCTCATCCTCCCCTGGACACGCTGGGTCTGTGGTCTTATGTCTAATGTTCCTCCTGCGCATCCATGTCTGCAGACTTTTGGATAAGAATTCCCCTCCCCTATCCGTCACTAGACTGGAAACCTTATGAGAAGGAAATTCCTCTTCCACTGAGTTCACTCACTCATGGAACCTGTCTGCAGCTTGACTTTTTTCCTTCAATAAGTATATGTAGGTGTACCTAGTGTGTCTGTCTACTATCACAAATAAATAGCAGTTACCCCCTTCAGTAGGATTATAGGGGCCTGCTAAATCAGCATGGACAACTTCAAAGGGTCTCTTGGTGATACACTAGGTCTTTTTGGCAATAGGAAAAGCTTTCACCTTAACTTTCCTGCACACAGCACATTCTAAGTATCTTGGGCAGTGTTTCATGCTAAACCAGGGCACACTTTTGCTAGCTCCTTTAAACCTTTGTAACTTACATGTCCCATTAGCCTGTGGTAGTAATGAACACACTTATCATGTAGGGGCACATTGTCTGCAGGGTTCACATTTGCCACCTTCCCTTTAGGCAACATGTAATACAACCCATATTTCTTTACCCCTTTTGTGCAGACATTATTCATGTCATGCTTTTCTGTTATTGTACAGTGTTCCCCCTCAAATATCACTTTATAACCATCAGTAGTCATTTGGGACACACTCAATATACAATTCTCCAGTTCGCTAATGCATTACACATTTTCAAAATCTTTACCAAAAGATGGCACATATGCAGTGCCCATTTTCTGCACCTTGCTGGGAGCGCCATCTGTAAGGGTAATATATTGGTTATGGAAGCATTTTTAACATTGTTTAACAGCTTTAAAACATTCACCATGTTGTGTGTCGCCCCACTATCAAGTAACCAAATTCTTCCCTCAGTACCATCAGGGTGGTGCTTTGCTACCAAGGCATGGCTTGCAGCCTGAGAGGATGCACCCCTCCTTTGCCCTGTAGCTGTGCCACTCCTCCTATCCAGTGCAGGCATCTTACAGTCCTTCTTAAAATGTCCAGGCTTTTTGCATCTGAAAGAGCATTTCACATAGCTGCAGGCTCCCTCCTCCACATCAGATGCCTCTGGGTGTGTTTCAGTGCTCTCCCGATCACATCTGGTAATTCGTGGCTGTTTATTCCCCTCCGTCCAGGAATCAAATTGCTTGTGTTGGACCTCGTCCAGAATACACTCAGGTCTACAGACAATTCACGCTCCCTGGTGGTCTGCAGACTGTACATTAGGAAATCCCATTCCTTTGGCAAACTGCCGAATAAAATAAAACACTTATGGGCTTCTGGAATGTCCACCCCTCTATTGGCCACCTCTTGAAAAAGCTGCCTCATTTCCTCCAATTGGGCTTTCACGCAACTTCCAGTAGACAGCTTTGTGTTATAAAGTCTCTTAGTCCATATCATCTTTGAGCGGCAGGACGAATTCTGATGAACCATTTTCAAAGCTGTCCAAAGCTGAAAGGTTGTCTTTGCTGGGGCCACGTGTATTAACTGGGAGGGGCTGAGCGATAAGAGAATTGCAGCTCTAGCCTTCTAGTCTGCTAGCCAGAATGCTACTATTTCATCTTCTGAACCCTCTGGGATAACACTTTCATTTTCCAAAACGTGCCACAAATTGTCCTTAATTAATAAAGCCTCCATATATAAAATCCAGGCTGGATAATTTCCATCAGCCAATTTCTCAAAACAAACGTGGCTAGTATTTGCCATTGTGCTGTCTGTATAAAAAATATTCTCCAGCTATGAAACACATACAGCTGGCAGCTGTTCAAGGCTGCTTGAAGACAGCTCTGACACAGAGCCTGGCTGAAACTTAACTGTTTCACAGCCAACTAGCCAAAAACACTCAAAACAAAAAAGATTCTGGGAACTTTTCAGGGTGCACTTTATCTAATCTGAGATCAATTAGCTGGGCCCATAACCACTGTCAGGGGATGATGGGGCATTCAATCCCAGGCAGAAGCCAAAAACTATCTCAGCTGACTTAGTAGGAACCCGTTCCCAAGAATACTCACACACAGAGTGTTTGACGTCCAAATAAGCAGGAGGCACTTTTATCTTCAAAGTCAAGCAGTTGCAATATGTACAAATATTTACAACTGAAGGACAAACTATTTGACCAGGCATCAGCATCCACAAGGAGGAGGAGGAGGAGGAGTGAGATCTGTTCTGAGCTCTCTTATATATACAGCTACAGGGCACTGGCTTACTCAATCACATGATCTTACACACTAATAAGAAACCTCCTTCTGTAGCTGTGGCATGACTAGGCAGGTCATAGAGTCAGCCATTATGACTCAGCATGACTCTGCAGTGGTTTAGCCATTTTATAATGGAGTTGACTCTCTAACTCGTGACACCCCCACTCCTTTCCCCCTTGTTTCCACAGCAAAGCCCAGATCCCAGTCAGCGCCTTTCCCACCCAAGTCCTTTGCATGGGAATCCAGTAATCACAGCCAACTCCAACAGCATCAGCAACAGGGCTACAAGCCACCTGCTTTTGTTTTCAAAGTAGCGGCTGCAGCATTCCTGCTAGTTCATTCAGCTGGAGAGAGACGCAAGGATCTGTGAAATGGTGGGAGGCATAGATTGCTGGCACTTCACAGATCCTTGTCTCTCTCTCCAACCTCACAAATACAGTACACTACATATGTGTTATTGCTCCAAAAGTTTCAGATTTTGGAACATTTCAGATTTTGGAATTCCAGATAAGGGATACTGTATTAATATACAGTCACGTGAAAAAGAAAGTACACCCTCTTTGAATTCTATGGTTTTACATATCAAGACATACTGACAATAATCTGTTCCTTAGCAGGTCTTAAAATTAGGTAAATACGACCTCAGATGAACAACAACATATGACATATTACATCACGTCATGATTTATTCAACAAAAATAAAGCGAAGATGGAGAAGCCATGTTAGGGAGAGAGCATGTTAGGGAGAGCACTGGGGCTATCTCAACAACCCAGTTTTTCTTAGCTTCTCTTAGGTTTACAGTTTGAGCCTGTAAACCTAACTGAAATGAATATTATGACCTTTATATATAAACCAGCTCTACACAAAACATTCTACTAACCAATCCCAAATTTATAGCTTAAACAAAGGGATGTTGCCAACTGGCCTACATCAAAAGCCACCCATCTCATTTAGCTGGAAAACCTATTTGAGAAAGTCTGCTATTGGACCTCTGCCAGTAACTATTAGCAGTAGCTGATGCATTAAAACACCTAATAAGATGGAGAAATCAAAGAAAGATTCCTGTTCCCAAGTGCTTCTAATCCATTTTTAATGTAATGCTGCAACTCCACTGTAATTATGAAGGTCATAATATGTTTCTATCTGTTCTTCACGTAGTTCAGTCTTTGATACATCATCTATCAGTCAGGGTTTTCTAAACTTTATTCAACTATCTGCAATGCAAAAGCAATCCTTTCCTCAAAAGAACCGAAATACACTGCAGCAGATTCATTCTACCATTCATGTAAGAAGAAGAAAAAGCAATTTTGATCTTAAGACTACTCAGAATACACTTGGAGAACTGAATGAAATTCAATTAGTGGATAAAAACAGCCAGTACTTATACTGAACTATATCCATATTGAGGAATGGTTAAATTGTAAAAAAAATAATAAAAAAAAAATAAAAAGGAAGAAGAAGAAAAAGGAAAAAAAGATCACCACTTCATTTAAAATGGCATGTTAGATATAACTTATCTATAAGAGGATGCCCCTTGCAAAGAAACAGTATTTCCAAAATTATTTTCCATTTCACACACATGCACACACACACAAACACACACACTTCATTGGAAATATTTTACTGCAGGTATTTAGATGATGTATTCCTTGTCCTGTAGCAAGATATGAAAGCTGTGTGTGACTTCAGTCCATGGATATATATTATATCTAGGATATCAAACCTCAAATAATTAAAGCATACCAGAATTTGAGGTATCTAGCCATTACAATCCCAAAAACTGTGTTGTATACTAATAACAACACAGAGAAAATTTCATATTTCAATTTGTAATAAACACAACTTTTACTTGCAGCTTTATAGGGAAGTGATATGAAGATGTAATAACCAGAAAGTCAACTCCTATGTAGAGTTGGTCACAGCACACTACTGGATAAAGCTATATAGTTTTGCTGAAATAATGCTGAAGTGATGGGCTCACAAAGGTACGCAAGGGTGTTATGGGCCCTTTCTGTAACCTGGCCATGAGGCAAGGATGGCAGTCCCTGAGCTAACTTCAAAGATTGTAGCTCACTCCCGTGTTTGTAAAGTGGAGTACCTCTCACACTCTTATCTGGGAAATGGGGTGCCACACAGACTGAAATGCCTCTTCATCCTTTAGCCAATGCGTCTAGCCCCCCTTTGACAAGGACGTAAGAATGAAGGGAGAGACATATACTAATGCGAAACCCAAATCCATACTTTAAAAAAAAAAAAACATGTTGCTATGGGAAAGGCAAAGGACCTACCATGCAAAGCCTACTCAGCAAGCAGAATTTGAACCCTGAAAAATACCCTCCAAAATCGGGGGTCGTCTTATACGCCAGATACACTTTGCTTCACCCGCCCTCCGATCTCCTGCCTCTTCGCTCCCTTTGGAAACGGAACAAAGAGGCAGGAGATAAGGCAGGGGTGAGGCAAAGTTTTTACCGGTTCATTCTCCCCCCTCCTCTGCCTTCTCCCCCTTTGGGGAGCAACTGAAGACAGAGGAGGGGGGGAGAACGTTGCGGTTTGCCTTGGCCGCCGCTCGATCTCCTGTGTGTTCGTTCCCTGTGGGGAACGAACACACAAGAGATCGAGCGGTGGCCAAGGCAAACCGGGTACCTTTCTTCCACCTTCCTGGAAGGTGGAAGAAAGGGGCGAATCTTGCGGTTTGCAGCAGCCGCCCCCACTTCCCTCTGTCTTCATTCCCTTCCAAAGAGAATGAAGACGGAGGGAAGGGGGCGGACGAGGCAAACCAGGTACTTTCACCCCTGTCGTCCACCTTTGAGTAAAGGGTGACTGGAAGGTGGAAGAGAGGGGCGAATCCTGCGGTTTGCCATGGACGCTGCCCATCCCCTCTGTCTTCATTCCCTTCCAAAGAGAATGAAGACGGAGAGGGGGCTGAGGCAAACTGGGTACTTTTGCCCCTGTTGTCCACCTTCGAGTCAAGTTTGTGAATCTATTGCTTTCTAAATGGCTGTGTACAACTAAGCTGTAGGCAGGAGAACATGGTGGTGTTCCAGTGTTGTTTTTCCAATGTATGCTCACCAGGTCTCCCCCCCCCTCCTATGCACAAGGCTCTCCACTTGGAAAAGTCTTAAAAGCCTGCGGTGCTCTTTATATGTAACCTTGAACAATGGACAAAATTGTTCTCATACGGGAAAGGAATTGAGACTAGTGCAGAGAGTGAATGCTTATTATATTGGTGAGCAATGAAGCTCTAATAATATGCAAGCCATCAATAAATGTAGGTTTATTGTGCAGCACTTGATTCAGTTGGACTGCAAACCGCCGTTCCAGTTTTCAGTGAGAACTTCTATTAGTTTTTGAATGTTTAATTTCTTTTCCACCACATTTTCAATTAGCCTCTCCATTTATATTCAGGATGACACGTATTAAGAAGCCCCTCAAAAATCCCATCCCTCCAATTTAAAGAAAGGTGGTCTTGAAGTATTCTCTACTAATAGTGCTTTAAACACCAAGTTGTTTATTGAGCCATATTGCTTCTTATGTATATGCAGGGAGTTTTAATGGAAATCTGGCCTAAGGGAAATCTTAATTCTTTGAACTACGAAAGACCAGCAATTTGTTTTCATTCCATTTCTTTCTTACATTGGAAAACAATATCGTTAATAATCACAAAGATTATCCAAAGAGAATGAAGACGGAGGGAGGGGGGTGAACAGGACAAACCAGGTATTTTCGTCCCTTTTGTCCACCTTCAAGTCAAGTTTGACTGGAACGTGGAAAAGAGGGGTGAATGCCACGGTTTGCCTTGGTGGCTGCCCATTCCATCTGTCTTCCTTCCCTTCGCAAAGGGAAGGAAGATGGAGGGAATGGGCAGCCACCAAGGCAAACCGTGGCATTCACCCCCTCTTCCACGTTCCGCAGTTTGCCACAGACGCCACCCATCCCCTTCGTTTTCATTCCCTTCACAAAGAGAACGAAGACAGAGGGAATGGGCGGTGGCCAAGGCAAACTGGGTTCATTCAGCCCCCTCCCCTGCCTTCACCCCCTTCGGGGAGCAACCGAAGGTGGAAGAGAGGGGCGAATGTTGCGGCTGGCTGGCTGACTAGCTGGGAGAGCCCTGCCAGCTGATCCTGTTTGCTTTCCCAACTCACGAGGAGATCCTCGTGAGTCGGGAAACAAAGAGGATCAGCTGGCAAGGCTCCCCCAGCCAGCCAGCCAGCCAGCCAGCCAGCCAAATTGGGGTGGTGGTGGTCTTATACGGTGAATATATGCCAAACTCTATATTTTTACTTGAAAATTGGGAGGGGTCGTCTTTTTCCTCTCCCCCCCCCCCCCGGTCATCTTATATGCCGGAATATATGGTAAATTCCGGCCTGATCCAATCAACTGGTGGTGCGTTTCCATCTACAATGACCAGAATCCCAGGAAACAGAAAAGCAAGAAAGCAAGCAACAGGAAAATGGGAAAGCAAGCAAAAGATAAAAAGGAAACTCACATGGACACCCTTCTTAAATACCTTAAGGAACAGACAGGAAATAAGACACTAATCCATACAGACCATATTTCTGGATCTATAAAAGATTCATTGATTACATATTCATAATCTTTAATGATGCTTCACAGGTAAAAAACAACAACTTTCAAATGGGTTAATGATATCAGTCCCTTTATAAAATTTCCCTGCCACTACCATTTGCAATCCCTGCCATTTTTGATTTGATTGTTTCCATCACCAATCAGACTGTGACTGTAGCTAATTACAAGAAACTGACAGATAAAAATGCATTTTTACATTACTGCAGTTTCCATGCACATGAATGAAAAGCAAATCTATCTTATTCACAGTTGTTGAGGTTAAAGAGAAATAGTATTTCTTCAAATTTCATAAGAGAAGCACATTGATTTCTTACTAACTTATCTCAAAGAGGGTATCTTGATCATATCCTGGCTACTTCTTTGAAAAGAGCACATGTGAACAGGGCTACACTTTTGAGGACAGGATTACCAGTAATATCACCTTTGGTTCCTTAGCCAGTAGTATAAAACGTATTATTTTCAAACACTGGCATATTTTAAAGCACATTGAAGGCTGCAGACAGCTACCCCTCATAAACTGAAGAAAAGGTATAACTTAAAACATTTTTCAACACGTCAAACATTAGGTGTGATATACGCCATAGTTTCCCCAAGCCAAAAGATTTACATTGAACAAACAAGCCACCCACCATAAGTGCATGTGTGCAGATTTAGACATAAACACAGAGACACAACTCTATATGATCATTTTTATACATAGAATCATGGTCCCTGTTACTTTTTATTTTATGCTTTAGCGATACTCCAGTTGAAACCACATCAGGATCATACTCCTATAGAAAGAAGCATTTTGTTGTCACCTGTTGGAAATTTAACAACCAGAGGATTGAATGAAAATCTCCTTAAATTGTTTCATTTTGCTAAATAGGGTCTATACAGATGTCAACTGAGGTCAATCAACGCTGTTTTTGTGCCTAGCCAACTCATTAAGGCCACAATATAAATGGCTGCAACAAGGTAGAGGTAATACATGGTAAAATAAAGTGAGTGAGAGATAACATTTGTGAAGGAGAGTAAAGTGTCTATATCTCTGCTTTTCTTCACAAAGGAAGATTCAGGAAGGACTCATCCCGAGCTTTCTGCAAGCGTGCTGATGACTAAAAAGGCCAATCCGAGATAAACAGGTACGGTAGCAGAAAGCACAGAAGGTCTCCTTCGGTGATGTTTCCATGTTGCGATTCTTTTTGCGTTGTGGTTTCTCTTCAAGACTTGTTCGGCGTGAGTTCTCAAATAAGGCTGCAGCATTGTGGATAGTGCATCTCCATGCCTCCCGATGAGAGGCCAGGCCGGACCAATGTTGGTGATCAATTTGGCCGAGCCTGAATGTTGTTTCAGGGAGTCCTTGTATCGTTTTTTGGAGCGCCCCTCTTACGCTGACCTGTGGCGAGTTCACTGTAGAGTACTATTTTTGGGAGGTGATGGTCCTCCATCCTAGAAATGTGCCCTGCCCAGCGCAGCTGTGTTCTCAATATCATGGCCTCACAATATCGTGTGTGTGTGTGTGTGTGTGTGTGTGTGTGTATATTACTGTAGGTAAGTTGTTTATTTAAATAGTATTTTTTTTTAAATGCACAGTATAGTTTAATAATTAGTACTTGTTTATGTTGAATGCTGCAGTTAATAAGGATTGAAGCTGGATAACAAATCACCTTGGTAATTTGGACTTGCCATCTTCCTCCCAGGTCCTCCCATACAGCACATATCCATTTGGATATTTGAAGGACTTGCTGAAGAACTTCAGTAGCACTTGCAGCATTGAATTTCTCCTCCCTGGTCCTCCCACACTTTTCATATCTACTTGGACAATTAGAGGACTTGGTTGAGGAATTTCAGTAGCACTTGCAGCATTGAATTTCTGTACTCTTTGTGTATTGTATATACTATTGTACAGTGAATAAACTGAGCAGCATTTGTAGCATTTAATTTCTGTGCTCTTTCTGCAATTTGCTTTCATGTTACTGTACAGTGAAAGATTTTTTTTTAAGAAGTTTGCACTGTATATGTTTTAGCACTGCATTGTATACATAAGTACTGTATAGTTGCAACAATATAGCATACAACATGCTGGTTATATTTGTATATTGTTATCTTGCTGTTACTCCATTGCTCTGGTATTCTGGTTTAGTATAGCTGAGGTGGGTGCTGACCTTTTTTTGATGGATTGGAGAAATGCCATGGTTCAGCCCCCCTGATCCACCAGATTCATCAATGCAGCCATGCCATACTCAATGGACGACAAAGCTGCACTATATGATGCAGGTAGAGCTCACTCCCATGTACAATCCAGGCACTCATTTAGCAAGGGGTAAAACATAAATATAGCAGGAAGGGGTGGATGAGATGACACATGGTAAAGCCTGACGAGTTAAAACAAAAATGTAAAGAAATAAATTATCCAGGCAAAGTGTTACAATCAGGTAGAGGGCAAGTAAGACATATAGTGAGCTTTTATTGTGCACTTTTTATTGTGTTTATAGGGTGGATTGTAACTGAAAAACATGCAGCTCATAATTTCCATAACACCATTAATTTTAAACAATCTTTAAGCAAACAGGTATTTGTTAAACCACTTTTCAGGGAGCAAAGAAAAACCCTGCATGGAAAATAATGAAAAGAAAAAACATTCCTTCTGTAGCTTACAAAAAGACAAGGAATGTACTTTATTGGAAATAAATATCTGTATGTTGTCTGCTATGGATGCTCATTTCTTTAATGCTAGGATCATGTCTCACAAGAGCAGTTATTAATGTAGCAACAGTATACTTTTAACTGAAATTGTTTGCAGTAGATCAAAATTTCATAGGGTGCATTTCTTACACTGTAATTTGAATGTCAAAGTTACACTGAGTGATATCAATTTTAAAACACTTCATATTTAAGAGTTCATTCCTATAACTACAGTAGAATGAACTAAGATCTCAAAGTCTGCTTTGCATATGGGAAGCTTAAGGCAGATAGTGAGGATCACAGCTGCCTACTTGAAAGTATATTAAAATGTAATACTAGGGCAGATTTTAAGAAAATCATTACTCATTTAGCTGCATGTCTGTACACTATATGATGTGCAATTTAAGATCAGGAAGAGCGATAACGCATAGTTTTTACAGGTAACTTTGTAAAAAAAATATGTGAGTGTTTTTTTTTTAAATTTAAAGCCATGGATAGCAATTCCAAGCAACCCTCAACCATGCAAAATGTATTATAAATATTTCCATGTGGAATGTTCATTTGGAAGCTCACTAGAGACGAATAACGACCTTGTACTTTGTTCTCATTTACTCTGAATTAACTGAGCCTTCTGTTTCCAATACACCTGGCATGGTTTAATTACAGCAAACAAAACATCATTTAAATAAAAAAGGTGACCTTGAACATAATCTATCAAAACACCAGTTAGCTTTAAAAGTTCACAGATTTTAACAAACTGCCAAGACATGCAAGGGCAATTTTCCTTATTCATTTATACATCTTTTAAAGCAACAACTTTACCACATTTAAGAAACATCTGTATATACTTTTTAAAACTGCAAGAGGCTCTTCATTATTAATTGAACTCATTAGATTTCAATAACCCTGTGTATAAATATTAAGCACATATTAAGTACAGTTCAAGATGCTGTAGGAGTGATGGTTTGTTAACCTTGATGACCCCTTAAAATAATGTTAGGGTAAAACAACATAGGTGATTATGACCTTTATATAAATACATGTGCATGTATGTGCATATGCTCACGCATATACACACACAAACCCCTGTTCTTGGAAACTCAGTCCTACTAAGAGACATTAAATCTTAAAGGAGGTAACCAAAATTGTTTTGGAAGTAGAAAGCTGTTGGCTCAGTGCACAAACAACAAAGACTAAAGTCAACAATGTATGCAGCCCTATTCAAAAGTAAATAAATCTGATCCCTGCTGAAAATTTTGGACCTGGAGCCTAGACAATGAGAAACATAAACAAATTAAGCAAGCAAAGGGTAATCCATGTAATGTTATGACAACAGAATCATACTGCTTAAGGGTGAATTTGCATGAATAAAGATGAGTAGGTTAATAGCTACCTCACTTCAGTATGGCTCACACGTTCACAAGTCCCTCAAAATATTGTCACAATACATACATTTGCTAGCATTTGCTATGGGGAGCTATTAGAATTTCATTTCTGGTTGACTGCAGAGAAATGATATTGAGCATGTACAAGACTTAATTCTGTATATTCTGACAAATGCACATGGGAGGAGTCTGTATACAAGAAATTAAAACCCCATGGAACTACAACAATCCATCTAAAAATATGTCCAAATACAATGTAAAGCAAGGTTGGGAATCATGTGCTCTTCCACTTATGGTTGGCTTCCTTCTTCTTTCACCATTAGCTATGCTGGGTAGGTCAGATTGGACCTACAGTCCAACGGCATCTGGAAGGTTGCTTGATTTCCACCCATAAAAGAACCTCAGTTTTTTGAGGAGCTGAAGACAACAAAATGCCTGGGCTATAAAGATGGATGACAAGTCAGAACAAATGTGACTGAATCTGGATCAGAGGCCACATCAAAGTTTACAAAGTTTATGGCAATAAACAAACTATATTTCTCTGATATCACTATAACACCACAAAGTCACCCTGTGGAATTCCTCAAGTAATTGAAGGGGTTTTTAAATTCTGGATGAGAGAGTGGCAGAAGCAGAAGCAGAAATCCAGTAGCATAGATGATTCATCAAGGGGTTCCAGGATGAAACTATTCGTCTAGATCCATTTGAATCTAGCTTCAGGCCTAATTATGGGATAATGTCCGGTGCCCCACTGCCCCTGCTGGGAGAGGCACCTTTCCTGCACTCAGATTCATGGACACAGACATGTTCAGTTAAGTATGCTCTTGTATTTATTGGCAACTCTGTAGTGAGTAGCTTCCCTTAGCAGGGCAACAGGTAAAGCTTCTCTGTTGGGTTTAATTACAAGCAAGTCCCAGAAGTCTGCAAGAGGAGACTCATATCTGGGCTCTGGGTATTTTGGTTAACAAACAAATGAATATCCCCTCCGGGCATTTACACAACCAAAAAGAGACTTGATGGAGGCTTGACCTAACAGAGCTATAGGTCCCCAAGTAAGGGCAACTTCCCTTCAGTCTCCTCCAGTTCCTAAGACCCAAAGGTTTTGTTGGCTTGCCTCAGCTGTCTCTTCAGAGAAATGATACCTTCCCTCTCAGCCTCTGCTGCTGTTCCTCAACAGCTACAAAAGTCACCTCCTCCTTTGTCTTTTTCCATGGCTTCTTCTAGAAATCATGTCCGCAACCCAAACCCTGACCCTCTCTCCTCTCCCCTATCAGCCTGCCAGCCTCCCCTCCCCTACCTGGTGAAGACGCCCATAGCTCTGTACTTTCTGTGATGGCTACTCTTGCTGTATGCTGACTTTATCCTGCTGGCTTCAACATCCTCAATGACTGGAGAGGGGTGGTAGTTTCTTGGTCAGGAGCACAGGACAGGTCTAGCAGTATAGCAGCAAAGTCCAGTAGCATGGGGCCACCAGAGGAGCCACAATATCCTTTCTCCTCTTCTGTGGGGCTCATACTCCTTCCACAGAGTTCCTGTCTTAGGAGATTACCACACTATAATGTTATAGTGCTATTATTCCACTTGAACGGCTATGGATGCCTCCTGTGGAATTCTGGGGTTTGCAGTTTAGGGAAGGGCGTTTAGCATTCTTAGTGTCATGCCCCGTGAGTTGGATGAGGGCATGGAATCAGAGGAGGAGGAGGAGGACATGGCAGGGAATGATCCTATGGACCCTGGCACAGATTTATCTACACCTATGCCAGCAGGGAACCCTGCCAACCTGGAGGCTCAAGCAGAGGAAGTGCCTGGCCCTAGTGGGTTGGCACCAGTCCTGGCAGAGAGTCCTGCCAATTCATATAAGGACGAAGAAGAGATGGACTTACCTCCACCATCATACACCCAGCAGCGAGCTCAAAAGGAAGCTCAAAGGCAACCTGTGAGACTTTACGAGAAAAACCTGCTCATCAAGAAGCACCTGCCAAAGCTTTGTTTGCTATATATATATCTATATATATATATATATATATATATATATGCTTGGGAACAATGGAGCCTTTGTCAGAGATCAACTGATCTTCCTGGAGAAAGCTTCCTGCTGACTTTGTTGCCTTGACCCTTGTTGCCTTGACTCGTGCCTTGACCTTGGACTGCTCCTGACTACAACTGTTGCCTGATCCTGCTGACCCACAGGCCTACTTCTTGACTATGCTGCCTTCTGTAAACCTTGACTTTTGGACTGTATTCTGGACTCTTCTCTGTGTGCCTTCTTGCCTGTATTGCTGCTTCTTCAAGCAATGGAACCTTGCTTGTTCCGAACCTTATCTGGCTCCCCTTAATTAACTTTGCTATCACTGGGAGTTGGCTGCTTTCCCAGATCTTGTTTATCCTGTCGCCAGCATTTTGGGCTGCTTTCCCAGATACTTAGCCAGAGAGCTCTTAGGTTTCACTAAACTACAAACCCCAGAATTCCACAGGAAGGAGCCATAGCAGTTAAAGTGGAATAATAGCACTATAACAGTATAGTATGATAAAGTCCTTGGTCTCCCGGCCCTCTTCTTTTAAACCTCCTGCTACATTCTCTTTCCACCCACCTTGCCTTCTTTCACCTGGTCAGCCAGTCCTGCCTTCCAAATTGCTGCTGAGGAAGGAAGCCTGCAGTGTCTTCCGGGTATTCTGTCCCCAGGTGCTGCAGTTTCCCATGGTCTGCAGCCAGACTCCAGAGTCTGTTCGTCAGGCAGTTAAGTTGTCAGCAACAACAGGCTCTCTGCTGCCCCCTCCCCCATCTCTGTCATAGATGGAGATAGCTTTCATCACCTTGGTGGATGACATTCACTGGGAACATGACAGGGGGAGTGTGTCTCTGTTGGACCTCTTGATGATTTTTGAAACCATTGACCATGGTATCCTTCTGAGCCACCTCTCTGGGATGGCACCTGGGGGAACTGTTTTACAGTAGTTCCTGTTCTTCTTGGAGGAACAAGTGCAAAATGTGGAGCTGGGGGGTTTCTGTGGGGCACCCCAGGCCTTGGTTTTATCCCCCATGTTATTCAGCTTCTACATGAAACCACTTGGACAGGTCATCTAGAGCTTTGGTTTTAAGTGTCACCAGTATCCCGATGACACCCAACACAATCTCTCTTTTCCATGTAAATCCAAGAAAGCCAACTTGACCTAAACCTGTGCCTACTGTCAGTAATAGACTAGATAAGGGCAGACAAATTGCAGCTTAGTCCAGACAAGATAAGAGATACTCCTGGTCAAAAGCCAATTCAAGGAACAGTGATACAGCCAGTGCTGGATGGGGTTATAGTCTCCTAAAACCTCAGGTTCATAGCTTTGGTGTACTCTTGGACTCAGCCCTGAGCTTAGAGGCCCAGATCTAAATGGTACTCCACATCAATATGCCATATTCGGAAGGAGAGGGGCCAAAACCACCAAAAACTCCACAGGAAAAGCCTTCGCAGCTTTCATTGTATTTTTTCAAAAGCTTGCAAAGACTGCTGTCATTCACTCGAGAGAAGTATTTTTTTTAATATCGCAGCAAATTTAAAACACTTTGCAATGCACACAAAATTTCAGTATTCATTTATTGAGGACAGGGAGAAATAATCTTGAAAGAAATAATCTGAATCCACACTCTGTTTTGTATATAACTGGAATTAAATATACACTAAAGAGGAGCAGAAATCTCCTAGTAACTCATGATAATGGTGAGAGTTATGTCATGCCTGACTCTTTGCTCTTCTAGTTTCATTTAAAAACAACAACACAGTATCAGGACCCCAAGAAGAAAAAAGCCAGAAGCTCTTGGGAAGGCAAGTCACCTTTTGTTTACTCTGTTTAGCAATCAGTGATTTACAGCTGCTGAATATGAAAGCCTCATCATGGCTTGTCACTGCAAGACTATCTCTGTTTTTACAAATCTTTGAAAACTGACGCACACAATATGCTAGACATCAACATAGTGGTTTTTTAAAAAAAATTAAACAAGGCAAATTGCCATGATTGCCTCTCCAATGGCTGCTGCTTCATCAAGTTAGGACTAGGCACCTTTTTCCTCACAGAAGGCATTAGAACCAATTGCCTTTTGAACAAAAGAAGCAGCAGCAAATGATTGGTCTCATTGAAGTTATATAAGCTGCTCTGTGAACCTTGTCAGCTGAAGTGTGAGGTTTTTTTTAATGATTAAACTGTATAAAATAACTGGAGAAGTAATCTCATGAGATTCTACCTTAGTTTTACCATTATATGAAACTAAAGCCAATGCTATTTCTGGTCTTTAAAACAGCTAGAAACATTCAAATAATAGGTTTTTACAGGATCTTAACTATGCGTTCTTTATCATCACTGAATGAAAGCCATTACATTGGCATGGCCTATTAAGAGAGTGTGTATGAATGTATTTGTGTGTGTGTACGCATGCACGTCTGTGTCCAAGTTTGGCTCCTTCTTTTAGCTGCAAGTCTAAAATTCAGACTACAGTCGTCCCTTCCAATTCGCAGCTTTCCATTTCGCGGTTTTGTAAATTCGCAGCGAGTGGGGGTGAGTGGTTTTCGGCTCCCCCCCCCCCCACAGGGAAGGAAAGCCAACCAAACCTGCGGCAAGCACTGCAAGCTTTGTCTGCTTTCCTTCCCTGCTGGGGGAAAAGCCGAGGCCGCGGGGGTATGTGTGAGCGGTTTTCGGTTTTCCCCCCACAGGAGAGGAAAGCTGGCCAAACCTGCGGTGAGCGCTGCAAGTTTCGTGGGCTTTCCTTCTCTGCTGGGGGGGAAATCCAAGGCTGTAGGGAGGGAGGTGAGCGGTTTCAGCTTTTTGCCCCACAGGGAAGGAAACCCAACCAAACCCACGGTGAGCGCTGCGAGTTTGCTCGGCTTTCCTTCCCTGTTGGAGGAAAAGCCAAGGCCGCGGGGAGGGGGGTGAGCAGGTTTTGGCTTTTCCCCTCACAGGGAAGGAAAGCCAAACCAACCTGCAGTGAGATTCATCGGATTTTCTTCCCTGTTGGGAGAAAAGTTGAGGCAGCGGGGAGGGGACGGGACAGAAGGCGAGCGCTGAGAGTTTGCTTGACTTTCCTTTCCTGTTGGGGGGGGAGGCAGTGGAGAGGCTTCTCATGCCCCACTACCACTTTTGCAGAGGCGTGGGGAGGTGAGTGGTGGCAAGGCTTCCCAAGCCCCGCTGCTGCTTTTGCAGGGGTGTGGGGGGAGGGGGCAAGGCTTCCCAAGCCCCGCCGCCACTTTTGCAGAGGCGCGGGGGGGGGGGCAGGCAGCAGTGAGGCTTCCCAAGGCTCGTTGGGGGGAGAAGCTGAAGGTTATTCACTCCCCCCCCCAATTTTGCAGTGGTGCTCTGCCATTAATCCCCGTGAATTGGAAGGGACAACTGTACATTATTAGAGACAGTTTCAAGGCAGCTCACAGATCCTGCTGTTCCAACCCTCACCAGCAGCTGCTAATCTCAAACAGCAGCCAGGAAGAGTCAGACAGAGGGGCTTATTGCCTAAAGAGCTCCTGTGCCTTTTGCTCTTCATGTGCTATTGTGCTCCCAGGATTTCAGTTAGCCAGGGCAGTAGATCTGAAGAATTAACTTTTAAAAGTATATTAAAAAGTAAGTATGTTGCCAAGGGAAACATGCCCATATGCCATGTAGCTTGCAGGAATCAGGTGGATATTTGATCCACACAAGCCGCATGGTGCCAATTTAGGACCGCCAGAAGCAGTCTTATGTTGAATCAGACCATTGGTCCACCCCGCCTCATACTGTCAAACTCTGATTGGTAAAAGCACTCAAGGGTTTCAGGCAGGACTCTTTCCTAGTCCCACCTGAAGATCACTGATACTGCCTGGTAGTCTACCACCCAATTATTAACTAGACTCAATCCTGCTTAGCTTCCAAAATCAGTCAAGATCAGTGTGCTCAAGGTAGAATGAAAGTATTTCCTAGCCAAGGCTACAAACACAGGTTATACATAGAGCCAACAGGAGTAGTACAGACTGACCCCTGTTTCTTCCAGGGATACATTCCAAGATACCTGAAACTGTGGATAATAGGGAACCCTATTATTTTAAATGAGGTGAGCACTGGAAGTTGACTATAGAATTGCATTGGAGGACCAAGAAATGCCTAGAGAAAATGTATTTTTTTCAGACATGGATAAGTGAAACCATAGATGCTGAATCCGTGGATACAGGGTACAACCTGTAAAAGCTACACCATTATGGGACAATACTAGGCACTGATTTCTTTTCCCTGTATACTACCCTAAGAACTCCAAACACACAAGAAAAGTGCTCATTAAATGTATAGGCAGCATCCCTGTAACTTAGTCACTGTAATCCATGCATTGGTAACATCCCTGATTAGAGACAGTCTATGCGGGGCTGCCCTGGTAGAAGACATAGAAGTTGCAGCTAATGCAAAACACAGTGGTGAGTCTGATGGACCACAAAGAAATAATTTAACACAGGTTTTAAAGGAATTGTATTGGCTGCCAATATGCTTCTGGTCCAAATCCAAAGTGCTGTTGATAACATTTAAAGCCCTAAATGGTTTGGGACTTTAATACTTGAAGGATCACCTCTTGCTATACATGTCTGCCTGAAGATTACGGTAGGTCTGTTGGAGGGGACCGCCTCTGTGTCCCTCTAGTGGGAGAGCTATACTCTAAATTAGGATGTGACAGAGCGTCTTCTCTGCTATGGTATTCTGGTATCAAGCAGAAACATGGCTTTCTGCTAGAGTATTTGGGGCCAGCTGATTTAATCCACATTTCTGCATGTGCTTGGCTTTACATTTTCTTCAACTGGTTTCAAACTGTCCAAGTTTGCCAGACTGTTCAATATGTTTTGGCCTATTTAAATTACTCTTACTATTTAAATCGTTTTAAACTTATAAAATTGATATTATTGTATGTTGCCCTGATATCCTTGGATATAGGGCAGGATATAGATATTTTTGTTTAAATAAATAGATAAATAAATCCCATTCAGTCATTATGCCAGTATAACACCCAGCCATGCTAGCAGTTGGTTGCATAAGGAGGTATCCAATATCCAGTTATACAAGTGGTTCTGATGGGTGTTTTGGCACAATTCTGCTTCACCTGCCATGACCAGAACACAGAGAGAAGTCAGCTTTGCAAATCAACCTGAGATTAAAATTATCATTTGTTCTTTTTTGCATAAAATCATATATAAGACTCAAATTGAAATATCTATGATCCTGTAGCTAATTCTGGTGTGTTTTTTATAAATTAAAAAAATTAATAAAATTCAACTGAGTGCTTATATAATGCATTTAAACGTGACAGAAAAAGGAAAGGTCATTGATATTTTAATTAATGTTGTGAGTAGTATTTGATTAGCGTCCTTTTCAAACAGTAATCAGCTTGGCAGGTTTGAAACTGATATTTTTGGCAAGTGGGTATACAGCACAAATACAGTAGTCGGCAATTACTTTTCACAAAAGCAGAACACTGAAGTGCAGTAGAAAAATACCTACAGGCCTTTTAAGTACTGTACATCCAAGATTAGGGAACTTAAGGTCATTACACATGCTGACACACTAAGTATGATGTTGTCAAAACTGTGTTTCTATTAAAGAATGTAAAATCTTAGGAAATGTTATTTGATTATAAATACAGTACTAAGAAACAAATTTTAGCCAATGGCTAGTAATACACCACCTGAGACCTGATCAGAAAGCAAAATCCCCTTCTAGTGTAACTTGATAAAATTTTATCCATCCTCTCAAATATAAAAGCAAGAATACACTTGTGAAGGACCTGTTATTTCAAATGTGTACAACATGTAATTTTCAATTGTTCTCCAGTGTTATAAACAAGGCAGCTGAATTTAGCATATGAGTTCTTTAAATGCCCAAATGCCTCTCTATAGAGGGTCTTTTTATGGGTTTAAGTGCCCAAACATAAATCCATTAAAAACACTGTATTGCTTATTTCAGGACAATGAAATAAAATCCTTTCAGACAACTACAAAAAA
Organism: Gambelia wislizenii; assembly: GCA_030847615.1. Taxonomy (NCBI): domain Eukaryota; kingdom Metazoa; phylum Chordata; class Lepidosauria; order Squamata; family Crotaphytidae; genus Gambelia; species Gambelia wislizenii. The sequence continues at coordinate 298,016,105 of JAUMIR010000004.1, forward strand.
AAAAAAAAAGGACAATGTAATTATTTCCGTTATTTAGTACAAACTATGCCAGTACAGTCAGCCCTCCATATCCACAGATTGTTCATCCACAGATTCCACCATCCACAGCTTGAAATATTCCCCACCCAAAAAAATTCCAAAAAGCAAACCTTGATTTTGCCATTTATATAAGAGACACCATTTTACTATGCCATTGTATATAATAGGATTGCGCATCCATGGATTTTGGTATCCACAGGGGGCCCTGGAACCAACCCCCATGACTGTAGTTGACTGGAAAACCCTAAAGGCACCAGATCCTCTCTGATCTTGGAAGTTAGACAGTTTCAGTCCTGGTTAGTACTTGGATGGGAGACTGTTAATGAATACCAGGTACTATAGGCTACATTATTTAAAAAACACCTCTGCTTATCCTGTGCCTAAAAAAACTACAAAATTCACAGGGTTGCCATAAGTCAACAGGTGACCTGAAGGCACACGCACACACAGCAATAGTTAGCAATGTTTGTCCCTACCAGTATCACAACCACAGCAATCACAAATGACTTTATTGTGTTTGTTATGAAGTGCTTCCTACTGGGTCAGTTTATACCTTCAGTATACACTGGCTGCCATTTAAGACTCTCTCTATAGTGGGCCTTTTTATGGGTTTGGTTGTCAGGTTTCCCTCAGTTTTTAAATATTAAACAGCGTGGGAAGCTTTCTGCCTCTTATTGCACCAAAACAGTAAGAACCAATGCTGTTCTCCTCCAAGTACATTGTCAACAAAACAACTGAAGCTGCACATTAACTCCCTGCATTGCCTAGGAAGCTGATATGCAATATGCCCACGAAAATGGTCTACTGAGGAACCTTTGCTGCATTGGAAAAAAAACCAAATCCAGAATGTAACTACTGCAAACAAGTAGCTTAAAACAGCTATAGAACAATGGCTGGAATTCACTTAGGGCCATATGCATACTTAAGTCACACTCCACATGCAGGGACAAGAAGTCATCATTGAGTACATCATCACCGATGTATTCGGCTGATAGCAATGGAAGCGGAGGTGTGCAGACAGCATGTTCACCTGTGCCTTGTTTTTGCACGTTGCACATTATGCATGGTGGTTTTGCATCCTATACTTTGCATTGTGATCACGCATTATAGTAGTGGAACCTATACTTTTCATTATGGCTGTGCATCCTATACTTTGCATTTTGGTTGAGCACCTTATACTTTGTATTGTGATTACTCTTTGTGATTGTGCATCCTATACTCTGTATTGTGACAGCGCACTACAGTTGTGCATCCTATGCTTTGCGCTGTGGTTATGCATTGGGCAATGGAGCTGAATTTAGGAGCTGATCCTTCCTTGGATCTTCTATTTGGAAATAAGACCTTCACAAATGATTTTCCTAATTTTTTTCCAGGCTGTGAGGCCGTGTTCTGGAATAGTTTCTTTCTGACGTTTCGCCTGCATCTGTGGCTGGCATCTTCAGAGAATTCAGAAACGTCAGAAAGAAACTATTCCAGAACACAGCCTCACAACCTGGAAAAAAAACAAAGGAAAATCTATGGATGCCGGCTGTGAAAGCCTTCAACTTCACCTTCACAAATGATCTTTGTGTGGTTCCTCCCAAGTTTCACTTGGATCTCCTAATCTACAGTAGTAACGTAGGTTTCTAAAAATTAAATCCTCAAAATATATACTTTAAAAAAAATGTTTGCTTAGTTGTGAAGTTGAAGGCTTTCATGGCTGGCATCCATAGATTTTCCTTTGTTTTTTTCCGGGGCTGTGAGGCCGTGTTCTGGAATAGTTTCTTTCTGACGTTTCACCTGCATCTGTGGCTGGCATCTTCAGAGAATGGTTGGGTAGGTGTGCGTGTGGAGTTTATATGCTGTGAACCCCTTTTGGGGAGTATATGTAAATTTGTGTAATTGAATGGTTAGTTTCTGGGTATAGAAATGCAAGGCTTGTTAATGTCTGTTTGGCTAATGGTTGCTTGATGGCCAGTTATCTGCTGGCAATCCTCCTGTCCCTTGGTGGAGTTCTTTTGTGAGTACTGAATTTTGATTCTATTGCATTTCAAAACTGGGAGCCAGATTTTATTTACTTTTAAGTTTCCTCTTTCCTGTTGAAGTTGCCTAGGTGTTTGTGGATTTCAATAGCTTCTGACATGATAGTTGTTGGCCTGGTCTAGAATTTGTGTTTTCAAATAGCATTTTGTGTCCAGGTTGGTTTATAACATGTTCTGCTACTGCTGATTTTTCTGGCTAGCCCAGTCTGCAGTGTCTCTCATGCTCCTTGATTCATGTTTTCACACTGCATTTAGTGGTCCCTTGCTGTGGACAAGTTTACACAGGGACCAGAACTATTCCAGAACACGGCCTCACAGCCTGGAAAAAACCAAGGAAAATCTATGTTTGCTTAGTTGTTCTGTTTAATGCATGTGCGCGCACACACACATGCCACAAAACAGAACATAAAGATGAGAAACATGGTGTTTAATATATACATTAAAACATGACTACAATTCTGACTGAATGTGCAAAATAAATATCATAGCTCTCCTATTTAATCAATTTATACAAATTATCTCAAGTTAAAAAAACCAGAGTTTTAGGTGCCTTTGGCTAATTCTATAATTAGCCAAACTTTTAGAATTTTTGGATTAATGTTTATATCACTATTGTATTGAACAGTCCAGAAAATCCCATGCCAATAATAAAACTACCAGTATCTACATAAGGATTATTATTGCTGTTGTTGTTGTTTATTTATATAGCACCATCGATGTACATGGTGCTTTACAAAAGGTTACAGAATAAAACAATTATCACTATTCCAATAATATAAAATACTAAAATACAATAAGAAAAGAAAAAAACATACAGATAATCCAGAATAAAAAATAATCAATACAGGTAATCAAATACAATAGTGATATAAACATTAATCCAAAATTCTAAAAGTTTGAGAGAACAAAAAAGTTTTCAATTTGGATTTAAAAACAGCAGGGAAAGAAATAGTCTACTGGGAGGCGATTCTAGGAATAAGGGGCGGAAAGAGAAAAAGGACAAAGTCGAGCCACGGAGAAAGAAACCTTGGCTTGGTAAGAAGCCCAGAATTTGCAGAGTGAAGATTTCTAACAGGCTGGTAAAAAGAGATAAGAGTTGCAAGGTAAGGAGGAGCTAGGTTATGTCAGAATGTCAGAACGTCAGAGCAAGCAGCTTATATTGAATTCTAGAGGGAATAGGTAGCCAATGAAGGGATATCAAACGTGGGGTAACACGATCAAAACGATGGGCCAAAAAGATGTTAGCAGCAGAGTGAAGAATGGAATAGGATGATAATGAGAGAGAGAGAGAGGATGGGTCAAGTGAAGACTTCTTGAGGATTGCAGAGACCATGGCATGTTTAAACTCAGAAGGAAATGAACCAGAGGAAAGGGACAGATTAATAATATGACAAAGAAAAGGAAGAATAGCGGGGAAAATACTAATTAAAAATGGAGAAGGAACAGGATCCAGAGAGTAGGTAGAAGGATTTGAAGACTTCAATATTTTAGATAAGTCATCTGTGGGTTGTTGGTTTTTTTTTGGGGGGGGGGGTTGTCCTTACAACACCTCTAACTTTTAAAAATAATAAATTTTAAATGCTTGGCCCTGAATATTTTAACAGAAAAACTGCTCACCTAGATTTTTTTTTTTTTTGTAGAATTCAGGAAAGTATAAGGAAAGCTACAGCCAATTACAATCAGAGCCAAGACTTGAGTGTGCTTTCTTAAAATGTATAGAAAATAAGTATTGTGTGTGCTTTCTTCTTCTTATGAACTGATAGCTGACAAAAAGGGAAATGAAACAGACAACCTGAACAAGACATCCTAACATCAGTTAAGATGATATAACTCTTGATATAAATATCTACCCAAAAGGAAAAATAAGTAGACAGAAAAGTTTCCAATTACTGATGCAGTGATGAAGATGAGGATGATGATAATTGCAACATTAATGTTCATGGTGGGGGAATGTTTTATCTAGTTTACCTGATTTATCCAAGCTAAAATTATGGTGAAGACTCTTCTTTCAAACCCTGTATCTCAAAAGAAGACAATACAGCTGTCTGGTCAATGTACAATTATTGTCATGTAATATAAGGAGAACTGTCTGCTTGATCACAGATTGTTTTTGAGTAAATCCTAAGGAAACCTTGGCCTATGGCTGTGGAGAAAATTGAGTAGAAAATAGAATGGATTCCCTTTTCTATTCTATGTCTTCTAGTCCCCTAAAATCCAATACTACTGCAGCTCCTTTCCAAGTAACCAGCAAAGCACAGAAGTATGGTTTTACAAAGTTAAAACTATCAGAAAATGAGCTCCAGCATAACAGAAAGCCCAACAGAGTTCTGTTTAAAATGGTGTAGAATGAAGGAGGGAAATCTTTCATTAAGAAGAACTTTTTCTATTGCTAAAACTGCCACTTTGTGTTTTATAAGAAAGACCTTGCACTTCCTTTGCTGGCTTCACAGATAATTACTTTGTTCAGACTTTTAACCATTATGGACCTCAACATTCAGTGACAAAGGGATATATTTTCAAATATAGCAAATGTACATCATGATGAGTGATGGCTGAGAGTCGCATTCATCACTGGGACATCAGGAATGGCAGGAATAGGCCACAATGGTGTGAATTCTCACAGTAACACTACAGTTAAAACACAACTCCAACTGTATTGGAGTTTGCACACCTACTGTGCATATAAGGGTGAGAATGTGCATTTACAGGCTGGAAAAATCTTACAGAATCTTGCTTCCATTGAACAAAGCTTACCTTGCTGTAAGGTAAAGACCAAGAGCACCCCAATTTCCCCCCCCCCACGTGTGTCTTTGTGTGTACATAGCATTCCAAAAAGAGGATGGGGGTCTTTCCTTTTTTCTACTTTTAACAAACAAGAAGAGGGAGGGAGGGAGGGAAGTTTTGCTGCTACTTGAAATTTCCATTCTTTCTCAATTTTTAAAAGGAATGCTTCTGAACTATTAAAGGCAACCACTGCAATCTAGTGGCAGTAAAGCTTTAGTCGTTTTTGTTAGTCAAGACTTCATTTTACAAGGTAAGTTTACACCCATCCCAAAATCCTTCAATTTCACCTCCGCTTGAAGTCACTGATATTTCTCCCTCCCACATCTTCTGTAAGGGCAAATGGCCTCATGAAAACGGATGGTCAATATTTAGCCCAATGTAAATAGACAGACAGACACACAAAGTAGATCTAATTCTCCTGATATAGTCCACTGCAATATATACTCATTTGTTGTACCAATTAATGTGGCAACGTTCCTAAATCTGCAGAGCCACTGAAAACTTGAAACTAGCATTCTGTTCTCTTCTGCTGGTGTTCCCATGGCAACAGCTCTCTAAATCATAGAAAACAGGTCAAATTTTTTAGAACTACCCACAGTTTCCCCCACTAGTTTTATACTAACCAACCTGTTTAAGATCATCAAAGGACTGTTACCATAGCAGCTGCTGGAAACAGTGGAAAAAGAAGTACTCCATTATGTGTCACAGGCACTGCAGAGAGAGGCAGTTGCCTACATATCTGTCACTCCCCCCTCCCATTAATTCTCCCCACAACCACTTTTCAAATATCATCCGCAAATCTCTTTAGTCTCTTGGTGCATATCTTTTAATTTTTCCTTACCTCCTTCTTTGTATCATTAAAGTTCAATGTACTATAGCAGTTTGAGCATTCAACTATGACTCTGGGAGGGTTTGAATCCCCAATTAGCCACGGAAATCCACTGGTGACCTTGGGCAAGTCACAGTCTCTCAGCCTCAGGAGGAAAGTAATGTCAATCTTCCTCTGAATAAATCCTTAGACAGAGTTGCCATAAGTTGGAGCTGATTTGAAGGCATGCAGTAACAACAGCAACACAAAAAGGCAAGTAATTGGAAAATATTCTGAGGTTGCCTCCCATGCCCTAAACATGAACATTCATACATGAATAAGGAGAATAGCATAGCACTTGTCAATACAAGGTCCAGTAGAGCCAATTAATATACTAAGATCCAACATGAAGTTTTGTTTTTGTTTACAAATATTGAGAATTACTCAGAGCAGGTTGTCTTCAGTAGCAATTCCCAAAAGCTGGTCTTCTTATTCCTAATTTTGGGGCTCAAAAAAAAAATTAGATAAAGCATTCTAGACAAAAGCAAAAGTGGGGAGATGGGGTATTATGCAAAGTATCCCATGCCTTTTCAGAGTAAGGTTACAACAATAATGGAAGGGGACAAATACCAACACCAACTCAACTGTGAGGCTTACCGCACTCCAAAGAAGGGTAAGGAAGCAGGAACGTTCCGTCTTCTGTGCTGCCTTACCACATGACGTTATTGTTCTTTCATTCTGGTTCCATAGGGGTCCGAGGTAAAACCATCTCTTTTTGCTAACCAAAAACACCCATGGGACCCCCCCCAAAAAAACCCACTGGAAGAACGCCAACATCATGGAGTAAGGCAGATGGAATATTCCTGCTTCCTTGCCACTTTTCTTCAGAGTGCAGTAAGCCCCTGTGTTTTCCCCCAGGTTAGCTATGAGGCTTAGCAGTGGCTACTCCGCTCTTACTACTACAGTTGTCCACAAGCCAGAACATTTATAACGTTCTTTTCCCCCAAAGGAAAAAATCCTCCCTCTCACCATCATTGTATTTGCTCTCCCCTGGGGACTGAACTCGTCTTCAAAACAGCCAACCCAATTTACAACCTGCAGATGGAGCAGTGGATTGGGGTTAGTCATTTCAGTATGCTCTGTTGTATTTGGCAAACTCCATCAATACAGAATTTGTACTATCCACCAACATAAGGTCTGAAGTGTCAGCAGCTGGAGCCATAATAGACCATATTCTATTTTGAAGCTTCTTGCTTCTGACTGAAAGGGAACAGATCCGTTTTAAAAATATGTTTGCAAGGCTGCATTAAAATCTGGTATGAGGACTGTTTTGTTTTGTTTTGTTTTATTAAATGTAGGGCTTGCTCCTCATGTTACAAATCCAAGGTGGAGAATGTGTATGGCAATATAACAATGTAACTCCACCTCCAGATGGATTTTTTTTTTAAGTCCCAGGTTTTATATCTGTGCTTTCTGATTTTATTTTAAAGATTAACATGCAATTTACTTCAGCCCAAAGTATTTACTGGGAGCTCATAGCATTACCAATAAATTTTTTTGCTCCCACTGCCCAGGTCAGTTTAAATTAATCCAGAATTTTCCAAAATGAAATGTATCTGTACTTGCTTTATGTGTTTCTACATTCTCAGAAACAGCTAAGATGACTACCACCAGTAAACCCAGCTATTGGTTCTAGGACACAGATTCAAGAGATATAAAGTGAAGGAAAGAGGAAGAAAGGTGGGGTAGAAATCCAATAAATAGAGTGCTAGCACTAAAACGAAATGATTCTAACGCTTAACCAGTATAATATTGCTAGAACGCTTTAATGTTTTGACTATAACTTCTGAATAATAATAATAATAATAATAATAAAGGCTTAGTAGAAATTGGTGAAAATCCATTTCTGAAATGGTGCCTGAGATTGGATATGACAGATGATTACTGGCAGGAGGAATGGGAAAGACTCAAAGGTGGGAGGGAAACTGGGCATATTTCAAGAAAGAGAATGGATGCAGCTCATGAATAAACAGGTATAATCAAAACAGAAAGAACTCTCTAGAATTCTAGAGACTTTTTTTTTCTTTCTGAAGGTGCCATAAAATAACATAAAATCACCACAAAGGCTTAATTCACAACAAAATCTAGTAAACTAATTCAGTAATTTACTATAGGCAGCAACCACAATCTCATATCTTTCCTGCACTTCCAAAGGTGGCATGTCTTGACTCATCAATGATATGCAAATCAAGTTGCCAGACATAACACAGAGGGAAGAACTGTAAACTGGAGGCTGCCACAGAGAAAGTCCTTTCAGTTATTGCTCTCACAAAGAGCAGCAAGGGAAACAGTATTGATCTCAGCACCCAGATTCATATCTAGGGGAAGAAGTGCTCTTTCAGAAGCTGATTGATTCATATACATTATAATCAACATCTTGAACTGGGCATATAAGCACAATCCTTTCTAGAACAGACCATGTCAGCATTGCTAGATTCAAGAGCTAGGAAAACACCGGACTTCCATCTTTTCTCAGTTCAACTTCAATTTAGTGGGTCACATTCCACAACAAGACAGAATTTTTTGTTGTTCTTGTGTGCCTTTGAGTTGTTTTCGACTTATGGAGATCGACCCTAAGGCAAACCTATCATTGGATTTTCTTGGCAAAGATTGTTCAGAGGAGGTTTGCCATTGCCTTCCTCTGAGGCTGACTGTGACTTGCCCAAAGTTGCCCAGCGGGTTTCCATGGCAAAGCGGGGATTCAAACTCTGGTCTCCAGAGTCACAGTTCAACACTCAAACCACTACACCACACCTTCCAATCCATACTTAAGGAAGAACTGAAGATTCAAATATTGTTAACAGTATTACACCTATGTTAGTAAAACCACAAAATTACTGGCACCATTAAGGTAAAGCAAATTACATATTTATGAATGCTGTAGTCCCCGATTGCGTTGCAGAGGGGTGGGATAGAAATAAATTATTATTATTATTATTATTATTATTGTTTGATACCATCCTGATGTGAAATTATAAACAGTAGGCCCTCCGTATCCACAGATTCTGTATCCATGGATTCAACCATCCACAGCTTGAAAATATCCCCCCCCCCAAAACAAATTCCAAAATGCATACTTTGATTTTGCCATTTTATATAAAGGACATCATTTTACTACGCCATTGTATATAATTGGACTTGAGTATCCACTGATGTTGGTATTCATGGGGGGGGGGTCCTGGACCCAAACCCCCCTGGATACCAAGGGCCCACTGTATAACATTCCTACAAGAATATGTACATTAAAGGTATATTTTTTAAAAAATCAATACAGTTGTCCCTCCGTATCCACAGATTTGGTATCCACGGATTTAAGTATTCACAGCTTGAAAATGTTCTTTAAAAAAAAATCCAAAAAGCAAACCTTGATTTTGCCATCTTATATAAGGGACACCATTTTGCTATGCCACTGCATATAATGGGACTTGAGTATTCATGTATTTTGGTATCCACGGGGAATTCTGGAACCAAACCCCAGAAAATATGAAGGGACAACTGTACTGAGTCATATTTCTAAAGTTGACATTGATACAAAATATACAAAAAGATGCAAAAAAATGTAAAAAAGAAATTCAGTAATGGGGAAAACATTGGATAACAACAGAATATTTTTGTGTGACATAGCCCAAGTCTGCATAAAATGGAAATGATCTCACCTCAAAATTAAGTTCATACTAGGCAAACAGAAGCAAGAATCCTGAAACCATATGATTGTTATGTATAGGAGAAAAAAAAACTTTTCACAACTTTAGCACAGTGAAAAATATTTCAAAGCTGTCCCTAAACTTAGATGTCTACCAAGCTCTGGATATGCAGTGTATTAATATTAACAATTAGTTACCAAGGCAACAAGGACAAATATAACTGTGCTGCTTCATTTCATTATTCTAACCATTTTCTTTTATTCATTATACTTCTCAAACTGTTCATGAATTATAAACCTGTTATGCAACTTAAACAGATATAGCAGACCTTCTATCAGCCTTCATCAAGCTACAGTTTCTGCTAACAAAATTAAAAGAGTGAAAAAATCATTCTAGTTTGTCTTATCCCAAGACCTTGTTTATATTCATCTTCACACTCTACCGATATCCTAAAACAAGCCAAGAAAGGACTGAGCAAGTGTTTAACACATTAACCTAAATCCTGTTATTAATCCTCACTAGAGTAGACCCACTGAATCAATAGGATTTACCTATGTGTTGACTCCAGTTGGAACTAATCATAAGATGCCAGCCATTGTTTGTTTAGGGTGCTAAAGAAGATGCATAGAGCTGGTGACTGCAGAAGTAAGTGGCATTAAATTACATTTTTTTAAAAAATGAGAAGTGTTCTAACAAATATTATTGCTAATGCTTGAAATCTTCAAACCCAGAGTTGCATTTTTCTAGATTGCACTGATCCAATTCTCACTCCTATTCCATTCTGAGATTTTACCTTCTAGCAACACAGCCTTTTGGATGTAACACTAAACTATGGTAGAGTGCTAAATGGTTTAGTGCAGTGGTTCTTAACATTTTCTTTACCAGGAACACCCTTCAAATATCTTTTGTTGCCGCAGACCCCCAAGACTTAATTCAAGATTTAAAACCATAATAATAATACCTAATAACAAATAACAACAACAATACAATTATATCATCCATGAAATCTTCCTTCAGAGGCACTGGAGGGGGATGGAAGACTTTTTTCCACTTCTTTCTGCAAGTCTGTGGCTGGAGTGGATTGAATGGCAATGTGCAGGCCAAGCCAACCAGCCAGCCTTTGCCTTGGCTCCTGTCACATGGCCACTCCACTACAGGGAGGAGGTAGGCCAAGCAACTTTCAAGCCTTTGCAGACCCCCTGTGAAGACAACCCAATAGTGAGCCCTGGTGGGGCAGTGGTTAAATGCCAGTACTGTAGCTACAACATTTTGAGTTCAATCCCACAGGGCTTCAAGGTTGACTCAGCCTTCCATCCTTCCGTAGGTTGGTAAAATGAGTACCCAGCTTGTTGGGGCAATTAGCTAACACACTGTAAACTGCTTAGGGAGTGCTTTGCACTGATAAGCGGTATGGAAATATAAATGCTATTGCTAGCTATCACTGAACCCTGGGTGTCCCTGGACCCTAGGCTAAGAACCACTAGTTTAGTTATGTGCAAAACTCTCAGGCTCCCATGGTTCCCCACCTCTTCTTCTGATAAAGCTGTGAGAAGATAAGAGGCTTTTGTTTCTGCTTTTAAACTAACTAGGAGTTTCCCACTGTGCGTCTGAATTAAGAAAAAAAGCAGTAGATCATTCAAAGAAACAAAATCTGTTATTGCAATGTCATCATTTTTATAGCAATTATTATGTTTTAACATCTTTGTTGCTCTAGGAACATATTAATGCATCAAGGGAAATAACAGTGCCGCTCTGTTCTGCCTTGGTTAGGCCTCACCTAGAATACTGTGTCCAGTTCTGGGCACCACAATTCAAAAGGGATATTGACAAATTGGAGCGTGTCCAGAGGAGGGCGACTAAAATGGTGAAAGGTCTGGAAACCATGCCTTATGAGGAAAGACTTAGGGAGCTGGGTATATTTAGCTTGGAAAAAAAGATGGTTAAGGGGCAATATGATAGCCCTGTTTAAGTATTTGAAGGGGTGTCACATTGAAGATAGAGCAAGCTTGTTTTCTGCTGCTCCAGAGACTAGAACACGGAACAATGGATGCAAGCTCCAGGAACAGAGATTCCACCTCAACATTAGGAGGAACTTTCTGACAGTAAGAGCTGTTCAGCAGTGGAAAACGCTCCCTCGAAGCATGGTGGGCTCTCCTTCCTTGGAGGTCTTTAAACAGAGGCTGGATGGCCATCTGTCAGGGATGCTTTGATCGTGATTTCCTGCATGGCAGGGGGTTGGACTGGATGGCCCTTGTGGTCTCTTCCAACTCTACAATTCTATGATTCTATGATTAGAAATGCTCAATACACCGAAATGTACCTAGAATCATAGAATCAAAGAATTGTAAGAGACCACAAGGGCCATCCAGTCCAACCTCCTGCCATGCAGGAATACCTTAAATGACAATCTAATGACAACACATGATCTACATGTTCTGTGTTTAATGCTACACAATCTGGATACCAGATCTATTTTTTAGAAGTAGGTTAGCAAGCACACAAACCTTTCTATTGATACCATTGTAAAATACATTTACCTCTTCTATTTTTCTTAGTTACCCTACCCAGGAAAAAAAGAAGCACTTCACTTAATGTATATATGCAATTTAGATAATTGATTCAATCAGCACTGATGAGGCTTTTAATACTTATCTTTCTAAATTAAATCAACTCCCAGTACTGATGTCTGTTTTATTAGCCAACAGAAAAAGTTCTTTTTCTTTTTAAAAAATGAATACTCAGATCCATTTATTAAAGCAATATTGCAAAAATTCAGTAATTGTATTAAAGCCATTCCTCAGGGCACACTTAAGACTTTTACATGATGAATGAAAGCACAATGCAAAAGAAAATGAAACCTACAATGCATACACTGAACTGTATGTCAAAAATCTGAAATGTAATCTTCCCCCTGATCCAGGACACAGGTGGGCACGCCCTGGAGCCCTGAGACCCATGCTACCCAATTTTTGGCTCTACAACACCACAGCAGAATTCATGAGTCTCTGAAACAGCATTTTAACCCTGCTAAAGATGCTGTGTCTTTTCAGCCAAAAATTTTTGGGGAGGTAATGAGCATTTGAAAGGTCAATGGAGGATTCCAATGGCCACATTGGAATCCCCCTTGTGCTATACATAGCCTACATGTCACAGAATATTTACTCTTTGGGTAGGGGCACACTAAAAGATAAATATTTGATAAATCAGTTCATCTTAAATGTACTGCTAGATTCCTCTCACCCTTTTCTTTTCTTATTATGCTGAAAGTAACATAACTATCTCTTTGAAAAGAGTTAGGGTGCCCTGGTGGCGCAGTGGTTAAATGCCGGTACTGCAAGCCACAACGTTGCAAGTTCAATCCCAAGGGCTCCAAGGTTCACTCAGCCTTCCATCCTTTCGTAGGTTGGTAAAATGAGTACCCAGCTTGTGGGGGCAACTAGCTAGCACACATTGGAAACCACTTGGAGAGTGCCTAGTGTGCTATAAAAGCGATGTAGATGTGTAGGTGCTATTGCTTAACAATTTGTAAGCCGCTCTGAGAACCTTCGTGGCTGAAGAGCAGGGTTTAAATAGCTAAATAAAATAAATAAATACTTTTTTAAAAGTCACAAACCCACTTCTCCAAAGGTTGTGTTACTGGTAACAGTAACGATTTTTAAAAGGCAACAGAATGAGCCTGCACTAAACCATGTGATATTTCTCCTCCCCCCACTCTGCTGATAGAGTTAAGGTGACAGATCTTGACATTAACTCACTAGTTATTTCCCAAATTCACTAGATTCCTCAATTAACATTAAAGTTTAAAATATGCTTTAGTGAATTAGGTTGTTAGAATTCACTAGAATTTGTTATGGAAGCGGCCTCTTCCTCTGCTGTATTCAAGTAAGGCTGGAAAGTTCTGCTGCCTCACAAGAAAATCATATTAGAAGTAGAGGAAGCATATCAAATGATGCTATTCTTAATCTGTGAGATTTCTTTAGGAAGACAGTAGAGAGAGGGATGAGGACAGATAGAAATTTATGGAGTCCAGGTCAGAGCAGAAGAACTGGGTTTGTGGAGCAGAAGACCTGAGTTTGGGAAGAAGGAAAAAAGAAGAGTGGATTAGAAGAAAAGATATGAGTCTTGGAACAGATTATGGGTGGAGTGGTTTGTTAGTTTTAGAGGAGACCAAGGCCCCAACCATCCAGGGTCCTTTTATAATGTCAGATCTTTTAGGCCTGAAAGACAAGTGCCACCCATAGGTCTGTACGGAAGGAAAATGTTTGATTTTTCAGGGGGAGAGGGTGCATTGTGACTCTTTTCAGTAGCTTTCCCTCTTCTACTGATTATACAGTAATGCCCCGCCATCCACTATTGGTCATCCGCTGATTAGATTATCCACAGTTGGTGACAGCAGTGGGGGCGAGGGAGTAGATGGCTCTGGTGGGGCTCATGGAAGAGGCAGCAGAGGCCTAGGTGGCCTCCGCAGCATGATGGCAGCTGCGAGGAAGAAGGGGAGGAGGAGCCAGAAGCGGAGCGTGTGCCGCCCACTGCAGAAGGAGCGAGCATGCCAGCCGCAGCCACGCAGTGAAGCCCAGGGGCGGCAGGTAAGGACAACAGGGGTAGGTGGGTGATGCCACCTCCTCCTCCCCTCGTTGTTCTTACCTGTCACTGCTGGGCTCCACTGTGTGGTTGCGTTTGCCTGTCTCCCTTCCTCGCTGGCTGGTACACATGCTCCACCTCTGTCTCCTCCTCCCCTTCTTCCACGTGGGCAGGCAGTGGTGGTAGAGGAGGCCGGGGGGCATGGCAACAGGGCGTGCGGTGGCGGAAGAGCTAGGTAGAAGACAGAGCAGACCAGCATTCAGATTTTTTAACAAATAACTCTGAATATGTATTTTACAGTTATTTCTGAGAAACAGGAAAGTACTGTCTTAAACTTGTAACTACAAGAATAACTTACTATCTGGGAGTTTAGGACTAACTAACTGCTGTTAAGGCAAACCTTTAAGGTATGCTTTTAAGGCATACCTATTATATTTTCATGTAATAAGCTGATGGGATCACCACAATTCTAGCTAATTACAACCTTAAAAAGCAAGCATTCAGATTTTTTCCTGTTTTTTTCCCTCAGTCTCTGTATTATCCTCATGAACTAATGTTCTTTTCCTTGGCCAAAGTTTGTTACAAACGCAAAATTTCTGATATGAATTAAAGTTTATACTTAACTGAAAACAGCTCTATTATCCTACAATCAGACTGGATGATGATTCATTTTTACAATTTGAAATTTCAACTGTTAGCCCATTTCTTTAAGAACACAGAAAATTAGTCATTCCTGGATGCATTCACTAATAAAATCTTTAAATAGATGCCATTAAGGAAAAATCCAACAAAAGGCATAGAGCACAGTTCTTTACCACTGAAAGCTATCCATTATTAATAATATGTATGAATTATTTAAGGACTGTACATCAGCAATCTAAAAAATTAATGTCAATTTTACGAAAGTATGAAAGGCATGCTCCACAATGATTTATTCTTCAGCAACTGTCAGATCTCCAGCAAAGAGTTTGCACAACATCTTCCAATGCCTTTTAATCTGAGAAATGAACCTGGATTCAAGCACTTTTGAAAAAAGCATATGTAATTTTTCTTCAGACTATAACATTCAGAAGAATAATTACAACCTGTCCCTGCTTAGGACAAATTGAAAAGTGCAATATGAAAATAATTAACAAAAAACATCTGTAATAATTTCATCTAACTCCCAAATTCAACCAACTCCCAAATTAAGATATTATCAATCATTGTGGTTCCTGTATGTATTTTACAATTTTTCCATGAATAACCTAAATGCACATATTCATAAAATTAAGCTTCGCAATATTAATGAATTACTACTAAATCACTTTAGCATAAAGTTGACTGACTTATGTCATCCCATTTCCCTCTTTAAAGTCATTATTACTATTATTATTATTTATTATATTTATTTATATCTCACCTTTCTCCCAATATAGGACTCAAGATGACTAACAATGAATTTAAAACAACACATAAACATTTTATTTATTTTATTTTATTTCTGCAACTTCTATGCGTCCTTTCTCCCAAAGGGGGACCTAAGGCAGCTCACAAACAATTAAAATCACAATTAGAACAGTTAAAAACAATTAACATACACAAGAAAAAACATACAAAACCAACATTAAAACAGCATAAAAACACATCCCAATAAAAGCCACATCTATATGCCAAAGCCATGCTTAAACAAAAATGTTTTTGTCTGCTGGCGGAATGACAACAGAGAGGGGGCCAGCCTACCGTTCCACAGGAGGGAGTTCCAAAGTGTGGGAGCAGCCACTGAAAAGGCTCTCTCTCATGTCCTCACCAAGCGAGCCTATGATGGTGGTGGGACCGAGAGAAAGCCTTCCCCTGTAGATCTTAAAACCCTTGCAGGTTTGTAGGGAGATATGACACAATCTTTCAGATAGTCTGGACCTAAGCCATGCAGGGCTTTATAGGTCAAAACCAGCACTTTGAATTGTGCCCGGAAACGAACCGGTAGCCAGTGGAGCTGTTTTAACACGGGAGTTATATGCTCCCTATTACTGGCCACAGTCAGTGTTCTGGCTGCAGAATTCTGGACCCGCTGAAGTTTCCAAACAGTTTCCGAAGGCAGCCCCACGTACAGTGCGTTACAGTAGTCCAAATGCGATGTAATCAAGACATGCGTCACCATAGCCAGATCTGACATCTCAAGGAACGGGTGCAGCTGGTGCACTAGTTTTAATTGTGCAAATGCACTCCTGGCTACTGCTGAAACCTGGGCATCCAGGCTCAGAGTTGAGTCCAGGAGAATACCCAAGTTGCAAGCCTGAGATTTCAGGGGGAGTGTAACCCCGTCCAGCACAGGCAGGGTCCCTATTCTCTGATCAGCCTTTCAACTGACCAGGAACACTTCCATCTTGTCTCGATTAAGTTACAATTTGTTTGCCCTCATCCACTCCATTACTGACAGTAGGCACTGGCTAAGTACCGAGACAGCTTCCTTGGAATCAGATGGAAAGGAGGGATAGAGTTGGGTGTTATCAGCATATTGGTGACACCATACCCCAAAACGTCAGACGACCTCTCCCAGGGGTTTCATGTAGATGTTAAATAGCATGGGGGACAGAACAGAACCCTGAGGGACCCCACAGGCCAACAGCCAGGGTGTCGAACAGGAGTCCCCCAGCACCACCTTCTGAGTTTGCCCCTCCTGGAAAGACCAGAACCACTGCATAACAGTGCCCCCAAGGCCCATCCCAGAGAGGTGGCCCAGAAGGATACCATGGTTGATGGTATCAAAAGCCGCTGAGAGGTCCAGCAGAACCAACAGGGACACACACACCCTGTCCAATTCCCTATGTAGGTCATCCACCAAGGCAACCAAAGCTGTCTCTATCCCATAGCCAGGCCTTAAGCCAGATTGAAATGGATCTAGATAACCCATTGTCAGGGAAAATGGGTATTGTAGTCAAAAATATATAGGCCCTGAGACTATTTTTCCCTAGGCAAAAGAGATGTTTGTAAATTGCTAGGCCTCATTGTTTGGATTTACTGTGTCTTTGCTTTCAAGGTTAAAGCAAGTGAAATCACCTCTCTCTGTGTCTGGGGAAAAGCCAGATGTCCTCTTATCTCCTTAGTTCACACAGAACTAGACTGGATGTTTTGAGAAGAGTTCTACTATGATGGATGGGGAAATTCTGTGTGTTTAAGCTGTGTGTTTAGGCAGTCTCTCTGCTGAAGAGGAAGAGAGAAGAAAGATGATTTTTTCTTAAGCTCTGTAAGTTTGACTTTTCATAGTCATGATGTAGTCTGTTTTAATTAGCTGTTTTAGATTTTCAATAAAGCAACAAAAGACAATTTTGGTCATCAGTCTCCATGTTTTACATAAAGTATGCAACCTTTTGCCCAAACCTCATGTTTCTGCTTTTACTCTGCTAATTGTCTCACTGCCCGGGAGGGCAGGAGGGCGTATACCGTGACACCCATTTCATCCAGAAACCCCTGCAGCTGGGGGGCCACCACACTCTAGAACCTTGCCCAAAAATGGAATGTTGGAGACATTAAAAATGTAAATATAAATATGAAATTTAAAAAAAACAAATTAAACAATGTAGTGTGTTAAAACATTTAAAAATATTAAAATACAATAAAACTATATACACCTTAAAAGAATTCAACTACACAGCTCCATCAAACTGTGAATGCCTGATGGCACAAGAATGTTTTTAATTGTTTCCAAAAGGAGAGCAGAAAAGGTACCATCCTAGCCTCTCTAGGGAGTGAGTTCCAAAGCCTAGGAGCATCCACTGGGAAGGCCCTCTCACTCATTCCCACCAAACAACCCTGAGACAGTAGTAGGACAGAGAGAAGGTTCTCTCCAGATGATCTGAGAACTCTAATGGGCTCATGGGTAGGTATGATGTCACAACTGATGTTAGCAAACACGTTATTATACTTTGGATGCTTGAATAAACACAGCTGCCCCTGACAGAAGGCCTTTGACCCAGTAGAAGCTTCTGCAGATGGAAAGGGAGAGGAAAAGGCAACTTTTGTAAACTCTTCCTTTCTTCTACAGGCCCAGTGCTACCTCCCACACTGTGTCAAACGTCCTCCAAACATCTCAAACAAATATAGGGGAAAGTGGAAAACTATTAAAATCATACACACACACTACTCCACTCCACTCCACTGAGAAACCCCAGTGGATCAAAAAGTTTTGTTTGAAGGACAAAACCAGATTGAACAGCAGCAGGAACATGGAAACTACAGAAGAGGAGACTGAACACTATACTCCCTGCCTCTTTTGGAGACTTAAGAGCTACCCAAGAAGGAGAGTTGGGGGAGCATGGGAGAGATCATCTGCTACAGGTTTTAAGAACATTGGTTGCTATTTCTTACAATTGACATTTAACTGATTCCTGGTTGTATGGTAATGCATGACTGCTGTGGCAAGGATTGGTATATCACAGTTAAATGTGCTAGTAAAAAGGCTCCCATGTACAAGTGCACACACCATGGAGCAGCTGAATATGTCTAATGTTTAAAACAATACAGGACTGGGACATTAAGATTATCAGATGCTCTCTCAAATAAAACAAACTAGCTTGGAGATCAGAAACCAAAGGAAGGCTAAGCTACTTCTACTTAGCTAAGCTCAACATGGGCATTACATGATGTAATACTCCCAAATGAATGCATGCCTATATATTGCTACAGTTAGTTTATACTAAATTTGGAAGATATACACAATACAGAGACAAGCCCTCACAAGCAGAGAAAGGGTGGAGGGAATGGGTCACTCATTGCAAAACATAGTATTTATAGCTTCATTTAGCAATTAACTTGAGATATGCTATTTCTAGCAAAAAACAAAAACAAGAAAACCCAACAACAACCACAAATCCCACTCTATTCCACACTGGGACTATATCATGATGTTCTTAGGGGATGGACTCACAGCTAAGAATCCTGTACAGTGTGCATTTACGCTTGTCTCATTTAGATATACTACGACAAGAATACATAAAATAGCAAACACAAACTGGGCAGAAGTACTTACAAAATCAAAGTCACCATCTTGAGGAACCTTCCAGTTATCAGGAAAGACATTCTTTGATATGTGATATGATTCAAGCATATTTTGATTGCAGTTTTCATGGCTTTTATTCTTGGAATCCTGTTTATCGAAGTAATCCATAAATGATGGTCGCTGAGCCTGTGGTGATGTAGCATTTCCTAATTTGAAAATCAGAAAGTGGTACTTAAAATGAGTATAATGTAATAAAATGTAATATAAATTACGCATTTAATAGACATTTAAATTATACTGTATGAAAGTTTGTTTTTAACAACCTGCAAAAGTGCTAAGGTTCTTAGAAATTATACTAAACAGAACAAAGTGACAGGGCAAATAGGTAACACTGAAACATTGTTGTGATACGAAAGGGAGTGCAAATGTAATTAGCACAGGGTACGTTTCTACTACACCAGTAGCTCCTAACCTTTTCTTTATCAGGGACCCCCTTTAAATATCTATCGTTGCTGTGGACCCCCAAGACATGACTCAAGATATGGCCAGAATTCTCTGTTGTACTCTATGTTGTGTAACTTTACTTAACCTCATAGCAAGAGTTGTTAAGTGACCCAGTTAGTGAATTGCGAAGATGCTTAACAGGATGACACCAAGGGTGTTCTGATGTTCATCAGGGTCTAGCAATGCACACTGGCACTCCCTAGCTGGTGTCCCAATGTACATCAGACCCCTTTGTGCATCAGTCCCAATGCAGAACAGTTACTTTGCTCCCCTACATAGTACTATTAATAGCAGCCCCTTGCTAAAGACGAACATTGTGAAACTGCTCAATTCTACTCCTGCGCATGGAAGTCCACTTACAAAGATTTTAGTTCATAAATGAATTCTAGCCTATGGTTTCAAAACACAGTATTAAACCATGACGGTTTGACACTCTGGTTTGCTGTGAAGCTAGCAACCAACATCTCCTAAGTAGGAAAAATTGGAAAGCTGTGGTTCATTAGGGATTCCACTTAAACATTAGGAAGAACTTCCTGACAGTAAGAGCTATTCGGAAGTGGAATACATTGCCTGGTAGTGTGGTGGAGTCTCCTTCTTTGGAGGTCTTTAAACAGAGGCTGGATGGCCATCTGTCTGGAATGATTTGATTGTGTATTCCTGCATGGCAGGAGGTTGGACTGGATGGCCCTTGTGGTCTCTTCCAACTCTGTAATTCTATGATTAAAAGTTTCATGGGTTTAAAACAGATTTTAATTTTTTCTTTAAAAGCATCTGTTAAACAAATAGCCTAGGTCAAAGAAATAATCATGAATACTAATTATACTTCTAATTATATTCTAGAAGTGTGCACTCACTCTTGGCCTTGCCTCTCTCTAACAGAGAAGATAGAGAAAGACAATGAATAGAGAATTTGAGGAGATAGAGTAGGAATAGATGAATTCAAGGGAAACCATTACTGATGAATTGAAAATTAATCCGAAAACAATTCAGAGTAATTGTTTAACGTGTACATACCTTCCAATAAAATCTAAAGTACTTCTCTGAATACGTATTGTAATATTAAACAATAATGTACTTTTAATAAAATTATTAAACAGAATCTTCCTCTCCAGTGATTTGAACTCTTGATTTAAATAATTAAAACTGAGTCTTTCAGAGAAGTGATTAGATTTAAATCACATCAACCATAAAGGAAACAAGGCACTATATTTAAATCTTTTGCATTTTATAACATACTGAAAAGACACAATAGCCAAAAAATGCATTTTCTTTCTTTTCTGCCATCTATACCAAATTTAAAAGTTAATGAACTGGATACTAAAAGATGTTTTTAGCATTGCTTGTATTAACATCCTTACTGCTATAATATACACTGAGGAAGAACATTATAAACACCTCCCACCTGCCAGTATGGAAACGGTAACAACATTTAAGAATATAATCAGCCCGTTCCAATCCTACACTGGCTCACCTCCAAGAGAAACAGTACTAACATTGAAAAGTGACATGAGGCAGGGAATGTTGAAATCAGCCCTCTACAAGGCTGCAAAAATATTTCAAACTCATAAGGACCATAACTATATTTTAAATAACACAGCCTGATAGTTTCATGAATTCTACCACAGCCTGATAGTTTCATGAACTCCAGTCTCTCAGAGTGCCTGACAAAACAGTCCATATTTTGCTGGTAGGATAATTTGATAAGAATGCTCAAAAACCTGTATCAATACAGATTATTCATATTACATTATGTTAAATAGTTGCAATTCATACATAAATGAATTGGGGTATTTTTAATGCTTCTTAAGTTCAACAAGTCAATTATTAAGAAAAACAAACTGGACCCTACACAAAGGAGCTAAATAATCTCAAACTCATGTGTCAAATGGAGCAGCGAAGTCCTTAAAACCAGAGTGGTTCTAAGGATAATTTTATTTTGTGGAAGGGCAAACAGAACCCTAGGATCATGAGGAAATTATAAATGAATTAGTCCAACACAAGTTATGGGGTAAGCTTACAAACTATTTAACGATCATTTGGAACACAGCTTTTCTAAAAATAGCTAACATCACTACAGGCAGGGAAAGTCATGCCTCACTAACCTCTTGATATTCATTTCTGTTACTACAATAATACAATACACAGCAGAATTTTACTGACATCACTTGATTGGATGCTCACAAAATGTAAAGTTTCACATTAAAGATAATCTCTGACTTCCTGGATTGCACAATCAGTTGCAGAACTAGCTTATGTAGAAGAAGGTTTGGGAGAAACATATTCACTAAAAACATTTCCAACTCAAGATGCTTTTAGGTGTTTGTTTTGTTTTTGTTTTTAGTTGAAGATCAACAAAGGGGAGATACAAGAGTCCCTGCCTTGAAACTGATATTGTATTCCTTTTCCCCCTGAAAGATATAAATTTGCTTTGAACTCTGTCAAGAATAGTGGGAATGGCCATAGTTTCAAGTTACGGTACATGTTTTGCACCAGAAACTCCTGGCTTCAGTCTCTGTCACCTCTAGGACAGTGAATCAGAGGGAGGGGGAGAAATCTCTGCTTGAGATCTTGAGGAGATACTCCAAGTCAGAACAGATTTTGTCTGTTGTGTGTGCATTCAAGTCATTTCCGGTATATGGTGACTTAAGGCAAACCTATCATGGGGTTTTCTTGGCAAGATTTGTTCAGAGGAGGTTTGCCTCTGAAGCTGAGAGAGTGTGACTTGCCCAAGGTCACCCTGTGGGTTTCCATGGCTGATCAGGGATTCAAACCCTGGCCTCCAGAGTTGTAGTCCAACACTTGAACCACTTACACCACACTGGCTCTCTATGTGGAAAACTAGCTTGCACTGTTTTTCATGGGGCAGCCCTTCAAGTATTTGAACATGGCTGCACTGGGTAAAAACAGCAAATAGCCTGACAAAGGCAATTTTGTATATTCAGTGCCTTCAAATGCATTGATGGGAGCTTTTCTAGTCAAGTGAGCTTGTCATGCAAAGGAAAACTCTAGAATTCAGATCTCACAATACTTAAGAACATAAGAAGCGCCCTGCTAGATAAAGTCAAAGCCCTAATTAGTCTAGCATTCTACTGCCATGGAACCAGCCAAATGATGGGAAGCCCATAAGCAGGGCATTACCCACCAGCACACACACTTGCAACTGATATTAAGAGGCTTGCCTCCTATACCAAACCCTCCAATATTTCACAGATTAAAATCAGGACCTATGTGGCCAAGCAAGAGCATGGGGAAGTCAGTTCATTGTGTTGAAAGTGGCTTTCCAGATAAGCCACCAAGTAGCATATGGCAAGATTAAAGATTAAGGCCTAAATCCAATTGTTAATTCCAGCTAGAGTAGACCAGTTGAATCAGTGGAACTTACCTAACTGTTGACTCACCAAGTTTGCATTGATTCAGTGGGATGACTTAGGCGGGACTAACAATTGAATATAGAGGGTATGCTTGTCAAGTTTGCAGATGACACCAAATTAGGAGGGGTAGCTAATACCCCAGAGGACAGGATCAGAATCCAAAATGACCTCAACAGATTAGAAAGCTGGGCCAATATTAACAAAATGAATTCCAACAGGGAGAAATGTAGGATATTACATTTGGGCAGTAAAAATGAAATGCACAGATATAGGATGGGTGACACATGGCTTGAGGGCAATACATGCGAAAAGGATCTAGCAGTCTTAGTGGACCACAAGCTGAACATGAGTCAGCAATGTGATGCAGCAGCTAAAAAAGCCAATGCGATTCTAGGAGTACATTAATAGGAGTATAGTGTCTAAATCAAGGGAAGTAATAGTGCCACTGTATTCTGCTTTGGTCAGACCTCACCTGGAATACTGTGTCCAGTTCTGGGCACCACAATTCAGGAAAGATATTGAGAAGCTGGAACGTGTCCAGAGGAGGGCGACCAGGATGGTGGGTGGTCTGGAAGCCATGCCCTATGAGGACCAGCTTAGGGAGCTGGACATGTTTAGTCTGAAGAAGATAAGGTTGAGAGGGGGACATGATAGCCATGTTTAAATATTTGAAAGGGATGTCATACTGAGGATGGAACAGGCTTGTTTTCTGCTGCTCCAGAGACTAGGACACAGAACAATGGGTTCACACTACAGGAAAAGAGATTCCACCTAAACATTAGGAAGAACATCCTGACAGTAAGAGCTGTTTGGAAGTGGAATACACTGCCTTGTAGCGAATACACTGTCTCCTTCTTCGGAGGTTTTTAAACAGAGTTGTTCAACATTCTGTCGGGAATGTTTTGATTGTGTATTCTTGCATGGCAGGGGGTTGGACTGGATGGCCCTTGAGGTCTCTTCCAACTGTATGATTCTATGAATTTAGTCCAAAAACTACTCAGAGCTGAGAAACGTCAGTTGGCCCAAAAAGCAGCAGCCAGGTTGTTAACTGGGGCTGGCTACAGGGAGCATACATCTCCCTTGTTGCAACAGCTTCACAGGCTGTCAGTCCATTTCTGGGCACAATTCAATTCATATAGGTTTTGACCTATAAAGCCCTATAAAGCTTGGGTCCAGGTTATTTGAAGGACTGTATCTCCCCTTATGAGCCCATTAGACCTCTAAGATCATCTGGAGAGCCCCTTCTCTCTGTGCCACCACCCCCTTAAGCTCATTTGGTGGGAATGAGGGAGAGGGCTGCTCCTAGACTTTGGTACTCCCTCCCTAGAGAGGCCAAGATGGTTCCGTCTCTGTTCTCCTTTTGCCAACAGGTAAAAACATTCTTGTACCATTTACAACCAGATGGGGACTGGGCTTATAAATGCTGTGTGATTTGGATTTTAAGGTACATATATAGTTTTAATTCTATAAATTGTTTAATTTATTTTTAAATTTCATATTCATATTTTTAATGCTTCTGAATTGTTTTAATTTGTATCGTTTTAAACTCATTGTTACCCATGTTGAGTCCCTATATTGGGAAAAGGGCAGGGTATAAATAAATAAAATAATAATAATAATAATAATTAATAACTTAGAACAAAAATATTGGCTATTACATTTTATGTTTGTGTTCTCCATAATAGTTTTCACTTTCTTCCATTTATAGAAAGCAGCAGAATTTATGCTGTATGCTGTACCTGTTTTGATGCTGCTGAAAAATAAAAGGTAGCCAACAAGCAGGAACAAGAAAAAAGGACACAGAGAAGTAGTCACCTTTACCTCTGGGGAAAACACACACACACACAAAATATTGAAAATTGGTAGGAGAGTGAATGAAAACTTTGTAAAATGCTTTGTGACAACACTGAAAACTGAAACCGACATAGCAGGACCAGCAAAAATATGTAGTAAGACACAGTCTTCCAAATAAAAGCCAGATGTAATTGTATCTAGCCATCACTGAAAGACTTCACTGCCTATTTGAGATTTCCATCCTCTATATTCTATTTTTACCTCTTAATACAGTACGCCCTTTCTCACCAACTTTTGATATCTTTGGTCTCAATTGTTTATCTACACATGTCCCCACTTTTTAAAATGTGCAAGGCAAGAAAACACAATGCTATTTATTGCTAGGTTGTATATTAAATGTTAGGGTAGAATGACAAGCTTTGTTCTGTTCCAGATCATAGCTTTATTTGGACACAAATCCCTATCCATTGAGGAAAAAAATGTTTTTACTCATTTTTTTGTCACAGAGCCTAGGGGCCTCCAAGTATGGGTACCTATAAATAAGAAAAAAGAACTTGTTAATGTTACTTATTCTGTCCTTGAGCAGGAAAATTTGGAGGATTTGAAGAACATATACACAAAATCTAATGTTAGCAAAGTTTTTTTTAAAGATGTCAAATATTTTCACATTGCTAAGAGAGGAAGAAAATTCCCCTTCTGTCCAAATACATTTACTTTTGCAGTTATGAGACTTGCTAGAATGCCATTTTAAAATGTGCCACCCGACAATATATATACACTGTAAGCAATGTGCAAGGAGCTTGAGCCAAAATGAAGTCCCAGTTTGTAGGGGCCTGCTGTCTTCAGAATACTACAAAGACCACCAGATTCTGAGTATTTCCAAATGTTCCTTCTGTGACCTGCATTTGTTTCCACTAGAATGTAGCTCTACCAGCATGATTAATAAAATGCTTTCCCACACTGCTATATACAATCAGATACAGTACTGAGCTGAGGAAAATCCACAGGGTTTGAAACGCGGCAGATTTATGAGTCACTGCGTTTCACATGTTGATTGGAACCTAAAAGAACTATAATTGGTACAAAATGTGGGGTTGCCTGTCTGCAACCTGCATAAATAGCTCAGAGAAAATATGCCAAGGACAAACAATGCAGAGGAACTGTGGTCTCCTGGTAAGCTTCCTGGTGGCTTCTAGTTTGTCACTACTACAGATAGACTGTGGATGTAGCATTGCTCTGGCATATCAGAACCAAAAGGATGCTCAGTGCACCCTTAGAACTACAAAAGATAGAAGATGCTGCATTCATGACATCACAGTCTTTCCCTGGTCTTTCCTTCCCCTACTTGCCATGGCACATAAAACTCCAGTTTTTCGCTGTCCGAATGGAGTAAAGAGCAGAACAAGGGAAACAAAAGGTTATGGCTCCAGCATCTCCTACATCCTTGAAGTTTTCAGACCAATACAACATCTCCACACTGAAGTTCTACAACAGAATAAAAGTTAAAAGTGTGCCTTTTTAAAAAAAAATCCTATAGTAAACGTTTGAACAATGCCTTCATCTACATTCTTTGGTCACTGATCATTGGTTTCCAATGCAAGAAAAAAAATACTAACAATTGACATAAGAAACCTACAGAAAATTGTGGACCATGGGCTTGGATAGCGAATGTGGCCTTCAGCACCAGCGCAATCCAGGAATCAATGAAGTACTAGATGGATCCCGGTATGGAAGAGCTCAAAATGGCTATCCCCCGAATAGTCAAGGAAGCACTGGATGAACTCCAGTGAGGAGAAAAAGACAAAGTCAAAAGGCTACAATGGCTGATGAAATGGAATTCGTGGTTTCAATGGGAAGCCCCTTATACAGAAGCCCCACAAGTGGGGGAGGATACTCTTTTTAAGGTTCCAAAAGCTGCATTGTGCAGGCACAGAACAACCCATTTGTGTGACTCACAAAGATCATGAAGAAGAAACAACGTATTTTGTGAAAGAGATCAAACACCACACATTGAAAGCGTCAAAATGGAAAACACTAAAGAGATGAGCCTCTTAGCTCTTCATACAGAAAAGGAGTCCAATATTTACAAAGGCAGAACACAACCATATTCCCATGGTATAATCTCTGAACAAAGAGAGGACAGTTCCTGGTCAAGAATTTATACTCTAAATAACATTGGGAAGTCACAGATGGTATTATCAATGAAGTGTTAAGAGAACTAAAAAGTAACTGTAGAGAAAAGGTACTGTTTTTAGCCCCTTACAGATGTTTTTGTGTGTTTAACAAATGCATGTGTGCAGAATGATGAGGTACTCTGGTGACAAACTGTACCCAACCCAAACACATGAGAACAGGGGTGGAGAAGCTATTGTCCAGGACCAGTCTCAAGCTTGCAGTAGAGGATATGGGGAATGCTATTCCCCCTTCCTGACTGTCCTCCTCCTAGACTGGTGGGCATTCCTTTGCACAACACGCACCATCTCAGTCAGGAAGACAAGCATCAGCAAACACGGGAAATCCACCATTATCTCCAATCAGAGAAGAGAGCAAATATCCTTCCCTACCTCCTTCACCACCCAAATAGGAAAGTGAGCAAAAAGTTGTACGATCCTCACTGTCATCTTGGCGATAACACTAGGAAACCTCAGCCACTCTGCGTCTTCAGTAATGGAGGAAGGCACAGAACAGGTGAAAGCACCTCCACCCAGCACACAGGCTATGTGAGTTGTTCTACAGCCAGTGCCAAAGTAACAGACTTTGCATAGGCTCTCCTGGCTGAAGAGAGATCATGCCACAAAGCCAGGTACCAAATAGTATCCAGAGGTATAGTCACAACCAGATATAGCTCAGCTGCAGGGAAGGGGGGGTCATGGCTTTCCTAATCCACCAACACAAAAATGAGATTCCCCACTCCTGCATTAGACCATCTGGAGACAACCTTCACATGCAGTCTTGAATGATCAAGGGGCTCTGTCCATGCTAACAGAAACTTTGCTTTCAAGGATTCTTGGCTGCCAAAAGAGAACCCTCTTATGACTAGAGTATACACAGTGGGCTCCATACAAGAATTTTAATAAATATAAATTAAGTCAGGTACAGAGCTTCCTGTCACAATACCACATACACAAAACCACATATATGCATGGATGGAGAAATTTAGCTGCACCTCCTCATGGCTAACTCTCTGAGGGCTGCATAACAGTGGTGGGAAGGGCTGTTCATCAGAGTGTCTTTACACACACCTTACACACACATGCGCGTGCACACACACACAAAATATGTATATTCTCAAACCAACCATATGTATGTAAACCTATTAATTCAGTCATATACAGAGATCTCTCCTCTTGTATAGCAATTAGCTTTGAAAAAGCCTCCCACTGGCTCTGATGAGACTACAGCATTCAGAGAGAAGAAGGTTAAATATCTTGCTCACCAGCTTATAACAGAATCCTACATGCACACACATACACCCCTACCTTGTGCACTATTCAGGATTTTGAAAATAGCTCCCTTTGGGTCTTTAAAAGATAAAAAGAACAATTGCTATGCTGATTGGACAAGGCTGAGAAGACAGACATTTCCCCAGCCATGGGCTATGGTGTTCCACAGTCACTGAGTTCTGTGTTGCCAAGCAAGGACCTTGATTCATCTGGGAAACTAGATGTAGAAAGATGAAAAGGTCCTCATTCTGCATTATACACCAAGTTTTGAATCCTCACCCCAATGCACATTTCTTAAAGAGCTATACAGCATTTCTTTCATATTCAGTGTTAGCTGTTTTGGCCTTTCTTTATTGGCCAACCAAAATGCACATAACACTTCATGCAAGCTTTCAAAGCTCCACAGGGTTCTTCATTAGGCAAAAAAATGTTTTAAAAGGCAGGAGAAAAAAATGACAGTAGTGTCAGTTCCCACGTGGTCAAAAAGGGAAAGTGGTTTCTATCTGCACTGAGATCCCTCCAGACCAACTGAACACCATCACTTTTCTCCCCCCCCCCCCGTGAATTTTTTAACATCTCTTGCCTGATGAAGAAGCCAGTGGACCTTCAAAATCTTGCATGAAGTGTTTTGAGCATTTCTTTCAGATACAGAATGGACTGTAAGTCTATGAGTATCTCTATAATAAGACATTTCACTCCAGAGCAATTTTTCCATTTTTCTTCTAAGCACCCTTAAATTTGCTTTGCAGAGAGGTATCTTCACTATGCCTTATAAACTATTGTTGTTCTGTGCCTTCAAGTCATGTCCAACTTATGGCGGCCCTAAGGTGAACCTATCAGAGTTTTTTGAGGGCTGAGAGTGTGTGACTTGCCCAAAGTCACCCAGTGGTTTTTCATGGCCAACCCTGGTCTCCAGAGTCATAGTCCAACACTGGTTCCCTGTGCCTTATAAATACCCTTCCACATATGTTACGTTTGATTGCTTCAAGATCTAGGTAATAAAACTTGCCATGAAACACAATGTTTATTAAGGAAATACCTATTTCAGCATCAAAGGCAAATTAAAACATGCATTAAGTGTTTAATGGGTTGAATCATAACTATTCAGAGTCATCACTCATCAACAGAACTATTTATTTTCTTTCACCTGAAGACAAAGAGCCCGTTTACATGGCAAAATAAGTCCATGAAGTCCATGAAGAATTCGCTAAGATTTCTAATAGTTCACACACATCGTGCCACAATATCGCCTCATTCAGAAGGGGGGGAGCTAAAAAACTCAAAAGTAGCGTAATAAGGGCTTTTGCTACTTTTCGCGTCTTTTTTGAAAAGTAGTGTGATTGTGTGAACTACCATTTCGCAAAAGTCTGTGTGAATTACCAGCAATCTTCCTGAAACAACAACAGCAGAGCTGAGCCGTGATTGGCTGGACTGACCACGGAGTGGGTGGACTTGTAAGAGATGGAGGAGCCTCAAATGAAAAAGATCCAGCCACTGATATCCCTATCCCAATCGCCCAGCTGTCTGCCTCCCGGCTTGCTTGGCTGCTGCAGCTGAAGAATCCCCAGTTAGCCTGTTCCCCTCTCTCTCTCTCTCTCTCTCTCTCTCTCTCTCTCTGTGTGTGTGTGTGTGAGAGAGAGAGAGAGAGAGAGAGAGAGAGAGATTGAGTAACGATCTGGCCGTTCGCTCCCTCGCCCTGCTGTGGTCACATTTGTGTGTGTGTGTGTGTGAGAGAGAGAGAGAGAGAGGGTGAGGGAAAGGGGAGCTTGACGGGAGGATGGCTCCTTGATGGCTGAAAGGCTGCCTCCTTCCTCCCACCCTTCTCGCTTTGGGAAGAAGAGGGGGCACTCCCTGCTAAGGGATGAAAACTAGCAGGCATTTTTCTGGTAATCAGAGGAGGGAAAGGTGCCAGCACTTTCTTTCTCTCTCTCTCTCTCTCTCTCTCTCTCTTTCCCTCCCTCTCATCTTCCCGGCATCTTTCCCCAGATGTGCTTGGGAGGCCACGCCCCCCACCTTTGTCTGTGTGAACTAGAAAGTGGAAAACTAAATAGACCAACCGATTTCGCACTAAATCATGTAAACTATGCAGCACTGGTGCAAAAATGTACTAAAGCGCAAACTATCGCAATAAAAACTGCAGTGTAACTGAGCCCAAAGATTTCTAGTCTCCTATATGTAACCACCACAAAATTTATAAAACAGAGTTGCCAGCTCCAGTTATACAAGTCAACAACATGGGTGTTTCTAACATACAGAGAAGTATTTAGACCTTGTTAGACTTTAATACAGCACATAAAGCTGCCTCAATTCATCCTAGCAGTAGACTGTAGTTTTGTCACATGTCTATTCATTTGACACATAGCACGATAACCATCAGATGGTCATTCTGAATTTCTAGAGAACACTGCATATAGCCTGGAACGACTGAATTTAATCACAATACATGTTTTTATCTTATTTGTATCAGGGATTTTGCAAAATGTACACTGCTCCATTCAGTTCAAAATAGGTGACTATGTTGAAAGAAGCTCTAGTTTCATCCAGCACCTCAGCTATTCCAAAGACTGCTTTGACTTAACAGATGGATTTTAAGAAACCACAACAAACACTTGAAGGCACTGAATATAATGTGCACAGAAAGCAAACAGTCAAAACAAGAACATCCTAAATCCAACTACTAGTCCCAGCTAGAGTAGATGCAGCAAATTACTGTACTGGCAACTTGGGAGATTGAGAGTTATGTAAGTTCCCTTGATTCCATGGATCTATTCTTGGAATTAGGAATTGGATTTAAATCCAAGTGGCAAAAACAAGGTTTGTGACAAAGGCCCTTACCACACTTCAAAGAAAAGCAG
The DNA here is from genome assembly GCA_030847615.1 of Gambelia wislizenii. Lineage (NCBI taxonomy): Eukaryota > Metazoa > Chordata > Lepidosauria > Squamata > Crotaphytidae > Gambelia > Gambelia wislizenii. The sequence goes on from JAUMIR010000004.1 coordinate 298,046,987, forward strand.
CAAGGGACCAGGAACGTTCCTTTTCCCGTGCTGCCTTACTGCATGACATTGTCGTCCTTCTGGCACTCATTCATTCTGGTCCCATGGGGACCAAGGTAAAACCGCACCTTTTTGCTAAAGGGTTTTTCTGGTTAGCAAAAAGACGTGGTTTTACGTCAGCCCCCCATGGAACCAGAATGGAAAAAAAACAACGTCATGCAGTAAGGCAGCACGGAAGATGGAACATTCCTGCTCCCTTGCTGCTTTTCTTCGGAGTGCGGTAAGGCTTAAAGAATTGGATCAATGATAATACAGTAGTGAAAATTTACTTCCTATGAAGATAGTATTTGATCACATCAATGTCCTTTTAAAAAAATACTAATTTAATTCATGTTCAGCCATAACGTCTAGTCATCCGTTTATATGAGTATCATAGAACCGGCCACAAATAACTCCCTGTTGAAATTATGTAGTCCATCTATATCGCATATAAAATTACCTTAATGCAAACCATTCTATAAATCTATGCTACACATTTCTCCAGTTGTCCAACATTAAAATGTCATGTGACTAACTTAAATAAAATATAAGCTTTTAAAAACATATACTAATTTTCATCATAAAGCATGAAATATATAATGTCTATAGAACTAATACTCTGAAGACAGCAATCCAGCAGTCCTGAGTCATTTTGCAGAAGAAACCCAGACGTTAACGGAATTTTTCTAGTTGGTCATCTGTTTTTTTGAGGCTCATGCAAACAAGCCAGGAGAGAGCTATTGCCAGCAAAAACTAAGAACAATGCTCAAGTACACATATCTGCACAAACTCCAGAATGGTCAGCATCTATATGAACTACCACTTTTCCCAGGATGTTAACTTGTATATTCTTTTACAAAATCCAAAGCATAATTGGTTTCAAGTGTGTGTTAAACTGATAACTTACACAGTACAAAATACAAAATGTTTTAAGCAGAAAGGAAAATAAAACATACTTTTCATAGTTCCATCTTCATCTTCTTCATCATCATCATCGTCACTATTTATCACCATGGTCCCCAAGTCTGATTCCAACATTGTACTATTGTGTTCAATCATTGTTTGAGCACTCTCACTCATCGTACTAGTAGCCCGCATTGTGCCCGCACTCTCTGAGCCTGTCTTTACCATGGTATGGGAATCCAATTCGTCTTCATCCTGCAAAGCAACATTGAAACCAGGAACTTAGATCTCCAAAAGCACATTGACCTTGACAGTACAAGAACCTCCAATTACAAATTTATTATCTTCTACACTTTTTCTTGGTTTAGCTTTCTGTCACATATAATTATAATGCAATGAAACATGTGCTCTGAGATAATATTCCTCATTTATCATATTGTTCTCATAACATAACAAGTTATGTTAAGGGCTTATTGCTCTCTTCCTTACTTCCATTATTCTCCACAACCACAGAACTTCATACTTCATACATTACATTATTGCATCTGTCTCAGTGCATCTTGCTCATTGCTTCTGGATAAGTTATGACTGCTTACATGTTATGAAGGAGCTGCTGCGACATTTGGGGAATGTATGTACATGAGAGCCAGCATGGTGCAGCAGTTTAGCGTTGGACTATGACTCTGGAAACCATGGTTTGATTCTCTGCTTGGCCATGGAAACCCACTTGGTGACCTTGGGCAGATCATCTCAGCCTCAGAGGAAGGCAAAGGCAATCCACTCTGAATCTTACCAAGAAAACCCTGTAACAGGTTCACCTTAGGGTCACCATAAATCAAACATGACTTCAGGGCACCCAACAACAACATGTATGTATGTATGTATGTATGTATTTCTATGGTGCATTATATCGTAAGATCTCTGGACACTTTACAATAAAATCAATTGCAACAACTTAAAATGTAAGACATTAAAAATGTATAACAAAAAAAATTAAACATTCAAAAAACCTCAAACATTGCATATTTTCAAAAGCTGAGATTAAAACTGTATAAATTATATACACATAGGATAATATCATAAGGCCACAAAGGTTTTTGTCAAAACCTGTATTATAACTTGGCACCAACATTAGACCAACACCAGCATTACTCATGTCTCTAAGGTGAGGAAATTGCACAACTGGGTCCCCAGGGCTGAGAACATCCTCCCACATCTTCTCACACAGTATGCTGCTCCTATTGCTCCCTCCAGCAGATCTTAGTCCTTGGGCAGATATATGCAGCTTGGCAGTTTCCCCAATTTACTAATGTCAATATAAACTTTATGTTGTAAAATATGCTGTTTTGATATTTTTAATCTTTTATGTTTGCCAACCATAAGTTGTTGTCCTATCTATCAAAATCAGAGTGAGGAATGAGAGCTCTCCAGCTCTTGCTAGACCATGTTGCCAGCTACCTAGCCAGCATTCCTATGGTGATGGATAATGGGAACTGCAGTCCAGCAGCATATGAAGGATTGCCTATTTCCCATACCCTGATCTAGATAATCCTTCATAGAATTATAGAACCATAGAGTTGGAAGAGACCACCAAGGCCATCCAGTCCAACCCCCTGCTGTGCAGGAATGCAAAATCAAAGCACTCCATCCAGCCTCTGTTTAAAAACCTCCAAAAAAGGAAACTCCACCACAGTCTGAGGCAGAGTATTCCACTGTTCAACAGCTCTTATTGTCAGGAAGTACTTCCTAAAGTTTAAGTGGAATCTCTTTTCCTGTAGTTTGAATCCATTGCTCGGTATCTTGGTCTCTGGAGCAGCAGAAGAACAAGCTTGCTCCTTCTTCAATATGACAACCTTTCGAATATTTAAACATGGCTATCATCTCAACTCTTGATTTTTAACCTTCTCTCCTGCAGGCTAAACATACCCAGCTTCCAAAGTTGTTCCTCATAAGGCATATTTTCCAGACCTTTAACCATTTTGGTCGGCCTCCACTAGATACATACCAGCTTGTCAATATCCTTCTCGAATTTGGTGCTCAGAACTGGACACAATATTCCAGATGAGGTCTAACCAAGGCAGAACAGAGTGGTACTATTACTTCCCTCAATCTAGACATGACACTCCTATTGATGCACCATAGATTCGCATTGGCTTTTTTAGCTGCTGTATCACACTGTTGACTCATGTTCAGCTTGTGGTCTACTAAGACTCCTATATTTCTTTCATATGAATTGTTGTCAAGCCAGGTGTTACCCATCCTATATCTGTGCAATTCATTTTTTCTGCCTAAGTGGAGTGCCTTACATCTATCCCTGTTGAAATTCATTTTGTTAACTTTGGCCCAGTTCTCTGGGTCATTATGATCTCTGAACCTGCCCTCTGGGGTATTAGCTACCCCTCCTAATTTGGTGTCATCTGCAAATTTGATAAGCATTTCCTCTATTCTATCACCCAAGTCATTTACAAAGATGTTGAATAGCACTGGGCCGAGGACAGAACCCTGGGGCACCTCACTCGTAACTTCTCTCCAGGATGAAGAAGAGCCATTGGTGAGCACCCTTTCAGTTCAGCCCATCAACCAATTACAAATCCATCTAGCATTGTCTAGCCCACATTTTAATAGTTTGTTTGCAAGAATATAGTGGAAGACCTTGTCAAAGGCCTTACTGAAATCAAGGTATGCCGCATCCACAGCATTCCCTTCATCTAACAACTCTGTCAACTCGGTAACTCTACCAAAATACCATGTCTAAGCATTTCCTCTTGTAACACCTAAACACACAATCCCTATGCAGTGCTAGCAATAACATGAGAACAATAGCATGACGTGAAAAGAATACCCAACACAGAAACATAAGAGGTAATCTGCCTTATACTAAGTCATATGCCCCTCTGGCTTAGAACTGTTTACTTTGGCTGGTGGTAGCTTGCCAAGGCCTCAAAAGCAGTGATCTTTCCCAGACCTACTATCCAAGATCCTTTCAAATGGACACTAAAAGAAATGATTCAGCAACCTTCTGCATAGAAAGAATGTGTCTCACTGGATGGTTTCTTCCCTTACTGAACAAGATCCCAGGAGATCTGAAGATCATTGAATATCACTTCAAAAACCATCTTAGTTGGCAAAGCCTACTCTCTCATTTGTATGTACTTAAAGGGTTTGTTAAGCAATGATAAAGGGGGTAAGAAGAAAACCTGTTGATGCTTTGTAGAAAAATATCTGCTGAGCAGATGCTTTGAGACTGTGGAACAGAGCTAATTCCAGCAAAGGATACAAAAGCCTTTCCAATCAGTGGCAGTAATGTGCCAGGAATGTAAAACAGAGAACTGATGATAATCCAGTTCATGAATCATAAAACCCATATGGAATAGAAATATTTGAAAACATTATTAGGAAATCCTACTCTCTTTCTGAAGTCAGATTTAGAGGATGTGCACAATATCCCAGCTATTTAAGGACTTACATGTTGTTCTATGCCTCAAGTCCTTTTACAAGGGCACATTCTACACCCTCCCCCCAAAAAAAGAAAGAGAGAGATTGCAAAAGAACTGCTTGTTGATTGTATAAAAGCTTCCAATTAAGTGTTTAATTTTAGGTGCTTCAGTAAAAGGCAAATTCTTTGGTTTTTAAGACTCCTTTGAGGGTGAAATAAGATCAGCCAAATTTGCTTTCACAGCCTAACGTCAAGTTTAGAAAAACAGCTTTACATATTACATTGAATAAAAAAAATCCAAACCCCACTAATAAGCACTATGTTCCTCATCATGGAGAAAATATTCCTGCTCTCCTAAAGGAAGGAGAGAGCACTGACTGTGTTCATTCACACACATGACACAAAATAATATTCCTTTTATTTACAACTAGTTTGCAACGATAAGACAAATCGTGCTTAAGAAATTACGGCACTGGCTGTTTATATAAATACTTTTCAAGAGTTATTCTTTATCTCTCATCTGTTTAGAGTGATAGAGAAATATGCCTCTTATCTTCATACAATGGTTTAAATCCAATGATACCTTTGTACTAGCACAAAGCACTTTGTCTCTGGGCAATTCAATGCACTGATTTTTACACATTATTCCTACCTAGCAGTCAACTATGCTTCCTGTAATGTGCAAGAAAGATTAAGAGGGGGGTTCCCTATAGCCCTTGGAACCTTCACTAACCCTCAAAGACCACAGAACCCTTCCCCCCCCCCATTTTTCCTCCTCCACTTTTCAGGCTAAAAGTCCTAAAGGCACCAAAGAAACAAAATCTGCTGTTTGGGGAATAGGAAAATTTGTTGTTGTTGTGTGCCTAAAAGTCGTTTCTGACTTAATGGAGGCCCTAAGGCGAACCTATCACAGTGTTTTCTTAGCTAGACTTGTTCAGAGGAAGTTTGCCATTGCCTTCCTCTGAGGCTGTTACCTTCCCAAGGTCACCCAGTGGGTTTTCATGTGTGAGCAGGGATTCAAACCCTGTTCTCCAGAGTCATAGTCCAATGCTCAAACCACTACACCATGCTGGCTCTCAAACAGGAAAATAGCCCCTGGAGAATAGGAAGAAGCCCTGTATCAGAAATTGGCTGTTAAGATGGCCAGGAGTGAACACTTCTGTTCGCCAAAATGATGGTTGCAATGGCACAGCAGCAGTCTTTTGCAGCCCCCCAAAGGAAAGTGGGGGGGGGGGAACTGATGTGCCTTCTGGTCTCCAAAGCATGCCTTCCCCTAATGTAAACTTCCTCCTGAGGGTTGAGCAAACCTTGCAATAGTATGCTGGGTTGTCATCCCAATATTATTTTCTATTTCCCTGATCTTCCCTGATCAACTTTTGTCAATTTTCCCCAACCACTATTCAAAAATAACCCCTAATTTTAACATTTGTTCGAGAAAAATTCATTTTATGACATGGTTTAAAACCCCACAATAGTAAAAGACTTTTTTTTTATCATGTCAGTATGATTTTCTTTTAAAATTCACTGTTAAGCTGGGAGGGGGACACATCTGTTTTGAAACTGGATTTAAAATAACAGCAATACAAATAATCTCTCTACTAGATGTCAGCAAAACACAGCTGTTTTGGAGCTCAACTCCATCCAGAGTTCCATAGGCTGGCATTCTTCAGGCAAAGGAAGGGTTATTCATCTCTCCAGGACAGGTAAATCATGTTCTAGATAGGTTATATAGTCCCTTGCATGTTAAAATTAACATTTTCTTCAAATTCAGAAGTAGACTTGCAGCCAGGTCTGGTTTCAATTTTTGGTCCTGCCCCCCACCCTTCCTGTTTTTGCCATTGTTTGGCAGTCTGGGTGTGGGTACCAGGGTAGAAAATTAGCCCCAACACCTGCCAAAATTGACTAACCTCAGTTCTAAACGTGGACAAGTTAAGAGATTTTTTTTCTCTAATTCTAAAAACCACACTAAAAATATATAAAAAATTTAATTCCACTGAAAATTCATTTTAACAGAAAACACATGAAATATATCATTTTGAAATTATAATTACAAATTAAAAATCAACTTACAAACTATACTATAAATATTATTTTAAAATGAGGGAATAAAAGATACACTGATAAAATTTCTACTCCCCAACCCTTTCTGTTTTACAACTCCCTTGATTCTTGATTTTTATTTTATTTATTTATTTATTTATACCCTGCTCTTCGGCCACAAGGCTATCAGAGCGGCTTACAAATTGTTTTTTAAGCAATAGCTATTTACACATCTACACTGCATTAAACAGTTTCCAATGTGTGTTAGCTAATTGCCCCCACAAGCTGGGTACTCAATTTACCGACCTACAAAAGGATGGAAGGCTGAGTGAACCTTGGAGCCTGCTGGAATCGAACTTGTAATGTGGTGGCTTGCAGTACTGTCATTTAACCACTGCGCCACCAGGGCTCAACTGTTTCTTGTCGCATTTTGTCCTTTCTTCGTCTTTTTTTAAAAAATCTTTTCCCAGCTGTTATATTTTTCTTGCTCAGCTCCAGTGGTGGCTCTACCTATTTTTCTTTTGTAATCTCTACCTATTTTTTTTTTGTAAGCACAGCCCCAACACATGGAGTTGTGTGCTGCCTATATACACAGAAGGAGAATGTTGCAGCAATATTCTCAAATGCTTTACTTTAAATCTTGTAAATAATATAAATTTAGTACTATAGGGGACGTTTTATTCCAGTAGACAATTTGTAGGGTACCTATAATTGGGTAAGTGTCTTGGGGTGCAGTCAGTGCTTTTAATCAATCACAGTCTGAGCCAGACTGACTTAAAGTGCCATCATGAATCGATTTCTTTCGATCCCAAGCAGCCTCCATTAATTTTGCCTCTGCCCATTCCTTACATTCAGCCCAACTGTAAACCCCACATTTTACTCTTTAGTTTATGCCAGCTTTTAAGGGTAGAATTTTAGACCTCTGACACTTCAGTACTAAATCTAAAAAGTCTTATTTGTCTAAAAGATTTGATCAGCTTGAGGCCTAGAAAAAACACACACTTAGATACAATGCTGAGTAAACGGAAAATTATTGCTTTGTTAAAACATGTTGCAAAAATTGGCCTGATCATATTTTCTTCTGTTAATTTTGTTCTCTTTCATTCTCTCTCTCCCTCTTCTCAATGAAAAATGTTTGTTCCAGTATAGAAATGCTGTAATGTCCTTGTGTGGAAGTAGAGAAGAGAGATCTTTACAATAAACTGTATGCAATAATGAATCTAAAAGTCCAGGGGTTTTTTAAATCTTTAATTTAATTTAATTTAATTTAATTTAAATTGGTACTTACACCCTGCTCTTCAGCCACAAAGGCTATCAGAGCAGCTAAATTTTAAAATGGTTTCCAGTCTGAATTCAAGATGCTGGTGACATTTAAAGCCCTAAAAGGTCTGGGTTCTTAATACTTGAAAGAGCGCCTCCCTCTATGTATATCTGCATGAACAGTAAGATATTTCATGGAGGGCCTTTTCTGCTATGACCTCTGAGTAGCTAAATGCACTCTCCTTGGAAGCCTGTTTGGCACTTAACGTTGACTTGAATCTGTATAAGTGTATGTTTTTAAATTGTTTTAAGTTGGTTAAACGTATTAACCTGCCTTCTCTCTAAATGCTGCCTTGAGATCTTATAACCTAGAGTAGCATAATAATATCTGAATATATAAAAATAATAATAAATGCATGAATGAAATAACTTTACTTTTATTAACACTATTCTGCATGTATAGTCTGATTTCTAAACCAATGTATGCTTTTTACTTGTTGTGAGCACAGCAGCACGGTCATAAAACTGGATTTTAGTGTTGGTTAGAAGAAATGATTAAATAAGAAGGTATAATCAGATTCCATCTGATCTTGGAAGCTAAGCAGGGTCAGCTCTGGTACTTGGATGGGAGACTGCCAATGAATCCCAGGTGCTGTACGCTATATTTCACAGGAAGGAACTGGCAAAACCACATTTGAGTATACCTTGCCTAAGAAAACCCTATGAAATTCATAGGGTCACCAGAAGCTGACAGGTGACCTAAAGGCACATACACACACCAAGTTAGCCAGCCACAGTTTTTTGACCACTGTCAAACTACTCACCTCATAGAATCAAATTTCTGTTTGTTTAAATGCCCAAATGATTCTGCTATAAGAAGCTAGTCACTGCATAATAAAATGATGCTATCACATACAGGTTAACTTTATCCTGCTTTGCTGTTAATAATAATCAGCTAATAACTTTTCAAAAACATATAATTATATTATAGAATGTGCACACAATATGTTACATGTACATTCTCATGCTTCTCTACTCCAACTACTACAAGTGCTGACTCTCCTCTTGCCGTTGACATCTCAAAAAAAAATGATTATACAAATATATATTAATTACAAGTCCCTCACCTTTCCCTGACTTTTCATCTATTTCCCTGATTAATTTCCATTTCCCTGACTTTCCAGAAAGTGGAACTAGTCCTGGATATAGCAGAAATCTGCAGCAAATAGGAGGGAATGGCAAAACACAATGGCTTCATCTTGAGAGAAAAGAAAGCTTTTTTGCTAACACAAAACTACTGTTGATGAAGTGTGATCGAAGTATCAGTCAATGAAATCACTACCTTGTTCCTGAATGGAAAAGCAAAATATTGTGTGGTATCTAATGATGCTTCTTTAAAAACAAGGAATTAAGTGAGCAATGTTTACAGGGATAGATTTAAGTTTATAAATCATAATGAAAAACAGTAATAAAAAACAGTAGCACAAGAAGAAATAAGGAGTAAAAGAATACTAGTGGATTTCTCACTGTCATTATTATTGATGGGACCAAAAAATGTTCATTGTAAGAAAATTTCCTGGATTTCCTTTTAGTCTTTTTTGTCACTTTGCACCCCCTAACATAGACTTTTAAACATTTTCTTCCACATTGTTCCACTGCAGTTCTTCATATTCAAGTATTATTTAACATTATCCCCAATATAGTATAACTAGGTTCATTTAAAAAAAAATTAAACATTGTATGAGAAACCAACTGCACAAAATCTTCTCACTAAGTGAAAGGCTAGCTTAAAAAAAACACCCTCTAGAATAGTACAGGATTCCTTCAGTCCAATAACTTCTTTTTTAAAAAGCTATTTACTGTTTTATAGTTTGAACAAAATAGTCTGTGAAAAGACTTATAATTTATCTATAATCTAACTTTGGTGGTCTTCCAAAAACATTCTAATATGCTATCTTAAGACTACAATTCTGATGCTTCATCAACATCATTTTATTTCTTCTTCAACATCTGCTATTGACCCAAAAAGCTGAGTTAATATATACACAAATGCCAGAACCTATACATCTATGAAACAGGTCCTGCCAGCTAACTCATAAATCATTTCTGTCTATTCCTTCCTTTGGTCCAATAAATCAAATATTATTTCTCAACATTCTATTGTCTAAATCTTCAAAAATTGTTAAACCAGATTACTACAGTGGAACCATACCTGTATTCCACACTTTGTTGACGTGTGCCTTCAAGTTGTTTTTGATTTACAGTGACCCTAAGGCAAACTTATCATGAGGTTTTCTTGGCAAGATTTGTTCAGAGGGGGGTTGTCTTTGCCTTCCTCTGAGGCTGAAAGAGTGTGATTTGCCCAAGGTCACCCAGTGGGTTTCCATGGCCAACCAGGGATTCAAACCTAATGTTCAAGCCAGCATACCACACTGGCTCTCCATACTGCAGCAATGTTAATCATAATGTTTACAAATGACCTCCCAACCTTTCAACCTGAATACCCACATTTGGCTGGGCACAAAAGTGAGAAGCAGAAGGAAGACAAGAGTATTATCTATGTAAACTGTCTCAACAGGATCAAATGTACTGCTAGATTGCCCTGTTTCTGATCAAAACCACAGACGTCTCCCCCTTTTCCCTTAAGCCCTCCATGTATCCCAAAATCCTTCTCTAAAAGGAATTAAGTAGTGCCACAGAGTGCTATGGCAGTGGGGAGGGGTCTCAATTCTTCCATCACTGGCTACCAAAGTACCATGGGACCTTGATATCCACTGGAGTTTGGTTCCAGGACCCCCCCATGGATACCAAAACCCATGGATGCTCAAGCCCCATTATATCGAATGGCATAATAAAATGGTGTCCCTTATATAAAATGGCAAAATCAACGTTTGCTTATTTATTTATTTATTTATTTATTTTTACATATTTTCAAGCCATGGATGGTGGAAGCAGAAAAAATCCCTTAAACTCCTATCAGAGCTCAGGTCGCAGGAAAGCTGGCAAGTTGGATAGGTACCACATATGGGCTGTTATATCCAGCCTGCAGGTCAGAAGCTCCCCATCCTTGCTCAACAAATATATATGTAAAGTTGTGCACATGCTGAGATATGTATGTACAAGGATACTCTAGTAACCAGCACTCAGCAGGCATGCATCCCAAAAAAATATTGAAAGAATTATTATTCAGAAGGCCTAAATTCCAGAGAACACTCTAAGAATCAGCAGCTCTCAGACAGCTGGCTTCCAAGGTTTAAGAGAAACTGCATGTCTACAGGCTGAGGGTGGTGCTGGAGGTCAGTGTGGGCATGCTTTGTGGGGTGCACATGTGTGTACTTTAAACATACATACGTTCAACCTGTGCCCTTCCCAACTGACATGGGAGGCACAAAAATCTGTTTATCTGCTTTAAAACAACTTTAACTTACCTAAGTTAATAAAGAGTTATTGGTTTTGATCAAAGTATGCTGAAAATAATATTTTCTTGTTGGAAAAGCCTCAGTAGATTTAAACTGTGCTCTTGTTTAGGGTTTAGTGCATAAATGTAGGTCCAGGAAAATATTTTAGTAGGTTAGATTGATTAATTATGCATACTACTTTTACCTCTTCTGCAGTGTGCTGTATGGCTCCAAAATTTCTGCCAAATGAATGTACTTTATTAGTTCAACAGGCAGAGATTTGTTTCACAAGTATTTGAAGATTTTCACAGTGGCCAAACAATTTTACATATCATAAATGGTATAAAGTACATGATAACTGAGTTTAACAAGATGCATGTATGGTGTCTTCCCTTTTATAGCTGGTTAAGATAAAGTCACTGGCAAAACCACCTCTGAGTATGAAATTCACAGGGTCACCATAAGTCAACAGGCAACTTGAAGGCACATACAGACGATCACAAAATAAAGAACTTGAAATCCATTTAGGAACCCAGTAGCGATGTTAACCATTCTTTTGTCTATATACATAAGAGCACTAGAGGGCAGCAAAGACAATTAAGTAGAATGGAAATTAAATTTTAAGACAACATAGCAACAAAATTTAGTACCTTATACAATAAGCACTTAATTGCTACCTTTTGGGGGAGGGGGGAACCTCTACAATTATATTCCAAAAGGTACTGTTGTAGCTACATAAATACTTAAAATACAGTGATGCCAAGTGAGAAAATGGAAAAATAAATTCATTGACACTAGCAGGACCCAATTACAAGCCATCTGAACAAGTACTGTACATATCTTTTCAAAAATACTCATATCCAACTGATTCTAAGTAAAGCAAAGACCATGAGTGTTCTGCATTACTTTTTATGCATATCCTCCACTGCTTGCTCAGACGAAAGTTGATAGGCATTAATTATAACTGAAAAAGTTACCTTGTTTCATAGAATCATAGAGTTGGAAGAGACCACAAGGGCCATCTCGTCCAACCCCCTGCCATGCAGGAATACACAATCAAATCATTCCCAACAGATGTCCATCCAGCCTCTGTTTAAAAACCTCCAAAGAACGAGAATCCACCACATTTCGAGGCAGTGCCAAACAGCCTTACCATCAGGAAGTTCTTCCTAATGTCTATGTGGAATTCAAGTCCATTCAGCAGTTCACCTACCTGAGAAGCATCATCTCCTCAGATGCCAAGATTGACAAAGAGATCAATCACAGATTAGCAAAGGCATATAGCGCATTTGGAAGACTTCACAAAAGAGTCTGGAGTAATAAACACCTGAGGCAAAGCACAAAAATCAGTGTGTATAGAGCCATTGTACTGTCTATCCTCCTTTATGGATCTGAAACATGGGTCATCTATTGCCACCACCTATCAGCGCTGTATATGCACAATCCTAAATATACACTGGACTGACTATGTGACGAATGTTGCTGTCCTTGAGTAAGCAGGGATCACCAGCATTGAGGCTATGATATTGAGAACACAGCTGAGCTGGGCAGGGCATGTTTCTAAGATGGAGGACCATCGACTCCCAAAAATAGTACTCTATGGTGAACTCGTCATGGGTCAGCGTAAGAGGGGCACTCCAAAAAAGCGATACAAGGACTCCCTGAAACAACATCTCAGGCTCGGCCAAATTGATCACCAACAATGGTCCGCCCTGGCCTCACATTGGGATGCATGGAGACGCACTATCCACAATGCTGCAGCCTTATTTGAGAACTCACGCCAAACAACAAGTCTTGAAGAGAAATGACAACAGAAAGAATCACAACCCGGAAACATCACCCAAGGAGACCTTCTGCTGTGCTTTCTGCAACCGAACTTGTTTATCTCAGATTGGCCTTTTTAGTCATCAGCGCGCTTGCAGAACGCACGGGATGAGTCCTTCCTAAATCTTTGTTTGCGAAGAAAAGCCAGAGAGTGAGAGTGTCAGTCCATTGCTCTGTGTCCTAGTCTCTGGAGCAGCAGAAAACAAGCTTGCTCCATCCTCAATATGACATCCTTTCAAATATTTAAACATAGCTATCATGTCACCATGTTTCATCATAGACTATCCTAAAAATGGGTACACCTCCATGTTAAACTAAATCTTATTTGTTCCTCTCAGGAAGTCAAGGGGATTCAATTACTTAATACATGATTAGAATCTAAAACGAATTATGTAAATATAAATAAAAGAGTAAGGTGTTGCAATAAAAGTCAAAGAGACTGTTCTCTACCAATGAAAGAGCAAGTTTCATTGCTTTCCACAAATATATGCAGAAAATGCTATTTTAAGCAACAGGTGGACAGCATTTATAGAAGCCACAACTTCCGTGTGCTTCACACAGTTAGTTCTAAGACTAAAAAAATAAAAATGTTTATTATCTTCCACATTTTGAGAAAGACATTAAAAACATGATGGCACAAATACAAAGGCTGCAAGGAAGAAATAAATCAACACAATAATATTTTTTTCAATATTCCTAACTACTTAACTCACTCTAGCTATTTTAAATTAAGAAATAGTATGAACTATTTATTCAGGCATATCAAAGAAGTTAAATTTTAGAATCAGTAGCAGGGGAGGAGGCATACAACACAAATGAGATTACTATACCTTTTGTTTTATCAAATATTACAAAAAGTTTGTTCATTATTTGGACTTATTCAGCAGTAATGTTTTAAACAAATATTGAAGGAATTTAAATGTAAAGCTAAAAATATAGTAAAAGTTGCTTATTAGTTCATTTCCTTAAAAGATCCATAGAAATAAATATTTGGGTGTGTTTCTTGGGGGCTGCCAGGCAACGAGTTACTTTACATTTCCATAATACAGCTGCCTGACCTCAGAATCAAATTTGCATCACACTTCAAAAATGCGTAAAAGAAGAGATTGGTCATGTTTTGTAATGCTTAAACTAACATTTAAACTTTGATATTAGGATTAACCTTCTGTAGAGTACTCTCACTTTTTACTTAATTAAAAAAATCTGTAAAATTACCTCAGCACCTATCAAAACATGTCAATTTGTCAGAATACATTCTCTTCAGATAAGCTATTCCTGTAACATGCCTAAGCTTAATTTCAAAAGTATTATGTCCTGTCATATTTTGCATAGCTTTCAGACAAGGTAGACTCTGCTACTTGTTTATGAGAGTTGGCCAGGCTACAGGTGTCCATTGAGCTTTTGAAGACATACTGTATTTTGAAATAATTACCACAGGCCATTTTCCTCTAATAAACTTCAAACAGAAAACAGACAAGTCAATTTTATCTTATAAAGCCAAATATAAACATACTCAATATTAGTATGAAGTTCTGAAGCCTTTCCTTTAACTCACTATTGTTGTTTTTTTGAAATAAGAAGTGGTTCTAGTAAAATCCTTACTGGTTTGTAATAATCAAATCTAGTTTCTTGCAACTGTTTCTTTTTAGCTTATCTAGTTAGAGAAGCACTGTCACACTAACTTTTCATAAAATTTAATATCTCAATGTTAATTTAATATTATTCAGTACAACAAGAGTCAGTATTATGAGGAGGAACAACTTTCTGATGACAGGTGAAAGAACAGTTTTTAACTCTGGCCAATTCTACACAATATTCAAGGATATACAAATATGGCCAACAAAAAACATTGCTTGGTTTTCTCTTTCTTGCTCAAGGACAACTGATGAGACTACAGTGATTCACAATGAATACTTTTGGTTTTTCCTGTGTACCAGTCTAATAATGCTAAGTGTGAAAAGTGACAGGCAAGCTTACTTGACAAACTTCTAGTAATAAAGTAATACACACATTTCAAGTCATGCAGAACTCTTTGTCAAAGAAAAGGAAGAATAACTAATACAGGGTGAGTGTCCCTTATCCAAAATGCTTTGGACCAGAAGTATTTTGGATTTTGGAATATTTCATCTTCTGAATACTTACATATACATAATGAGATGTCTTGGAGATGGGACCCAAGTCTAAACACGAATTCATTTATGTTTCATACACCTCATACACATTGTCTGAAGCTAATTTTATGCACAATATTTTAAATAATTTTGTGCATGAAACAAAGTTTGTGTACATTGAGCCATCAGAAAGCAAATGTGTCACTATCACAAGCTATCCCTGTGAACAATTTTGGATTTGGGAATATTTTACATTTCGGAATTCCAGATAAGGGAGACTCAACCTGTACTCAGCAATCCAGAGAGCAAGAGCGAACTAATTTACTATTGAATACATTGCGACACATCTGGTAGAGTTGATATTTAATCACAAAACACACAGCACAAAAACAGTGACAAACATCCAATCACAGACTGCTCCTATACTTATTTAGCCTCAGGATAATTATTCAAGCTGTTTGTAGTTATAGATTTAAAATTCCCTATTATGTCCTTTAAAGGGAGCCTCACAATAGCTTTTAGGGGTGGGGTGAGCAAACAAGAGCATGTATGTACAAATATATCATCATCTTAGAACAGCTAGAATTATATACATATAATATATCACATATAAACAACCTTGATCTATAATTGCTTTGCTAAGAGAATACATTTCTGATCTCAAGCACTTTTGTGTTTTGGTCATATGAAAATGAACAGTAATGTTTGGGAAAGTTCTTCTCTTGCAATTTACTTTAAATTAACTTGTCTCCTTAATGTACTGAATAATTAAAAAGAAAATTACTCATTTTTTTGTTTATATGAAATAAGGTTTGTTGCATTAAAACAAGAAACAACAAAATAGCAGTGTCTCCATTCCCCCATCCCACAACAGTTTTGATTTTGTTTGTTCCCAATACAGATAAAGACCATTATGATACATTCTACTAAGAAGGAAGGAACGAGACTGTAATTGCAGAGTACAAAAATGATTCCTGGACTAATTCTATGGCTGGAAGACCGTGTATTTTGCACTACATATACATAATAGGTGCATTTATAGCTTATGTTACAAGAAACAGGTGTATGATTTTATACAATTTTAAATAACTACATATCAACTTTCCAGATGATTCTACACAATTTCAGTGTACACCACAGTAATCTTATCTCACACTGCAGACTGCAATGCTTTTTTCCCAACATGTCAAACTAATTAGGTTCCTACTACAAAACAGACCCTCAACTCTGCTCTACAAGAAAGCACCATCAAATGTGAAGGGAATACCAAGCAAATTATAACATTAATGCGTTTGAAGAACTTCCCTTCTAAACCAGAGTTCAGAATACCTACTTTTTAAGTACAAAATTTATCTCAAATTTATTCCCAGGTATCTCCAGGTAGGCTTAAGAAAGAATCATCTGTTTAAAACCCTGAAGAGCTGCTTCTAGTCAGTGTGGACAATACTGGGCTACCTTAACCTTATACTCTGACTTTGTAGAAGTCAAATTCCTACAGCTTATTCTGAAAACAGACAGGAAGGTTGATCATACATTTATTTATAACATGATTCAGAGGAAGGGCATTAGTGCCCTCTCCTCTTTTCACAATACTTTCTTTGAAGATGCTCCCATAGAAACTGTTCAAACTGTTCTTTAAATTCTCTTGATTTTAAAGAGCAGATACCAAGAGAGCATCTTAATAGAAAGGATAGGACTTCTCTTGAATTTAAAGAACAGGTATGAGAGTTGGCTTAAGAACCTTAAGTAGGAAGAAGTCCATTGAGTATATAACAAATTGCTTTTTACACTGGATAGTATGTGTGGCACTTGCCAAGAATGAAATTCAGAAAAACTGAGGTGTAGGCAACTCTCTTAATCATGTCAAATCACTCAAATGTGTAGCTTCAATATGAAATGTTTGTAACTGTCAAAATAATTTTAACATACCGAGTTTTCATCCTCTTCTTCAAGTTCTCTCTGTTGCTCTTCGTGCCTTTTGGCCTTAATTTCCATAGCTTCGGTAATCAGATCTCTTAGAATTGAAACTGGTTTGGCATTCTTAATAAAAGGATGCTAGAAAATAAACCCACACAGTTAAACAAAAAGAAGCCTACAGACAATCTGTACATATATTATGAATACAAGTAACATATTAAAACAACATGCCAATCAACTTCACAGACCATGGCATGAAATAGCATTTTCTTTTGGACAGCAATTAAATCTGGAATAAGAGAACATATGATCTGTTTAACTGGTTTGCAACTAAATAGGATTTCCCTTTTTGTTTGTTTAGGTAAATAGCAACCATGAGAGGAATCTTACTAGAAATACAACAGAATTACAGTTAAAGATATAATTGCCCAAAGGAAATGTGAATCAGGTAGTAAATAAACAAAGCAAAGATAGCCTGACATGAGAAAACAAACTTTTTTTAATGTATTCAGTAACCCATTTAATTCATCTTAAACTGACAATGCAAATTAGCAGTCATAAGCAGAGTAGCCACTACAGCTTCAACAAACCTGTATTTTAACATGACCTGAGTTAATGGCAAGATCAAATATAAATTAAGCCCAAATAAAAAATCCTTGAGATGTGCAGCTGATACGTATTTATATATAGCTTAGACTCCTTTCTGAAGAAAAGTTCTGCTTCTGCTGCAAATTTGGACCAGTTAGAACACATTATTTCAGAAAATCCAGCCCTTTCTACTAATGTTTATACACTGATTAATAATTTCAGCTGGAAAACAAACTGAGAGTTTTACGCTTAAAGATGACCTAAAATATTTCAAACAAATAAAAATGGCTAGTGTACCTTTCCATCCTCCAAGGCTGGAAAGAAATGTCAGTAGCCACTTGGCCAGCCGCTAGGAGGAGGGGGAGGAGAAACGCCCCCCACCTCCCTCTCCAAGTGACTAGCCAGGCTAGCGTCCCTTTCCATTCTCCGAGGCTGGAAAGAAAAGTCAGTAGCCACTTGGCCAGCTGCTCAGCGGAGGACGGGGAGAGAAACCCCCCCATCTCCCTCTCCAAGTGACAAGCCAGGCTAAGGCAAAAAATCAACATGGGGAAACCAAGTGCTTGCCCTGTTAGCAAGCCCCACCCCTGCACTCATCTGGCCAATCAGTTAGAGCTTCCTCTCCTATAGGAAAGTGATTCAAAGCAAATCGCTTGTCCCAATGAGAAAGAATGCGCACCCCCTTGCTGTTTTTTAAAAACTCCGGGAAAAGCTACAAAGGCTTTTCCTTCAGAGTTTTTGACATTTTTGGCCCCCTTCCTTCCGAATAAGGTGATACGATGCAGGATCCCATTAAGACAGGCAAGATTTTCCTCACATTCCATGTGAAGTGTTTTCACTGTTTAGACAGCCCCTTAGAAAGATAAAAATTAAACTTTTTTGTGACATTAGCTCAGGTATGTATCATCCTATCAGATATTAATGCATGTAAATCATTAAGAAAAACGATTCATTTATTCAAACACAACCTATAAGTCTCCCATCAAGACCGTACTTTTCTTGCAGGGATACCACATTCTTCCAATCAACTGATCTCCAACCTGCATTCCCAAAATCACATATCCAATGCTGCTCTAACTCTCATGTGGAATGTAGCTGAATGAGTATCGCCACTGCCTATGATGTCATTAATGAAGAGGGGGGAACAAACAGCAGCAAGGTTGTACTCATTTTCCTTCCTGTTCTGTCCAAATACCCTTGTTGATTTGCTACTCTGTGCACAGAAAAATAGCACTAGAGCACTCAACCACCTGAAATGCAAAACAGGCGGTACTCTTCTGTAGATCTGTGTGGGGACTGAACAGTATGCTATCAATAATGTTTGGGGCAGAAAATATAGTTGAGCCTACCTTGAGACTGTTTTGATTTTTCCATTATCACATGAGGATCTGAGAACAAAAATTATACTGCAAGTACTAAAGGAGGATTGTAACTGAAGAAATGTAAAGATGACAGTTTAGCAATAAGAGCAAACCCGTGAGATTCTTATGCTATATCCAATCAGAGCTTGGAAGGTTACTCCTAGCAAATAATTTTTTAGTTACTATAGGTTGAGCATCCCTTATCCAATATGCTTGGGACCAGAAGCATTCCATATTTCGGATTTTTTTGGATTTGAAATACTTGCATATGCATAATGAGATATCTTGGAGATGGGACTCAAGTCTAAACATGAAATTCAGTTACCGGTATGTTTCATATACACCTTATACACATAGGATGAAGGTAATTTTATACACAATATTTTAAATAATTTTGTGCATGAAACAAAGTTTGTGTACCCTGAACCGTCAGAAAGCAAAGGTGCCACTATCTCAGCCACCCAAAGTGGACTATTTTGGATTTTGGAGTATTTCGGATAAGGGATATTCAACCTGTAGTTCCAACCCAACCCCAATAAAGTAGTTAATTACTTGTATAGTTACAACTGCATGCAAGGACAAACATTATCCGCAATGCAGAAGAAATCAATGATTTCCATGCAGTTCTCAAGAGGTATTCACACCTTACAAACTCTTCCGGGGAATTATTCTTTGTAAAAATACATGTGTCTTCTCTGCACAAAAAAACCCCAACATTTTTTGTGGAGGAAACAGTGTTTTCGGTATAGCATACACTTATCTCCTGCACAAGAAACATATTTTCTGTGTAAAAAAAAATGTTTTCTGCACAAAGAGTATTTTTCTCACAGGAAAAAAAAAAACCATTGTATTTTTGCATAGAGTTATTTCCCAAGGGACTTTGCACAGTAGAAAGAATCTTAGCTCCTGCTTTATTGTACTTCCAAGGCCTTCTTTAGCATCTGGGAATGTTATTCTGCAGGAAAACAGTTGGTAATGAACATTCTTTCTATTCTTACTTTTTTCAGTTACTTTCTTAAAAAACATTTGAATGCTACCAGCCATGGGATTAGGATACAAAACATATTCTCCTCATCAAGTCACAGTACCTGCAATAGATCATGAGGCATAAGGCACAAATGAGCCAGCACTTTAACAATGTTATATTTATCCTCACCAATTAGTGAAGCCACATCCCCATAGCTATAAAAGTAACTTCAAACATTACAGTTACACCACAGAAGGAATTAATCATCAATAAGTTACAATCACACAACAACATCTGATTGGTACCAACACTGGCTTCATTCCTGTGCCAAATTAAAACATAGCTTTTTATTAGTGTTTAGGGTCTAATGGTTTTATCCAAATCTGTACATGAACATGGCTTTAAAATGTTTTATTTTGAAAAACATATTAAACTGTTTAATATGCTTTTAGACTGTCCTACATTAGTTTTCCAACTTTTAATTGTTTTACATTGTTTGATGATTTTATTGTATGTTACCCTGAGATGTTATAAGAAGGGACTTTTTTAAAAACTGTAATATAATTTAGTTATACTTTAGTTATTAGCAAAGGACATGAATATCAAGTAACTAGTTACCTGCACAAGTTATATCCAGGCTCTGGATCCAATTCATCATTCAAAGAACAACAAAGAAAAAGGGAGAAACAAGTAGCTTGTGCAATAGACAGGAGGAGGAAAACACAATAAAATGGTAAAAAAAAAAAAAAAAGTCACATCCAGATTCGCTAGCTGCTAGAAATGGCTTAGCAAGCTCCTTTGGGGATCAGGAAGAATGAAAGAGGAGGAAGTGGCATTCCAAATACAAAGAGGTTTAAAACCAACAAAAGCTTGCATACCAAAGATATTGAGAAAGATCACAAATAGAAAAGATCCCTCAGATCCACTGTCTCTGGAGGACCTAGTCATTTGCTTAGCACATTTTCTTCTTCTTCCCCAAATACAAGTAGCTCAACAAGAGAATGAGAAGAAAGAATTCCCAGTGCTTGCTGGAACAAGCTCTGTAGAACCTCTGCAGGCTTTTTCTATCATCTTCTGACAATGAGGCTGAGAACAAGATAATTCAGGGCAGACATGTGGGTCAAGAGACTAACGTGGGGGATACTTGGTCCAAAAACAATCCTCCTCCTCAGTGGAGAAGGCCTCCTCCATTTTGAGCAGCCACATTTTTATTCAAGCAGGCCTTTGAAACCACCTGGCTACTGAAAAAAAGGCTTTTACTGGGATTGCTGTAGTTCTCCTTTTCTCTTATGTGTTTTGAAATTGTTTTTAATTCAACTGTTATTTTAATAGGCTAATCTGTTTAATCATATTTTAGTATTATAACTTAATGAGTTCTTAAGTGCCTCTGGTTCTTAATCATGTTGTAAGTTGCCAGAAATTATTTAAGAGTTCACAACAGCAACAAGTTGGCTTCACTCCCAATATCAAGAGAAAAGACAGGATATAAATAAAATAATAACCATAAATTCAAGATTCGTTATGTCCCCACCCGTGATGGAGCACAAATGGAAGCTTCCTCCTGGCCCACATGTTCTTGAATAAAACCAGCTGATTACTGACCTGCAAAAGTTGTGTTGCAGTAGCTCTCTGCTCAGGATTCTTCACCAAACATTTTTTCACAAAATCAGTAAATTCATCAGACCAAAGCTCTGGCTTCCGGAATGTTGGAGGGGGGTTTGTGGGAATCATAAAAATAGCCTGTTTTTTTAAAAAAAGGTAAAAAGTCAATAAAAATTCCAATATTTTAGCAAATTAAAAGTAACTTTTTCTTCTTTATTTTTCAAGTTGAAATCTAAAAATAAGATTAGCTACTGTATTCTAGAATTTCCAGCAGCACCAAGATATAAAGGGAGCAAATCCATCTGCTATCAATGTAGCTACTTCCCATTACAATTTTCTTTATTTAAATTGTGCCTCATTGTGCACATCATTCTTTGCAGTTCCTATATCACTGTCGTTTATCTATTACTGTTGATTAGTCTCAAGAGACCATTTTGAATTTCACAATTTCTTAGCCAAGAAGGGAAAGCACTTTCTGGCTAAGTATATAAGAATTCATCAGACCAATGTACGTGTCAGATTTCCATTTTATACAGCACAGTGAATTGGGTAATCAACGTTGTAATGCTTTTGAGCACTTATCTATTTTTAAATGAAGCATATTAATTGGGTTTTCTGAACCTGCTAACATAATTCAAACATTTACACCATAAAAACAAACAAACATTGACAGGTTAATTGGAGCAGACAAGAAAGGATAACATATTAAGTAAAATTAGCTGACAAGTTGGTGCTCTCCCCCTCAGCTCACACTAGCAGTTCAGCACAGATGTAAAATAAGAAAGTAACACAGGACTCCTTCTCATACTAAGTTGCCCATCATAGAAACAGGAGTTGTGGTGGGGAAAACATCAGCCTGGCTTCTTTCAAAGTGGTCCAGAGTTTCTCAAGTTATTCTACATGTGTGAGAAGGAAATTCTGTGTAGCAACTCTTAGGGGCCATTTACACGGCAAAATAAATCCTCTAAGAATTCGCAAAGAGTCCTAATAGTTCCCAAATCTTTCGGATCAAAGTCACCATATTCAGAAGGAGGGGAGCAAAAAACCCCATAAGTCACGCAGTATCAGCTTTTGCTATTTTCGTCGTCCTTTTTGAAAAGTAACGCAAATTAGCACACTTTCGATTGTGTGAACTACCATTTCGCTTACAGCAGTGGGAACTATGAGCAGTTTTTCCGAAACAGCCAAAGCAGAGCTGAGCCTTGATTGGTTGGAGTGACCAAGGAGGGGGTGGACTTGCAAGAGATGAGTCTCAAAGGAAAAGATCCAGCCAGCCGGCTTACTTTCTAGCATAATTACTGTTCTCCTCTCTCTCTCTCTCTCTCTCTCTCTCTCTCTCTCTCTGTGTGTGTGTGTATGTATGAGGGAAAGAAATAGAGTGATCTGCTCCACTGACTGATCGCTAGCTTGCCCTGCTGCAATCATGTTCATGTGTGTGCGTGTGTGTGCGCACGCGCGTGCACGCACGTGAGACACAGAGAGGGGGAAAGAGAGAAGCAGTTTGCTCAGCTGGCAGGGATGCAGAGAAGGTAATTGGCTGCTTTCCTTCCCTCCTTTGTCATTATTCCTCTCCCCCGCCCATGGTCTCCCTCCTTTGTTGGTTGATTTATCTGTTTTTCTCTGACTCAGATGAAGCTATGAAGCTACACTCTTTCCCCCTTGCACTGCACCCCTCCTTGCTTCCTCCCTGCCTCCTGCCTGGCTTTAATGACAGTGATCTGGAGGCTATGCTCCCCACCTTTGTTTGTGTGAACAAGAAAGGCCGAAAGCTCACCGGATCTTCCAATTTAGCAATAAATCATGTGAACTGTGTAGCACTGGTGCAAAGGGACGGCAATCTGGAATTTCGTGCACTTTATTCTGCCGTGTAACTAGCCCCTATTACATTAAGATGTTAATGTTAAGAAGCAGGTTGGTGAGGTGGTGATTTGATTCTGCCTTGAGATTGCAGGGTGCATATTTTTATTACTCTCCAATGTAAAAACAAAACAAAGTCCAGCATGTTCTAAGCTAACCCATCAGAGATAAAGGATTTAGCCTCCCTCTCTGTCAAAAATGCTGTTTTACTACATATAGAGAACCTGCAACATGGATGTACAACCAAAAGTATCATATGAACACATAATCAAAAATGATACATCCAACCAGCAGTCTCAAATAGACTTTAGCATAGTGTGTACTATGGCTTTTGAGCCTCAGTGTTTATAAGCTGTAAAAAGATCTATCAGAAACTGTGAAAATAGTGGTGATGTAATTACATTGTTCTTTCAAAAGGAAAAATCAGTCATCACTGTTTCATAGGTAACAATCACATATCTAAGTTACTTTTTATACTACAACTTCCAGAATCCCCCTGCTGGGATAGCCTCTTGTTATGCTGGCTGCAGGATTCTAGGAATTGTAGTCCTAAAGGTATACTTTCCAAGCTCTGGATGTCACATTCTTTCCCAAAATCAGTTTAAATATTCTACTATTTTTCCATGAGTAGTTCAGAGAAACTATAATTAATTTCATAGAAAACTGGCAACAAATCAAGCTGCCCATCTGATGTAGCAAAATTAATGCCAACCTTAATTATTTTATTTGTATTATATCAGAAGAATATTCTGATTTAAGACAATATATAATTTTCACATTCACATTAATTGGGAGGAAATTTTACATAAGTGTCATTAACAAAGAATGAGGTGAAACTATATAATAATTAACACTGATCTATGACATACTGACTTACTATAAACTTTACTATGTAAGCCACCATACATGGGATCATTAGAGCATTTTGCAAGCCCTTCAGTTTTATTTCACTTTTACAAGGCTGTTTGGGAAACAGCACCATAGCAGCACAGAACCATAATAAAAACTGCTTACCTGTGGCCAAACAATTGGCCACATGAAGCAAACATATGTTTGTTACAGTTAAATGTTTAATATACATGATTCAATTTACTACAGCAGACAAACAACTTACAAGGTCTGCATGGGGAGGGGGGGACCAGGATAAAAACAAATCTCATTGCTAGCCTGCTAGCCCTGTGAGGAACACAAGATAAAGGGACACCCTACCTTGAGTAGAGTTACCTAGTAGGTGCTGTTGCAGCCTACAGTCTATATAGGCTGCAACAGCACCCACTAGGTAACTTTTCACCAGATAAGATGAAGAAGAGAGGAAAGGAGCAAGACATCCCTCTTCCCACAAATCATCACAGATCCCTGCCTTTTGGTTAAACACTGGTAAAACTTTATATGGGATAAGTTTAAAGTAATATGACAGAGCACACAGGCCAGAATCCCGCTGGTGCACAGTTCACACATTAACAATATGTTACAGAAGTGGTTGCACTTTCTCTGGGTTTGAGAGGAGAGGAGACAGCAGCAGTGGCGCCAGCAGCAAGAGAAGGCAGCTGCCTGATCTGAGTCATTTTCTCCAGTGCATGACTTCTGGGGGTTCTTCAGAGTTAAGCTGCTACTTGAGGGGTGGCTTGGATGATTGTTTGGGCTGTAGGCAAGGTAAATGTCCAAGCTACCCCTCCCCAGACAACTTTGTTCTGAGGACCCCACCCCTCAAAAAAAAAAAAAACATGCATTCAAGAAAATTGAGGCTTGGAGCCAGCAGCATTTTCCTTCTGTCACCAGCATTGCTGATTCCTTCTCACTGCTGCACCCATGGTCTTTTTCTTTTGATGCTGCTGCAGCTGCCATTTCAATGGTTGGCCAATTACCAACATAAAAGTTATTTATTTATTTATTTTATTACTTATTTAATTGATAGCTTGCCTTTCTCCATGTACAGGATCCATAAGAGGAGTTATCTGTGTCAGTCAAAACTGCCCAAGAGAGTTCTGGAAGCTATTTAGGTTCAAAACCCTTGAAAGGTAGAGCTTTTTTAAAAATTCATTTTATTTTAGGGGTTTGATTTGAATATATTTACAATACAAATGAGAGAAAAATATATTTTCAGAATAGCTGCAAAATTAAAAATAGATATTTATTTGGCTGTTCAGTTTTTATAGGGATTGATTTTCAACATTAGGTAGTCATACGAATAGACTGTAACTTTATAGTTGGGTATTTTTGGTTAGGTCAGTTCTTTTATCCTATATAAAAGTAGACCACTTTAACTAGTCTTCCTGCCTACTTCCACAAAGAATATGAACAGAGTACACTGTAGATCAATAAGTCTCCCTCAAAACCAAAGTTGTGGCAGCTTGCTAGTGATAGTAGTGGTAGTACTAACAACTTCCCATCTTTCCACTAATTAATAGTTCAGGTAGCTAACAATATCATGAGAAACAATGTAACATTGGAAAACATTAAAATCATTAAAGCTCCTGATGCTTTGGTTATACAGTGGACCTTTGGTATCCGCTGGGGTTTGGTTCCAGGACTTCCCATGGATACCAAAATCCGTGGATGCTCAGGTCCCATTATATATAATGGCATAGTAAAATGGTGCCCCTTATATAAAATGGCAAACAGCAAGGTTTACTTTTCGGGAGGGGTAAATATTTTCAAACCATGGATAGCTGAATCCGTGGATAAAGAATCCATGGATATGGAAGGCTACCTATATGAATGTATGTTCTGAAAGAATCCAAACATACCGCTATAAAGCAAAAAAGGCACGTAGCATCTCCTACAGTCACATGAAGTTGGGTGCATAGATCCTATATAAACACTATGTGTTCATTATACTTTAAATAATGAAAAAAAGTTTCCATAGGATAGTCACTTTTAAGAAGGGATTTTTCAAAACACTGACTAAGATAAAAGAAATGAAAGGAAATGCTTAAATAAAAGGACATCCATCAGAAAATTTTCACTAGCATAGTCTCAAAGCTCTTCCATTTAAACTTTTTCTGAAGAAATGCACGAACTTTTCCATGAACTTTTTCTTTTATAACTTGCAGTGGTAGTTCAGCTATCCATAATCCATACCCATAAACTGCAATACGCTCTTAAAATTATGACCTTTGGATATTATCTAGTGCAATATCTGAGGTACTTAGGCTGGAACAATAATAAGTGACACAGAAGGAGGAAAAGATAAGGAACAATTGTCACATGTTTAGCAGCAAAGATGGGTTACCAAATGATAAGCATCTTATCTACAGCTACAAGATTATTATACAGTTCTGTACACATGTTGTGATAGCACTTCAAGAGGTCAAGTGCATAAAGGTGACTTCCTGAAAACACTTTTCAAACACAGTACCTTCAAAGAAACTCAATTTGAAGAATGTCAGTTGGATTCAAACTACTTGTAATGGTGATATTGTGTGTTCTGGACTACTGGCCATTGTGTTAATTATTATATCCCTTCTAGGTATATAATTATAACTATATCATTTATCTGTTACAGATCTGTTACAAGCTTGTGAAGCCTGATGGTTATGTTTGATTGGTTGTCCCTGACACATCTGTGTTCTGACCTCATTCTATGAAGCTATCCCGATTGCAATTTGGAGTGTTTGGCCTTCTAATTATCTTTTAGCCTCATCCAGAGACTGGAAACATTACTTTTTTAGATTGCTACATGCTGAATCTCCCAGCCAGCACGGCCATTGGTCACAGTGACTGGGTGATTCTGGAAGCTGCAGACTAAAAACATAAATTTTCTAAAGTTTGACCTCATCCTACCACATCTGACCTCATCTTACCTTCTTCTTCTTCAGTTACTATCCATGTTTGTTATGAATACAATTCAATATATATTTACTTGAAAAGTGTAGTTGGAGGGGAGTTAAGCAGTGTTGCTAGGCACATCACTGTCTTTTATTGCACTTTGTCTCTAGTCCTCACATGGCCAATAATGGGAGTGGTCTCTGCCTGCACTGAAATCCCTCAATACCATCTTGACAACATCTCAGACAGAATGTAGGGCTGTGACTCTAGCATCATCACCAATTTTCTCCTGCATGATTAACATCTTTGCCTGGTGAAGAATCTAGTGAAGCTTTGAGTATGTATTTTATACTTTGGAGTTGGCCCAATAAATGTATTGCTGTTTGTGGATTTTAGATTTTGATATATTTTGCTGCATGGCCAACATGGCTACCCCTGAATATATTTTTATATCAAACAATGTGTGTGTTGATGCCAGAAGAAATGGTGGAATCAGAAGGGCAAAAGGGACCTGCAGGCTAACGCTGCTTTACCCAGCCATTCCCACAACAGGACATTTTTCCCAGTACTACTTCCAATACTTGAAGTGAGTGACTGAGCAGAAATGCTGTAAGGCAGAAGTGGCATTTAGGATCACCTACAATCACATGAATTTTGATCCACAGATTCTATGTTACTGTGTATGTATGTGCCTTCAAGTCACCTATCGACTTACAGCAATCCCTGGAATTTCATAGGGCTTCCATAGTCAAGGAATGCTCAGAGCTGGTTTTCCCAGTTCCTTCCTCTGAAATATAGCCCACAGCACCTGGTATTAATTGGCTCCCACCCAAGTACTAACCAGAGTTTAGGTTCCAAAATCAGATGGGATCTGGTGCCTTTAGAGTATTTAGTGTTACTGCTTTGTGCTTAATATTTGTATCCAAAATTCTTTATTTTTTTAAAGAGGATGTTGTTGCTTTCATGGTTGCAAAGAGAAACCTGAGGACCCATGAGGAAATATTCCCAAATGTCATTTTTTACTTTCCTTTCTACATTTGTCACTTAATGTGAATGACAACTGCAAATATTGAAGTGAACTTATTTTCCCTTTCCCTTCTTTGGACTGCTTGCCTGCATTCCTCATCAGCGCAAATTTCCAGATGCAAACACACTACTTAAAAGCCACCACTGTTTTAACATAATATGAATTTCAGCATCTAACTCCAATGTGGTTTTTTAAACAAGGTTGAGAAAACAAACAAGGCAATTCTTCCTATAGATCATGCAAGACAGGATAATGGTAAAAAGAAATAGAATGAATACAGAAAGACAAGTGTATACTGCAATCAATAAACAAAGGGGGGACTAATTAAGCCCTACAGGTAAGAAATAATACAACTTTGAGGGAAAGTTATGAGTAAAGTCAGACACCAAACAACACATTCAAATCACTCATCATGGCAGATACCCACATATACACAGAGACTTTTATGTAAGCTCACATGTAGGTTGAGATACTTTGCCATTTCCCTGAAGACCAGGAGCTGTTAGCACGGGTATTTAAAAACAACAACAACTGAACAATTAGAAAGATATACTACAACAACAACAACAACAACAACTGAACAAGCAGAAAGATATACTACTATCGAGATATGGTTCACTGTGGTGGCAGACAGAGTGCTTCAGGCAACCTTCACATATACCGTAGGTTATAGCAGAAATGAGGAACCAAGAATTCAGGAAGTTACCAACCTTTCCTACCCAGTTCTGATCCTCTTCCTTGGCCATCAGACTGGCCCTTATTTGATCCTGTGATCACATCAGCTACCCATCACTCCTGAAGGATATTTCCCTATGACTGGGCTTCTTGCAAAAGCCAAACCAATCTTGCAAGCATCTGCCACCACCAAAACTGCACTTCCTGGATTGCAGTGAAACTTGACAGAGGCATTTTTTAAAAAAATGGATTCAAATTGTTAAAATCAGAAGATATAAAAATAATCCTATCCTGATCTGATACAGCCAAATACCAAGCCAAGGTATAACAACAAAAATACCAGTTGGCATCAGTTTTGAAAGATGTTTGGTGGAATAAAGGGTTTGGGTGCTGAAGAGAGGCTACCAGGATTATCTAAAACCCACTACCTTAGCACCTTAGCATTCATATAGAAATTAAAGAAGGTCAAAGTACTACATATACATTATCTTGTTTTGTACCAGGTTTTGTTATAAGCTGCCTTGAGTACCAATATTGGTGGGAAAGTGGGATACAAAAGAAATTATGATGGTGATGATGCAAGTAACATGATGCAAGTAACATGGTAGATGGAAGACTGAGGCTGAGAGAGGATGCTGCATAAGATCACAAAGTTTCTGGCAAACTCGAGATTCAACTCAGTCTGATTCATAGCTGATCCTTATACCAGTACTTTCTTTTCATCCTTGGTATATGATGGCACAAAACAAAAGCTGACTATTCTAAAAACCCAAGGTTATGCCCGAGTTTCACAAAAGCTAACAATTTCACAATAACTTTTCAGTCTGAGAGTTATTTTCTGGACATGACAACAAAATACTGAAAATTCAAACTTAATATTTTAAAGAGTACAGTACATAACAGGTAAAATAGATGGCTAAACCTGTTTTATATCTTCATGTTTTATTTATCAAATAGGGAAGTTTTCCCAACTTTCTCCTTTCCTGTATGAGCCCCAAACTATGTGATATTTTGTTTGTGTTACAATTATACTAATTCAATGCAGGTCATTTGCTTTTTACTGAATCCAGATGATGTTCGGTAAACTAAACATGGAACAATTAGCTTTGAAAAAGTAAGGATTCTGATTGCCATTGGGTAGGTCATACAGTGGCTATAGAACACCACTGCAGTGGTTAACACCAAAGCAGAAGAGTTAAGCGCAACTAATATTTCTGCATTGTTTCCCCCTCCCCCAAGTTTAAACTTAATTGACAGGTAAAACAGCAGCTATACATAATATTTTCTTTTCTGCAGCCTAGTTTAGAAATGGGTTGCTGGTACCTCTGGGACAGAAATAATACAGTTTGCACTTGTATTTACAGTAAATGACAAGTGAGTACTTAACAGTGGTGCAGATTCAGACAGCTATGGTCTAAAATCTGCCTTTCTATAACATTTGTACTTTCAGGTAAATTCAAAACACTATTATATTAAACATGCAGTCTTTAACTGAGTGTTTTCACTGACATCCTTGAGTCCCACGGGTGGAAGGTGATACTCGAGTTTATAGCCTTGAATGAAATCATGCCAATGCTCCAGTATCATTCCAACACATCATCTCTTAATGATATAACCCAATGTACTATCACTTTAAAATGTAACATACACACTTCAAGTGCTACTTGCAGTTTGTTTGTCTTTAAATTTCTTTGTTTTCCTTGGAAGTTGCTCTTTTCATACGGATAATACCCCTGACACTCTCTTCTAAGAGAATGAACATAGATTTTTTTCACAGCATTGCTTTCTTTTCAAAGGCATGAATACAGCTTTAGAGGAGCAACCTAAATTGGGCAAATAGCATAGGGGCAAGAGTTACCTCTTCTTCATCTAGCACTACTCCTCCAATAAAACACACTCTTTCACATCTGCTATGAGCTAAAATAAACAATTCTGAAGGTTTTATCCTAGTTTGCTTATAGTTCACTCTGTGGTTTAATAGAATCTTTCAACTATGGTTCACCTTTGCAATTCGTAAGAGAAACAATTTCAGGGGAGTAGATGTCTTAGTCTTTTAAAGCAAGCACAACAAAACTTGTGGTATCATTAAAAGATTAACATTTATTATTCTATACGCCTTTGCGGAAATACATTCCAGTCCATGAAATTTACATTGTCATGGTGTCAACAGACTTTTTGTAGAAACCAAAAAGCTAAATATTGTTCTTCTTTTGAATTTATTCATTACTCTCCAACAATACTCCCATAAACTCATATTCAAAGCAACCTGAGTACTTGGCTCTATACATTTATACATCTTCTAACAAATCCTGGTTTCCTAGGGAAGGACTTCCAAAGTATGAGTGCAACTATCAAGAAAGCCCTCTCCCTTGTTCCCATCAAACAAGCCTGAGAAGTTAGAGGGGCAGAAAGATGGGCCTCTCTAGAAGATCTTAGAGATCTAATGGGCTCATAAAGGGAGATAAGGTCCTACAAACAGCCTGGGGTTTTCTATAAAACCATTTGGGGTTTTATAGGTCATTACCAGCACTGTGAATTGTGCCCAGGAACAGATTGGCAGCCAGTGGAGCTGTTGCAACAAAGGAGTTGTGTACTCCACATAGATAGCCCCAATTAACAATCTGACTGCTGTTCTTTGGTTTCTGAGCACTTTTCAAAGGTAGCTCCACCAAGAGCGCATTTCAGTAATCCAAACAGGATGTAACTGAGGCATGTACAGTAGGACCCCTGGATCCGCTGGGGATTGGTTCTGGTGGCCCCCGTGGATACTGAAAACCATGCATAATAATGAACACCATTGAAAATAATGGGACTTCTGATTTAAAATACCATAGAGGTGCCTTGGAAGACCCAGAAAATGGCTAGAGAGGACACATTTCCTAGGAAGACTCAATGGTAGGTGTGCTGTTTTGTGTCCCATGGATGACTGAATCAGTGGATAATGAATCAGGGATATGGGGGTCCTGCTGTATTACTGTGGACAGATCTGACTTTTCCAGGAACTAGCTTTAACTGTGCAAATGCACTCCTGGTCTCTGCTCAAATCTGGGGCTCCAGGATCAGGGTTCAATCCAGGAGTAACCCCAAACTGCGGGCCTGTGTTTTCATGGGGAGCATAACCTCATATGACACAGGCTAAATCCCTATTCCCAGATCTGTCTTTCAACTGACCAGAAACACCTCTGTCTTATCTAAATTAAGTTTCAATTTGTTTTCCCTCATCCAGTCTGTTACAGCTGACAGGTACCAGTTTAGCACAAAAACAGCTTCCTTGGCATACTTGGCACACTTATGACACCTGGCCCCAAACTCTGGACAACCTCTCCCAGAAGTTTCACGTAAATAGCACAGGTGACAAGACTGAACCTTGAGGGACTCCTCAGGCCAATGTCCAAGGAGTGAGACAGGAATCCTCCGCATCACCCTCTGAGAGAGTACATCTCCAGAAAAGAATAGATCCACTGTAGAACAGTACCTCCCAAACCCCACTCCAGCAAGGCAATCCAGAATGATACCGTATTGAAAGCCACCAAGAATGCCAGTAGAACAAACAGGAAGGCACTCCTCCTATCCAGTTGCTGGTGCAGGTCTTCCACCAAGACGAGCAAAGCTGTTTCCATCCCATAACCAGGCCTGAACCCAGACTGAAATTGGTCTAGATCAGTGGCTCTTAATCTTTTCTTTACCAGACACCCCCTTTAAATATCTTTTGTTGACATGGGCCCCCAAGACTTAACTCAAGATTTAAAGCCATAATAATAATAATAATAATAATACCTGATGATAATAGCAATACAATTACACCATCCATTAAACTTTCCCTGAGAGGGACCAGAGAGAGAGGGAAGACTTTTCTTCTGCTTCTTCCTGTAAGTTTGTGGCTGGAGTGGATTGAATGGCAATGCGCAGGCCAAAGCAGCCAGCCAGCCTTTGCCTTGGATCCTGTTACACTGCCATTCCACTGCAAGGAGGAGGTGGGCTAAGTAGCCTTCAAAGACTTCGTACATCCCTGTGAGGACATCGGGATCCCCAGACCACAGATTAATCTGCCTCATCCAGAAACACCAGAGCTGAGAAACTATCACACACTCTAGTGCCTTGCCCAAGAATGGCATGTTTGAGACTGGCCCATAATAATCCAACATAGTACAATGAAGGTATTTGGGTTTTTCCAGAAAAGGTATTACAACAGCCTTCTTCAGGCATGCTAGGACTGTGCCGCATTGTAAAGAGGTATTAACCACCACCCCTTTACCCACTTCTCTGCATGTATTGCATCTGCGAAATTGTATCCAGCTGAACTATTCAGGTTGCTGAGGGGTCTAACTCAGGCACCTTCCCCTCTGAATCTGATCCTACAGCCTTTAGCAGTATCACAGAATCATAGAATCATAGAATTGCAGAGTTGGAAGAGACCACGAGGGCCATCCAGTCCAACCCCCTGCCATGCAGGAAATCACGATCAAAGCATCCCTGACAGATGGCCATCCAGCCTCTGTTTAAAGACCTCCAAGGAAGACCCCACCACACTCCGAGGGAGTGCGTTCCACTGCCGAACAGCTCTTACTGTCAAAAAGTTCCTCCTAATGTTCAGGTGGAATCTCTGTTCCTGGAGCTTGCACCCATTGCTCCGTGTTCCAGTCTCTGGAGCAGCAGAAAAAGAGCCTGCTCCATCCTCAGCGTGACATCCCTTCAAATACTTAAACAGGGCTATCATATCGCCTCTTAACCGTCTTTTTTCCAGGCTAAACATACCCAGCTCCCTAAGTTTCTCCTCATAAGGCATCGTTTCCAGACCTTTCACCATTTTAGTTGCCCTTCTCTGGACATGCTCCAATTTGTAAATATCCTTTTTGAATTGTGGTGCCCAGAACTGGACACAGTATTCTAAGTGAGGTCTGACCAAGGCAGAATAGAGTGGCACTATTGCTTCCCTTGATCTAGACACTATACTGTACTTCTATTGATGCAGCCCAAAATCGCATTGGCCTTTTTAGCTGCCGCATCGCACTGCTGGCTCATGTTCACCTTGTGGTCTACTAGGACTCCTAGATCCCTTTCGCACGTGGTCTCATTCAGCCAGGTCTCTCCCATCCTATATTTATGCATTTCATTTTTCCGCCCTAAATGCAGTACTTTACATTTCTCCGTATTGAATTTCATTTTGTTAGCTTTGGCCCAGCTCTCCAGTCTATCCAGGTCATTCTGAATTTTGATCCTGTCCTCTAGGGTATTAGCTACTCCTCCTAATTTGGTGTCATCTGCAAATTTGATAAGTATGCCCCTAATTCCCTCATCCAAGTCATTGATAAAGATGTTGAATAGCACTGGGCCCAGGACAGAACCCTGTGGCACCGCACTGGTCACATCCTTCCAAGACGAAGAGGAGCCACTGCTGAGCACCCTTTGGGTTTGGCCGGTCAACCAATTACAAATCCATTGAACAGTTAATTTGTCTAGCCCACATTTTACAAGCTTGTTTGCAAGAATGTCATGGGGAACCTTGTCAAAGGCCTTACTGAAATCAAGGTATGCGATGTCCACAGCATTCCCTTCATCTACCAAGCTGGTAACTTTATCAAAAAAAGAGATCAGATTAGTCTGGCATGACTTGTTTCTCTGAAACCCATGTTGACTTTTTGCGATTATGGCATTGCCTTCTAAATGTTCACAGATTCTCTGTTTAATGATCTGCTCTAGAATCTTCCCTGGTATTGATGTCAGACTAACTGGACGATAATTGTTGGGATCCTCTTTTTTCCCCTTTTTGAAGATGGGAACAATGTTTGCCCTCCTCCAGTCTGCTGGGACTTCTCCTGTTCTCCAGGAGTTCTCAAAGATTATTGCCAATGGCTCTGAGATTATATTTGCCAGCTCTTTTAATACTCTTGGATGTAGTTCATCTGGTCCTGGAGATTTAAATTCATTTAGATTAAGAAGGTATTCCTGTACTACCTCTTTACTTATTTTGAGCTGGATTTCCCCTATTGTGTCCTCTGTTCCATTCTCCTCAGGTTGGTCCTCCTTTTCCTTTTCTGAAAACACTGAGGCAAAGAAGGTGTTGAGTAATTCTGCCTTTTCTCTGTCCCCTGTTAGCATTTTGCCCTCTTCTCCACGTAGTGGCCCTATCATTTCCTTCTTCCTCCTTTTGCTGCAGACATACCCCAAAAAACCCTTTTTATTGTTCTTAACCTCCCTAGCAAGCCTGAGCTCATTCTGCGCTTTAGCTTTTCTGACTTTACTCCTACATGTGTTCGCTATCTGTTTGAATTCTTCTTTGGTGATTCCCCCCCTTTTCCATTTCCTATACATGTTCCGTTTAAAACTTAGCTCCATTGAAAGTTCTTTAGTCATCCATCCTGGTTTCTTGAGACACCTCCCATTTTTCCTCCTCAATGGTACTGTTTGAAATTGTGCCTTCAGTATCTCCCTTTTGAGAAAGTCCCATCCGTCTTGAGGTCTCTTCTCTTTTAGTATTGCTGACCATGGGATCACCCCCAGTATTTCCCTGAGTTTATTGAAATCAGCTCTCCTAAAGTCAAGAATGCGTGTCTGACTATGCCTGGCTTCTCCTTTCCATTGTATAACAAACTCCAGGAGAACATGATCACTCTCACCTAAGGATCCCACCACTTGCACCCCATTAACCAGGTCATCTCTGTTGGTTAGGATCAGATCTAAAATAGCTGACCCCCTTGTTGCCTCTTCCACCTTTTGGACCATGAAATTGTCTTCCAGGCATGTAAGAAATTTGCTAGACCTTGAAGTTTTGGCTGAGTTAGATTGCCAGCAAATATCAGGATAGTTGAAGTCACCCATCACTACTACATCTCTCCTTTCTGCATGTGTGTTCATCTGTTCTAGAAAGGCATCATCCAATTCCTCCGTCTGATTTGGGGGTCTGTAGTAGAGTCCCACAATAACATCCCTGTTGTTTCCCTCCCCTTTAATTTTTATCCAGATGCTCTCCACCTGGCTTCCAGTATTGATGTCATGGATCACTTCACTGGTGTAAATATCCTTGACATATAATGCTATTCCTCCTCCTTTCCTGTTTGGCCTGTTTCTCCTATAAAGGTTATACCCCTCTATTCCTACATTCCAATCATGAGACTCGTCCCACCAGGTTTCAGTAACGCCTATTATATCATATTTGTTTTGTAGTACGAGGAGTTCAAGTTCATCTTGCTTATTTCCCATGCTCTGTGCATTAGTGTAGAGACATCGAAGACCATGTGTTCCCTTTACTTGCTCCCTGTGCAAGTTTTTTTGCCTCCCACTGTTGGGTCCTTGCGCTGTTTGCCTTGTTCCCTCTGTGACAGTTTGACTCTTTTCTCCAGCCCTTTTGCCTTCCAGAATACTGTCTCCCTCCCCCATTTGACTCAGTTTAAAGCCCTCCTGATCAAATTCTTGAGACTGTTGGCAAAAATATTTTTTCCAACTGTTGTAAGATGCACCCCATCTCTTGCCAGAAGTCCCCCCTCATGGACGCGCAGTCCATGATCCAAGAATCCAATTTGTTCTCGCAACACCATCTACGGAGCCAGTTGTTTACGTCAGCTATTTTCCTCTCCCTTCTTGGACCATGCCCTTCAACTGGCAGAAGAGACGAGATGACAACCTGTGCGTCCATTTCTTTCAGCTTCCTCCCCAGGGCCTCAGAATCTCTTCTGATCTTGGAAAAGCTGTGCCTTGCAGTATCATTGGTTCCCACATGGACCAAAAGGAAGGGGTAATGATCCGTAGGCTTGACGAGTCTTGTTAGCCGCTCCGTCACATCACGGATCTTTGCCCCAGGGAGACAACACACCTCCCGAGTCATCTTGTCAGGCCCACATACCACTGCTTCTGTACCCCGCAGCAAGGAGTCCCCCACCACCACCGCACGCCTCCGCCGAGGCTTCGCTGCTGCTGTTCCTTGCGGTGGTCCTCTCAAGGTCCCCTGCTCTACCCCTGAAGTCTGTGATGCCTTTGACCATTATTTCACAGACAAAATAAGAACTGACTTGGATGTCATAATTATAGCAGAAGCTGACAATAGGGTGTCTGGCAACGCTGTGAGTAGGATTACACTGGATCAATTTCAGTTTGTGAGTACTTAAGGCAAGCTGCTAGGATGAGTAAAGAGGACAACTTGTCCTCTTCATCCCTGTCCTTCTTAGCTGGTCATCCAGGGAGGAGATGCAGCTAGAGCTCACTTACAATGTCTTATTAATGCCTCAGTCAGGGAGTGAAGCTTTCAATCTTACTTAAAAGAAGTGGCGGTATGACGGCTTCTAAAAAAAAAAAAACCCTCTCTGGATCCCCTAGACTTTAACAGTCACAGACCAGTATCAAATCTTCCTTTTCTGGGCAAGGTGATCGAGAGGACAGTTGCCTTCCAACTCCAGGCAGTTTTGGATTATACTGTGGAAGTTTTCTAGACACATTTCAAACCAGCTTCAGAGCACAATATGGAGTTGAGACCACTATGGTCACCTTAGTGGATGATATCCACCTGAGCATTGAGAGGAGGAGTCTGTCCCTGCTGGTGCTTTTGGCCCTCTCAGCATTGTTTATACCATTGGCCATGGTATCCTTTTGGAATGCCTGGGAGTTTTGGAATAGGAGTCCCTGTGCTTCAGTGGGTCCAGTCCTGTCTCTCAGGTAGGTTCCAAATGGTAGTGCTTAGGAATAGTTGCTCCTCAAATAAAAGGAGCTGTTATTTGGCATACCACAATCCTATTCCCAATGCTGTTTAATATCTTCAAGAAACCCCTGGAAAGATCATACACCAGCACAGGATACGGTGCTATCAGTATAATGATGATATACTTCTCCACGCTTTTACAAATAGCATCAGCTAAGGATAGTGTATCTCCTCTGAATGAACATCAGGAGGAGGTAATGGGCTGGATAGAGGAAAAACAAAACTGAAACTGAATCCAGACAAGACAGATGTGCTTACTGTCAAGGGTCCTAAATTGGTTTTGGACCTATGTGAACCAATCATGAATGGGGTTACATTCCCCCTTAAAGACTGCATTCACAGCTTACAAATGCTTCTAGATTCATCACTCCAGATGACAGCCCAGAAAGCTGTGATGCCCAAGACTGCCTCTTCTTAGAGCTTGAGGATCTAAAGATGGTAGTGGACATGATGGTAAACTCAAGGCCAGACTTCTTCAATGTGTTGTATGTTTGGTTACCTCTGTACCAAGTTTGGAAGCTTCAATTAGTTCAAAACATGGCAGCCAGATTGGTAACTGGCACAAACCAGGAGTGATCATATTACAATTGCCTCTCCACATTCGCGGCTTTCACTTTCACAGTTCAATTATTTGCGGTTTGCTCAGCAAACCCCTTTTAAATCAGCTTCTCTCCCTCCCACACAAGGGAGGGGAACTGATTTAAATGGAGTGCCCCCAAGCAAATCACCGGCCAACTCCCCACTCTCCTGGGGCTTGGCTCCATTTAGGGTGGAGAACTAAGCCCCAGGAGAGCAGGGAGTTAGGGGCAAAGGCGCTTTTCAGCCACCACCACCCCGCCCTTCCCAAAGCAGGGATGAGGTTTTTCAAGCCAAATTGCCGCTTTGGAAAGCTGGGGGGGTTGACAAGCCTCCCCCCCCATCCAGCCAGCCACCCCTCCACCCTTTCCAAAGCCACGATGGGGTTCCCAAGCCCCATCGTGGCTTTGGGAAGCGCTGACAAGCCCCCCCCCCAGCCAGCCAGCCACCCCTCCACCCTTCCGGAAGACATGATGGTGCTCCCCAGCCCCATCGTGGCTTCCAGAAGAATGGGGGTGGCAGGCAAACCTCCCCCCGTCCAGCCAGCCACCCCTCCGCCCTTCTCGAAACTGCAATGGGGCTCCCCAGCCCCATCGCGGCTTCGGGAAGTACGGGGGTTGGCTGGGACGCCTCCCCCCATCCAACCAGCCACCCCTCCGCCCTTGCCAAAGACACAATGGGGCTCCCCAACCCCATGGTGGCTTCCAGAAGCATGGGGGGACTGTCAAGCCTCCCACCCATCCAGCTACCTACCCCTCCGCCCTTCCCAAAGCCGTGGTAGAGCTCCCCAGCCCCATTGTGGCTTTGCGAAGCACCAAATTTCCCCCGTTCAGCCAAACCACCCCTCCGCCCTTCCCGAAGATGCGATGGGGCTCCCCAGCCCCACCGCGGCTTCGGGAAGCACTTGGGACTGGCAAGCCTCCCCCTCACCCAGCCAGCCCCATCACGCTTTGGGAAGTGCAGAGGAGTGGCTGGTCCGGGCGAGTGGGAGGCTTGACAGCCACCACCCCCCACGCTTCCCAAAGTGGCAAATGGAGTTGAAAAGCCCCGTCGCCACTTTTGAAGGCGGGGGGTTGCGGGCAGGCAGGGGGCATACTTTTATTTGCATTTTTTTGACATTCATGAGGGTCTTGCATCCCTAACCACGCGCAAATGTGGAGGGACGACTATACACTTATATTGAAATCACTCCACTCGCTGCCAGTTAGTTTCCCGGCAAGGTAAAAACTGGTGGTTATTATCTTTAAAACCCTAAATGGTATGGGTCCAGATTACCAATTGTATCATTTTCTCCTGTACAATCCATCCTGATCCTCAGATCCTCAGGGAGACATTCACTTTAGTCAGCCAAGACTAGGTTGACAACTGGGTTGAGGACTTTTTCCTTAGCCATCCCTACACTGTCTCAGTTTAATACTCCACTAAAGAGCAGATCATTAAACAGACAGTATGTAAGCACTTAGAAAGGAATGTTGTAATCACTAAAAGTCAACATGGGTTTTTGAAAAACAAGTTATACCAGTCTAATCTTAACTCTTTTTTGATAGAGTTACACACTTACATACTTGGTAGATGAAGGGAACGTTGTGGATGTAGTGTATCTGGATTTCAGTAAGGCCTTTGATAAAGTCCCCCATGATATTCTTGCAAAAAAAAGTTAGTAACATGCGGGCTAGACAATGCAACTGTTAGGTGGATTTGTAATTGGTTGATGGGCCGAATCCAAAGGGTAGTCACCAATGGCTCATCTTCATCCTCAACAGGATGTGTCCAGAGGAGGGTGACCAAAATGGTGGAAAGTCTGGAAGCCATGCCCTATGAGAAGTGGCTTAGGGAGCTGGGTATGTTTAGCCTAGGGAAGAGAAGGTTAAGAGGTGGCATGATAGCCATGTCTAAATATTTGAAGGGATGTTATATTGAGGATGGAACAAGCTTGTTTTATGCTGCTCCAGAGACAAGGACACAGAGCAACACACTCAAACTACAGGAAAAGAGATTCCATCTAAATATTAGGAAGAACTTTCTGACAATAAGAGCTGTTCGGCAGTGGAATGCACTGCTTCAGAATGTGGTGGACTCTCCTTCTTTGGAGGCTGGATAGCCATCTGTTGGCAATGCTTTGATTGTGTATTCCTGCATGGCAGAGGGTTGGACTGGATGGTCCTTGTGGTCACTTCCAGCTGTATGAGTCTATGATTCTTTCAGCAAGTTTATCTGGATTATTTTTAAATTATGAGTTTTATAGTATGAATTGATTGTTGTCAATATGTACACTCTTTTAACAGACGTGTGAAACCAGGGTGCCCATTTGACAGATGGGTTG
Organism: Gambelia wislizenii; assembly: GCA_030847615.1. NCBI lineage: Eukaryota > Metazoa > Chordata > Lepidosauria > Squamata > Crotaphytidae > Gambelia > Gambelia wislizenii. The sequence continues at coordinate 298,087,324 of JAUMIR010000004.1, forward strand.
GGTTGAGTGCCCTTTTGACAGATGAGCCTAACAGATGTGCCTGTTTAACAGATGCCTTAAACCCAGGGGCCTTAACTGGGGTGCATGTTTCACAGATGTGCCTTTTCAACTGATGTGTTAAACCAAGGTACCTTTTCAACTGATGAATTAAACCAGTGTCCTGTTTTAACAGAAGTGTTAAATGGGGTACCTTTTTAACAGACTTGTTTGATCAGGGTACCTTTCTAACAGAAATATTCAACCGGGGTGTCTTTTTAACAGATGTGTTAGACCAGGGTGTCTGTTTAACCAATGTATTAGACTGCGGTCCCTTTTCAACTGATGTGTTAAATCTGGGTCTCTTTTCAAAACTTATATGTTTGCTTCATCCCTTTTCAACTAACATGTTGGTTTTGTACCTTTTTAACTAATATGTTGTGTCTGTGTCTTTGATGCTGTGTGTTTTTAAGTAAGGCTGTGTGTTCATCTGTTGTTTTTTAATCTGTTGTTGTTCCCCGCCTCAATACATAGGGAGAGGCAGTTAAGAAATAGTTTATTTTATTTTATTTGCTCAGCTATGACGGCTGGGTGGTCTGCCTCCTTATCTCTGCTTTGTTTTGGCTAGGTATGCTATCAAGCAGAATTCAAACATTCATATTTAATATTTCCCTACCTTTTACACAAGCAAGTACCTTTTAAACTCTTGACTTCTAAAATGCATGGTCCAAAATGCATCATCATCATCAAATCATAATGGATTTCCTATGACAATCCATCATATTTCATTTTTAATTACATTAATGAAAATGATTTTAAAAAATAGAACAGTCAAATATGTCCCTTCTCATCTGAGAACACCCAAAAATGTAGTACAAATATAGTTATTATAGATTAATTCTTTAGTAGAAAGGAGAAAATCAAGCCAAAGGTTTCAGACAGTTAAGAACTGTAATATACAGTACAACCCCCATATCCACAGGGGATATCATGGAGGACCATCGCCTCTCAAAAATAGTACTCTACGGTGAACTCGCCACGGGTCAGCCTAAGAGGGGCACTCCAAAAAAGCGATACAAGGACTCCCTGAAACAACATCTCAGGCTTGGCCAAATTGATAACCAACAATGGCCCGCCCTGGCCTTACATCGGGAGGCATGGAGACGCACTATCCACAATGCTGCAGCCTTATTTGAAAACTCACGCTAAACAAGTCTTGAAGAGAAACGACAATGCAGAATCACAACCCAGAAGCATCACCCAAGGAGACCTCCTGCTGTGCTTTCTGCAACCGTACTTGTTCATCTCGGATTGGCCTTTTTAGTTATCAGTGCGCTTGCAGAAAGCACAGGATGAGTCCTTCCTGAATCTTCGTTTGCGAAGAAAAGCCAGAGAGAGAGAGATGTTCCTGGACTTACCATGGATACCAGAAAAATGGGATAATAGTGACCCCTGTTAAAACAAAAGACTTCTGGCCCAAGTATGGACTTCTGCATACCATACAGTCACAATGGAGGACCTAGAAGATGCCTTGAGATAACACCTTTTTAGGTATCTTCTAGGTCTTCCAGTGCAACTATGGTCAGCTGCCAGCAGAAGCATACCTTAGAGTTGTGCTGAAGGGCCGAGAAACCTTATTTTTTGGACGTGGGTAAGTGAATCCACATGTACGAACGAGTGTCTTACTGTATTCAGTTTCTATAATTTAATTATTCTAGCTATGCAAGGTAACATGCTATTGCTGTCCAATATTGCTGTTCTCCTCAGGAACTGCATCTATCTAAACCAAGAAGGACTTATTTACTTTGACAGAAATTTATCTTTAAAAAAGAATTTTAAAATACAAGTTTGGCTGAAACAACTGGAAACAGTGATCAGATTGGGTTCAAATTTTACAGACATGTTAGACCCATTTAAAAGGTGTGCCCGTTTAACAGATGGGTTAAACCAGGGTGACTGTTTCACAAATGCATTCAACTGAGGAGACCAAGAAAGATGTCAAGAGCATCCAGTCTCTACAAAACCTCTAGGAGGATTTATGAGTTTAAGCACCCCAAGAGGAGGCAATATCCAGCATTTGAGATAGCTTGAAATGGGGGAGGTAAACAAATTTACAGAGGGGGGGGGATCTATCCAAGACTACTAACCACAATGACTATGTATACTGTCCACATTCAGAGAGAGTATGCTTCTGAATTGTTCTTGTGCCTAGAAACTGGACCTGGTTCTGTCTTCAAGACCTGCTAGTGAGTTTCTGTGAGGCAGGTGGCTGGCCACTACAGAGAACAAGCTAGACAAGATAGAACTTTGGTTGTTGTTTTGACTGGCTGATTGTTTTCCTCCTGTTTTTCTTTTTCTTCTTTTTCTTCTAATTGTATTCATTTGTTGTTGTTCTTCACCCAAGGAAACCTTCTGCTGTGCTTTCTGCAACTGGACTTGTCTATCTCGGATTGGCCTTTTTAGTCATCAGCGCACTTGCAGAAAGTGCGGGATGAGTCCTTCCTGAATCTTCGTTTGCGAAGATAAGCCAGAGAGTCATTGTCAAAAACAAACATTTTTTTAGAATTGGATCTTTGGCCTGATTTACCATAGGTTTTAGTGGGCTATATAAAACCAAGATAACAGAAGCTTCAGCTAGGAAAAACCAGGATGGATTTAGGAAGAATACTAATAAAGCCTAAAAAGATATCAGTATAATTACTCAATGGATTCAAGAAATTCATAAAAGCAAGGATTCCTTCAGAAAATGATGCCTTGCCCAGATGTGAAAAATAAGGGGGGGAGACAATTCTCCCACCCTCTTCCAACAATTTAAATGGACAATACAGCAACTAAAAGAATAATCTGAAATATTTTTAGATGAGAGGTGGACAACTTGTAAACCTCCTGCTGTTTTTGAACTGAAATTCCTATATTCCTCACCTAGGCTACACTAACTATAGGGCCAATGAGAACTGCAGTCCAAAATTTGGTATTGCAGTCCAAACATTTTTATATTTGAGAAGCAAGGAATCAGTCAGAGAGAATGATGGATTGTTAGATGAAAAGTGTATGAAAGGAGGACAGCAAAACTGCAGAAAAACCAGATTCTGAGTCACACTGAGGCTATCTACAACAGGAGATCATGGACTCATTATCATCATGGCATAATATAACACAGAGAAAAAGGATGCATATATCTAGAGCCACCTACCAGATGAATGTACATCTTTGGAAGAAAAACTCAGGATGTGCTTAAATGGTTCAGTAAAATTTTATTAAATTATAAGTTAAGAAAATTATATTTAATCTTAATGCTAAATTCAAGAAGCACTCACTTTACAATTCCACTGGTTGGATTTCAGTATTCTCCCATTTGGACTTAATAACATCTTATAAATTATCCTCAAAAAAAGGAAGGAAAGGCTATCTTTGGTTGACTGTCATTGGAATGGTTATTGTAAACCGAAGCAATCACACAATTCTTTCAAACTCTGATCACATTACCAATAGTTCATCAGAAACATATGTTAGCAGCACAATTTAGCTAGAATTATTGAACAACTTTTCTTTCACTTTCATAACAAATTAGGCAATGCATAGTTGATGCATCTGAAGAAAGTTACAGAATCACAGGCCTTAAGGCAAAGCACTGGGTGTCATAATCTAAACCATTTCTGGCCAAAATTCAAAGGCAAAGTAAGTCAACATATTACTTTGTACACCAAATTATTTTTATTGATTATCATCTTTATTTGATAATCCCCAATGGGAAACTATAGACTGCCATTGAAGCATTAAAAGCTTAAAGCAATCCTGATACAATGAGAATCATAAAATGAGGAGAAAAACAGAAAAACAGAATTAATATTATGTTAACAAACATTCAACAAGAGGTTTGATACTAAAAAAAAGTTGCAAAAAGACCAGTAAATTCAGTCACTGCCTAAAACCTTGTTATATGAAAAAAAATTAAAATAAATACAATTATCAATTAGACTCAAAATAGAATGCATTAAATATTTATTAAAACAGATTAATTAAAACAGATTGTTGTTGCTGTTGAACTATGTAACTGATTATGAGGCTCAGTGTTGAAGTGGCTTATAAAACACTGACAACCTAGATTATTGAGACAAGGTTTAGGCAGATTTACCACACAATGCAATGACTTGCTAATTGGATTGAAACAAACAAACAAAAAATCTAATTATGGCTCCCTGTGTACATACAAATTTCCATCAGAATACCAAGATCCACAACACAAATGATTGTGGTTGAAACTGCTTTTCAAAACCACCACATTTATATCTTGAGACTGTGTGCTCCTACAAAGCAGATTAACATTGTCCTTAATACATGCCCACATAACAAAGTTTTTTTATGTGCACAGAGTAATAATTATGGGCATTCTGAATGATTGCTACAAAATATTTATTTGCTGCCAAAACAAGGGACCTTAAATGCAACTTCCAATATTATGGTATATAAATACAACAAACCAATTACTACAAACCATGGGTAGGAGCCAATAGAATTAAGCATTTTAAGTTTCATGGCTTTCAAGAGAGCAAGTTCCTCTCACTAAAATAAAAGGAGGCAGATGTGATTAATTTTGGTTGAATGACACATTAAAATCTGTTTAGGGAAAGAGACCATTCTAAACTTTTAACAGATTAATAATTCATCATCTGAATTATTATGTTTGTTTCAAACTGAGAATATATATTTTGGTGGCTTGTTTTTCAATGATATCTTCCACTAATGCAGGGATGGGTAAAGTGAAGCCTCTGGGTGTCGGACTGCAACTCCCAGCATTCTTCACCATTAGTTATGTTCTCTGGGAGTATTGGGACTTGCAATCCAACAATACTCAGAAGCCCACAAAACTACCACCCCAGTTTTAATCTTTGCTATCTTTTCCACAGGCATGCCAAAGGAAAAGGAATGACACTTTACATCCAGAAAAATATATTTTTTAAAAGCAACATATAAAATACTACGCCAGTCATTTATTTAAAGTGTAGTGGCAACAACCTGCTAGGTTTTTTTTTAAGAAACTGGTGCAATGTAAAACCCCTGGTAATACCCTAGGTATTGCAAGCTGGAAGTAGGTAGGATACCAGCAAGATTTCTTCCCCCGCCCCCAACATAATGTATTAATTTTATACAAAGGCATCTTCTGAGAATTCAGATAGATGATCATCACTGGTCTTTTTGGAATAAAAAAAAATGTTCTTAAGAAATCTAGAGTTGCCATCTAGTTCCTGTAAGAAGGTATGAATCTTTGTTTGGTTTTTTTGGGGGGGGGGGTATTCCCAAAGCTTAGCTTGAGGTGCACTAACCCAGCTCCTTATGAGTAAGTGACTTAGAGTTACCACACATCAAGGCATGTTTTACAAATACAAGAAGATTGGTCATTCTAGAATTATTGTGGATCTTAATAATAATAATAATAATAATAATATAATTTTATTTCTATCCCACCTCTGTGCAACGCAATCGGGGCAGCTTACAATATAAAAACTCCATAGTCACAGTACCCTAACCCACCCACCCCTTAAAATAATATTAAATTATAAAAGATTAAAAACATACAATAATAGAAATATATAAATTAGGGGGGAAACTATTTTTTAAAAAAAAAAATTAATTGCTCTTGAAAGGTAACATCTTCCCAGTCATGGAGAAAGATTATATGAGATAGTCCAAATCTTGTTTAGAAGTCCTAGGGACCTAGGGCCTTCAATTCCTTACTGTTTCAAGTATAGAAATAGCAACCAACTTCTGCTTCCTCAGTGTTGGTTTTACTTTGATAGGACAAGACCAGAAAAAGCAGCTCCAATTATGCCTGAAAAGGTATGAAGCACAAACTGCAACAGAATATTCTTCAGACACTTTCACTGTTTTGTTGTGATGCACACTATCATCTTCCTGATGCAAGTTACTTTTATGACATGCTTACACCACCAAACTGACTTTTCACCACTATTATGTACCAGTATCTAGCAGTTCTGTCCACAACTGGCACCTGGATGAATATACCACAAGATTTGAAGAATGCATCTCATGCAACCACAATTTTTTTCAGAGCCAATCCTCAGTTTCAGATGCTAGCCCTTCAAAAAGCTAGATATGGGGGATGACCACTTTGAATTCCTATACTGCCAGCATTATATTCTCAGGCACTTGTGGGTCAGGACTAGAAAAATACCGGTAATAGAAGACACAGATTTCTGCCATGCCTTTCTCTTTCCTAGCCAGGTGGGAACATTTCCTAGCCAGGTGGGATTCTGCCTCCATTATGGAAATAAATCATAGAGCCAACTCTTGTCACAATAGGCTATACATTCAGCTCTTATACTCTATTCAAGTGTTTCTCAGATAAATTCAGAAATGACAGAAGATTGATTTAATTCATGAAAATAACAAAATAAGGGGAAAAAAACTGAAAGATTAATATTATGAAGGCCAATAAAATGGTCAGAAAACAGTACATGATATTGAAGGAGTAGGCAGCCACCTACATGCTGATGGACTGCAACTCCCAATAGCCCTAGGCAGTACCTTCAGTTGTGAGAAATGTTGGGAGATGCATCTCGACATCATCTGCAAGGCCTCATGATTTCCACCACTGTGTTACTTAATCATCCTAAGGTCACCAGCAAAATATAAAGATGGCAGTCCTATTGCGTTAATCTACGAGTAACTCAATTAAGATGGCTATGTAACTAGTCACGTGTTAAGACAGGTGTCAATTAAGAAGTATCTGAACCTTTGTAACCAACAACCTCAAAACTGATACATTCAGGGACTACTGTCTTCTACAATAATATGTCATATGACTGTCTTCCATAATGCTCTATGACATTTTTGCAGCATCATTGCAAGACTGTGCTTTTCTATTGGTAGATAGCATCCATCAATTAAAACAAATGTAAGATGGCAAACAGTTCTTCCTCATGCTGCACAGTCATGTATATAATCGATCAGCCAAAAGAAACACAGAATACAAGAATGAACATTGAAAACATTCTTCTCCAAGAAAAATATATCTTCCAGAACCTTTGTCTTTTAGAACAGCTGTACCCAAGTATAAATTTAACAAGAGTCACATCAATCAGTCAAAATTGGGTGATGGTAGTTTTAAGCACCAGATACCTGCCAATCTCTGGGGTCCCTGAATTAGTGTGTTTTGCCATAGGAATTAGAAGGTAAAAGCAAGGGCTTCCTGGCAAACTACAAGGTCTTACTTCCAAACTGTCACTTTTAGCCTTGTCTGCTCTCTGCCAGTACATACAATGCAAAGGAACAAATTAAGGTGACAAGACTATGCACATTTGAGGATGACTTCCTAAACACAGAGGTCTTGCCAAGGATATCTTTGCTCCCACTGCACCACACAGACATGACAAGAGCAAGAAAGATGCACCATTTGAGGCCCAGGATTTCTGGGTGACAAGACTGGGAACAAGGAGTGTTACTTGCCATGACATCCTATCCTCTGGCATATTAGAAAGGAGTCATAGTCATACCCTCCACTTGGAAGTAGCTCGAGATAATAGACCAAGCTGCTGTTACTGATTCTAAGCATTCGTGAGTACGTTAAGAGAATCTACACTCTGCTTTCAACTTGTACATCAAAGGGACAGAATGATGCCCTAAGTTGCTCTACATCAACATCATGTCTGAAATTGTTTGCTTCTTAATACAACCTGAGTGCGCTGAGAAAAAACTGGAGAGCAAGAAATGGTCCCAAGCCAAAAGAAGCAAATGTTTTTACACATGGTGTAATTTAAGCAGATCTGCTTCGGACTGTGCAAGGAAGCAGCTAACTTGGCTGATTAGAGAAAGCAGCAAGAGCAAATTATATCAGGAAAGAACTATTACTCTCAAAGGAAGAAAACAAACATCACCATGTTCAGCCATGACTATTATTTTGAAAGAACAATCCTGATGGTATAATTTTTTTAAAAAACTCTCTACCAAATTTCTTTTTTGCCACCAGCACACACAAAATCCACACAACCTTCAAGATAGTATGGTATTACCCATTTTGCTAGCTTCTCACCATGATCACATGAACAATTTCAAACTTTTCTGGTACACAGAATGGCAGCCAAAGGTTTCCAGGTTTTATTGTCCTTCCTTGCCCCTGTCTTTTCTAACATATCATCCCTGCAAAAAGTGTAAAAACTCATAATCTCAAAATTCTATAGACATCTTTAAACATTTTAACCAATGCTCATAGTCAATGTAAACTTACTGACACTGTCAAAAAGGCACAAGAGCAAAAATCTGGATGTAACATTTGTGTTGGCTCTTTCTTTTTCCCATGGGAACTTCAATAATGAAAACTCACATCTGGAAACAACCTTGGATTCATACAATGTTAAAAATAGACAATGCAAGCTAAAAATATGAACGTTTAGATCTATTTCTCAGGAAAAAAGCTGTTCTTGTTTTCAAGTATGCATTCTTCCTTCTTGCCTTACAATATGTAAATCAAAGTTTAAGTTTCTTCATTCCGAGTGATAAACACGTGGACAATTTTAAGATTAATCTGGAATTTCTCTTTAAAAATTGTAAATTATGCACCACAAAGTCTTGCTCTACAGCTATGCCACAAACTATAACAGATGTGCTATACCTCTGTTTAAATATTTAGTCAGCAAACTAAAGGGCTAAAAAGAAAAGACCATAGTGATTTCATTCTTTGCTTAAACCAGGGTGGTCTACTGGTAACTTTTAGTACCAGCGGTGTTGCTGACGGAACAAAAATGAAACCAGGTGCCATCAAATTCAAATTAAAGATTTTGTGCTCTTTTAAACAATCCTAAACCAAGTTTCCATAAACTCCTTAACTGATACTACTACAAATTTGACTATTTCATAACAAGCAAAGAATTATAAGTTATCCTTAGACCATCAAATTCCAGCTGAAAAAAAAATTAGATTGACTGGCACCTCGTCTTTACAAATAAGGATTTTATATTAAATATACATCATTACCATGAAAACATCTCAGTATTACACTCTTATTCAATACACACTAAATATGTGCTTACGTGTACACACTTTCACAGATTATTCTTATATTTTATATTTTAAAAATGGCATTTTAAGGAACTTTGAGTCTAAATAAGTCTAAAGTTTCAGCAAAGTCAATTCTTATATTGGATTTTGTGAAGGAAACAACAGAATAGACTATAGGGTTATTTTTTCCTTTTGTAATTAAAACTTGGACAATCAACTTAAGCCCCAAATGGTAGATTTATTGGTGCATTTTAAAACATGATTCCAATGCAGATCCTTGCTAACCTACATTCTGTGCACTACTTACCCAAATAAATGAGGAATTCCGATAGAAAATATACTAACCTTTAGTTGATACCTTATACCTCATATAAATGCACAAAGAACTACTGAAGAGTCGACCTCAGTGTAGATCTCCTTTGTTTTCAAATATACTAATCAAAGAAGTGATTGCTATGTATCTGCTAACAATCATATTCTATGTTGTTCAACTGAGCTCATATAGAAAGAGCACCTGGACAATTTGGAATTAATGAACAGTAATTGTGAGCTCAGAGATAAAAGGGCACTGTGTATCTCTGTGTGTGAGCATGAGAGAGAGAGAATATGAATGAATGAATGAATGAATGAATGAATTCAAGCTTAGGGTCTAGTCCCATATCCTTCCCAGGAGAAAATAAGCAGTAAGATAGACTAAGGGCTGATTCACACACTTATATATTTATACACATATCATTATTTATATATTTATATTTATATTTATATTTATATTTATTTATACCCCGCTCTTCAGCCACAAGGCTATCAGAGCAGCTTACAAATTGTTTTTTAAGCAATAGCAATTTACACATCTACACTGCATTAAGCAGTTTCCAATGGGTGTTAGCTAATTTAGTCATTATATAATGACTAAATGAGTCCCACTGAAAAATATTGTGCTTCAAAAAGGGGTGCTGAGGGCAATATGAAATCTGTGTTTGTTATGTGTTTTGCAAAGGTTTGAGTCACACTAGGAGAACGAACATTACGAGTGCAAGCAGATACAGTCCTTGTTAACAGCAATGCAAAAAATCCATAGGCTTTCTTTTTTAAGAATATAAGGACTTGTTGAATCAGTCCACAGAACTATCTACTCCAACATTCTGGTCACATAGTGACTAATCCATTGCCTATGGAAATCAGAACATGAGTCAAACTGAACCCTCAGCCTCATGCTCCCCAACAATTGATAATAATAGAGGCATACTTCCTCCATTACTGGAGATGATATGTAGCCGTCTTGACTAGTAATTATTGATAGCCACATCCCCCACTTATTTATTCAGTCCTCTTTTAAAGCCATACAAGTTGCCAGCCATAACTATATCTTGTGGCAGCAAATACCAAAGTTTATGCACTGTTTGAAACACCACTTTCTTTTTTCTCTGGTCAGTCCAATCCCAACCTAGCCTTGTTTTCTGCAACATCAGCCATCCCTAAGATTTCAGTATACTTGTCCCATCATATTCACTGGGGTTTGGTTCCAGGACCCCCCATGGATACCAAAATCTGTGAATACTCAAGTCCCATTATAAGCAATGGCATAGCAAAATGGTGTCCATTATATAAGATGGCAAAATCAAGGTTTGCTTTTGGGATTATTATTTTTAAAGAATATTTTCAAGCCGTGAATACTTAAATCTGTGGATATCGAATCTGTGAATACGGAGGGACAACTGTATTTGCAATTTAGCCTGAAGGTGAAAGTAGGCACGCGTCTATTACAACCTTGTCACTGCACACAGGAACAGAAAAACGATACCTAAGAAATGACTGAATGGATGATCAGATTGTTGCAAAGATCCTAGTGTGGCCAGGTTCGGTCTACTGCAGATCAATTTGTTGCAGAATAGTTTTGCTTCACCCCCTGGCCTATATGGAGATTTCACTCTATCACATCACAAGCAATTACACTTTGTGGTAATTTTAAATTCTTCCAGCTAATTCACAGTTCTATTTATAACTTTTCTTTTGGGAAAAGCAAGCTAGCACATTACCACACATGAGCAAGACTTCTAGAGTAATTTAATAATCATAACTGTTCCATCAAATATATCTTCAACAAAGCTTAAAAGTTGTAGATCATAATTCAATGTACAAGAGGACCAAAGGAGACTTCTATTAACATCACTGGAGGTTGAATAAGCTCCTAACTATTGCTATTGTGCCTTTGAAATCAATATTCCCAGCTCAAACATTTTCCTATTTAAACATCCTGAAAATAAATGAACAGAACTATGGAACTGCTCTTTTTTTTCAGATTAGCACTTGTAACTATTTGAATTATATAAGAAAAATATACAGCCATCACATGAAACAAACCATCATCGTACTTCCTTTACAGTTATTTTAGTTAAGGTTTCAAGTTAGCTCACTGGCGTGTAATTATGAAATTATTGTTCTGATCTTCTGCTTACTTTGAAAGTGATTAATCAAAGTCAGAGAAAGCCAACCATCAAGTCAAGTATGTTTCAAATTTCCTATTCAAGGATAAAGCTAAAAAGATGAGCTAATTTCACTTTAATTAAATCCTCATTTAGAAGTCTGAAATAAATGTTTTCTATTTAAGTTTCAATTAGACTTGAGTAGCAGCCCAAATTCCATATATTCTTTCCTTCTGCTACTTCATTACACACTTTGAATTAGGTTTTCCTACTTATGCACCCAGTTACATAAGATATTTAAAATAATTTTGTTTGATTTAGTAACAATACAAAAACACATTTTAAAATGTTGCAATAAGCCTCTCTTCCTAATCAGCCTGCTACATGTAAAAGCCTCACCCAGAAGAGAGATTCCCACCCAAATGTCTGGTGTTCTGTTCATTAGGTAAGGGTGCCCTTTCTCACCTAGAACAAGAAAAGAGGGAGGAAGAAATGGAGCCCCAACCAAACTGGAGATAAAGAAAAACGAATGCTGTAGCAGTGTGTGTTTTGCTTAGAACTATCTTCTACCTGTGCTTTGCCCAATAAGATCCTCAAATAGGACCATCTATAGTCACAAACAAAAACTAAACTTTCCTTTTTCACCAACCTAATTGGCCCACAGTGCCATAATAAATGAGTCTCCTTATTTAGTCTACAAATAGAAGAAAGAATAAAGAATCCCATTTGACTAAAGGTTGACATTTGGAGTGGCCGTCAGAAGCAGGGAGCTTCGCCTGGCAAATGGAACACAGTTTGAAGGCAGCCTGCTTCGAAGTCATGAGTACAGTGGCAAGGGAAATAGACAAGAGAAGAGTCAACAGAGTCCGAAGCCAAATCCGATGGACAGGAACAAGAGAAAAGCCGAAAAACCAATCCAAAATCAAAAAACCAAAAATCACAACAAAGAGAAAGCCAACAATGAAGTCAAGAAGCAGTCTGAGTCAATCTGTGAGGCAAAACTGAAAGCGAAAGAAGCTCTAGCAAAACAAAGGGTTTCTATGTGCTGCTCGCACAGCGGGACAAAAAGGAACTGAGGGAAATTAGGTGGGAGTGCCTTAAAAGGGACCGTTAGGGTGGGCGGAGTTACCGCCAAAAATGTTCTGCCTAGTGATTCTAGAAGGTTTGGAGTGCTCTGCGCAGGCACAGGAATTACCCACTGTGTGGATTCACAGAGACCACGAAGAAGATCTAAACTTTCCTTTTTCACCAACCTAATTGGCCCACAGTGCCATAATAAATGAGTCTCCTTATTCATTCTCCAACTGGAAGAAAGGATAAAGAATCCTATCTGCTTAAAGGTTCAAACTTTCTCTACTGTGTTAAATTGGAGTGAAGTTCCATGCTGCAATGACACCTGTGAACATTTTTTAAATCCTTTTGTCTGATATCTGGAGGGAAAGACCATGGGTGAAGACACAGAATCACAGAATCCTAGAGTTGGCAGAGGCCACAAGGGCCATCCAGTCCAAGTGCCTGCCATGCAGGAATACACAATCAAATTACTCCCAACAAATGGCCATCCAGCCTCTGTTTAAAAACCTTCAAAGAAGAGTTCACCACACTCCAAGGCAGTGCATTCCACTGCCGAACAGATCTTACTGTTAGGAAGTTCTTCCTAATGTTTAGGTGGGATGTCTTTTCCTGTAGTTTGAACCCATGGCTCCATGTCCTAGTCTCTGGAGCAGCAGAAAACAAGCTTGCTCCCTCTTCAATATGACATACTCCCAAGTTATTCAAATAGATACCAAATGCAAGTCATGCAAATCTATACGGAAAGGTACAGGGTTGGTTAGTCTAAACTAGGTTGGTTTAAACCTTGGTGACTTTTTTTTAAAAAAAGCCACTCCTTTTTTTAAAAAAAATTGATTATTCTTTTCTTTCTTTCTTTCTTTCTTTCTTTCTTTCTTTTTAAGTCTGGCTGTTATTACTACAGTATTTTCCAACCCTCTTACTGAAACGACAATGACTGTTTGAATTTAAACATTTTTACATTAACAGTTTAATTGGCAGTTATTCATTGTTAGACCAGTATCCAGTGTCAATCGCTTCTTTTTAAACACTTTATTTTATAGTGCAAGAAATGCCATTCAGAAACAAATCCTTCAATTAACCTAAGTTAACCAAAAAACCTTGATTTTAAAGAGCATTTTTTTTCCAGAACAATTACCAGTACCAGTATTATTTAAGCTAGTGGCCATAACATCTGAACTGCATTTTGCTACTTAATTTTCTGATTTAATCCTATATGGGTTTTAATGAAAAAATAAAATAAAAACTGCTTTAAACAAAAAAGAAAAAGTTTAAATTGAAAAATGAGGGTTTGGGGTTGTTGTTTTTTAAACCTTTTTTCCTCAACCCTGGAAAGTCATGTTGGAACATTAATAGGTATCCGCAGCTATTCCCATATTAGAATGCAAACATACGTGCATAACAAAGCAAAGCACTGTGAAATAAATATAATTAACAGTGAGAACATGAAACAGCAATGTCTTATACTGTCTGCACATTAAAAAAATATGGAGAGGTGTTCATTTTCATACAATTATCTCAAAATCCTATCCAGAATGGATTTCATTAATACTCTGAAAACATATCCCATAAATTAAAGCTTCCTGCATTCCATGCTACTCTTCAAAACTATTTGTTGTTCTTGTGTTCCTTCAAGTCATTTCCAACTTATAGCAACTGTAAAGCAGTTCTCTCGGCAAGATTTGGTCAGAGGGGATTTCCCATTGCCTTCCTCTGAGGCTGAGGGAATGTGACTTGCCCAAGGTCAATCCAATGGGTTTCCATGGCCAAGCGGGGAGTCAAACCCTGGTCCTAGTCCTAGTCCAATACTTAAATCACTACACCACACTGGCTCTCTCTTCAAAACTATTGTTGTTAACTGTCATCAAGTTTATTTCGACTAATGGCTTCAACTAATGGCAACACTATGATTGACCTCCAAGACACCCTATCATCAACAGCCCTGCTAAGGTCTTGCAGACTCAGGGGCATGGCTTCCTTGATTGAGTCTGTCCATTTGTATTGTGGTCTTCCTCTTTTCCTACTGCTTTCTACCTTACCTTATTCACTATTGTCTTTTCCAGTGAGTCATGCCTTCTCATGAGATGTCCAAAGTATAACAGTCTCAGCTTAGTCATCTTGGCTTCTAGGGAGAGTTCAAGCTTGATTTCCTCTAAGACCTATTGATTTGTCTTTTTAGAAGTCCATGGGATCCACAGAATTCTTCTCTAGCACCACATATCAAATAAGTAGATTTTCTTCCTATCAGCTGTCTTCATTTGTCCAACTTTCATAACCACATAAAGAAATTGGGAATATAATAGCAAGGACAATCCTAACTTTAGCATTCAATTATATATCTTGACATGTCAGGATCTTCTCTAGTTCCTTCAAGCCTGCGCTTCCTAGTTTTCTTCTGATTTCTTGACTGCAGTCTCCATTCAGATTAATGACTGGGGCAAGATATGGAAAATCTTGAACTATTTTAATGTCTTCATTGTGTACTTAAAAGTTATGTAAATCCATGGTCATTATTATTATTTTCTTAATATTCAGATGTAAACTTGGATTTGCATTTTCTTCCTTGACTTTCTTCTGTAATTGTTCCAAGTCTTTACTATTTTCTGCTACTAGTATGGTGTCACCTTAAATTGTTGATGTTCCTCTAATTTTCACACCGCCTTCTCCTGAGTCTAATGCAGCTTTATGTATGATATGTTCAGCATACAAGTTAAACAGATAGGATGATAAAATGCAGCCTCGCTTGACTCTTGCCAATTGGAAACCATTCCGTTTCTCCATATTCTGTCCTCTTGTCCTAGATATAAGATAAGCATCAGGACTATCAAATGTTGTGGCACACACCACTTCTTTAAGAGTGATTCAAAGTTTTTCATGATTATACAATCACAGGCTTTGCTATACTCTACTGTATAAAGTACAGGTTGATTTTCTTCTGAAATTCTTTCATGTGCTCCATTATCCAACATATGTTTGCAATATGATCCTTAGTGCCTTTTCCTTTCCTGAACCCAGCTTGGACATCTGTCATTTCTCGCTCCATATATGGTAAAAGTCCTTGTTGTAGAATTTTGAGCATCACTTTGCTTGCATGGGAAAATAATGCAATGGTTCTGTGGTTACTGCAATCCCTGGTGTCCCCTTTCTTGGGGAATGGAATGTATATTAAGCATTTCCAATCTGTGGGCCATTGTTTTGTTTTCCATATTTGTTGAAGGATTTTAGTTAGAACTAGAGTAGATTCTGTCTCTGTAGCTTGAAGCAGCTCTATTGATATGCCAGCTGTTCCTGGTGATTTATTTCTCCCAAGTGCCCTGAGTGCAGCTTCCACTTAACTTTCTAAAATTGGAGATTCATCTTCAAATGGTTCTTCCTTAAATGAATCAGTCATCCTCCCATCTCTTTTATATAGTTACTCCATGTATTATTTCTAGCATCCTTTTATTTCTACTTGGGTCATGTAATATGTTCCCCTCCTGGTCACATTGCATCTCCACTCTTCATTTACATTTCCCTTTGATTTATTGGGTCTTGTGAAAGAGGTGTCTTGCTCTTCCTTTTTTGTTGTAATCTTATATTGCTCTACACTGATTATTATAGTAGTTCACCTTGTACAAGTTGCTGAACAACTCCATTTAGGGTTCTGACCCTATTTCTGTTGCCTTTTACTTTCACTTCTAGTCTGTCCTTAACTGCTTGAAGAGTTTCATCCATCATCCATTGAGGCTTCTCTTTCATTTTGGCAGCAGATAATGTCTTTTTGCATTCCCCTGGCTTCAGTCCAGAGTTCTTCTGGCTCCCAGTCAATTAGGCTTAATAGTGCAAATCCATTTTTTTTTACATTATAAATTCTACAGGAATGTTCTTCAGGTTGTATTTTGGCACAACAATTAGCATTCTTCTTTAGCTTTACTCTAATTTTTTATATCAGCAGTTCATGGTCTGTGCCACAATCTGCTCCTGGTCTTGTTTTTGCAAAGAGAATGGAGCTTCTCCATCTTCTGCTTCCAATTATGTAGTCTATTTGGTTTCAATACTGGCCATTAGGCCATGTATACACTCACCTCTTTGGTTGCCTGAAAAATGTGTCTGTTAATCACAAACTGTTGGCCTTGTGAAATTCAGTCAATTGGTCCCTGCTTCATTTCTTGTTGCTTGGCCAAATTTTCCTACAATCTTTGAGTCTGCTCCATTTCCTACTTTTGCATTCCAATCACCTATGATTAACAACAAGTCCTGTTTTGGTGTATGATTCAATTTCCTCCTGGAGTCCAAAACAGAATCTTTCGATTTCTTCTTCTTCTCCCTCTTTAATTAGTGCATATACTTGGATTATGGTTATATTAATAGATTTTCCCTGAACTCTTATTGATGTTATTTGGTAAAACTTTGCATTATAGCCTTTGACAGCTTTTGCTACATCTCTCCTCACTACTAAAGCCTGTCCATTTATTCTTAGATCTTCATTTCCTGAATAAAACACTATGTAATTATCTGATTCAAAATGTCCCATTCCTGTCCACTTTAGCTGTTTCACCTCAAGTACTGGGGTGTTTATATGTTCCATTTCTTGTTTTATTGTGTCTAGCTTCCTCTGGTTCATGCTTCTCACATTCCATGTTCCTATAATATGTATTGTGCAGCTTCGGACTTTCCTTTCATCTCAGAGCACAAGAGCACATCAACAGCTGAACATCCTTTCGGCTTGAGTCCAGTTGCATCATTAGCCACAGTGCTACTCGTAGTTGCCCTCTGCTGTACCCCAATACCTTTTTGAGTGCCTTCCAACCCAGGGGTCTTATCTTCTGGTATCTACTGTTTCATTTTGGACTGTCTAATCATAGGGCTTTCGTGGTAAAAGACATTCAAAAGGGCTTACCATGCCTCCTTCTATGCAGTACTAACAAGTATTAGCTATGGTGCCATGGTCATTCTTTGACAGATCCTCGGCCAGTTTCACCCCCTGCTATGGCTGCTGCCCAGTAGCTGTTTGGTACATTTAGTCTGGCTCCTCAGCAAAAGCCTGTCTGACATGGGCAACCCTATCAGAAGCACTGTTACCATCAGCATAGCCTCCTGCCTCACAGGAGCACTCAATCTGACTATCACAGAAAGGTACTATACAAGGATTTTAAAATACTGCCAGTTTAAGACCAGTGCTAAAGCCCTCTTGTGTTGATACATATTCCATGAAGTCAGAAACTGAATGCTAAAGCCTTAAAGAGATGTGCCACATGCCTTAAAAGATGTGTAAGCAAGTCTAGTATGTGATACAGCAAAATGGTGTGCTGCATCACATACTATGCTTGTTTACATTTGCCCTCCATGCACTCACACTTTGTCTTCTTCTTTCTGGCCCAAATCTGGACAGAGACACTTGAGACCAGACAAAATGCCCCACTTTGCTCCGATCCTGTATTGCCTTATGAAGGATCATAACCTAGTTCAATCTCCTGCCAGTCAAGAATACACAGCTAGAACACCACTGAGAGATGGCCATCCAACCTCTGTTTAAAGATCACCAAAGAAAAAGAGCCCATCACCAAGTAAGGCAGTCTATTCCACTGGCAAACAGTTCTTACCATCAGGAATTCTTCCTAATATTTAGGTGGAATCCATTAGTTCATGTTTAGTCTCAAAATCAGCAGAAAACAAGCTTTTTCCATCTTTTAGACGACATCCCTTTAGATACTTAAAGATGACTATCATGTTAGCTTTCAATCTTCTGTTTCCAACCTAAACATACACAATTCTGTCATTCCTCATAGGGCTTAGTTTCCCAAACTTTTACCATGTTGGTTATTCTTCTCTGAACATGTTCCAGCTTGTCAACATCCATACTGAAGTGTTGTACACAGAACTGGATTCTAGGTCAGATTTGACCAAAACAGAATGGAGTGGGATTATTACTTCCTTCAATCTAGACGCTACACTCCTGGTGATAAAATCTTGAACTGTCTTGGCCTTTTTGGCAGCATCACACCCTTGACTCACATTTAGTGTGTTGCCTATTAAGACTCCCTAGACCCTTTTCACATGTACTACTTTCAAATCAGGAGTCACACATTCTATATTTGTGCATTTCATTTTTCCTGCCCAGATGTAGCACCTTACATTTATTGCTGTTAAAATTTGTTCTGTTACGTTTGGCCCAGTTCCCAAGTCTGTTTGGGCCATTCTGAATCCTGAGTCTATCCTCTGAGGTATTAGCTACCCCTCTAATTTGGTGTCATCTGCAAACTTGATAAGCATGCCCCCTATTCCATCATTCAAGTAATTTATAAGGATAATTAAAAACACTGGGCCCAAACAGAACCTTAGGCATCCCACTAGTCACTTCTCTTCAGGGTGAAAAGAAGCCATTGCTGAGCATTCCTTGGATTTGATCCCTCAAATTTGTAAAACCAACCAACAGTAGCACTGTCTAGTCCACATTTTACCAGCTTCTCTGCAAGAATATCATGGGAGACTTTATGAAAAGTCTCCCTGAAATCAAGATATACTACACCCACAGTACTCCCCTGATCTACCAAACATCAAAAAAGAGATAAGATTAGTTTGGCATGAGTTGTCTTTGAAATATCTATGCTGGCTCTCAGTACACAGCATTCCTTTTTAAGTGCACACAGACTGACTGCTTAATTGTCTATTCTAGAATGTTTCTTGGTATTGACATCAAGCTGACCACTCAGTAATTGCTTGTCTTCCCCTCCCCCACCTCATTTTTGAAGATGTGGACAACATTTGCCCCCTACTATTCTGCTGGATCTTCATCTATTCTCCAAAAATTCCAAAGATGATCAACAGTACCTCTTTAAGATTACATCTGTAAATTCCCTTGGTAATCTTGGATGCAGTTCATCCAGCTCTGGAAAACTGAATTCATTTAGAGTAGCTAAGATATTTCTGTACGACCACTACCTATTCTGGACTGCAGTTCCCTTAGCTCCATCATTTGTTCTATTTGCATCAGACTGAGCACTATTTTTCTTTTGGAAGAAGACCAAGGCAATATAGATGTTATGTAGTTTCATCTTCTTTCTATCTCTTTGTCATGCACTTGCATTCCCAGACGCAGGGACCAACAGTTTCAGAGTGATCAGAAAAATTTATTGGCACAGAAATTCAAGAAGCATATCATACAAGGTTGTTGCTGAGAATTGAAACGTTAGGGCTACATGCTATAATAAAAGCATATTACAACCTGTCATATCTGGTGGGCTCTAACACCATTGGCAAACCATCATCCTCTGACATAACATTCCCTTATACTATCCCACCTCCTTTTCCAGGCAGAAGAATGCAGCTGCATTCTTATCTATAACTATTACCACCTCCTTCATTTGGCAAATAACACTCATTAGCAAGTATGAAAAAGCAAAACTCAATGAGTATCAGGGTTATAGGAAAATAACTGAAAACGGCAGGATTAGGTATCATCAGGGACCGATCCTGACACTCTTATTGATTTCTCACGATCTTCTCCACACAGTGGTGCTACTGTTTTCTTGTTGCTCTTGCCTCAAACATAGCCAAAAAAAAAAGAACCCACCCTACTCTTTTTCTTATTTTTAACCTTTCTAGCAAGTCTAAGCTCATTTTGACCTTTAGGTTTTCTGACTTCTCCCTACATGTACTGGCTGTTTGTATTCTTTTTTTTGTGATTTCTCCCCTTCTTCCGTTTCTTTTACAAATCCTTCCTAAGTTTCAGCTTATCTGAAAGTTCTTTATACATCCATCCTGGTTCCATTAGACATTTCTCTTTTTTTTTTTTTTCACTTAATGTTTTGCAACTTCACCCTCAATATCTCACCTCTAAGAAACTCATATGCATCACAAACCCCCTTCCTTTTGAACATTTCTAGCTGTGAGATCTCAACCAGTGTGACACAGAAGCTTTTCGAATCCCACCGCTACCACCAAATGTGTGAAGCACAGGCGCACCAGTCAAATTTATGTTACTGTTCAGCCTAGCCGCCTTGTCACTTACGCTGTCACCAAATAAATATTGGTGGAGACCACAGTTCCACAGTTACCACCTTTATGTCAAACTTCCCCCTTATCCCTTCCTTGGGCTGGGTTTAACTTAATCTGGATAATACTTGTATCAGTGTGTTTACTTATAGGGTTAGCGTGCCAAATAAATACCAGTAAGGGAAGTAATTCATGAGGAGTCTGGATTTGATAAACAAAATATAAAGATTGATTTATAAAGGTTGAACAAAATAACAGAAATGCTTTGAACTTTGTCTTCGACTTGGTTAACTTTAAACTGGTTGCTTGTCCCACTCTGTGGTGACCATATAATTTCAGAATCTGCCAGACGCAATAACAACTTGTGAGGTTCTTTCTCTCTCCTCTCTCTGTATATTCCAATCAGCCTCTATTCCTCTTAATACTTATTCTCACTGCACATACACTCCCTCAGCTCCACTCACAGCCACACACACATTCCAGCCCCTCTCTTCATCACATCACATATCCAACTCTCCCTTTCGATTGTCATCCTCATTCTCTCCACTTTCATACACCTCCTTCACTCTAGGAGACCCCTCCCATACCAGTTTCCTGCCACAGGATTGGCTCCTTCTTGGTCTCTTCCCATTTGCTCATCAACATTCCATCAGACACTCATCACATGTTCTCCACACTTAGTACTTGACTTAATTATGCAACAAAGACAATGACAACAAAACATGACCTCCATAGCCTGGTTCTAGTTATAATCAAATGGGAAAACACAGGCATACCCTGCATGAAAATTTACATGCTCGAGCCTCATTCAAATGGTGGCTCCTGTACAAAATATCAACACAGACTACTAGTGCTCAGGTATACATTCAACAAGTACAAATACAGAAAGAAAGGTGAAATTGAATGAAAATGTTATGAGGATACAGACAAAGAGAATGAACCTGTGAAGGCATGATAATACTAGATCATGTAAAAAAAGACGGAATAAAGAAATGAAAAATAGGAGAATGAAGAGGCAGAAAACCATAACTAAGAATAATCAGTTATAAAACACTGAGTTTAATGTTGTTACAATGGCTTCTGGCAAGGGCCCCATAATCTGGCCAACTATATGAGACTACCAGCAAGGAAGGGCTTCATCAAGGCTATAGAGCTACAGACTTATATTCTGTAAATTATAGGCCTTTCCACTGATCATGTTTCACTCTGTTCTCATTCTGACAGATTTCAAGAAAGCAGTGAAGTCTGGCTGATGGTTAACTTTAATACACATATACCTTGATTTCAGTAAGGCCTTTGACAAGGTTCCCCATGACATTCTTGCAAAGAAGCTTGTAAAATGTGGGCTAGACAAGTTAACTGTTCAATGGATTTGTAATTGGTTGACCGGCCAAACCCAAAGGGTGCTCAACAGTGGCTCCTCTTCGTCTTGGAAAGATGTGACCAGTGGGGTGCCACAGGGTTCTGTCCTGGGCCCAGTGCTATTCAACATCTTATCAATGACTTGGATGAGGGAATTAGGGGCATACTTACCAAATTTGCAGTTGACAACAAATTAGGAGGAGTAGCTAGTACCCTAGAGGACAGGATCAAAATTCAAAATGACCTAGATAGACTGGAGAGCTGGGCCAAAGCTAACAAAATGAAATTCAATATGGAGAAATGTAAGGTTCTGCACTTAGGGCGAAAAAATGAAATGCATAGAGATAGGATGGGGGAGACCTGGCTGAACGAGATTATGTGCGAAAGGGATCTAGGAGTCCTAGTAGACCACAAGTTGAACATGAGCCAACAGTGTGATGCAGCAGCTAAAAAGGCCAATGCAATTTTGGGCTGCATCAATAGAAGTATAGTGTCTAGATCAAGGGAAGTAATAGTGCCGCTCTATTCTGCCTTGGTCAGACCTCACCTAGAATACTGTGTCCAGTTCTGGTCACCACAATTCAAAAAGGATATTGACAAATTCGAGCGTGTCCAGAGAAGGGCGACTAAAATGGTGAAAGGTCTGGAAACCATGCCTTATAAGGAGAGACTTAGGGAGCTGGGTATGTTTAGCCTGGAAAAAAGACGGTTAAGAGGCGATATGATAGCCCTGTTTAAGTATTTGAAGGGGTGTCATGTTGAGGATGGAGCAGGCTTGTTTTCTGCTGCTCCAGAGACGGAACTCAGAGCAATGGATGCAAGCTCCAGGAACAGAGATTCCACCTCAACATTAGGAGGAACATTTTGACAGTAAGAGCTGTTCGGCAGTGGAACACACTCCCTCAGAGCGTGGTGGGGTCTCCTTCCTTGGAGGTCTTTAAACAGAGGCTGGATGGCCATCTGTCAGGGATGCTTTGATCGTGATTTCCTGCATGGCAGGGGGTTGGACTGGATGGCCCTCGTGGTCTCTTCCAACTCTGCAATTCTATGATTCTATGATCACATTTCCTAACTAAGATATGATGAGCTGGGATCAATAGATAAGTAGCCATCAACTTGAGTAGTGTTGTCCTATAAGTGCAAAATATAATTTAACTGCCATTATTTGAAATCAAGAAAACTATGCTTGCAACTATTCACAAGCAAAATACAGTTTAAATAAGAAGGTATTAAACGTTTTGTCTTTTTCAGACCATTGTATTTCTGGGACATAATATTTAACAGTATAGTCACTATTTAGGTACGCAAGCCTCTCTCCCGCGACAAGGGAGCGTCAATGGAGACTTAATATTGACATTGCTGCTCTTAATGAAGTTCATCTCCATGAGGAAGGCAGCCTTAAAGAACACGGCGCCGGCTACACCCTTACTGGTCTGGCAAACCCAAAACTGAAAAACATCTTTCAGGAGTAGGCTTTATGATTAAAAACTCCATTGCCTCCAAACTCAAAACCTTGCCAACAGGACGCTCTGATCGCATTATTTCCTTACGCCTCCCACATGTTGTTCTCTTTAGTATATATGCCCCAACTATGCAAGACAACCCTGTAGAGAAAGACAAATTCTACACAGACCTACGACACCTCATACAAAAAGTCCCTGTAGAAGACAAAATTATTATCCTTGGTGACTTCAGTGCCAGAGTAGGAAAGAATTCCGAAGCCTGGAAAGGTGTCTTAGGCAAGCATGGTGTTGGAAATTGCAATTATAACGGACGCCTCTTCCTAGAGTTCTGTGCAGAACAA
The DNA here is from genome assembly GCA_030847615.1 of Gambelia wislizenii. Taxonomy (NCBI): domain Eukaryota; kingdom Metazoa; phylum Chordata; class Lepidosauria; order Squamata; family Crotaphytidae; genus Gambelia; species Gambelia wislizenii. Next base: position 298,110,949 of record JAUMIR010000004.1, read on the forward strand.
CAGCTGACTATTACAAACACTATCTTTCAGCAGAAAGATAGCTTGAAGACAACCTGAATGCATCCCCGATCCAAACATTGGCACCTCACTGACTATGTTCTAGTCTGCCAGAGAAACATTTGTGATGTCCGTCATACTCGAGTGTTGCCGAGTGCAGAATGCCAGACAGATCATTGCCTCATAAGATGTAAACTAAATCTTCATATTAAGTTCAAACCTAAGAGGGGTGGGATCTTAAAGAAGAGACTCCAAGTCAACAATCTTCAACAAGCTACCATGAGAGACAACTTCCAGGCAAAACTGCAAACAAAACTTGAAGACCATCCTACAGATCCTTCTCCTACAGTGCTCTGGCAACATATCAAAAACAGTATCCTCCAGCCTGCGGAAGAATCCCTCAGGTTCTCCCACAAGAAAAATCAAGACTGGTTTGATGAAAACAACCAAGAGATCCAGGAGCTGTTGGCAAAGAAGAGAACTGCTCACCAGGCATACCTCACCCAGCCAACAAGCCATGTAAGAAAAGCAGCTTTCCGTCTCACATGTAGTAAATGTCAACAAAAACTCAGAGACATGCAGAACAATTGGTAGATCAATATAGCAGAAAAGACACAACACTGTGCAGATCTGGGTGATCTTAGAAGATTTTATGAACCTCTTAAGGCAGTGTTTGGACCTACTTATCAGGTCCAAAGATCCTTATACAGTACAGATGGTCAAGCATGAATTACTGATAAAGCCTCCATCCTGAATCGATGGGCTGAATACTTTCAAAGTCTCTTTAGTGCCAACCGAGTAGTCCAAGGCTCAGCTATCCAACATATGATACAAAAACTGATGAAAAATGAATTGGACATAGCTCCCATTTTCTTCATTCATCTTCATTTGCGAAGAATAGCCAGAGAGAGAGAGAGAGAGAGTCATTATTTACAAAAATATTGCTTTGGTAGTGAATTATTCAAGGTTTGATAAGTTCTCACAACTTATTCAGCTATACATCCACTCACAGTTGCATGTTAATATATAATTCACTTTTCTTTATGGTATAACCTATTAAAATCTAAGCCAAAAAAGTAGTAAAACAAGATACAAATCAACACTGGTACAAACTGGGTTTTTTTTCCCTCAAACAACTTCCGTACTGCTCATTTTATACTCTGGTTCATGGAAAGAAAACCCCTGTAGCATTTCTACTGCCATGAATACTGTGGCTTTTCACAGTAAATTAAGAGGCCAGAAACGCTTTTTGAAAAGTCCATTTATACACAAAAGAAAGTCTCCCACTAAGCACCCCCTGCTTCGATTCCAACTTTGTTTGTCTGCATTTTGAACTATTTAGATACAAATTGTTTTGAGAGCCTTTCTTGGTTGAAAAATAGGACATAATTTTAAATAAAATAACATAAAAACAAACAATACTCAAGGGTAAATGATTCTGAGCAGTTAGTGTAGAAAAATCAGTGCAGATCAACAATATTAAAGAGGGTTTGTACAGTCTTAAATTGCAGGTGCAGTTGTCTTTAGAAAAAGGTAAGACTATAGTAGTCTCTCTTATCTTTCTTGTAAGTAATCATGTTCTACATTATCCAAAATTATCTTGTAAATGTTGGAAACTATACAGTTGCCAAGTGGTGTCCCAGCTGCCAACAAAAAGGCAGGGGGAGTACTACATTCAACAGCTAATAATGCTAAAACCAAAGTTTTCTTCACTTTTCAGTTTATATGAACACCAATTTCCTGCAGCACACCCAAATCTAGACTAAGGCTATATGACAATGTAAACAGCATCAAAAACTCTTTGCAGAAAGGCAGCTGCTTATAAGCTACATTACAAAGAAACTGGTGATCACAAGCAGATTAGTCCATGGTGGCAGTGACACAAGCTAAGCAGGAGGTATGGATAATCTGGGTAAGTGCCATGGAAAAATAAATATCATGATTGGACGTAAGGCAAATGGAAACATTTCAAATTGGCTTCCTACGGTATTTTGTGGAACATATGATGTCCACATGTCCATTACCAAAAACTTCAGCACAGAACACAATAAAGACAAATGCTGGAAAAGTTTTCAAGATTTTGCATTACTAGCCTCTCCCAAGACAAAATAGCATACTTGGGAGGGGGGGGCAAATTTGCAATGCTAGTTTGTGTATACAAAAGGCTGGCAATGCTTTCTTGGAGTGCCACCAGGGGTGAAGCCTTCTTGGAAAGCTTACACGGGTGTAATCTAAAGGATAAAGGAGGGGAAAGCAAAGTTATCCCAGTCTTAGGTTCCAGCTGGACTTCAGAGACCTTTACTGTATTCTTTGCTCTCCTAAAGACTTGATGGTTGACATTAAAGAAAGCACAGATTCCCTTTCTTACTTCTCAGCATATAACATGGCTTCGAAAGTTGAAGTGTGTATGTATGTGCGCTTGCACATGTACACACATGCACAGCAAGAAACTGCTATCTTGTGACTACTTTTGGAACCACCAAGAATTAAAGAGTTTTGAAACTGCATTTTATATTTTTATTGACATTTTGTCTTAACATTTGTAACCCACCCACTCCCGACCATGAAAAATATACCCAGGAAACAAAGGCATTAACTATAAGGCACAAGAAGAAAATTGAAGGCTAAACCAAATGCAACCACAGCTGTTCTGGATGTTTGAACACTCAAAAGACCCCCCCCAAAAAAAAAACACATAGGAAGTATGGGAAATAATCCGATTTTAACTGCAAAATGGACCTCCTACCCACTCCATGCTTTCCCCACAGTTCCATTCTTCCTCTCAGCCAAGCACCAAGACAAGCAATGTTGGCTGAAGAGAAAAATGCTTGGGAAGAAAGATTACACATGGACAGGACATCAACTCTCCTCATCCATGCAACTACAGTTGTCCTTCTGTATCCACGGATTTGGTATCCACAGATTTAAGTATTCACAGCTTGAAAATATTCTTTAAAAAAAAATAATCCAAAAAGCAAACCTTGATTTTGCCATCTTATATAAAGGACACCATTTTGCTATGCCATTGTATATAATGGGACTTGAGTATTCACAGATTTTGGTATCCACGGGGAGTCCTGGAACCAAACCCCAGCAAATATGAAGAGACAAATGTATTCTGTTCAAATTAGCACCACATGCACGTATGCCCACAGGCACACTACTCCCATGTGTGAACACTAGAAAATACCACCACATCTAACCATGTCCTGAGGTTTCTTTTACTGAGAAAATGACACTGTCATGTCTAAATGAATGAGCCCTTGGTGAAACATAACAGAGGCTTTCAGCCACAATTTTCAAAGCAGACCAGAATGCTCTCACATTTTTTCTTGGTGGATAGTAAGAAAGATTAAAGGGATTTTTAAAAAATCAGCTGCTGGGTAAAGAAAAGAACAGGTTTGCCTATAACTGGTTCTTCAAGTGATCATCTGTGCCCTTACACATGGGGCCTTGCACCTACTCAAAGCTACATATGGAAGGTTCCAGAGCTGAGCAGCTTTGGCTGAGAACCCCATCCCCTCAGATGTGCTAGTATATCTGCTGGCCAGAAGCCACTCTCTCTCAGTTCCATAGTCTGTCATGGAACCTTGGACCTGTAGAGAGGGGGAGTTGTGTGAGGGCACAGATGACCACTTAAAGAACCAGTTACAGGTAAGCAATGAGTTCTTCTTTGTGGTCTCTGTGCCTCACACACATATGATTACCAGGATAACCATAGGTGTTGGGACAGGTCAATCAAGCATAAAATGACAGAACTGCCTTCCAAAAGACACATTCACCTTGGGTCTACAGTCAAACCAGTAGTGTTGGACAAAGATGGGAGGTTGTAACCAGGTGGCTGCCCTGAAGATATCTGTTAGAGAGATACATCTCACGCAGGTGTAAGATGTGACCACAGCACTCATGGAGTGCAATTCCGGGTGCAAGGGTTCTGGTCACTTGGCAAGTTGGTAGGCAAGGTGGATGACCTCAACCACCCATCTAGCAAGCCTCTGGGAAGAAACAAGAGAGCCTGCCTTTCTACCTCCATAGCACAGAAAGAGACATTCTATGAATACAGTATGCCAGCACTCTTTTGACATCCAGACTATAAGAGAGGCCTCTCCAGAGGAGTCGATGGGTTCTGGTAGAAGGCAGGGAGAACTACCTCCTGGTTGAAGTAGAAGGAGGAGACCACTTTTGGCAAGAAGGAAGGGCACCACCTTTTCCTTTTCTGAAGATCACTTTTTCCAGATGGAAAACAATGTCGAGCTGGTCCACCTGCAAGATACAGTGCTCTCCTGCTCATTTTACAGAGCTCACTGCTAACAGGAATATTGTCTTTAGCATGAGGAAGGGAAAGTTTACACTGGGCACTGGTTCAAATGGTCTAGATGTTAGCTGTAATACCAGTGAGAGGAACATGGGGAAACAATATCTCTTACTGGCAGATGAAGGTGAGAGCCATTTTAGAAATTTCTTAACTGTAGGGCAACGGAAAAGGGGGACTTAGGGGTGACCCGCAGGCTTGTCTGTTGGCATCAGATGTTGACATTTTACTCCCACATCTTAAAAAAATGCCTTTGAGGTCATACAGAAGAAAAAAATGTGGGCCTCACCCCCGCAGGGAGAGAAAAGACAGGGAAGAAAAGGGTGGGGGGTTAACAGAAAAAGAGAACAAAGAAGAGAGAAGTATGAAAATAGAAAAACACCACTGAACACTAGAAAAAGCACTATACAGAACTGTGAACCCTTCAACAGATGAAAAGAAACTAAGAAGGAGTGGCTTCTGGCAGGCAGATATACTGGCATGCCCAAGGGGGAAGGGTTCCCGCCAACAGCTAGTCAGCTATGGAACCTTCCATATGTGGCTCTGTGCAGACACAAGACCCTCTGTGTGAGGAACAGAGACCATAAAAAAGAAAATACATTAACTGATGAAAGCCAGGACAAAATTATATGGAGTCCTTCAGAAACAATAGCCCCATCATTCCTTCCCTTCTCTTCCTTGCTCCCCAACAGTCTTGTCTAGTCTAGTACTACAAACAAGACAGCCAGCGCAGTATAGTGGTTTGAGCATTAAACTATGGCCCTGCCAAGAAAACCTCTCTAAGACTCTATCGTCTTAGAGTCTCCATAAATCAGAAATGACTTAAAGGCACACAATAACAAATATTACAAACAGAAGTGTAATGTCACTATACTGAAAATGTCTCTGCTCTATCACAAGATTAAGTGCTAGACATGATTACAGAATGAATAGTTTTATGTCACTCTGCTCCAAAGTCCCTGCCCCCTCTACTTCATTTATGGGGGCAGAAAATTTGCTGCATGATGATGTCATATGACCCATATTTTGTAGTACCAGACATTATCAGAGGAAAGATATTCATTTGGGTAACAACCAAACAAGTCCAACTACATGCAACTCAAGCCACAATACTGAAACAGAAATAAAATTCTACAATGTTCCTATTTTACTGCATCTCCCAATGAATATATGAAAGGGAACTATGAGGCACTTCACTAGAGATGGCAATCTTTTACCAACACCACTTAAATCTTTTCCCTTTGAAACTTCCTGCCACAGAAGGTTGATAGTTTAAAGGCTTTAGCATCTAAAAAGAGCATTCACTGATGCCAGCAAAGCAGGTGGCCTTTACATCTGACATTCCTATGGCTAGTAGTAACATTAAATCAACTGTGGAAAGAAGCCCCAGGCATACTCCACAGATTCAAAATATACTAAGGAGACTATTGCACTGGCTGATTGTCACCACCTTTAGAACTACAATAAGTGTGGGGGGGGGGGTTGACAAAGAACTGATATATATTCCCATATACTTAAGTCTAAAGTACTTTTATTGCTGTCTTTCAACCTGAAACCTTTTCTTTACCTTCGCACCCTCATGATGTTTGGTACAAGTCCTTTAGTAGCTAGAGTGAGGTTAAGAAGAGGAAGCTATGCTTGTTTGCATGGAATCTGCCATTTCCGCCCCTGCCAAAACACTTGTTTAAGAAGTCATGTAATATCTCTATTAGATTGTAAATGCAATTGACAAGGAAATGGCCTACTAGCAATACATTACCTTTGTGGCAGCGCCAACCAGCCTACAGCAAAATAGCATACAGAATAACTTCAGCATGCATTCCCAAGTAACAAAACAGTGTTTTACATAAATACCACAGAATCTAAGCAAGATCCAGAAAAAGCAATGGAAGTTTGACCAAGCTTTCATGCTTGCCTATATCAATTGAATGTCTTAACTAAAACAAAATAGAAAAGCATCTACATATGTCCAGGAATCTTGTGAAGTTGGATCATATAACACAAGGGAAACTATCACAACTGAAATCTGTGTATTTCTTCTTAACCACTGTAACAATTCACTAATAAAAATTAAGAAGAACTGTGGAATATCAAGTGTACAAAAGAGTATTAACTGCATACAAGCCCTTAAAGGCCAGAACACAAGTTATTAACAAGAACATGTGTTCTGTGTAAACTAGAATTGTTATTTTAAAAATGATTTTGCCTTTTGATATAATACATTTGATTACAAGGATTTTAAAAAGAATCACAATGCGACAAGTTAAAACACTGACCCTTTAATATACAGGAAATGGTCATGCTTAAAAAAATCTTCCCTGATAATTTTGCTCTTACCTTTCATTACCTAATGAAATTTAAAAGCAATTATGTCAAAGTTATCCCAGATGTAATGAGGATGATGTCATATTTTTTAAAAATCCCTTGTTGTTAACTATAAGTGATCTCTGTTCATTATGCCTACAGGAATTGCAAGCTGTTTGTGGACATCTGCTTTGCCACTGTGCAAACAAAATGCTGGAATAAGGAAACAGAGCTGGGAAATAATTATTTTTGACTCCCAACTCCCAGACCACCAGCCCCAGCCAGCATGAGGCAGGCAGAATGGGGCTGGAGGGGAGTTCTGGGAGTTGCAATCCCAAAAAATAACATCTCCAAGCTCTATAGACAGATCTTCAGTTCTATCCAGATCTTATGTTTGTAGGCCACATATGTCTCTAAGATTCATAAATTCACGAACAGCATCTGTTTTGCTTTTTACCCTGAACTTAGCATCAAAGTAATTTTTGCATTCGACTTCTCTAAATATAATTAAAGCTTCAAGCCTAAACCACATTTATCTACCACAACAAGGTTGGACAACCTCTAACCTGTGGGGTAGATACAGCCTCAGGGTGTCCCCACTAAACTACAGCTCCACTAAACTACAGCTCCAATCCATGATGGGAAAACCAGGGCATTTCACCTTTAAATAATCCTTCAGAGAATTAAACTGTACACTTACTGGCACTCTGTATGCTGCGACATGAAAGATAGCTGTAATACTGTACAAGCTTATGGTACTGTGCATGGAATTCAATGATTGCCCTGGCTTCATTTTATTCACTAACTCATACACACACAGATTTTTTTTTTGGTCATATTTTATGCACACATGTCAGTCAAAAAACTGAGTGAACTTGGAAGTTGTTGGTTTTACCTAAACATAATTAAAGAGTAAGGGAGGACACTTCTGGAAACACATATGCACACACACTTCTCTTAGCCTGCCCAGTTTTTAATGCTTGGCAAGAAATGTAGGTGGAGTCCTGCCTACTCTGCCCTTTATCCTATCCAGTATGGGCACACAGCAGGCAGAGACTGTTCTCAAATTAGCATTCACTCCCCCACCCCAAACTTGGTCCCCACCATACACTATAGTACAGTATATCCTTCTGCATAATTCATCCCTTTGTCACACTGATGATGTTACCAAAAAGTCAAAGAAGCACAGCCTGGTCAGGTGATCAGGAACAACCGCTCCACTGCCATATCTTAAGAATCTTTTATAGTTTAAATATAAATGTCATCAGCATGCATTCAGAGAAGAAACCAGTCTCCAATAAAATGGAAGGGGAATTGTAAGAAAACTAGATAAGCAAAGACAGAAAACAGATCATAGGTGAACTGTTCCCTGACCTTCAATGTGAAGTTGAATGCTTTCATGGACGGCATCCAAGTCCATACAGTCTTGGTGGGAGAGCCTCTGATCTGCATAGATTCTGGTGTATGATTGGCTGAATTGATGAGTTCTTGATCAAGGCATTTGTTTTTCTGGTGATTTTGTTGTTCGGTTAGTTATTGATCAGAGGTTGTTTGGTTGTTGATCAGAGGCTCTCCAACCAAGACTGTATGGACTTCCCAAGATTCACAAGGATTCCATTCCACTCCAACCCATAGTGAGCACCATTGGATCCACCATGTATGACCTGGCCAAGTTTCTGGCCACACAATTAAAAACCCACATAGGACAAACCCCTTACTACATCAAAGACTCAGCTCACTTCATAAAAAAAATCAACAACATCGAACTGAAACCTGGAGACAGACTGATCAGCTTTGATGTTGTCTCCTTGTACACCAAAGTCCCCATAATGGACACCATGGCACTCATCCAACAAATATTTCCTGAGGATATCACAGCCTTATTCAAACATTGCCTCACCACAAGCTACGTCCAGTGGGATAATGAATTCTATGAACAGACAGATGGGGTAGCCACAGGCAGCCCCCTGAGCCCCGTGATAGCAAACTTTTACATGGAACATTTTGAAAAGCAAGCCCTGGAAACAGCACCAAAAAAGCCGACAACATGGTTCCAATATGTGGGTGACACTTTCACCATTTGGAGCCACAGAGAATATTTGGTCTCATTCCTGAACCACCTGAACAGCATCCACCCAAATATGCAATTCACAATGGAAAAAGAAACGGAAGGAACACTGCCATTCTTGGATGTCCTAGTCATCCGCAAACCAAACCAATGGTTAGGCCACAAGGTATACAGAAAACACACACACACGGACAGATACCTACACCAGAACTCCAGTCATCACCCAGGACAAAAAAGCACAATAAAAACATTGGTAAAACCACGCAAAAAGGATCTGTGAACCCCAATACCTGGAGGATAAACTGAAGCACCTAACCTGGGCCCTCCAGGCCAATGGTACTCCAGATCAGACATCACAAGAGCAGCCAGACCCAGAAAAAAAACCACAGGAATGAAGAAAAACAGCCACCCAAAGGGAAGGTATTTTTACCATACATCAAAGGAGTCACAGACAGAATAGGGAAACTGATGAGGAAACACAACTTCCAAACAATCTATAGACCAATCTCCAAAATCCAAGAAATGCTACACTCAGCAAAGGACAAAAGAGACCCTCTCACAGCTGCAGGAGTTTACCACATACCATGCAGCTGTGGACAAGTTTACATACGGACCACTAAATGCAGTATGCAAACACGAATCAAGGAACTTGAGAGACACTGCTGGGCCAGCCAGAAAAATCAGCAGTAGCAGAACATGTTATAAACCAACCTGGACACAAAATACTATTTAAAAACACAGAAATTCTGGACCAGGCCAACAACTATCATGTCAGAATGCACAGAGAAGCTATTGAAATCTACAAACACCTGGACAAATTCAACAGGAAAGAAGAAACCCTAAAAGTAAATAAAATCTAGCTTCCAGTTTTGAAAAACAATAGAATCAAAACTCAACACTTACAAAGGAATTCCACCCAGGGACAGGGGGATTCCCAGCAGATAATTGGCCATCAACCAACCATTAGCCAAACAGACACTATTCCTCCTTGCATTTCTACACCCAGAAACTAACCATTCAAATGTAAATTCACATATACTCCCCAACAGGGGTTCACAGTATATAAACTCCAAACACACTCCTTCCATCCTTTCGTAGGTCGGTAAAATGAGTACCCAGCTTGTGGGGGCAATTAGCTAACACACATTGGAAGCTGTTTAATGCAGTTAGATGTGTAAATAGCTGTTGCTTTAAAAAAAACAATTTGTAAGCCGCTCTGATAGCCTTGTGGCTGAAGAGCGGGGTATAAATAAATAAATAAATAAATAAATAAATAAAATTCTCTGAAGATGCCAGCCACAGATGCAGGTGAAACGTCTGAAGTAAACTCTTCCAGAACACGGCCTCACAGCCCGGAAAAAAACCAAGGAAAATTGATGTTCCCTGACCACTGGGACATAAGAACAGAACAACAACCACCACCCCCTGAGCAGCATGCAAGGTTGCGGTGGGGGAGGTGTTTTAATGACCACACATGAGGGCAAGACCTGATGGGCCATGGTGTGGCACACCATGGCTGGGAGGGGGCAGGGGTGGAGCATCCTCTGTTTTAGGTGCCTGCTGCCCCTGGCCTCTTCCTCTTTCTTCACAACAACCCACCCTCCCACCTCTGTCACAGTATGAGTTCTCTGGTCGCTTATAGGGCCAGGTAGGAATTTTTGCCCTCCAGTTTTTATGAAAGATTTTTGCCTACGCCATACTGTCACTGGGGAATTGGAAAACTGGCTTTGGGTGAGGTCATAAATAGGCAGTCACTTGACAGCAAGGAGTTGGGGAAACAGGGTTCTTTGGCATTCACCTATGCCCTCCCCATTTGTGGGTAGAAGGATGGGCTTATCAAAAGCTGCACCTACAGATCATGTGGCTAGGGTGCAGGGAGACGGGGCAATCCATGAGGCTGGTACTATGATGGAACCCTCGATAGAAGTCACGCAGCTTGAGGATTTACATCATGGGGCCTTGCCTTCCAGTAGATGGTGCCTGGGGAGCATCCCATTTCTGGGAATCCCCCTCAGGGCTCAGGTGTTTCGCCCAGGGAAGCTGGGAGATGTGTCTGGAGGGACGATCGGCTCCAGCTTGTCCCACACTGGGTCTTCCCCTGGGTTCAGATACCGTTAATAAATAAATAAATAAATAGGTCATGTATTAAATAAAGTGGCCCATATTTTAATCCAGTTTATGTCTTTTCTCGTTATTTCATGTGTTAATCATTAAAGTAAAAAATAAGGAATGAACTCAACAGCCTAGACCTCTCTTTTTTTTCCACGCAAAGGACAAGTAGCATTTTCTTTTAATTTTAAGGAAGCCTAATCTTTAGCACTCATACCAGAGGCCTTAAAAGCTCAGCTAGGCTTCCCTGCATATTCATTGTTTTTAAATGGTGAAAAATATGGATGCAATTTGAAACATGCAGCAGACTCTTTGCAGAGACACAGCTACGATAAAAGAGGATATGTATGCCATCCCATAATACTGTTTGACTTTCTACCTGTAAAAGATGGCATCAAGTTAATACCTCTAGCCTGAAAAATATCAATCTCATTTACTGTTACGGGCCAAGGAATGACTATCTGTCATCCTAAAATAGAGACAGAACTAGTGGACAGCAATACCACTTTTAAAAAAATGCATAACCATCAAATCAGACTCAAATACTAACATGCATAAAAGTATTGTCTTATGTGGGGCCTAAACACCCTAAAGACACCAGAACGTGTCTGATCTTAGAACCTAAGCAGAGTCAGCCCTGGTTAGTACTTGGATGGGAGGCCACCAACAAATACCAGGTGCTGTAGGCTATGTTTCAGAGGAAGGAACTGTCAAAATCACCTCTGAGTATTCCTCGCCTAAGAATACCCTATGAAATTCATGAGGTCACCATAGCAGGTGATTTGAAGGCACATACACACACACTGTCTTATTAGAATGTTCTGTTGGACTTTTACTAAACTAATAAATCCTATAATACCATAAAGAGTAGAATAAGATGAGCAAATGTCAAAATATGTCGGGTGACAGCTGATAGCTTTTGGTGGAGAAAGCAACCAATTTGATTAAAACTTAAGATCTGAATCCCAATCATTAAACAGCAGCAATTCTAAATCTTATAGAACAAAGCTGAACTTCCCCTTCAATTCACTTTTCATCAACAGTCATTAAATATTAAATATCAGATCTAATTAGCAATTGAATATCAAATTGTTAATCCAATCAGCTCAACTGGCAACAGCTAATAATAAGCCTTGCCTCCTCTGTGTTTTGTGTGTCCCATTCTCCTCTCCTCTTCTGACACAACTGTGGGGGAAAGGTCAGAAGGTCCCTTTTAACATTACCCATAGCATAATGTGTTGCCCAAATTATAAACTATAGCTAATTTTAACTATGGTTACTGGAAGCAATCCTCCGTAATACATCAGAGCAGATCATCAAACAGACAGTCTGTAAGCAGTTAGAAAGGAATGCCGTGATCACTAAAAGTCAACATGGATTTCTCAAAAACAAGTTATTATTATTAAAGTTTTTTTAATAGAGTTACATACTTGATAGATGAAGGGAATGCTGTGGATGTAGCGTTTCTTGATTTCATTAACACCTTTGACAACGTCCCCCATAATATCCTTGCCAAAAAGTTAGTAACATGTGAGCTAGACAATGCAACTGTTAGGTGGATTTGTAATTGGTTGATGGGCCAAATTCAAAGGGTGAATTTGGCTCCTCTTCATCGTGGAGAGAAGTGACTAGCGGGGTGCCACAGGGTTCTGTCCTGGGCCCAGTGCTATTCAACATCTTTATCAATGACTTGGATGAGGGAATAGAGGTCATTCTTATCAAGTTTGCAGATTACACCAAATTCGGAGGAGTAGGTAATAAACCAGAGGACAGGATCAGAATCCAAAATGACCTTAACAGATTAGAAAGCTGGGCCAAAACTAACAACATGAATGTCAACAGGGAGAAATGTAGGATACTACACTTGGGCAGTAAAAATGAAATGCACAGATATAGGATGGGTGACACCTGGCTTGATGGCAATACATGTGAAATGGATCTAGGCGTCTTAGTGGGCCACAAATTGAACACGAGTCAGCAGTGTGACACGGCAGCTAAAAAAGCCAATGAGATTCTAGGCTGCATAGGAGTATAGTGTCTAGATCAAGGGAAGTAATAATGCCACTGTATTCTGCTTTAGTCAGACCTCACCTGGAATACTGTGTCCAGTTCTGGGCACCACAATTCAAGTAAGATATGGACAACATGGAATGTGTCCAGTGCAGGGAGACTAAAATGCTGGGAGGTCTGGAAGCCATTCCCTATGAGGAGTGGCTTAAGGAGCTGGGTATGTTTAGCCTGGGGAAGAGAAGGTTAAGAGAGGACATGATAGCAATGTTTAAATATTTGAAGGGATGTCATACTGAGGATGGAGCAAGCTTGTTTTCTGCTGCTCCAGAGCTTAGGACACGTAGCAATGGACTCAAACTACAGGAAAAGAGATTCCATCTAAACATTAGGAAGAACTTCCTGACAGTAAGAGCTGTTCGGCAGAAGAATGCACTGCCTTGGAGTTTGGTAGAGTCTCCTTCTTTGGAGGTTTTTAAGCAGAGGCTGGGTGGCCAACTGTTAGGAATGCTTTGATTGTTTATTCCTGCATGGCAGGACTGAATGGTTGGACTGGATGGCCCTTGTGGTCTCTTCCAACTCTATGATTCTATGGTCCAATTGCTTGTTTCAGCATTTAAGGTTAGCCACACTACAGCATGGTAAAATGCAGTTAATCAAAAACCAAAACAAAGGCTTCCAAATTTCTTCATACCACCTATGAGCGTCAACTTTTTCTTGTAAGGTTAATATCTGTTTTTGCTTGTCAACTAATATTTAAACTTTCACAAAGAGTAATAGTATACAGAGCAAGCAAAATTAATTATGAAGTCATAATATATGTTTCTTACCCTCATTGGATGTATATCAGCATACGGTGGCTTTCCTTCTGCCATCTCTATTGAAGTAATACCAAGTGACCAGATGTCTGCCACACAGTTATAGCCAATCTCTTGTATTACCTCTGGAGCCATCCAAAATGGGGTGCCTATAACAGTATTGCGTTTTGCCATTGTATCCTGAAATTACATAATTTAAAAGCTTAATGTATCTCAAAATATTCTCCACACACTCTCTCTTTTCCATTTGTTGTATCACATCCAAGCGGGATCAGCACAGCAGTACTTAATACCAGAAGTCATTGACAAATCTCAGCAATGAATTTTCTTCTAAAATGTAACATGCAAGATAACAATGTTTTAAATCAGTGGTTTTTAACAGTGGTTCCCCCAGGGGTCCACAGTGTCCTCACAGGGGGTCCATGAAGGCTTGAAGGTTGCTCATCCCATGTGACAGAAGTCAAGACAAAGGCTGGCTGGCCTGGCCAGTGCATTGCTGTTCAATCTACTCCAGTCACAGATTTGCAAGGGAAGCAAGAGCAAACGTCTTCCTTTTCCCTCTGAGGGAAGAGTTAATGGATGGTGTAATTGTATTGTTATTGCTGAGGGTGTTGTTAGGTATTATTATTAGGTATTATTATTATGAGTATGTATTGTTGTTGTTGTTGTTGTTGTTTTAAATCTTGAGTTAAGTATTGAGGGTCTGTGGCAACAAAAGATATTTAAATGGGGTCTCTGGTAAAGAAAAGGTTAAGAGCCACTGTTTTAGACAGTCTTCTCCAATGTTTAGCAGGCCAAGTCTCCTCCTTCAATAAATACAATATTCCAAGCCCTAAAATTACATGTTTGCTCATACATATTATATGGTTGTTTTTTACTTGTATATACATTCTGTGTAGCCTTAAAATTACAACGTATGCATATTACATGTGTTTCTGGGTACACTTAACATATAAGCATATACAGTGGGCCCTTGGTATTCACCTGAGTATCATTCCAGGACCCTGTGGATACTAAAATCTGTAGATTCCCAAGTCCCATTATATACAATGACATAGTAAAATGGTGTCCCTTATATAAAACAGCAAAATCAAGGTTTGCTTTTGGGGTTTTGTTTTGTTTTTTAATACAGTAGCACCGCCACATCCACTGATTCGCCACCCACAGATTCAATTTATCTGCAGACGGCAACAGCAGGGGGAGTGGACGTAGGAAGAAAAGAGATCTCACTTTCCTCCTTCCTTTGCTCCCAGAATCGCTCCCCAGGATCGTTCCTGGGCTGAAATGGCAACACAGGGGCGAAGGAGGGGAGAGGAGATCTGCCTCTCTTATTCCTTTGCCCTCGAGATCACTCCCTACGATCACTTCCCGGGCTGAAATGGCGACGCGGGGCGAAGGGAGAGGAGGAGAGATCTCCTTCCCTTTGCCCCCAGGATCACTGTCCACGATCGCTCCCAGGCCAAAATGGCGATGTGGGGGTGAAGGGAGAGGAGAGATCTCCCTCCTTTGCCCCCGGGATCACTGTCCAGGATCACTCCAGGGCTGAAATGGTGATGCAGGAGTGAAGGGAGAGGAGGAAAGATCTCCCTCCCTCCTCACTTTGCCCCCAGGACTGCTGCCCAGGATCATTTCTGGGGCATAAATGGCGATGGGGGGCATTCGTTATTATCCACGGATTTCATTATCCGCGGGGGGGCTGGAACTAATCCCCCATGGATACGGGGGTGCTACTGCATTTTCAAGCTGTGAATAGTTGAATCTGTGGATACAGAATCCGTGGATATGGAGGGCCGACTGTATATGAGGGCACTAGCCACACAAAAGCACGAAGCTGCTATGTGTAAATGCTTGCAGCTGAAAAGTCTTTCAGCTCAGCATTCCAAAAGAAAATATTTGATGAGGCTCTCAAACAGAACCACAGGTTCCTTGGCAAAAGTGACTTCAGTTAATGATTCAGCAAAGAAGAGAACTAATCATGGAAACATGCCACGTGGTTCCAAAAGCAAGCAGGAAACAAGGAACAAGTGTATAACGAACACCCGGATTTCTAGTAATAGTTCTAAAAATGGGAGAGTTACACTGACCCTAGACAGATTCTTTGAAAAATGCAAAAAGGGAAAGCTTCCACTGTACATGGAAAATTCTGACATGATACAGGGATGTGAAACAAAGACAGAGAAGATTCTGCATATGATCAAACAGACCCCAAAAAAAAAGTAGGCTAGCTGACCAGGGTGGGTTAATTTTCCTGAAACCTAATCAAGACAAGGATATCCTGTATTTACTACATGTCTGGAGTGGGGGATCATTGCCACCCAAGCAGAATATTCTCGGTGTATGGAGCACTTAGCACTTCAGTGTATTTAGACCTGATTGATGGTCCTCAAGCACACCTCCCATTCTGAGGAACTGTTTGAAATGCAGACAAATGTTGTATTATTAAAACTTATCCTGCTTACTGGCCACTGACTGTAATGATCTGAGAAGGCTGTCTCATACTGGACAAGTTCTGGGATATTCCATCTATATCCATTCTATCTGTGCAGCCTGAGGATGTGAACAGAATCCTTGAGGAGGCAAGTGTCACCATATGTGCACTAGACCCTTGCCCTTCCTGGCTAATTAAACAAGCCAGAGGAGGACTAGCTGAGTAGGTAGGTGAAGAGCTATAATGCCTTTTTACAACAAGGCAGGGTCCCAATATGCCTGAAGGAGGCCAGTCTTCAAACGTCCATTTTTGGGCAAAGTACTAGAGCATGTGGTTGCTTCTCAACTCCAGGGTTTCCTGGTTGAGTAGGACCATCTAGATCCATTTCATTCTAGTTTCAGACATTGATATGGGAAGGAGTCAGCTTTGGTAAGCTTGGTGGATGATCTACACGAGAACTGACAGTGGGAGGGTGTGCCTATTGTCTCTGCTGGACCACTCAGCAGCTTTCACTACCACCAACCATGGTATCCTTCTGGGTTGCCTCTCTGAGATGGGGCTTGGAGGTACTGTTACTACAGTGGCTCCATTCTTTCTTGGAGGGCACTCTCAGAGGGTGGTGCAGGGGATTCCTGTTTGACTTCATGGCCATTGGTCTGTGGTGTCCTCAAGGTTCTTGTGCAGTGTGTTATTTAACATATACAGTTGTCCCTTCATATTCGCTGGGGTTTGGTTCCAGGACCCCCCCCACCCCCGTAGATACCAGAATCCATGAATACTCAAGTCCCATTATATGCAATGGCATAACAAAATGGAGCCCCTTATATAAGATGGCAAAATCATAGAATCATGGAACTGTAGAGTTGGAAGAGACCACGAGGGCCATCCAGTCCAACCCCCTGACATGCAGGAAATCACGATCAAAGCATCCCCAACAGATGGCCATCCAGCCTCTGTTTAAAGACCTCAAAGGAAGGAGACCCCACCACGCTCCGAGGGAGTGTGTTCCACTGCTGAACAGCTCTTACTGTCAAAAAGTTCCTCGTAATGTTGAGGTGGAATCTCTGTTCCTGGAGCTTCGTTTGCAAAGAAAAGCCAGGGGGGGGGGTCCTCAGGTCGCATGCAATTTTGGAAGTCTGCCTGTGGGCCCACCAGGCCCTTCATCAATGTCCTCATGGCACACACCATCACTTGAAGGTGCCTGGCAAAAACATCCAGTGTGAGGAATAGAGGGGGGATGGCTGGCACAATGCAGCTTTGCTTTTTGGATTATTATTTTTTAAAGAATATTTTCAAGCTATGAATACTTAAATCCGTGGATACCAAATCTGTGGATATGGAGGGGCAACTGTACATGAAATCGCTGGGAGAGGTGGTCTGGAGTTTTGGAGTTAGGTGTCACCAGTATGCTGATGATACCCAGCTCTATTACTCCTTTCCACCTAAGTCCAAGGAAGTGGTTCCTATGCTAAACTGGTGCTGGCAGCTGTAATGGACTGGATGAGGGCGAACAAATTGAAGCTTGATCCTGACAAGACAAGAGGTGCTCCTCCTGGTCTGCTGAAAGACAGATCTGGGAATAGGGATTCAGCCTGTGCTAGATGGGGTTACATTCTTCTTGAAAATGCAGATCCACAATTTAGGGGTACTCCTGGATACAGCTCTGCAACTGGAGACCCAGGTTTCAGCAGTGACCAGAACTGCTTTTGCACAATTAAAGCTACTGTGCAAACTGCGCCCATTCCTGTAGAAATTCAATCTAACCACAGTGGTACATACCTTGGTTACATCCCATTTGGATTATTGTAATGTGCTCTATGTGGGGCTGCCTTTGAAAAATGCTCAGAAATTTCAGTTGGCCAAAAGAGTTGTAGCCAGATTGTTAACTGGGGCTGGCTACAGGGAGCATATAACTCCCTTGCTGCAACAGCTCCACTGGTTGCCAGTCTGTTTTCAGGCACAATTCAAAGTGCTGGTTTTGATCTATAAAGCCCCGTACGGCTTGGATCTAGGTAATCTGAAGGACTGTACATCTATTAATGAGCTTATTAGAGCTCTAAGGTTGTCTGAAGAGGCCCTTCTCTCTGTCCCACCACCCTCTCAGACCCATTTGGGGGGAACAAAGAGGGCTTTCTCTGTGGTTGCCCCCAGACTTTGGAATGCCCTCCCTAGAGAGGCGAGGATGGCCCCATCCTTGCCTTCTTTTCGTAGCAGGTAAAAACATTTTTGTGCCATCAGTCTTTTAAAAATTGCTACATTTTAAAATACTGTGCAATTTGGATTTTAAGGTTGCATATAGTCCTTTACTACATTTTAATATTTTTTAATGTTTAATGTTTTTAACGTCATAAATTGTTTACTTGTTTTTTAAATCTTATATTTATACTTTTTAGTGCATTTGCATTGTTCTAAATATATTGTTAGCTGCCTTGAGTCTCTATATCAGGAGAAAGGTGGGATATAAACAAATTAATTAAATAGATAAATAAATAAATAAAACACCAGCAGCAGTCTTCTGTATTAAACTGCAAGGGATAATTCATAAGATGATTCATCAGAAGACACACACACAACCAGAAAGAATATTGTATAGGCTTTGATGGATGCAGCAGCTTGTGAGCACCAAATAGTAGCAAGTGTAATACAAGCCTCTTTGTAGAGTACACTGTAAAGTTTTACTTTTAAAACACAACTTCACTCATATTCTTTATACTTACAGTTAACTGTCCAGCTACTCCAAAATCAGCTAACTTGGCATGCCCTTCAGTGTTTAAGAGGATGTTTCCAGCCTTTATATCTCTGTGTATTTTTCTCATAAAGTGCAAATATTCAAGTCCTTTAAGCGTAGATTTAAGAATGGTTGCAATTTCATCTTCTGTAAGCTACAAGGAAGCATAAATAACCAACCATTTTTCTTCTGTGTATACATACACACACACTTCTGTAAACAAACTGAATGACTAAGAAACTACAACACAAACTCCCTTATAATTATTATTTATATAGCATGCAAAGGTTACACAAAATGTTTTACAAATACAGAAAGCAAAACCCCATCAAGGTTCCACTCCTGCAATCCAATCCACATGGCTTGACCTCCTTATGGCTGCACAAGATCCCACAGAAGTCAACAACCTTCAAACAGGAACAAAGGTGCCACCCATAAAGAACATACTGTGGACAAATGGCCTAAACAAATGAAACATGAAAAGCATGCCGAAAACCCTGGATTATATACTACTGGTTATAGATGCAATTCTCCCCATCTTCCAAATTCATTAAAATAGGATTCAGTTACAAACTCTTCAGACCTTATATCCTTTTGGTTGTGGGTGTACATACTGTGGTCATATTCAAAATGACTAATTCAAAGGGCTGGCTTTAACCATTAAGGCCCTTCACAGTTTGGACCAGAGTACCTGAAAGCTCACTAATCTCTGTAAGTACCTAACCAGACCTTAAGACCTTCTTAGGTGGTGGATATCTTGATGTCATTTTGATGCAAGACAATTACCTTTTTATTTTCCCAAGACTTTTTATCTGTTTCTGCATTAAATCAGGTCCATGTGAGCTATGATTTTTATATAGTTCTCACCTCTCTTATGAATTTATTATATTTTAAATGTTTTCAGCTGTTTTGTAAACTGACCTGAGAATGTAGTTATAGAGTAGCAATGCCCAACAGTATCCTTAATTTGTCAATGCTACTGCAATAACAGGAAGAAGCTATGATGTTTGACCCCCTCCTTATTTGATTCCAAGATTCATGATCCAATAATGGCAGCCCATATCCTCAAGATATTCTCTGTTAGCCTTAGAATGCTTCCACCAAAAATAGGGAAGAATGTCAAGTAAAAGTCAACGCTATGTGGACAGGTCACAAACTTCAAGCCACAGGAAGACCAGCAAGAGTCTGTGAGCATATTCTAATGCTATTGGCTGTACAGCACCCATCTATGAGGTTATATATCCATAGACTGTGCCAGGGATGAAGAAATAAGGCTAAGAATTTGAGGTATATGTCAGGCACAGAGGCCATTTCCTCCTGTTCAGATGTTTGTTGTAAAGCCAGAGTAACTCAAAAGCTCCCATTCGTTCTGATAGACATTACAACTTGCACATGTGGTTCAAATAAATAAAATAAACCAGGAAGTCAAAAAAAGAAACACAAAGTTCTTAATTGTGAAAGTAGAAAGTATGGTGTCTGTAAGTAATTTTAATGATAACAATGATCAGTTATTTCATTGTTAAATATATTAAAAAGAAAGACAAAGAAAGAAACTTAATGAATTTTGTATTTCAGGATTTTTTTTTTTCCTTTTCTTTTACCAGCTTGCTAAAAAGCTAGTGTGATATGTTTCCATGCTGGCCACAGAAGACATGTAGATGAAGACTCTAAGTGTGAAGTACACAAAGTATGAATTACAGTGGCCCTGTGGATGCTCAAATCTCATTATATACAATGGTGTAGTAAAACGGTGTCCCATATGTAAAATGGCAAAATCGAGGTTTGCTTTTTGGAATTTTTTGTATCTTCAAACCATGGATGGTTGAATCCGTGGATGCCGAATCTGTGGATGCAGAAGCCCAGCTGTACATCATGGCTCCCATTATTCTACCAAACAAGTATTCTCAAGAGACAAGAAAGACTGTCTTAACAGGAAAATAAAAACAAATGTTCTTTCCACACCTAAATTTTACTAATTTCATCTACCTAAGTCTCTTCTAAAATCAAAATGCTGCTTGATAACACTGGATGTCATATCCTTGCCTGTTATAGAAGTCATTCAAACATATGCCTAATGTTTTTCCCAGTGCAGATCAAGTTTAAACAAGGATACCAAGGAGTTAATAATTTAAGAACTGTCACAATCTGTTCAACAAAAGTTAAAGACCTTTAAGCTACCTCAACCCAACGGACAGTAAATATTAGTGATATAATGAACAAAAACATATTTGTGCATCAGTACTAGTCAGAAACAATAAGACAGTATTTTCACATTAAATAATATTTCAGCATGGAGTGGGTCTTGAATTTATAGCTTCAACCCAGCAGCAGGCAACCAACTCAGTTGGTAGATCCCTCCTTTATTTTCCAGCAACCCAAGTGGCCCAAGCTTATTTGTCTGCAGTTATTGGTATGCACTAGTAATATGATTTGCTTCTCAGAAAAAATAATTGACAAATCATATTGCCGTCAATTACGTTTTTACACTCGGGTTAGATTTGGTCCAAAGACACAGCTACATTTTGTCAAACATATTCTTCTTTAGAATGTGGGAAGGAAAATCATTGTCAAATCAACTAACAATGCAATGCTATTCATGAATATTCAGAAGGAGGTCCCATGCTGTTCAATGGGCTCACACTCAGAAAAATAGGTATTTGTAATGCAGGGACAGGGAACCTTAGGCTGTGAATCCAGCCCCTCTAGGGTTCCCCAGATGATCATGCTGCCTTCTTCATGACATTACTGTTTGCTTTTGTGCACACATCCCAAGGCTGAATGTCTTTCGGTAGCTTAGTTACTGGCTGTAAGAGCTTTAAATTAAAATAAGTTGATATTTTTGGTCCTACTCCTTTTCGCTTGACAAAATAAAGCCCCTACTCCATGAATTTCTCTGAAATTAAATTCAGTCCCACTCTTGCTCTAACACATTGTTCTCTGCATGCAAGAAGATAAGACACAAAGGAAGTTTCACTCTTCAGCCTCTTAATCTGCAAGAAAGTGGTCAAAGCCATGAAGAAAATCCAGGCTTCAGCAATTACATGCAAAATTCTCCCTGGTGAATGTACTAAGCAAAAAGATTCCTTTCCAACTCTAATGTAGCAGAGGTGGGCAGAAATTATCCTGGCAGGTTTGTGGCAATTCTACCTCTTCCCGATTTCGAAGCTCCCTGCATTTTTTCCTACAGGAACAAGAAGGGGGAGGGAGAGATGCTCCTGCAGCCACAGCCCTCCTGCTGAGCATCAGCTGAATCCGCACTCCCTGCCTCTCTTCTCTAGTGGAAAGAGAAGTGAGGATGAGAGACTTCTGATATATATCTGATGTTCAGCAAAAGTGCTCTGAACCTTTCTACTAAGCATCATATGAACACCAGCAGAAGCTGAAGTACTTTTAATTCCACAGAAAGATTAGGGAAGCATTAGTGTGGTAGGTGAAGAAACCTACTGACCACATTTTTGGCTTGGCTAGGAAAACCAGCCAGAAACTACAGACTCCCTGAGCAAAACAGTGGCTGAGAATCTGCATCAGGAGACATAACTACAACAACAAAGCTCCACTTTTGTAACTATGTCTCCGATGTGAACCCCCAAATCCACCAGGCAGCACCACCAACATGGGGATTTCCGAGGTGCTGGGGAGTGGTGTCAAACCTCACCCCTCTAGAATCAGAAAATTCAGACAAAGAGGAGGAGGCAGATTGCCAGGAATCTGCAGCTACTGAAGTTGGTGGTCTCTCTGAGTCCAAATAGCTGGGAGCTGAAGATAAGTGGGATGCTGAGTAACAAAGCATCCATCCCTCTCCCAGCAATAAGGTGCTTTCCAACAAGTAGCCACAGGGACCCACACAGGATCCTATCACAACTGTTTCTCACAAAGTGCCTTGCTGCAAAGAGAAGGATATACATGTCTTTACTTACCCATCCATTCCCCAGAATCTCAGAAATCCCTTATGTTGGTGAGGCTGCCTGGCCTCTAAGGTGGATTTTGGGGGGCATACTTTGTCATTGCACTGGTGTAATGACCATAAAAATGTATTTAAAACTTTACAATGTAATAAGTCCAGCTTGTAACATCATAAAATACTGAACAGGATACCAGACATTATCTTTTTCTTTTTAAGTGCATGAACACTGAACACCTAAGTTATCTATAGAGCAATGAAGTAGGTCCATTTTAAACTATAACAGAAACCTTTTAGGTGCAATCAAAAGTAGAAGTCAAACATGACTAAATCTGTCTGAAATCAGTAAGACTGGAACACAGTTCAGTACCTTGTATTCTCTGGAAAATGCAAACTTCAATTAGAAGCATTTAGTATGTGAGATGAGGGCCTCAACAAACATTTTGCTACAGCAAATAATTTTTGAGGGAAACACCCCCTCCCCATGAACAATATTTTATAAAAACATAAAAACGTACCGTTTTATTCCGTAACCTAATTATGTCTGAGACTGAACCAGCTCCACAGTACTCCATAACAATCCACAGGTCTGTGTTCTTAAAGTAGCTGCCATAGTACTTGACAACATAAGGACTAAAAAAAAAAAATGGATGTCAATTTCCAAAATCAACTTTCAAGTATATTAGTAAGCAGCAGTGTCCAGAATTCATTCTACTAGAAAAAAGAGTTTAGTAGCTCCTCAACTTCCCTAGAGAAGCTACATAGGTTTTAAGTTTCATAAGATTTAAATTATATCTTAAGGAGGATTGCAGGGAGCAAGAAGTAGAAATGGTGTTGGACATACAAATTATAAAAGCCCACAACATAAAATGGGAACATTTTATGGGACAAGAGATGAGATAGAACGCTGGTAAACACACATATTTTTATCTAATCACTCAAAGCAACATAATAATCTGTTAATTATATCTCCTGTGATTAGATATGTTTAAGACAAAGAAACAAACAAAATACAGAATAATGGCACCAAGTGTCCAAAGTCATTTAAAGTTAGAGACTTCTTTTCTCCCTAAGTCAGGGAACTCTTTCTCCCTCCAGAGTTTCATGCTAACCTTGATCTCCCACTACTGAGGTAAGCACAAGCACAACTACCACTACAGCATACCAATGTCAACAGCACATC
Organism: Gambelia wislizenii; assembly: GCA_030847615.1. NCBI lineage: Eukaryota > Metazoa > Chordata > Lepidosauria > Squamata > Crotaphytidae > Gambelia > Gambelia wislizenii. The sequence goes on from JAUMIR010000004.1 coordinate 298,134,804, forward strand.
TCAAGAACTAGTCGGTGAGCATCCAACTCACACCTGAATAAATGTATCATAAAATTTATTTCATCCTTATCAGACAGATATGGTTGACTTTAAACCTTGCCCCTTACAAATGTGTTATTACTAGGAGACAATATTTTGGGACAATCTCCATAACAAATTCTGAAAACCTTACACTAAAGATTAACGATCTGCAATAAAAAGAATGATTAGAAGCCTGCTAAAGTATGTACCATATTGGACAGTTTAGGGCCAAGTAGCATTCTTGTAATCCTCTGATTTGGATTCTGTTAGTCTTACTTTAACTACTGTGTGTTTTGTGGCATTTGTAGTCAGTCCATAAAGATCCTGACTGATATAAAACAAGCTTCAGAAGAAAGGGAATTTTTCGGCCCACAAATATTTTACAAAGGAGTGATTCACCAATATTTTACTAAGGGCACACCCATATCATTCTTCAATATATATCCATTACTGTTAACCTTTGGCACTGAAATAAACTCCACTTAATCCTTTGTACTTCACCATCTCCTATTACAGGTAATTTCAAAGCTTCCTCCTGCATTCATTCTCTCTTTCACACACTCAATGAGTAACTGCTATGGTCTAAAAGAATTTCTGCATTTTGACACCTTGGTTCTCTCATCCTCTCAAAGCAAGGTGGGTGAAAGGCAAATGTTATGTATATCCTAATTAAATAAATAAATTATTTGTTCCCAGACAATGAGATAAGACAGGGTATAAACATTTGTTTGAAGCATACAACAAATATCTGAAGAAGGGTATCCTCTCAGCTCAGTCATATTCCCATGTTTTTAGTCTAAAGCCACAAACATGAATCTATTCAATTCAATCTCCAAACCACAAAGACGGTGGGACCCAAGTGCCACTGCTTATATAATGAGGACCATCAGTGAGGTGTTGTGAAACACTATAGAGAGTTCTTGGCTGAAAAGAGGGACTGGGACTTGATATTGGCCACCCCATATACAAGCTTCCAAAGGACAAGAGTTTCTCTCTCTCTCTCTCTCTCTATCTATCTCTCTCTCTCTCTCTCTCACACACACACACACACACACACACAGAGCCTATACTAGTCATTTAATTTCACTACAAATCTCAATTCCAACAGATATACAGTAGACATATTTATGATGAAGATGTGACATGAAACAATTTGCCCAGGTTCTCACATAGGAAAGCACCAGGGCATGTGATGTTTTCTGTTGCTCCAGAGACTAGGACACAGAGCAATGGGTTCAAACTACAGGAATTCCACAAACTACAGAGATTCCACCTAAACATTAGGAAGAACTTTCTGACAGTAAGAGCTGTTCAGAAGTGGAATGCACTGCCTCGTAGTGTGGTGGAGTCTCCTTCTTTGGAGGTTTTTAAACAGAGGCTGGATGGCCATCTGTCGGGAATGATTTGATTGTGTGTTCCTGCATGGCAGGGGGTTGAACTGGATGGCCTTTGAGATCTCTTCCAACTCTATGATTCTATGTAAACACTCCAGAGAAGCAAGAAAGGTTCCAGGGAGTGTGCATCCATTCCATTACCTCCATCATTCCTATCCTACTTCTTAACCATCCACATTTTATAGCCAGCAACCAAGCAGGGAGGAAGACAGGATTGAAACCAAACAAAACATTTACCTTTTCAATCACTAGCCAGTCATAATTTTAAAGAGACTTTCAACCTCAGCTTGACATTGTCAATTGAGTAAAATGTATTCTGTCAAATAAAAGATGTTTAAGCATTTCTGTAAAGATGTCAGAGTTCTCAAACTACATATAATCCATACCTGTCACATTGTTGCATTATAGAAATTTCTTTAATTATTTCCTGCAGATCTGATTCAACAGGGACTTGCTTAATAGCCACAACTTGCCCTGATTCTTTATGAATGGCTTTAAATACACTGCCATAAGACCTAGAAAAGAAAGCAATAGTAATTCAACATTTTAATTACATACCTCATATATTAATTCAAACCATCAATTGCAGCACTTCATGTAATAACCACATATGTCATTTGCACTCAGGTTTTTGCTAGAGTACCATGAAGTGTGATGGGTAGCATCATGTCTCTTTGAAAGAAAGGAGTATGTGCTACATTCCAATGTGTTTCCCCACCACTTATAGACTACATCTGTAGGGATACACATCCTCTCTTCTAAGTTAGGCAGGGGTGGAAAAACGTGGCCCTTTAGACGTTGGACTTTAATTCCTACAAGTCCTATCCAGTGTAGCCAATGACAAGGGATTATCAAATTTGCAGACCAATGATATCTGGAGTAACAGTGTTCACTACATTGCTAACTGCTGGTTTTTTTAATGGCTTCAAATAATCTGCTGCTCCCCACATTGAGATTCATGTTGGGCCCAGTGGTTTACCTGGCAAACACTGACTACCGTATTCAGCCAAGAAGCAAGGCAGTTGAACAGAGACTCCAAATATGAGGTGTGGCTTTTAGCTAATGACAACCACTGTACGTATGAAGGTGAATTCTACCTAGGAAATGTCTGGAAGTTTTTACTTCATGCCTCACATTTAATGGAAAGAGTGTTACCCTCTATTTTGCTCCTGGGAACAGAATATATACAGATGTGGATAAGAAGATTAAAGAACTAAAGAGAACTATAAAGAAACATACTTTGAAATAGCTAGACAGATGGTACAGTTTTGGAAAAGTTATTTTCAAAACTAGCTCTGAATTTGTAAGAATTCCTCTGTACAATATAAAAAATCTTACTACTTTTAAGCGATACAGCTGTCCCTTCATACTCGCTAGGGTTTGGTTCCAGGACCCCCTGTGGATACCAAAATCCATACTCAAGTTGGCATAGCAAAATGGTGTCCCTTATATAAGACGGCAAAATCAAGGTTTGCTTTTTGGATTATTATTTTTTAAATAATATTTTCAAGCCGTGAATACTTAAATCTGTGGAAACCAAATCCGTGGATACGGAGGGACAACTGTACTTGCTTGTAGTTTAGAAGCAGAGGTGTCGCTCACATTATTAAAACTACTAAACATAATATTTGAACTAAAATATTAATAAACTCTCAATCATAAGGCCACATGGTTCCCAAAAAAAAGGACCTAAGACTGCTCTGCAACCTGAAGGGCTAAGAAAACCTGCTTCTTAGAATTATTACTCTGTTTCAATATGTATCCTTGACCCTGAGTAACATAAATTTGCACTTGCAAGGATTAGGAATAATTGAAAAAAAGAGCAGCCAAGATACAGCTTTAAGAATCTCCCAGATTTCTCAGGTCTCTACCTTCAGAAGAAAAAAAATATACATGGTAACAATAGTGTCAGAGTTCACAAACATGTATTATTTAATTTTGTGGAATTTCCATTTATGTATAGAAGATTTATGTTCTCAGGTCATAAATGCCACATTGGTACTTACCGTGAATGTGCATTCTGTTGGTGGTAGAGAGGAGGAATCCAGCTCTGATACTTACACTTGGGTATGCCCCTCCACCACCCAGAGCAGAGGCAGGAGATTCAAACAAATCATGTGACCCCTCTGGGCCGTTGGCTCCTCCCTCCTCTCAGCCATTGTCTGGCCAGTTGATTGCAAGCCGAACCTACATAAAAGAAATAACCTGAACAGCCGGGGGCGGGGTGGATTCCTCCTCTCTACCACCAACAGAATGCACATTCACAGTAAGTACCAATGTGGCATTCTCCGGGTGGTGAGAGGAGGAATCCAGCTCTGATACTTACACTTGGGACATACCCAAGCCCTTCCAGAACTTGGGCAGGAACCAGCTGCTTTGCGATAACCTTTAATCCCTAATAACCTGATGGAGGACCCTCCTACCAAAGGTGGCCTCCGTAGCTCTGAATGTCAATCTTGTAGTGCCTAATAAACGTTGACGGCACACTCCATGTGGCTGCCTTGCAGATTTCCAGGACGGGTGCGTTAGAGGAAAACACCGCCAATGTTGCCGCCGACCTGGTAGAGTGTGCCATGACACCTGAAGGGCGAGGGCACTCGGCTGCATCGTAGGCCTCCAAAATGCAAGACTTGATCCAGGTTGCAATTGTTCGTCTGGAAGCTTTGGTTCCCCTTGATGCAGGACCGAAGGCTACAAACAGGGAGTCACAGCATCTAAACTCCCTAGTTCGATGAATATAGACCTTCAACACCCTTCTCACATCCAGCTTGTGCCACTCCTTTTCCCTGGGATGCGAGGAATTCTGACAGAACACCAGGAGAATCAGTTCCTGACTCACATGGAACAAAGACAAGACCTTTGGGAGGAAGGACGGCTCCGTCCACAGTATTACGTGGTCTTCATTGAATGAGCAGAGGTGATCCCTGACTGACAGGGCTGACAACTCAAGAGATCCTTCTGGCCGAAGTGATGGCCACTAGGAAGGCTACCTTCAGGGTCAAGAATCGCAGGGAAACCCCCCTGAGCGGCTCAAAGGTGTGCTTGGTCAGTTGATTTAAGACCAAAGGAAGGCTCCACAATGGGAAGCGATGCCTGGCCGGTGGCGAGATGATGGACATTCCTCTGAGGAACTTCCTGACATGGGGATGCGATGTCAGCGGTTGTCCTTCAGGGAGAGGGATGACCGATGCTAAGGCCGCCGCTTGACGTTTCAAGGTATTGGGCTTGAGTCCAAGGCGAAGTCCTTTCTGAAGGAATGCCAATACTTCTTTCACCGACGCCTACGTGTGGTCCCATCGCTTGGCCTTACACCACCTGGTGAAAGCTCTCCATGTAGCTTCATAAACTTTCATCATTGAACTTCGCCTGGAGGATAGCATCATCTCTATTACTGATTTGTCGTACCCATAGAATCTCAGGGCTCTCCATTCAACCTCCAGGCGGCTAGGCATAGTCAATCCGGATCTGGGTGCATCATGGGACCCTGCGACAGAAGGTCCGGCCTCCAAGGGAGAGGCCACGGACCGCACTGAGCCAAGTCCTTGAGGTCTGAGGACCATGGACGTCAGGGCCAATGAGAGGCCACTAGGACCACCTGGGCCCTCTGTTCTCTCACCTTCTGGATGGCCTTGGCAATCATCGGGATGGGAGGAAATAGGTAGAGGAGACCCGACAGCCAGGGCCCCTGGAGGGCGTCCACTCCCTCTGCATTGCGGTGAGGAAACCTTGCAAAGAACCTTGGGAGCTTGGTGTTGGTGGCTGAGGTGAACATGTCCACCTCCATCCAGCCAAATCTGTCCTGAATCCAGGCGAAGACCTGAGGGTGAAAGGCCCACTCCACTGGGAGGATTACGTGTCTGCTTAGATAATCTGCTGCTACGTTGTCTGTGCCCTGAATGCGTCTGGCTGTTAATGAGGCCACCATCTTCTCCGCCCAGCTGAAGAGGAGGGTCGCTTCCCTCTGGATGGACTGCGACCTCGATCCCCCTTGCTTGGAGATGCAGGAGCGAGCTGTCGTGTTATCCATTAGGACCAACAGGTGGTGGCCCCTCAGGATCCTCTCGAAGTGCTGAAGGGCCAGTCTGATGGCTCTGAGTTCCAACCAGTTTATACTGTGGGATTTCTCCCCCTCTTCCCATGTCCCCTGGATGAAGAGGTCCAGGCAATGGGCTCCCCAGCCCGTGAGGTTGGCGTCCAACGTCAAGGTGATGTCCGCCGTCTGGGTCCATGGAGACCCTTTGGATAGGTTGAAGTCTAGTGTCCACCAGCGCAGCAATGCTCTGACCTCCCTCAGAAGGATGAGGATCCGATCCTCTCTCTGTGTTATCTGGTCCTGGAATTGCTGAAGGAAACTCTGCAACTTTCTGGTGTGAAAACGGGCCCAGGATATTACTGTGATAGTCGAGACCATCAGGCCCAAGAGCCGAGCCAAGTCCATCAGGCCTGAGCGTTTCTGTCGTAGGGCCAGGGTGGCCTCCTCCTTCAGTTTGGCCTGCCTCTCGCTCAAGAGGAATATCACCCCCAAGCGCTTGTTTAGAACCGCACCCAGGTGCGTGATGGATTGAGTTGGAACCAATGTGCTCTTCTTGAAGTTTATGAGGAAGCCGTGATCTTGAAGGCACAGTATCGTAGCCTGGAGATCTCTGTGAGCCCACTGGGAGGAGGAGGCCCTTAGAAGGATGTCGTCCAGGTATGGGTAAAGGTGGATCCCTTGAAGTCTGAGGTGCGCCACTACCGCTACCAAGATCTTGGTGAAAACCCTTGGGGCTGAGGCCAGCCCAAAGGGTAGCACCCTGAACTGGAAGTGATCCTGATTTACCGTGAAACGAAGGAAGCGCCTGCTGCTTTCCTCAATCCTAATGTGGAGATAGGCTTCTGACAAATCCAGAGAGACCATGAAGTCCCCCTCCTGGAGAGCTTCTCGGATTGAGGATAACGTTTCCATCCAGAAATGTTTGTATACCAGGTGAAAACTGCTGCACTTGAGATCCAGAATTGAGCGGTGATCTCCGTCCCTTTTTGGAACTGTGAAGAAGATGGAATAGACCCCTGAAAATCGCTGGTGTACTGGTACGGACTCTACCGCTCCTATGTCTAAGAGGTATTGAACCGCTTTCCTCTGGATCTCTCCTTTGAGCGGGTCTTTGCTGTCGGGGATGGCAAGAACCTGCCCTGTGGTAGTGTGTCGAACTGGAGCCAGTACCCGTGGGAAACGGTGTCGACTACCCATCTGTCTGGAAGGCCACCAGACATCCTCCCACGGGAGGGGAATCCGAGTCAGAATTGTTGTCAGCCTCCTCCCCTGCTGGGGATGGAGGCACCCCTGTGACCCGACTGGGACTGGCTCCCTGAGGTCCTTGAACTGAAGCCTGATCTTCCCCAGGATGATCCGAAGGGGCGAAAATCCCTTTGTCTGGTCCCCCTTTGGGATCTGAAGGCAGAATAAAATTGAAAGGGTCTTTTCGTCTGTCTTCTGTCTGACCTTTTGGATAGCACCGGCATTGCCTTCTTCTTTTCCTTCGTTTCCACAAGGATGTTCTTCAGGACGTCCTCCCCAAAGAGTAGTCCCCCTTTGAACGGGGCAGTTGCTAGACTTGCCCTGGACTGAGTATCTGCCTCCCAATGGCGGAGCCAGACAGAATGTCTTGTGACGGCGGCCACTGCCATTTCTCTGGAGGTAAATGTCACTGCGTCCACTATGAACTGCATGGCTACGTATACCTTGGCCAGGGACTGTTGCAAGGATAGCCTGCTTAGAGTGCGATCCTGGAATGAGTCCTCCAACCATAGGAGGGATGCTCTAGCAAGCAAGGATCCCGCGGTGGAGGCCCTAATCACAAGGGCCGCAGCCTCGTGTGTCTTCTTAAGGGCCCCTTCCATCCTTTTTTCCTCGAGATCCTTAAGGAAACCACCCCATCGTGTGGCGCGAGGGCCCGAGACCAGCGATGCCACCGGCGCATTAATGGGGCTGGGACCTTCAATTGGTCCAGTACCGTCTTGCCTGGCGAATATATCTTCTGCGCTAGCAGCGTCCCCTTCTTGCCCTGTAGAGGTTTGTCCCATTCACCCTCCATCGCTCGCCTGAAGATGGAAGGGAAGGGGACTTCCCAGCCAGGAGCCTTGGGTGGACCCAGAATCACCTCTGCCCTCTGGCTGCACTCCTCTGAGGACTGACCTGCAAGAGCTTGTTGTTTCGGGAGGCTGGGAATGGAGATCGCCTTTGACAAGAGGGATTCGAAATCCTCTAGGTGAAACAGCCTCTCTGAGGGCTCTTCCTTTGGGGTCTCAGAGTCCGACCATTCACCCTCCTCTCGCTCCAGATCCTCCTCCCCAAGGGAGGGGTCTGGGTCTCGAGGGGTCTGTGGAGGGCACTCTTCTGCCGACGAATGCTCCGAATCCACCGAGGAGTGGGGAGAGGGAGGTGCCTTGCGCTTAGCATGGCACCCTGGGTGAAGCCCACTTAGAGCTGGTTCTTCCTCGCCTAGGCTTCCCCCCCTCCTCCTGCTCCCTGAGGATGCGCACCGCCTCCAGCAGCAGGGAGCTGACTCTGGACGCCGTCCGTGGGGGCTTCCCGGGCTTCCCTGCCAACTGAGTGGCTTTGGGCCTCCATTTGGTGTGCGATTTGCCTCCCTCTGGGGACCCAAAGCAGACCCTGCGCTTGCTATCGGGCCGATCCACTGATCTTGCCCCAGCCGTGACTGCCTCGGCGAAGGCTTGTTTCACCACCCGCACTGCTTTCCTCTCGGCAGCCGCATAAGCCGCCCGGGCTGGGTCCCCTTTATTCCTGCTCGCGGCGCTAGCGGGATTGCCCTTATAGGGTTCCCCGGAGAAAACAAGATGGCAGCCACCACTGGAGCCAGCCACCTCTGCCACGTGGAGTGGCCTGCCGGAGGAATCCTCCTCCTCCCAAGGAATATCCTCCCCCCACGCCGTTCTCATCCCCATCCTGGTGGTCCCCTAGGGACTCCAAATCGGTCAGCTCTCCTTCTTCCTCTTCCAACCCCCCCCCGGACCGAGCCGCGTCTACTTTTCTGTCCAATGGTTCCAGCGCTGGCTCTCCAGTCAGCAGGGAGGCTAGGGTGGAGGTCCGGTCGTCCTCATCATCTCACTTAGCTCATCTCTGTGGTTCGGAGGCCTGGGCCACTCTGTCTGCGGCCTGTGTCCCGGGCACCTGCGGAGTAATACTCTGCAGCGCGGACGCCTTCCCTGCCATGGCAGCGCTCAACACCTGCTTGCTATCAGCTAGCGGTGAAGTGGCCTAGTCGGGATCCCCCTTCCCCGGGGGTTGCTGCTTCTTCTTCTCCTTGGACTTCTGCCCAGCGGGGGCCATGAGGGAGAGAGTGGAAAGAAAGGTAGAGGGAAAGAGGAAGGGGGGTTGGTAGCTAAAGGGAAGGAACGAGGGAATTAGAGAAACTAAAATAGCAAGAGAAAGAAGGAAGGTAAGTTAAAAAGGAATAGTCCGCCGGGAGGAACCAGATTTCGCTCCGCTCTGGGTGAGGCAGGAGAAAAAACTGGCCAAACAATGGCTAAGAGGAGGGAGGAGCCAACGGCCCAGAGGGGTCACATGGTTAGTTTGAATCTCCTGCCTCTGCTCTGGGTGGTGGAGGGGCATACCCAAGTGTAAGTATCAGAGCTGGATTCCTCCTCTCACCACCCAGAGAATTTTATTTTCACTTGCATCTAAAGCAGGAAGTCCTGACTTAACACTGATAAGAAAAATTCTGTGAACGAATACATACAGTCAGTTCCATTAATTCCAGCATTTGCCTTCCCATAAGGCAAGTGGAATCTGCAACAAGATGTTGCAGTGTGAGGTACTCCTCTTGGTGGTTTCTGCCAATAAGACCCTTTTCCAGGACACTACTTTCTATCTCCTTCCTTCCTTCCTTCCTTCCTTCCTTCGTCAGTTTTCTTTTGAAACTAACTGTTAATGTCTTACAGCTACTAAGCTTGCTTATTCCTCCTTGGGCTACTTTAGGGGAAGAGTTGCTCCCTCAGGAACATTTAAACAGTATGTGTACTTCTGAAAGGGCAGGCTGATCCCTTGCTTTGCTGCAAGGATGCTGCCATTTTTGCTACAGAAAGATGAACCTTTGAAGAAGGGACAGCCACTGGTAAACCCAGTCTTGATTTCCCACGGCTCCTCCCACAGCTGCCCAAGTTGACAGGAAGCTCTCTCAGGTTTGGATCCTATGCCTCCAGATGTTCAACTTCAACAAAGCTCCTGTTCAACTCAGAGCAGTTAGGAAAAGAACAAAACTAAAATCAAGAGTAGATTAGCAACTCCAGCAGTGGCAGATCCACAGGGTACCCTCGCTTCAGAGAATTAGTTCAGTATAGTATGAGTGCTTACAGTCAAATGAGTGGGATGTAATTGTGTTCTCCTTTTTTGCTCTAACGCTTCAGTATTATGCACCCTTTCTAATTATATCCCATCACATAGCAATTCTAAGTATATATCTCTATATATGAAACTCTTAGGTATGTTTCCTTTCCCAGTGTGCTGAGTGGCCGCTTTCCCAATTAATCCCCTTCCTCCTCTCACTCCCTCAGCCAATTACCACCCAAATGCAAATTCCTTCTCCACCTCACAATCCACTCTTGCCACTAAATCTGCATCTACACCCCAGCCTCACAAGGGCCCCTCCCTCCTCTCACTCCCTCAGCCACTCACCACCCACATGTAAAACAATGCAATATTATCTACTATAACGGCGTATGTTACACTGGGCCAGCTAGTATGCTATATTCCTATACCTATGTAGTTGGCAACAAGCGCAACCAAATTCAGTGAGGCTTATTTCTGAGAAGACAAATTCAAGTGTAGATTGTTGCAGTATAATCCTACATATGTCTACTCAAAAGTAAGCCCAAATGAATTCTGAGAGACCTAGTCTTAGCTAAATTGATCTAGGATTGCAGTCTTATTTGGAAATAAATCCTGCTGAATTTTAATTGGGAGTTACTTTGGAGTAGAAGTGCAAAGGACATCTACTCCAAAATAACATCATTGTAAATCTAAGTTTCTTCCATCCAATTAGATCTAAAAAGGATGAATAGCTGTCAGTAGTCATTAGGATGGGAGGAACTAAGCTGTTAAAATGCCTCCATTCTTGACACCTTGGCATTGGGCAATTTTCACATGTAAATATCATTATGCCATTTTTCCACATATGCAACATTTGACTAGGTAAGGCTGCCATCTCATCAGTCTACCTCTCAGCTGTGTTGGCCAGATAACATGAGAGCCCCCCATTATCAAAAAGGTAATAAATGCTTTTTTGTTCAATGTAAAATGTTATCAACTGTTGCTTTAGCAAACATTCTATTTATCATAGACGGGTGATGTTTCTGAACCACCCAGATCTGAAATTTTACAGTGAAGCTGGGCAGCCCGCACCTAAATGGACATTAGCACCCATGCAACTGATATATAACTTGTAAATGGCAGGCTCTTTTCCACTGCTGAAAGTAAAAAGGGAGAGCAACAGAGAAGAGAAATGCCAGTCACCACCTGATTGCTTATTTTTAAAGAGTGGACAAAGAGCATACTCTGCCCACTCTGCATCAGGCTCCTTCATAAAGTATTCATGACTTATTTGCAACAATTGTTGTTGGTGTGTGCCTTCAAGTCATTGCCGACTTATAGCGATCCTAAGGAGAACCTAATATGGTTGGCAAGATGTGTTCAGAGGGGGTATTTCTTTGCCATTCTCTGAGACTGAGAGAGTGCGACATGCCCAAGATCACCCAGTGGGTTTCCATGCCTGATTGGGAATTTGAACCCTGGTCTCCAGAGTCGTAGTCCAACGCTCAAACCATTACACCATGCTGGCTCTCAATACCCCAGTCCAAATGTAACCACAGCAACTTCTTAATATATTCTACAAGCTACTGCAAGCAGTGGCAACCACCAAGAACTTCCTGTTAGTTATTCATAATTTATAGGGTTTTTTTAAATGCAACAGTAGAAATCTAATACTTTTTTGTCTTGCCATTTCACACAAAAAAAATCCAAAGATTCCATAGAACAGGAGTAAAGTGTATTACAAAGAATCTCAATAACATTTCCTATGTTTAAAATGCTCTCTGGCTACAAGAAAAGTCTGACTTAATGACTGCACAACACTGCAAAAGTTAGGCAATTTTTAACAATAATAATTATGCTTCTTTGTTGGATCTGGATGAATGTTTCTAATCAGAATTCAAGTACTGCATTCATGAAGATGAAAATACTTGCAGTTTTGCCTTCTGTCTGATGAACATTTGTTTTCTTCCAATTCATGCGCCAGCATTACACGCATTTACATGCATACTAATATCTTAGAGGGAGGTGCTATTCTAAAGGAAACTGTTGCCAATGATGCCAGGTTCAGTGAAAATTTGTGAGAAGTAATGTATTGTAATTCCTTGTTCTGTGAGAAGTCTTAGTTAATCTGGAGTGCAACGAGTCCCACTGGGACACATCCAACCCTAACTGCATCTGCATTTGACATCAGAGACAAGACACTTGTTTGTAATCTTGCAAGGAAGAAAAGCAGCTCAGATTGGGAGGAGACACACACAGAGAGAATGGTGTTTTTCACAAGGTAACCACGACAGCCAACATAGTGCAGTGGTTTGAGTGTTGGACTATGACTGGATAGCAGGGTTCAAATCCCCATTCAGCCATGGAAATCCACTGGGTGACCTTAGACAAGTCACACTCTCTCAGCCTCAGAGGAAGGCAAAGGCAAACCGTGAAGTCGAAGGCTTTCACAGCTGGCATCCACAGATTTTCCTTAGGTTCCCCCCCCCCCCGGGGCTGTGAGGCCGTGTTCTGGAAGAGTTTATTTCCGGCATTTCACCTGCATCTGTGGCTGGCATCGTCAGAAAATGGTTGGGTAGGAGAGTGGGAGGGGTTATATACTGTGGGGGGGGGGGGAACCAAAGGCAAACCCCCTCTAAACTTACCTTGCCAAGAAAACCCCATGATAAGTTCACCTTAGGGTTGCCATAAATCGGAAAGATTTGAAGGCACACAACAACAACCGTGAGGACCTTGTTACACGTGCACCTGCAAATTATAACTTTCTTCCCAGCCCCAATATCTTCTTGGATGACTCTGGTGTAAGCATGCGGAAAGTACAACCCAAAAAGGGAATCTTTTTCCAACTCAGGTTTGTTTTGTTATTCTTCTCCCTGTTTTTGTGAGATTTGTTTTGAATCTTCCCAGTGACCCCGGTTTCCCTAGATAGACAGAATTGTACATACCCTTCACCAAGCTTCTCCAAGACATCGAAGACTTCTTCAGGCTGCTTAGTTAAGCTGTCTTCACTTAGCTTTTTTAGCTTGCTGATAATTTAAAAAAAGTTGAAATATTCAACTATTAGTAATTTGCAACTGACTTTAAATAGATAAAAGTTCATCTCTTCTATAATATTCATCTAATTTAATTTTACTAGGTAACCTAGGGTTAAGGTCAGAACAAACAAATCAGGACCTCTTACATATGTTTGTCTCTCGTTCATAGGATCAGCATAAATTGATGTTGACTTGATGGCAATTAACAACAACAACAGGTGTTTAATTCAATTAACATCAGTAAGGCAACAACATTGTAAGTGAACAACAGTAGTTATCTGGAAGTACAGTAAGTTGAAAGACAAACCATAATGGTAAACAAAAGTTTTCCACTGGAAAAACTCAACATAGACAGTTACCAGCATCTTGTTTTAGACCTTAGCAGGCCTGTGGATAACAACATGCCTGGTTACCTTGAGGCAACCAGACATCCATGACGTTGAATAATGGAAGGTACTGGTGGGCTGGTTTTTGTTTATCCTTCAGGTTATCGGTGTTCCAAAATGACTACATCAAGTCATTTAATTTAATCCCATGCATGACTAAATTAAGCCATTGTAGATAGGAGGGTCAGTTTTCAAAAACAGCTATGCCATAAGTTGACAGGCAACTTGAAGGCCCACACATACAAACTTGTTTGCAAGGATGCTTAACATTTAAAATTTTATTGCTTAGTACTAAGCTCTCATAGCACAGCTATGCATGACAACTGTATGGTGCTTTCTTGCATGATATATGCTCCTACTGACCATGTAGACTCAAGAGTGAAGAACACATACCACAGAGTCACACTAGAAAATGTTCTAGGTCCTCCAACGCAATTCTATGGTATGTTTGTACCAAAAGTCCTTTATTTTTATAGGGTTTGCTATTATCCGTGGTTTTGAGTATCTGCGATAAATCTGTGATAATAATAAAATATTATTCCCCTGTGGCTATGGGGGTCCAACTGTATTGTGTAAAACTATTAAGCTAAGCAATAGAAAAAAACTATCAGAAAACAAAATCAATTTCTGTGTAAAGGGAACCGCCCCATCCTAGGAAGAATAACTTCTAGCCTGCTTTGTAGGCTGCAAGAACATAGCAAAAAATACAACTCAAGAACTGTATCTGCTTAGTCCCAATTGTTTTATTCCTTCAGTAACAAGCATAGAGTTACTATGCTTCAGCACATACTCCCTTGAATAAGGACTAACAAACATCTTGTACATATGTTGTCATAGCTTTTGTCTATGATTTTAACTGTACGTATTAAAAACTAATATACATTATTATGTAAACAAACAGTGTTCTCATAAATTAATGCCACTAGCACATTCAGGTATAAACATGGTACACTTTCTATTTTATGCAGTTTCCATGAACAGAGAGGAACTAAAAATAATCTACAAGCCCATAGCTGGGGGAGGGCATGTCCAAAGAAAAGGCCAAGACAGAACAACAATTGTCCCACTGGTATCATTTCCCTTCCACATACCTATCGCCACCACTTACAACTCCTCGAACACTTCCACCAGCACTGTTTACACACAATCCTAAATATACACTGGACTGACTATGTGACAAATGTTGCTGTCCTTGAGCAAGCAGGGATCACCAGCATTGAGGCCATGATATTGAGAACACAGCTGTGCTGGGCAGAGCATGTGTCTAGGATGGAGGACCATCGACTCCCAAAAATAGTACTCTACGGTGAACTCGCCATGGGAGAGAGTAAGAGGGGCGCTCCAAAAAAGCGATACAAGGACTCCCTGAAACAACATCTCAGGCTTGGCCAAATTGATCACCAACAATGGTCTGCCCTGGCCTCACATCGGGAGGCATGGAGACACACTATCCACAATGCTGCAGCCTTATTTGAGAGCTCACGCTGAACAAGTCTTGAAGAGAAACGGCAATGCAGAAAGAATCACAACCCGGTAACATCACCCGAGGAAACCTTCTGCTGTGCTTTCTGCAACCGGACTTGTCTATCTCGAATTGGCCTTCTTAGTCATCAGCGCACTTGCAGAAAACGCGGGATGAGTCCTTCCTGAATCTTCGTTTGCGAAGAAAAGCCAGAGAGAGACATAATAATAATAATATAATAAAATTTTATTTCTATCCCGCCCCTCTGCAACGCAATCGGGGCGGCTTACAATATAAAAATTCCATAGTCCCAGTACCCTAGCCCACCCCCCCTTAAAATAATATTAAACTATAAAATATTAAAAACATACAGTAAATTAAAAATATATAAATTAGAAAAATATTAAAACATACAATAGTTTTTTTTAAAAATAAATAAATAAAAATGATATACCACTAAAAAAACATATACCACTAAACCTCAAATACAGATATCTTCATGCTCTGCTACAAGTTCCCTTATAAAACCAGGAAGCTATGCTGCTTGAAAGTAATGATAGTTGAAGAGATCATGATACAAGGTATTTTAACAATAAAAATGAAGAGTGCAAATTGGAAAGCATTGATTTTAATGGAGCAAAAGCCAGCTTTGACTACAAGTTTTACCAACATAGCGATAGCAACACAGCAACATAGTGTTATAGCGATGTAGTGAGATAAGAGGGTTTGTCAGAAAGTCACAGCTTGAAAAAGTACCACACTGGCCAAGTAACTCCCTTGGTCACCATTGGTTATGCACATTATAATTTCCCCTTTAAGTTCAGGGATTTCTCCTTAAACACATAACAATGTTTGTTTTCCTAGACTGCAAGAATGTAATCAAAAAAACCAAAAAATGTGTGCCGTTTCTTTCAGTCAACATTTGGAATGAACATATTCAGGGGTAGCTGTTTGTAACTATTCCTCTCCCAATGTATGCTGGTACCTAAGAAGCCTAAATACAGTCTATCCAAGAAAGGGTAACAGATGAACTGCCATTCTGAATTTCAGACCTACTTAATTTCTCTTTTTAGTATATTTTCAAAGGTGCAGTTGTGTTTGCGACCAAGAAAAAGTGCAATTTAGCTAAAGCAATCTAATCTATCTCATTAGGCTGAGTGAAGCATAAACTAGTCTCTGCGGAAAGAGCAAGAAGAAAGATGTGATTTGATACTGGCAACTCAGATTGCAATCTTATTTATTTATTTATATCCCACCCTAAAGATCTCAGGACAGTGTACAATAAAATCAATGACCAATTTAAAACCATATAAACAATAACACGATTTTAAAAGGCTTAAAAACTTATGCAGCAATTCAACAAGTTAAAAGAAGGCTGTTTAAAACCAATTAAAACAATTTAAAACCATGCATATGGGTAGACATATAAAACCAATTTGGTCCAAAAGGCTTTAGTAAACCACCATTTGGCACTGGAGTAACAGCAACATCGACATCAATCAGGCCTCTAAGGGGAAGGGAGGCCATACTCGGGGAGCAATAGCAGATTAGGCCCCCTCTTCCACATCCTCCCATAGCATATTACCCTGACCAACAGGACACAAAGGAGGGCCCCTCAAGCAGACCTCAAACCACGAACAGGTGCACATGTAGGGAGAGGTTCCCCTTCAACAAGGTCCCAAGCCATTTACAGCTTTAAATGGCATTATAAACTCCTTGAATTCAGAATAGAAGTGTATTCTTTTAAGGCCAAAAAAGCTTTATTATTTATTTAGAGTATTTATATCCTGCCAGTCAGCCAAAAAGGTTCCCAGAGCACCTTAGGAGGAAAAGGGAATGGCAGCAGGGGAGGGGATTAAGTCCAGCAGATATTGTCTACTCTTCTCTCCTTCCAAGGCCACAGTAATGGCAATTGTGATGGGAGGGGGCGCTTTCCTCAGCTGCTGGCCTCGGCATGATGGAGCTGTGCCTGCCTGTTCTTGTCTCCCTTCGAGGCTACACAGCAATGGCAGTTGGGATGGATGGAGGGCTCTTCCTCAGCTGCTGGACCTAAATATGATGGAACTGTGCTGGCCTTTTCTTCTTTCCTGCCAAGGCCACACCAGTAGCAGCTGGTATGGAGGAAGGCAAAAAATAGATCATATTATACTACTAGATTTGTGTCTTCAGCTTCCCACTCAGCAGGATTATTCTGAGCAGTGAGAAGCCTTTTGGGTAAAGACCCAGAGGGATCTAAAATGGAACCCCAGCTACCTGCTATGAAAAAATTAACAGGTACTTAATAATAATAATAATAATAATAATAATAAATTTTATTTATACCCTGCCCCTATGTTAAAAACAATTGGGGTGGCTTACAAAAATTAAAATACAAATACAGATTAAAATCCCTAAACACAACCCACCGCCACCCTCCCCCATAAAAAGATATTAAACCAATATAAATTAAAAACAACTAATCTAAAATCACATTTAAAAAATAATAAATAGCCAGCAGACTAAAAAAAAGAGGCCAGATGCTCCTGGGCCGGGATCTAATTAGGAAAGGCCTGCCGAAAGAGATCCGTCTTTAGTGGTTTGTTAAAGCTACTCAGGCTCATCATCTGACGGATCTCGTTCGGCAGGCCATTCCATAATTTGGGGGCAATTACTGAAAAGGCCCTCTGGGAGGTTGCAGACAGCCTAGATTTTTGTGGCTGAAGCAAATTCCTCCCAGAGGCCTGGAGTGCGCGGGGATTGTACGGGAGGAGGCGGTTCTGAAGATAAGTTGGACCCAAGCCATTTAGGGCTTTAAAGGTAATAACCAACACCTTATACTGGGCCCGGAAACTGATAGGCAGCCAGTGGAGAGATTTTAATACTGGAGTTATATGGTCTCTCTGAGATGTTCCCGAGACCACTCTGGCTGCCATATTTTGTACCAACTGAAGTTTCTGGACCAAGCATGAGGGTAGCCCCATGTAGAGTGCATTGCAGAAATCTAGACGAGACAAAAAGTTTCTGAACCAAGCATGAGGGTAGCCACATGTAGAGTGCATTGCAGAAATCTAGACAAGAGGTTACCAGCACATGCACCAGTCTCGAGGTCCCTTACTTCCAGGAATGGGCGTAGCTGGCATATCAGCCGAAGCTGATAACAGGCGCTCCTGACCGTCGCATTCACCTGACTCCTCATCTGAAGCAATGAATCAAGGAGCACCCCCAGGCTGCGAACACAGTCCTTAAAGGAGAGCATGACCCCGTCCAGGACTGGAGGTTGCAACCCAATTCCTGGTTTTGGGGCCGCTACCGTGAGCACCTGCATTTTGTCCGGATTTAATCTCAATCTGTTTTTCCTCATCCAGCCCATTACTGCTTTAAGACAATCATTAAGAAGAGAGACGCCATCGGAATTCGAGGCCTATGATCGAGACAAGAAGAAATAGATCTGGGTGTCATCCGCGTACTGATAACACCCAGCTGCATAACTCCGAATAATCTCAAGCAGCAGCTTCATATAGATGTTAAACAGCATCGGGGACAGGATGGCACCTTGAGGAATGCCACAAGTAAGCTCCTTTCTGCTGGAGCAGCTGTCCCCAAGCAGCACCCTCTGGGACCTGCCCAAGAGGAAGGATCGGAACCACAGGAGCGCAGTGCCTCCGATTCCTAAACCACTCAGGCGATCCAAGAGGATGCTATGATCTATCATATTGAAAGCCACTGAGAGGCCCAAAAGCACCAACAGGGTCACACTACCCCTGTCGATGCTTAGATGCAGGTCGTCGGTCAAGGCAACCATGGCAGTCTCAACTCCAAATCCCATCCTAAAGCCAGTTTGAAATGGGTCTAGATAATCGGTTTCATCCAAGACCACTTGGAGTTGAAGAGCAACTGCCCTCTCGATCACTTTGCTCATAGAAACTGGCCTATAGTTGTTCATGTCCAGGGGGTCCAAGGAAGGTTTTTTCAGGAGCGGCCTAATGGCCGCTTCCTTTAAACAAGATGGAACACACCCTTCTCTGAGGGATGCATTGATGATGTCCCTAAGGAACACCATCAAGGCAGTCCCCCCCTGGATGGCCAGCCATGAAGGGCAAGGATCGAGAGGGCAGGTCATCGTCCTCACCCTACCAAGTAGCTTGTCCACGTCCTCGGTACTCACGGATTGAAATTGATCCAGTAAACTTACATCAACGGAGTTGCTGGACACCTCGTCAATTGTTTCTGTCAAATTATTGGCATCTAAGTCGGCTCTTATCCAAGAGATTTTATCTGCAAAGAAATTGTTAAATGCATCACAGCAGGCCGTTGTTGGGTTAAGCAATGGGTTCTGTGCAGATATAAGCTTCGTCATCTCCCTTACCACCCTAAACAACTCTGCTGGATGGGACTCTGCAGATGCAATACGTGCAGAGGAGAAGGATCTCTGCGCTGCACGTATTGCCTTTCGATATGACCAAAAAAAGTTCCTATGACAAGTCCTGTCGGATAAGAGTCGAGTTTTTCGCCAGTTGCGCTCCAGTCGTTTTCCAACCCGCTTCATTTTCCTAAGCTCTGATGTATACCATGGCTTACGGTTTGGAGCAGGTTGGAAAGGACGCTTGGTAAGGTCGGTGTTCCAGGTTATTAACCAAAGCTTCGACAGGGTCACTGGCATTACCAACCATTAAACCCTCCAAGGCTTTCTGGAATCCTATTGGTTCCATTAGCCTTCGGGGGCGGACCATTTTAATGGGTCCACCACCCCCGGTGTGGCGGGAAGAGACTCTTAGTTCAGTCTTGACCAGGAAATGATCCATCCATGACAATGCGGTGGTTTTAATAACCTCCGCCCACGGATATTCCTGTTCCATACTGAAGACCGCATTGAGGGTATGACCTGCACAATGTGTGGGCCCGACGACAATTTGGGATAGGCCCATGTTTGTCATGGTTTCCATGAACTCCTGAGCAACTCTGAGACCAGCTGTGTCAGCTCGGTTAGGGAGTCTGCTAGACAACGGGGTGGTCGGTATATTAGCAGAATCCCCAAATTATCCCTGGTCCTCAGGCTAAGGTACATACACTTAAAGTGGACTGTGTTTCAGACAGGTATCCTGGTCAAGGTCAGTTTGTCCTTATAAACCAGAGCCATTCCGCCCCCCCCCCCCGCCCACTTCCCCTCACCTGCTCACTGACAGAATACCCGGCTGCAAGGGCCTGCATCCACGTGACAGCGCTATCCTCTCCCAGCCAGGTTTCTGTGAAGCAAGCCAGGTCAGCATCCTCATTCCAAAAGAAGATTGTAAATAATGTGAGTTTTTTTCTTAACTGACCTGGCATTGCAGAAGAGCAAAGTAAGGTTCTGTGGAATGGTTGGTACGCTCTCCAATCCATTCCAGGTGACAGGGTGAACTGAAGGTGGGATAGCTAACAAACAGCAATCCCGCCTTCTTTCATAACATCTGTTCACTCTGTCCCAACCATACCTCCCTTTCCCCAGCACAACTCCAATTTCCGCCCCCACTCCATTCCCGACCTCTGCTGACTCCAATTGCAGGCCTGGAGTCCTTCTGGCTGGCTGGCTGGCTGGTGTTCCTGAGGGGTGTGGGAGTGGCTCAAAATGCCAGCCACCCCTGGCCACACCTCCTCTCGCTGCTGCTCCGCTGCCAAAAGTCCTCAGGGCCTTCCACAGCCCTTTAGCCCGATGGAGTGGGGAGAAGAGGCTGCTTCAGGCTTGGAGTCCTTCTGCCTGGCTGGTGGGCTGGCTGGTGTTCCTGAGGGGTGTGGGAGTGGCTTAAAACACCAACCACTCCTTGGCACGCCCCCTCTCGCTGCTGCTCTGCTGCCAAAAGTCCTCAGGGCCCTCCACAGCCCTCTAGCCCGATGGAGTGGGGAGAAGAGGCTGCTTCAGGCTTGGAGTCCTTCTGGCTGGCTGGCTGGCATTTATTATATAAATAATAATAAAATTTATTTCTATCCCGCCCCTCTGCAATGCAATCGGGGCGGCTTACAGCATAAAACCTCCATAAGTACATCAGTACCCTAACCCACCCACCCCTTAAAACAATCTTAATACTTAAAGGTACACATTTGCTTATTAGATCTCATTAAGCCCATTACAGCATCCAGGCACTGGTCAAGCACCTGCACAGCTTCAGCCAACCTCGACAACAAGGAAAAGTAGAACTGAGAGCCATCATCATACTGATGGCACCAAACCCCCAATGACCTTCCCCTAGTGGCTTCATATAGATGTTAAACAGAATGGGAGACAAGAAAGAACTTTGTGGCACTGTAAATACAAGAAGAACCACCATAATTCAGTGCCATTCCAATCCAACAGAGTTGATCCAGTAAGATACCATGATCCTTGGTATCAAAAGCTACTGAGAGATCTGTGAAAATCAACAGCGTAGCACTGCAACATTATTCTCAAAGTGCCAAGAAAAAATGTCACAGGAGGTAAAAGGGATCTACTCCTGGCCTCTCCAAGCTTGATCAAATGGTCCTTCACCGCTCAGAATACCTTTGCTGGGCACATATCAAGCATGCAACAGTAGAGGAACAGTATGATTTTTTTTTACTGACCTCACTGTTGCATAATAGGCAAAATGAAAAGTCTCTACTAATTTTTTGTCGTATTCACTCCATGACCTATGCCACCTGCCCTCTACCCATTGTCCATCCCATTTCATGCCCATAAATCTTCTGTGAACAAGGTGAACTACGTGCTCCAAAGCACTACACTTGATACTTAGAAGTGATTTATTGATGGCCCTTTCCATTTCACCATTCCATAGGGAGACTAAGGCTTTGACCAAATCACCAGCCCTATCAGCCACAAAATTCCCCACAATCTATGGGCAAAAAATCTCTTATCAGCCTCCCGCTGAGGGTCCATTACCACCAAGCCAACTTCACAGGAAAGTAATTTGACCATGACAATAGGCGGTTGAAACTTCTTCCCCTCACCCCCCCCCCCAAAAAATCAGATCATTCTCCATCCATCCAAGAGCCAAAATCTGGTCCAGGATATGTCCTCTCACATGCCTTGGGCAACTGATGTACTGAGACAGCTCTATAGTTGCCATGCTATCCATGAAGTCCCAAGCCGACCTGTCAGGACAGCCTTGGTGGGGATGCACCACCTCCAAGACCACCATGGCCAGGTCAGGCAGGGAGACAGCTGGCACACCAGCAGCGTCCCATCTTGTCTCTCCCACCTAGCACTAGTTGCAAAACTTCAAAAGTAGTGTTAGGGCAGATGATTTCCTCAGGAGGAAGATGGAATCCTTATGGATGATGGCAACTCCTCTTCCCCAGCCTCCCAATCTAGGTTGATGCTGCACTGAGTACTTAGGGGTGCATCTACACTGTAGAAATAATATAGTTTGACACCACTTTAATTGCCATGGCTCCACCTTACAGAATCCTGGGAGTTATGGTTTTGTGAGGCACCTGCATTCTTTGGCAGAGAAAGCTAAAAACCTTCTTAAACTACAAATCCCAGGATTCCATAGAATGGAGCTACAGCACTTAAAGTGGTGTAAAATTGCATTATTTCTATAGTGTAGTTTCCCCCACCCCAAGTAGACAGCTGGGGCAAATCCATTCTGCCAAGCCCATACACTCAGGTCTCTGGAATGCATACCAGATCAGTCCCTTCAGTCACAACCAGGTCATGATAGTAATTGTTTTATTGTGGCCTGACCTGACATTCAGCAGCAGGACCAACAGACCAGGGGGCAGACTGACAGGGCAACCTTGATCATGAGGAAGCGAGGAGGACTGAAACATGGGATAGGATCTGGATATCTATTTCACCTTTCCCTTATTGACGTGTTCAACCCCTGGCATCATACCCCTGACCCATGGGGGCATGCCATTCCTTCCACCTCCCCTGAGAGTTACTCAGTTGCATGTGCAAACAAAACAAGCATACAAAAAGACAACAACCAGCAGCAGAGTGCCAGCACAGCAGGTAAAACACATCACAGTATCCAGCTTTCACTTCATTAATCCCAGTTCTTCCATTCAATCCCTGCCTCTCACCCAAGGACTCTGGAGGTGGCCTCAACAGAGTCATCCACATTCCCACTATAGGTGATACTGCTTACCAGACTCTCTCACCCAAGGTGCATGTCCACTCTCCAGCCTATGAAAGGGTGGTACCTATGCTCCTGTATTTCACCTATAGTATCAGTGCTTCAGGCCTGACCCCTGCTACCTATAGCTGGGAGTGCTTTATATCCCTCATCAGCCTTGAAGATGAAGGTCCCAGATGAAGTCCTAGGCTAGGAGGAACAGCTGGTTGTGGTCAGCAGTTAGTCTTGCTCTTCCAGAAGTTAGCACAAGCCCGGATCATGAGGGAAAACAAAACCTCTAAAGGCGTAGGGCCAACATAGGGAAAGATGAAACAAACCTTCTCTTCTTTCACTCCCACTGGTCAAGCTACAAGACCCATTACTGGTAAGTTGTTTCCTGTGGTACACACTTACTTAGGAGTCTCTTGAACTCAGTGGAAGTGATTCTTGAGTAGATATACAAAAAGTTCTGTTCCTTATTGCTTAAAAAAAGAAAGCATATTTCTGTCCTTTCTGTGCAGACATTCCAAGCAGGAAATTTGGATACTATGGTATAACCAGGTATACGATTTTCTTCTTGGCAGAGTAGCTTTTTTATTTTAACCCAATCTGAATGACAGGCACATATTCTGTTTTGCTAAAGGTTTATTGTGAAATGACAGGGGGAAGACACTCCCTCACATACAACATCATCATCATACAATTGTTTGCTAGATGTGGTATGCATGCAGAGGAATTGAGACACCGTGAGACAAGCAATAAGATCCATGGTGTGCTTTCCTTTATACAAGAGCACACAACTAATCCATACTAGTGCAACCAAGTCGATCCTGCCTCCCTACAGCATTTGTCCTGCCTCCAGGATGGATCTAAAGGTACTTTTCTAATAGCAGAAAGCCTCTGCCACTCATGGAATGTCATTTCCAATCCAGAAGGAAAAGATGACTCCAAATGCACAAATTTTCTCTAGTCATGCAAACTCTTTTTCAAGATTATTCACTCAATTGCTGCAGTTTATATCTATAACCTATACCTCATTTACTAAGGTTCCCATAATGTGACACAACTCCTAATACACCGTGATGCTAGCACAAAATTTCACAAAAGACTAGTAATGTATTTTCTTATTACTCACAGCTCTTAGCATCTACTGTCTTTGAATGGATAATTAATTGTTGTATTTCAAGCCAGCCATGTGATTGATAAGCTGGTTTTAACAGAAAATTAAAGGTTAGTGTGTCCCAATAGAAAGTAAATTAGAGTCATTTCATCTTGTGAAACTCAAGATGATGCACATGGCTTTCCTGGCTATGAGATTCATGGCTCAGTGGGAACTAGAACTTGGATCTCCCAAGTCCCTGGCCAACATACTAATTACAGTACTACACCACACTAATAGAAAGTCCCAGATTCATTCCTGCTATCTCCAGTTAAAAGGTTCAGGTAACAGCTGATAGGAAAGTCTACTGACAGGCATCACCTATTAGAGTAGACAACATTGGGCATAGAGCAGCTTCTTCAATCCATGTTGTTGCCAATGTTACGCTCATTGGGATGAAACAGCAAAAAATTCCTAGTCCTTAGTGACCATGCTTGTTTACAAATAAGGTGCATCATATTCATACAGTGTGGTAATAGATCACATACATGTTCAAGATCTTAAAAGAATGGAAGCAATACGTTAAGTGAATCTGTCCCAGGGCCTCAATTACATTTCTGTTTCATGAGAAGATGATTATCTACCTCTCAGAGTTATTAGAGAAGCACTGCAGCCCAAGGACTGTACAGAACTGTGCCAATTTAAGTGCCTATGAGTGATCCAACAAATATCAGCCACTGAGACCTCACCTCATATTTCTTAGGAACTAGCAAATTAACATTCAGACAAATATTTTTCCCCCACAAGGTGAATGTTATCTGTAGTTACAATGTTTATGGAGCAACCCCATATGGAAATACAGAGCTAGAGAGAGCTCTGTCCAATAATACACAATATAGTATTTATACACTATTTTCCTTTAAAGCTCACAGATCTCTGGCTTGCCAAGAGTGTACTGCCCTAGGATCAGTTTTGCACTGTACCTCTTTCTACAATCCAGTCCCTACATAGTTATACTTGCCAAATTATTTTTAAAAAACAAATCTTTTGTACATTCAGTCTCTTGAATCTGCTTTGGCCATGCTGTGTACTATAACGAACCTGAAAGTAAGGAAGCAAACCAAGACAGGAGTTCTTAGCATATCCTACATGCCAAAGTCAGTATTAAATACAACTTCATTTCATTTCAAAATGAAGCCAGAAAACTTCCATCAATAGCTCTGTTCTATCTTTGCTTGTTAACAATGATTTGTTACAGACATTTATCAGGCCCATTTCATTTTAAATTAAAAGTGGCATTCCCCCAAAGTGGTAACCAACCAACCCCCCTGCCAAAAAACAAACAAAACAGAATTAAAACAACTACTCTACAAGGGAACAAACTGCTTAGGAATACTTGAATATTTATAACCACATGTAAAAACAAACAGTTTCCTTAATTTAAAAACATAGGAATAGAGGAGAATGTATATGGAAATTGTAGGCAGTTCTCATGTTTAAAGAAGCTTAAATGAAGAAAAATAGTTACATCCAACTTTATATAAGCTTTGAGGGAAAGGAAAAATGAACTATGAAAACTCTTGGCAATCTTCATAAAAATAATATTAAAAAAACTCTTGGCAATTACTAATTCACATGTTTTAGTTTGAAATAACAGTAATGATACTATTGAAAAAATATTTTCCTGGTGACGCAGTGGTTAAATGCCAGTACTGCAAGTCACCACCTTGCAAGTTCGATTCCAGCAGGCTCCAAGGTTCACTCAGCCTTCCATCCTTTTGTAGGTCGGTAAAATGAGTACCCAGCTTGTGGGGGGCAATTAGCTAACACACACTGGAAACTGCTTAACACAGTGTAGATGTGTAAATAGCTAATGCTTAAAACAATTTGTAAGCCGCTCTGATAGCCTTGAGGCTGAAGAGCGGGGTATAAATAAATAAATAAATAAATGGGGATGCACTCAAAATTTAAACCCCATTTGCTGTTATCAGTGCTCTAACACAAATGAAAGTGATTATTTTAATCACCCGACTTCATTTACCATTGCTATTTAATATATTATATTCAGACCAGGCTTACTGGCTTGAAAAACGATTTTCACTTAAATTAATTATTAAGAACAAGTTATGATGAGCAAGGAAACAACTTGATGGCACACAACAACTAGTCTGAATTTATGTGACTACAAACAGAATAAGCCTATACAAATAACCAGAATTTGCAGCAGTTTCCAATTAATTTATATACACATTCTAATTACAGAAGTTCAGTCTCATTAGATGCTTGCACATAGCCCTAATCTTCCCACAATGATGTCAGCAGTGTTGCAGCTTATGAATATGCCTTGCTGTGACTACAATGTAGAACATGTAAAGATAAAACCATGCATCATTGCTGGAGATCTAATAGCTGTAAGTTACCTTTTAGCTTGCAGCTGTTATTTGGGGAAAAACTATCTCCATGGCAGAATATATGCTTTGCAGGCTTAGAAGGTCCTAGGCTCAATTCCTGGCATTGCCAACTGAAAAGAAAAGGTAGCAAATGCTGGGGAACACTTCTACCTGAGACCAAAAAACCCAGGAAGTCACAACAAACAATACTGAGCTAGAACAGGGTGAGAATCACATAGCCGTCCAGATGTTGCTGTACTGCAAGTCCCAGTAATGCTAGCCAATACAGTCAACAGTGAAGAATTCTGGGAATTGCAGTCTGACAGTGTCTGGAGGATCACATGGTTCCCACACTTAACTACACAGACCTGGTAAAAGACAACTTCCTTTGTTCTTCATGTGCATTAGGCAGTTTTCCAGGTATGTAGAGTCTTCTTTAAAGACTCTAAAGCAGTGTTTCCCAAACGTTGGTCCTCCGGATGTTTTGGACTGCAGCTCCCAACATTGCTGAGTGTTGGATTAGCTGGCTAGGACTTCTGGGAGTTGAAGCTTGAAACAGCTGGAAGACCAAAGTTTGAGAATGACTGCTCTAAAGCTCTACTGGTCTTTGACCGTAATAAATATTTACTTCCTTACTTACTGCTCTAAAGCCAAGCGTTTTCCTGGATGGCAAACTTATGAACTTGCTGTATTGCTTCAGCCTACAGGTGGAAGATTAGAGACAGCATTGTGTAGTGGTTTGAGTGCTGGACTAGGACTCTGGGAAACCAGAGTTCAAATCCCTGCTCAGCCATGGAAACTCACTGGGTGATGTTGGGCAAGTCACACTCTCTCAGCCTCAGAGGAAGGCCATAGCAAACCTCCTCTGAATAAATCTTTCCAAGAAAACCCTGTGATAGGTTTGCCTCAAGGTTGCTGTAAATCAGAATTTACTTGAAGGCACACAGCAGCAGCAACAAGTAGAAGCTCATATGAGTTTCCAGACAAAAGCAATGTCTTACACCTAGAAAATTATGTCAGAGAGGGATAAGCTAGAACCCACCTGCCTGAAAACTAATTTTAGTTGTCCAACAATTAGTCTCTACCACTCAGTTGTTTAACTAACTCACAATTACAAGAATATATCCATCTTAGCTAATTTAATTAAAGTTTGTGTTTTGTTTGATCTTTCTTCCATTTTACATGGTTTCCTTGAAATGCAAAGAACTTAAACCAGAAGTAGGGAACTTATTTAAACAAAATCCAGTGTTCAAAGGCAACACAACATAATTTACAAGGAATCTTTTGGCATTGTTTACCCACTGCTCAGTTTATTCAATACATTTTCATATATAAATTGTTAAGCATAAAACCTCCACCAAATCAGTCAAATTAAACTAACATGCTTAGCAGATGCAGCCAAGCAAGTCAAGCAGTTTTCCAAGACCTTTAATGGTCATCAAATCTTAAAGTGAACTAATATATCCCTTAGCTTTTCACTGAAAATCTATTTTTCAGTTTCTGGAGAAGATATTGCTCCAATGTGTTACAATGGACAATTTTAGGGCAAAAAACTATAGTCACACCTTCAGGAAAACTTCCCAGATTTCTTATTCAGCACACATACATGCTGAAAAAACAACATAAGGTAGTTAGGAAGCTTCATGCTGATAATATACTTTACTTACTGTTTATTCTATTTGAAAACCCATGCAGATGGGGAGGGTGGGCAGACCTTTTATACAAGACCTGAATAAATCCCAATGAAGCAGCACCTGCATGTCAGAATCACAAAATCTCAAATGCTCTCAGCTGTTTCACCTGTTTTATGGGGACAAGGGAACATAGGGCACTCAATAGATGATGTACTCCTGTATACACCACAGTATTAGCATTTGGTCTCTTACTGCAAATGTGTTTCAGGAATTTACACTGCACCATCAAATGAACAATATGGAAGCTTAAGATATGTCAATGATATCTATCCCACCCAAAGGATGAGCACAGAGACAAGGAGGGTGTTCCCACATCAGTACAACAATAAATGCTGTGTTTATCTCCTACAATCTACTAAGGCAATAATGAAATACCAACACGGTGTATAATAGGATTCTCAATTTTAAAAAAAAATCCTATCACTCACAGGTTGTGTCTGCCACAACAGAGCTGATCTCTTCTATAGCCATTGTAAAAAGCTAAATGAAAGACAGTAATCCCATCGGACCTGAACCATGCTTTAATAAAAACCAGAATGCACTCATATCCACTTTATACATTACTTTACTTTCAGAAATAACTGTGGTAATGCCTACAAACAAATATTCCCATATCCTTTCACATGACAGAGGTCAGATACCTCAGTAGGTCTCCTTCAAGAAGACCACTGAGGAACATTCAGGAAAATGCATTCTCTCCACCCCTTGGGAAGAACCAGCAGGGAGGTCTGAGGTGGGTGGTATGTGTGTTGGAAGAATTACTTTCTGTCCCATTCTTATGTGGATCACAGATGGGACTATGTGGGAGGTCTTTAATTCTCTGTGGGGCTTAGGCAGAAGTACAGGCTAAGAGAGCATCAATAAATTACCCAAATGCAGTGTTGTTATCGTTTAATATCCTCCAACCATACTATCATATACCAACGAGGAAAAATAGAGAATGACAGACGGGAAGATTTCACTATCCTATGTGCTTGTACGAATGAGAATCACCTAGTCACATTAGTGTCTACACACAGAAATCCAAGGGCCATCAGCAATTCTGCAGACATGAGTTCGAAGAAAGAGGCACAATCTTGGGGAATGCAGGGTTGGTATGAGGCCATGGTGTGGAACATGAGTTATTTAAAAAGTGAGGTCTGTAGGGAATGGAATTTTCTCACATGGGACAGAGGATGGAAGGAGGGGTGTATGCACATGTGTATTCACACGTGTGCAAGCACATACATGGTTATTTACACACCCATGACAGTTCTTCAAGAAATCAGTAAGGAAGGGAAGAGCAGAGGGTTACTCTGCTGATAACAGTTTTTGCAACAAATTTCCATTTTGGTAATTGGGTTTAGGCTACTGTGATAGCGACTGAATTTGGGGCCAAATTGTCATTGAGCAAATGTGTTGGTTAACTAAAGCACTAAGGCTGGGGTGGGGGTGAGTCGGAAGAAATGGTGGGGTGTCTCTTTGTGACACTAACATTCACAGACACACACCAGCCCACACACAGTTAATGAGAAGCCTCCAGAGCAGTGGTTCTTAACCTGTGATCTGTGGACCCCCCAAGTGTCCGCAATGTCCTCACAGGGGGTCCGCAAAGGCCATGTGACAGGAGCCCAGAGCCAAGCCACTGCACAGTGGTTAAATGCCAGTACTACAGCCACAACATTATGAGTTTGATCCTACAGGGCTCCAGGCTGACTCAGCCTTTCATAGGTCAGTAAAATGAGTACCCAGCTTGTTGGGAGCAATTAGCTAACACATTGGAAACTGCTTAGGAAGTGCTTAGCACTGTAAAGTGGTATAGAAATGTAAGTGCTATTGCTAAAGGCTGGCTGGCTTGGCCTGCATATTGCCATTCAATCCGCTCTAGCTACAAACTTGCAGGAAGTAGCAGGAGAAATGTCTTCCCTCCCCCTCCACTGCCTCTGAGGGAAGGTTTCATGGATAGTGTAATATTATTTTTGTTGTTGTTGTTGTCAGGTATTGTTGTTCCTGTTTTAAATCTTGAGTTAAGTCATACAACCCTCTAGTTCTTAACCTGGGGTCCAGGGACCCCTAGGGGTCCATGATGTCCTTACAAAGGGTCCACAAAGGCTTGAAAGTTGCTTGGCCCACCTCCTCACTGCAGTGGAGTGGCCAAGTGACTGGAGCCAAGGCAAAGGATGGATGGATGGGTGGCTTAGCTTGCGCATTGCCATTCAATCCACTGCAGACACAAATTTGCAGGAAGCAACAGGAGAAATGTCTTCCCTCCCCCTCCAGTGCCTCTGAGGAAAGGTTTCATCAATGGTGTAACTGCGTCATCATCATCATAGATTCTCCTTGGTTTTTTTCCAGGCTATGAGGCCGTTTTCTGGAAGAGTTTCTTTCTAACCTTTCACCTGCATCTCTGAAGATGCCAGCCACAGTTGCAGGTGAAACATCAGAAAGAAACTTCCAAAACACGGCCTCATAGCCCAGAAAAACCCAAGGAAAATCTATGAATGCCAGCCGTGAAAGCCTTCAACTTCACATAGAATCATAGAATTGTAGAATTGTGGAAGAGACCATGAGGGCCATCCAGTCCAACCCCCTGCCATGCAGGAATACACAATCTAAGCATCTCCGACAGATGGCCATCCAGCCTCTGTTTAAAGACCTCCAAGGAAGGAGACCCCCACCACGCTCCGAGGGAGGGGGTTCCACTGCCAAATAGCTCTTACTGTCAGAAAGTTCCTCCTCACATCATCATCATCATCATTATCACGGCCAGTTTA
Source organism: Gambelia wislizenii (assembly GCA_030847615.1). Classification (NCBI taxonomy): domain Eukaryota; kingdom Metazoa; phylum Chordata; class Lepidosauria; order Squamata; family Crotaphytidae; genus Gambelia; species Gambelia wislizenii. The sequence goes on from JAUMIR010000004.1 coordinate 298,165,394, forward strand.
AGGGCCCTGCAGCACCTGGGGTGTCCCATAGTAACCCTCCTCCTGCAAAAACATTATTAGTAATAATCTGAATATCCTGTACTGTGAATAGGTTAGGTTCTGAGATAAACATAGGGGACCCCAAAATATTTCCCTTGGGTTTTTTCCAGGCTATGAGGCTGTGTTCTGGAAGACTTTCTTTCTAACATTTCGCCTGCATCTCTGAAGATGCCAGCCACAGATGCAGGTGAAACATCAGAAAGAAACTCTTCCAAAACACTGCTTCATAGCCCGGAAAAACCCAAAGAAAATCTATGGATGCCGGCCGTGAAAGCCTTCAACTTCACATCATCATCATCATCATCAGGGCCAGTTTAAGGGCCCTGCAGCACCTGCAGCTGCAGGAGGCCCCATCACTGTGGGGTGTCCCATAGTAACCCTCCTCCTGCAAAAACATTATTAGTAATAATCTGAATATCCCATACTGTGAATAGGTTAGGTTAGGTTAGGTTCTGAGACAAACATATGGGGCACCCAAAATAAAGAGTTGTAAGCCGCTCTTATAGCCTTGTGGGGTATAAATAACTAATAAATAAAATAATAAATAAATAAAAGAGTTGCAGGGGGCCCCAAAATTCCTTAAACCGGTCCTGATTAATTATTGTTGTTGTTGTTGCTATTATTGTTATTATTATGGTTTTAAATCTTTTTTATTTTATTTTTTATTTTATTTTTATTGATTTATTTATTTATACCCCGCTCTTCAGCCACAAGGCTATCAGAGCGGCTTACAAATTGTTTTAAGCAATAGCAGTTTACACATCTACACTGCAATAAGCAGCTTCCAATGTGTGTTAGCTAATTGCCCCCACAAGCCGGGTATTTAATCTTCAGTTAAGTCTTGGGGGTCCACGGCAACGAAATATATTTAAAAAGGGGGTCCCTGGTAAGAAGGAAAAGGTTAAGAGCCACTGCTCCAGGGTACAGACGCGACCGGCCGTTCAGAGCCTCCCGGGGGAGAAAACCAGGCGAGGAAGCGGCGAGGTGCGGCCTAAGCCGGCCTCTTTCCTCGTCCCCCAAATAAAACCTTCGCCCGCCTGCCTCCGCTAAGCTGGCCTCTTCCTCTCGGGGGAGAAGGGGAGGCCCGGGCGGTTACCTTTTGGGCGCTGCCTGCTCCATCCTGCCGCCGCCGGCACCACCACCACCGAGGCGCGGCGGGTTTATATCACCCTGACAGGACCCAGCCGGGAAAAATTAAACTCTCCCCACAACTTTCTTTCTTTCTTCCGCTGCTGGCCCTTTAAGACCTCCTCCTCCTCCTCCCCCCTCCCGCCTTGAGCCCGACTTCAACGGCTAGACCCTGTCACTCAAGATAGATATAGCCCACCCACAACCCTCTCCTATTGGCTGCAAAGGGGTGGGTGCTAAACGAATATTGGTTTTCCCAAAAGCCAGTCCAGAAAGCGGAAGAGAAAGTTACTTAAGGCACGGTAAAACTACTGTACTCTAAGCGGCTCAATGGCTCGGTGAGGGGAGCAATTGCGTCATCGTGGTACGTCATGGACGGAGGGCCGTAAGGTTTTCTTGGACCATCATGCACCGCGCCAAGAAGTTCTCTGTTCTGGAAGGGTGCATGTTGGGATATGTAGTTTTCTGGTCGCGGCAGCTTTTGGAAGCTGTAGGAGGATTTTTAGTTCTACTGTACAGTATATAGAAAGCCAGTCTGTCTTAACTGTGCTGCCTGTGAAATGTCTCTTATTATATATAAGGGATGGCCCCATCTGAGCGTTGGAAAGCTTTTCTTTATGTTTAGACTGAGCAAGATGCCAAAAATCCTGTATTTTGGGGTGTGGGCCATTCATAAGAACAGATGTGTGTGCATCATGTAGTAGGGCCATTCCACAGTCTAAGGGCAGCTGGGGGAAAAAGTAATTAATTTACATAGACAATACTTTAATTTTACAGATAAATACATGGCTAAGTTAAGTGAAATAAACATTTCCATTTGGTATTTAGGCAACGTACAAACTTCTTAATAGTTGGTTCCTGATTGTCAACCCTGCATGTCAGGAATTTCCACTGTCCTTTATTGCTGTTTTGAAAACCTGGCAGCATTGTGCCTAGCCAAGGTTCACCGTTGCCTAGACCAGTCAAGTTATTTTGGTACCTGAGGCAGAAAAGTTCACAAGCATTTTTCCTGGAAGTAAAAATAAAATCATAGGATGACAAGCTGCAGTTTTTTTTGTGATACCAAAAACATGTCTGGGGTGCCTTCTTCCTTTTACCTAATTATAATACTGCAATATATGTTTGGCATTTGAAGTGCAGGTGCAATTATCAGTGGAAATAGTATTTGCTTCTAAATAAGTATATTTATTTGTACCATAAAAATACACAACCAAAGGTATTTCCCTCTTTTCAACTGGTCTTGCTCATGAGTAGTGATCAGATGTGCTGTAGTATAAAACAGCTTTTTTTGACAAAGAGATAAAATGACAGAGTAATCCTCACCTGGTTAGTAGTAAGTGTCCTGATATTTTACCTTCTGGCGTGAGAAGAGAGATGGCCACCAAGCTCTGGAGCAAGGAAGTTTTATTTTTAAAGCAACAGAACTGCTCTGTTACCTACCCTGACACCCCCATCCCATATCTATAACATAATTGGCAATATTTAATCATTAGGTCAAATGTGGCCTTCCATGCAGTGCGGCCATTAAAACTGGAAAATTCCAAAGACTAACGTTCAGACACAGTCAGGTATGCACTTAAAGAGGGGCTGCCCAAATTCCAAAGAAATGTTAATTTGCAAGGCAACTGAAGGTCTGAACACCTGGTTAATCCTATTAGCCAAGACTGGCATACTCATCTACCAAGCTTGTAACTGTATCAAAAAAAGATTAGTCTGACATGACTTGTTTTTGAGAAACCCATGCCAGACTAATGGTTACAAGCTTGGTAGATGAAGGGTTGTACCTTGATTTCAGTAAGGTGTTTAGCAAAATCCCCCATAATATTCTTGCAAACAATGTGGGCTAGACAATGCAATTGTTAGAAAAATGTGGGCTAGACAATGCAATTGTTAGGTGGATTTGTAATTGGGGTGTTCTCACCAATGACTCCTCTACATCCTGCAGAGAAGTGAGTAGCAGGGTGCCACAGGGTTCTGTCCTGGGCCCAGTGCTGTTCAACTTAAATGACTTGGATGAGGGAATAGAAGGCATGTTGATCAAATTTGCAGATGACACCAAATTAGGAGGGGTGTCTAATATCCCAGAGGACAGGCTCAGAATTCAAAATGACCATAACAGATTAGAAATCTGGGCCAAAACTAACAACATGAATTTCAACAGGGAGAAATGTATGATAGTCCACTTAGGTAGAAAAAATGAAATGCAGTAATATAGGATGGGTGACACCTGGCTTGACAACAGTACATGTGAAAGGAATCTAGAAGTCTTAGTAGACCACAAACTGAACATGAGCCAACAGTGTGATGCAGCAGCTTAAAAAGCTAATGCAATTCTAGGCTGCATCAATAAGAATATAGTGTCTAGATTGAGAGAAGGAATAATACCACTCTATTTTGCTTTGGTCAGACCTCACCTGGAATACTGTGTCCATTTCTGGGCACCACAAAATCAAGAAGGATATTGACAAACTGGAATATGTCCAGAGGAGGGCAACCAAAATGGTAAAAGTTCTGGAAACCATGCCCTATGAGGAGCGGCTTAGGGAGCTGGGTATGTTTAGCCTGGAGAAGAGAAGGTTACGAGGTGATATAATGGCCATGTTTAAATATTTGAAGGGATGTTGTATTAAGGATGGAGCAAGCTTGTTTTCTACTGCTCCAGAGATTAGAACATGGTGCAATGGGTTCAAATTACAAGAAGAGAGATTCCACCTAAACATTAGGAAGAACTTCCTGATGGTAAGAGCTGTTCGACAGTGGAACACACTGCCTCAGAGTGTGGTGGAATTTCCTTCTTTGGAGGTTTTTAAACAAAGGCTGGATAGCCATCTGTCAGGAGTGCACTGATTGTGTATTCCTGCAAGGCTGGGGATTGGACTAGATTGCCCTTGTAATCTCTTAGAGCTGGAACAGACCATAAGGACCATCCAGTCCAAACCCCTGCCATGCAGGAATACACAATCAAAGGACTCTCAACAGATGGCCATCCAACTTCTGTTTAAAAACTTCCGAAGAAGGAGACTGTTGCACCAAAAATATTTGACAAATGGCAGACCGAGCATGCCAAACAAACATAGCTTTCATACCATATAGAAGACCTTATCTATTTGAGAACTGATTGGCTTAAAAATGCTACACAGGCGGAGAGGGAAGGAGATGCCTCAATATCCCACCCATTAGCTGGTGTTTTCACTGATAGGTTAAGGCACAGTCTTCTTAGGGCATGGACAATCCCAGAACTTCTTATCAGTAGATACAGTTAAGTACATTCTGAAGAAAACAAGCTCAAGGAAGCAAGCTCAAGTTTTTTATCTCAACAACCATTTTTGTAAAGCTGACACACTATGTGGATATATTTTTATACACTGGACCTTCAGTATCCACTGAGGTTGAGTTCCAGGACACACACACACCGTGCATACCAAAATCCGTTGATGCTCAAGTCCCATTATATACAATGGTGTAGTAAAATGGCATTCCTTATATAAAATGGCAAACAGCAAGGTTTGCTTTTTGGAATTTTTAAAAATATTTTTGAGTCATGGTTGCTTGAATCCATGGATACAGAACCCATAGATACGGGGGACCAACTGTACACCCAAAGCATTTTAGCTATTCTACATGGTATCATCTGCTACTGTGATTTCTATTTCACGTTTCAATGTGAAATGTAAAACCAGCTTTCCTATTTCATCCTGTTTTACTGTCCTCAGGTCAAACTCAGAGAAAAGAAAAAAGCAGCAGTGATTCAGTCATTTCTCCCACTGCACTTCTCCCCAATCTTCAGGGAAGGACCAAGACAACTGGCTGCCTGAAGAAAAGAACAAAGTTCTGTACCTCTCCTGGGTTTTTGTAGCCAATCATAAATTAACACAATATTGCAAACACAATCACAATTAGCTAACACACATTGGAAGCTGCTTCTTGCAGTGTAGATATGTAAATTGCTATTGCTTAAAACAATTTGTAAGCCACTCTGATAGCCTTGTGGCTGAAGAGCGCGGTATAAATAACCAAATTTTTTAAAAAGTGTTGTTGTTGTGTGCCTTCAAGTAATTTCCAACTTATGGCGACCCTACAGAGAACCTATCTTGGGAAGGTTTCCTCAGAGGGGGGTTGCCTTTGCATTCCTCTGAGGTTGAGAGGGTGTAACTTGCCCAAGATCATCCATTGGGTTTCCATGGCCAAGCAGGGATTCAAATCCTGTTCACAAGAGTCGTAGTCCAACACTCAAAATATTACATCACTCTGGCTCTCATGTAAAACCATGTGCTAGCATGTCCTACTATCCCTCCCTGCAAGATTCTGTAACTGGACATGTTGGACACTTTTCAGGGTCATGTTGGCTGTAAGGTTAGGCCAACTGGAGAGCAGTCAAATGTCACAATGACCTGAGATACATCTAGAAATATAATGATGGGAAAGCCCAAGTTAGGATTGTTACCTTAAGAGGTGGGGGTTGCTTTAGAGTCCCACCAATGATGCCAAAATCTACTATCTGGAGGAATTATTAGCTCAAACAGAAGCCTGTGAAAAGAGGGTAACTTTGTGGATCTTTTCCCCTATGTATACCAGTACTAACCGTAGAGAGCACTCCAGTTAAAGTGAGTATTGTTATTGGAAATAACACAAGTAAACACAAGTAACAAAAGCATTGTTATTGGAAATAACACAAAGTAAACTTGCATACACAACACATGTGCCTAAGAACCATACAAGGGTATAGCGGAGTAAGGCAGAAAGATTGGATGGGGGAGAGGTTCGGGAATATAGGGCAATAGTTACCAGTCTTGGAGAGAAGAGTTTGACTAATATTTATAACCTATTTCATATCCTGAAGGGGTACTCTGGCTAGGACAAAGCCTAAATGGCTTTCCCACAGGAAAGACAAAGGAAATCAAAGCTCAACTGATTACATTTATTGCTGGGAGATAGGAACTGATGGGTTTATAACAACCTTGCAAGGTTGGACAGGAGGGGATATAGGAGAGATTTTTGAAGGACTAGATTTGGGAACAGACACTTAATTATTTGATTTAATGAATCATTGCTGAGGCACCCAGGGCTGAAAGAAAGGATTAGCACCTACCTCCTTAATGACTGTATTTTCAAAGGGGCTTCCATGCAAGCCTAATATGGGCTTTCTTGCCATAATATTTCGAGGCACATCCCAGGTCATTGTGACCTCCAACTGACCTTTGGTTTGCCCCAACCAACCAGACCCTGAAAAGGTGTCCAATATTTCCAATTATGCGGTATCGTGGGAAGGGGGTAGTAGGGCATACTAACAGGATTATGAGGAAAGCCCCCGTAATGGGTGTATGCTAACAACCCAGTTGCTAAGGAGTATATGCTAATCCTTTCTCTCAGCCCTGAGCATTTCAGGCAATAATTCAATCATGCAAACTAGTGACCTTTCCTCAATCCATACCCTACAGAAATCTCTCCTCACACCCTCCTCCTGTCCAACCTTATGAGGTTATCACAAGAACATCAATGTTTTAGCACTCCAGAACTAAAGCAATCAGTTGAGTTTCGGTTTCTTTTGTCTACCCCATGGGAAAGCCACCCAGGCTTTGTTTTGTCTAGCACACCCCTCCAAGGCACAAAATAGGTTATAAATATCATAATTCCAATCCTGGCTAAGTGTGTCACAGCTGAGATGTGATACAGCTGGACCTTGTCATTCTCTTCTTTTCTGTGCCACCCTCAGATGCCAATCTAAGCATCTTCACTTCACAGAATTCTTCTCCTCGAGACTGCTAACTATCACCCTATCTTCCCAGAGTTCTCTTTCTATCCAACCTTTCTGCCTTACTTTGCTATAGCCTTGCATGGTCCATAAGAATGTATGTTGTGTGTGTTAGTTTACCAGGGCCAGTTTAAGGGCCCTGCAGCACCTGCAGCCACAGGGGGCCCTGTCATTGTGGGGGGGGGGTCGTAAACCTCCTCCTGCAAAAATGTTATTAGTAATAATCTGATTATCCTGTACTATGAATAGGTTAGGTTACATTGACCTGAGATAAACATATGCCCCCCAAAAATAAAGCGTTGCAGGGGAGGGCAAAATTCCTTAAACTGGCCCTGTAGTTTACTTTCTGTATTATTCCAATAAAATACTTTATTTTACTTTAACTGGAGCCTTCTCTACAGTTAGTACTGGTATACATAGGTGAAAAGATCCCCAAAGTTATCCTCCTCTTGCAGACCTCCTATCTGAGCTAATGATTCCCCCCAAATATTAAAACAGGTGTTGGCATCATATATCCCCCCTTAGGGTAACAAATGCAACACATATATCAAATTGAGCACGTAGCCAATGTCCCAAACATTCATCCAATGTAGTGCCAGTGCAGGACCTGATGTAGAAATGTTCTCTATGTGTTGCTCAGCCGTACAGCAAGTAACCTTGGAAACAAATCTTAAATCCATAAATAAAAATTATAACCTAAGTGCAAATGCATAACAGAAATTGCACTCTAAAGAATTTACCCATATGTCCCTTTCTAAATGCACATTGAAAATCCTGCTATTTTATTTAAAATGAAGAGGACCTAATCCTTGCAAGTGCAGCTCCTCTTTTCTTCAGTTCTCCCTCTCTGTCTGATCTCATCTGGTAAGAACAGTCCCATTTTTAGAGGTTCCCCACCCACTGCACAAAGCTGTAGGGGTTCACTATAGTGAAGCTGGCCAGATTGGCAGCTGAATCCTGATAATACGACAGTGTCTTCCACCACATCTGCAGAGAGGGGTCTAGCTTAACATATGCACAGTTTTCTTCCAACACTTCATTGCTGCTCCCATCTGACAGCACCTGCTGCCTAAAGCCGACAACTCCCGTTGCCTAATGGTAGGGCTGGCCTTGCACTGTCACTACCTACCTTCCATCTACATAGCCAAAAAGGTATTTCTACTTGCCTTGGAGATGGCAAGATGAGCAAAGAATTCTGGGTAAGAAGTTACTGCTGCAGACCCTTGAGGAATACTGGACTTTTTAACAAATAATCTTTTTTTTTTTTTTGTAGATATTCTCACATTTCTTTCACATATCACACTGAAAAACTGTTTTTCAGTGCAGAATGGAGTGTACATGGAAACTTTAGCAGTGGCATTTAAATTTTATTTCCTGGATTTTACTACTCTTTGTCTCCCAGAGCCCTCATGGTCAAAGAGAGGAGTGACCACTGCCTATATGGATATCTCTCCAGACGATCTTAACTGACAATGACAAAAACAACATCTTGACAAAATGTAGGCCTGTGACTCTTAACATTGTCACCTTCTTCTTCTTCTTCTTCTGTATGATTTTTAACACCTTTGCCTGATTAAGAAGCCAGTGGAGCTTCGAAAACATGCATCATGTACTTTGTGCATTTTGAATTGACCCAAAAAAGATATCACTGTTTTCTGGATTGTGGATCTTATTGTACTTTGCTGTACTGTATGGCCAACATGGCTACCCCTAAATAAGAACACTATTAGTGCTTTGTAAATTATTAACAATAGTCCCAACCAAACTTCAAACAGAACCACTAGCATCACCGTAACTGATCTACAATTTTATTAAAACATGAGTGACTATGGTTATATCATGATTAGGCCTTTGGTCAAATGATCTTTCGGGGCTCTTCTTAATGGTTGGGTTCATCTATATAACTAATTCTGGAAGAAGGGATTAGTAATAATGGGGTAGGGGCACCATAATGTTGAAGGAACAAGAGGCAGATTACAAGTGGTGCTAGACAGTATACAAAAAGGTGTATATTTTTATACTTGATGCGTATGGAAGAAGAAATGTCAAAAATGCTGATCTCAACCCAAACATTTAAACTGGTACTATTTAGCACATCCTAGCTGTGGGTGCTTTGCTTTGAAACATCTGTCTTGAAACTTATTTTCTTTATTGTGTGCACAAATGAGCTGGATGAGGGTTGTTATTGGTTGTGTACCTTCAAGTGATTTCCCACTTATGGCGACCCTAAGGCAAACCTATAATGTGGTTTTCTTGGCAAGATTTCTTCAGAGGGGGTTGGCCTTTGCCTTCCTCTGAGGCTGAGAGGGTGTGACTTGCCCAAGGTGAGTTTCCATGGCTGGTCACGGGATTCTAATTCTGGTCTCCAGAGTTGTAGTGCTCAAACCACTACACCACACTGGCTCTTAGATGAGGGTATGTAGGGGCTATTTTCCTTATTAAATAAAGTGTTGTATTTAAGGAATTCCTCATCAGTGTTGATACACATCCATGCATTCTCCCCATCTTTCTCTCTGCCACATGCATATCCATCACATTATTGTAATGATTTATCAATTTCCCTTTACTACTAAAGACCTGGACTTCGAGAGAGAGAGAAAGGGAGGGATGCAGTTCCTTTATCCAAGAACTGATTTTGAACATTAGTGTCAGAAGACACAAGGCCAGTTTAAGGCACCAGCGGGGTCAGCATCCACAGGGGGGCCCATCATTGTGGGGGCTCCGTAGTAACCCTCCTCCTGCAAAAACATTATTAGTAATAATCTGAATATCCTGTACTGTGAATAGCTTAGGTTGAGTTAGGTTACATTGACCTGAGATAAACATATGGGCCCCCCCAAAATAAAGCATTGCAGGGCCCCCCAAAATTCCTTAAACCGGTCCTGAGAAGACAGCCTCTGCAGCAATAAGAGATGGAAATTTGACATGCACTGGGTTGGAGGTGATGAGATTTAGAAGTATGGTGTTAGAGAACCTTGTCCTTTTAAATAGACTACACCACATAAATCAGCCAATAACCTTGGCTAGGTTTTCTAGTACCAAAACAAAGAAAAAAGTTTGGGGGGGACCATGTGGAGCAGCAGTCTGCTCCCTTATCAGCCTTGGTCATCTTACACTGAGACACCAGATGTAACTAAGAGGCCCAGGGGGAAACCAGAGAAGATGAGGTAAAGTCAATAATTGCCATGACAATCTGCATATACAGTTCTGCTATGAAAGGGAAATTTCTATAATATTTGCAGGCAAATGTGTAGAGTCCCATGGGACTGAAAACACACTGGTTACTGTCAAAATGAGCCTTATTTGGAAAACTGCTGGTGACAATCCGGTTGTTATTGATGATGATGAGTAGCTAGTAAAGCCTACTGATAATTAAACAAGGAACAACTGAGCAGACAGTGAAATTGGACTGGATTTGTGAGTGTTTATTCCTAGACAATGTTTGCAGCTGATTTTGGTCAGTTCTTTAGAAGTCCTTGTAAATCTCAGGGGGAGAAGAGCAAATAGTGAAGGAATGAGAAATGTATCAGAACATCACAATGCTGTACCAATTCTGTTCATTTCTTATTTTTATGGTAGGGGTGACATTCTGATGGGTTATTACACTTGAGTGTAAAGCTGTCCCTTTGTCATCAAGTGAAGGTCTTCTTATTCCAGGAGGCTTTGGGGAACTTCCAATAAAAGAGCTTCTCTTAATGTGCTGTGCTAATTTTATCCTTTGCTTTTAAATTTATTTTTTAAATTGTTTTAATTTTATAGATAGTTTAATGCAGTTTTAAAAATAACTTTTTGCATATTTTAGCTTCTTGTGTTTTTACTTGTTTTATTTGTTAGTTTGTTTTTTTAATCTTGCAAGCTGCCTAGAGTCCCAGCTTTGAGGAAAAGGCAGGGAACAAATAAAGTAACGCAGTACACTGCAGTACACATGACAGAGGTTTTGTAGCATGACCAGAACCAGCCAGAATAGCAAATGGCACATTACAATCAAAATCAAGATGCGTAGTAACAAAAGCCAGACAAGTTATTTTGGCTGCTGAGGCAGAAATTCCTCTTCCCTTGTTGGCAGTAGAAAATATACAGTAATAATAAAAAAATAAATAAACACTATTTGCTGCCCTTCTGTGAAATCTAAAATCTGCTGCCTGAAGTGGAAGCCTGTTTCTAGCTTTTAGTTGGGGACACATATGTAATGAGAATTGCAATCATTTTGACAAGTGACTCTAATATTAGTTTTTTCCACCAATTAAATGAACAAGCAGTGTAGACCAGAGCATATATGCATTTATAGTAATAATGGGGTGGGGGCACCATAATGTTGAAGGAACAAGAGGCAGATTACAAGTGGTGCTAGACAGTATACAAAAAGGTGTATAGCTCTGTTTCTATATTCAGAAGAAACACATTAACAGGCACCCTCAGCTTCACTTAAGAAAGCACATAGTGTTCTTGGAGTACACCAGTGTTATATCAGTCTTGACAGTACAGTAGTACTGTTGGATCAAAAGCTTAGAAGAAATTATTGACCCAACAGAGGTGTTAACAAAAGTAGCACTGTAGGAAATCATTTTGTTAGGACCACTAAAAATATCACAACGAATTTCCAGCTTCTCCAGAACTGAGGTTAAGACAAAGTGGTAGCTACCTGCTGCCTGAAGTAAAGAACAAGGTGGATCCTGTTCCCTCTGTCCCATTTCTTGTACAAAATCTAACTTGCATATTAATCTTCCTTCATCAGTGGCCATGAGATAGTGTTTTCCACCATACATAAAGTCAATAGATTAACTTTCAGGATATGAGAGCAGGTCAGATGGCACAATATCTTTCCTCCAGTTCCTTAGTGCCATCTCCCAATACTCTGACTAATGGTAAGGCCACATCTGTATCCTGAATAAGAGTTCACAACACAGGTGTGCCATCAGGGCAGGACTTGGGAGCACCACTTAGGAAGATGAGCAAGATGTCACAGCACAGCTAGCTTGCTACAATTTGCTATAAATGAGGAAATATGTGTCACCATCTAAAGAGATGGCCTACACAAGTCCAGAGGCAAACTGCACTGCTGAGAATTCAGCAGAATTTACATAGACTCCCCAACAGGGGTTCACAGCATATAAACCCCAGACACACTCCTACCCAACCATTCTCTGAAGATGCCAGGCACAGATGCTGGGGAAACGTCAGAAAGAAACTATTCCAGAACACAGCTCACAGCCCGGAAAAAAACCTGGAAAATCAGCAGAATTTGTTGACTTGCTCACCAGTTTATGACATATAGATTAACCCTAATCAAGATTTTACTTTACTGAGACATTTAGATATATACTAGCTGGACCCGGTGCACCATATGCCATTTTAAAAAACTCCCCAAAAATGCCCAGTAGACCTCATAACAACTCTGTAAGGTATGCTGGTGGATTTAAATTCCTCCTCCCCTTTCTCAGTGTTCCTCACTTTTTTCTGGAATTGCTGAGGGTGACTAGCTCTGTTGCCCTGCTGCCACTGTGGCTGGGCCGTCACCAGTTGACTGCCTGGGTCCTGTTGCAGCCTGTGACTGGTGAGTGGCTGAGGGAGTGAGAGGAGGGAGGAGACCTTGTGAGGCTGCGGGTGTAGATGCAGATTGAGTGTCAGAAGTGGATTCTGAGGTGAAGAGGGAATTTGCATGTGGGTGGTGATTGATTGTGTTTCCTGAGCAGCCAATCAGCACACCGGGAGAGGAAATACCCAGAGTTGGAAACATACCCAGGCCTATTGTACATATCCAAGCCATATATATATATACAATTTATATATATACATTTTTCCTAGATGACCACTGTGACCCTCCATGATAACAATCCTTACTGATAATGTCAAGAGCCAGTGTGGTGCAGTAGACTGAATGTTGGACTAAGACTCTGGGAGACCAGGGTTTAAGCTTACCTGAAACAAGGCATGTGGAAAACAAGGCAGGAACACTCAGAAACAGAAGGTGCTGTGGGTTAGGATTAAGACATACAGGGGTCCTATGCAATGTCAAGCTACCAGTAAGAAGGGCCAGAGCACACATAGACACACACACTTTTTTTTTCTGTAGAGGGCTCTCATAATCTGAAACCCTAGCCTGTAATTTATTTTGTGTGTGTGTGTGTGTGCATAAACCATGCTTAGTTGGGGAAGGAGATTTTAAAGAATTATTTGGAAAGGCATGGAGAAAGAATCTCCTCTATTGGAATGCCCCCTTCTCAAAGCTTCCTTTCCTTAGAAAAAGCAACCATTGGCCCCTCACAGTGGGTAGAGGAGATGCATGCATTTCCTCCCCAGCGTTATACTCCAAGTGCTAAAAGCAAGTACATATGTTAGCCACTAGTTTTATATATATATATTTCTTTCCCCAAAAGATCATAAGACTCTTTTAAGTACCAGAGTTAGATTTGCTTCACACCTTATAAATTTTCAACATGGAAAACACAACCATCTAGGGAAAAGTGTGTAAACCATGCGTTGATTGTCATATATGATTATCACACACACACATACGTTTTTGTCTCAATGCACATGAAGGGCACACATGCTAGAAAGCTGTCTCCAAAGGGAGTTCTATTGTGTGGCTGTTTTTAAAAGTGAGTGATTATCTTCAGTATATTGCAGAACAGTTGCAACTTATGAACTGGCCCTTAGATACAAACATAAACCTGGTGCTCTTTTTATTGGGGCACATGCACTTGACCTGTGGATGGGTTTCCTTGTTTCTCAGAATCCCTCACTGGCACCACATGTCACAGGGGGTTCGTAGGCAAGGAATACTCAGAGGTGGTTTTGCCAGTTCCTTCTTCTGAAGCATAGCCTAGAGTACCTGGTATTTTTTGGCAGTCGCCCATCCAAGCACTAACCAGGACTGACCCTGCTTAGCTTCCAAGATCAGCTGGATCTGGTGCCTTTAGAGTACTTAAGCAGTTATTGCGCAGCAGGAAAAATCTAACAAGAGTAGGCATACAAAGTATGGTGTACTACTAACAAAGCATAGGAAAGTTACTTTCCAGAACTTTGAGCTGGGAGATGGTAGATTTTCCTTGGCTTTTTCCGGGCTGTGAGACCGTGTTCTGGAAGAGTTTATTTCTGACGTTTCGCTTGCATCTGTGGCTGGCATCTTCAGAGAATTGTTGGGTAGGAGTGTGAGGGGGGTTATATACTGGCGAAACGTCAGAAATAAACTCTTCCAGATCACAGCCTCACAGCGGGGGGGGGGGGGCGGGCGGGGAACCAAGGAAAATCTATGGAGGCCGGCTGTGAAAGCCTGAGAGATTGTAGTTTACAATGTAATTTTTCCAGGCTCTAAGCTGGATGTGCTGTAAATGTGTGTGGCTTAAATAGCAATAGCAATTCCAAAATGGTATTTATGTACCATTCAGACATGATCCTAACTGGAGCCTCATTTAGAGATACTATTAACTTCAAGAAGGCAGCAAAGGTGGACTTCAAGAGTTCTCAGAACAATCTGATGCTTGCCTAAAATGGCAAAACAGGTAATAGTTGGGTTTGGGGATGTCTTCCAGTTCAACACCACAACATAGCCAAGACCTAAGAGTTAAAACATTCATGAGTAAATATTTGTCGTGTGTCTGCATGCAACAGAACCGCCTACATAAAACAGCAGATTGCCACGTACAGGAGCCCAGAGGGCTGAAGAACTTGAAACCTCTCCTGCAATTGGCTGGGAGTCTCTTTTTTATGTTGGTGTGACATCGCCGATTGTTCCTCTTTGCGGGAAGTCCCTGGTAGGGATGTTCCAAGAGATACTGAAAAACCCAGGCGAAGTTCTACCTGATCAGAAGGAAGATACACGCGTGGCGTTTTGCCCGGCTCTTTCTTCCCTGAAGAGCTCCAGAATTAGCCACACGAGCATCACTCCCTCAAGCAGATGCATTGTAAGTCATGGTACCCCGCTCTTTTTCTTGCTGCTGGGCATTGAAAGACCGGCTGAGAGAAATACAGTTGTCCCTCCGTATCCACGGATTTGGTATCCATGGATTTAAGTATTCACGGCTTGAAAACATTCTTTAAAAAAATAATAATCCAAAAAGCAAAGCTTGATTTTGCCATCTTATATAAGGGACACCATTTTGCTATGCCACTGCATATAATGGGACTTGAGTATCCACGGATTTTGGTATTCACGGGGGTTCCTGGAACCAAACTCCAGCGAATATGAAGGGACAACTGTATCAATGAGTGAAAAGCTTCCCGTTCACAGGGAAAAGAAGAGATCGTGGTCACCCATATCTGTCCTGGTTGGCCACCCCACCAAAGTATCTGTAATAACGATGGAAAACACTGAAGCTGCATCTGCACTGCAGAAATAATCCAGTTTGATACCGCTTTAACTGCCACGGCTGGGTGCTTTGGAATCCTGGGATTTGTAGTTTGTTGTGGCACCAGAGCTCTCTGACAGAGAAGGTGTAAATATCTCGTAAAACTACAAATCCCAGAACTTCAGAGCATTGGGCCATGGCCGTTAAAGCGCTGTCAAACTGGATTTATTTCCGCAGGGCAGATGCAGCCAACCAATCAATTGGAAGTATTCATCCCTTCCCTCCCGAATTTATGTTGCAATTGCGGTTTTCTCACACCCCTCTTCAACATTTCGTTGCCTGTGTTTTTGGGAAAAAGCCCTAACTTCCTTTTTCATTTTTTGTAGCTTTTGTCATCGCGGGCTCCTCTTTTCAGTATTACAGTATTTTGTCCCCCCGAAACCGTTTTCTCTCTTTCTCTCGCTTAAGATCTTTAAATTATCAACTGCTTGGCAGTCCCGGGGCCCTTTTTAACTGAGTCGCCTAACAGTTATAAGGAAGATCAATAAACTATACACATTTTAACGGATAGGCGGAACCATTCCTTTTTTTTTTTTTTTTTTTTAATTAGAAGGTTGACAAAATTAAACTAATCGGGATATTTCCAGTTATTTGTCCTTAATATTTTAATGTTATTTTAATTACACGGGAGCACCTATTAAAGGGAACACCTTATAGACTGTGACCCCTCTCAACTCCAGGTAGCCCCTTTTAAGTCATAGGCGGCCAGCCATTTGCTTGCCTGTTCCAAGACTAGAGCCTTAATGTTCTCCATAGTCTTCGTCTTTGGTCGGTCCTGCCTTCTAGGCACTTAAGATCTGGGGAAAGAAGAGGGGGATCCGTGGGGTAGGATTTCCTCGCGGCGATTCCCCGCCTCTCCCCTTGATCAGCCCTCGGCGGTCTCCACC
The DNA here is from genome assembly GCA_030847615.1 of Gambelia wislizenii. NCBI lineage: Eukaryota > Metazoa > Chordata > Lepidosauria > Squamata > Crotaphytidae > Gambelia > Gambelia wislizenii. The sequence continues at coordinate 298,181,548 of JAUMIR010000004.1, forward strand.
TACAGCATATAAATTCCATCCCGCCACGCGTGGGAAAGGCGTGTCTAGCTGTCTCCGGACTATCCCCGGGACCTTTTTAAAGTCCAGAAGGAGAAAGCGGATTCCGAAATAAGAACCAGGCACGGTGGGGAAACGAGGCACCCTCCGGCACACTGCTGCAAGCATCCCTTTCATCCCTCTACTCCTGTACCACCAGAAGGTCTGGAGTGGGATTCTGACACGGATCTACCATTCAGCCCCTGTCCCCCGCTTTGCTGTGCCTTTCCTCGACTGCGGAGTGCTACCAGGGAACTTGAGGTGGTCTACAGGGCTCTCCCCCCTCTCCACTTTATTCCACAACAATCCTGCGAAGTGGGCCAGGCAGAGCCAGAGGCTCAAGGTCACCCAGTGAGTTTTGTAGCTCATCGGGCCAACTGGATTGAAACTGGATTATTTGCCATGGCTCCTTCCTATTGAATCCTGGGATTTGTAGTTTTACAAGGGTCTTTCGCTTTCTTTGCCAAAGAGTGTTGGTACCTTGCCAAACTACAAATCCCAGGATTCCATTGGAAGGAGTGTTGGGGGAAAAAACAGCATTCTTTCTCTCCCCAACCCCTTGCTTGCTATCAGAGCAAGGAAGTGACAGAAAGGGTAGGGCCTCCTGCATGCCTTCCTCTCATCCTATCTTTAATGGGCATGGCTGTAAACAGTACACAATCAAGCTACGTCATGTGACCTAGGCTTATTAACCTCATTGTCTTAGATCTTTTATTATTTTTGTTTTCTTGCCTTGAAGCTACACACTGGCTCTCCATCTTGCTCTGAAAGAATGCCTTCTGTCTCACTGAAATGATGAGTCAAGATGAAACTATTTCCTTATCCAAGCCTATTCATTAGTTAGGATGTAGACTCCAATGCATATGTAGATTTAAAAGCCATTAGTAAAGGTTAAGTTGTTTCTTCAACAAGAAGCTAGCCTGTCTCTTTCTTCTCCTGGCTGTGTCAACACAATGTACCTCTGAGTTCCGCTCCTGCTCTAACTCTGCTACAATAAAGTTAATACCTGACAGTTTAAACTTTTAAGAAGTTTCCCAAAAAGATCTAACATCTTGGGACCTCAAATTATACCACATTCTGGGTTATGGGCCCAGACAGAGAGACTCAGAGAAACTTAATCTATTTTTTTTTGTACGCGCTTTCCCTGAGTACTCAGATCACCGCATGGATCACCCTTTCTGCCTGATTGAAACAAAGGCAATTAAGCAATAATAGCTGCAGCTCATCCTAACTCCAACTCAGTACTGGCTATTGGGAAGCTAAATTGTAGTATGTGGGGAAATAATTATTGTAATGTAAAAGCAATCTTGTGTACCCCATTCACATCCTAAGATAAGTCTAGGATTTTTTCCCTGCATGCTTCTGTTCTCCCAAACTCCCTTTCTTTTATTTCACTGGGCACTTTCAGCCAACTGGAGAGATGGGTAATTCAACACATGGCCTAATTTAAATTTTATTGCTCTGTGCAAGTTCTCTTTTAAGTTAGTGTCTCCATGTGGCTGTAGCCATCTTGCCTAGCCATCTTATGATGCCTAGCCATGGATGCCATGCTGCTGCTATGAAACCATGCTATGATGCTTTGCCTTTTCAAATCACCATGTAGCCTTCTACCGCTAAAGGCTGGGTGAGTCATTCTACCCTAAATCCTCCTAGTTAGTTAGGAACCTTTCTTTTTTAAAGTTTGTTTTAGTATGTAGATTAAGATTCATATACCTTCAGTAAACTTTTGATATGCATTTTTAAACTGATTCCTTTGTTTTTGTTATGAGTCTAATTTAACTGGGTGATCACAGACCACAGATCTCAGAATACACTTTTAAATGTTAATTGAGCTTGTCTGCATTCTTAAGTGGCACTCTGCATGAATTTGAAAGTAAATGAATTTAACTCCTTTTAAAGAAGATATTTTTATTCCTTTTCAAAGGGCTAGATCCCTGGGATTTTTTAATACATTTTTATTTTTAGACTCATACCTCCTAAATAAATGGCACTAATTACAAGCAATGGTCTTGGTCTGTTAAAATGCATGTATCCACAATGGGATTATTCTATGTTATACAAGATCAAAGGCCCCCACAGCCAGGCAGGGCTCAAATAGAATTTGATAGAGATACCAAAAAGGCAGCAGCTTTTATCTCCCTCTCTGTGGATACTAGCATAGTCTATCAAATTCAAGATTTGACCACTGCTAAAGAAATTTGGGATACACTACAGAAATTATATGATTCTCCAAGTATGGGAAATCAGGTTGCTCACATGAAGATTGTAAACATGAAATTGTCTAGCCCTCGATTTCTCAATGAATTTATGTCAACCTTAACTGGACTGCAATTCCCTGCAGAACCTATCCCACAAGCAATGAAATTGGGACTCTTCTTAGCAACTCTGCCAAAATACTACAATAATTAATGCCTTGTAGTTAAAAGCAAATGTGAAATTACCAGAGGCAATCACTGAGATTATTGAGTATCAAAACAGACAAAACTTAATAGAATGCAAATCAGAGATAAAAACTTCAGAGATGGCTCATCTTGCTCAGAAGCAATTGCATATCAAAGGTTCTGGCTCTCCTAACACAAGTGAGGAGAAAATTAACACAGCAAAACCTAAAGCTAAGAAGAATAATGTTCAGAAAGGCAATTTTAAGAAAGCAACTTTTGATTCTAAACGGAAGTTGCCTACAGACTTTAATGTTGTCCTCACAAGTCAGAAATTATTTCAATCTTCTGAGATTCAATATAAGAATGCAGTTATTATTGACAGTGGTGCTACAAGTCATTATTTTAACTGAAAGGAATGGTTTGCGGACTTTGATGCAAATGTAGATTTTCTTATTTATCTTGCAAATAGCAGAGAAGTGAGAACACAAGGAAAAGGGACAGTCTTTTTGCAGACAAAACTTGGCCTTAAAAGGATAGAGACTTTGAAAATTCCTGAAGCTTATTTCATGCCTGTTTTGCGTGTCTCACTTTTTAGTGTAAAAACCACAACAGCTAAAGGCAAACGTGTTCTTTTCAAAAAGAACTCCTGTTTTGGTTTTTATGGCAAAAGTTTAATTTTTAAAGGAACTTTAAAAGATGGTGACTGTTATCAGATGGATATTTCAGATTCATTTGCAAACACTGTCATTCAGTGCAATCACAGAGACTGTTTGCACCTTTGGCACAAAATATTTGGTCATAGAAGTGTGGAATACATAAAGAAATTGGCTAATCAAGAGCTTGCAAAAGACTTTAATTTCAAAGCATGCACTAATAATAAAAAGTGTGTGGAGTGCTTGAAAGCAAAAGCCACTAGAGCTCCATATCTGCCAATTACTGACAGATCATCCACAAAGCCGCTGCATCTATTGAATGCTGATCTTTGTTGTCTATTTAGTCAAAAGTCTGTAGGAGGAAGCTCTTACTTTATGACTATTACTGATGATGTCAGCAAATATACATACACTTAACTCCTCAAGGAGAAAAGTCAAGCTTTTGAAAAATTAAAAGAATACTTTAATTGTGCCTCTAACAAATTTGGCTATAAACCCAAGAACCTGCACGCTGACAATGGCACAGTTTGTCAATGCTGAATTTGTCTGGTTCTTAAAGGAACATGGCATTGAACATCAAACTACTCAGGTTTATACCCCGGAACAGAATGGTCTGTCAGAGAGACAGAACAGAACTCTGAAAGAAATGACAGTTGCCATGCTTTTAGAAGCTAACATGTCTAAACTCTATCAGTCTGAAGCCATTATGACTGATACATATTTATATAACAGGCTGCCAGCCAGATCCAGAGATGCTACCCCATTTCAGTTATGGCATGGAGTCAAACCTAAACTGAACCATCTCAGAGTTTTTGGGAGCAAAGCATATACCTATATTCCCAAGGAAAAAAAGAGGCAAACTTGACTGCAGAAGTGAAGAGGGAATTTTTATTGGTTATGCTAAAAATGCTTACAGAATCTTAAATCCAGATTGATGCACAGTAAAATTATCAAATGTTGTTTATGTTGATGAAAGACCACAGTCCAAAACTAATCCAAACAAAGATGTTTATCCAGGTGTATTTGCAGTGGAAGGAAATTCCCACCAACAGCAACAGCATGTGGAGTTCTTCCATTCTCCAGATGGCTTGCATTCAGAAGGGGCAAAGCCAGCAGAGGACCTGCCAGTGGATGAGGAACTGTGGAAGGGGCAGAGCCAGGTATCCAAGTCCAGGTGAGAAGGTCAGAATGCGATTACCACAGAGTGCCTCCTGACAGATTATCTTATCTAGTCACAGGGGAAAGTCTTCTAAAACCCTCTGATTGGCAAAAGATCAAGGGACTGCCAAAATCAGATTCTGAGAAATGGGTGCAAGCAGCTACTGAGGAGATGCAATCTCGATATAAAAATAAGACATGGACTTTGACAGAATTACCAAAAGATAAAAGGGCAATTGGATGTTGATGGGTCTTTACAACAAAGCAGAATGCAGAAGGGTAAATTGAGAGATAGAAAGCAAGACTTGTGGCTATGCACTACAGTAAACAATTCAGAGAATATTACAATGAAACCTTTTCCCCCTGTAGTCACACATACAACCATTAGAATACTATTGGCTGTTGCAGCTTCCAAGAATATGCATGTTCAACATCTAGATGTAAAGACTGCTTTTCTTTATGGACATCTAGATCGGGAACTGTACATGGAACAGCCTCCAGGATTCCAAATTCCTGGGAAAGAGCATCTTGTATGCAAATTGGAAAAGAGTATCTATGGATTAAAACAGGCCGCATGGGCATGGAGTGAAAAATTAATTCAACTCATCATGAAAGAAGGATTCACTCCAGGCCCTGTTGACAAATGTGTCTACAAAACATTCAGAAATAATAAATGGACTTATATTACAACTTATAAATGGACTTATATTACAAGATCTGATCCTGTGCAGTCAAGAGAAAGCAGATAGTGAAGAGATAGTCAAGAATCTCAGGAAAGAGATAGACATCAAGAACTTGGGAGTCATCGTATATTATCTTGGAGTACAAATAGAAAGAAACAGTGATGGAAGCTTCTTCCTTAATCAAAAGCAGAAGATAATAGATCTTCTGGACTACCTTGGCCTAAAGGATGCTAAAGAAGTGCCAACTCCAATGGAAGTAGGTTTCTTTAAAAGCAATAAGGAATCCAAACCCTTGAGATATGGTGAAAAGTACAGGACTGCAGTTGCAAATGCTGTTGGGATCTTATGTAAAATGGTTAACTCTCCTACTGTAAGAGATCTCATTCCAGTGAAGAGAGTTACCAGATACCTGAAGGGAACTGCAGATTGCAAACTTATGCTGCCAGAGTGTGATGAACCATGACTGATCGCCTATGCAGACCCAGACTGGGCCGTTGATCTTTTATGGTGGAGGAGCTGTAAGTTGGACAAGTAAGAAGCAGACTACAGTTGCAGATTCTTCCACTGGTGCTAAGTGTGTTTCAGAAAAGACAGCTTGTGATGAAATAAAATGGCTGCAGAATTTACTTCTGGACTTTGGGATAACTGAACCCAAACCAACCATTTTGATGCAAGATAATCAAAGCTGTATAAAGATTTACAAGAGCAAGAAGCCACTCAGGAAGAATATCGACATTGCTTTCCACAGAGTGAAAGAGTTGTGTCAAAATGAACTTGCTCAGCTAAGGTACTGCAACACAGAAGAAATGATTGCTGATATTCTTATGAAACCTGCCCTTGGAGGGAGAGAAGAAGAGGCAGCAGAACTCCATCAGGCCTGGGCCCAGAAGCAGGTGAAAGGCCCTCCCTCCAGCCCAACTGCAGGAGGGAAGAACCAGCAGTATCTGCTAGATTTAATCCCTACCCCCACTGCCATTCCCTCTCCCTTATGTGTCATGTCTTATTTAGATTGTAAGCCTGAGGGCAGGGAACTGTTAAATTGACCATTTGTAAGCCGCTCTGATAGGCTTTGTGGCTGAAGAGCGGGTATAAATACAATAATAAATAAAAATAAATAAATAGGCTGTCTCCAGAGACCATGAGCTGGAAAAATCCAGCATTCTCCCCCCCCCACTTGTTTTCTTGCCTTGAATCTACACACTGCCTCTCCATCTTCTGTTGGCAAGAATGTCTTCTGTCTCACTGAGATGGTGAGTCAAGATGAAACTTTTTCTTTATCCATGCCTATTCATTAGTTAGTTAGGATGTAGGCTCCAATGCATTTGTATATTTAAAAGCCACTAGTAAAGCTTAAGTTGTTTCTTTAACAAGAAGCTTGCCTGTCTCTTTGTTCTCATGACTGGGTCAAAGCACTGTACCTCTGAGCCCTGCTCCTGCTTTAACTCTGCTACAATAAAGTTAATTCCTGACCGTTTTAACTTCAACCTCAAATTTTACCACAAGGTGCCATAGCAAATAATTCAGTTTCAAGTTGGATTATTTGTGTACTATGAATTTGGCCTCAGAAGGGACTTAAACTTGGTCTTCCAAGTCCAAATATAACATTCTCATTATAATGTCTCTACATTATAATTCTTCTTCCTGAATCTTCGTTTGCGAAGCAAAGCCAGAGGAGAAGGAGGACATTATAATATAGTCATAGTGGCTCTCTTTTGGCAGATCTTTTGTTGCAAATGGCTTTGTAAATCGGGCTCTCCACTTCCTGATCAGAGCTAGGGAAAGTTGCTTTTTGGACTTCAGTTCCTGGAATCCCTCATGGTAGTGGGGAGATTCTGAGCTTTGTGGTCCAAAGAACTTAAGTTTTCCAAAGTCTGTTGCAAATCCTTCCCAACTAATTTATTCCCATGGGTTTCTGTAGAACCCAATGTAAGAGGAAAATGTCCCACAGAACTCATTTCAAACCTGATTCGGAATGGTCTGTGGCCGATCTTGTTCCGAATAGTACATTCACCGAGGATAAACAACACATAAACAGGGCCGGTTTAAGGCACCGGCTCAGCATCCGCAGGGGGCCCCATCATTGAGGGGGGGCGTAGTAACCCTCCTCCTGCAAATACATTATCAGTAATAATATGAATATCCTGTACTGTGAATAGCTTAGATTGAGTTAGGTAAATTGAGATTAGTTAGTTAGATTAGTAAGTAAGATTAGTAAATTAGTAAATTAGATTGAGTTGAGATAAACATATGGGGCCCCCAAAATAAAGCATTGCACACCCCCCCCCAAATTCCTTAAACTGGTCCTGCACATAAATATCCGAATCCTAAGCGTAGTATTTAGGAATATGGAAAGGGTATATTCTCTGTGCTTTTTTTTTCCAAGTAAAAAAAGAGTGGTGGAAACTTACTGGTGCAGGAGAGAGGTGGTGAGTTAGAATCGCTTCGAATTCATGGATCATGGCAACAGAAACCAAACCCTATTCCCTCTCTTCCTTTCCCAATAGGAATAAATCAGTCTAAAATATTTTCATGCTTCTGGGACGAGATCCAGAGAGTATAAAAATGTTGTTGCTGTTTTGAAAACTCAGTAAATTAAATTAAAGTAACAAACCATTCCTGCAGCTTGGTCCATTATTTCTCATTGTAAAGCCCACGTTCTCAGATCTCGGTGGGAAGGCGTGGGAGCCACACGGCTTCGAGCCAAGTAATTTCGTTTTAACGGGGTGCTCCGCAGCCGATCGGGATCGCTCCCATAGTGTGACAGCAGACGCCAGCGGGGTCAGGAAAGGAGCGCACTTGCACTGTTATTTGGTCCGCTTCAGGGAACTCATACGACTCGGATCTGTGCAAACCCAAATACTCCGCCTTGACGCATTTGGGGACCACAGTAGATAGACAAGCCAGGATTTATTCCCTGGCCTCTGGGGCATTTTTCACACGTTCATTCCCAAGCTCTGACATCAAAAAGAAAAACTAGTTGGGAGATGATGGGAGGGGTGAAGACAAGGGAAAATCCGGACTCAATCCTTTTTTTTTTGCGCCTGCCGCTCAGTCCTGGGTCGCTGCCACTAGCATTGAGACAATAGTGAAGGTCCCTGGGGAAATGAACTCCCCTCTAGTGAAGGAAAAGCGGGTTTCAGTGGCCCTTACTCTCAATTCAGTTAATTTATAATCACAGCCAGAAAACATGATCCAGAGTCTAGACCTGTTGTATCGTCTTTCTTATTTGCATTCCTCAGAAAAAAGAATTTCCCCATCAATAGGATTTATTTTAAGAATGTGTGAAAAGGACTGTTTAACTAACAGATAAGAATATCTTATTTACTCTTCGGAATGCCCCAAAACTCTCTATCCAAATGCAGCGGAACGGTAAGGCGGCTGATCAATAGAACTGTTTACTCCCCTGGGAATAACCGCAGTAGTGGATAGTGGTTAGAGGCCTACGACAACGAGGATTCTTTTGCGCAACCCAGTCTTGGGCGTTGGGGGGGGGGATACCTACTGCTTAAATGGGTCTTACTCTCAAGTAAACGCGGAAAGTGTGTAAACCGCATCTGTTGTCTGATTCTCCTGCCTTTCAGTAGTCTACTAGTCTCTTTCTTTGGAGGTTTTTAAACAGAGGCTGGATGGCCATCTCTCGGGAATGTTGATTGGGTATTCCTGCAGGGCAGAGGGTTGGACTAGATGGCCTTTAGGGTCTCTTCTAACTCTATGATTCTATGATTTCCCGAGGAATTGTGTCTCTCACCTGGGGACATGTCCCACGGAATATAATGGGACTTGCTTCTCAGGGGTAGGACGACGGAGTGGGGTGAGGAAGCCACGACCCTCTAGATGGTCTTGGACTACATCTCCCATCAGTCCTATCCAGTATTACCGTTGGTCGGGGACAATTGGGGTTGTAGTCCAGCATGGCAAGGGTCCCGGGTTTCTCCTGCCCTGACTTTGGAGATGGGGAATGGAAGAATATGAAAGATGCTTCCATCCTATTCCGACGTACTCGGATTTAAGTAAGCCCAGTTACACACAGCGGTGTTTACTTCTGAGTAAAGATATACGTGACCGCACCGTCAAGGGAGAAGCTTCCAATCCCACTGTGAAAGGCCGGTTACTGTATTTTAAAAGGCGTTCAGCCCGATCCTATGTACTTCTACTCGGAAGTAAGTCTTACCTATATCGAGTTTTTCTCTCCCCTCTTGTTTGCATCGCCGCCTTTTCCCTGCACGTGATTTCATTACTCCTCCTCTCGTTGTTACTGGATGTCTGAAAGGTATGACACGCGTGGAAAAAAACATTGTGATGGCGTGAAATAATGCGAAGAACACGAGCTGCGGCTTTCGGTCCGTAAGAGTGGTGGTTTCCCAAAGGCGAGGCACCTCCTTCGACCCGAGTTGTAGTCCAAACCTTATCCAAGCTCTCCTTCAGGTTCCCAGTCATCTCTCATGAAGGTCAATGAAGCTCCCTCGAAACAAAAAGGGGTGACCGGGCTAAAACTGTGGGCTCTGCCTCAGAATATGTTTCCAGCACCGGACAGCCTGGTTTTAAAACAGGCGGAAAGGGCCCCCGAGCAAGGGCAGGGACCCTGCCGCTCCTTCGGCTTAAGCAACAGGGTTTCTCCCGCCAGAGAGGTTGAGCTACATCCCCAGCATCCTTAGCTACACGGCGGGGATGATAGAGGTTGCACTTGGCGCTAGCCATGTTGGGAACGTTTCCTCTGGACCTGAATGTTACTCTCTGCGCAAGGGAGGCCAGGGTCCGAATCTCTACTCGGCCATGGAAACCCACTGGGTGACCTTGGGCAAGTCACACTCTCTCAGCCTCAGAAGGAGGCAAACCTTGAACGAGTCTTGCCAAGAAAACCCAGTGTTGGATTCTCCTTAGGGCCGCCATAAATCAGAAACGTCACTTTAAGGCACACAATAAAGTACCGTTTAATATAAGGGTGTGATGTTACTTCCAACACAAGCAGGCAAGGCCATTCACCCACCCCTAAAGCTCAATAATCAATGACAGCCAGCGTGGGTAGTGGGCTGAGTCCTGGGCTACAACTCTGGACACCACGGTTCAAATCCCCGCTCAGCCATGGAAACCCACTGGGTGACTTGGCCAGTCTCAGCTCTCAGCCTCAGAGGAAGGCAAAGGCAACGCCCCTCTGAACAAATCTTGCCAAGAAAATCCCATAATAAGATCACCTTAAGACCTCCATAACGAGGCCTAATCAACACTACACAAATAATCCAGTTTGAAATTGAATTATTTGCTACGACTCCTTCTTATTGAATCCTGGGATTTGTAGTTTGACAAGGTCTTTAGCCTTCTCTGTCAAAGAGTGCTGGTGCCTCACCAAGCTACAAATCCCAGGATTCCATAGGGAGGAGCCATGGCAAATAATCCAGTTTGAAACTGGATTATTTGTGTAGTGTAGATTTGGCTTGGGAAACGACTTGAGAGTATACAACAACAAAAGCTCAACATTTAGAGACTGTGTCTAAAATTTCGGCTTCTTAGACAAAACGAAAACCAAAACTTGTAGACTAGATCTCATGTAGCATTAACTTTCCTAAGACTTTGGGGAAATGGGGGGGGGGCTCAGGGGTGTTAAACGAGGCCCTGGGGTCACAACCGGGCCCTAGTCTAATCCTCTCTTACAGCCACATAGTAAACTCGCTGAAGGGACCAGGTCAGTTTAACTCCATTCGCCAAAGTCTCCTTCCTTAGCGGAGCAACCCTACTTTCTGTCGACTCTCTGCTTAAGGGGAATCGAAACCAGACGTTACAGATCCAATGGCGCTCAATTTAAGCTGCATACAGGTATCCCTATAGGTTGGGTCCCCCCCCCCCAGCACTGATATCTGAAGATTCTTTACAAGCTGGCAATAAAGTTAAACCACCCAAGTGAGGCTTCTTTTCCTAATCATCTTTCTATCTGAATTTTAACAGAAGTCAGGAACGTGGAAATCGTTGTGAAGCAGGTCAGGCGGCTCATGGGACCGCGGCCGCTTACTAGTTCTCAGGCTGCAGAGCTCGGGAAAGTAACTTTGGTGGACTCGAATTCCCAAAATCCCCATGCACACACGCTGGCTGGGGAATCCTGGGAGGAGTCAACCCAGAAATGCCTTTTCCCAGCTCTGGGATTAGGGCCGGAAGCATGAAGCAGAAGATGGAAAATCTGCTTCTTGCAGGGTTCCGCAGAGAGCTGCCTCCAACGCCCGAGCAGAAAGATCCCTGGGACTCCGCGGAGAGGCTTCCTCGGAGACCACCGGCCCATAAATAACCCCGCCGTGTGTGGTGCGACCCATGGGCCCTGTTTCCTTCCAGCATTCAATCTTCTGATATTGTCACCCACGCAGCAGTCCTCCGAAAATAACACTTCCCAGCAGCAGTAGGCAATGGAGTCTTTGCGCCCTGGGGTTGCGGAGCGGCCTCGAAATCCCCAGGGACAGGTTCGCCTTTCTTTCCTGCGCCTCTGCCTCCGCGCTGCTTCCACAGCTGGCTTGATCGCTTCAGGATTTGGGGAGTTTTCGTGTGAAGATCACTCTTACACTTTCTCCTTGTCGTTATGTGCCTTCAAGTTAACCCCGGCATATGGCGACCCTGTCTGTTTTCTTGGCAAGGCTTTATTCACAGTTTTCGCTAAGGCTGAGAAAGTGTGACTTGCCCAGGAAATTGAGCGGGGATTTGAACCCTGGTTTCTTAAGCGACATCTGCACGGCAGAAATAATTCCGTTTGACACGGCTTTAACTGCCATGGCTCAATGCTCTGGAGCCCTGGGATTTGTAGTTTGTTGTGGCACCAGAGCTCTCTGACAGAGAAGGCGAAATATTTCACAAAACAACAGATCCCAGAATTCCATAGCATTCAGCCACGGCAGTTAAAGCAGTGTCAAACTTTTCTGCAAGGCAAATGCAGCCTTAGTCCGACCCTCAAATCTGGCTTCCAGTTTTGAAAAACAATAGAATCAAAACTCAGCACTTACAAAGGAATTCCACCCAGGGACAGGGGGATTTCCAGCAGATAATGGACCATTAACCAACCATTAGCCAAACAGACACTAATCCTCCTTGCATATCTACACCCAGAACCTAACCATTCAAATACACAAATTTATATATACTCCCTAACAGGGGTTCACAGTGGTATATAAACTCCACACATACTCCTACCCAACCATTCTCTGAGGATGCCAGCCACAGATGCAGACGAAACATCTGAAGTAAACTCTTCCAGAACACGGCCTCACAGCCCTGAAAAAAACCAAGGAAAATCATTGGGTTTTCTTTGGGGAGGAATGCTCAGAGGTGGTTTAGACAGTTTCTTCCTCCGAAATATAGCCTATAGTGCCTGGTATTCGTTGGCGGTCTCCCATCCAGGTAATGTCCAGAGCTGACTCTGCTTAACTTCCAAGATCAGGAAATGATGTGACGCCTTACTCTACTTAGGCTGTGTACTACCTTACAATAAATCCCCTTCACCTCAAGGGGATCTTCCTTTTTTGAGCAGACATAGGGAGGACTGGGCGGTAAGTCAGGCGTGATTTCCTGTGGGCTCGTCGCCCAGCACGTGGGCGCAGGGTTGCAACTTGTAGGACTGAATGGAAAGCGCGTCGGACTGGCTTCTTACTGCTTTTGCAGGGCAGTGAAAGACTTGCTGCTTTTGAAATGGGATGGATGGTTGAGGCAGGCAGCAGCCACGGCCCCTCCGCGCTCCCTGGGCCAGGAAGGGTCCCCCCAGCTCAGGGCCGGTTTAAGGCACCGGCGGCGTCAGGATCTGCAGGGGGGGCATCATTGTGGGGGGGGGGCGTAGTAACCCTCCTCCTCCTGCAAAAAATTATTAGTAATAATCTGAAAATCCTGTACTGTGAATCGCTTAGGTTGAGTTAGGTTACATTAACCTGAGATAAACATAAGAGCCCCCCAAAATAAAGCATTGCAGGCGGGGGGGGGCAATTTCCTTAAACCGATCCAGCCCCAGCACTTCGCTTGCCCAGATTTCCCTGTTGTAGGAAGGATGGCCAGGGACCCCAGAATGCTGACGGGGTTGATCCCACCCCCCGCAGGATCAGGCAACAGTGGACCACCGGGATTCCTGGTGCAGTTCATCCTTCTCAAATGCACAAATAATCTTTTTGGGGTGGGGGTGTTGTTTTCATGGCACTGAGATTGTTCCCGGCTTTAGCTGGATGATGCTTTGTTTTAACCCATTCTATATTTTCATCCTTTTTTGAAAACCTACCTGGAAGTTGTCAAAATTAATAACGACCTGCTCGGCAATTCTAAGCTCCCACACCACCACCTTAGAAACGAGGTCCCCGAGGATGGCCACAGTAGGCGAGCCAAGCTTCATGGGATCGGTTGATCTCAGCGGTGCCCTTAGGGCAGGCCCGAGGGGCCGAAAGTATCCAGGAGGTCCCATAGCAGAAGATGAGGCCAGGGAGGGTCCCGACCACACCTGGAAGTAAGTGAAGAAATACACCTGACCCGCGAAAAGGTCGATAAATTTTGGAGGGGGGGGAGAGGCAGCGTGCTCTAGTGGCTTCAGTGCTGGATTCCCGGAGACCAGGGTTCAAATCGCCACTCAGCCATGAAAACCTACCGGTGACCTAGAGCAAGTCCCACTCTCTCAGCCTTAAAGAAAAGCAAAGGCAACATCCCCCCCCCCAAAAAAACCCGAAACAAATCTAGTCCAGAAACCTCTTACGCTTGCCTTCGGAAACGACTTCTCAAGACTATTATGACACAAGTTGTTTGAGCTGCACCACTTGGCTACTTTAAAGCCTGGAAAGGCGAGGAGAAGGTAGGATTCGGCACTTCTCCCTGTCCTGGAGGAATTAAGGGGGCTGGTCCTAGGATCTCTTCTACAGATTCTCCACTTTCCCCAGACTTCAATCCTTGAAGACCACTTCTTGACTAGCAATTAGATCGCTTTCCGGCCAATTTAGTCCAATTTAGATCTTCGTCTGGCCAATTAGCTCTTCGTCTGGCCAACTTAATCTGCAGCAGCGACCCTATTACCCTTGGCCCGGTCCGCTGAATCGAAAACATCTTATTCAACGTAAATTTAACGTGCACAGATAGCACCGAAGGTAATTAATTCAGGCGTACGATGGACGCAGAGACAAGTGTCCTCGGAAGTAAGCGGGTTACTAGCCTAAATGCGTCTTTTTCACTAAATGCAAGGAAGTCTTACTTTGTTGTTGTGCGCCTTCAAGTCGTTTCGGATTTATGGCGACCCTCACGAGGTTTCTTGGCAAGATTTGTTGGAGAGGGGCTGTCTTTGCCCTCCTCTGAGGCTGAGAGAATGTGGCTTGCCCAAAGTCACCCAGTGGGTTTCCATGGCTGAGCTCCCACTCTGCTCTCCAAAGTCGTAGTCCAGCGCCAAACCACTACACATTATAGAATCATAGCGTTGGAAGAGACCACGAAGGCTATCTAGTCCAACCCCTTGCCTTGCAGGAATACACAATCAAAGCACTCACGACAAATGGCCATCCAGCCTGTTTAAAAACCTCTAAAGAAGGAGACTCCACCACTCTGGCTCTGCGGACTTCTACATGTATTTATTTCTAATTAAACATAGAAACATACTAAACGTAATAAAAACGGATACATTAAGTAACAACTTAGAATAACCTCATTCCTCGCGGGGGAGGGCCCTTTGTCTAAAGGTGGTTTAGATGGACCAGTCTGTACCCAGACACAAGGGCAGCCCCCGGAGCCAGTCGAGAAGGGCACCGGGCCGGGTTATCTTCCGCTTTTGTCCGGAGCCTGAGCCTCGCCCGCTGTGCGCAATGCAAACACAGGCCTCCAGGGGGCGCCGGAGCTCTTCGTTTCCCGGTGGTGACGCTTCTACCACGCAGTCCGGGACTTGCAGCTAATCTAAGTGCATCTTACTCGCTGTACCCCCATCCCTCCCCGACTTTGCTCCCAGGGCTATACCACTGAGCTTTTTGCGTGACATCCCTGCCCGGTATTGTTAACTCTAGCTGGAGCAGCTATGGAGCAGGAGAGGGGGCTTGTGGCAGGGTCTTTTCCTCTCTCTACCTGGAAAAGCCGGATTGGAACCTGGGACAAGAATTCTGCATGCCAGACAGGTGCTTTTCCTGTCCTGCCCCGAGCGAGGGCCAGTGGGACTGGCTTTTCCCGCGGATTGCCAGCAGCCCTCCCTCCGCAGGACGTGAGATTGATCTTGAGATAAGGGGGCTTTGCTGCGATTCAGGAACCTCGCCTGGATGCGGATGAAGAAGGCCAAGGCGTTTGGGAGTGCTTCCAAAAAAAATAGCGCTCTCCTTTGCTTCGGCAGATGAGCAAGTCTACTACACTACACAAACAGTGCAGTTTGAAACTGAATTAGTTAGCATGGCTCCTTCCTACGGAATCCTGGGATTTATAGTTTGGTGAGGCATCAGCATTCTTTGGCAGAGAAGGCTAAAGACCTTGTCAAACTACAAATCCCAGGATTCAATAGGAAGGAGACATGGCAATAATCCAATTTCAAACAGCATTATTTGTGTAGTGTGGATTTGTCTAGTTGTCTAGTACCGAAGGCTGGTCTTGTAGGATTTGTTCTGGTATTTATATTGAGCAAATTGCAGCGGCCCCCCAGTGCATTATGAGCTTCTGGTACAAAACAGGACATAAAACATGCAGGATGCTCAGTAAAGTTATAAAGCAAAACTTGCATTTATTATGGCAGAGAATGCATTTTGAATAAGTAAAGTAGACAGAAGAGAGTTACGGTACCTAACTTGGAATGCAAAAGTCCCTAGAGCTGACTCTGAGTGAGTGGAAGACATCTTGAGACAGAGCTGACTGAAAGCATGCTGGCTTCTAGCTTCTTACACAAAGGGTTGTAAAACACTAAAACTACTTGAAGCAGATGGGGGGAGTGACCTTTGCATGCAAACAGGAAGTAAATACAGATCAGGAACACACACACACACACACAGAGAGTTGTAAACAAGTGTTGATGTTTCTTCACTTTCAACAGGTCTGACAGGTCTGCTTTGGCACCAGTCTCCCTCCCCCATTCCCCACCTTGCCAAATCTCAGTACTGGCCCTTAAAACAAAAACAAGCTGGATTATTTGCCATGGCTCCTTCCTATGGAATCTTGGGATTTGTAGTCTGGTGAGGTACCAGCACTCCTTGGCAGAGAAGGCTAAAGACCTTCTAAAACTACAAATCCCAGGATTCAATAGGAAGGAGCCATGGCTAAAAAAAATATGTAATGTGGATTCGCCTAGGTGTGATGGCATAGAAACTGAATCAAGAAATGAACCAATGCTAAATAAAACAGAAATTAGGATGGATAGCAGTGTTAGGATCTTGTGTGAACATGGGTGAAGTTGCAGTTTCAGAAAGACTAACAATGCCCAGAGGCTCAGCAAGTGAGGGAGGAAGAAGAGGGAGGAAATCACACGTCCCTGGGAGCTGCACACCTTCTGGGAGCCCTGGTGACACAGTGGTTAAATGCCTGTACTGCAGCCACAACATTGTGAGTTTTATCCCAAGAGCTCCAAGGTTCACTCAGCCTTCCATCCTTTCATAGGTTGGTAAAATGAGTGCCCAGCTTGTGCAGGCAATTAGCTAACACATTGTAAACCACTTAGGGACTGCCTAATGCCATAAAGGGGTGTAGATATGTAAGTGCTATTGCTTAACAATTTGTAAGCCACTCTGAGAGTCTTTGTGGCTGAAGAGCAGGATATAGATACTCAAATAAAACAAAAATATAAAAAATTCTGGGCTCTGAACCAATTTCTCTATTTGACAAGTTGATAAACTGGCCCTGGGACTATGGGGGGCAGTATTCTGAGGCCAGTCCTCTTGCTTTCCCTGCTTTCTTGGGGGGTCTGAGAAATAATGAGACAGCCAGGGCAGAACATGGAAAATGTCACTTTTGTCTGCCACCCTACAACCTACCTAGCCTCTTGGCTTCAGAGGAAGACCTTGGTTGTGAGAGCACCTCTGAACATGTACAGAGGGCCTTTCCCTCCTCCAGCACCCCTGGGAAAAGCAGGGCCTCATTCAACTCTGGGGGAATGGGGGCAATGGGAGAGTAAGAAGGAAGCCCCACTCCCTTTCTCCTAGAACTCTGGGCCTTCCCTGGCCCCATCAGAGGCAGCAAGCCGGCGTGGGGGGCTGGGCTGGCTGAGGCTGGTGGCTAGGTGTCTGGATGGCTGAGAAGCACATCCAACCCTGCTGGGCCCTGAGCGGTTCTTCCCTCTGACTGTGGCTTCTTTGTTGGCATCTGTTGGGATACTTGCAACCTTTGCATGCATTGGGCTGCATGGTAATTAAAGAGTTAAAGTGCATGGAAGGGATGCTTTGTAACCTAATTTCCTGTTTACTTGTTTTAAGGTTCCCTCTTTTCTGGTTGCACTATTTTCTTTTGTGAGAGAAGCCAAGAAGGAACTTCTCTCCCCTAACTTCTTCTTTTTTTTTTACCTTTGGGGATGGAGCTCATCCTTGCTAGAGCTCCAGTAGCTAACAGCATGTAGAACTCTTATTTTACTTCCTGCTTGCATGCATATTTCAAGATGATGTACCTATGTATTTTGATGATGCACAAGAACTTCTGCAATAAATTACCTTTTATACTTCTAAATAAGACTAAGCTTGTTTATTATCTTAGCTAGACTCTCTGTATGTAGGAGACTAAAGGTTGGTGGCTGGCTTAGCTATTGTTCCCAACAGAAACATTTCTGCTGAAGCGTGATTTTTAACTCTGCTAGCGAGATACCAGTCTCAAATGTTTTAAATTCCCAACAGGTTATTGAGACTCAGAGGTTTTTATTAAGCACCAGTTAGTCTGATTTTGGGGTTTTTTGTTGTTTGTGTATTTTGAAATTGTTTGCTTTTCCCACCTTTCCCCTGCGAAATGCATGCTAGCTAGAGAGAGATTTCTTTTGAGTACTGTTGTGTAAATTGCAAGTGAAATAATGTTACTGACAGAGAGAGAAAGGAATTTTGCTAGAAGGCAGATTGTGCTAACTCACAACAATTTTTCTCAATGGAGACAAAGAATGGAATCGCTGTTTTTAGCTCAGAATGTATATCAATGCATTGACCATGAGAAACCCTCAGAAGAGGATGGCTTAGAACTTTGGCTGAGAAAAGATGTGGTAGCAAAAGACGATTTTAAACTGCTTAAATGATGGGGAATCTGTTTACTTAAAAGGCTGTTCTACAGTGAAGGAAATTATGAACCAGCTAAAGGAGACTTATGGGTTTACTTGTGGTGATTCCCAGTCTCATGCTGCTCATAGTCTTGCTAACAGTCAGAATGGATCAAATTATATGATTGCAAGCCAGAGCAGAGGAAAGGCTCTGCCCAGGAATCAATCAGAGGTTTGGTGCATTCTCTGGCTTTTCTTCGCAAACGAAGATTCAGGAAGGACTCATCCCGCGTTTTCTGCAAGCGCGCTGATGACTAAAAAGGCCAATCCGAGATAAACAAGTCCGGTTGCAAAAAGCACAGCAGAAGGTCTCCTTGGGTGATGTTTTTGGGTTGTGATTCTTTCTGCGTTGTCGTTTCTCTTCAAGACTTGTTCGTCGTGAGTTCTCAAATAAGGCTGCAGCATTGTGGATAGTGCGTCTCCATGCCTCCCGATGTGAGGCCAGGGCGGACCACTGTTGGTGATCAATTTGGCCAAGCCTGAGATGTTGTTTCAGGGAGTCTTTGTATCGCTTTTTTGGAGCGCCCCTCTTACGCTGACCCGTGGCGAGTTCACCGTAGAGTAGTATTTTTGGGAGGCGATGGTCCTCCATCCTAGAAACGTGCCCTGCCCAGCGCAGCTGTGTTCTCAATATCATGGCCTCAATGCTGGTGATCCCTGCTTGCTCAAGGACAGCAACATTCGTCACATAGTCAGTCCAGTGTATATTTAGGATTGTGCGCAGCGTTTGGTGCATTAATTGTAATAAAAAGGGACATGTTGCAAAGTATTGTACCCTCCCCAAAAGACCACCAGCCAATGGCAGCTCTCCTATTACTGAAGAGCAGAGAAAGCAGCATGTTCAGGCTGATTTTAAAAGCAAGCCTCAAGGATCACAGGAAAGAAGAATCTCCTTTTGAATAACAAGGTTTTAGCTGTTGATAAACACAAATAGAAATCAGATACAGGGATTCTGGATTCTGGATGTACCAATCATAGTACATTTAATGATGCTAATTTTATTGAAATGAATAAAGATACTAATGGTGTCATACAAGCTGCTGATGGATGTGGCCTGCCCATAGAAGGATCTGGACAATGTGTTTTAAATTGTGCACTGCCAAACGAAACTATGAAGCATGCAGCAGATGATGTTCTTACCATTCCTGATTTGCAATGCAATATGCTGCATGTCTCAAGTTTGGACAAGAAAGGATTTTCAGTACTTTTTGAAAAAGGAATGTGCAAAATATATACAGATGATACTGTGTATGCTCAAGCATTTGAAAATACAGTAATGGTATCTATAAGTTAAGCCTTTCAGGTCAACAAATGAATATGGCTCAAGCACATGTGCATGAAGCCAGCATAAATGAAGACAGCATCCTTCAACTACAGGATCAGAAATTGGCCACAGGTATCAAGGTAAAACCACAAAGCTATCACAACACTAACAGGTGCATAGTTTGTGTTGAACAGAAAGTAGTCAGCCCTTCATTTCATACAAGGACTGAAAAGAGAACCACCAGGGTTCTAGATCTGATACACAGTGACTTGTATGGTCCATTTAATGTGACTTGGAGGAAATAGACATGCTTAATCTTTGTGGATAATTTTTCAAGGTACTGTGTCACCTATCCACCGAAAGAGAAGAGTCAAACCCATGGGATGCTTCGGAAGTACATTGCAATGGTGAGAAACAAGTTTGAGAGGTTCCCAAAGGCCATCTGTATGGACAATGGAGGTGAGTACCTCTCAAATCGCACACAAGTTTTCTTGGAAGAGCTTGGCATACAACACATGACTAGTATTGCTAACGTACCACAGCAGAATGGAATATCTGAAAGGAAGCTCAGATCTCTCCTGGAGATGACAAAATGCATGTTGGCTGAAGCTCACTTACCTAGCAGACTGTGGGGCAATGCCTTCGTGACTGTGACTTATCTCCAGAACAGATTGCCAACCAAAGACACTACCCAAACACCATTTCAGATGTGGCATGGCAGAGTGCCAGACATGAAGCACATCAGAACATTTGGAAGCATAGCATATGCTTACATACTTAAACAAAAACAGACTATCCTGATTTGGTATGAACCCACAAGCAAAGGTTACAGAGTGATGAACTTAAAGACTGGTGAGGTCACTGCTAGCCGTGTAGTTTATTTTGATTAATCTAGCAGAATTGACAAAAGCGGAACCATAATAGACTTTCCAGGGGAAGAAGAGATTGCATTTGACCTCTTGCAAGAGGAGGATGCTATGTCTGAATTCCTGGAACCAGAATTTGAACCTCTCATGGCAATATAAATGTATGAGATGGATGATGCAAGAGATTAGCCAAACACAGGAAGAAGTACACAATCAGAAGGGGATGCAGATGCAGATATTGGTGACCTGATGAATGGACTGGAAGATGCTGCAGAGACAGACCAGGCTCCATTACAGGTTCCCAGATACTCACTGCAACCCGACACAGCTGTATCACTTGTACACTTATCCTACCTCATAACATTAGTACTACCCAAAGAACCAACAAAGATAGAAGACATTGAGCAGATGCCTGCAGATGAGGCAGCTCAATGGCAAAAAGCATCGCAAAAAGAGATAGATGTGCTATATAAGAATGAAACATGAACTCTTATTGAACTCCTACCAGAGAAGAAAGCTATAGGATGCTAAAGGGTGTTCAAGTTGAAACAGGGTGCAGAAGGAAAAGTTGAACGCTACAAAGCAAGATTAGTTGCTCAAGGATTTTCACAGAAATTTGGAGTTATGATGAAATTTTTGCCCCAGTGGTGAAACATAGCACCATAAGACTACTTCTAAATTTGGCTGCTTCTAAACAAATGAATGCCAGACATGTTGATGTGAAACAGCTTTTTGACATGGAGAGATTAGAGAAGAAATATACATGAAACAACCACCAGGTTTTGTGGATCAGAACAGGCCACATTTTGTCTGCAAACTCAAGAAAGGACTGTAAGGTCTTATGCAAGTAGCTAGAGCCTGGAATGAAAAATTAGACAAAATGATGAAAGGTTTAGGCTCCAAACCAGGAGAAGCAGACCCATGTCTATACACCAGAAACAGAAATGGACATTCAACTTTTAGCTTGACTTATGTTGATGACTTGATCATAGCTACTGAGAGAGATGAAGATTATATAGAAATTGTACACAATTTGAACAAGGAAGTTGAATTGAAGGAATTAGGAAATATTACATATTACTTAGCATACAGATTCAAAGAGACGAAGACAGTTCTTTTCTACTGAGTCAAAGACAGAAAATTGTTGAACTTTTAGAAACTCTTGGAATGCAAGATGCATATGGTGTGACAACCCCCATGGTGACAGATTTTCTTTAAAATGGTGAGGAAAGTGATCCTCTACCAAACAACACAATGTACAGAACAGCAATAGGAAAGCTTTTGTACTTAGCCACAAACAGTAGACCTGGTATAGCTTATGCTATAGGAATTCTTAGCAGAAAAGTTAGTGCACCAACCAAAAAGGATTGTTATGCAGTGAAAAGAGTTGCCAGATACTTAAAAGGCTCTATGGACTTTCAGTTGAAGCTACCAGCTAGCAACGATCCAAGCCTTGTTTGCTATACTGATGCTGACTGTGGTGGACATAATGCAGATTCATGTTCTACCAGTGGTTACTTATTTTTGTATGGAAATAGGCCTATCTCTTGGGCCAGCCATAAGCAAGAAATTGTCATACACTCTTCTATTGAGTCAGAGTATATAGCTGCATCGGAGGCATGTAGAGAAATGTTACAGCTTGGTAAACTGTTCATTGATTTTGGAATAGCTGAGCAGAAACCAATTCATGTTTTTGAAGACAATCAAAGTTGCATTAGGCTATCTCAAGCAGAGAAGATAATGTCACAAAGCAAGCATATTAGAACCAGATATCATGGTGTTTGTGAACTGGTGAAAGAAGGCATGATCAAGATGTTCTACGGTCCCAACAACTGAGATGACAGCTGATATCTTGACTAAGCCATTACTCAGAGATTGCTTCGAAAACCTGTGAGTCAAGATGGGGCTTCAAGGATGCATGCCAGGATGAGAAGGGGTGTTGGGATATTTGCAACCTTTGCATGCATTGGGCTGCATGGTAATTAAAGAGTTAAAGCGCATGGAAGGGATGCTTTTTATCCTAATTTCCTGTTTACTTGTTTTATGCCCTCCCCCTCTTCCCATAGCCTTTTCTTTGTTTTCCCTGAAAGTAGCCCAGGTGGCTCACAACTTTCTTTTGTTTTGTAAGAGAAGCCAGGAGGGAGCTTCTCTCCTCCAACTTGTTTCTTTTCTTTCTTTTTTTACCTTTGGAAATGGAGCTCATCCTTGCTAGAGCTCCAGTAGCTAACACCATGCAGAACTCTTATTGTACTTCCTACTTGCATACATATTTCAAGATGATGTATCTGTGTATTTTGATGATACACAAGAACTTATGTAAGTAAATTAGATTTTATACTTCTAAAGAAGACTAAGCTTGTTTATTGTCTTACCTAGACTCTGTGTGTGTGTGAGACTAAGGGTCGGTGGCTGGTTTAGCTATTGTTCCCAGTATAAACACTTCTGCTTAATGGGGATTATTGTTATTACCCCGTGCTATACTGGGGAGACCTTTAAAATTGGCGCTTTAGTCCCCTTTGTAAGCACACTTAGCAGAGTTACTGTTTTAAAGATATCTGCGCAGGAAAAACACACCCATTCCCCCCCCACTTTCCATACTCTAGCTTAAAATAATCAAAGTAGTCAAATGTAGCTTATAAAACATATCAAAAATATTATATTCATGAGTTTCATACACATCTCAAAGTTCATAGCAGTAATAACTTGAAAGTAATAACAGGAATAACAAAATATATCTTGAAAGCTACATTTCTAACGACAAAACATGCAGGAGCTGTGTCCATGAGGGTGGTGCCTTTGGGACATCTTGGTGGCATTTTCTCTTCGTGGTGTCTTCCAGAACAAAGAGGGACTTAAAGGACCTCCTTCTCCGGAAGGCACTCAGATTACAACAGGAAATTATCTCATCCTTTCTGATTAACATTTACCATTTAACCCTTTCAGCAGTTAAACAAGTCAGCATATTGGATTGCAACCATATATCCCAACACCGCTGAAGCCTGATTTTTAACTCTGCTAGTGAGATATCAATCTCAAATGTTTTAACTTTCCAACAGCATTAAGAGCGGAGTTGAAGGAAGGAGCAGAGTTGTGCAGCGAGAGTCAGGGAACCAGGAGCGGTGGCGACTGGAGACTCCGCTCTTGGAGGTTCCCCTCGCCTCAGCAGCCGCTGCCTGGGAGGACTTGAACCCGCTTTCCCAGCCTCTGGGCAGGGCCAGAAGCACCAGCTTCAGCCCTTCGGGGTTTGGAGAGACACCGAGAGAAGGTCGTTCCCATCTCCTGCCTGCCTGCCTGGCTTTCCTTTCCTCTGTCTTGGGGGGCGAAACCTGCTGGGCTGCGGCTGGAAGGAAGAGCAGGCATACCTCGGTCCCCAGTTCGAATCCTGCTCCTTGAATTGAATGGCTGACCCCGGACCTTCCCCGGCTCCCCATCTCTCCCGGCCTTTAGCTGGTCGATAAAGTTGTTCCGAAAACCTGGAGTCCTGCCGTACCTGTCCCGGGCCCTCTTTAGGCCAGAGGTGGGCAAAACGCGGCCTCCCAATCATGACCCCCACAAGGGGGGCTGACAGAGCTCTAGGCATGGAATTAAGAGGGGGTCCCCGGGGTGATCTGATTGTTTTTATTATGTAAATCCATTTAGTTTTTTTAAAAAATATATCAATATTATTTTGGTGTCATCGTTTAAACTGACTTATTTTAATTTCTATCCTAAATCCTGCAGAGCATCTGGCTGCCCTTAACCTTAGCAGTAGGGAGGGGGTCCGCCAAAGATCCTGGCCTGGGGGCCCGCTTCAGGATGTGGAGGGCATGCTCTGAATCGTCATGGATATCTACCCCTGTCAGCCCTAGCCACTACCGGCGTGGTTCTACAGGGGTGGAGAATGCTGGGAGTTGCAATGCATCAACATCTGGAGGGCCACATTTTGTCCACCTCTGCTTTAGATCGGGTGGGATACAAATGTGGCCGTCCAGATGTTTTCCCACCAACAAATCCCATCACTCCTAACCAGAGTATTCCTCAGCAATCCCTGATGGTGAGGGATTATGGACGCTGCAGTACAAAAAAATAGCCAGTTGCCTGCCCCTGCAATAGACAAATAAACACGTGGAGACAAAAAACACGCGAGGGCATAGAGACAACACAAAGACAGACGTTCTCGGTTTAGAACTTCTAGATTTCCACCGTGTACCAGGAGAGACATCTTTGAACGGATCCCTCCCCCTGTTTACTTCGGAGTAAAATCAGTAGGGCTGATTCCCAAGCAAACCTGCAGCCCCACAAAAAGCACGCATAATTTCAGCCCCAGGTCACTGTGTCCAGGGCCGAGGGGGGCGAGTGTCGGCGTTCAACTGCTGGCCGTGGGAGCTCTTTCAAGTTGGCGCGATCTAACTCTTGGGTTCCACACCAAATGTTTAGGATAGGGTGTAGAGATGGAAAGAGTGACGCCTTTGGGAATGCGAAAAACATTCTGGAAAACAACGCGGAGCATTCGCCAGTCAGTCCGATCTAGGCTGAAAGAGGCGCGCACCTGTTCAGCCTTGCTTTCCCCATATTCGTCGGTAGCTGTCTCTTAGGATCGGGACCCAAAGTTGACTTGATTTATCATGACCTTCCCCTCTACAAATGAGACTTTGATCGCGGTTCTGGTAACAGCTTACTGATTATAATTATTTTTTAAAATCACTTTAATTATAATAGTAACGATAAGATTATTAATTATATTGTCTGACAGACACATTAATAACGGCAATAACGCTAACGCCACCCTCAGCGGCACCTCGCTAATTGTTTACACGTTTCTTCATTCCAAGGTAAATATCTCATTCAGCCACTGCTTGGATTAGTGTGGCTTTATTCTTTTGTTTTTGATTCCATAATAGGGGATCTAAAAACATTGGCCGCGACATGTCGAGGAGAGCCTGTCACTGGTAACCTGATTTATTTTTATTTTTGTAATTGTTGTTTAGGGGAAAACAACAACAACGTAATATCCCTGAGTGCTGGTTGTCATTTAATGCATGTATCCGTTTTTAAAGGGAGAAAGGCTTATGGGCAGAGGAGGAAACGGAGAGATTTGAAGGGAAGGTCCATTTGCTTCGAAGCCAGAAGCGGCCCCGCTCCTGGGAGCTGCCTGAGGTTCAAAGGCGGCAAGTGGGGGAGTCTCCTCGTTGCTTCCCATCTTGGACTTGGTGGACTTTATAAAACCAGAGCACAGTTGCCAAGTCCAAGGCAAAACCTGGCCGGCCACCCACCCACCCCCCTTATAGCAGGGGCGAAGGCACAATGCGCTTTGGAGTCAAAGGGGACACCTCCTTAGAGGCCCCAATCCTAAGCAGCCTCACCTCGAAGTAAGCCCATTGCACACCGCGGGTCTTACTTCGGCGTAAACATCTGGCCTCAACCCAGCCGTGTTGGTCCCGTGGCTTTCCCACGGACGTTGCCTCCGGATCAGAAACTTTTAGGGTGTTGAGCCTGCCTTGGAAACCAGTTCCGAGGATTTCAGTGGGACTGGCGTTGCTCCCCAGTGAAGACAGCCATGAGAGCTGCCTGTTGAAGCAGAGGACCGGGAAAGGCCAGGGTTGTAGCCACGGGGGAGGGGGTAAAAAGAAAGCACGGGCCCTCAAAGAAGAAGTTTGCCTCCAAAGGAAATTTCCCCAGAGTCCACATTTCAAGCACTGCAGAAAGTGGGGTATTGAAAATCGTGCACACCCGGAAAGGGGTTATGTTAGCTGTGCTGGCTTTCCCTTGCTCATCACGTTGCCTGCCTGTTTTTCTTGGGGTGCCGAAACTGTATTTCTATCCAAATGCCCATTTGACTGCAATGCTAGAAATTTGGGGACTGAAGGAAAAAATCATTTGGGGGAGGCCCAGTTTATATTCGTGGTGGCAACACCCTTATCCCACCCCCACCCCGGTAGCTACACCCCTGAGAAAGACCCAATTGCACAACTTCTTAAATTATCCTTTTCATCATGTTTTCTTCCTAATCTCCCTTTTATCCTGCCACTTCCAGGAACCCCTTTCCTCTTATAATTCTTGGTAGATTGTATTCTTGATTCAGGTATTCTCAAAGTCCTCCCCTCTCCCTTTTCTATGGGGAGACGTGAAAAATAATAAATTTCTAGGAAGAGGCGCTTCGGAGAAAGCAATCATCCAACACCGACCGGTGATCAACAGAAGAGTTAACCGAAGAGCTCTGGTTTGTTCGGTTGCCCGGTGCAGTGTCTGATATTTGCGACGTTATTGACACGTTTATTGGCCTTATTGGTTTCAGCCTCGGCGTTTGCCCGTGGCGGTCTGTCTGTCTTTCTTTCTTTCTTTCTTTCTTTCTTTCTTTCTTTCTTTCTTTCTTTCCTTCCTTCCTTCCTTCCTTCCTTCCTTCCTTCTTTCTTTCCTTCTTCCTTCTTTCTCTCTCTCTCTCTTCCTTCCTTCCTTCCTTCCTTCTGGAAGAGCTTCTTCTCCGGCAGGGCTTTTTGCTCCCCAGGGCTGGGCGGCGGGCGGTGGAAAGGCAACCTCCACCCCCACCCACCCACCCACCGCTGGAGGGTCGCCGTCGAAGGGCTCGGGGCAGCCAGGCAGGGAAGGCGAAGCTGCCGCGGAGAGGAGCCGTCGGTTCCCCTTGACCGCCCAGGCGTTCGGGGTGAGCAGCAGGCGCCACGGGTCGCTTGGGAGAAGCCAAGTCAAGGAAGAGGTGAATGAAAATGTCCCGCTCGCATCAAAAGGGGGGGGGGTGAGGCGTCGAGCAGATCCCGGCCTCCCAACTACTCGGCGCCTGGGCTTCCAGCGATCGGTGGGGGGAGAAAAACTGAG
Organism: Gambelia wislizenii; assembly: GCA_030847615.1. Taxonomy (NCBI): domain Eukaryota; kingdom Metazoa; phylum Chordata; class Lepidosauria; order Squamata; family Crotaphytidae; genus Gambelia; species Gambelia wislizenii. The sequence goes on from JAUMIR010000004.1 coordinate 298,208,576, forward strand.
GAGACCCTCTCACCAGCCCGGGCAGGAAAGAATAGGAAGCTTCTTGTTGGGGGACAAAAAATGCCCCCCTCCGGGCCACCCACCTGTCCTAGGTAGAAGCAAAAAAAATCGATCTCTTCTTCCCCCCCCCCCCAAAAAAAGTGATTTTCAAGAGGGGATTTATGGAAAAGATGTGTGACCAGGAAACAACAACAACAACGATAGAATTTGCCCTAGCAAATATGGCAGAGACTGCGTGGCGACATTGGAACCCTCTGAAAAATCGTGCCATATCTGCTAAGGCAAATTCTATCATTGTTGTTGTTTTATATATATATATATATATATATATATAGAATGGCTTAGACGAGTCCAAGAAGGCTCGTAAACGATCGAAATCCCCTTGATCTGCTTGGCTTGGCAGCAGAGAAACAGCCATGGCTTCAAAGATTGACTCTCATGACACCCAGAGCATGAAACCAGCCAGCTTCGCTGCTGGCAAGGGCATCGGGGGGCCCGTCTCAATAATTCGGGGGCTTCCTCCAAGAGAGAGCTACCGAAATCCCTTCGCCGCTGATGTAGGTCAGGGTCGGAAGTGTAAGGGAGGAAGATTTGATTTATGAGCTGACCGTGTTTTCTCCAAGTGGGGGGAAGGAAAAAAAAAGTCACCTTAGGTAACGTGTAGGAAGGAGGGGGGCGGTTAGAGAAAGGGGGGAAAGAAAAAGAGCGCTGTCCCTTTAAAGCCCAGTTGCTACCCAAACACGAGTAAACAGAGCGCAAAGGCGGCAAAGGCGGGGGGCGGGGCTGGCCCGGGAGGGGGCGGGCTCAGAACTTTGCAACCTGGTGAGCGTTCGGAGCGGGGCGGGGTTAGAAGGCTGGAGCCCTGAAGATTCGCATGGCTGCGGCTCGGGGTGGGACGGCGGGCGGGGACAGCGCGCCTCGCCACTTAAGCGGCTGAAATGTGATGGCTGCGGGAGGGGGAGGTTCAGAGCGGGAGCAGCGTCTCCGGAGTGGAAGGCCGGCGGCTCCCGCAGGGGGAGAAGGAGCAGAAGAGCAGGAGGAGGAGGACTTCAGGCCAGGCCATTCCGCGAGCCACCAGCCGGGACTTTACCCCCTTCCCAGCCGCGGGGAGAGAAAAAAACACCCAGGAAGGCCAGCCCCCCCCAGCAAGCCCACCAGCCCACTCGCCCGACCCTGGGTCCGTAACATGCCCGGAGCCCCCAGGACTCGCCGGCTGGCTTGACTGAACTCGGGGGGGGGGCGTTTCCCGGCCTGCCACGCGTGGATCTAATGCTACCCCGGAGGCGCTGCTGAGGCCGCTTGGCTGGGGCGAGGTTTGGTCCGGCCAGGCTCCACGCAGGAAAGTGGCCAGGGGGAGGTGAGTGGCCAGCCAACCTTCCTTCCTTCTTTCCTTCCTTCCACCCACGCGGGCTTTGCAAAAGAAAGTGTGGGGGGGTATGTATGGCCAGTGTGGGTGTGTGGGTGTGGGGAGAGACCCGTGCCGAGGTTCTGGGGTCCACCCCCGAGAAGATCCCAAAGGCAGCCTCTCTGTCCGGAGCGATCGTGGGCCCCCTCGGCCAACCCCCTCCGCGCTTTCGGGGGGTCTTTTCCCTCCCTCGAAAGACAAGGGCCGAAGCTTTCCCTTTCGGGAGCCGAGAGAGACGGCTTCCCTGCGAGGAAGGCCCCGGGGACCGGCGGGCGGGGAGATGGACTCCTGAATCAGCCCCAGGCAGTGCGCAGCCCTGGCCCTCCGCTCCCACGGGCCCGCTTCCGAATTGAATCTGCGCCTCCAGTAAGGAGGAGAGGCCGGGCTGGGCTTGTTCCCTGGGCGGACGGGCGGACAGAGAGACCGCTGCCTCCCTCCCTCCCTCCGCCGGCCCGTGGGCGCTTTGGGGGCCGTGGAAGGGCCTCCAGCCGCCCTTCAAAAAACTCCGCCAGACCCAAACCCCGACCTCGATGGAGGGGCCCCTATGAGCCGTGTTTCTGTTACAACGCGCTTCGAAGACCTGGCTTTCTTTGGCTTTCTGTCGGCTCGGGTGCTGGACTCCGGGGCGCTTGCAGAGCCCGCCGATCCGCTGCAAAAAAGCACCTTCCAGGCAGGGCGCCGTCGAGGCCATAAATCCCTAAACCCCGGAGGGGATCTGGCACGGAGGTCCCTCCGTTGCAGCCCCCCAGCCCAGCCCAGCCCCGGAGCCTGGGGACCTGAGAGCCGAGGGGGGCCCATTCTTAGCCCTGGCCTCCCCCCCCCCAAAAAAAACCCTGGAGTTGTTTGTTTCCGTCTGGCCTCAAAGCCCGGGGTTGCTTTCCCGGCTTCGGAAAAGTCCTGGCCCTCGGAAGCCCCCGGGAAGCGGGCCGGAGCGCGGGGTGGGTGTCCTGGGGGTGGGAGGCAAGAGACGCAGCGCCGCCAAAGACCAGCCGAGAAGAAGGAGCGCCTTCGCTTCGACGCCGAGCTTAATTTAATTAAGGATCCGGAGTGGAAAGGGAAAGAACCGCCTGGGTCGAAAGAACCGCCGCCTCTGATTCTCCCCCTGACGGCCAGCGGACTCTCCGAGGGGGAAAATCTGATACTTTTCTGCCCCCCCCCCTCCGCACTTTCCGATTGTCAAGTTTGACATCGAAACTGACTTGACTTCGCGCTGTCCCATTGGTTTCAATGGGCCACTCAGAGTGTGTGCGTTTAGCTGGAGCGCCTGCAAGACGGGTTGGGGGGCGAGTCATTCGTTTATGGACCAGTTTGAGGGTGGGTGTCTCGCTCATAGAAAAATCCGTATGTGTTGTTTGAGATGCATTTCCTATCCTGATATTTCGATTTGATTCCGTGAAGCACTGTACAAGCTACGCCGCTTATTTAGTGGGAGGAAAAGACATCCATTACCATACAGGAGAGGGAGAAAGAGATTTTTTTCAATCTCTCATCAATTCCATCTCTTTGCATTATGTTACATAACCTTTTTAAAAACAACGATAAAAGCGGTAAACTGGAACGAGTTTATGTGACTAATATAAAACATGCAGTGTTTTGGGTTTTTTTTTTAAAAAATCCGAGACTTGCGTATTTTAAAAAATGGAGTCACTTATAAATTGTAATGAACAAATTAGATGCACTTTCTAAATATAGGATATTCTTGAAGAAGTGAGATTGGAAGGAAATTGACCGATGTTGCTAAAATCACCCTTTATGTTTCCACGTAATTACTTTTAACGTACATGTACATAACTTTCGCCTAAAGACTACATTTCTGCGCACAGTTGCTACATACTGAACATGCATCGAGGGTTGCCTTTTCCTTTGCAATAGAAGATTTAACTGTATAATCCTATGGTGGCAGAATTCAAAGGCAGAGCCGTGTTAATCTGGATCGCTATGCAAAGGGATCTTGTAGCACCTTTGAGACCCGAGAGAAAGAAGTTAGTAGCTTATGCTCAAAGGTGCTACAAGATCCCTTTATATAATCCTATACATCTCTACTTGGAAGTAAGCCAATTGAATTCTATGGGAATTCCTTCCAGATAGGATTACAATCTAAATGTTGCGTTTTTAAAGTTAAAACAGGTTTTTTTTTAATCCCATCCCACCCCAATTCTAATATGAAAATACAGTATAACACTGGGATTTTTTTTTAATTTTTTGTTTTTTTACAGAACTCTTGTTGACAATGGTTAATATAAAATATACAGCCAGCGTGATGTAGTGGGTTTGAGCGTTGGATTACGACTCTGGAGAACAGGGTTCGAATCCCCGCTGGACCATTGAGAACCACTGGTGACCTTGAAAAAGTCACACTCTCTCAACCTCAGAGGAAGGTAACGGCAAACCCCCTCTGAACAAATCTTGGCCAAAAAAAAAAGTGACAGGTCACCACAAGTCGAAAACGACTTGCAGGCACATAGCGACAACAAATATAAAATAAATGGCAGGTTTTTCTGTGAAGCGCCTAATATTCCCGCCCTATCAACTGAACAGAGTTACTGTATGTTGAAAACGACTTCCATTCGTTTTACTAAACTCTTTCTTTCACGAAAAACAGAGTCCTATGTTTGTTTACTCAGAACTAAGTCCAACTCCATTCAAAAGACCTCACTGCCAGGGAAGGGTGCGTAGGAATGTAACCAAAATACGCGCCTTTAACCCATCAGCAAATTGTACTTAAATCCGCAGAATTTCTCTTCCTTCCTGATAAATATGTGTTTTAGTCTCAAAAGTGCTACTGGATTTCATTATGCCTTTTAAGACTGACGGAGCGATCTCTTTGAATACTTTGTTAAGGATGTATATGCGGAAGTCCTTTTTAAAAAATAAATCGAATATTCAAGGAAGTTGGAACAACAACAAAAAAGGCCCAATATCATATGTGCATGCACTTCTGCTCCGAATGCGTGGTTGGCCTGTTGGTTTGGGTTTTTTGGAGACCAGGGATAATCGAAATGCTGGGGGTGAATGTAGATTCAGGGAGCCAAGAGTTTGCCGTCTCCTGCATCTAAACAGGGGAGCATAATATCCGTGCTTTGCCGTCATGCATCGTAGCGTTTTTAGCACAGAACAGGGGCTTTTAAATTCAGTTTTTAGAATGTGCTTGCGTTTAACCTCAGAGGGAGGATTTCCAAGTTTTTGGAAAGCACATGGCTTTTTCTCCCCTCTGACTGCGTGTGTATGTATTGGAAACAGTGGGGGCCAGGAGAATGCTTGATCCTGTTCTGCGTAAATCAAATAATCCGAATGATTTGTAGAAAATTTCCTTCTCATGGTTTGGGAAGGACCTCCTCGAAGTAGGAAACCGTTTGACCCGGGCATATTCTGCACCCCCCCCATTTGAAGATCCGCCCCTCCCTCCCTCCTTTCCCCTGCCCCCCTTCCAACTTTTTAAATAGGGGGCGGTTCTGTTGTTGTGGGGGAAGAGGGAGACACCGCGATTTAAGTATGCCATTATTTATTTATTTTGGAAGGAAGAAAGTGATGAGTTGTGGGAAAGTCGAATTAGAGATGGAGTTTATAGTTTCGGTTGAATGGGCTGAGTGAAACCCTCTGACGGTCACGCACCTCTCATTAGCTCCCTCCCTGCCCTCTCGGATCGCAAGCCTCCGACTAGAAAAGGCTTGGCATTGCATTAATAATAATAATTAAAAAATAGAAGCTCCCTCTGTTTCACAGCGCTAGAAGCGGGAGAGCAAAAGAACATAAGCAGGGCCCAGGGACACTGGCCGCTTGGGTCCCTTTTCTTAATCAAGTGGAAATGCAAAGCAAAGTAAAACCAAATCACATTAAAAAGAGGAGTCATGGCCCCCAAAAGCGAGGGGAGGGCAGACAGGACTCTAGCCTGGGGGGCCAGGATTAGGAGGGGGGGTTCAGCGTGATATTATTGTAAGTTTTATATTATGTAAATCCATTTAGTTTTTAGAAAATAAATATCAGTATTACTTTGGTGTCATCATTTAAACTGACTTATTTTAATTTTTATCCTAAATCCTGCAGCGCATCTGGCTGCCCTTAACCTTAGCAGTAGGGAGGGGGTCCACCAAAGATCCTGGCCGGGGGGCCCGTTTCAGGATGTGGGGGGCATGAGAGGAGCCGACCCTCAAAATGTTTCCATGCTACCACCCTTGTGTCTCCTCATTCCTTTACGGGGCCTGGGATTGTCTGAGGCCTTTATCCGAATTAGGTCTCCCGTTGACACCAACGAGACAGCGTCATTGCTTTCCTTATTTATTGATGCATTTGTTGTACATTTAAACCATTTTCAAGCAGGCCGCTTCCCTCGCCCCCCCCCCGTTTTCTCCTGCCTGGTGAATTCGGTGCAAAGGAGACCCTGACCCACGCGGGGGGACACAGAACCGGTAGCGGTTCCAAAGTTCAGGAACCAGGCCTTTAAAGAAGGCTTCCGTGTCTTCCTCTGGGTGTCTTCCAACCGGATTATGGTGAAAGGTGGGTCGGGATGTATGCGGAGGGAGGGGGAGAGGAGGAGATCCCCAAGGCCTTTTGCAGCCCCGCCGAAAAGGCTGCCAGAGGCGAACAGATGCAGCCGCGTGGAATTGTCCCAGCCAGCAGCCCTTCCATCGTAACTCCCCACGGGATGAAAGTGCCTCTTTAGATAGATAGATAGATAGATAGATATTTTTTCCCCTTGAAGTATCACGTTTCCCACACTCCTTCCAAAAGGGAGGGAGGGGGGAGCAAGAGGATCCAAAAAATGTATTAAGAAAGCGGAGCGGAGCCAAGTCCCTGCAGAGGGAATGGCCGTGGAAAGGCAAGGGGGGGGGGACGAATGGGGGGCACCGCGGGGGGTGAGCGAGGAGGGGGCGGGGGAGGTGGGCCAGGGGGCCCCCGGTGCTTATTCCGACCCCCCCCCAGCTCCAGCTCCCTCTGCGGCCTGGGCAGCCGGCCCCTTCCTTGGTGGCCCACCTGGGGCTTCTGGAAGCCCGCGTGGGAGGTGGCCCGGGCTGCCGCGGAGACCTCCGCCTTGGCGAGGAGGAGGAGGAGGAGGAGGAGGAGGGTGGGTGGTCTGCGCGGCCAGTCCCAGTGGAAGCGGGGCGCCCAAAGCCGCGGGGAGCTGGGCTCGGGCTCTGGCTGTCCAGCCGGGGAAGAGGAGTCCTTCTCCGCCTCTGCTGCGGGGAGCTGGCCGTCGGCCTCCGGGTCCCTGGGTCCAGCCCCAGCGGCCCACGTCGCCCCTTCTCGCCTGTTCCTCCGCGTGGGTGGCGTCGGGGCCTCGGCCAGCTGGAAGGGCTCCACAGCGCGAGGGAGGGAGAGGGAGGGATTTCGGGTCCCCAGCGCCACGAGGTTGGGTTGAATTTGGAGGTGGGGGTCTGGGGGGTGTTGCTCTTCTCCCTTTCGCTCACCTGGATGGAACGAAGTGAGAAAAACAGGCCCCCACCCCACCCACCCAAGGGCGGCGTCCACAGCCACGCGCGTTCGTGGATCCGCTCTCCGCCGAGGCTGGGCGGGCATGGCTTCCCCCTTCCCAGGGGGCTCGGCCTCCCCTCTCCCCGGCACCACCGCCTCGAGTGGACCCTTCGCCGGCCCGGGAAGATTAGACGCCTGAGCCCCGATCCAAAACCCTTCACGCCAGGCTTCGAAAGCCGCGTTCCACGAGACCAACTAAGACCTGCTTCAAGGGATGCGGAGACAGCCAGGTGTGTGTGTGTGTGTGTGTGTTCTATATATGCGTTCAAGTCGCCTGTTGACTTTACGGCGACCCCATTAGTTTCATAGGTTTTTCTTAGGCAAGGAATACTCAGGTGCTTTGGCCAGTTCCTTCCTGCGAAATACAGCCTACAGCACCTGGTATTCATTGGCAGTCTCCCATCCAAGTACTAACCAGGGCTGACCCTGCTTAACGTCCAAGATCAAACGGGAATCTGGTGCCTTTGGGGTACTGAGGCTCATGGACGGTCATACAGAAATTAATTTTTTTTCAAGAGCTTTCTTGTCTTTCAGGTCCCAGGTTTATAGGATCGGGGCAACCCGTGGGCTTTAGGATACGCTGGCTGGACCCTCTGAAATATAAAGCGGTCCGAGAAGCGGTAGCAATACAAGAGGCAAGAGATCCCAGGGTGGAAGGGAGGGGGACTCGGGTCCCAGCCCGCAAACCGAAGGGCCAACCTTGAGCGGCTGGGCGTTTTCCCTCCGCCAGTCTCTCGCCTTGGATTCGTCGCTCTCCTGAGGCTGAGCGTCTCCGGAAAAGCGAAAGAAACCGAGGCCCAAGCTGGCTCTGCGAGGAGCGCCCGAACTTAAAAAGGAAAAACTACTGTATACCAAAAGAATCGAGCCGCTAACTTGAACGGCATTTCCTTCTAAGAAAAAGTCTTAACCCGCAGCGCCAGCGGCACCCCTACTTGCGAGTAAGCGACTCGGTGGGAATCCCAAGGATGGCTGTGAGAGGGGTAACGCAATGGTCCGGGTTGTTACTCGCGTTTACGACAGAACACGTGTATTCAGAGGCAAGAGGTCGACTGGGCGTGCGTGGAGGGGGGGGTCACGATTAGTCGAACTTAAAATCCTGTAGCGAAGGGCCTGCAAACTACAGGAAAAGAGATTCCACCTAAACATTAGGAAGAACTTCCTGATGGTAAGACAGTGGAATATGCTGCCTCGGAATGTGGTGGGGTCTCCTTCTTTGGAGTTTTTTTTAGTAGAGGCTGGATGGCCATCTGTCGGGAATGCTTTGATCGGGTATTCCTGCAGGGCAGGGGGTTGGACTAGATGACCCTTGGGGGTCTCTCCCAACTCTAGGAGATCGGTAGCCCAGGAAGCAGTTCACCGAGTCCCTGGATTCGAAGCGGGGGTAGGGCTCTCTGTTTTCTTTTTCTTAGAGGGAAAAGCTGGGAGCCACAGTGGGACTGGCCAAAGGGGAGTCTTGCTTTCAAGGAATTGTGCTCACGAGTGGGGGGGGGTTCCTTCCGTTTTGGCTGGCTGAGGATCACTGGGCATTTACAAAAAAAGTTGGCTTGGCTTCTGTGACTCTGAACTTATTCCACCACCACCCCGGCTTAGCAAGGGAGTAAACCGCTTCCTCCTCTTCGCAGCTCTCCTCGAAGTCGAATCCATTGGCAGGGGAAGGACGGGCGAGGCCTTGGCGGCGACGCGGTGGTCGTCCCAAGGGGACTTTTCCGTGCGCCTCCGCGGGGCGCGCAATTCCTCAGGCCTCTCCAGGCCTCCCCCTGGCAAGGTATGAAGTTGGCTAAGGCGGGCAGGCCGGACCTGCCCTTGCGCTGGACAGGAGGATGCGCGCAGGCTTAGGATCGTTCCCCTCCGCCCATCCCCACCGGTCTCTCTCGTCTCCCCCTCTCCGGGGCTTCTTTCTGCCCTTCCAAGCCTCGCCAAACGTCCCGGGCGCTTCTCCTGGGACGTTTCCAAAATAGTGACTCTCTATAGTCAAACTCCACTTGAAGGGCAACTCTCGGCGCCCATTCGTGGGCGGCTGGGTGGGTGAGGGGGAAGGTCGTTGCGGCTGAACTACTTAAAAGCCCAGCTTTGATTCTATGCCTCCCTTCAAGTTTCTAGCCCTCATGGTCACGTCCGCATTCCATGGGATGGTCCAGAGGGCTCAAGGGACGAGGGACTAGGCTGGCTTAAATACATTGGAGTCGATGGGGGAAAGGGCCCGTGGCCGGCTCCCTCCCGAGGCACTCGCGCGGAGAACGGCCTTTTTTTGGGAGGGGGGGCTCCTAATCCGCCGTTTTATTTTTTGCGCTCCCCTGTCTGCCACCTTCTCTTCCTTTCCTTTTCAGCGTTATCTCTTTTTCGATGCGTTTTGCAGCACTTATTTGGTGCCAGTCCTGTCCTTTTGGTTCCCTTGACTCCAGTTCAATGGTTCTTAACCTAGGATTCGAGGACCCCCTCCCCAGGGGTCCACGATGTCCTCACAGGGGGTCCACGAAGGCTTGAAGGCTGCTTGGCCCACCTCCTGCCTGCAGTGGAGTGAGTGGCCGCATGACAGGAGCCTGGCTGGCTTGGCCTGCGCATTGCCATTCAATCCTCTCCAGCCACAGACCTGCAGGAAGAAGCAGGAGAAAAGTCTTCCCCTTCCCCTCCAGTGCTTAATGGATGGTGTAACTGTATATTATTATTGTTGCTGCTGTTGTTGGGGTTTTAAATCTTGAGTTAAGTCTTGGGAGTCCAACAAAAGATATTTAAAAGGGGGTCCCAGGTAAAGAAAGGGTTAAGGACCACTGTTCCAGTTCATTCTCCTCTTTATTATTTTGCTGTTACTAGCCAAATCCACACTACACAAATAATCCAGTTTGAAAGTGGATTATTTGCCATGGGTCCTTTTAATGGAATCTTGGGATTTGTAGCTTTGCATGGCCTTTAGCCTTCTTTGCCAAAGACGTGCTGGCGCCCCCCTCCACCAAACTACACATCCCAGGATTCTACATAGGAAGAAGCCATGGCCAACTGTCCAGTTTAAAAAAAAATCCCTGGATGATGTGTGCCGTGTGGAGGATGCGACCGTGCTGCGTCTGAATGCGCCTTGGAGAGCCCAGATTTTCACCCTGTCTCTTCTTCTTCTTCTTCTTCCTCCCCCCCCCCAATCCCTGGTCCCGTCCCCTTGTGTTCTCCCTCCTCCTCCTCCTCCTCCTCCTCCTCCTCCTCAGGCTGAGGCTGGGCTCGCTCGGGCCCCGAAGGCAGCCGGCGCTGGTGCGGGGGCTCGGCGGGGCCCGGCCGGGGACGATGGGGAGCAAAGCCCTGCCGGCGCCGATCCCGCTGCACCCCTCCTTGCAGCTGACCAACTACTCCTTCCTGCAGGCCGTCAACACCTTCCCGGCCGCCGTGGACCCCCTGCAGGGCCTCTACGGCCTCAGCGCCGTCCACACCATGCACATGAACCACTGGACGCTGGGCTGCTACGCCGCCGCCGCCGCCACCGCCGCCGCCACCGGGGCCTCGGGCGGCGCGGGCGAGGGGGCGGCCCCGGGGCTGGCCGAGCGCTTCCCCTTCCCGGCGCTGCCCTTCGGCCCCCACCTCTTCCCCAAGCAGGCGGCCGCCCTGGCCCACGCCCTGCCGGCCGCCCTGCGCAAGGAGCGGCCCCGCTTCGACTTCGCCAACCTGGCCGCCGCCGCCACCCAGGAGGATCCGCCCAAGGCCCCCCGGGGAAGCCTGGCGGCCGGGGTGGCCCAGGGCGAGCTGGCCAAGCTGGGCCGGCCCCTCTCGGCGGCGGCGGCGGCGGCGGTGGCGCTGGGCAAGCTCGCCTCCCCCGAGCGCAAGCCGGCCCGCGGCAGGCTGCCCTCCAAGACCAAGAAGGAGTTCATCTGCAAGTTCTGCGGGCGCCACTTCACCAAGTCCTACAACCTCCTCATCCACGAGAGGACCCACACCGACGAGCGGCCCTACACCTGCGACATCTGCCACAAGGCCTTCCGGAGGCAGGACCACCTCCGCGACCACAGGTCCCTCCACCTCCCCCCCACCCCCCGGGGCCAGGGCAGCAGCGGGCGGGGGGACCCACCAAGCAATCTGGAGCCAGGACCGGTTTAAGGAATTGGGGGGGGGGTGCAATGCTTTATTTTGGAGGGCCCCTATGTTTATCTCAGGTCAATGTCCCCTAACTCAACCTAAGCTAGTCACAGTACAGAAGATATTCAGATTATTACTAATAATGGTTTTGCAAGAGGAGGGTTACGATGGGGGCCTCCACAAAGATGGGGCCCCCTGCGGATGCTGACGCCGCTGGTGCCTTAAACCGGCCCTGCCTGGAGCCACCGGGATGATGGGGATTGATTATTTATTAATTTATTTATTTATGTAGGACTAGCATGCAGAGAAAAACCCTAGACTTATCTAAGGATGTGAATGAGGTACACGAGATTGCTTTTACATTACAATGATTATTTCCCCACGTACTACAATTTATACACCGCTCTTCAGCCACAAGACTATCACAGCGGCTTACAAATTGTCTTAAGCAATAGCAGTTTACACATCTACACTGCAATAAGCAGTCGCCAATAGGTGTTAGCTAATTCATGATGGATGATGGGGATGATGCTTTCCCCCCAAAGCTGGGCAACCCAAAGTGGCTCACACTTTTAAAAACACACAATGAAAACCGACAAAATGGGCACATTAAACCAGTGGCATCATTAAAACCACATCAAGATATTTAAAAGAATGAAATACAGTTGTCCCTTCATATTCACTGGGGTTTGGTTCCAGGACCCCTCGTGGATACTAAAATCCATGAAGGTTCAAGTCCCTTTATATGCAATGGCATAGCAAAATGGTGTCCCTGATATAAAATGGCAAAATCAAGGTTTGCTCTTTGGATTATTATTTTTTTAAGAATATTTTCAAGCCATGAATATTTAAAACCGTGGATGCCAAAGCCGTGGATACAGAGGGACAGCTGTATACTGAAAAGTATTAAAAACATTTAAAAGAAGATTTAAAAAGCTTTTAAAAACAGCAGGACCATCTCCATGACTACAGGTCAGCCTCGCCCAGGGCAGAAAGGGGAACCAACCTGGAGGCATCATCATCACCATCATCTTATTATTATTATTATTATTATTAATAATATTATCTTTATTTATAGGCCACTTATTTCCCAAGGCTGGTCAACCAAAAGCAGCTTACAGTTTTTTAAAACACACAAAATTAAAACCTACCAAAAGTGCTCATTGAAACAGAATTAAACCAGTGACATTATGAAAACCACACCAAAATATTTAAAAGAATTAAATATACTTAACAGTATTAAAAACATTTTTAAAAATTTTAAAAAGCTTTTAAAAACAGGCCCAACCAAAACCACATAGCCTGTTCTTTAAAAAGTCTGCTTGAATAAAATGGTTTTAGCCTGTCCCCAAAGAACAACAGGGAGGGTGAAAAGGCCCTCTCTCAAGTCCCCACCAACCATACATGAGATGGTCGTGGGACTGAGAGAAGGGCTTCTCCAGATGATACCAGGCAGATGTTGTGGGCGCCTCATGGCCATTCCCAGCTCTGCCCAGACTCCCTTTCCTTCTTTTGTTCAGGGGATGTAGTCTCTCTGAGGCTGACATCCTGCACTTTCTCCCATTTGGCCCTTTTCTCCACCTGTGTCTTATAAGGGATAATAATGCTGGTCTACTTTGCAAGGTTGTTGTAAGGCAAGTACTTGATACCCCGTTGTTAGGTGGTGGTATTATCCTCACTATTAATGAATCTGAGCCTCAGAGGAAGGCAAGGGCAAATCGAATTCTGCCAAGCAAACCCCATGATTGGTTTCACCTTAGGGTCTTCATAAGTTGGAAATGATTTGAAGGGACACAGCAACAATTTGATGGATCTGAATTGAGTTTATTTCTTAAAGAGTATGGAGTTTAAATTGCTGGTGGTGAAGGTTTGATTTCTGCAGAAGTGTCACTGATCTGAAGGCAGGCTGTCTGGCTTTGACGCTGCTTTTCTTCCATTACAGTAGTCCAAATGAGGACAGGGAGGGCCTTGTCTCTGGGCAGTGTGTGTGTGTGTGTGTGTGTGTGTGTGTGTCGGGGGTCTATTTTGGACTTACTTGAATCCCCTTGACTTGGACAGAACTTATTGCTGAAGTTAGAAAAATCTGCAGCCCAGACTTGCAAGATCTCTACAGGTGCTTCATTGGGCCACTTTTTAAAAGTTTTTTTTTACTTTACTTTTTTAGCTTATGTGTGCAACTTTGTAAGTACCCTTTTAGAAGTATGTATAAGGTAGGGAGTGTAGTGGAGTCTCCTCTGGAGGTTTTTAAGCAGAGGCTGGATTGTCATCTGTTGGGAGTGCTTTGATTGTGTATTCCTGCATGACAGGGGACTGGACTGGATGACCCTTGTGGTCTCTTCCAACTCTATCATTCTATGAAAAGCTTGGTGATGGCAGAAAGTTTTTCTTTATCCCTGTACTGGAAATTTGCTGTTTTGTGTCTTCAAGTCCAGCCGACTTATGGCGACCTGACATAGGGTTTTCTTGGCCAGCGGAGGTTTGTTATTGCTTTCCTTTTAGGCAGAGATGTGACTTGCTCAAGGTCACCCAGTGAGCTTCCGTAGTGGAGCAGCAATTTGAACCCTGGCCTCCCAGAGTCTTAGTTCAAACAGTCAAACCACCACTACACAACACTAGCTCTCCTTATCTAGTCGTCTACTTATCTATTTCTGGAAATCTACTTGTTAGAAATCCAGTTAGGAAACAGCAGATAACTTCAGCAGATTTATAACCTGGCAAATGTGAATCAAAATGGAAAGAGGTGGGAGCAAAGAGAAAAGAAGGTATGCCCCTGAAAGGAATATTTCCTCATGTTAATATGATGGTTGTTCTTTTCTCTCCCAAATACACCAGAGACAGATATTTACAGTGTTTTTGTTTATAAATTTGTATACATATCTCCTTCTTGCTCACTTTAAGAGGGTCTCTTAAAGTGACCCTCTTTGGTCTCTTCTCCTACTAAAACTAAAACTATTCTGTCCTGCTGGATTTATACACATACAGGAAAAATTCCTGTGATATTAACTAGACCCGGGATCAAGTATACGCATGTTCATCAGGAAGTAAGTTCCACTGTATTCAGTTGTACTTACTGCCATAGGTTTTCACACTTGGAGAGCAAGCCTACATATTTCAGCTGTGAAGTAGGTTCCACTGTGTGCAGTGTGGCTTATTTCCTAATGTGTTTAGGATTGTCTCCTTCATTTGTTAGCTGAGAAGGACAATGAAACACTGAGAAGAATTACTGTCAAGTGTTTGAAAACTGCAGGAAGAAAAAAAGGGGAAGATGGCTTAGAGTAATATTGTTTTTAGAGTCTTGAACTACCTAGAGGCAGCTGGTTGCTGTGGCTTTTTGCTGTGTCTACAGATACTGATTCCAAACTGCCTCTGTTGGCTTCCAGGTATATCCATTCCAAAGAGAAACCATTCAAATGTCAGGAATGTGGAAAAGGATTTTGCCAGTCCAGGACTCTAGCAGTTCATAAAACTTTACACATGCAGGTAAGGTTAGATCATATCACTTTCAACTATTTATTTTGATCTTAATTCTTTTCCAGTTCTTTATGCTGATTGGGTATTTTTGTTAAAATGTAGTTGGCTAAGTAAAGAATGGCAACATATTTTCAATGTGTGGTTGTTTGTTATTACATCCAAAGTCCTTTTCTACTACTGTCTTCCATCACATTTCAATATTTGGAAAACAACAAGGAAATGGACTCTTCTTTCAATTGCTCAGAGTCATTTTACTGCATATTTTGGCATATCAATCAACTAATTAGTTTGCACAAATTCTCTAAAACTACAGTCCTGTAAACAGTTTCTTGTGGCAAATCCCCTTGAATGTAGTAGAGCTTACTTCTGAGTAAATACGCATTGAGTCAGGCTATATTGGTGCATTTAAGACTTGCATGCCCCATAGCTGGAAAAAGTTTTCTTGAGAAGGCTGGAACTTCACTCAGTTTGAAAAGCTTAAGTTAAAAAGACTTGCTTTGTGGAAAGCTTTTTGCTGATAGAGATGAAACAAGTATCCCTGGGAAGCCGGGTAGATTAGCAAGAGACATTTTTCTGTAGATCCCAGAGATGGGGAAATGTGATGAAGTGAGAAGAACTGACCTTGACAGGCAGGAAGATATATCCATGTAGTTAAGCCTGTAATCTTAAGCACACTTACTAGGGAGTATATCCCAGAGAATTCAGCTGGACTGACATCCGACTAAACATTCATGCAATCAGCCTATAAAGTGTCCTACTACAGATAATGTGACCTGCACCTGGATCTCAAATGCATTTGCTGAGCTCAGTAAAACGTGCCTTCAACTAAGACTACAATTCTAAGGTTAGCTAAAGAGATAAGTGACTGGCAAAAGGTTGCCCAGTAAACATTCTGAATGAGAAAGGATTTGAATCCAAGTCACCATGCTTCAGTCATACTTTATGATTACCACTTCGGGATAGCACATGTATGACTGGGCAGCAAATATACAAGGACACCCACCCAGGATTCTGTATCTGCAATTCTATGCATATTTACCTGGGAGAAAACGGCACTAAAGTCCGTAGGACTTACTTCAGGGTCAACTTCCATAGGATCAAGCTATAAATGCACGCACATCCTGATGCTATGTGTTTCAGAAGTAAAATACATTGCTGCCTAAAGTGCTTACTTCCAAGTTACATGTATATGACACTGCAGCTTTATGCAGAATCCATTGGTTTTCAGGGAAGTTGATTTCCATTGGTTTACACAGAAGTTGCTTCTCAGTGCATTCTTTGGATTGCAGTGGTTTATTCCCCCCTCCACTGTTGTAGTGGTGTTCTTGTACAATGTAATGAGGCCAGAAATGGGGAGGGGAGAATAATAAATAAACGTTGAAACTCAGTAATCCAGGTAGTTTGTAAAAGGGTTTAATCCTTTGCTTGCTTCAAATCTGAACAGGAATCTCCACACAAATGCCCCACATGTGGAAGAACCTTTAATCAAAGAAGTAACCTGAAAACTCACCTTCTCACCCATACAGACATCAAGCCCTACAACTGTGAGCAGTGCGGCAAAGTGTTCAGGCGAAACTGTGATCTGCGGAGGCACAGTCTAACTCACACCCCGCGGCAGGACTTCTAGAACAGCCGAGAACCTCCACAGGGAGCTAACTCTGGCTCATGGACTTGAACTGTAGGAAAATCTTGATGCCTGCACACATGCAGGCAAATGTATGCAGGGGGCCAGTTCTCTCTATCCCCCTGGCTCCAGCCAAATCCTCTATGAGATTGAGGTGGGCAGAGGAACTTTGGGTCCCAAGCCTTCTCCCCACACCAAGAGCACAGGCTGATTCCTTGTAAATAATAAGAGCGCAGCTCATTTTCGAGCTTTGTACAGAGGAAACTGTGGTATCATGTGTTTGCTTCCTATTGTCTTACCAAACGCACATTGGTAAAAACAGCAAAGCTGGGAGTGAAAGTATTGTTTTTCAAACTGTATTTCAAAATAAACATTTCCCCCCACCCAAAGCTCTCATACTTGGCTTATGGAAGTAATGTGGTTATTATTTAATCCTTCCCCTTTTCTGTCAAGTAATAGGCAAGAGAATTGAAATCTAGCTATTTAAGCTAATTGTAGTTCTACATTTTATTTTATTTTTCTGTGAGAAAGCATTCTGTTTTTTTAAAATAGTCTGTATGTTTGTAAAAGGAATCTATATTTGCTAGTGTTTAATGATGAAATCCTTTGCATGTTTACTCAGATGTAAGTCTCACTAAGCTCAATTGGACCTTGGTGCTTCTAGACAAAAGACTCCTAGCTAGACCCTTCAAAATACATTGTGCAACTATTGTCTTTTGCCTTCCTTTATGGACTTTTTCCCTTTATGGACTTTTTTTTTAAAAAAAGGAAAAAGCTATGGGAACACATGAGAAATTAGAAAATGAACATAAATGTCCATAAAATCTCTTGTCTGATTCATTGCACAGTGACATTTAGAACCAGCCAATAACTAGGAAGTGCATTTATCATCAGTTCAATCCTATCCATGCCTGCTCAGAAGTCACTCCAATTGAATTCCATGGGACTTATTCCCTAGTATGCCTATCTACTTAGGTTTAAAACCCACTGAAGACAGTGGGACTTACTTCTGAGTAAATATGCAGAAGAAGGGCATGTTGACTGAGTTCCCTTGAGTTCACTGGAGTTCTTATTCCCAGATAAATGGACCTGCAACTGACGTCTAAAAGTCGACAGCCATGTCTGCCTACTCCATAGCAAGCCCCATAGAGTTTAATGAGATTTACTCTAGGTGAGTGCGCCCAGCAGGAGCAGAGGACTGCGATGCAGGCTGGGAATGAATTTTTAAAAATACAGAGGGGTAACGCTGAAGCCCAACCTGGTTTTAACTCTTAACCTCTCCCCATCTTTATGAATCTCCTCACTCTTTCCCACCCCACCCTGTCCCCTGCCTGCCCTGGATTCCGCAGACAATGGCTTAAAAGAAAAACAAACGAGGAAAGGGGGCTGGCTTGGAAATTGGCTTCGAATCCTCCCTAAACCCTCAAGTGATTTATTAGTAACTTATTGGCAATCAGGCCCCAGAAGCAATCATCAGCTCTTCTCTAAAGATTGCCCGAGATAACCGCCGCCTCCTCCTCGGGTAGACTTTGAACTGGGGGCTTTTATCCTGCCCAAGACCAAGCTGCTACCTACCCAGGAGTGCGCCTCGGGAGGCTGGAAAGCAAACAGGGCGGCTGCTGGAATCAAGGCTCCTCGGCGGCGGCGAGGGGGGTCCGGAGCCCTTCCAGCGGCCGCCTGTCCTTCCTCCTCCTCCAGCCCGAGAGAGGCCGCCGCGCCTCGCCCACTTCGTCCAAAGCCATCTAACCACCGGGCCTGCCAGCCGACCAGGCGTGACCCACAACCAAGGGCGGTGGTGGGCTTGGGTCAGCGCCCAGTCAGCTTCGGGGGGGGGGGCGCCCGAGCCAGGAAATGTGGGGCAGAACCGGCAAAAGTTCTCGTTTTTGGACCCCAACAACTCTGGAAGCCATGCCCTAGGAAGAGTGGCTTAGGGAGCTGGGTATGTTTAGCCTGGAGAAGAAAAGGTTATGATGGCCCTGTTTAAATAGTTGAAGGGAGGTCATACTGAGGATGGAGCAGGCTTGTTTTCTGCTGCTCCAGAGACTAGGATATGGAGCAATGGACCCAAACTACAGGAAAAGAGATTCCACCTAAACATTAGGAAGAACTTCCTGACAGCAAGAGCTGTTTGGGAGTCTGGTGGAGTCTCCTTCTTTGGGGTTTTTTAAACAGAGGCTGGATGGCCATTTGTGGGGAATGCTTTGATTGGGTACTCCTGCATGGCAGGGGGTTGGACTGGATGGCCCTTGTGGTCCCTTCCAACTCTACCATTCTATGATTCTAACTTGGCTGGCTGAGGGATTCTGGGAGTTGTAGTGGTAAAAAAAAAAGTCACTTTGCGGAGTAGTCCGAGTAGTCAAGAAGGGGTTGCAAATGGTCCCTTGATTTATTATCCTTGCCT
Source organism: Gambelia wislizenii (assembly GCA_030847615.1). Classification (NCBI taxonomy): domain Eukaryota; kingdom Metazoa; phylum Chordata; class Lepidosauria; order Squamata; family Crotaphytidae; genus Gambelia; species Gambelia wislizenii. Next base: position 298,226,999 of record JAUMIR010000004.1, read on the forward strand.
TTCGACTGCTAGATTTGGAGGCGTTGGAGGTTTTTCGGCCTCCGTGCTTGGCTTTGGGACCCTGACGCCTCGAGCTGGCCGATCGGCCGGAGGCACCCGCGCGTGGCCGCCTGGAGTGGGTAAGAATAAAGGGAAGAGGCCACCCAAGGGCCAGAGGCGGGAGGGATACCGGCCGGAGAGGCGGGCGGGAGGGATGCGGCGCGCAGTGGCGGCCAGGATGACCGCTCTCCGTCCGGGCAAACGCCTCCCGGCCGCCGCCTACCAAGAGCTGCCTGGCCGCCTTCCCGCCTCTCTTCCCCGGGAAGCACGCGAGGTTTTCTTGGGAGAGGGAGAAGCGGAGGGAAAAGGCGCCCCGAAGGGGCCAAAGGGGGTTGAGTCTCTCCTCCTCTCCTCACACAAGCTCCTTCAACACAATCCCACGCGGGATTTTGGCACCATGGAGAAATTCACTCAAGTGGGATGAGTTCCTGGCAAGACTATATTAATTGCAGGAAAATACAAGGATATGTTGCGGTTGCTTGGAAGAATCTCCTACTAAGTATAGGAAAATGGTAAGTGCTGGTCGGAAAAAGGAGGGAGGCTCACCCCGAACTTTTAGGATGAGGAGCACTATGGTAGTTTGAGGTACTCCTAAGGAGTACAATGTCGCGTGTTCGGAAGCATGCTTGCACACGAGCGCCTCTTTCCTCCCTAAATAGCATCTCTTCCAATGAATGAGGGCAAAGAAGTCTTCAAGAGCCCGGAAATGTTGCTTCCTTGGACTACAGCATTGTGCAGCCATTGGTCACGAGGGTTGGGAGCTGCTAGGAGTTTGAGTTCAAAAAGATGTTACAGTATTTGGTGATGAAGGAAAAGCTATCCACCCATGCTCAGATGCCTTCTTCTTTGTGGTGATGCTCCAGAGCTGAACCCTGCCATGGGGAAAATGTGTTGGCTTTAGAGCCCTGGCTCAGATGAATTTCTAATAGTCACATTATTTCTGTTTTGGAGTTACAAACTCAAATGCGTATGCATTGACTGCACTGTGAGCACTGCTTGGTTCCAATAAAGACAATCTTGTAACGAGAGACCCTGCAAAGGTTATTACAAATTTGGTACACTCGCGTTTTATAGGTTTCAACTGAATGTTTGGAGCATTTCACTTCAACACTTTCAAAAATCCTAAACAGCCCCTTCAATGCAGCCCTTGCCATCCCGTACTTTATACCTCATGTGCTCTTTCCTCAGACAAGTTTTTAACTGCATCAAGGACTCTTACAATACAGCATAATTCTTTAGGTCAATTTAACCTTCAATGCACTCAAACTTTCAGCCTTGCTGTGAGTTTCCTATGGCTACTGAAGTCTCTTCCACTCCCAAATGAGTGTAATAAATACTTCACCTTCTTTTTGTGTGTAGCTTCTGTTGGTATATTGATCTTTAGGTACAATCTACGTTTAGAGGTTACTAGGTATAAGGATATAAAAGAAAAGGAATATTAGGACTTGGGAGCTTCTTACTGTGTTTCCTAACAGGACTGAGCACATTTGTCTACTTCAAAAGCACCATGACTTGAATGGAACAGAGCAGTCTTTCTGTGTATTTTGCTGCTTGTTTTGTTTATAACAATAGATTTTCAAGGCTTACATTTGTGACACTGACCTAAACAAGTGAAACTGATATAAGACAATGCATAAGCCCCAGCTAAAAATATTCAGGCAGCCGGATGCAACATTTCTATGAGGCACAGAGAGTGGGTAGTTTGTGCTTAAGAATTCAGCAGTAGCATTTCCTCGTGATACTAAAACATGGCCCTTCATAACACCTGTCATGATTTTCAACCACAGCTAAACCAAGAGCTTCAAAACATTTCTCTTTTTCAAAATAAAAATTGACCTTAAATTGTGCTGAACAGAACATTTTTGGAGAACAATTTTCAGACTCTTCCGGCCAGTATAATAATAATGATGATGATGATGATGATGATGCTACTTGAGCACTTGAGGGAGTCCAAAAAGTAATGTTTCCAAGGTCAAGTGAAAGAAGAAGATTGATATTAGAGCATGTTGGGCTGGTTTTGGTATTTATATTAAGCAGATTGCAGCAGACCCCCAGTGTTTCATGAGCTTCTGGTACAAAACAGGACATAAAACATCTAGGATGCTCAGTAAAGTTATAAAGCAGAACTTAAGTTTATTATGGCAGAGAATAAGAAAAGTAGATATATAGAAGAGAGTTACCTAACTTGAATACAAGAGTCCCTAAAGTTGACTCTCATGAGTGCATGTAAGAGATCTTGAGCCTGGTCTGCCTCATGTTGTTGGCTTCTAGCTTCTGTGACAAAGGGTTGTAAAACACTAAAACTTCTTGGGGCAAAGAAGGGGGGAAATGAACTCTGCATGCTAGCAGGAAGTAAATACAGGTCAGAAACACACAGAGTTATAAACAAGCATTGATGCTTCTTCACTTCCAGCAGAACATTTCTTCAACATCCCTGGTATACAAAAGAGCTGGGGTAGATTATCTGAAATTCATTTGGGAAGTTACAATTTCAGACCCCAGAAACTGGAGGAAGGATTATTGAGAGGGAAGATTTTAAAAATATTTTCACAATGATGGTGGGAGCAGCATGTCATTCTCTTTAAAACAAACACACTGTTAAAAATGTATCAAAGTTGCTGTCTGTGCAGCAGCACCATTCTCAGCAGTTAGCAAGAAAAATCTACAAAAATGAGTTTCAAGATTTTTTTTTTAAAAAAGAGGAAACCACTGCCACTCACTGCTCTGATCACAACCATCCAACAAATTCCCTTTCTAAATTTAATAGGGTGGCAATAGTTCATGTTAGTAAAGTAGAAACTAGAGGAACCATAGCCTAGAATAGATCAAGGATGGGGAAACTGCTTTGTTCCATTGGTTGTTGGACTCCAACTCCTATCAGACCTAGACAGCATGGCCAATGTCAGAATACTGATAACTGTAGTCCCACAACCTCTAGAAGGCCAAAAAAGATAAAGAGCTTGTGATCAGACCTGGGGAAAGTTGCTTTTAGGACCACAGCTTCCAGAATCTCCTAGCCAGCATGGCCACTGATCATGTTGGTTAGAAGATTGTAAATGCTGTCATCCTTAAAGTAATTTATCCAGAATAATGCTACTTGAAAAATACAGAGCAATTGGAGAACAATTTGTCTTATTGGTGCAACTCCAGGAAGCCAGGGACCAGTCAAAAAGAATGCATGTACCATTTCTTAGTAAGAAGCAAGTGCTTCCAGAGATCACAAGACTGACTTGTGGGAGGAGGCTGCTGTTAATCGGAAGGGAAGGAGCAATTTTGCATCTATTAGCATCTCAAGGCAAGCACATTTGTGTCTGTAGCACACTGAAGTTATGTAAGCTGAGTGCTTCATCTTTAGGTTATCAAGAGGCAAGGGTGGGAATCATGCAATCCATGAGAAGTTATTGGACTGCAATTATCTCCAGCCCTAACTAGCACAGTCAGCCTTGAGGAACACTGGGAGTAGTTTTCAACATCTGGAGGGCCACATGGTTCCATCTTAGGACCTGGAAACAATAAAACAATATGGTGCAAGAAGGAACAAAGGCAGTCTCAAGTGAACATACAGTAGGTGCTGTTATGGTTAAAGCCCTGACAAGATATAAAAGCCAAGCGGCTATTCTTGGGTGATCCAAGCAGAAATTGCATAACCACGTTTAGCAGGTAAGTTCATTGATCTGTAGTCTTGTAAAATGTAAAAGACTGGCAGCCAGAACAAAAAGAATCACACTTCTGCCAAATTAGAAAGTATGAGTTTCAAAACATGAAAACTTGTTACTACTACAATTATCACCAGTAGTCGATTTAAAGCCGAAAGGTGCTGGGGCTCAAATCTGTGATTAAGCAAGTGATGCAGGCCTCTTCATGCAGTTGATCATTTGGGCACAATTAAAAAGCACCAAGCTGTCAGTTCTTTAATTAAATCTTACATTTTTACTGTGTGAGAGAAGTGCTGGATTTTTTTTTTATTTTTTTTTTTGCTTTTGATGTCAAAGCATTTTGGGCTGACTCTGAGATGCCACGTCAGTTTGGAAGCTGTTCTGCTTAACCCCAAATAACCTGTGATGAGCTATGATTACTCAGTGACAATAGAAAGTATATTCTGCACATGCTTAGAGGCACTGTATTCTGAACTATTTCACATATATTCCAGTGTTGAGGTCTTGTTATTATCAGTACCTTTTGACTAGAATAAAGTCCTCCCCCATCTTCACCATGACAACAAACAGGTGACTTTTTTAAACAATAACAAGAAAGTTTCACTACCGTGATGTTTAGTGTGTGTTCATGTCACATTTAATGCCCAAGTTTAGAATTATAAGGCTTATGTTGTTCATATTTATGATTATCTTCATTGTTACCACATTCTTCATTATGTTGTTCATTCTTTTTCTGCAATTACAAACATAACAGCAATATATACTTCTATTGGGATAAAGTGGTTTAATTGGTTCAATTTGAAAATATATGTTTTTTAAAATGATATTTTTATTCTTCCTTTTTTGGAAACCCTATTTTATTCTCCTTTCAATGCTTCAATGGAACAATTCACCTGAGGAAAACAAGAGTCTGTTTGAGAAATGTCAGTGCTGTTAAGCACAAAACAAAATTATTAGGTTAAAAAAAATGTTAGATGTCTAGTTTAAGGCTTCTGTTTTCACTCTTCACAGATCCCATCTCCACTGATAAATTTAATCCAGGTTATTGGATACCATGAATTGCCAAAAAGACAAGTAAATGGGTCTTAGAACAAATCAAGTCTGAATTCTCACCTGAAGCCAAAATGACTAAACTGAGGCTATTGTAGTTATGACACGTCATGATATAATTCCCTGGAAAAGATAATCATGCCAAGTAAAGCTACAGGCTGTAGGGAAATAGGGAGACCACTTTTCAGGTGATGAAAGCCACAACCCTGAGCTGGCCTGACCTGACCTGTACTTAGAGGTCTCTTGTTTATACAGTTGTCATAAATCAAAGACAGCTTGATACCACATGACAATATACAGCAAATTCTGAGTGGACCAGCATAATATGGCATAGTGAAGCTCTGTTTTTCCTTTAAAGTTCATCACACTTTTGTGAACCAAACTCTCTTAGGCCAATCCATTGGTCTAAAGTAGCTCTCAGGGCCACATGTAATACTGATTCAAGGACCAGGAGCTGTACACTCCTTGCTGGGAGTGAAGAACCTTCTCTTCATGCCCTCTCCAGTAATCCTGAAACAGTCTAGAAACTGGAAGAAATGCATTTCAAGTAATCTGATAACATGCTATTTTTCTAGATAATGGCAGCATAATTAAATTACATTTCAAAAGTAATGCAAAAAGTGGGAAGGATGTTGAAAAACTGGTGTTACAAGTAATATTTGCTAGTTCCTCCCAAATTACATTTTAAAGGTATTATAAGCAGAATTTTTAAAATTTTGTGCCATTTTCTTATCAACTTTAAGATCTCTTCCACACAAAATAATAGAAAAGTAAATAAAAAGTAATGAAAAGTAATTGTAAAATTTTTTAAAAAGGCATAGCAATGATAATCAATTACAGTTTTAGGGCATTGGAATGAGTTACACAACAAATTACTTTTAAAAGATAATTTTCCAGGCTATGAAACATTTTCTCTTGATACAGAGTGGTCTGTATAAAATTGGTGGCAAATTGGCAGGGATGGGAATTCAGCAGTGAAAAGGGATCCATGTAGTGGGGGGGGGTATTTTAAGTCCTTGGGGGGCTTTTGGGCAGCCCCTGAGCTGCAGGTTGTGCATCCCTGTCTTAAATCATGAATATGCAGTCAGTTTGTCAGCTTACACTCAGCATGTTGCCTGTGTCACTTTAGATTCCTTCTCACACTGCGGGCAAAATAAATGATATGCATTTGCTGAAGCCGTGGTTTTCGGTCTCTGGTCAATGGATGAGGGCCAGTCCACAGGCTCCTTGTTCCTGGCAGTGGAAGGATCTTGCATCTTTTTGCTGCTAGATGGAAACTTCTGTTCTCTCCTTTCCCCCCTCTAGTCCAACTCCAGATATCAAGTGTTGAAGGAACAGACCTGGGGAAAGTTACCTGCTAGACTACATTTTGGGACTACAACTCCCAGAGTTCCCCAGGTAGCACAATCAGGGCCACTTTCCCAAGATCTGTCAATGAATGTCTTCACACTGAGCATCAGCCTGTTACTGGGCAGAACAAATTGGAGTTGACACATTTCCTCTCCTTCCAAGAGGACTTCTGCCTGCACAGGGGATCTAAGGGGTTGTCTTTAGACGATGAAAAAATTCCTTATAGAATTCAAGGAGAATACCTTTTGTCCCAACAAGAACCCGTGGTGATTCATCTTATCCAGAAAGGGGGGGGGGCAAAAACTGCATGGCAGAAACCTTTGCAGCTTCTCCCAATATTTTTTTTTAAAATGTAGGGGAATTGCGCATTCCTGTTTATTAGGGCAACCGAATGACAGTGCAGCTCATTCCCAGATAGGAGTGGAAGTGGAAACCTGATTGGTTGGATATGCCTGGGGGCGGGCTTTCTGGCTACAAAGTGGCATGAAGTGCCATTTTGGAGTTTCATAGTCATGATTGTGTGCTTTTTCGTTGTGCTGAGGCAACCAAACAGCTTTTTAAATGGAAGGTTGCACTTGCGCACCTTAGATTTACAGTAAAAAAAATACTGTGCAGTGGCGGCAACTTGTTGAGAATAATAATGTGAGCGATTCACTCCTGACCACCATCTTGATTCACAGGCATGGCTCTGTGTGAACATCAAACATGATTAGCCTCTCATACTAGCGATTTTGCAAAAAACAAAACAAAACAAAAAAAACCCCATGGAGACAAATGAATGCTGCTGCAAATTTGTGTTAATGCACAGCAATCAGTATTATATCTTCTCCTCTAGGCAAGCCTCCTCCCCTGAGCAACACAACTACTTTCAAGACAGAACACAAAAGAGACTAGTTGGCAAATATGAGCAAGGAGAAGGCAAACCTTTCAGCCTTGTCTTCCTCAGCCCCTACTTCTTGAACAGGAAGAACTGCTTCATGCTAAACTTCACCTCTAGCATTCCATTTACCTAACCTGGATTCAGTTTAGTTCTAGAATGAAGGCACACTTTTCTCTACACAGGGTGGGGATGGAGGACTTTCCTGTCTGTTAAGGGTCACATTTCCTCAAGGTTAGAACTTGAATAGTTGCTTATTAAAAGTGATGTATTAGGTCATATTGGTAGCAGAAAATATCAGATTTGAAAAGACCATGGAGGAAAGTCAAGGAAGAAAGTGTAAAAGTAGATTTAAAGTTGAATACCTAGAAAACAAAAGCAATGACCGGACATGATTTACATAACTTTCAAAATGGTGAAGTTCATGATTTTCTATACCTTGGCTCAGTCATAAATCAAAATGAAGATGGTAATCAAGAAATTAGAAGAAGACTAGGGACTTTTTCGGACAAGTAAAATGCAACGGAAGCAGCCTCGCCACGTTGCGAGACTGCTGCGCTGCAGGGCGTCCCTTTTGGATGACGCCCGTCCCTGCCGGTACTGTTGCGGTACCACAGGGACATTTGAGTGTAATATTTTGGCGATTTTTACTCACGAAAGCATCTGTGAAGGAACTAGATAAGATCCTCATGTGTAAAAGTAAATACTGTACATCATTGAATAAAAAAGCCAGAACCATCCGTGCTATTTCCCATTTCTATATATTGGTTTCGAAAGCTGGGACGTGGAGAAAGCTGACAGGAAAAGAATCAACTAATTTAAAATATGGTGCTGGAGGGCAGTTCTATGGCTAGCATGGGCTGCAAAGGAAGTCTTAGAGCAAATAATACTTGAACTATCTCTAAAAGCCAAGATGACTAAACCGAAGCGGTCATACTTTGAACAGATCATGAGATGATGTGACTCATTGGAAGAGAGGATAATGACTGGTAAGGTAGAAGGCAGTAGCAAAGGAAGAAGACTACAGGTAGATAGACTCAATCAAGGAAGCCACATCCCTGAGTCTGCAAGACCTGAGCAGGGCTGTTAATAACGGAGTGTTTTGGAGGTCTCTCATTTACAGAGTCCATAAGTCAAACCCATAAGTCAAAACCAACTTGACAGCAATTAACAACAACAACAACAATATATGAGAAAACTCATTGCAGAATCCTCAAAAGGGTAGTTTATTACTATTAATGTTGTAATTTTACAAAGTATCTTTTTATATTAGTCATTGTTACTTTCATTATTTTTATTGTGGGTGGGAATGTAGGATAGAGGACAGAATGGCATGAAAATTGAAAAATTCTGCAAAGAACATTACTAAATTCCCACTTAAAAAGTAATTCAAAAGTAACTTTTAAACTATTACTCTTTATACCCCCAACCCAACAGTGGCTTTGTTGCCACTCATTATGTTTGCTTTTGAATGTAATGTCATTAATGACAGACTATGTAATTACAGACTGCAAAGACAGAGGAATGACCTGCCAGAAGAGATTTGATTTGACAGCTAAACATGTCTGAATTTAAAAAAAAAAAAATTAAGGCTCTCTCTCTTCCAGCAGACCTACCCAATCGATTTTAAACTATGAATTTTAAATTGGAATTTTAAGTTTATGGATAATTTTAATGTGTAATGGTTGTTTTAATCCTATCTGTTTAAATGGTTTTATGCTTTAGTTATATATTGTATTCTAATGCATGTCTACACTGCCTAGAGCCTTGGAGAGAGACAGGTAAGAAATAAATATTGTTGTTGCTGTTGTTATTTATTCCACCCTTGTTACAAAACGTGTAATAAGAATTGTTACCAAGAACGATGTTGCTTGTAACTCATTACTTCTAAGTCCTGCTCAAGGGAATCTGTTGGTGGATGGGGCTGAACCCAGCAGTGGGGGGGGGCAGAGCAAAAAGTGGGTGTGGCAATCAGTTTTCTCCCACTTTTTCTTCCAGCTCTTTTTCTCCCCCCCCCCTTTGTCAAGGGAAGGGTGGATCAGTTTTGCTATAGGTCTTAAGTTAACTGATTACCCATGGAGGACTTCTGGAATTAGGCCAATGGACAAAGATTGCCTACTGCTGGCATAAGTCATGAAGGCAGGTAATCTGCCAGTAGCCCTCAGTTTTCAAGAGGAACCAAATGCAGCTCCCTAAATATTTGTTCAAAACATTTGTACTCAATTAAATACCCACCCACACACACACAAAGGTTCACAGAGCAACATACAAATGCCACTAGTAACACATTTTAAAAGACTTGACAAGGAGAAATGAATGAGAAGGGAGACGTCAAAGAGGTCATGCTCAGGTGCCAGTTCTTAAAATATTTTTGTCTACCCTGTTTTAAGAAACTAAGCAGAGAGAGGATTAGTTTCTGCTGCTTTATTAAATCTATTCACCATGGCTATATGCTATTGAATAAATCATTTTATGTTCTTGGTGCAAATGTTTAAAAGAAATTTCTTTGGGCACCAGGAATACACCCACGGTTTATTCAAGCAGTTTTCAAATTGTGTTCTTAAAATATGTAGATCTCAAAGGCAAACCAGGAGTTACCAATGAGAAAAGTGATAACAGCAGACAAGCTACTATGGCTACAGTGTTTAGCAGATTAATTGGTTAGATAAGTTAATTAAAACATCCTTCATTGAATGGAAAGAGGATACACAATTGGGGAATGGTTTTTAAAATGTTGGAGTCCCCCTTGCTGAAAAACTAACACAAAACAATAGACTGATGGATATAGTGATAATGGTGGTGATAAAAAAAAAAGAATTATTTAAAGAAACATGTATTATCTTCAGAATATAAAACTTATTGGCCAGGGGATTCTGGGAACTGTAGTCTAACAAAGTAACTTTCTTATGCTGTACATCGGAACATAAAATAACATAAACTAATATCACCTACCAAGTGTACAATCTTAGCTTTAGAATGGTGCAATTACTAGAAAAATGACAAACTGACAATGGGAATGATTAAGACAGCACAAGAAATTACAGTAGTATATATATTGTAATAATATCTTCCTATGTTACAGGCTGGTAACTTTGACAATTAAAACACTGTACTACAGATTACTAGTGTTTTATTCACATTCCTTTGTTATGTAATTTTTGTGTGCTTTTAAAAAAAGGTTTAGGTAAAAATATTTGATGGTGTAGAGCCCAGTCTCCAATTAACCAGGCTGTCTACTTTTAACAATTTAAAATATTAACTAATGCAAGTACTTACAAAACTTGCAAATTTCCCATGCCATCTTAAAAGAAGTCTTCCATCTTTTTTGAAAGAGAAAGAATTCCTCTTGCGATACATCTATGCATTGTTTAAAAATGAAGGAAGTGTTTCTTTCTTGAGAACCATACATTATGCATATACAAATTTGTGCAGATATAATCAATCCATTTAGTAGAATTTCACCAGGGTGCACACCCTTACAATGATGATTCCTAACCTGTAGATCTTCAGATATTGTTGGACTAAGTATCCAGAATTTCTCACCAGTGGCCATGCTGGCTACGGATTTGGGGAGCTGAAATCCAAACACCTCTGGGAGCCTAACCTCTGCTTTTTATATTAACCTGAAGGTAAGTCCCACAGAATCTAATGGGCCTTGCACTGTCAATCAAGGGACAGCTCAAATCTCTCTCTCAAACTAGTTTCTGTAGGAGAGTGCCAAGGGAAATCTAGGGTTTGTAATCCCCTCCCCTTGGATTTTTACAAAACTAAAAGTGGACTTCTGACAACTTACAGTTTTATTTTTGAGGGTAGTATGGGCTGTGGCAGATTCCAGGGAGAAAAAAATTAGCTTCCCAACTCTGGCCTATTCCAGATATGACTAGATTTTCAGACTACACTGTTATAGTGTTACTATTCCACTTTAACTGCTCTGGCTGCCTCCTGTGGAGTTCTGGGGTTTGTAGTTTAGTGAGGCCTAAGAGCTCTCTGGCTGAGAGTTGTAAATGCCCCTCCCTAAACTGCAAATCCCAGGATTCAAGAGGAGGCAGCCATAGCAAATAAAGTGGAATAGTAACACTATAAAAGTGTTGTCTGAAAATCTAGATTCAGCTCAATATCGTTTGCCCATCAGATAATAGGTGAAAGTCTCAGTTAAATCCTACTGTTTAAGAAGTACCAATGAGAGTAGTAATGCTTTTTGAAGCTGAATGTGAGAGAAAATGGCTTCTCTTTCAAAGTTTTAATGACAAGGTGAAAAGGCCTTCTGTGTTTTCCAGTAGGGGAAAATCTTTACCATTTTGTGTATGTTATAAGAATAAGTTAAAGGGGCTGATTGATTTTACTAAAAGGAAAAGGTAGCTAACGATTTTGCTTTGTTGCTGGGTTTTTTTTTTAAGTACAGTTCTTTACAAGGCAGAAGCACTCTGAATTGTCAACTGATATCTTTTGGCATCATTACCATCTTTGTGAAAGGGGTGGGATTATCGCCTGAGGGTGCTGGAGGATGCTTCAAGGTGTGTCACCCATAATACATGTTAATCCTGTATCTCCTTGGCATGGATTGAGCAGTACAGTTTCTAAATCTTCTGGTGACCCATTATCTATGGATCACTGATACAAGAGAATGCTATTGCTTCTGTCTATCATATTATTACATGTCTGACTCTATACAAAGCAACCAAACAGCTGTGTTCTACACATTTTACTGTTATCTGCAACCTAAATGCTGGGGTAGAAGTGTGTGTGTGTAAATTTGTCAACAGAATGTGTATTAAGCAGTTTCAGTCACCTTATGCAATGCTTTTTAGACTGGCTATTGGGCAAGTTAAGTAAAATTCCATCTCTGGTCCAAAACATATAATTTATTCATCACATTTGTGTCTGCATTTCTTCTAAAGAACTCAGGGTGGTGCACATGGGGTGAATCTATCTTTTCCTCACAGCACCATTGTGTAGGGTGTGAAACTGAGAAATAGTCACTTGCCAAAGGCCACCCAAATTGCTTCATGGCTAAGTGGGGATCTGCAACCAGGTTAGACCAGATGTTGGCTAACCACTATATCAGCAGCACTTGCCCACTTACTTAAAAGTCTCATGGAGAGTGAATTACATGACTACCTGTGGCACAATTACCACTGTGCACCATAAACTAAGCCATGTGATTGAGGTTCTTGTAAGGCTGAAACACTGGGACGTTTTGACTAGTTGACATTATTTGTCAGTTCCCTCAACCTGACCTGTCCATTTTGAGTTTAGCTGCAATCCTTACAGTAGCTGCTTGGGAAATGGGTTTTCCTAGCAACAGCATATTTTGTGATGGAAAACATGTTGGTTTTCATTTTGAATCAGCATTTAAGGCCCATTAGCTTTACAAAATACATGCTTCTAGTGGAGATGAAAACTGCTAGAACTGGTTTGCTGACATGGATCAACACATCTGGATGCAGTTTTGGAAGCTGCTTTGGGAGACTATATTGATGAGCATTTGCACTTCTTTATTTACCTCTGCATACTGGTGCAGAATTCTTTGAAAACTGGATTTATGGACATGACCAGAAGATATTTTTTAAAAAAAGATCAGTCAGAAGAGGACTAAAGAAAGTTGCCCCATGTCAGTTTCCTTGTGCTTGATCAGCAGTCACATGATACCCACAATCTGTAGGGTCAGCACATGATTGGAGGAGTTGCCAGGACATAGATAATTCACTCATACAGGGTCTTTTAAGACACTGGAGGCCCTTGGGAACCAATCCGCTGCCTTTTTTTCCATTATGTTTATATGAAACTCAGGTTAGTGGGAATATGAAAGAAAAGAGTTGGCAACAATGCAGAAAAGCCAGTGTTAAGACTCACTGCCCTTCTATGTGAGGCCTGAGGAGATTGCCCCTGTACCCCTCTTTAAAAAGGCCCTGCTAGGATAGGGCCAGTTTTTTTGGTCTCTCCACTATTAGATGCCAAACCACACTTCTCTGGCTGTAATCCTGTGATCACTTACTTGGGAGTGAGCATAAGTGAAGCTAGTGGGGATTTCCTTTTAAATAAACATTTGTAGTACTGGCTGCTATGTTCTGTTCTGATAGCATTAAAGAGCCATCCTGTCAGTGAAAACTTTGCAGAGCTTGGAAAGGTTACCTTTTAGACTGCAACTCCCAGAATCCCCCCAGACAACATTGCCACTGGGTATTGTCATCCAAAAAAAGTAACATTTCCAAGCTCTGGGAAAGATAGATACATAGATAGCTATACCAGGTCAAACAATCTACCATTCGATTGCTGTCTACTGAGCTCCAGGCTTTTCCTCTTCACCAGCTACCTGATCCTTTTAAGCAGAGACACATTCAAAGCATTTGCTCTATCACAGAGCTATGGCCCCTTCTCAGCTTAATTTGGTATATCAATTGAAAGCCTTATTGTATTTGTTGCATGGTCTCTGCATGGCAGTCTTTGCTCTCATCCAGCATGACTCCTGAGGGAGAACAGATATGTTGGGGCCTGTGAATTCAAAGCAATATGTCTTGAGGTAGCTGAAGGCTATACAGTCAAATTTGGTGGGCCTCTTTTGTCAAGCATTTACTGCCAGTGAATGAAACCCTGTCCTGTATTTCCATTCTCACCTTTTTACCTGCTGTTTTTCAATCTGTATCAGCTGAGCAGCTTTGATCAAATGTCCTAATATATTTCAGGTAACCACATTGTCATTATACCCACAGCCCTCTCTTCATTTTTTTCTCAGAAATTTTCTATTTCCACACTTTGCTAGTAATCACTAGTACTAGTAAAAGACTACAAATTTCTTTTATCTTCAGTAGATGCTAAATTAATTTAGTCAGCAGGGTTGGAGTTAAGGGGAGGGGAAAATGAGGGCATTGCTTCCAAATAGAATTCTGACCCCCCAACTCCATTAATTTTTTCCCTTCAGTTCCCACAGTTCTAGCATTATAGTAACTTAATATCTCCATTGAGCATTTAGAAATATACTTTGGGCATCCAAAGAAAAGGGGCAGATAAAGTTACCAAGGGGATGTGAACACAGCAAATGTAAGAATTGAAGGTGTGAACTATTTTCAGTGTCTCACTCTAGGCCATGCTAGAAATTTGAGGACTGTAGGGAAATTTTATTTGGGGGAAGAATTCTTATCTGGGAGGGGAGGTTAATGCCCTCACACACACCTGAATCTACATCCTTGGTACAGTCTGATTAATATGCAAGCTTCTTAATTCATGTTTATTCTGAGAACTTATCTATTCAGAATTTTGTCCTGTTGTTTTCCATGGCATTTACTCCTAAGTAAGTGTATATAGGATTATAACATAAAGCATACTTACCTCAGAGTAAGCCCTAATGAATTCAAGTGGGGCTCATTTTTCATCGCACAGCTAATACAGTGCAGTATTGAGCACAAAGTCTCTTTAGTTTTAAAAGTTTCAAAACATTTCTTTCAGAACAACCATTTGGTGATCACAAAACAGCTGGGGGCTATGGTAGATGAAAAATTACTTTTTTGGATGACAACTCCCAGACCCATGTAGCTAACATAGTGTCTGGGGCAATTGGCATTCCCATCCAAAAAAGGAGTTTTTCCAAGTTCTGGGATGAACAATCAGTTCCCATGTCTTGTGGGCACACAGACAGGAGACATAGGGATAGGGTTTTTCTTCTCTCTCATTTTTTTAAAGGGATAACATCTTTGATTTCCCCCTTTAAAAAATGTTTTTGAACATTTCTCTGTCATCACTTCCAGTGGGGAGAAAATAAAATAAATTATGCCAGCTTCTATGCTGGCAGCCTCCCTCCCCTGTCTCGCTTTCTTTCTCTCCCTGCCTCCCAGAATTCTGAGGATGTATCAGCATAGCTTTGGGTTAGCTCCCCTGATTTACCCCACCATGTCTCTTTTTTGTCCTTTTGAGTATATCTAAGGTATATAAGTAGAGCAAGTTCGAGGCCACTTTAATTGCCATGGCTGCATCTTACAGAATCCCGAGATTTGTGTTTTGAAGATGTACTGAGAACTCTCTTCTGGAGAACTCTAGTGCTGTAGTTCAGGAGACTGAACTAGAGCTCTCTTAAGCAGAGAATTCTAAGTACAAAAATTACAAATCCCAAGATTTTGTAAAATGGAAGCATGGCAGTTAAAGTTATAACTGTGTTGTATAGACTCAAAGAGGAGTGATGGTGGTGGAACTTCCTAGCGTGACAAACACAGAAGGTGTCCAAGGACAAGCATCCTTCTCCACAAGGCAAAGAAGGAATTCTGCTAGAATCTATTGCCCCTGGAACAACCTCCTGGGGATCCCTGGATTACAGCCTTACTTCAACACACAAGCACACATGGTTTCTTCTTGAAAACAGTCCACCTGCTCAGCAATTAGGCATCCAGAGAGGCAATTAGACAGCCTGATCAAAGCATGTGAACCTTTTCAAAGGGAAATTCTAAGCATTGGGGAAATGAGGCCTAGCTTTTCTCTCCTCAGCAGTGATCTCACACCCACAGACACAGCAATGGCACCTGTGCTGCAGTCTGCTTTTTAAAAGCAAGGTGGCAATTTTTGAGGGGGTGGTTTGCAACAGTGCAGAGGAGAGGATTAGCTCTTCCCTCTCCAGCTGCACCCCACCCCTTAAATTGCCCTTTCATGCTGCAATTAGAATTGTTAAGAACTGCCATTGCAACCAAAGCCTAAAGGCAGCATGGGGATGGGGAACCAGAAAAAGATCTCTCATCTCCTATATTTCAGCAGGGCAAATAATGCGTGCATGCATATGTGTATATATGAGCCTTTAGGTTGCCTGTGCTTATGGCAACCCCATGAATTTCACAGGGCTTTCTTAGGCAACGAATACTCAGAAGTAGTTTGTTATTGCCTTTCTCTGAAACAGAGCCTACAGCACCCCGGTATTCCTTGGTAGTATACCATCCAAGTACTAACCAGGTCTGTTTAACTTCCAAGATCAGACAGCATCTGCTGCCTTTAGCGTATTTAGGCCTGGGAAATAATTTACTTTTCATCAAATATGAGGGCTTTCTCCTGCTTGGGGAGGGCAAGGGTGGCTGGGAGGAAGACTAAGTGAGCCACATCTGACCCAACAGATCAGAGGGATGCCATCTTTAAGTTAGGTTAATCAACTTAAAACTATCTCCAGTTTGATTTTTAAAACCAAACTATTTATTTTTAAGGTATGAAGGTATGTTGTCTTTAGTGGACAGGCACCATGTTGGAAAAGGCATTTCCCCATCTCTCCTTCAGGAGGGAATGCCTCTTCTAAGATGGCTCCTGATGTTTAACACTTGCTCTCCTTCAAATGTATCCCTTCTATTCAGATGCAAATGTATTGGTTGATTAATGAACACAGCCCTAGACTCTAGGAAATAACAATAATTACAGTACATAATAGATTTAAATATCAACAGGTGAATGTAATTGCACTTTCCAAAGATCCAGCAGGACTTCCAAGTTTAAAAGAGGAGGCATGCTGAATAAAATCAAAGGCACATCTAATCCAGCACTTTGTTTACAGAGTTGCCAACCAGTTGTCAGTAGGACATGAGTGCCACTGTGTGTCATCTTATTCTCCAGAAATTGAGATATGGAAGCATACTGTCTCTGGTGTGGAAGCTGATACATATATATCAGTCCTAAACAGATTCATAGAGTTGGAAGGGACCACAAGGACCATCCAGACCACCCCCAGCCATGCAGGAATACACAGTCAAAGCACTCCTGACAGATGGCCAGCCAGCCTCTGTTTTAAAACCTCTAAAGAGGGGACTCCACCACACTCCGAGGCAGTGTATTCCACTTCCGAACAGCTCTTACCATTAGGAAGTTCTTCCTAATGTTTAGGTGGAATCTCTTTTCCCATAGTCCATTGTTCCATGTCCCAGTCTCTGGAGCAGTAGAAAACAAGCTTGCTCCTTCTTCAATATGATACCCTTTCAAATATTTAAACATGGTTATCATGCCAACTCTTAACCTTCTCTTTAGACATTGACAGTGCTAACCTTCCTGAATTTATCTATACACCTTTAAAAAGCCCTCCAGGTTGATAGTCATCATTACATCTTGTGGCAGTGAGTTCCACAGTTTGTCTACATCTGTTTAAAGAAGTATCTTAAATGTCATCCTAAGTAAAGTCAAACTATACATGATGAGCAGTTCCAACTCAAGCAATAATGGGAGGATGTACTCAGAAGCAGAGGACTGGTTCCAGAGGCAGTTGTTTCCCTTTCTACCATTTGCCAATTCCAACTAACCTCTTCCAAATTGTTCTCTATTTATGTGGGAAGAGGGTTTGGTATTTTGTTTTTTCTTACAGGCATGAAAACGGTAGGGGTGTACATTTTGAGTGGACAAATAGCAGGAAAAGGGTTAAGCAGCTCCTCACTTCCACTGGCACTCTGGTCTTGATTTCTGATTCCCACAAATGCTTTTCATTATTTTGAGACTAAAAAACTGACATGAGGAAAAACAATGAAGCTGCCCATCACATGTAGTTTGGCCCTCCGTGTTTCGTTTTTATTGGCCTGTTTCATATGTGGAACTTCCATTCCAGATAATCATGATACAAATAAAACATTTCCTCACTGGAGTGGAGAAAATGAGTCAGCTGAGACTCAAGTCAGTCTGTCTAAAGTTGTTTTGATATACAACAGGTCCTGTTTTTATTACCTGTAAAAGACTATCAGAGAAAGCATCTGCTATTCTTACACTTCTGAGGTTTGGCCCCTTCTTTTGCTGTTCCAGAAAAAGCAGTTTGGTGGGAATTTCTCAATCATTACTGTCTCAAGATGTTGCTTCCAGGAGGACAGTGCAGTTTAATATGGGCTCAGTCTTGGAAATACTTACCTATACAATCTACTTTACTGATGAGAGCAATTAAATACAAAGGAAGCACTTATCTGAATGTACTGAGATTATGGTCTGAATAACATTGACCATATAATGCATTTTTAATAACAGGTGACATAAACCTTTTAGCCCTCAGGACTTGCATAGGGAAGGTTACCATTTAAGAAGCAGGTAATAATTCAAAGTGTGCTAAAATCCAGTTGTTAGTCTCAACTAGAACAGACCCATTGGGTCAATAGAACAGACATAAATGTTGACTTACAATGTTCCCATTAATTCACTAAGGGCTTGTCTGCACGGGCAACAAAACCCATACTCACTTTGTATTCACTGCATAGTTGACACA
Source organism: Gambelia wislizenii (assembly GCA_030847615.1). Classification (NCBI taxonomy): domain Eukaryota; kingdom Metazoa; phylum Chordata; class Lepidosauria; order Squamata; family Crotaphytidae; genus Gambelia; species Gambelia wislizenii. The sequence goes on from JAUMIR010000004.1 coordinate 298,245,162, forward strand.
CAACATTTTCGATGATGCACATTTTCACTGGGGTTTCTGCAGGAAACTCTGGAACTGTAAGATTCACAGTTTGCTATGCATTTGAGGGGAAAACCTGGATTTTTGGCCATGTGGCAGCCAAGGATTAGCTTCGGAACAAAGCCAGGGTGGAACTTCCAGTGGACGGGACACCATTCTGGTGCTTTTTAATTTTTTTTTTAATCTTTCAATTGTGTGCATATCTGGATAAGCGTATCTCCACTTATCCAGTAATGCAGTATTCCGGGACCACATATATTCACTTATTTGCATGCACGAGCTAATAGAAAACAGCAAAATGGAGCAGCCCCGGCTGTGTGGCCAAAAATGGTATAACGTATAGGACACATGATCTGTGTAGGACCACCTTTTTATACTCCAATGTGGATTAAAGTGTGGCAGGATACTCCAATCTACAATTGGACAAGCCTGGTACATATGACATTTATGGGGCTGCTGTGGGTCTAAGAAATCCACCACGGCTATGATGTAGGCGTGTGGTTTCTCACCAGTGTAGACAAGCCCTCTGTCTATTCTAGCTGGGACTTAACCCAATATTACTATTGATTTACAAGCAGAACCATCCCACATTTTAATTATGCCAGGTTGAAGAGGGCAGACTACCATATTCAGTACTCATTGAGCCGGGGTAAGAACTGTGCAGCCCTCCAGAAGTTGTTGAACCACAACTCCAAGCATTCCTCAGCACTGGATATGCTGGCTAAGGTTCCTGGCAGTTGAAACCCAAAGACATTTGGAGGTCTGCACAATTCCCACCCCAAGGGTCAGGAATGTCTTTCAGACTGAAGGCCAAATTCAATTTCAGAGAAGGAGTGGTGATGGCCATATATTCCACTGGCAGACAGGGCTAACGCCAGAAAGTGAAACCAAAATTACAAACATATTTTAGCTGAAAGCTCTTATTGACAGAAACTAAGTCCTAAGAGAAGCATTTCGACCTTTTAAAACCTTTTAAAAGCCCTGGAGGGGAAGTCCACAAAAAATGTTAGAAACAGCAGACATGCCCACAATTTTCACAGAAAAGCCACCAAAGCCCATTCCTATGCCACAAATATACAGAGGCAAGCAATTTGCCCATGACAAGTATGACACATGTCCAGCTCACATCTGCATCATCATACAACGTACAAGCAATACCAGGGCCCTTCCAGTCCTTCGCCCTCGATGACACAGCCAGCAGTAACCTCACTAGTCTTCAGGCATCCTTCCAGCTTTTTGTTTTTACTTCCAATGTTTTAAGTCAAAACAAATAAAAAGAGTGTGACTGTCAGGTGGGGAAAGGTGTGTGTTTCAACCAAATCAAAATAGGAAAACAGTGTGGTTGGAATAATTATGCAATTAAAATGCTAAAAAATGATTGAGTTTTGATTAGGCATGATTAATGGAACCATACATTCTTGACATTCCTGCTATATTCATGTGGAAATATAAACAACTACATTCCAATGATGTGTAATCCCTGCCTTGCTGAAACCTTAGGCAAAGTTCTTCATATTTTTTTCAGTGTTTTCTGAACAAAACTTTGACACAGTTGAAAATGCCTGAATTTCTAATGGGAGACTGGTCATGCCCTACTAAAATCACCTGCAGGAGATATCAAAAAGTTGAAATCTACACGCTTTCATTTGCTTTCACTTCATTTGGAGCATAAATTCTCATATTCTCAGGATTAAGATGGAATATGTTTTGGCTATTTTTTTGTATGTGTGTAAGAGAGAAGTACACATGGTTGCAGAAAAGTGAAACTGCTTCTCGATCTAAAAAAATATACCGTAAAAAGGGAAATACTGTAAATAAATAGAATATTAACAAAAAGATCTGAACTGCCACAATTTTATTCATTCATTCTATTTATGTGCCACTTTTTTCTCCAAGCTGCTCAAGACAACTTAAAAGCTCATATTTTTAAAAAATAACGTAAGGTCCACAGCCATCTAACTATAATATTAAGTCAGCAAAGATGGATAAACATGGCACTGCAAATATACAGCTGTGATACTACAATGGAAGAACAAAGGTGAATGTTCAGGGCTGCTTCTCCCATTCATATAGATGGAATTTATCCAGAGCATTTCTCACTCAATGTTTCGGAACAGGAATCAGTTTTGAAATGATTATGAAGGCTCTCATTATACCTGTAGTGCCAGTGGCCTAACATAAATGAAATGCCTGAAAATGCAGAATATGCAAGATTTTTATTGCAAAAGATTTTTTCTCTACATTCAACAATAGTTATAAATTCATATACGCATGTCACTACACTTGACATTCCAGACTCCAGACGCTCTCTCTCTCTCTCTCTCTCTCTCTCACACACACACACTAGAAATGGAGGAGAATTTAGTTCAGTTTAACTAAATGACACAAATTTACCAAATTTGTACTTCCCAAATGCACCAGCAAACTGGAACAAAAGCAGAATCTCCTCTCGTTTTTACAGTGCAACTCATCCCCCAATAAGAACAAATACAGAAACATGTATTTTAGGGGAATGGCTACAGAAATTTATATTAGGGAATTATACTAGAAAAAAAAAACAGCTTGCAAAATGCATATGTTTGGCAAAACTGCATACAAGCATTAGGAGAAATGCATGTAGGAAACATACACATATTAGACAAAATGCATGCAACAACTAATATGGGTTTCCATGCAGATTTTATTGTGGGGGGGGGGATGCAAACCAGTGAGGAAATTGAACAGAACAAACTGAAGCCTGGAAATATAAGAAACAGAGAGGAACTGAAGCAGACAGATTTGCTCATCCCTGCTACACAAATACACATGTACACCTTCAAGCCCATTTCTGTTAATACCTCATCAGATCCTAGGTCAGTACTTTTTCATCATCATGTGTCCTTTAAGTCCACTTTACCATCCTGTCCAGTTGAGTGTACAAGGAGGATTTGTCCACGTATAGTTTTACAAAACACTGTCTTACTTTCATTAAGCTAAGCTTCCTGCTGATGTCATTCTTGCATTACAAAGGTCTTAATTTAAACCATGACATAAATGCTTTTCATCAGTTTGATTTTATTTTGTTCTTTCTGCCAAAGTTCTTGCATTTTTAAAATAAAGAGTATGTTGTATAATAATTGCTGCAGGACAGACGGCTTTATTCTCAGATATGAAAGACAAATGGGGTGTGACATGCATATGTTTCAACACGCAAGAGTTATTTCTTCAGGACCTCACTTTACCCCCATTCATAGAATAGTTTGCTTCCTTTCAATTTGACCAAATAATAATATGGGACTTTAAGCACAATTCCTAGCAACAATTGGCCAGGAGGTGAAAAATGTTTTGCCTTTTGAACCCCCACCCCCACCTCATCTTCCTAGCAGGAACTTAGAAATTGTATTTCACAACAAGGGTTGCCAGAATTGAAACTGGAGAGGAGGACTTGTGTACCTTTAATGGCTGTGCTTGTTACCCGGTTGCGTGGCAAGCAACACCTGCTGAAATTCCCTCTTCTACACAACCATTTAAGGTACAGGAGCCCTCTCCAGTTTTAGATCTGGCAATCCCTATAAACATCTTTGAAAAAAAGAATTGGAATGATTTATTACTTTCCCATTTTGCTTTATTAGTGTCATACCAATAACAGCCTTACCAAATTTACTGAAATATACAATATCAGGAATTATATTAGTGGTTTCTCTTACCTTATTTGATGCATTGCACCCACAGAGTGCCAACTACCTACTTTCAAAGGTAATTCCATCCATGTCCAAAGAATAGCCCCAAATTCAACATAATTGCCACTTAATTGTATGGATGTTTTTCCTGGAATGTTACAATTAATGGAGATATAGGACTTTATCTGATGCGGCAAATATGGTGTCATAATGACATCTAATGATTGTGAAAGGGTGCACATATCAAATGACATCTTTCTTTCACTATCATGTACTGTCAATAAGGTGTACTTTTTTATTGATGGGTCAAGCTGTTCCTCTTTTGTGCCGGCATTGCTGGCATTTGAATCCTTTCAGCATTGTGCTCAGTGAATACAGCATCAATTGTCAGAACACTTCCAGGTGAGATTGGGACAGCCAGGTAGGGGATGCTCTTTTTTTTTTTTTTTACCTCCCTGGTTTTACTTGGCACTTTAAAAGTGTGTTCCTGTGCTTGTGTGTACATTTTGTCCTCTTTATTTTACTTTACTTTTTGAATTTGCTGTGCATATTTTGTGACGTTTTTATGCCGGCAAAAGAACCCCCCACCAGACCTTACCTTACTTACGTTAAAGAGGCAGCCCAGGCACTAATGGAGAGTGAACAGAGCTCCGTTCACTTCCTGGTTTCAGATCTCACCAATTCTTGCAAGAAGACGCGAGTGCAGCAAATTCAAAAAGTAAAGTAAAATAAAGAGACAAAATGTACACAAAAGCACAGGACAACACGTTAAAAGTCCCAAGTAAACTGGGGAGGTAAAAAAAAAAAAAAAGAGTGTCCCCTACCTGGCTGTCCTGATCTCACCTGGAGATGTTCTGACAATTGATGCGGTATTAAGTGAGCACAATGGTGCAAAGATTCAAATGCTGGCAATGCTGGAACGGGAGATCAATTGATGGCTTGGCCTGTCAATAAAAAAGTACACCTTATTGACAGTACATGATTGTGAAATGACAACATTATTTGATATTCACACCCTTTTGCCATCATTAGGTGTCATTATGATGCCATATTTGTTGCATCTGATAAAGTCCATAGTGTATTTGTTATTTCATGATTTTGATATGTCAACTATCCTAGGTTTTACCAAAGAGTGCCCTACAAACATTATACTCACACACACATTCATAGCTGCAACAGCAAAGCAGGCAGTAACATATTCAGACCAAACCAACCTTTAGGCACAGTCAGGCAAACGATTGCTATTGGCTGAGCTGAGATGCAAAGAAGCAAAGAATCTGGAGGATAATACTGATGATTAACTGGCACCCTCTGACAATCTAGCAGATAACCATTGTTGGTTGGGAAGGCAGAAATGACTCCAAGAGACCCTCACCTTGTCAACAGTTCATTAATAATTGTTAGTCTTTAAGGTGCCACAAGATTCTTTGTTGTTTTTTGCTGCAACCGAGCAATGCATGGCCACGCCCCTACCCTAGATATTTCATTAATCATGTTACTTCTGGAAAGCACTATGTAGCACTACTCAGCAATTAGTATGAAATAGTACATCTTGACAACTCATACTCTCAGGGAAAGGGAGGTACATCTTTTGGCACATAGCTCTCTGTACTCAGACTTCAAATTAAGATGAGGAGATGGTTGCTCCCTATTTCTTCATGATGGGAAATACGTCACCTGCACTCACCAAGCTCTTTGGAGATAAGGGCAGCAGTGGCTCAGCTTGTCCTATGTAACGCCCTCACCCACTGCTGCATGATGACTGTGTTGGATATGACTTAATCATCCTTAGGGATAGAGCCCCCCAAATTAATGTAATGAATGTCAGTCATAACTAGCTGAAGTCTCATTGAATTCAATAGATTTACTCTAATGGATCTAACCCACTATTTGCTTGATTATTTAAAGGGCTTTTAATGGTAGAAAAGTCTTTCATTTGCTTATTGATACTTTGAGAAATGTACATTTGTTCTTGGGGGTTCACTTTAAAAAGAATGAAAAGAAGAAAAAGAAAAAGAATTAAAAAAAAGAAAAAGAATGCCAGCTATGGAGGAGCAAATTGAGGGCATTGTCCCCCTGCAAATAAGAATTCTGCCCCCACATTTTTTTTTCTAGTTCCCAAATTTATAGCATTGCAGTAGCTTAAAAGTTCAGATGAGCATTTAGAAATGGTAGATACCCAAAGAAAAAGGGCAGGCAAAGTTACCAAGGGAATGAGAGTACAGTACAGGAAATGGAAGAGTTCTAGGTGTGAATAATTTTCAGCAGCTCACTCTTTGCAATGCTAGAAATTTAGGGATGGAAAGAAGATTACATGGGGATGCAGAATTCATATTTGAGAGAGTAATGCTCTCACCCCCTCCCATAGCTGCACCCCTGAATGACCCCCTTCCACACTCTCTTTGGGGAATAAGACATTTATCTGCCCACGAGATAAATATCATCTTGTAATTGTACCTTGAGGATCATATTTCAACAGGGTAAGTAATCAATAAACAGAGCTTGGAGATACAATGTTTAGACAATAGCTCTTAGAATTTTCCAGTCAGTGGCCATGATGACTGGGGATTGTGGGGGTTGTAGTCCACAAATAACATTTCCAAGCGGCACCTATATTGAATATTCACCAGCTAAAATGGGATTGTATATTTGAGTCTATATTTTCCTTCAATTTATAAAAACTCACATTAAATGTCATCACAGGTATTTGGTAGGCACTTATGTCATGAGAAAAGGAAGAGGCCTGACAGTGAAGTACCTTCTATGAATGCTCTCATAATACAAGACTTCTCACATTTCAAAGAAGTGCTAATTTTCAGGATTCTCAACAATCCATTCTTTAGATACATTATTACTTTCTGATATGAAGCTACAGGGTATACTGTCAAAGAGAGATAATGGTAGCAAGATCAGTACTTTTCTCCGATTGTGAGGGCAGGGGAAAAGGAAGAGACTCATACATTTAAGAAGGCATGTGCACATAAAAGCTATGTTACTGCATTGATGCATGTTGGATGTCAGCTACTGGATTAATTCAAGTGCAGACAAAGATAAGTTCACTTGAAGAGCATTTTTGAAAATGAGTGTTTACATTACAATGAGAGTGACACTATGTGGGGTTACCTTTGAAGACAGTTTAAAAGCCTCAGATAGTACAGAAGCCAGCTGCCCGTGTCCTGGTTATGCTAAGATTTTGGAGCATACCGTTCCATCCGCACAATAACTACACTGGCTGTTTTTCATGTCTAGCTTCACTTAAAAGTGATGGTAGTGACCTACAGTGATTGAAAGTGCTTTAAATGTTCTAAATCAGGGGTGGGCAACTTCATACCATGGGGCCAAATTGTTACCTACCCTGATAACCCCCACCTTGGAATATCAAATAATTTGCTATATTTTATAATTTGGCTAAGGTGGCCATCCACGTGGTTACAGGTAAACAAGGGACCCCCTAATACCAAGGTGGGATTCGTGCAAGACCAAGGGAAAGGCCTTTGGAAAATCCCCAAAACATATACTCAAGTAAGAAATTCAACACCTGGAGGTAAGCAAATCATTAATCCACTCAGCAATAGCAAGAGACCTTATTGCTTGTGAAACAGGATCTTCCTCTCCTACTTCCCTCCAACAAAAGACCTTGCCTGTTTCCTATTCAATTCCAAAAGCATTGAACATTAATGTTCATTAATACTTCTGGAGTACCCACTGTTTTGGCTTGGGAATATCCAAGAACTGTTGTTATTTTTCTCAAAATCCTATCCGTTGAGGGGAATTGCTTCATATCAACAGCATCCTAAAACACCACCCAAGTGTGCACAGATTCTCTTCCTGTTGACTCCACATCAGTCTGTGTAGCCAGATGTACAGATCCACTTCCTTTCAACTCCACATCACACTGTGTAGCCAGTCCATCTCCCGGATCTCCTCGCTGTCAGTTTATTTTGTGATCTTCACTCTGCAGGCTTGGTACAGTATTACCCGCTACCCCCTTACTCTATTCCTCTATCCAAATACTTGCTATGACTTTTGATAACCTTGTGTGAGTGCTTGAAGCCTGAGTGTTTATGTGAATGCTGTTGATATTAATTTCCAATAAAAATCATTTAATTGTACCTTTTGGCTTAGAGTTTCCTCCTTAGTACATAGGTTAAAAGGTACTACTGGTGCCTGTCCTCTCGTTGCCATAATTGAGCTAATTAAATATTCCCCATATTAATATTTGGACATTAAAGGCTCCCCAATGGACCCCACACAATTTGGGTAACAAGTTCTAGCCTACCTGGGGTTGCAGTTTAGTCCTCTGAGATTTCTTACAGCCCCTTCCACACAATATCATCATTTGATGGTTTCCTAGATTTTGTTTCTTTCCTATCCACTCTAAAAGCTTGAAATGCCTCTCCTAAGGCTTAGCTACTGGTGGAAAGAACTCTGAGATAAAATAGGGTAGCATTTTTGTTCCTCCCTTTTTGACTTTGCTCCTGCTCAACCCATGGAATGTGGCCCCTAGAACCTCTCTGAAACTCAGTTTGGACATTGGCCTGGAAGAAATTCCCCTTAATGATTTGGGGTCAGATTATTTGAATAATAATAATAATAATAATAATATGTATTTCTACCCCGCCCCTCTGCAACACAATCGGGGTGGCTTACATCATAAAAATCCCATAATTACATTAATACCCTAACCCACCTACCCCTTAAAACAATATTAAATTAAAAAGATGAAAAAAACATACAATAATTAAAAGAGAAAAAAATGAAATAATCCAGTGGCAGCTTAAGGGAAAAGGCAGCCAAATCTTCGGGCCGGGATAGCTATTCGGGAAAGGCCTGCCAGAAAAGATCCGTCTTGACAGCTTTTTTGAAGCTGTTTAAGGTGGTAATAAGATGTATCTCGTCCGGCAGGCCATTCCATAATCTGGGAGCAGCAGCAGAGAAGGCCCTCTGGAAGGTCACCGACAGCCTTGTTTTCATAGGTTGTAACAGATTCTTCCCAGAGGACCGAAGTGTGTGGGGAGGGTCGTATGGGAGGAGGCGGTCCCAGAGATGAGTTGGACCCAAGCCATGTAGGGCTTTAAAGGTCATAACCAACACCTTGTACTGTGTCTGGAAACTAATAGACAGCCAGTGGAGAGCTTTTAACACAGGTGTTATATGCTCTCTTCTGGAAATGCCAGAAATCAACCTGACTGCCATGTTCTGAACTAGTTGAAGTTTCTGAGTCAAGCACAAGGGTAGCTCCATGTAGAGTGCATTACAGAAATCGAGATGAGAGGTTACCAGCGCATGTACCACAGTTTCGAGGTCCCTGATTTCTAGGAAAGGGCACAGCTGGCGTATCAGCCGAAGTTGATAATAGGCACTCCTGACCATCGCATTTACCTGATTAGACATCTGGAGTGATGGGTCCAGGAGCCTCCCAAGACTGTGGACACAGTCCTTGGAGGAGAGTGTGATTCCATCCAGGATTGGAAGTTGTATTCCCAGACCTGGTTTCGGGCCCGTAACTGTTAGTACCTCCTTTTTGTCTGGATTCATTCTCAATTTGTTTTTCCTCATCCAGTCCATTATTGCCCTAAGACAATCATTGAGAGGAGAGACGCCCTCTGAAGTTGAAGCTGATGACCAAGACATGGAGAAATATATCTGGGTGTCATTAGCATACTGATGACACTGCACTCCATGCCTCCGAAGGATCTCTCCCAGCAGCTTCATATAGATGTTAAATAGCATCGGGCACAGGATGGCGCCCTGAAGGACGCCACAATTAAGCTCTATTCTAGTAGAGCAACTGTCCCCAAGCCTCACCCTCTCGGATCTGCCCGAGAGGAAGGAATGGAACCACTGCAAGACAGTGCCTCCAATTCCTAACCCTCTCAGGCGATCCAAGAGGATGGAATGGTCTATTGTATCAAAGGCCACTGAGAGGTCCAAGAGCACCAACAGGGTCACACTACCTCTGTCGATCCCCAAGCGAAGGTCATCAGCCAGAGCAACCATGGCAGTCTCAACTCCATATCCTGTCCTAAAGCCAGTTTGAAATGGATCTAGATAATCAGTTTCATCCAAGACAGCTTGGAGTTGGGAAGCGACTGCCCTCTCGATCACCTTGCTTAAAAAAGGGAGCAAATAGTTATTCCTATCCAAGGGGTCCAGAGACGGCTTTTTCAGGAGCGGCTTAACAGCCGCTTCCTTCAGATAAGATGGAACGGACCCCTCCCTGAAAGACGCATTGATAATGTCCCTAAGGAATACTCTCAATGCGTTGCTCCCTTGGGTGGCCAGCCATGATGGACAAGGATTGAGCGGACAGGTCGTCTTGCTCACTCTACCTAGGAGCTTGTCCACATCATCGGTACTCACAGATTGAAGCTGATCCAATACAATTTCATCAACGGAGTTGCTGGACACCTCATCTATAGATTCTGTCATGACACTGGCATCTAAGTCGGCTCTTATCCGAGAGATTTTATCTGCAAAGTGGCTGTTGAATGCATCACAGCAGGCCGTTGTTGGGTTAAGTAAGGGGTTCTGCACAAGTGGAACCTGCGTCAGCTCCCCCCCCCCACGCTAAACAGTTCCGCTGGATGGGACTCTGCAGACGCAATACATGCAGAGGAAAAAGATGTCTGCGATGTACGTATTGCCTCTCGATAGGAATCAAGGAAGCTCCTATGATGAGTCTTGTCGGATAAGAGTCAAGTCTTCTGCCAGGTGCGCTCTAATCATTGTCCAGTCTGCTTCATCTTCCTAAGCTCCTCTGAATACCAGGGCTTACGGTTAGGAGCAGGCTGGAAAGGACGTTTGAGACTGACCAAATTGGCCTTGGTCACATTCTTATCACTGGATGCAATCTGACTGGCAGGAACATACTAGAATACCTTTTCAGTGGTGGTCCTACAACCCTGGAACATTCAGCCTTGAGAGATAACACTTGCCTCCTTCTCTCTCCTATCTTAGAGAGGCTCTAAAGACTTTTTTAAAAAAACCAAGCTGTCCTTGGGCATGAAATCATATTGAATTTACTGAATATTGAAATTGAAGGAATGTCATACTGAGGATGGAGCAGGCTTGTTTTCTGATGCTCCAGAGACTAGAATATGGAGCAATGGGTTCAAACTACAGGAAAAGAAATTCCACCTAAACATTAGGAAGAACTTCCTGACAGTAATAGTTGTTCAGAAGTGGAATACACTGCTTCGTAGTGTGGTGAAGTCTCCTTCTCTGGAGGTTTTTAAGCAGAGGCTGGATGGCCATCTGTCAGGAATGATTTGATTATGTATTCCTGCATGGCAGGGGATTGGACTGGATGGCCCTTGAGGTCTCTTCCAACTTTATGATTCTATGATTCTACTGTTCTCATTTTGCTGTCCTTGAGCAAGCAGGGATCACCAGTATTGAGGCCATGATATTAAGAACACAGTTGCGCTGGGCAGGGCACGTTTCTAGGATGGAGGACCATCGCCTCCCCAAAATAGTACTCTACGGTGAACTCACCACAGGTCAGCGTAAGAGGGGCACTCCAAAAAAGTGACACAAGGACTCCCTGAAACAACATCTCAGGCTCGGCCAAATTGATCACCAACAACAGTCTGCCATGGCCTCACATCGGGAGGCTTGGAGATGCACTATCCACAATGCTGCAGCCTTATTTGAGAGCTCACACCAAACAAGTCTTGAAGAGAAACGACAACGCAGAAAGATTCACAACCTGGAATCATCACCCAAGGAGACCTTCTGCTGTGCTTTCTGCAACTGGACATGTTTATCTTGGATTGGCCTTTTCAGTCATCAGCGCACTTGCAGAAAGCGCGGGATGAGTCCTTCCTGAATCTTCGTTTGTGAAGAAAAGCTAGAGAGAGAGAGAGAGAGAGAGAGAGAGAGGTATGTCAACAGTTTTGTAAATTTCATTGACTGATGAGTAAATACACTTTAGTTGGGACTAAGAGTAGGAACCAGACTTCCACAAACTTGTGGGCCTCTTTTAGTTTTTAAAAAAGTAATTCTTACTTTTAATGTGAAATATCAATATTCAGTTGTCTTGTGTTGTTTCAAAATAATTCCCACCCACCCCCATCATTAATGCTTTAGGAAGAAATCTAAGCTGACATCCTGTTGAGAGCCAGTGTTGTATAATGCTCTACTGGTATGACTCCATAGGACTGCAGAGGAACTAAGGTGGCCAGACTGGTGGTGGCAGGGAAGGTAGAGTTGTGCTCACATGGAAGTACCATAGACTGTTGTGTCATCCAGGGGAACATTTATTTGAGAAGGTCTCAGGTGCTTCCTTATTGAAACTAGTAAAATTTTACTTAATTGCTTAGTTATGCAAGTGAAAAGCCCAACAATGGTACACATCTTCCATATTCTCCTCATTGCCCTCTTCATCATTATTATTGTTGCTGTCATCATCTTCATCATCCCTTTATGCCATAGGGAAGGAACCTAACCTCATGTATATTAAGGCAATAAGAGACCTGCTAGATCAGAACAAAAACCCTTTAGTCATGCGTTGTGTTTTCCACAGTGGCCAATAAGTTGCCTATGAAAATACGAGGTACAAGATATGAGAGCAATAGTCTCATTCTGCTGTTGTTCTCCAGCAAATGGCAGAACTTGGGAAAGTTATTTTTCTGGACTGCAACTCCAGCTTAACTTATCACACCACCGAATTAAAGTGGCAGGGCAGCTGGAAGGTTCCACTTTCCATCCTGCCCTACCACATTACATCATCATTCTTCTGGTATTCTGCCATTTGGGTTCTGTGGGAGATCAAGGTAAAACCATGTCCTTTTGTAATGGGGTTTTCCAGTTAGCAAAAAGAAGTGGTTTTGCCTTGATTTCCCATGGGACTAGAACAGAAGAATGATGATGTCATGCATGCGTCATGCACTTTTTCAGATGGGCTATTTATTCTGTGGGAGGCACGGAACAGGGTCAAGAAAAAGTCTCCCTTTCAGATGACATTGACTCCTTTCCGTGCCTCTCCCATCCTCATTCCGGTTTCTCCCATGATATTCGTTAGTAGACCACCTGTTCTGTTTCTGTCATGGAATCAGGGTAGTCTGAAAGGTGCCCCATTCCTCTCTCGCGATGACAGCTGCGAGGGGGAGATCCATTTTGAACACTTCCGGGCATGGATTGGGACATCCAGGTAAGTGGCACCCTTTCCCCCCCCCTCTGGATTACCTGGGGGGAGGTTGTGTGTTTTTTTGTGCTTGGTGTACTTTTTAAGTGTATTTTTGAAGTTTTATTTTTGAATTTCTCTTGCATTGAGAATGTGTGGGATTTGCTTTCCAGGTCGTAAATGCAGCATTATGATGGTTGCATTTACTCTCGGAGAGTGAGGGGAGGGGGATGAAGTTCCTGCCACGGAATCAAGGTAAGTGTGCAAATGTTTTTACCTTATTCTGTAGCAGGAATGGGAATGGAGATGGTGGGGCAGGAACGGGGCATTTGGCTCCAACTGAAAAAGTCCTAAGGCAGCACAGAAGACAGACCCTTCCGGCTGCCCTGTCATTTTACTTCAATAAGCCTCTAAAAATCTCCCAGTCAGCATTGCTAGTGGTCATGCTGTCTGAAGAATCTGGGCAGCTTCGACCATTCATCAAGACCTCTCAGTCCTTTGCATGATCTCAGCTGAGGAGACCTGGAGGCTACTCAAATACTGTGGAATGCCTTTTAGCTTACTCGGGAATGGCATATTGCATACTGCTGTTCAATTCAATACCCAGCAACACAACCTCAGAGCTCCCTTGGCATTGACCATGGTTGAAAAAAACCACACACATCTGCTCTGTTTAGAGCTCTCCTAAGTCTAGAAGAAACTGAATCTGCCCAGACATAGAACCAGTGATTCCCTCTTGTCAGATGACTGTTGAAGGCCAACAACTGCCAAAGGTTGCTCAGTGTCTTGGGTGCCAGTGAATGGAACAGTTTTCTCTCTTTCAGATATGGCAGAGCTCAAATGAAGAGATAAGGGCACAAGATCATGAAATGCATAGATATGACATGAAATGCATAGATATAGGATGGGGGAGACATGGCTGAATGAGACTATGTGCGAAAGGGATCTAGGAGTCCTAGAAGACCACAAGTTGACCAGGAGTCAACAGTGTGATGCGGCAGCTAAAAAGGCCAATGCAATTTTGGGCTGCATCAATAGAAGTATAGTGTCCAGATCAAGGGAAGTAATAGTGCCGCTCTATTCTGCTTTGGTCAGACCTCACCTAGAATACTGTGTCCAGTTCTGGGCACCACAATTCATAAAGGATATTGACAAATTGGAGCGTGTCCAGAGGAGGGCGACTAAAATGTTGAAAGGTCTGGAAACCATGCCTTATGAGGAGAGACTTATGGAGCTGGGTATGTTTAGCCTGGAAAAAAGATGGTTAAGAGGCGATATGATAGCCCTGTTTAAGTATTTGAAGGGGTGTCACGTTGAGGATGGAGCAAGCTTGTTTTCTGCTGCTCCAGAGATTGGAACACGGAGCAAAGGATGCAAGCTCCAGGAACAGAGATTCCACCTCAACATGAGGAGGAACTTTTTGATAGTAAGAGCTGTTTGGCAGTGGAACGCACTCCCTCGGAGCGTGGTGGGGTCTCCTTCCTTGGAGGTCTTTAAACAGAGGCTGGATGGCCATCTGTCGGGGATGCTTTGATCGTGATTTCCTGGATGGCAGGGGGTTGGACTGGATGGCCCTCGTGGTCTCTTCCAACTCTGCAATTCTATGATTCTATGGTTCTATGATCTTTACTGGATGAATAGCTAGTAAAGCGTGGAGATGAAGCCCGTTCAAGGAGAGAGGGACCAAAAGGAAGGTGTTGCTACTCCTAATAAGAATTCTGTGCTGCCAATGAAATGTTCCTTCCATCCCCAAATTATTAGAATTGCTAAGTGAGACACTGATAATCATAAACGTAAAACTACTGTATTATATTTTTTGTGTTTGCATTCCCATGTTACCTTTGCTTTGGATGCCTAAACTACAAACCTCACCTGCAATACTGTGTCAGTTCTGGGCCCCACAATTCAAGAAGGATATTGACAAGCTGGAATGTATCCAGAGAAGGGTGACCAAAATGATGGGAGTCTAGAAGCCATACCCTATGAGGAGCGGCTTAGGGAACTGGGTATGTTTAGCCTGGAGAAGAGAAGGTTGGGAGGTGACATGATAGCCATGTTTAAATATTTGAAGGGATGTCATACTGAGGATAGAGCAAGCTTGTTTTCTGATGCTCCAGAGACTAGGGCACGGAGCAATGGACTCAAACTACAGTAAAAGAGATTCCACCTAAACATTAGGAAGAACTTCTTGACAGTAAGAGCTGTTCAGCAGTGGAATGCAGTGCCTCAGAGTGTGGTGCACTTTCCTTCTTTGGAGGTTTTTAAATAGAGACTGGATGTTGGGAATGCTTTGATTGTGTATTCCTGCATGACAGGGAGTTGAAACTTGATGGCCCTTGTGGTCTCTTTGAACTCTACAATTCTATGATTCTATATTTCTAAATGCTCAACTGAAATTTTCAGTTACCACAATGTAAGACATTTGGGGTCTGAAGAAAAAAATTGTAGGGGTGAAGAATTTGTATTTGGGGGGATGCTATCATTTTGTCCCCTCCCACTAGTTACACCCCTGTGTGGAGCTCTTCTAGGTAGGAAACCCTAAAACCTGCTGTCCTGGCTTACTGGCAACATAGTACTGATTTCCTTAGAGCATCTGACTTTCTTCTCAGCACTGGTTCTGTGTAAATTCTACATTTCCTGTTCCGCAGTTTATTCTCAGAACAGGAAGAATGTTGCTTCCTCAGAGTGGTGCAGGTAAGAGACTGAACAGGAAGCTGTTACTTTAAAACACAGTCTCTATCTCATTAAGTGGCTTCAGAATGTGTGAACACTACTTTTTTGGCCTATAACTTCTAGAATCACTCTGAGGGAGTTTTAGTCAAAAAATGTAATGCTTCCAACTCTTGGTAGTTTTAGGCAAACTGTTCTCCTCCTTTCACTTTCCATCTGCAATATGGCAACAATAATACTGACCACTTTATTGGTTTTGGATCTGCCTTTCACTCCAAAATGGGAGTGATGATGGCTCACAATAAGAGTGAAGGAAAAATCCAATAGAAACACAAACCAAGTCCAGATATTACTAAAAACACAATTAAATGAAAAACACAAAAGGTAAAAGGCATTTTCCTCATGAACCAGTTGGTTACAAAAGGCCTGCCTGAATAAAAAAAGAGGACGAGTAGAAGAACCCCAGTGGCAGTGCCTGTCCACGAGCAATCAGCAGCTGGACCACAGAGAGGTTCCCCAGGAAAAGTGATAATTGTAGCCAATGGGAAGAAATATGATACCAGTTCCTTGGACATTAGAGATAAACAATGTCAGCCCCCTCACATCAGATAGCCTGAGAAGCACTGGTCTAGTCTCCTTTGGCAGGGAGTTCTATATCCTTGGAGAGGCTAATGAGAAAGTTATCTTTCATATGCCATCAAGTAGGCCTTTGAGGGGGCAGGACTGAAACTGTCCAAGATTTGAAGAAAGGATTACTGACACAACAGATGGGAAACATTCTGAAAAGAGCTGCTAGGGTAATCATCAACAATCATCTGTATCACTACCGCCACCATCATCAAAAGCAACACAAATGTCTCATAAACAACACATCTGTTAGCCAACAGCATTTTTCTGTAAGTTGAGATGTTCAGAATCTGTCTCTATCACCCATTCTATGACCAGAATTTGATCACTGAAATTTATTTTGAAAATTAGACAAATTTCTATTGCTTTTAAAATATGAGATTTATTTTGTAGAAACAAAATACATTTCTGTTTTGGCATGAGGCAGAAATGAAATGGATGAGTCTTGTCTTCAGACTACAGATGGGGGACTGTGTTTTGAAAAATATCAATCTGTGGGGATGGCAGTGGCGGGGGGGAGCAGATATCACCACAGATAGAGACCAAACACCACAGGTTCAGTTGGAATTTCACTTTCAGATGTGTTGGTGTGAGTTAAAAACCTTCCTCTAATGACTGTTTTGAAAAAGAGTAGAGTAAAGAGTAGAGTAGTCAAAATGGCCTCCAATAGCTACAGTTCAAAGTGCTACAACCTGCTCTACTACCTCAGGATTCTTCCATCTCATTCTGCTGCACGTGTAGCCTCAAGCCCCAATTCTACTTTTCAGCCCTGTATTGACACAAGATGTATGCTGACTTCTGAGTCAAACCCTAATTTCTTCCTGCTCTCACCTTTTGTCCTGTTTTTCCCAGCTCAGTAACCCACGATTCTCCCCTCCCCCTTTTAAGTGTGGTCTGCACCCTGATTTAGTTTCATCTTTGATCCTACACCAGGGGGTTGAAAGCAGGCATGTTGATGTTTGTGTGTTTTGTGGGACCCACCATTTTTTTCTTTCCAGTTCTGGAGCATATGCACATACACACCAAAGTGTTTGCCTCAGACTAGTGGGGGGGGGCTTGCCCAGCAAGGACAAGGGGTGGGCAAGTACAAAGGTGTTGCTATTTTGGAGCAATCCTGGGGGACTGAGGGCAGCTAACTTGGGGGAGATCTTTTGCCATTGTTGCTGCTTCCTGTAAGTCAGACCTTCCTTCCATTGCAATATTTTGTGAAGATTTAGAGGTCTTCATTGCAGCCACTTTCCATATCCAGTGTAAGTGGGATGAGCAAAGGCTAGGGAATCTCCACAGTCTTCTTCACACTGTTTGGCTGCTGTAAGAAAATCCACACACACATACACAGACACACCACCTCTCACCAAAATAAAAGGTGGAGTGGAAAGAGAGCCTTTAGCAAGAGCAAATGCCATAGAAGTCAATGGGGCTTACTTCTGAGTAGACACATACTGCCTTGTACTGTGTGAAGAATGCAGAGGGGCATGCACAAAAAAGGAAGAGATAAAGCATTACAAGTGAACAGACTGATAAGATATTTGAATTTGCACATATGCAACATATGTAAATAGCAATATAAATAAAACATTTCCTGGAAAAGTGCACATGTGTACACAGTGGAAAGGTTTTTTTTAAATCCTGAAGCTGCAGTTCATCCTCTCCCATGTGACCAAAACAATACTGGATTTCATGCTAATGAGAGACCTACATGCATGCTACTGGCATGCCTCTATACTGTGATTTTATACTTGCATGTGGCTCACAAGACCAGTCCCACCAGGGGCTGATCTTGACAAAAAAATAATATTCAAGGAAGGCTCAGAATATGCTTCATAGGTGTGGTAGATGAGAACAGGAGAGAGAGTCTTCTCAGTGGCTGCTCCTAGATTATTGAATTCCCTCCCACAGGAGGTCTGGTTAGCCCACTCCCTGCTCTCTTTTCACCAGCAGGTTAAGACCTTTTTTTTTTAAAAGGCAGGGCTTTGTCTGATTTTAATCATATGGCTGAATATTGTTTAAAATGGTATACTCTGTAAGTTTTTGATTATGTTGTAAGTATATTTTAAAACTGTTTTAACTATGTGTTTTCAGCAGAAAACACAGATGTTTAATTGTTTTAAAACTTTTGTATAGTATATTTTTAAACTAAATTTTTATTTTAAATTTTATAAGCCACCTTGGCAGGAGAAAAGAGAGATGTAAATTGGATGGATGGACAGACAGATGCTGTCATGTAGATTCTACCAGGGCTTCACAAACGGGGAGTAACATGTGGGCACCCTCAGGAAATCATCAGACTCATGAGTGCAGAGTGACAGTTATGTGTGTGCCTTATTCATGTTAACTAAGCATTATTTTATTATATGAAACTATGAGAAAGTTCTGTATGCTTGCAAGTTCAGCCATGGAGAGAGCTCCTCAATGCTTCAACCCCACTCTAATATCTAAGTCCTTCACATGCACTGATAATGATTCAATTACCCTGTTACCCCAAGGGGTGGGGGATGCTTTAGAGCTCCACCCATGATGCCAAAATCTATATTATTATCTGGGGGTATTATTAGCTCAAATGGAAGCCTGCAACAGGAGGGTAACACTGGGGATCTTTTCACCTATGTATACCAGTAGTAACTGTAGAGAGCACTCCAGTTAAAGTGATATGAAGTAATTGGAAATAACACAGGATACACTAGCATACAAAACATACACTCTTAAGAACCATACAAGGCTATTGGAAGGAAAGGTGGGGACGTTGGATAAATAGAGGTTTGGGAACATAGGGTTATAATTACCAATCTTGAAGAGAAGAGTTCCGTTCAGCAAAGAGGTTCAGACTGCCATCTGAAGGTGGTGCAGAGAATCCAGCAGAATGTTATTGTCCATCAGTGGTATACTTAGCTGGGGTCTAGGCTGGGTTATTTATACCCTTTTTCATATCCTGAAGGGAAACTCTGGTTATGACAAAGTCTGGATGGCTTTCCCACCGGATAGACAAAAGGAATGAAACCCAACTTATTGCTTTGGTTCCAGCAAGACAACACATTGATGGTTCTGCAGCAACCTCTTAATGGTTGGTCAGGTAGGGGTGTAGTAATAGATTTGGGAATGGTCACTTAATTGTTTGATTGAATGAATTATTGCTGAGGTGCCCAGGGCTGGAAGAAAGGATTCACACATACCTCCTTAATGACTATGTTTACTAAGGGGCTTCTGCACAATCCTAACATGGGCTTGATTGCCAAAATATTTCAAAGACACATTGCAGGTCATTCTGACCTCCAACTGACCTTTTTGTGTTGTCCCAGCCAACCTGACCTCAAAAGTGTCCAATATTTCCAATTATGAGATAGTGGTGGGAGGAAGGGTAGTAGGGCATGCTAACAACCCCCTCAAACAATCTGGACTAGAAATTTGCTCTCAAAAATAAATGAAATCTGAATTCTTCTAGAATTATTTTGAAAGAATTATTTTGAAATCATATTTTGTGAAATGCAAATTCTCAAAACATGCTAGTAGAGCTTCCCACACTACTAGCTGAATAATTTGGTACAATGACTGAAGTATGGAAATGAATGCCTGAGAAAAGCAGGTAGAGATTGGTGTTCAGTTTCATGTGCCAGCAGTGTTCCTTCCTCTGTGTGTACTATAGTGTATGAAGATACCTGAAAGAGATCAACCCACTCACCTCCATGTGTGTACATGCCAAGAGATATTTTACGAATAGGTGTAAGGATAGCCTGAGGCTCATAAACCCTGGTATTAATACTTATTACATAGGTATGATTTTCTATATAGTGCCTCAAAGCCTTATCAGATGCATTGATGGCAACTTAAAGGTGTTTGTCCCACATGTAAGAAACTATCAATACTCAGGGCAAAACAAACATTTTAAAACATGAACAGACTATACAGTGTTTAGTAACAGTGGAATGTATCCAGTTCATACAGGGACTGTCCTCGGGCTATTCAATCATCATAATTGCACTTTCACACTGTGTTTTCTGACATATTCTTCACTGTGGAGTCCAGGATCTGGGATTCTTTATTTTGAATGAACGTAGATGCCTCCTTCAGGGTCTAAAAGAGGAAAAAAGAAAACCACATTCCAAAATAAACTCTCCTACATGAAAAATGACTGCTTGCAGCACACAACTGATCCAGATCCTTAAAAAAAAAGGCAACTCTACTCTTCTTCAGAACCAGAAAGAGAAGCAGAGGTGATAAACATTAGGTCTAGAATTTATTTTCTTTTATTCATCTTTCAGTTCCACAGAAAGCAGCTTTTCACTTTTTATAGGGGAGTCTTAAGGATCGGTCACAATGCACAAACTTGATGTAGCTTCACAGCCTTCAAGTAAACAGAGACAAGAGTGAGCATTATTCTTTTTGCCAACAACCTCTGCAATTGGTGGCTCCCTTGAGGAAAAATAAATTAATAGGGAAATGGACAGACAAATGGAAAACAAATGGTTGGTGGCTGCTACTTACAGTAAGTTGCACCAGAATGAATCATCTTAAGGAGACACAATGAAATTAATGTGACTGATTTAGTTATGATAAGCAGGATCTAACCTGTTATTTTTCTATAGAGAATATATGAAATAAATCATTCAAAGTGCACCTCTTTGTAATAGCTAAAATATCTGCGAGAGCTTCTGACTTACTATATTGACTATAAATGGAAGGCAGGGGTATAGTATTTCATATACATAGTGCATACATATTTTGAACATTACAAGGACAGAAATTTAGGAGGTTTCTTCTCTGTCATTCATTACTCACATAACTATTAGAGCCAGTGTGATGTAGTGGTTTGAGCACTGGACAAGGATTCTGGAGACCAGGGTTCAAATCCCCACTCAGCCATGGAAACCCATTAGGTGACCTTGGGCAAGTCACACTCTCTCAGCCTCAGAGGAAGGCAAACACAAAACCCCCTTTCAACAAATCTTGCCAAGATAACCACATGATTGGTTCACCCTAGGGTCGCCATAAGTCAGAAACAACTTGAAGGAACACAGCAACAACTCTTGAAATTAAGATAGGAAGCAGCCCTCAACTGCTTTTAGAATAGTGTTTTTCAAGCCATGTTTCCCAACGTATTTACGAGTGGATCACAAAGTGAAATCAATTTTTTTCTTTTTCACTGACCATTACTGTTGTGTGGCCCCTTTAAGACAGGGGTGGACAGAAGGCAGATTCAGACCTACTCCAGGTGATCTGCAGTAGATTGCTAAGGGGTTCTGACTCCCAGTTGCCTAACAACCATGACAACAAATTAGTTTGATGGGGAAAATGCTGGGAAACTGATTAGAAGTGGATCCATGGGTGAAGAGGTTTATAAGCTTGCTCCTAGCACTGGCCACAAATTCTGAGCTGAGTACAGTCACCTTTTCTTTAATTCTTATCAGGTATCCATTCACCCAAGCAGGGCCGGTTTAAGGAATTTTGGGGGGCCCTGCAATGCTTTATTTTGGGGGCCCCATATGTTTATCTCAGATCAATGTTCAGATTTCAGTAGGACCCCCGTATCCACAGATTCATTATCCACGGGACACAAAACAGCACACCTACCATAGAGTCTTCCTAGAAAATGTGTCCTCTCTAGCCATTTTCTAGGTCCTCCAAGGCAACACTATGGTATTTTAAACCAGAAGTCCCATTATTTTCAATGGTGTTCACTATTATCCACGGTTTTCAGTATCCACGTCCTTCCAGAACCAATTCCCCAGTGGATAAGGGGGGGCTACTGTATTACATAATCTGCCACCAATAATTAAGTTTAGCAATTAACGTAATGGTATAGATTTCCTCAAAGAAAAGAAAGAGTGGACTACAAGCTGAACATGAGTTAGAAGTGTGATGCAGCAGCAAAAAAAGCCAATGTGATTCTAGACTGTATTAATAGGAGTATAGTGTCTAGATCAAAGGAAATAATAGTACCACTCCATTCTGCTTTGGTCAGACCTCACCTGAAATACTGTTTCCAGTTCTAGGCACCCCAATTCAAGAAGGATATTGAGAAGCTGGAATGGGTCCAGAGGAGGGTGACTAGGATGGTGGGAGGTCTGGAAGCCATGATGCCCTATGAGGAGCAGCTTAGGGAGCTGGGTATGTTTAGCCTGGAGAAGAGAAGGTTGAGAGTGACATGATAGCCATGTTTAAATATTTGAAGGGATGTCATACTGAGGATGGAGCGAGCTTGTTTTCGGCTGCTCTAGAGACTAGGACACAGAGCAATGAGTTCAAAGTACAGGGAAAGAGGTTCCACCTAAACATGAGGAAGAACTTCCTGACAGTAAGAGCTGTTTGGAAGTAGAATACACTGCCTTAGAGTGTGGTGGAGTCTCCTTCTTTGGGTTTTTTTAAACATAGGTTGGATGGCCATCTGTCAGGAATGCTTGGATTGTGTGTTCATGCAGGGCAGAAGCTGATTGGATGGGGTGGCTGTTGGGGTCCCTTCCAGCCCTATGATTCTAGGCTGCATTCAGAGCCTGGGAAAGTTACTCTTGGATTACACCTCCCAGAATCCTCCTGCCAGCACCCTTCTCAAGGTCTGGTTGCATTTTCCTTTTCCAGCATTCTCTAGCCCAGTGATCCTTAACCTGGGGTCCTTGATGTCCTCACAGGGGGTCCTCAAAGGCTTGAAGGCTTCCTGGCCCACCTCCTCCCTGTAGTGGAGCAGCCACATGACAGGAACCAAGGCAAAGGCTGGCTGGCTGGCTTGGCCTGCACATTGCCATTCAATCCACTCCAGCCACAAACTTGCAGGAAGAAACAAGAGTGCCTCTGAGGGAAAGTTTAATGGATGGTGTAATTGTATTGCTGTTGTTATTAGCTATTATTATTAACTATTATTAATATGGTTTTAAATCTTGAGTTAAGTCTTGAGGCAACAAAAGATATTTAAAGTGTGTCCCTGGTAAAGAAATGTTAAGAACCACTGCTCTAGGCCAATGCCTCTCACATAACACTAATGGGATACTGGCGTGTTTTAGTGACAACAATAAAACCATTGTTCCCAGTAATATTACTCCAAATTTTTATTTATATTCTTTATTTTCTTTTGTTAAAAGAGCTAGAGTGTTGTAAAAGTTTCAGCATTGCACTATGACTGTGGAGACCAGGGTTTGAATCCTTATTCAGCCATGAATACCCACTGGGTGACCTTGGGCGCGTCACACTCTCAGCCTCAAAGGAAAGCAAAGGCACACCCCCTTTGAACAAACCTTGCCTAGAAAACCCCATGGTAGGTTCGCCTTAGTCAGAAATGACTTGAAGGCACATAGGCAAACACACACAAATTTCTTTTGCAGGTCGAACTCAGTTGGCAGCAAGGGGAGGAAGCTGAAGAAGACCAAGGGGGAAAGGGAGGGGAGAGGAACCAAGACAGGAAGGGAAGGGAAGGGAAGGGAAGGGAAGAAAGAAAGAAAGAAAGAAAGAAAGAAGCCCTTTCTGAGGGAAAGATCTCTCTCTCTCTCTCTCTCACACACACACACACACACACACCTCTCTGGCTTGCCTTTTTACGATCCTGGGAGGGGCGAGGAAACAGCAAACTCGCTCCAGCCTCAGCTGCAGGGAGGGCAGGTCCTTCTTTCTCTTTCGGGAGACGCTTTGTTTTTGTTTTGTTTTTTAAAGCCAACAGGAGGCGGGACCCCTGCCTGTGTGGGGGCCCCTGCAGATGCTGATTTGGCGGTATGGTTAAGCCGGCCCTGCACCCAAGTCACAATTTTGCACAGTGCACACTGGTCAGTGGACTTCAAGGTTCTAGGAAAACTCAATAAATGAAAACAGTAGCACCTCGACACCTGAGGTCTGCCCACTCCTACTTTAAGAAACAAGTCTCAATCCCTCTCAAAAGGTCATGCTTGCATTTTATTTTTCATATCCTCTGAAAGAGAGAATCCATCCACACTCATTGTTTTGCTACTAACCCCTTGCTGTCTTTTCAACTTGACTGGGCTCCATGGTTTATCTTATTAGTAAAAGGTAGAGCTTGAGAATGTTAGTTTTAGACTATAGCTCCCAAAGTGTCCATTTTGGACTTTAAAAAAAGTAACATTTCCACATTTTGTTAATACTTGCAACCCATCATGGACAAGTTCACTGCACCCCTACAAAAGAGATTCCATTGTCACTGGAGCAGTTATTCAAACTCTTGTTTCTCTTAAGAAGAAGGTAAAGAGATCCACTCATAATGGTTATGTGCTGGACTGGTGATATGCATGCATGCTGTGTGCCAGGTAAACTCTCTTGGAAGGGATAAAAATGAGAAGAAAAGGCTGGAGATCTATAATTTGTAATTGAAGTTAATGGGAATTGCACAGTTATAATGAGCAACTTAGCTTCAAGGTGTTATCTTTACTTTTCCCAGGCTACATTAACATGGATTGTTGAACACGTGACATACATTATCAGGGCTAATTGATACAATCTATTGGGCTTTGGGCAAGTCTGTTTGAAACAATCCAGACAATGTGAACTTCTATCCAGGCCACTGTAAGGTGAGATGATTATGTATACTCTGTCATTCTGTATAGGAGCTCAAGACAGTGATGCATTATATATGTATACATACATACATACACACACACACACACACACACAGACATACAAATTCATTCTGAACTGAATTTATTAGAAAATGGCAGAACATGGATAAAAGCAAAGAAATAAAATATAATCAAAACATTTTAAAAGTGAAAACAGATAAATGAAAGAAGAGAACTCATTTTTAAAAAGCTGTTTCAACCCCTCCCCCAGCTTAATTGTCAAAGGTCTGTCTGAATAAAATTTGCCTGCCAGTGGAAGCACAACAGGACAGAAGCCAGGCTCTGTTGGTCAAGAGTCCCACAGCCTAGGAGCAGTTACTGGGAAAACTTTTCTTGCCTTTCCACAAAACATGCCTTGGAGGGTGACATAGGTGCTTTTCACTAAAGATCTCAATGCCCGGGCAGGCTTATATGGGAGAACAGTATTTCAGATTGCATAGCCTGGACCCTGATCATATAGGGCTTTATGACCAACACTTTGAATTGTGCCTGGAAATAGACTGGTAGTCAATGAAATTGCCAGGGCAGATGCATACTCTGTCCATGTATTCAGGATCAGGCAAAGCTTCCAAACACTTTAAAAAGGTAAACCGCATGGACCATGTCACAGTCAACCAAATGGGATGCAACAAAGACATGTACCAACATGGCCAGATCAGACCTCATCACCCTCCACCGTTTTTGTTTTGTTTTAAAACAAAAGAGAACATACTGTTTAAAAGAATAGATCACCTATTCTTTCTGTACTGTCCCAATCAGGTAGAGAGAGGGAAAGAACATGAAAGAGAACAGATAAAATGAGAGGCAAAAACATTTATGTGCTAAAACTTGAGATAAGAAGGAAAATGAAACGGACTGAGCATACAGTGGTATTAAGATGGCAATCTATGACCAGGACACAAAGAGCTATTTCATGTGCGTCTGTGGACTTACTTAGCCAGTGGGATACTGACTCTTCCCTCCTTTTGAATTCTAGACTCCCATTTTCTATCATAAAGTGTTTTGGAAATTTCACAAAATTTCAAAAGAGATTTGAAATGCAGACAAACAGAAGTAGAAAGCCCTCTTGGACATTTGGAACTCTTGCGTAGTTCTTTGCTTCCAGGACTAGGTTTGTGCTAGGGAAAACTCAACCTGTATTTCTGACTATCACACAGACTTCAAAGAGGGTGTGTGGGGAGAACAATGCTTTTTCTGTCTGATTCTTTCCCAATCTGATGCCCTCCATATGTTTTGGACTCCCATCAGTCCCAGCCAGCATAGCCAATATTCTGGAGTGCTAGGAGGTGAAATCTAAAACATCTGAAGGGCATTAGGTTGGGAAAAGCTCTTCTATCCACAGTGTTTATATATCAGGTGCCTGGTCAATACAGCTGTGGTTATTTGACCACTTCTGTTCTCCCCCTGTTCAGATTTCCGGAATCTATCATTCACATTTAGGTAAGAGGATCTCCAACCATTCCTATTGTGTCCAAGGGTTTACCAACAAATTGCCCAAGTAAGGTAAAAGGTGTGATTGAAGTACAGCAGGCTATGCTCCTTTACCAACAGGAGACTCAGCTTTAGGATGTGTTCTCACCTACCTCTCAAGCAGTTGTAAGATATACTTCAGCACCAACTTGAGCAATAAATTCCTTTCCTTACTGTTTGTACTGTAAACACAGTGGGAAGTAACCAACAGGTGCTCATCCTGGTATGTCCACATCTACTAAGATTAAATACTTCACTGCTCAGTTTCTTATTAGAGTATAAAATGCTATGCTTGGAGTGGATGGGTGTGAATGCACTTATAGAGGAAATGTTTACACAGAATGTTTGTGCATCATAGTTGATTCAAGTTCTGTGTGTCAATTTGAGGATGAGCAATCTTGCACTATAATAGTGTAACATATTTAGTAATAAGTGTTCATAAGTAGCATTTCTTTCCCCTTTATTCTCTTTCAATTGTAACATGTGTATAAATATCTGCCTAATCAGGTAACACGTCATGCAGCTGACAAAGTGGGCTACAATCCACAAAGGTTTATGCCAAATACAACTGTTAATATTTAAGGTGTCACAAGATTCTCTGTTGTGTGCTATAACAGGCTAGCACAGATCCTGGAAATGTTCACAAATAGTCTAATTCCTGTTGTTTCTCTTAACATGTGGAAGAGCAAGGCATTTATATTACCAAAAATGATTTTAAAATCAAAGCCAAAATTGTCTAGCAAGGGCCCAAAATTAACTATGTATTCCAGAATCTTAGCGCTAACATGGTATTTCAACAAAAATGGTGCAATCCAAATGTTACCTCTTCTTAAGTCTGTACTACTTTTTTCTGCAAAGTCAAGATTCAGATTTAATACAGTATTCTGAAATATAGATACAGCTAACATTGTTTTTATATATCATCAGACCAGCTTCAACTTATTGTTACCTTATGAGTTCCATATAGGACTTTTTCTGACAAGTAAAATGCAGCGGAAGCAGCCTCGCCACGTTGCGAGGCTGCAGCACTGCAGGGTGTCCCTTTCGGATGACGCCCGTCCCTGCCAGTACTGTTGCGGTACCGCAGGGACATTTGAGTATAATATTTTGGCGATTTTTACTCACGATCGCATTTTACTTGTCCGAAAAAGTCCATAGACTTCCAAAAGATCCTTCAAACTCAGGACTTGCTTGAGTCACTCTCTCTGTAACGTGGTGTTCCCTTTTGCTATTGCCTTTCCCTTTTCCCAGCATTATAGCCTTTTCCAGTGCATCATTTCCCCCCTCATAATATTCCCAAAGCATTAGTTCAGGCATTCTGGCTTCTATGGAAAGTTCAGGCTTGATTTGCTCTCAAACCTATTTATTTGTCTTTCTGGCATTACATGGGATGCACAGAACTTTTTCTCCAACATCACATTTGAAATGAGTTTCTCCCCCCAGTCAGTTTTAAACCATACACAGAAAACAGAAACAACATAGAATGGATGTTTCTGGTTTTATTTACAAGTTGCAGCCTTCTTCTGATTTCTTGACTACAGTCTCCATTTTAAATGACAACTGAGCCAAAGTATTAAAAAAAAAAACTTTAACAATTTTGATATCTACACCACCCACTTTAAAGTTATGTAAATTTTCTGTGGTCATAGTTGCTTCAAGTCTTTTCTGCTTTCTACTAGTAATATGGTATTTCTCTCTCTGGCTTTTCTTCACACATGAAGATTCAGGAAGGACTCATCCTGCATAGCTTAAATTATTGATATTTCTTCCTTCAGTTTTTATATCTCCTTCATCCAAGTCCAGTCTTGCTTTCTGTATAATATGCATATAAATTAAACAAGCATTCTGTTTCTTTGTATTCCATCATAACAGGTTTGTTTAGAGCACAGATTACACATTAAGCATGTTGTGGCGTACCTATTTCTTTTACAGCATGGATACTTTTTCATGATCCAGGTTGCCAAAGTTTTTTTTTATCTATAAAACACAAGGTGATTTTCTTTTGAAATTATTTGGTATGCTCCATTAGCTGTTGTATGTTTTCAATATGATCTCTAATGCTTCTTCCTTTTTTGAATCCAACCTGGACATTTCTCATTCCATATAGAGTAACAGCCTTTGTTGTAAAATTTTGCACCTCCCTTTGCTTACATGGGAGATTAACACAATGGTCTGATGGTTATGATAATACCTGGTGTCCCTTTTCTGGGGAACTGGAATGCATATTGAGCAGTTGCAGTCTATGGGTCATGTTTTTTCATATTTGCTGGGGAAAAGTATGATAGATTCTGTTTCTGTACCTTGAAACAGTTCTATTATTATGCAATCTGTTCTTTGGGATTTATTTTTTCCAAGTATTTTGAGAGCAGCTTCCAGTTCACTTTCTTAAATTGAATGTTCTTCATCAGAACGTTCTTCCTTGAAAGAATTTGTCATCCTTTCATCTCTGCAGTATATTGCTTCCATCTTGTCTTAATTTTGTCCTGCTCATATAATGTGTTCACTGTTGATCTTTCAGCCATCCTTATTCTCTTTGATTTTTTGGATTTTGTGGGAGAGGTCTCCTGTTTTTCCTTTGTTGTCTTTCTTCTATTTCTTTGTTCTGGTTATTATAATAGTTATCTTTGTCTCTATGCACAAGTTGCTTAACAGTTGCATTTCTGTCACCTTGTTCCTTTTCCTTTTTGTCTGTCAATAACAATTTGAAGAGTTTCATTAGTCATCCACTGAGGCTTTTCTTTCTTTTTGTCTACAGATATAATTTTTTGCATTGTGACACATTTTAAAACAAGTATGTTAGAGTTATTCTGTAACGAAAGTACTGCTGGTTATGATGGAAATGAAGGCTGGGTTGATAGAAAGTAGGCATGTGTCAGGTGAACTGAGAATCAGGCAGTGCAAACAAGCTTATGTGTATGATCAACCCCTCGAAATAATACAATTCTCTGATATGGCTTGTCTCCCTTACAAGAAACTCCTTGATTCTCTGTGTAAGTTTTTAAATTACAGTCTCATATACAATGTTTTTTACAAACATGAGGCTGATAGATTTTAAAGTTGAGACATCTTTGAATCACTGAGCGTTTTATGATACCTAATTTTATAAAACATTAAATGTAATGTAAAGCCTGGCATAATTTACACGAAAAGCCATAGGAAGTATATTCCAATAACCAACTTATCTTCTTTCTTGGCTTGAATCTTATTGGTTAGTCCCAACTAAAGTAGGTAGATGATAGATAAATCCAATGAGCCAATAGCTGAATGGTGACTTAATACACAACAAAATCCCATTGATTCAATGCGTCTACTCTCATTAGGAATAACAATAAAATTTGGGATGTTATGTCCTGTCATGAACTACTAGCAGTGAGGCTGATGTTGCTTCCTAGATCCCAGTTTTTAATTCAACACAGAGACACGTGAGAATCCAGAATAAGGAACCAGTTTTTTTTAAAAAATGTGTGTGCATGTGTGCCTTCAGGTCTCCTGTTGACTTATGGTGACCCCATGAATTTCACAGGGTGTTCTTAGGCAAGGAATACTCAGAGGTAGTTTTGCCAATTTCTTCCTCTGATATATAGCCTACAGCACCTGGTATTAATTGGTGGTCTCCCATCCAAGTACTAACCAGGGCCAACCCTACTTCACTTCCCAGATCAGACAGGATCTGGTGCCCTTAGGATATAAAAGCGTTGTTTACTTCTTTAACTTTTGTAAAATAAGATTTTAACTGAATCTTCTTTTAAATTATTGTAAGCCGCCTCAGCTCCCATTCTGGGAGAAAGGTAGGGCATAAATCCAATAAATGAAATAAGTTTCCACACCTCTACATCCCAGTGTATGTTTTGGGCCACCCTGAATCATTTACCTTCCTGACTCAAGACAATTTCCTTTCAAGATATCCTGTCCTTGTCTCTGTCCCACAGTGAGATCTCCAAACCAGATTTTGGAAAAAGAAACTGATGGTTTTATCCCACAAAATAGTTAGGCCACCCCAGCCTCAACATCACCCATTCCTTAGTCTCCTACACAACTGATAGTTAGGGTGAGTCTTTCTCCTCCCTCCTTCATGCTCCTGCAGGCTGCACTCTTACAGGCAGTAGACTGTGAAAAGAAACTTTCTTTTTGCCTGGTTCACTTGATGTCAAGATGATAAATTCTCCAATTTCTTGGGCATGATAAAGAAAGAAAGGGATAAAGAAAGAAAGGTATGTATATATGTATGCAGAAGCTTCCATTTCATCTGTGAGAACTTGTGCTTCTCAGCCTTGCTTATGTTGTCTTTGACAATCCATTTCATTAGTTTCTGTTTTCTGATTTGTTCTTTGGGAACTATAGAATGCTCTGGAGATGAATTGGCCGTGTTTGCACTGCACTCCTGAGATGTATCATTAAAAATATATGGCATAGGATGGCATTAGGTCTTTCTTCTCTTTAATCCTTATTTTTTTAAAAATCAAACAATATTGGCAAGAAAACAAAGAAACAAAGAGACTGGGTGGAGTGAAGACAGTGTGATCATTTGCTTCTCATTTCTTAAGAAGCACTTGTAATTTTTCTCCTTCATCAGTCATCCTGGTTGCCTCTTGAATTCAAGCACAACCATTCTATACCTGTATTTACACATCTCAAGTATCCTTTACCTTCAGCTTTTCATCACTTTGCAACAGCATTTAAAACACAACAGTAAGTACTCATTTCTCTTACTAAGGGTGTACATCATACTTACATGTTCCAGGCACAAATGTATTAGGCAAGTAAATCACACTCCTAAGTTTATGGGCAGAGTTGTAAAGCTGTAATTAATCATTAGCTGTCATTTATATCCTCCTTTTTTTAGCTTCCTTTGGCCCCATTTCCCTTTTGTGTGTTTGTTGTCTTAGTGCCTTCTCTGCTTGAAAAATAAATAGTTTCACTTTACTTTTCTAAGTTAATGAAATCTATGTCTCCCATTTATACCAAACAACAGCATTGTTGACAGCTGTGAACTCATCCTGATCCACCCCCGCATACTTGTCAATCAGATATGATATTGCCTAAAAAACTGCTTGTGTTGCAAGAGAAACACCCATATAAACAACATTCATCTACTGTTAATGCATTCATAATATTACAGTAATATATTATATTTACTTTACATTTGTATTGACTAAGTAGCCACTAAACATTGAACAAAAACAAGATACATTGCCCTTCCAGTTGCGTATGTTTGTAGAATCCAGGCCTTATTTGGCTCATTGACCAATTTGACTTATCAAATCATCATCAATATTTTTGAGGTACCTTGTATTTTTCCAAACTATCATGTCATACCCCATCATCTCAGCATTTACATAATGCTCTGTAATAGACAGATTGCACATTTTCCCTCTGCTGTTGAAAATTATTGTGCAATAGTAGTTTATACTTGATCATTTGCTTCTTACATCATGCAGGCTTAGAAAATTCCCCAGAAATGGGAAATTGTTACATTATTCAAGCATATGACAAGCAGAGAGTTCCCCAGCTGAACTCAGTGAATAAAGCTTTAAATCAGTTGGGCAAAAGCTACAGGAGAAATACATTCCCCATTTCATGGTTGGAGATCATGTGGACTTCCAGATACAGTCTTACCCCCCTATATTTGTGGGAGATAACATTCACAGACTTACTGCAGATACTGAAAACCATGGTTAATAATGAACCCTATTAAAATTAATGACATCTGGCCCAAGCGTACTATAGAGTCATGCTGGAGGACCCAGAAGATGCCTAGAAAGAATACCTCTCTAGGCATCTTCTAGGTCCTTGAGCACAATTCTATGGTCAGCTTCTGGCAGACGTATACCATAAAGTCATGCTGGAGGACCTAGAAGATGCCTAGAGAGACCATATTTTTTCAGACGTGGGTAAGTGAATCCATGCATACAGGTCCCATGCAGATACAGGGGTCTATTGCTGAATGCACTATTGGTCCTTGCCAGCACAGTCAATGCTGAGGAATCATGGGAGCTGAAGTCCAACATTATCCAAAGGGCCACATGTTCTATAGTCTTACCTTATTAACAGATGCTCTCATTATTATTCCATCATTAGTGCATCTCATTGCTTATATTCCACAGTGGTTCTGGTAACAGGAAATTCACCTGCCACAGCCACAGACTTAGTTGGTGATTTCTGACTGGATGACAGAAGTAATGAATTAAAGGAAATAGAAATCAGGGTAAAACACTGGCAGTTGGTTGGTTGGTTGGTTGGTTGTTGTTGTTGTGCGCCTTCAAGTTGTTTCCAACTTATGGCAACCCTAACAGGTTTTCTGAGGCTGAGAGTTTGTGACTTGTGTAAGATCACCCAACATCAGTGTAAAACATCAGCCAATGTTTTGCCTTATGAGAAATGAGGAAAGGGCTCTTTTCTTAGGCTCTGTTTGGCCCAATAATTGATAAGTAAATGAACACTTCAACAGGCAGCTGATTATTAAACAAGAAATTATCAGACAGACAGACATAAATGCACACACACATACACTGTATATTATATAATGCCATCAATACATGGATAAATCAAATGTATCCTCCTAGTGCGCTCTCTGTTGTGTGCTGGGCTTCCCTTTTTTATTGTTGTTTTTTTGCCATCATTTAGTAAAGGTGGTAGCATGCAGAGCGATTCACTGACTGGGATGAGCAAGGCCCCTAATCTGTCTCACAAGCCACTCAATACATACATCTAGGTTTGGGGAAGGAAAGTTTAAGCCAGAACTGCCAGATTTTGGCAACTGAAACGGAGACATATTTCCAATTCTTGATGCTTTCTGTCATATAAACACAAGCCTTTGGATGACTACATCCTAAGAAGAGGTGATTATCACTATTCATTCTCTGGCTGACTAAATGAAGTTTGTTTGGGGAGAGGTACAGGTTGTACCCTCCCCCGTATCTACGGAACCAATATCAGTGGTTTCAGTTATCCACAGCTGGAAAAAAACAGGGACACATACCATAGAGCCACATAGGAAAATGCCTAGAGAGGTGTTCTCTCTAAGAATTGCTAGGTCCTCCAATGTTACTCTATGGTATGTTTGTATGAGAAGTCCTTTATTTTACTAGGATTTTCTATTATCTGTGGTTTAACTTATAAACAGTAAGTCCAAGAATGTATCCCTTGTGTAGTTTATTTTTCCAAACATACTTTGAGAAAGCTACATTTGTCATAAGAAATGCTAAATAACGGGGCTACCCCAAAGTAGACCGTATGCTACTGTTGCCTGGTTGCTAAGATTGTGTACTCTTCTCTTTCATCTCAGCCTGACATTCTTGTTGCACAAGTAGCAACAATAACAAATGTCTTTTTTGAGCAATATACTGTTTTATGAACAGATTCAAAGCAAATCCACCTCTGGGCAGGTGCTGATAGACTGATTATATTTTATATTGGAGAAAGTCTCAGATGAATGGCAGTATACCCTCTAGTTTGGTTTGTTGGCCAATATAGAGATAAATATTATACAGAATTTCCATCCATTTCTTATTAGTCAAGTTCCAGCAATCTCACTCCTTTGAAAAATGTTATCTTCACTCAGATCTTGTGCAGTAGAATATCTATCAGTCAATCATAAAACAAGAGGTTTCCAACTAGGTATTTTTCCATTAAATTACATTGGCTGTCCATGCTTACATACTACCAGATCCTGTTAATAGCTTCATGTGAGTTATGTGCAGAGTAGTCCTATGCTGTAGTTACACTGAAGCCAGAGACATGCAGCTGCTATAGCAACAAAACGCAACTCCATGCATCTGACAAAGTGGGCTATAGCCCCCCCCCAAAACCTGTGCCAAATAAAATGGATTAATCTTTAAAGTCCCACAAGTCTCATTGTTTTTGTTGCAACTGACTACACATGCATAGGATTAGACATAGGAGATTTTCAGACAGGCAAAAATCGCTCCTTGCCGCGCGAGCAGCCTCCCGAAACTGCTGCGCGGCAAGGGTCTTCTTCGGACGACGCTGTGCCTCTTGCGAAACCGTCCGTGTCACTTCCGTGAAGCTTGGGACGGCTCCGCGTCATATTTCAAGCACGGAGGCTGCCCGTGATTGAAATATGACGCGGAGCCGTCCCAAGCTTCACGGAAGTGACACGGACGGTTTCGCCAGAGGCACAGCGTCGTCCGAAGAAGACCCTTGCCGCGCAGCAGTTTCGGGAGGCTGCTCGCGCGGCAAGGAGCGATTTTTGCCTGTCTGAAAATCTCCTCAGTTTATGAGGCCCCTTTCAGCTCTATGGTTCTATGATTCTATGCTCATCTTGGGAAAAGAGGGTAAAGATATTTCACAAAAATGGTAGACATGGCCACAGCATACTGGGAAACTCTATAGCCGGTCCCCAATCAGAGACTGTGCAGAGACAGCAATGCTGCCCACACACACAGTTGCCAATGGAGTCATAATGATGGGTTAATCCATACACACCCCATTACTATACATTGCTATACACAATGCATAGCCACTGGGCCTCACCTCCATCAGACCAAGGAGATTATCAGACAGACTATAAAGTCCGTTGCAGGCATGGAACAGAATCGGGAAAGGGCTTACTTTTTGGACGATGTTGTTCTGTTCCTGTGCTGCTCCTGTTCTGCTCCCATTCTGCCCCGGGATACCTTGTTCATGGGGAAACATCGTTAATAGACCACACATTCTGTTTCTGTAATGGAATCAGGGGTGGTCTGAAAGATGCCCGGTTGCTCTCTCACAGTGCGATGCCAGCCATGGGGGGTGGTCCGTGCCAGACACTTCCGGTGTGATCGGGATAAGAAGGTAAGTTAAACACCACCACCACCATCCCTGGGTTACTTGTAAAAGTTTAAGAGCGTCTTGGGGCTTAGGGTTTTTGTTTGTTTGTTTGTTTTGCCATTTTGTTTTGTTTTTATTTTTAAATTTCCCATGCATCATTCTCTTGCAAGAATGGGTGGGATTTCACTTCCAGGACATGAAAGCAGCTTTGCAACAGCTGCATTCACTCCCAGCCAGTGAGGGGAAGGGGAGGACGTTCTTGTTCTGCAATGGAGGTAAAGTGTGTGAAACTTTTTTTAGTATCACGGAACAGGGACGGGAGTGGGGCGGGTGGGGGGTTCTGGAACAGAATTGGGTTGTAAGGGCCTGTCTGATAATCTCCTAAATGCCAAAGGAGCACAGATGATGCAGGAGTACTGTGGTAGTGGAGCACCTTATGGCTTACATGCTGGAGGTCCTTGCTTTTTATCCAAGATCCAACACAAATTAGGAAAGGTAGCAATAGCCTCCAAACACTCTCAGAAACAGCTGAGTTAGTCAGGAGTATTGGATATTCCAACAGGATGGCTTCTGCATGGGCCAACCAACCTTTTTGTCCACTCCTTCCCTTAAAAAATCCACACCCTTATGACTGATAAAAGAATGGCACAGAACTTGAAAAATTCCTGCCTGCGTGCCTCAAAATGTTTTGAAATGCCCTTAAAAATAACCAGAAACCATTAATTATCACATGAGTTAAGGAACTTTTTTCTTTCTCATTGCGCTGCTTTTGAAATGTAACTTCACAGCAGTATCTGAAAAAAGTGGTCATGAGTTGGTATAGCCGGAGTGCTTGGTCTTTGCCAGTAAAGATCTTATTTGCATGTAAGGATAGATGTCTTCCTGTATTTGAGGAGGGACTGTTTTCCACTGTGTCAGGGGGTAGTGGCTGATTCAAATGAGACACTGTATTCACATATAGTCAAAGAAAAAGGGAAGAGACGTACTGGAGATGTTGCAGTGCTTACATTTTCTAGTCTGTGTTCACCTTAGTTACTATTTTTTTGGATGATCCTGGTACTCCTTATTTTTGAATTTGAGTCCAGAATTGGATGTTAGTGTTTTTGCCTGGTGTTCCAAGCAAGGAAAGGGATCTAGGAAAAGAAGTATAGAGGGCAAAGGTAGCCATGTTGATAAGAGCCAGAGTAGGTGTAGTAGCTTGAGTGATGGATTAGGATTTTGGGAAATGATTTGAAGGCACACAACAAGCTATATGATCCATATGAAAAAACAAATCCAAAATTTATATTGCGGTCATACATTTATTAGACCAACCTAAAAAGCACAAAAAATGCATGCAAGCTTTCTAAGGAGCTTATCAGATGAGCCTCTAAAAATGTTCTTGTCCCACTATATTGTAGAGCGTAAGTGTCCTGGCACAATAACCCTTTTTATCACACATAGCTATAATAATGAGAAAGAACAGCCCCAGCATTATCAGAGCATGATCACCAGCACTGTTTACTTCCGCATTCGCTGGGGCACGTGATCTCAGTGGTTCTCGCAAGAAGACCTGAGCACACTTAAACGTCTAAAAACAGCTAAATCAACAAACAAAATGAACACACAAGCACCGAAACACACTTAAAAACTTGCCTACAAAATGGGGAGGTATAAAAAGGGTGTTCCATACCTAGTTTTCATGTTCTCACCCAGAAGTTTTCTGGCAGGGACCGCCCATTGACTCTGTATTCATACCAGCAGAATTGTATGACTCTGTATTCATACCAACAGTTTCAGATGCTTGCAATTCCATGACAAAATTGCCATGGCAGATCAATTGACAGCTTTGGACCATCAATAAAAAAAGAACACCTTATTAACAATTGCATAACACCATAGCACAATGTTGTGCGATATGAGCGCCCTTTTACATTCTTTTGGAGTTCTTATCACACCATATTTGCCATGTCTGATAATCTCCTCAATCTCCAGATCTCTTCCTCAGGCAAGAAAGACTTTTTTTAAAGTCTGGGAGAAGGAAGAAATGGAGAGATTTGATCTTTAAGTAATTTTTTTCAGCATACTATTTATCCATCTATCTCCCAAACAATGCAATAAAGAAGGGCCTGCTGTTACCCTCTACTCTCAGGGCTCTTGGAGACCCTCAAAATATCAACATTAATTTGGGGAATCAATGTACTCAGCTTGGCTATGCAAAGATGGGGCAACAGATAGCAGATCTTGTGACCTTTGTATACCGGTAATCAGGAGGAGACATTAAGCTACATAGTACAATAAATTGATCTTTATTTGAGAAAAACAATACTAACAACATTCACACATGCATTCAGGCATCAAGCATTCATGCAAGACTTGCAAATAAAGTGGGAAGTATTGGAATAGAAGGATAGTGAGGGGAGTTGTTTGTGGGAGATACAACACCTGTCCTGTAGAGATGAGTTTGCAGAAAAAACCAGCGGAATGGGGCTCCTGAAGCTGGAACAGCAATACAGTCTGACATGGAGTAGGTAGGAGAGAAAACTGTGTGCACTTGAGTGGAATTTTGGAAGGATTTTTATAGTCAATATTTGCCTTCTGGGGATGGGATTTAGAGTAGAAAACAATGTTTCTCGAAGTTGCTCAAGGTGAGACAACGACACTCCAGATATGTTAATGGAGTCTTAATGTGCGGATGCTTTGCGATTGAAAGGGAGGAAGCAACTTCCTTTTTTGTAGGGATGGGTGAAGGAATGAGGGTGTTTACAGGTATGCCTCTCCCAGCCTTGGCTGATGGGATTAGCCGGGTGTATGTGCCTTCAGCTGCCTTGCGAATTAGCATTTCTTTAGAATTTAGGCAGCCCCTCTTTAAGTGCATACCTGACTGAGTCTTGAATGCTTGTCTTTGCAATTTGTTGGAATTTTCCACCTTTAATGGCCACACTGCGTGGAAGGCCACATTTGACCTGATTATTAAATATTGCCAATTATTAATACAGACATGGTGCTGGGGGTGTCAGGGTAGGTAACACTGCAGGCTATGAAATGAGGGTAATCCAGTGATGTCTTGGTGTCAGATTTCTTCTAGAATATTCCCTAGGCTTGCTGAGAGAGAAAAAAACCAAAACTATTTGATTCTCTAATTTGAGAATGCAAAACTACATTGAATGCAAAACTCATGTAAAGCCAGGCCTAACTGCCAGAAATGTTAGTGATGTGCTCAAATTCCTAGGGTGTTGTGCAGATAGGTTGTTTAGTGGCAAGTGTTCCTTTTATATGTTAAGTGGCCTTTTGCCATAGTTTCTCACCACAGAAGTTCCTCCTTATGAGTGCTAATGTGTGCACAACAGAGAGCAGAGATATATAGAAATATGCTGTACACTGTCACCTGAGTGTTGATCTCCCTGTGTGGCTTTATTTATGGGTGGTATGCTGTGACTGAGTGCTGATTAACATAATCTCTTATGATCTGTTGTGGAAACATGATTGGGTCAGTTGTTGATACACTGGAAGCTTCCATGAGTCTCACACTGAAGTAAACAGAAATCAGTGACATTTAGGTCAATTTAAGTTAGTGCCATTGATGGGAGATGTGGTTATGATCTGAAGGGGGGGTATAGGATATGGCACAGGTGTACTCCTTCCATGTTCTATCCGTGTTCTGAGTATGGTACTGCCCCATTTTAGCTGTTCTGCTCCCATATCTAGGGAGTTGTATCAGTGACTCCATCATGCTGCTGGCATTATGTCAAGTTCCACTAGTATAAAGTGGCTTCTGCAAAGCCTTATGGCCTCTCAGCCAGCATAGTTCTGCACAATGAAAATCTGGATGGTGTAGTGTTGGAGTACTGGACTAGATGTCTGGCCTTAGGACCCCTCAGCCAGAATAAGTTAGCTTGGGAGAGTTCGTGTGGTGTGGTGATTAGAGTACTGGATGACTTAGGGCCCACTGAACCATAAAATGCATTGGCTGACTTTGGGCCACTCTTTCCCAGCCTAACCTACCCTGTAGCATTGTTGTGACAATAAGATGGAGAGAAAGGCTACTATGCCACTTTGAGCTCATGGAGAAAATTCAGACTATGAACTAATTAAATGAACATCGCACCATAAGAAGATATTTCCTCATGCAAATAGGCAACAAACCCCACAAAACCCCACCTACTAGTGTCAATTGGGAAATGAATCTGTTCCAGGTTTTAGTCTGAACTTGACATTAGCTATCCAAGGTGTGGAATCCCACTTCACCATAGGTTCAGTACCTTGGATAGTTCCATTAAGGTCTGTACTAAAACTTGGTGCAGATCCACTTCCCCAATGGCCATGGAGCCAGCAGCTACCACTGCGATCTAGCTGCTAATATCCCCCTTTTATGCAATCCTTCCATTTCCACATGTTTTCTCCTTGCTTTCTTTTCCTTTCTTTAAAGAGGGAGAGGAAGAATGAGGATGTAGGAGAATTAACTAAGTTCTCCAATAGAAGCTAAGCAGGGTCAGCCTTGGTTAGTGCTTGGATGCAGGACTGCCAACGAATACCAGGTGCTGTAGGCTATATTTCAGAGGAAGGAACTAGCAAAACCACCTCTGAGTACTCCTTCCCTATGAAATTCATGGGGCTGCCATAAGTCTACAGGTGACTTGAAGGCACAAAAAAGAGACATTTTATTATCTATGTTAAAATGGTAGAGCACAGACACAGGGTATCTCCCATACAAAATTCTTGTCAATTGAACCTTTCCTCTTAATGAAACTCCTCTTAGTGAAACCGCAAACCAGCAACATAGTACTGCTCCAGCCTACATTCAATTCAATCTTTATTACAGGTCATCAACCAGAATAATAAAAAACAAGTTTCACCATTAAATGCATGAAATATGGGTACAAATAAAAAATACTATAAATCATTATGAAGTGCAACAAATACAGTATTTAAAAACTTGAATATTTAAAATACTTTAGCATTTAAAATAAAAATATTAACATATTAAAATATTAAAATTTAATTGTAATGATAATAATGCTAAAACTAGTCAAAGTAATTCCACATATAGGCTAGTGCATTATCTAAATCCATATATTAGCCCTACTTCGTTTTGGCTCCCTCAGCTGATTGGGTCTGTGCTGTCTTGTGCTACTACTTGCTTGTCATCTGTCTGCGGATCAATGGCAGATACAAGGAATCTAGCAACTTTATTTGTAATGTGTGTTTCCTAGTTTGCAAGGAGGTAAGCACTATAAAATGATTCTGATCTACCAGGAATACTCTGAATAATTGGTGTGATTAATGCAAGACACATCCCTTGATAAAAAGGGCAGTATAAAAGTATGTGATTGAGAGATTCTATTGCCCCATATGGGGATTTCTTATATCTTCCTTCAAGTACAGCAGATGGAAGAGCATTAAACCATGCCAGTGTAAAGGCCTTCTTATACTTAGGAATTGTTAAGTTAGTAAGATAATTAGGGCAAATAAAGGGTTTTGCAGCAATTCCTAAGGTAGGATATTTAATAGTTCAGCTCAGAGGATTTTGTAGCTCTATGTCCCTTATACGCTGTTTGATGGCAATTCTGGCACCACTAAAACCAAGGGCTATCAGGACATTTGGAGTAAACCCATATGTTAATAGCCTCTTATGTAACTCTCATTTCCATGCGGATTGAAATCCATCTCCTAATGTTAAAGGGGCCAGCCCAGGAGGGCAAAAAATAAGTTGTAGCCAGTAATTGATCTTTAGGATCAAGGCACACTTCAGCCTACGTTATGTCCTATAAGAATTGGGTAAAGTTCTGTGACAAAGTTGCAGGGAGGAGGAATGTCCAAATGGAAACACAATGAAATAGAACAGTGGTTCTTAACCTGTGGTTGGCTGACCCCCAGGAGGCCGCAATGTTTTCACAGAAGATCCACAAAGGATTGAAGGCTGCTCAGCCCATGTGACAGGAGCCAAGGTAAAGGCTGGCTGGCTTGGCCTGTGCATTGCTGTTCAATCTGCTCCAGCCACAAACTTGCAGGAAGAAGCAGGAGAAAAATCTCTCCCCCTCCAGTGCCTCGGGATTTAATGGATGGTGTAATTGTGTTGTTGTTGTTGGTGGTGGTGGTGTTAGGGTTTTAAATCCTGAGTTAAGTCTTAGGAGTCCGCAGCAACAAAAAATATTTAAAGGGGGTCCCTGGTAAAGAAAAAGTTAAGAGCCAGTGAAACAGAAAATTGCAAGACCATCCACAAAATTTAAAATATGGTATAGCCCAAGGCACACTATGAAATTATTACATGGATAACTCAGCAAAGTAGACAGTATTGGATTGGATTTAATGATTGAACCATTCAGTATAAAACAGTTTCTAACTTCTAATTAACAGAATATGTAACATATAACAGTCCAGTCTATTACATGCTAATGAGATTTTAGCTTCTGTACTAATTTCTTTGAGCCAGTGTGTAATGGTTTGACTGTTGGATTAGGACACTGGAGAGCAGGGTTCTAATCCTCACTCAGTTATGGAAACCCACTGAGTGACCTTGGACAAGTCACATTCTCTCAGCTTCAGAGGAAGGTAAAAGGCAACCCCCCCTCTGAACAAATCTTGCCAAGAAAACCCCGTCATAGGTGTGTCTTGAGCTCGCCACAAGTCTGAAACAACTTGAAGGCACACAACAACAACAACCAATTTCAATGGTGTCAATGAATGTTTGCTAGCATAAAGCTCTACGTTTAATCTGTAACATTAATGGGTCTTTCCTTGCATGCCCAAACTGTATTATTATGAGTTCCATGCCAACAGATGTATCATTATTCTATTACCATTTTAATATGGATAACAGAATGTCTCTTTTTTCTTTTAATTTTCTCTTTTGCTTAAACAGTGCCCTCTTTTCCTTTTCCTTCCCCCCGTAGCACACAAAATAGATTGCTTAAATGCTTACAAGAGCAAGTCAGGCAACAGTTTAACCTTTGACAATGGCAGTATTTTTAGATTTAACTGAAAGCACTTAGTTAAGAAAAATCTGTTTCCACTTTGCTGATGAGATGTTTTTAAATAAATGGTAGGTTACAGCAACATATGGCAAAATGATGACTTTACTGAGGTCCCAAGCTTCCATCCTTTACTCCGGTGAAGTCCAGGGATGCAATCAGAGTCATATGATTGACAGTATAGATTCTGAAAATTAAATCCCAAATGAAATCACCCGGCAAACTTTGCTCCACCACAATGTCTGCCCTAAACCCCAACCAAGTGCTTTCTCAGGGCCAGCTTAACCACACCGCCAAATCAGCATCTGTGGGGGGCCTCACACAGCCAGAGGGCCCTGCCCTCTTCCTTTAAAAAACAAA
This sequence comes from Gambelia wislizenii, assembly GCA_030847615.1. Taxonomy (NCBI): domain Eukaryota; kingdom Metazoa; phylum Chordata; class Lepidosauria; order Squamata; family Crotaphytidae; genus Gambelia; species Gambelia wislizenii. Next base: position 298,287,358 of record JAUMIR010000004.1, read on the forward strand.
GCGTCTCCCAAACTAGAAAGAGAAAGAAGCTGGAGGAGGGACTTTGCTGCTCCTTCGCCCCTTCTTCCAGTATCTTCAAAAGGCAAGCCAGCCAGGCGTGTGCTGGAGAGGGGTGAGTGTGTGTGAGAGAGACGGGGGGGGGGGAGGGAAGCAAGTGTGAGGGTTGTCTCTTTCTCCCCTGCTCTCTCTTCAGAAAGGGCTCCTTCCTTCCTTCCTTCCACATAAATACCCTCCAGCCCATCTTTCCAGCTGCTCTTAACATGTCTTGGTTTCTCTCCCCTCCCTCCCTTTCCCCCTTTCTCCTCAGCTTCCTCCCCTTACTACCAGCTGAATTCAACCTGCAAAAGGAATTTGTGTGTGTTTGCCTATGTGCCTTCAAGTCATTTCTGACTAAGGCAAACTTACCATGGGGTTTTCTAGGCAAGGTTTGTTCAAACGGGGTGTGCCTTTGCCTTCCTTTGAGGCTGAGAGAGTGTGACTTGCCCAAGGTCACCCAGTGGGTATTCATGGCTGAGTAAGGATTCAAACCCTGGTCTCCACAGTCAGAGTGCAATGCTGAAACTTCTACAACACCCTAGCTCTTTTAACAGAAGAATATAAAGAATATAAAGAAAAATTTGGAGTAATGTTACTGGGAACAATGGTTTTATTGTTGTCACTAAACACACCAGTATCCCATTAGTGTTATATGACAGGCATTGGCCTGGAGCAGTGGTTCTTAACCTTTTCTTTACCAGGGACACACTTTAAATATCTTTTGTTGCCCCAAGACGTAACTCAAGATTTACAACCCTAATAATAATAGCTAATAATAATAGCTAACAACAACAATAATACAATTACACCATCCATTAAACTTTCCCTCAGAAGCACTCTTGCTTCTTCCTGCAAGTTTGTACCTGGAGTGGATTGAATGGCAATGTGCAGGCCAAGCCAGCCAGCCTTTGCCTTGGTTCCTGTCATGTGGCTGCTCCACTACAGGGAGGAGGTGGGCCAAGAAGCCGTCAAGCCTTCGAGGACCCCCTGCGAAGACATTGCACACCCCAGGTTAAGAACCACTAGGCTAGAGAATGCTGGAAAAGGAACAATGCAACCAGACCTTGAGAAGGGTGCTGGCAGGTGGATTCTGGGAGGTGTAATCCAAAAAGTAACTTTCCCAGGCTCTGAATGCAGCCTAGAATCATAGAATCATAGGGCTGGAAGGGACCCCAACAGCCATCCCATCCAATTGGCTTCTGCCTGCAGGAACACACAATCAAAGCCCTCATGACAGATGGCCATCCAGCCTCTGCTTAAAAACCTCCAAAGAAGGAGACTCCATCACACTCTGAGGCAGTGTATTCCACTACCAAACAGCTCTTACTGTCAGGAAGTTCTTCTTAATGTTTAGGTGGAATCTCTTTTCCTGTAGTTTGAACCCATTGCTCCGTGTCCTAGTCTCTGGAGCAGCAGAAAACAAGTTTGCTCCATCCTCAGTATGACATCCCTTCAAACATTTAAACATGGCTATCATGTCACCTCTCAACCTTCTCTTCTCCAGGCTAAACATACCCAGCTCCCTAAGCCGCTCTTCATAGGGCATAATGGCTTCCAGACCTCCCACCATCCTGGTCGCCCTCCTCTGGACCCATTCCAGCTTCTCAATATCCTTCTTGAATTGTTGTGCCCAGAAATGGAAACAGTATTCCAGGTGAGGTCTGACCAAAGCAGAATGGAGTGGTACTATTACTTAGAATCATAGAATTGCAGAGTTGGAAGAGACCACGAGGGCCATCCAGTCCAACCCCCCTGCCACGCAGGAAATCTTGATCAAAGCATCCTCGACAGATGGCAATCCAGCCTCTGTTTAAAGACCTCAAAGGAAGGATACCCCACCACGCTCCGAGGAAGCATGTTCCGCTGCCGAACAGCTCTTACTGTCAAAAAGTTCCTCCTCGTGTTGAGGTGGAATCTCTGTTCCTGGAGCTTGCACCCATTGTTCCGTGTTCCAGTCTCTGGAGCAGCAGAAAACAAGCCTGCTCCATCCTCAGCGTGACATCCCCTCAAATACTTAAACAGGGCTATCATATCGCCTCTTAACTTGATCTAGACACTATATTCCTATTAATACCGCCTAGAATCACATTGGCTTTTTTTTGCTGCTGTATCACACTGCTAACTAATTTTCAGCTTGTAGTCCACTCTTTCTTTTCTTTGAGGAAATCTACACTATTATGTTAATTACTAAGCTAAATTATTGGTGCCAAATTATGTAATACAGTAGGAACCCCTTATTCACTTGGGATTGGTTCTGGGGGGGGGCGTGGATGCTGAAAACTGTGGATAATATTGAACGCCATTGAAAATAATGGGACTTCTGGTTTAAAATACCATAGAGTTGCCTTGGAGGACCTAGAAAATGGCTAGAGAGGACACATTTTCTAGGAAGACTCTATGGTAGGTGTGCTGTTTTGTGTCCTATGGATAATGAATCTGTGGATACGGGGGTCCTACTGTAATCTGAACATTCTGTACTGTGAATAGGTTAGGTTACATTGACCTGAGATAAACATATGGGCCCCCCAAAATAAAATATTGCAGGGCCCCCCCAAATTCCTTAAACCAGCCCTGTGCTTTCTAATTCTTTCCCAGTTCCAAAGTAATAGTGCAATCATATATCTGTCTGCTCAGAGGTAAAACTCACTGAATTCTTTTAGACATTTCCACCTGAGAGGATTTCAGTCTACCCCACCAGTTAAAGTACCGTGCTATATTTCTCATAAGATTACTGTTTAGTATGGTAATAATCTTATATGCTCCACAAGGTAATTGTTAAAATACTAATGGAAAAATCCTACATTTTGGAGTGAATGTGTTTCTGATGCAGGTGTTCTTGTACATTTGTTGAAAGTCTTTAAGTATGTAAAATTTTTAAAAGATGATCTTTATATACAAGTCATACTTTGGAAATATAGCATATCCTACCTGCATGCTCAAGTCACTTTAAAAATGTGTAAAATGAAAACAATGTCAGTAGTTCATTCAGGTGCCGTTTACATGATGAAAATGTCCCAGGAAGAATTCATGTCAATCCCTGGCAGTTTACACGTACATCGGGTCGGGTACGTGATTTTCAGAAGAGGGGCCACCTTTTAGCCCTCAACCTGCAGGACTTCCAGTCCCGCGGTTTGTGCCAGTTTTTAAAAAAGTCACTGGAGGATTCAGAAAATCGGAAATGTAAACAGCCTGGGACAAAATATCTCGGTACTAGGGGATGGCCGGAAATGGTGACCGGGGGCGGGCTCAGAAATCAGTGACCAGAAGAGGAGGGGTCAGTCACCCGTTCAACAGATCCAGCCTCACCAGCCGAAAACAAAGGCATCCCTTCCAGCTGCATGAAGGTTGATGTGTGTGTGTGTGTGTGTGCACGCGTGTACTCAATCACCTTTTAAAATGGATTTCTACACTGCAAACCCTTCAGCTTTACCTTTTCCTCTACTGCATGTTACAGAGAGATCGTGGTGGGCAGAGGGTCACCCATTCATCCCCTGCCTTGATCACCTCCCTGGGTTTGAACAGGCACAGTAAAATATTCCAGCCTCTGAGTGAATGAACACCCTTTAATTCCTTCTGTGTGTCTGTGTCTTTCAAAATGCCTGTCTGTAGCTGGCTTGAAACCTAAACTCTGCTACTAAATCTCTGCTGTAAGGGTTAACATTTTAAAGAGGCAAGGAAACCCAAGCCTGCCCCCCTCACTCAGCTTGATTTCAAAAGGAAAGCCCTGTGTCTGAGCGAAAAATCTCAGTCTGGGTCTTTCAAAATGCTTTCTGCCTCTGCTTAAAGGGTTAACATTTTAAAGAGACAGGAGAAACACAAGTGTCTGCCCCCTCCCCCCCCCCAGCCAGCCAATAGCATTGCTCGTGGTGCGGAACTCTAAAGGAAGTGCGTCACTGAGGTTGTGAAAACACGAGTAATCGCATCCTTGATTGACAGCCAAAAAAACCACACCTAAAACCTAAAAAAACACCGGAACTTTGAACGTGTAAATATCAATCACGGGACCACCCAGGATATCCAGATCAGTGACATAAATCGTATCAACAGCGAGGGACGGATTCATGATCACAAAGTCACTGCGACAATTTCTGTCGTGTAACTGGCACCCCAGTGATTGGACAACAAACCTGGACATTAAAAAACAACAACATAAAGCTGGATCTTTCAGGTCATGGTTTAATTGGTAGCTGAATTATTTGCTTTATAAAAGCAGTCTGGTTAGATAAGAAAATGTATGGAATGCCCACCCCCTCACAGAGAAGTGTTACAGTATCTAAATTAATTTAAGGGCAGTGGCATCCTAATGGGGATGGGTAGAGGGAGGCGCTCTGCCCCAGGTGCAGAAATATAAGGGGGTGCAATGGTGGTTCCTCACTTCCTCCCTCCCCTACAGAAGCCCCAGAACAGGGAAGAAGGCTGTGAGGAACATGAGCTGACCAAGAGACACAACCTGACTCAAGGCAAGCCTCCCTCTTCCCTATCTTCCTGCCTTCCCTTGGGATGTCCTTCAGAAAGGCTGGAAAGGGGTCCTAAATATCCTAAAGGCACCAAATCCCATCTGATCTTGGAAGCTAAGCAGGGTCAACCCTGGTCAGTACTTGGATAGAAGACCAGCAACAAATAGCAGGTACTGTAGACTATATTCCAGAGGAAGGAACTGGCAAAACCACCTCTGAGTATTCCTTGTGTAGGAAAACCCTATGAAATTCATGGACTTGTCATAAATTGACAGGTGACATGAAGGCACACATAGAAACAAACACACATGCACAAGGCAGAAAAGAATGTAGGAGGTCAGGGGTGGGGCAATGTTAGGCACCACTTCCTTTTGAAAATGAAACTGTTTGTCTTCAAAGAAGTAGTAGTACAGTAGGACCCCCTTATCCGCTGGGGATTGGTTTTGGGGGGCCCCATGGATACAGAAAATTGTAGACAATAATAAACACCATTTAAAATAAGGCAACTTCCAGTTTAAAATACCATAGAGTTGCTCTGGAGGACCTAAAATGGCTAGAGAGGACACATTTTCTAGGAAGACTCTATGGTAGGTGTGCTGTTTTGTGTCCAGTGGATAATTGAATCAGTGGATACAGGAGTCCTACTGTACCTGCTTGTCTGTTGCAGCAGAAGGAAAAAGGAAGGGGAGAAGGGGGGGACTGACAGCCTCTTTAAGACTAACTGGTTTATATTTTAGCATGAGCTCTTGTGGATATCAAGCCACTTTCTCAGATGCAATGACTCAGGAAGTGGATTGATATCCATAAAAGTGCATGCTAAAATGTTGGGATATGTAGTTTGCAATCCAATAAGTTGAGATGTTTTGACTGCTAAAGGGTTAACTGATAGAAGTAAACAGAATGCTTGATGTAACTTCCTACTGAAATGTAATTGGGTTTTCAGAGAAAGAGGTGTGTCCAAGTGCTTCTCTTTGGAAACTACCATGAGGTGCCAGTCGCCATGATACCTTTTTAGAGTGAGGCCCTACTATGTAGGGGTCCTGCATATCTTTTGTTTGTAATCATGTAGTATTTAGTCATTTTTACTAGTTTAGACGTCAATCATCATAATGCTGCTGATGTTCTGTAAGAAATACTCTGAGAATGTGAGTAAAGATGTTTTTATATTTTTAAACTACCTTTAAGTGTTTCTGAGTCCTTATTATGCTAGAACTATAACTTCTGGAAAATGGGTGGCGGTTACCTTAAGCCTACATGCTGGAATCAATACGCATCTGCTGCATATGTATTTTTAAACAGTTAAACTCTGCTGATTTACTGTGCTTCCTAAGCAGGTTAAATGCTATCAGTTTTATAGCAGCCTGTCTTGTAAAGGTCTCTTCCAGTGAAGCATAGTGGGGAAACATTGCTGAATGTTCTATATCTCCCAATATAAAATATAAACCAGTTAGTCTTAAAGAGGCTGTAGATTTCCTTTACCTCCCTCCCTCTTTCTTTTTCATCTGTCCTCAAATGTGAGTTATAATTTTCCTTCTTCAATGCAGAATGGTGAGTCCAGTGGAGATTTTAAGAGGGGGTGTTATCAAAGGCTCCCCATATACAGGGTTCCCACATGACCGGATTGGCCGGATTATATCCAGATCTAGGCATTGTACCTAGTACCTGTTAGGACCATTAGCTGGCCTGGATTCTAAGGCTTCATTTCTTTTTAAGTAAGGAGATTTTCAGAGGTGATTTTTGGGTCTATATATTCCAAAACAGCTCCGTTGCTGCCGCGCGGCAGGGGAGCAGTTTTAGACGACACCGTTCCTCTGCCGAACCCCTCCGTGTTACTTCTGTGACAGAATGGAGGAAGCCGCGTCATAGTTCACTCACGGGCAACAATCGTGAGTGAAATATGACGCGGCTTCCTCCATTCTGTCACGGAAGTGACACAGAGGGGTTCGGCAGAGGAACGGCGTCGTCCAAAACTGCTCCCCTGCCGCGCGGCAGCAAAGGAGCTGTTTTGGAATATATAGACCCGAAAATCACCTCTGAAAATCTCCTAAGTCTCTAGCCCATCTGGAAGCAGAGATAGACTGCAGAAAAGGAGAACCCTCTAGTCTTGAGGGGAAAGAATTTATTTTGTTATCCAAACATGAACCCCTAAGTTAAATGGGCCTTTAAAATAAATTGTGTCAGCAGCTCCCTTTCTCTACTGACCTCTGAAATCAGTCAGGAGAAGGAGGTTATGCATAAAAGCAACTGAAGTAGAAAAAAAGCCAGCTCAGGCAGCAAGAGAGACTTCTGGCTGTTCCTATCTTCCTGCAGCTAGCACATCTTTCAGTTAGTACTGTATTATACTGTTCCATTCCCTACTCCAATGTATTCTATAGCAAGGAAACAAAATAGCAGCTATGAGGTGGATAGGAGCATAAAGTATCGGAGAATGCTGTTAAAGGGAAAATAGGTCTGCTATGTTGGATTGTTACTTGCTTTGAATATGTGTGTGTGTCCTTACACAAAGGAAAACAGATTGTTCATGAACTTAGTCATGTTAGTCTTAGAAAGCAAAGTGGAAGCTGCAGTCAAAGCACTTGGGAGAAATAAATGACCAGGAACAGATGGTATACCAATAGAGCTATTTCAAGCTAGAATCCACTCAGATTCTGACTCAACTCTGCCAATGAATATGAAAAACAAAACAGTGGCCTACAAATTGGAAACATTCAATATACTTTCCATTCCAAAGAAACAAGATACCAGGGACCTCCATCACCATTGGAGCATTGGAAGCAAAATGATTATCAGAATTTTACAACAAAGACTATCACTCTATATGGAGAGAGAAATGCCAGGTATCCAAGCTGGGTTCAGAAAAGGAAGAGGCAGTCAGGAACATATTGCAGACATATATTAGATAAGTGTCCCCCTTTTAAAAAATACATTAATGTAATTAAACATATTAATCCATTTTTTCTTTTTTATACAGTAATAGTTATTTTGTTTTTCATTTATTATTTATTTAATTAATTTTTACTAGTATGATTATATACACAAAGTTCAATAAAAGAGCATTTTCACTGTCTGCAAAATGCTTTCATTAGTGCTGTATACACACAATCCTAAATATACTCTGGACTGACTATGTGACGAATGTTGCTGTCCTTGAGCAAGCAGGGATCACCAGCATTGAGGCCATGATATTGAGAACACAGCTGCGCTGGGCAGGGCACTTTCTAGGATGGAGGACCATCGCCTCCTAAAAATAGTACTCTACGGTGAACTCGCCATGGGTCAGCGTAAGAGGGATGCTCCAAAAAAGCAATACAAGGACTCCCTGAAACAAAATCTCAGGCTCGGCCAAATTGATCACCAACAATGGTCTGCCCTGGCCTCACATAGGGAGGCATGGAGATGCACTATCCACCTTCTGCTGTGCTTTCTGCAACCGGACTTGTTTATCTCGGATTGGCCTTTTTAGTCATCAGCGCGCTTGCCGAAAGTTTGGGATGAGTCCTTCCTGAATCTTCATTTGCGAAGAAAAGCCAGAGAGAGAGAGAGAGATGTGACTATACAGATCCATCATTTGTAAAAGCAAAAGGGGGAAGTGTTTCCTGGACTTTATCATTTCAGTCTCCATTGTCGCATGTCTGAGTGCTTCTCATAAATATGTAATTCCCTCAACCCGACCTGCACCCCCCCAACCCAACAACTCATGTTAGGGCAAAGATTCGGCCAAACTTTCTTTCTGATATGTGATTCCCTTTCCATAGGGGAGAAGTTGTGTTTTTCTTTCATTTTAATTTCCAAGCTGAGCCTGAAGCAGTATGGTTTAGTAAGTGAAGCATTGTGACTTGGTTCTCTAATAATATGAACTGGTATCTTTGATTCACATTCCTTTCTTCAGTTATTTTGTAGAAATAGGTAGTACTCACATACATAGATTCCCCATGGAATCAAGGAAGCATTAATCCTCTTTCTTTGTTTCTACTTCAAATGGATTTTCAAGTAATTTTCAGTCCATCAGACGAATATGACTTCTATGGAGGAGGGAAAACGACCCTGTAGAATCAGAATAGACTTTGAGCTGTCAAAATTCCTTTTCAAATATTTGTGTCCGTTTGTACATGCAACATAAGCAGCTGAGAACACATAACAGAGAAATGTTTCAAATGATGCTGGGAGTGGAATGGGTTACTGTCAAGTTAAGCTATAGTGTGTAATGATCCCATCCTTATTGCCTTTTGGGATTCAGAACAGGGAGAGCCAGCTGTTTAAGAGTGGAATACAGACATCCTGAGTGCTGAGTGCTAAAGGCTTAAATTGTAGTTAGAATCAACAAATGACTGTTGTTAAAAGGCATACTGCCTCCAATTCTGACCTCCGCCCAGAATTGTTAATTCTGTTTTAGTATTTCCAGACCAATAGTACTTAAGGAGAATGAAGAAGCTTTTTCGTTTTTTACAACATCAAGCAAGATTTTCTCAGTTTACTATTGCAGAATTTTTTTTCTTAGTAATAATGAAGACATAAACTATAAAACTTACACAGTTCATTTCTAAATTTCACCTAAAATGTCCAAATCTTAAAATCTTACAGTTAAGAAAAATAGATTGGCAAATCTAGTCAATATGACACTAAAGGTGCTGTGAACAACAGGTGTTATAACTAAGGATGGATAAATTGATCAGTTTCGCTTTCCCCAACCTTCACTTTTTAAAGAAAAATCTCACATAATTTCCATTGCTTATGAAGAAATCTATGAATTTTGGGAAGTTCTTATAAAAAATTAATCAAACAAAATTCTTAATGATCTGCACTGGCCAAATTCAATAGGCACAGCTATTCCCAGTGTGGAGAGGATTATATTGTACCTGCCTGCCATGTAGCTGGTGTTAGCATGCCCTACTACCCCCTCCCTATAATATCACATAATTGGAAATATTAGGCACTTTGAAGGAGTCAAGTTGACTGGGGTGATCCAAAAAGAAGTCAGGTCGAGGTCACAGGGACCTGGGAAGGTGTCTTAGAAATATTTTTAGCAAGCAAGCCGAAACTAGGATAATGTGGAAGCCTGTGGTAACAAAGCCATTAAGGAGGTATGTGCTAATTCCTTCTTGGGAATCTCAACAATAAGTCATCCAACTAAACATTTCCAATCCCAATCCCAAGGAAATATCCCCTCTGAACCCTCTCCTATCCTGTAATGTGAGGTTGTCATAATCCAATCAACTTCCCAGCCATTAGCAACAATCAGTTAAGTTTCTGTTTCCTTTGTTTACTCAGTGGGAAACCCATCGAGGCTTTGTCCTAGTCAGAGTAGCCCTTCAGGATATGAAACAAAGTATAAATATTAGACCTAAAACAATAGAAAGGTGTGCCACTGTGGACGAGGATGCCACTCTCCTTCTTGGTGCGCCTCTGGATCAGAACCTCCAGTGCCACCCCCAGACTTCTGCCTAAGTACCTCACTCTTCAAGACTGGTAGCTATTGCCCTATTTTCCAGAATCTCTCCCTCTATCCAATCTTTTTGCCTTACTCTGTGATAGCTTTGTGTGGTTCTTGGGAATGTGTGTTGCGGTCTGAGTGCTTTATGTGTTATTTCCAATAAAAAATACTTTATTTCACTTCAACCTGGAATCCTCTGCAGTTAGTACTGGTATACATAGGTGAAAAGGCCCCTCTTCTTGCAGGCATATTGTTTGAGCTAATAATTCCCCCATCTAGACTTAGATATCACAGGTGGGTCTCAAAGCACCCCCCACCTCTTAGGGTAAGACTGGTAAAGATGGAGAGTTTTGCAGAAAAAACAGCTTGCAGCCTAATTTAGCAGCACAAACAAAAAAGGTTGAATAGACATTGACTGACAGCCAGATTTTTATGAGCTGAGCATCCCCTCTGCATGGATTGATGAAACTTCTCTTTCATCCCCTCCCACCCTACTTCTGGATTTTAAAAATCTCTGGTTCTTTCTATTGGATTTATGAATTGGGACAGTTTTAAAAGATTTTTATGAAAAAATGAACCAAACAAAACTCACCCATTTCTGATTGCCATTGCATATTGGAGATTCTCTCATTCAGGTACAAGATTCTGCCTGCCAACAACTCATTGGATTGTATCTATATTTCACCCTCACTTGCCTCACAGGGTTCCTGTGGTGATGGTAAAATAAGATAAGCATTTTAGAGCAATTTAAAAGGATTGTAAAATAATTAACAATAATTGCCTCTAACCTAAATCATGAAGCTAAATCTACAGATCATATTATGTGCATTTTTCTCAAAAAATAACTAATACAGCTTCATCAAATACTTAAGTGAAGTATTTCATTTACATTAAATTAGATTAACACAATCCTCTGTTGCACTGTTCATAAGATACAACACACAATGTATTCTCTATACTTTGAAGTAAAAATGGTGAACTGCTGCTAAAACCAGGTTCCAGCACTGAAGTCATCTCATTTAAACGGTGATATAAACCAGCAGCTTTTTCATAAAACTAAAATATGATTGGGGAAAATATGTGGGCTATGCAGAAATATAAAATGGGAGAGAATCAAATGAACTGATATCTAAACCAACAGAAAATGAGTGTGGTGCTTGGCAGTATAGAATTATGTCTCCTCTTTTTTCGTTGTTAACTGTTGTCAAGTCAACTTTGACTTATGGCGACCCTATGAATGAGAGACTTCCAAGTCACCCTGTTATCAACAGCCCTGCTCAGGTCTTGCAGAGCTCATGGTTTCCTTGATTGAATCAATCCACCCGTAATGTGGTCTTCCTCTTTTTCTACCGACTTCAGTTTTAGCAAGCATTATCATCTTTTCTAATGAGTCCTTTTCTAATTAGACCACCCAATGTATGACAGTCTCAATTTAAAGACATAGCTGTGTTAATCTACTTGCCTTGGCTTTAGGCAATATCTTTCTCTTTTTAAATATAATTTTTTATTAAACAAGCTAATTGACAAGAGTCAAAGCAGAGAATCAAATACATGGGATGCCATATGAGTGAAAAATACATTATGCTTAAGGTGAGACATCAGAGGTATCAGCACACATCCTTCCAGAAGGGGGGTTTGATGGATAAGTGGATGCAAGAGTCCAGCATTACTACTGATGCAATCTATAAAGGAAGACCAAGATGTGATACAAAGGTCACTACTAACAAGTCCTTTAATCACTTTCATGTTGTGTGATAATTTTGCCAAAAAAAGGGAATCCCAAATTTTCCCTAACAATCTTCCATGGGGATTAAAGTTTGTTTCCAATGTTTTGCAATGGTTATTCAAGCAGCAACCAGAAGAAAAGTAACAACTTCTTTGTACTGTAATTTCTTGCTGTCCTTAATAGAGAGGCATAATAACATCAGAACCTTACAGTAATGAGTTTCTTGCTTAGTTATTATGGATATCTGCTTTAAAAATTGAGTCCCCAAATCCTGCACAATGGGCAATCAGTCCACAGATGATATAGGTACCCCTCCAGGGGTAACTTCCTTTACCATTCTACCTAGTTTCACAGGGGTTAAATACCACTTTTAGATAACCTTAAGCACATTTTCCTTGGTGAGAGCAGATTTAAACTTAAAAGATGAAGAGGTCCAAATACAAGCCCAGTGTCTGTCTGAGATTTCTATTGCTAAGTCTGTTTTCCATCCACTCCCTCACCATATGTTGAGCTTATTAATCATTTGTAATTTTCGGCTGCAGTTCCTTTTGGAAGTTTATCAGTTTCAGTACCTAAGGAAAATGTGCTTAAGGTTATCTAAAACTGGTATTTAACCCCTGTGAAACTAGGTAGAATGGTAAAGGAAGTTACCCTTGGAGGGGTACCTATATCCATCTGTGGATTGATTGCCCGCTGTGCAGGATTTTGGGACTCAATTTTTAAAGCAGATATCCATAATAACTAAGCAAAAAACTCATTACTGTAAGGTTCTGATGTTATTATGCCTCTCTATTAGAGACAACAAGAAGTTACAGTAAAAGGAAGTTGTTAGAACAACAACGCAGAAAGAATCACAACCCGGAAACATCACCCAAGGACACCTTCTGCTGTGCTTTCTGCAACTGGACTTGTTTATCTCGGATTGGCCTTTCTAGTCATCAGCGCGCTTGCAGAAAGTGCAGGATGAGTCCTTCCTGATTCTTCAGCCAGAGAGAGAGATTCAAAAGTAGTCAATAAGCATGGAATTCCATCTTTAGAAACTAAATGTTTAACAAAAGTAGTGACTTGGTCTAGGTACAACCAGTTAAGTACAAACCTCCACAAATTGTCTAGTTAGAGTTTCCTTGCTTTTGGGCTTACACAGCATTAAACATGTATTTATTTATTTGTTTGTTTGTTTGTTTAAAAAATCCTATCTGTCCCACCCTTTATATTGTGCTGATTTCTCTGAAAAGTCAGGGTAGGAGACAAAGGGGGAGATGCGAGATGGGCTAGGGGCAAGGACAGCTTTCTATTATTTTCAGATTTCCAAAAAGTTTCTTAAAAATGGATTAGAGACCCCCTTCAGAATTTTTCAAGATAGTGAAGAAAAACGTAGGTCTATTGGTAAATTCATATTAAGTTCTAAGTTCACCCATTTGTTTGTAGGATCATGTTAAATTAACTGGATAAACTGCGTTAACTGAAAGGCTGGCAAATAAGTTCTGACATCTGGAATCGCCAAGCCACCATTTACATTATATAATAATAATAAATAATAAATTTTTATTTTTAACCTGCCCCTCTGCTCAGCAACCGGGGCGGCGTACAACAAGATTAAAACATCAAGTTAAAATAATCCCTCCCCATCCTAACCCTCCCACCCCTTAAAACTAAATTAAACTAATGAAGAGTTAAAACAAGAATAAAATATGACAAATAAATAAATAAATAAATAACGGCAACGATGGCAAGGGGGTGGGTAGCAATCAGTCCACTGGAACCGGGAAGTTATTCCGGGAAGGCCTGCCAGAAGAGATCCGTCTTCAGCACTTTCTTGAAGCTATCAAGAGTAGTGATAAGACGGATCCCATCCGGCAGGCCATTCCAAAGTCTGGGATTAGATCTCTATCTAGCCAATTTTGTAAATCTAGGCTTTTTATTTGCAAAAATAAATTTGTTAATGATGGACTGCCAACTGGAAAACTTTTGGAGAAGGAGAAACAGGAAGTGTTTGTAAAAGGAAAAATGGTTTTGGCATGTGAAACATCTTCAAAAGAGTTGTTCAGCCAAACATAGATAATTTCAACTGCAACATAGTTTAATCTTTATGTACATCCACCTGGTCACCATTTTGTAATCAGGAGAGATAGTCTGATTCAGATCTTTACTGATTATAATCCCCAAATATTGGAAACCAGATGGATTCAGCTTCAAGCCATTATGTTTACCATTGCCTTTGTTTCATTAATGGAGTGTTCAGACACATCATAGTGGAAACTATGAATTTATGAAAACTGATTTTCAAACCAATGAATAAACCAAATCAGTCACAGTCCATTTCATTTCTGGATATGAGGATTCAAGATCCCCCCAAAATAACAAAATATCATCTGTAAAAATTGAGCTTTTTTGTTGATGTCCTTTGATGACAGGTACTGTAATAAGAGAATGTTCCCTAATTTGAGATGCAAAAGACTCTTTAACTATAGCAAACAGCAGTGGAAAAGGTGGACAAACTACTCTGAAATTAGATCATAAGCATAGAATCCAACTGATTAATGTGAATCACTGGCTGTGATCCATTATATAAGTTAGAGTGCTAAAGAATTTGTTACTGAAGTCCATTTTGCTTAAAATCCCAAATAGATAACTTCATCCCACCCTGTCAAAGGCCTTAAAGCATTGAGGGAAACCAAGGAGACTGAAGAATGTGTCAGGGTGGAATGGAGCACCACATTAAGAGTGTGACAAATTGAGCCTAAGAAACAGTGCCCCAGCATGAATCCTACTTGATCTGCATCTGTGTATTCAGTAATGGAAGTATTAAAATGTGAAACAAAAATTGATGACAGGAGTTTCACATCTTAGTTGATTAGGACTATTGGACAATATGCTGAGGGTTCTATTAAGTCTCCCCCTGGTTTGGGTATAAGAATAATCTTAGTGGTTTTCAAGCTGGTTGGAAGGTGACCACCATTCAATAATTTATTAAAAAGATTAACCAACTGTGGGGATAATTTATCGTATACTAATATGTAGGATTCACCATCTGAATTTAATTTTGTGATGGCCAATTTTAGTTCGTCAAGTGATATTGGTTAATTAAATAAGTTATGTGATTCTTTAATTTTCTTGATATTTGAAGTCTTAATAAATTCATTTGTATCAAGAATAGAGGGCAGGTCAGATGTGTATAATTTGAAACAAAATTCATGGAATATTTTAAACTTTTCTTTAGGAGAGGTGTGAACTACAATTGTCCCTTCACATTTGCATGTTTCACATTTGCGGTTTTGCATATTTGTGGTTTGTAGCTGCTGCTCAACTAGGTCAAACTCCAAGTCCCCACCCTCCTCCCCTCTCCTCCGGTCCTGCCACCAACACAACTCCATCTTGCTTTCTTACCTTGCACCGAAACAGCACTGCCCATTTAAAACAGTAAGGTCACTCTTTTCCCAAACCAAAGCTAAAAGTTGCAACCATAGCAACACCCGCCCCTCCCCATGCACAATCCATGCCCCTCACCCACACTCACCTACCCCCCCAGGTCTCCCTCCCTCTGTCCTGGCAACAAAACACTCCATCTTGCTTTCTTACCTTGCACCAAAACAGCACTGCCGGTTACTTTAAACCTTACTGTTTTAAATGGGCAGCACTGTTTTGGTACAAGGTAAGAAAGCAAGCTGGAGTTGTGTTGCTGGCAGGACAGAGGGAGGAAGAGCTGGCGGGGAGGCGAGTGTGGGTGAGGGGCATGGTTTGCATGCTCTGGGGCAGGAGTTGCTACCACTGTGGCAGGTATTGGCAGTCCTGTTGGCAGGAGAGGAGCACATGTTGGTGTACATGTTGGTGGTGGGGCTTAACTTATTTACACTTTTTTCACTTTTGCAGTGGTGCTCTGACCCTAACCCCCACGAATGTGAAGGGACAACTCTACACCGTTAGAAGATTTAATACATGAAATATATTTTTGTCAGCTTTTCTTTTAATTAATCTTGCTAAAAGTCTTGAGTTTTAGGCAATATCTTTCCTCCCACCTTTGTCCCCATGACCATGTTTAAAACTGAACTTGTCACCTCATCTCCATACCCACAAGTTTTGCATTTCTATTGCTAGTTACGCACACAACCTGCTCAGTCATAGATGGAAATATCTGCACTTCATTCCATGCGTCTAATGAAGCAGACTTAGCTTATCCTACCAACTTCTTTTTCTGTTAGTCTCAAAGGTGCTACAAGATCCCTTTGCAGTCTCAGTTGAAGCATCTTGATTTCTTGGGAGAATCCAGGCTTAATTTGCTCTTGGACTCATTTATTTGTCTTTTTTGGTGTCCATGGTATCCATAGAACTCCAGCACATTTCAGATGAATTGACACTTTTCCTATCAGCATTCTTCACTGTCTAGCTTCCTCTTTTAGCAAGGAAACATCTGTTTAGATTAATGTGGAGTCAATACTGATTGATAAAAAAGAAGGAAGTATTTAATTGTAGCTAGTTCCTCTTAGTGTATTATTTACATAATGTATGAAACATATTATGCTCCATCAAATTAATCCAGATATTGGTCTCCATGATGCCTACCTAACTAGACATTTAACACCAACAGGTTATGGTGAAACAGATGTTTTTTTTTTCTTAATTAAACACTGAAAAATTTGACCACTTGCTAAATAATTTAAACTTTCAATAGCAAAAAGACTATTCAAAACAGAGCCAACTTTCCCAAATAACTGGACAAGCAATTTCCCCAAAGAGAACTACAGTATACAATTGAAAAGACCCTTTCACCAGGCACACTCAGAAATGTTGCTTAGTAGGCTGTGGTACAACAAAATAATTGAACCAGGGACAGTTTAGAATCGTAAGATCATAGAACCATACGGTTGGAAGGGGGTTCATGGGCTATCAAGCCCAACCCCCTGCTCAATGCAGGGTTTCCCTAATGCAAAACACCACACACACATGCATGTGGTCACAGAAAAAAAAAAAGTAACTGCAATGGGAAGAAGTTGGATGCATCCAACAGCTAAATTCAGAATTGTGGCAACACTTCTTTTGAGCTGCAGTGATTAGAGGAAATGATATTGACCACATCCATACTGCATATACAGTCTCAATATACAGTCTCAAGACAAGACATACTCCCATGTAGATAAGAAACAGGCTGAAATGAAGGATGAAAGTTCTCAGTGAATCTGTCCGTAGATAATAAGAGAGTCTCCTGCCACTAAATAACATGCATTATCATCTTACACTGGCATTGAAGGCATAATAAGGTTCACATTTGGCTTATGATAGGCATCTGCTGATGTTTGCATGCTGTACACAGCATTCACTTCCCATTGTACCACAGGTCCGATGTAATCACATCAACAGATAATGAGGTCAGCAAACAATTAACATAAATATTTCCAGCATTGTAACAAAATAAAGAGCAATGCTATCTCAGGGTGTTCTATTCCATCAGAATGAAGAGAAAATAATTTGTGAAAATATTGTGGAAAACATATACTTTTTAATGACTAGAAAGAAACATACCACCAAATCCAAAACAGAAGCAGTGAAAGTGAGCAGACATCTTACTTGCTACCAGTGTTAAATGAGAGCAATTCCCCAGCTGCCACATTGCATTGTATAGGGATATTTTTTGGAGTTTGTTTTGTATGGGGACCCAGGATTTATAGCCAGATTTCCTGGCAGCATGCTGTGCAGGTTGCATGTGAAATCTGATGGAGGTGAGTGAATTAATGTGGTGGCTGTTTGGAATGTCGACCAGCTGCCAGTTAGAATTATGTTTGTTTGCCTTTGGCACAAAGTGTGAATGGAGCAGCCATACATTTCAGAAGTGTGAGCGTACATTTTTATATCTCACACTAATGAATACATTTTTTTGTATCCTTCTCGCTTGGGAGAATGCATTTGTAACTGTTGTTTACCACTTGTGTGGTAACTGGGGTGGGGTGAGGGGGAACTTTGGCCTCAGTTTTAATATGACAACCACAACATTAGATAGATGGACAAACTTTAATGATGTTTGCAATTAGAACCAAAGTGAGCCCAGTGGAGTTTGTTATTTTAGAAAAAAAAATTGAGTGGCTGAAAGGAAGTGTTAT
Organism: Gambelia wislizenii; assembly: GCA_030847615.1. NCBI lineage: Eukaryota > Metazoa > Chordata > Lepidosauria > Squamata > Crotaphytidae > Gambelia > Gambelia wislizenii. The sequence continues at coordinate 298,305,100 of JAUMIR010000004.1, forward strand.
AAACAAAACATTTTGAGAGAAAAGGTTACTGAAAGATTTAATGTCTGTTGGCATTAAACTACATTTCTTCAGAGGGATGCCTTAGGTCCCATACTGAGAGAAAGGTGGAATATACATTAAATAAGATAAATAAAAATGTTTTTAAAAATTAATAAAGTTACTAGTTTCATATACCCACCCTACTCCTCCTCTCAATGCATGACCTCTTCTTTTACCAATAAGCTGATGCTATTGCCCTTTACAATGTGTTTTTGATGGGAAAGGTGCTATATAAAATTGAATTGCTGTTAGTGCTGATATGACTAGATTTTTTCCCAACTACAGCTGTCAATAACTGACACTAAGCCAATAAGGTACAAAGTACACACGAAGAGTGTCAGGGTGTCTGCCAGCATAGGCTTCTCTGCTTTCTCTCTACCTAAACAAGTCTCTAGATTGCTTGTTTGAGTTCGCCTTTTTAAGAACAGATTGTATGTTCAATTGGGCATGTGTGTGTGTGAGAAAAGAGAGATACACAGAGGGGAAGAGAAAAGTCGCATTTATGCATCACCCAACGTTTTAATCAGCTTCCTGTTTATATGTACAGAACTATCTGTTTTCTTGATTATACAGCTTTAGTAGAAAAACACTGATATGTTTCTGGTGCACTGTTTAAATGACTTCGGTACACAAAGATAGGGATTTAGATGAACTTTCATAAATGCTGATGTGTCAGATTATGTAACAATCATTGGAAATTAACTTTCTTTATATACTTTTAGTTCTTCATGTAGGCAATTCTAGACATAAGTTCCTTTGTTTTCAGTTAGGATGCCTCCAATGTACAGATTTCAAAGTGCAAAGTACATGTATGCTTAATCACAAGTGAAAGACATGTTTATTTGTAAATGGTGCGTAGTGGTGACCAGGAAAAGATCAGCCCTGCCCTTTCCATTTTAAGTAAAATTAAAAATGGATATATAAATACATCTTTCCAAAATTATGTGACATACCTGTTTTATTCACAATATCTTTACTGGACTAACCTATGTAATAGCATAATAATGTAATGTAATGTAATAATAATATATTTGTACTTGCCGTTCTGTGCCTTCAAATCATTTTGATTTATGGCAACCCTAAGGCAATCCTATCATGGGGTTTTCTTGGCAAGAATTGTTTAGAGAGCGGTTGCTCTTATCTTCCTCTGAGGCTGAGAGAGTGTGACTTGTCCAAGGTCACCCAATGGGCTTCCATGGTCAAATAGAGAATCTAAGCCCTGGTCTCCAACTTTGTCCAATGCTCAAACCACTACACCACTCTTGCTCAATATTTGTACTACTGACTATTATATAAAATGTCACATCCAGATCTTCACATTCACTTGTGAACAGGAGAGACAAGGCAACGTTGGTGCTAAAAGAACTCATACTGTTAAAAATAAACTGAATTCACTAACTACAGAAAAGGATGGAAAGGTGATCAAAATAGGTATAAATAAAGACATTTTGCATGCTTGACAAACTAAGTCCAATAGATACAGAGCTAATCCCTCCTCCCAATAACAGCAGCTCTACAATTCTCCACACTTTGCCTTTCATTCTGTTCTCATCCACAAAGTAAAACTAGAATCTAAAATCTCCAGGGGGTTTTGTTTTGCTTTGTTGATGTGTGAAAACATTGATAGTTCCAGACACACAACTGCAGGATGTTGACTAGCAGTGAACCTATGAAAGAAATTTAACCTTGCCATAATGTGATGTACAGTATTTTCACAGACAAATAAAGACTTTTTTGTTTCAACAAGCTTTTGATGAGTGACTATATAAGGCACATCTTACCTAAAAAATACACAGGATCCTGCTAATTGTTATACTGGTGTGTGGGCGTGTGTGTCTAATGCTATATGTTTTAGTCTGGTTTTACACTTTTTTATTGTTTAATCTTGTTTTATCTTTCATATCTTGTGAATTTTCAACAATGTGTTTTTTTAACTTGTAAGCTGCATTGAGTCCAGCACTGGGAATAAGGTGGGGTAGAAATAAATAAATAAATACATAAATAATAAGTGAATCCCTGATATATGACAAGCAGACTGGCAATCTAAGGTGGATGAACAGGGCATTAAAAACAGTAAGATCATTGAAATATTCCTGACATCAGATTATTTTTTCCATGAAGAGCAAAATCTAAGTCTCAGGTATAAAGACACTCAGAATTGTGGTTCAAAATTAGAACTCAATGTTTCCAAAAGTTCACAGTGGCAGTTGCTTTTTACCAATCAAAATACATTATAAAGTGATTTTGTCATTTCCTTCTATTTTTGTTGTTCATGTTGCGAAAAACAAAAAAGAAAGAAAAGAAAGAAGTGGTAGGAGAAATAAAGGACTATGTACCCTCCAAAAGCCCTGATTTGGCAGTCCTGATTAATCTTCTGTTGTCTTGTTTTTTCAGCTGCTTTTTAAAATGTCCCAGTTTCTCTTTCTTTTCCTCCCTTGATCCTCAGCTCACTTCAGTTACTGCAAAATGAGTTAAAAGTGCAAAAGTAGTTTGTACTAAACTCAGTGAGAGGAGAGGAAGGGGCTGAATCTTCCTCTTCCCAGTAGACACAGGCAAAAGCAAACTGCTGCAGCCTCTCCTAGCTTGTGTATTCTTCCTCATTAATAATTTTTGCCATCTTGACCACACTCTGATGTTGCTTGGCCACACGTGGCCTAGTTTTCATCTGTGAAATGTTGGAGGGTATGTTATCCTACCCCTGATTTTAGGAACTTCAGGAGAGAGTTTCTTCAGTTTATCATCACGTGTGGAGACCTCCTTGATGGACATGCAGGTGAGCAGACTTTTTCTTAAGTTGTTTTCCAGTTGTGGAATGCACTCCTCTCACGAGTTTTGTTCACCTCCTATTTTCACTGATGTTAGGAAGGGAATGAGACACCTGTTTTCAACTTGGTCTTTTAAACTGTTTTGTGATCATTTTAAATACAATATATTGATTATGGCTGTGATTATAGTGTTTTATTTCTTATTTTGTTTTTAATGATCTATTGATTATTTTTTGTTTTTAATGCTGTTAGCTATCTTCTCAAGTCAGTCAATCTCTCTCTCTCTCTCTCTTTCTTTCTTTCTTAGAAAATACATAAATGTAATAAATTAAACATAATTAGACATGCAAGATTTACAATAACACAGAAGGAAGACAATATGACCTCTCCTCCTCCCCACCACAAAATTTCAGAAAGACAGCAGGGTGGCTGAATTAGAAAAGTCTGATAGAGCAACACCCAGATTTTCAAAACATCAGAACTATGGTTTCGGGTCTGTCCTTGCTAGTTGAATATCATTGCTGTTACAGTGTATCTTATAAACATGGGTGCTCTTCCTGTGTCCTTCTTTCACATTTATAATTAGATCTGTTCCCCCCAATACTTTCTTGTTTTGCCAAAATGGCTACATCTGTCAGCAACAAAATCTGAATAGGATTTTTAGCTGACTTGTGCTCCCTCTCCTGGTTGGCATCTACCTCTGCAGCAGAAGAGCAAAAATAAGCACCAAGTAGTTAAAAGGCTTGCACATGCACATTTTAAAAATAACAACAACAACACTACAGTGTTTGTCTTGTAAGACACTCCATAAGTGTTTCATGGTTTGTATGAGACATATTAGTTTTGAAGTTGACAAAAGAGGACACAGCATTGTCCTGTTTGATGTGATATATATACTGCTCATCTTCAGATACAGTGAATAAGATGAGCCATACTACTGTGGTAGCAACACAGGGGTGGAGCACAAGATAAATCACAACTACTGAGGATCTGTGCCCAGGCCCCAGACAATCCTTAACCTTTGTATGCCTCTGCTTATCCTTAATCTTTGTATGTCTTTGTTTTGGGCTCCTTCTCAAAGATTACCTACCATATTTGGCAGATTTGGGTTGAACATTAGAAGAAACAGAGAGGGTTATTCAATCATAGAACTAATTACCTGAGTGGGTGGGCAGCTGCCTCACTTCAAGCAATGACTGGGCATCTATTTGTTAGATATACTCTACATTTCAAGCACTGGGCAGTGGATTGGGCCAGAGTACCTTGCAACTCTTATGAATCTATGTGCTTGCTTCTTCTCAAGATTTCAGAAGATGCACTTTCTTAGTCTATTTTTTTATTTTTATTTTTTTTATTTATATGCCACCTTTCTCACAGAGAGGGACCCAAGATGGCTTACAAATGAAATAAGTTAAAACCTAACAATTAAAATAATCTAATTAAAACAATATAAAATTATGTTAAAAAGATACAAAGGTTACAAATATAAATAAACACAGCCTGCACCGTAATAAAAATCCTGTCTAAAAGTAATCAGATATTAAAATCTTGTTTGAATAGAAGCATCTTTGTCTGCTGGCAAAAGGAAAGCAGGGAGGGGGGCATTCCAGAGCATGGGAGGAACTACTGAGAAGGCTCTCTCTCATGTCCTCACCAAGCAAGCCTGTGATGGTGGCAGGACAGAGAGAAAGCCTTCCCCTGATTATCTCAGAGCTCTGGCAGCTCCATATCAGAAGATACAGTCTTTCAGATAGTCTGGAACCAAGCTGTATAGGGCTTTAAAGGTCCTGACCAGCACTTTGAATTGCACCTGGAAATGAACCAGTAGCCAGTGAAGCTGTTTTAACAAGGGAATTATATGCTCACTATAGCTGCCCTCAGTCAGCATTCTGACCACAGCATTATGAGCCTGCTGAAGTTTCCAGTTTCCAAAGGTAGCCCCACATAGACCATGTTACAGTAGTTGAAACGGGATGTAATCAAGGCATGTGTCACCATAGCCAGGTCTGATGTCTCAAGGAATGGGTGCAGCTGGTGCACTAGTTTTGGCTGTGCAAATGCACACTTGGCCACTGCTGAAACCTGGGCATCTGGGCTCAGAGTTGAATCCAGGAGAACATCCAGGAGAACATCCTAAGAGCTCTCTGGCTGCCCCTCCCTCAACTGTAAATCCCAGGAATCCACAGGAGGAAGTACATGGCAGTTAAAGTTGAATAATAGCGCTATAACAGTGTAGTGTGATAAGGCCCTAAGTTCCTGAGACACAAGCATCCTATTGTAACTTGTTCTCAATCTAATTGACCTAGCTCTGAAGATCTTACCCAGGCTACAATTCCTGAAACTACAATACCACCCTTCTTGAGCATCCCAAGGAAGAAGGACAACACACTAGGCGCTAGAAGTTCCGAATCTCCAAGTTTGTCTCCTCAGTCGAAACAACTCATTTCTAGAATGAGAGTTGAGTCTGGTTCTTTATATTTTTCCTGATTGCTGCCTGTCACTTCTAAAGTAAAGCTACAGACAGAAGATACATTTGGCCAGGGTGCTGAACTACCAAGCTGCCATTCTATAAGCACTCTGAATAAGAATTTACCTCCAGACTAATGGTTCGAATGCCCAACCATATTCAAAATACTTTCCCAAAAATGTATATTGCTTAATTTTTGGCTATATATAATTAACCACAATTTCCACCACCACCTTGCTCTGTCCTTACCCTCTTTAGCCAAACAACAAAGAAATACGTGGACATCAGTACTATGGCAACTTGAAAGAAACTGCGGGAATTGAAATAGATACATGCAACCCTTCAAACGATACACTGAATCTGTAAAGAAGAAAATAAAACATTAAACATACAATGTATTGCTCTCGTATATACATTTATAAAAAGTAAATGATGGTATTGACAGGAACATATTTATATCCGATGGTAACATTTATTTGCTACCAGTTATTATAATCTGATAATGTATTAAGTATGCACATTAATAGGGTCATTCTGAAACCATGCTTCAGTAAACTGCAAACCCTTCTTAAGTAGTTGGTTGTGGTCTCCATCACTTATGTTTCTAATAAGGTAACACTTACTGAAACCTTCTAATCTCTGAAGAAGTGTAAAAGGATTGCTATGAAAAGAATACAATTAAGCAGGTGGGAATATAAAAGTATTACTACTGTGAGGATTAAATATAACTGTTCTGTGCCATTCTCATGAGATACATGCAACTGTACATTTTTATTTTTGTAAAATAACTGATGGCAACCATCTCCCCCTGCCCAAAAAAACTAGCAAGCTTTCTTTCAAGAGTTTTTGGAGAAATGTGGGTGGTATCACTTCTGCAAAAATATATGATATGTATTCACCTCCTGGAAAGCAACAAAATCAAGCTTATTGTGACTCATGACATTAAAAACACTCTTTCCAGATATTTGTATTATAGTAGGCTATGAGGAGGTTCCTGCCCTGATTAGAAAGGAGTAGGAGGAGAGCAGACCATTGGGATGTCAAGTCCATTGGAAAAAAAAGACACATCTGTTCTCTATTCTCCTTTCTCCCAATGTCTGGAAACACAGAGATCTAATTTCTCATTGCAGCTGGCCACAGGGAGGTCAATTTGAGTGTATGACTATTCTCTGAAGATTATCTCTAGAATGTTTTGGTTTCAGTCCCAATTTCTCTCTGCCTTCTGCTTTACAGAGTTCATTTTGCTTAAATGCACTTTGTTGCAATTTATGTGTGATTTTTGAATCCACTATAAAGTTGACTTCTGAGTTCCGCAGAAAGGAATTTAGCTCCCCCCTTGTTGGTTCACATGTGGTTATTGCTTTGTATAAAGACGTTCTTTAAATTCTCATCCCATGTGACAGTTCATGAATCACTGCCCACTTGTTCCTAACTTCCTCTGCTTCATGTTTAGATTTTAATCATTTTCCTTGGAATGTTATAAGTAGTCATCTGTGCTTCTGAAAAGGAATTCTCCAAGGCTATTGACAGGATGTTTGGGTAGATACTGACTTTGGTCAATAGACTAATTTGTGGAACAAACAGAAAGAACTCTTGTTCCAATAATACATGGGCTGTACTGAGGTGTGGACAATGGGGGTAAAAAGCCCAACCTCCAGTTGTCTAGGACAGGGGGTTGTGGGGGTGCAGAAGAAAGAACTTCAGTGTGCATGGATAGTCTCCACTGATATTGGTCCTTTAGGGCTTAGATTGTATTTGAAATCAGATGATACATAATTGATGAAGATTAATGAAATTTTGTAAACATAGCTTGGAGAAAGATCCATCTATAAAAATTATAATTGTTGAAATTATCTGATAACTGCCCCCTCTCTTGTTCTTTTCAGAACATTTCCTGCAAGTTCATAGAATCATAGAGTTGGAAGAGACCACAAGGGCCATCTAGTCCAACCTCCTGCCCTGTAGGAATACACAATCAAAGCACTTCCGAAAGATGGCCATCTAGCCTCTGTTTAAAGACTTCCAAAGAAAGAGACTCCACCACACTTGGAAGCAGTGCATACTGCCAGGAGGTTCTTCCTAATGTTTAGGTGGAACCTCTTGTTGTTGTTTGTGCCTTCAAGTTGTTTCTGACTTATGGTGACCCTATCAGTGGGTTTTCTTGGCAAGATTTGTTCAGAGGGGGGTTGCCTTTGCCTTCTGCTGAGGCTGAGAGAGTGTGACTTGCCAATGGCTGAGCAGGGATTCAAATCCTGGTCTCCAGAGTCATAGTCCAATGCTCAAACCAGTATAGCACACTAGCAAATACAGCTGCCTATATTCCAAAAGCAGGCAGGTTAATTAGGGTTTGGCTGAACCAGTATGACCATTTTATACCAAACACCTTTCTGCCACTAGGGGGCATGCTTAACAAGCTAGAGCAAGATAGGAATTTTCTGGACTTCAACTCCCAGAAGTCCTGCCAGCATGGACAATGGTAAGGGATTATGGGAGTTGTAATCCACAAGATCTGATGTGCCAGTGTTGTACACTCCCATGCGACATCCTGCCAATTCCCTTGGGATCCACTTCAAGAGACTTCAAAGAAAGAACAGGTGCAAATAGATGGGTATTATTCTGTTTATGAATCCATGCCCCCTCTCCTGTGCCTTCCCCATGCCAGAGAGTGCAGACTGACCCCATCTACAAGGCATGATAAGACCTCAGAATGGCTTCAAAGCTCATTTCAGATAAGATCTTGTAAAATATCAGGACCAGCAAACATCTAGCATGCTAATTTGCTTACATTTCTGTACTAGTGGAGGGGCTGTAAATATTTCAGATAAGAATGTTTCCCTCTCCCCCAACCAAAAGGACTAGGCCATCAGTATGGGGAAATGTATTTTATCTTATTATGTTTGAATACTTTAAAAATAATATTTATTATATATCAGATATAGCAACATCAGGTGCAACATAAGAGAAACATAAAAACCACATATAGCCTGTTAAATAGCTTCTTGTTTCTTCCAGTCCTTGCAAAGGTCACTCTGCAGAATGTCTGTTGGAGATGTTGATCAAGCTTCAGAAACCAAGCCTCTCCAGAATTATTTGTATTGTGGTGGAATGGACCATACTCATTTATTCTTGTTTGCAAAGTTGATTATCTTTGGATACTGAGGAACACTATCTAATTATTCAGTGTAGATAGTTTTTTAAAGCACTAGGAATGTTACTTTTTTAAAAAAACATTAATTACAATTAGACTCTAAGGCACCCATTATGTACTTAGTTACCATGATAGTTACAAATCAAAAGTAACTGTATCCATTCTTGTCATCCAAAGATGCCTAGTTACTTGTAATTACTTGTTATTAAAGTTATAACCTGCTGGCCTATAATACAAAACATGCTTGCATAGTGAGACTATGTCCTGTTCGTAATTAACCCAATTACAGTTACACTGCAAAGTAGTGAACACATTATTGAAATCTAGTGATTATCATGTATCTGTTCCCTTTGACATTTAGAAGCCAAACTTCTTGGGGAAGTAATTTTGGTCTTTTGATCCATCTGCACTCCTGAACAACATTCACCTTATTAAAGATGGCTTTATTAAATTTGCCAAAAATAGGGCTGAGTAGAAGATAGAGTTCTGCTTGTAAGATAACAGTGTGTAGCACTATTTTAAAGAAACATTTTGATTTTAATAACTACAAACCTGTGTCTAACATACCCTTCCTGATCATGGACAGGTTGTTTTTTTTAAAAAAACAAAACAAAACATGGTGGTGAACCAATTCCAGTTTCTTTGAAAGTTGGACAAACTGATTATTTTGATCCATTCCGATACATCCTCTGGCCTGCATTTGGACTGAAATTTCCTTGGTCATTGTGTTGTATGACATGCACCAGAAGACGGACATGAAGAGTGCCACTTCATTGACTCCAGAACTGTTGGCTATGAAATTCCTCTAGGCAGCCTAGCTGAAATGAGACTGAGGAGCACCATAGAGTGGTTGCAGCCTTTCCAGAGGTAAGGTTTTCCGAAGGTAGTGCTGAATTGCTGCTTAGGCATGTTGCCTTAGATACATGAGTCTCGCACTACTGAATTGTTTTCCCCATGCCTTTAAACATTGACCAGAAGCTGCCAGGTAAGGTCATCTAGTAGTTTGGACTGACCTGATATGAGTATGCAGATGGTATCTAGGTCTACCTTCTGATGCCTATCATAGAATCATAGAATTGCAGAGTTGGAAGAGACCATGAGGGCCATCCAGTCCAACCCCCTAATATGTCCTGTTTTATTTAATGGCACTCCCTTGTTCAAATGGGAATCCTTCAACCACCATACCATTTTGTAAAATGATTTTGGTAGTGGCAATTAGTAATGTTTGCTGTAACCAACTGCCCTCTGATGAGGTTCCAACACTCTCTGCAAAGTTCTTAAGTGAAATCTGCCCCAAAGAACTAGTTATTAAAATTAAGAGGCCCATTAACCTCGCTAAATGCATCTCACATTTGCAAACCTCATCTTTCTCACCTGCTCTCCCTCTGTTTTCAATTTTATCCGTCTGTCATCTGACAATGTCAGACATCCTACCTCTGTATTTAACTTTGCCCTAGGTGAGTAATCATCTGAGTTGGCGTCAACTGACTTTTTTCATAGTTTACCAAAAACCCATAAAACTCAAGAGTTTTTAAAGTTAACCTTGCATCCACTATCAATTTTTCATTTTTACGAGCTTTTATCAATATGTTGGCAAGATATTGGTAGAGCTGAACACCTCTCAACCTTAGTCATGCAATTATTGGAATTAGCATCTTGGTAAAAACTCCCCATGCCACAATCAACCAAAATGGCAGAGCTCTGAACTGATGGTATTGAAACCTCAGACATCTTCTGTCTACTGTTGCCATGGGGATATGAAATCTATTGATATCATTAAATTGCCTAATTGTAAATTTTCTTTTATTGTTTGTAATGTCTCCATTTTGAATTTCAGGTACCTCACAAATCCATTGAGGTACCATAATTTCAAAATGGAATGAAATATTCCATTGCTTTCGGAACAGTGAAGAACACTGGAGAGGAAATACAACTTCTAATCTTTAAAGCCCCAAATGATATGGCAGCAGGGAATCCCCAGACAGGATCACCTTCTCTATGAATGTGCCTAAAGAAAAACGCTCATCATGCAATATGTCTATATTGAGCTACTGGCAGTGGCTTCATTGTATTCTCCTTTAAGAAACAAGTGAGTTTATATATTTATATATTTATTTATATTTTTAGCTTTAAAATAGCTTTAACATCTTTTTTTTCCTATTTGGACAAAAGTCCCTATGAACCCTTTGAAAGTCATGTAGGTAAAGGTCAGAAACCAGGACAACAGTCCGTATGCAGAAACCACTGTAAAGAAAAGCTCAAAGAAAGAGCCAAGTGAAGCTGAGATCATGACAGAAGAATCTTATCAGGGAAGCAGGAGCTAAAGAGTAGTAAACAACTGGAGACAAGAAGTCCGGGAACATAGAGTAGGAGCTTGAATACACAGCCAGGGAGACACAGAACATGGGATGTTGTTTCTTAAAAGTAATTCATTCCCTTTACAGTAGGACCCCTGTGGGATTGCTTTTTTTGGGGGGTGGCGTGGATACCACCCCCCAAGGTGGTACCCCCCAGGATGCATGCAAATGAAGATGGTGGCCAGGAGTGAATTGCTCATGATGTTATTTTCAAAAAGTTGCCACTGTTGCACAGTATCTTTTTTCTCTGTGGTGTGCAATTGTGAATTTCTATTTAAAAAGCTGTTTGGTTGGCTCAGCACAGCAAATGCCATTGAAAATAATGGGACTTCCAGTTTAAAATACCATAGAGTTGCCTTGGAGGACCTAGAAAATGGCTAGAGAGGACACATTTTCTAGGAAGACTCTATGGTAGGTGTGCTGTTTTGTGTCCCATGGATAACTGAATCAGTGGATAATGAATCAGTGGATACAGGGGTCCTACTGTACTCATGGCAGTGCTTTAAAAATAACTCATTCCATTTACTCATTATGATATTTTAAAAGTTATTACTGTAGTAAATTGCATTGCTTGTTGCATTATTTTGTTATTACCTGTTACTATAAATTCTTAGGGCTTGTCTAGATGAGAAGGTATAACACTGATTGCTGTGCATTAACACAAATTCACAGCAGCATTCATTTCCATGGTTTTTTTGGCAAAATCACTGATATGCGAAGCTATCTGTGTTTGATGTTCACATGGAGCCATGCCTGCAAATGAAGATGGTGGCCAGGAGTGAATTGCTCATGATATTATTTTCAAAAAGTTGTCACTGTTGCACAGTATCTTTTTTCTCCGTGGTGTGCAATTGTGAATTTCTATTTAAAAAGCTGTTTGGTTGGCTCAGCACAGAAAAAAAGTGCATGATCATGAGTGCAAAACTCCAAAATGACGCTTCAGCCTACTTTGTTGCCGGCAGTCCCACCCCTGTGCACATGCGACCAATCAGGGTTCCACTTCCACTCTTATCCGGGAATGTGCTGCAATGTGATCCAGTTGTTCTAACAAGAGGGAATGCACATTTCCCCTGCATTTAAAAAAAACAAACTTGGAAGAAGCTGCAAAGGCTTTTCCTGCATAGTTCCCCCCTTCTGAATACGGTGAATCACCACAGGATTTTGTTGGGACAAAACATATTCTCTTCAAATTCTATGAGGAGTTTTTCCACCATCTAGACAATCCCACAGTCATTACACCAATAAAGTATCATTGTCCCCCACTCATTACGTGACTTTTGAAATGTAATGTTGTATGCCCTCATTACTAACAAAATCAAAGCATTGCAAGTTGCTTTGCTTTGTATTACTTGTATTTATCACTTCCAAGCTGTGGGTAACTGTCCTCACAGTGTCAAAGGTTTGATTTGGAATCATATATACTTAATAAGCTTACAAGTGCCCACGCAAAAAGCCAATGGTTTCAGACTGTTCAGGCGGCAAGTTGGCAAGTATAAGCTTTCTGCTAAAGACTGATGACTGAACTGAGTATGGTAGTCCAATTTATGACCAATGAAGCCACATTACCCATCAAACATGTATTGTGATCAAATGACTACCTGGCAACTTCATGTAGTAGTCAAAGTTACTAAGAAATAACAGGAGGTTTAAAAGGAATCTATGGTAGGGACAAACAACTTGTGGTCCTCTAGATATTGTTGGAATACCAGTTCCCATCACCCTTAGCCAGAATAGCCAATAGTGAGGAATGATAGGAGTCACAATTCAACATCAGCAGGAATACATGTTTTTACTCAAATCTATGGGCTATCATGTATGGCTGCTGGGTTGCATTTAGTTTAGTGGGTCAAAAGCTGTGCAGGATTGGAATAAAGTTAGATAGCACAGCTGAAGATAGTGTTTGTGAAATCCTGACGATTACTTCACTTTCAATGAGACAACAACTAGGATGATGCAGGTTTGTATCTCCTTTAAAAACTATTTCAGCTGATCCTTTCAGTGGGTACAAGTATTTCAGCTGAATTCCTGAGGCATTGAAGAAACCCGCAGTAGTTATATAAACTCAGAAACCTGCAGGGATAACTTTTCACCTTCTGAACAGCCATGCACATTCTTCATACCAGCTTTGCAGGTGTCAGAAAAGTAGAACCATTATGTGACCACAGCTTACAGGTTATCAGCTGGAGCATTGAACATGGTTGTTCTTCTAGTTCCAGTGACATTGATATGGGAAAGGAATAAGAAAGATCATTCGGTCAGTGGAGACATGGATTTGTTCCTTTGAAAATGTGTCTCATAGAAGTAATTGTTACAGTGACTGTCCATATACTATAAATAGTAAAATGACATACTGAATCTGAATGAGTTTATCACCCAAACAAATAAAATTAATCTTCAAGTATGATCCAAAGATTAGAAATTCAATTACATGTTTTGAAGCACTAGATTGGAATTTATTTCCTTCAGAGATTTTAGTTTGATGGAATTTGACACAGCCAGAAAATTTAGCTGGATAAAGAACAGGGATAGGGAAATCTATTAATAGCTGAATCATCTAATTTGAGCCATCTTTTCTAATTGTCTGGCAGTAACAAAATGCAATAAGATCTGGCAGGTTTATGGTGGGAATACAGATCTAAATTTGAGGTGACATATCGATTTATTATACTATCAGGCTGTTCTTAGCACTTTGGCTAAGGAGAGGAAACAGACTTTAGTCTAACCTTAAAGACCTGAGATTTAGGAAAGTCAGCATTCCTTAATGTTTGCTGTTGGAAAGCATGGGGCTCTCATATGGAAGTTTTAACTGTTTGGCAGATTCTTTAAGGATGGGATAAAGTGCTCTGTTTCTGGAAGAAAGAAAATTGGATTTTGATCCTATCCTATCCTATCCCTTGGAAGTATCCTCAGTCTTTGAGGTACAAACTTATATGCAACCAGAGACTTTTACAACATTCTGAGAGGAAATGTTTACCAAAGCAATATTTTTTTAAAAATATAAATTTATAAAATTTATAAATTTTATAATAAATAAATAAATTTGAGATAATTGCATATGCAGTATTTCAGTACAGATCTACTTCCTACATTTATTTGATACAACAGCCAATGTGATTCTAGATGGCATCAATAGGAGTATAGTGTCTAGATCAAAGGAAGTAAAAGTGCCACCCTATTCTGCTTTGGTCAGACCTCATTTTGAATAGTGTGTCTAGTTCTGGGCACCACAATTCAAGAAGGATATTGACAAGCTGGAACGTGTCCTGAGGAGGGTGACCAAAAAGGTGGGAGATCTGAAAGCCATGCTTTATGAGGAGAGGCTTAGGGAGCTGGGCATGTTTAGTCTGGAGAAGAGAAGGTTAAGAGGGGATATGATAACCATGTTTAAATATTTGAAAAGATTTCATACTGAGGATGGAGCAAGCTTGTTTTCTACTTCTCCAGAGACTTGGACAATGGACTAAACATTAGGAAGAACTTTCTGATGATAAGAGCTATTTGGCAGTGGAATGCACTGCCTCGGAGTGTGGTGGAGTCTCTTTCTTTGGAGGTATTTACACAGAGGCTGGATGGCCATCTTTTGGGAATGCTTTGATTGTGAATTCCTACAGGGCAGGGAGCTGGACTAGATGGCCCTTGTAGTCTCTTCCAGCTCTGATTCTAAGATCCTGAAGTGTAAAGATATACAGTAGGCCCTCAGTATCTGCTCGGGTTTGCTTCCAGGAGACCCAGTGGATACCAAAAATCTGTGGCTGCTCAAGTCCCATTATATACAATAACATAGTAAAATAGTGTCTCTGGCAAAATCAAGGTTTGCTTCTTGGAATCTTTTTTTGAATATTTTCAAGCCGTGGATGGTAGAAATCGTGAATGCTGAGCATCACTGAATACTGATTAGGCAGAGAATCAACCCATTTGAAATATAGTGCTGGAGAAGAGTTCTGCAGATACCAAGGAATGCTAAAAAGACCAATAAATGGGTCCTAGAACATATCAAGCCTGAACTCGCCCTAGAAGACTAAACTAAGATTGTCATATTTTGGACATATCATGAGAAGACATGACTCACTAGAAAAGACATCTTACTAGAAAAGACAATAATGCTAGGAAAGGTGGAGGGCAGTAGGAAGAGAGGAAGACCGCACACCAGATGGGTAGATCAATCATGGAGGCCATGGCTTTGAGTTTGCAAGACCTGAGCAGGGCTACTGATGACAGGGTGACTTGGGGGGGTCTCTCATTTGTTGTTGTGTGCCTTCAAGTTGTTCCCAACTTAGGGCAAGCCTAAAGCAAACCTATCACAGGGTTTTCTGAGAGCCATGTGTGTATGACTTGCCCAAGGTCACCCAGTAGGTTTTCATGGCTGAATGGGGATTTGAACCCTGGCCCTCAGAGTTATAGTTCAACACTCAAACCACTACACTATGCTGACTCTAATTCATAGGGTTGCTATAAGCTGAAGTCAACCTGATGACAGTTAACAACAGCAAACAAATGACTTCACAAAAAGAAACTGTTTTCGAGTTTCACTCTGCAATAACATGAGGTAACTATTTAAAACAGATAGATGTTACTTTCAAAATTCCCAATTCCATTTGGGAATGTTCATTTGTTGCAGCTCACATCTTCCCCTGAATGTCTACATTTGATAACTTAAATGATTGAAGACAGAGTAAAGTTGGTTTTGCGAGTTCACAATTTTTCTTTCTTGAGAGAGGAAAAAAGAGTACACATCTGAAGATACCTGGGGGTTACAATAAATCATGGTGCATTTCCTTATGTAGTACTCATCATACCTGTATATCATGTACTGTAACAAGGAAGAGACATTTCTATGAATGCTTCATGGTTTCTGAGGTATTCACTCATGAGATGTTCAAATGAAATGTATCTCATCTAAAGGATCAAGCACCAAAAGCTCTGGAAATTTGCCAAATGTCCTTATATCAGAAGGAACTCACTACTGACAGCTAGTTATTTGGTCCCAAATCAGGCATAAATATTGAGAAACAGCATGCATTTTCTCAATCCTAACTATCCATTTTATATTATTTTGTCAATTAAAACAACAGAGGATAACCCCCAGAATACATTCCTCCCATCAAAGCACAATACAAGAGACTATACTTTATTGCTAGGAAGACACTGTTGAATCTTAAAAGTGGTCCTATGCTCCAGTCAGTAAGTGTCCCAGGAATCAAGTGGTCATGATACAAGAGCTGTTGAGTAGTTAATTCAGGCCAG
This sequence comes from Gambelia wislizenii, assembly GCA_030847615.1. Lineage (NCBI taxonomy): Eukaryota > Metazoa > Chordata > Lepidosauria > Squamata > Crotaphytidae > Gambelia > Gambelia wislizenii. Next base: position 298,321,120 of record JAUMIR010000004.1, read on the forward strand.
GTCAGTCACAGGATATCCAGCATGATAAAGGGAGAAGCAAGAAGGTGGTTGTCAGCCTGTCCAGAAGTCATTCGGCAAGTCAGTAGTCCAGATAAACAAAGCCAGCAAGAAGTAAAACAGAATTGTAAACTATAGCCAGTCCAAGTTCAGGAAAATGCAAACACTAAAAAGTACTGCTAGTCATCAAGAAGGAGGATGAAAGCAACAAAGCTGCCAAGGAGTGGTTGAAAGGGTAATGGGCAGCTGTTTCAAGACACCAGGTGCCTAATCAGGCCAGCATTTCTTACTTAACCTCTGGAAACAAGCACAAGAAATTGCTCAAGAAATGATGGCAATGGGTCTTTAGCTTCTGCAACAACCTCCTGGGGAGCAGGATTCCTCTCCACCTCAACCTCTTCTGACTCCAGAGGGTGAGGTAAGACAAAGGGTCAGATCTGAGAGATACAAACTGATCAATAAATTATGTATTACATTTTAGTACTACAGGCACTACAGATCTCAGTTAACAAAGCCTAGTCCTTATTCTTCTTCCTTGTCCTCTGTCTCACTGGAAGTATTTTTTTAGCAGCACCAGCATTGGGAGGATGGTGAAGGAAGGTTGGAGAAACACATTATTTTGGTGTCAGATTGTTGCACTGTGTCTGCAGCAAACAATGCAACAAAGTTTGAGCTGTGAAAGAATGGGATTCTGCTACAGTCAATCTTACCAGAGCTGTGCATGCCTGCCTACAACAGGCACTGTAAATAGCAGCTTCCTCCAGAATTTCTTACTGAGCATGCGTGTCCAACAAAAGAGAGAAAAGGGGAGAGCAGTTTAGATTGTCTCACCAGAATGTTAACCAGCATATTTCTATAAATCTGGCACCAAAATTAAATCATAAGGAAAGTGGAGGCTGGTGAAAGGGGAAAAAAAAATCAGCCCTGGATACATTTTGGAAGAAGCCTTCAATTGGTCTCTAGAAGAGTTCAAAATGTTTTTGTTCACCTATGCAAGGCTTATGTCATGTACCTGCAGTCCCACAGTGACCAGCAGTTTCAGAGTTAATCAGAAAGGTTGGAGAAGGCAGTGGGTGGGCGGGCGGGAGGCTGCCCTGCCTCTCCCTGGCCTTCCTGAGTGGGCTCCGGGGCTTAGAGGCTACGGAGCCCACTTAGGAAGGCCGGGGAAGGCAGCGGGCAGGCGGGTGGGCGGGCGGGGCTTAGAAGCCCCGGTGCCCGCTTATGAAGGCTGGGGAGAGGCAGGGCAGCCTCCCATCCGCCCACTGCCTTTCCCGGCCTTCCTAAGCGGGCTCTAGGGCTTCAAAGCCACAGAGCCTGCTCAGGAAGGCCGGGGAGAGGCAGGGCAGCCTCCCACCTGCTGCCTTCCCCAGCCTTCCTAAGGGGGCTCCAGGGCTTCTAAGGCCCGGAGTCCCCTCAGGAAGGTTGCGGAGAGGCCGGCCAGGCTGGACAGACACCCTCCCATTGCCTCCCTCTCTCGGGGGGGGGGTCACGGGAGCAGCATTTTTTATTTGCGGTTTTTCCACATTCGCGGGGGTCTCAAGACCCTAACCCCCGCAAATGTGGAGGGACAACTGTAGCAGTAACTATTGCACTGACCTCCCATGCAAGCAAAGTGAGCCTCAAAATTTTACAACAAATATGTTGATCATATATCGAATGAGAAATGCCAGACTTCCAAGCTGGGTTCAAAAAAAGAAGAGGTGCTAGCGATGACATTGCAAACATACATTGTCTGATAGAATTTTTCAAAGAATTTCAGAAGAAAATCACCCTGTGCTTTATTGATAATAGCAAACCCTTTGTGTAGATGGAGAAATTATGGTTTTCTCTAAAAGAAATTGGTGTACTACACCACCTGATTGTCCTGATGTGCAACCTATAGTCTGGACAAGAGGCTACTTTGAAAGCACAAGATGGAAACAGAATGGTTTTCCAGTGGCAAGAGAGTTAAGACAAGGCTTCATTTTATCACTTTCTATGTTTAATTTATATGCAGAACATATCCTGTGGAAAGCAGGAGTAGACTTAGAGGGAAGAGGTGTGAAAATTGGGGAAAGGAACATCAATAATTTAAGCTATGCAGCTGACACTATATTACTTGCAGGAAATAGTAAAGACTTGGAATGACTGCTGATTAAAATAAAAGAAGAAAGGGCAAAAGGGCAGCTACAGCTGAATATTAACAAAAATTATCATAGATGATTTACACAAATTTAAATTAGGTGATGAGGACATTGAAAAGTTATGTTGTGTCATAAATAAAAATGAGGCTGTAGTCAAGAAATCAGAAGACTGCTTTGTGAGGCACCAGTACTTTTTGGCAGAGAAGGCTAAAGACCTTGTAAAAACTACAAATCCCAGTTTTCCATGGGATGGAACTACAGCACTTAAAGTGGTGTCAAACTGCATTATTTCTGCAATAGAGGTGTACCAGGACTTGGAAAGGCAAGAACTGAAGGAACTAGACAATGAACTATACTAGTAATATTGCCACAGTATTTCCAGTTTCTTTGTATGGTTATGAAAGCTGGACAGTGCAGAAGGCTGACAGGAAGACTAATTTAAAATAAGATCCTGGAATGAGAACTGGATTGCTAAAAAAGAAATTAATGTGTCTCAGTACAAATCAAGCCTGAACTCACCAGAAGCTAAAATAATTAAGTGGAAGCTGTGTGGTGTAGTGGTTTGAGCACTGGACTACAACTCTGGACATCAGGGTTCAAATCTTGCTCTGCCATGGAAACCCACTGGGTAATGTTGTGCAAGTCACATTCTCTCAGTCCCAGAGCAAGACAATGGCAAACCACCTCTAAATAAATCTTCCCAAGAAAATCCCATGATAAGTGGCCTTAGGGTTGCCATAAGTTGGAAATTACTTGAGGGCACACAACAAATGCATACATTGACATGACTCATTGGAAAAAGAAAGAAATACTGGAAAAGGTGGAAGACAGTAGGAAAAGAGGAATTCCATGTTATAGGTGGATAGAATCAATCAGGGAAGCCATGGCCCTGAGTCTGCAGGACTCAAGAGGAGTAGCTGATGATTGGGACTCTTGAAGACTTTTTGTGCATTGGGCCACCCCAAGTTGACTTGATGGCAAATAGCAAAAAAACTTGCCTAAATATCCTACGTTCACCAATCCTGTCTGTTCTTGGAAGCTAAGCAAGGTCAGCCCTGGTTAGTACATGGATGGGAGACCACCAATGAATATCAGATGCTGTAGGCTGTATTTCAGGGGAAGGAAACCACCTTTACCAAAGAAAACCCTGTGAAATTCATGGGTTTGAAATAAGTCGACAGGTGACTTGAAGGGCTACACACACAGCGATAACCTCTTCTCATAGGTGAACAACTTACACACCTGTATGTAACCTCTCCTGTTAACAAAAGAATACCCCACACTGGGGCGTCTCTTTAAATTTCCATTGGTGTATGGCTGGGAGTGCAAGACAACCCTCAGCATGTCTTGCTTTGTGGCTGAACAGGGAAAGATCCACAAACATGCATTCAACGCAGTGCACACAGACCACACAGTAGCAGAGACCTGAAACATTGCTTGCTTTAGACAGAGTCTAACTCCCAGAATCCTCCTCCAATAGTCATACTTGTTCTGGGATTCTGCGAGTTGTAGTGTAGTGACACGATGCAGTGATGAACCGACTGGCTAAAGCCATCGAACTGTGCCTGAGACTGGTAGCCAGCTGAGACCGGACATCGTCATCACGGGCAGAGACCAGAAGAAGATCGTCATTGTAGATATCACAATCCCCTTTGAGAATAAGAAAACAGCCATGAGGGAGGCCAGAGAACGTAAACATCAAAAATATGTCCCTCGGGCTGATGTTTTGAGACAAAGGGGGTACGAGGTCTCTGTCCATGCGTTGCTTGTTGGGGCCCTGGGTGGCTGGGACCCTGTAAATGAGCCAGTGCTGAGAGTTTGTGGGGTGGGAAGGCGCTACGCCAAACTTATGCGCAGACTAATGGTATCAGATACCATTAGATGGTCCCGAGACACTTATATCGAACACATCTCGGGTCACCGTCAATACGAGGAGTCAGTTTCTGCTCTTGCAGAGAGGGGATGAAGGGGGAAATGATTCTATGTAACTTTCCTATATTAGAAAGTACCTATACTGTATGATATGCATTATCTGCTGGATGTCAGGGATGATGGGAGTTGTAGCTCTTCACCTCTGGCTCAAACTCACCACCTTGTTATGCAGCAGAGCCGACCAGCTTAGATCAGTGGTTAATGCTTTCCTTCAAAGCAGCAGAGTTTCAGAGAATAGGCTGAAGATCCTGACAAACTCTCCAAGCCTTCTCACTCTTCTCCAGGTGTCTCCAAAACGTCTCCAGGATTCACTCAGGCAACTCAGTAGTTTTATATAAAACCTACTTTATTCTTCTATATAAATATACTATATGGCCAACAAATCACAATCTCTACACACTACTCCACAATATCTCCAAACTACTCCACCTCTACTCCACCACAATACATTGGCAAACATTGCAATTTTATAGCCATTGTTTATCACCACCCACTAGTTAGTTTCCACCCAGTGGGTGTGTACTTCCATTCTGATTGGTCCACGTAGTTCCACCCATACTTAAGACCAACCCATGTATTTCAACATTTCACCTTGTACACTTAATGAATCTCAGGTGTTTCCATTCTGCATTCAGTACCTCTGTCCTTGGCTCTCAGGACTTCTAGATTACATTAGCAGTTTCACCTGTGTAGCTTCATAATTGCTCTTGCTTAGTCATTGTGACTTTCACATACATATTTTATTTCTTTCACTGTATGTCCCATGTTGCATTTTCCTTAACATATATATATATATATATATATATTAGTGATCACATTGTGATTTAAATGTAAAATATTATTGGTCTCCTTTTAGTATGTGCTGTTTCTTTAAAGTTATTTTAATATTTTTAACTTATCCTAGGAATGAGATTTGTTTTGTATGTATTGATTGTATTGTTTATTATTCTATTGTTATTTTTCTTTTCCTCTGCAATTGCATTCTTTGGATTTGTATGTTATATTATGTATTATGTTAAATTGTATGTTAAATATTTTTTAATAAACCAATTAAAAAAAAAAGCAGCAGCAGATACTTTTCCAAGCTTTACCTTGAACACTCAATTTACAGAAGAAACAGCCTCCCTCTTCCTGCAACTAGACTGGTCAGAATAATCCATGCCACAGCATTTCCAGTTTCTTTGTATGGTTAAGAAAGCTGGATAGCGCAGAAGGCTGACAGGAAGACTCATTTTAAAATGAGGTCCTGGATGAGAACTGGATTGCTAAAAAAGACAAATTAATGTGTCTCAGTGCAAATCAAGCCTGAGCTCATCAGAAGCCAAAATGATTAAGTGGAAGCTGTGCAGTATAGTGGTTGAGCATTTGAGCTAATGCCACCAGATTGCTACCTACTTAATAGATTCCTAAAATTAATTAATTAATTAATTAATTTATACATACCCTGCTCTTCAGCCACAAGGCTATCAGAGCAGCTTATGAATTGTTTTAAGCAATAGCAATTTACACATCTATACTGCATTAAGCAGTTTCTAATGTGTGTTAGCTAATATTTTAAAATATTTAAAATCCTTTCCAGAAAAAATTGGTCTCCCTCTTTCATGCCTCCTAATTAACATTCTTCAAGTTCACGAACAAACACTCATTCCACTAGACTCATAGAACTGTAGAGTTGGAAGCGACCACAAGGGCCATCCAGTCCAACCCCCTGCCACACAGGAAATCTTGATCAAAGCATCCCCGACAGATGGCAATCCAGCCTCTGTTTAAAGACCTCCAAGGAAGGAGACCCCACCACGCTCCAAGGGAGTGTGTTTCACTGCCAAACAGCTCTTACTGCCAAAAGTTCCTCCTAATGTTGAGGTGGAATCTCTGTTCCTGGAGCTTGCATCCATTGCTCCGTGTTCCAGTCTCTGGAGCAGCAGAAAACAAACCATCCTCAATGTGATACCCCTTCAAATACTTAAACAGGGCTATCATATCGCCTCTTAACCATCTTTTTTCCAGGCTAAACATAGCCAGCTCCCTAAGTCTTTCCTCATAAGGCATGGTTTCAAAATGTTCAAAAGGTTATGCATACTACCTGGAGGCTGAATGAAATGCCCCACCCATGTGTATATTTTTTCCATCTGTTTGTTACCTGCCCTAACACCCCCCCCTCTTTTAATAATTCATCAATTGGCTACACTGTTATAGTGCTATTATTTCACTTTAACTACTCTGGCTGCCTCCTGTGGAGTTCTGGGGTTTGTAGAAGCCTAAGAGCTCTCTGGCTAAGAGTTCTAAATCCCATGATTCCACAGGAGGCAGCCAGAGCATTTAAAGTGGAATAACAGCTCTACAACAGCTGAAGCCACTGAAAGAGCGAGGGGATCCTGACCCCGCCCAATGACACGCCCCCCGCGCCAATAGCTCCTCCCTCCTTCCCTCCTCGTTGCTCCGCCCCCTTTCTCTCGCTTTTCCCTTTCCCAGCGAAGCAACGAGTCTCTCTTGGCTCGCTCTTTCAAGACTTCCGCCGGATGGTGTCACCCTCAAACATGTCCGACCAAGCCAAGGAGGCGATTTTAGCCTGAGACACCAACCCCAGCGGGGAGAGAACCCGGAACCACCCCAGCGGCCGTTGACACTTTGGAGCCGCCTTCGCCCTCAGCTGCGACTCCTCTACGGAGGATGGTGAGCCGGGTGGCGGTTGGAGGGGCGCCTCGCGAGGAGTGACGGTTGGGAGGGCGCGAACCAGGAGAGCCTGTCTTCTAAACCACGCGACAGGCGACGTCAGCAGGCAACGGCGGGGCTCCTGAGGTAACCGAGGGTGTGAGGTGGGGGGTGATACAGGAGGAAGGTTTTCCTCTTCTGTTTCCTCCTCATTCGCAGTGTTTTAAGAGCCGCGTGAGTCTCTTCCGCAATTTAAGCTTCCTTAGCCAGCATAGCAGGGTGAATTGAGTGTTGGACTATGACTTGTCAGGATACTGGGACATGCAGTCACAGAGTTTTTACTACATGCAGTTTTTACTACAAGACCCATTGGTTGGCTGCCTGGTCCTCTTGACGTGCTCAGAGGTACCAGTGCTCGGCCGCCTGGAGACCAGCAAGGGTTGCTTAAAATAATTTTTAGTTTAAGGTGATATTTGAACGACAAGCTCCACGCTAAGCGTAGCAGAGTGAATTGAATGCTGGACGACGACTTGTCAGGATACTGGGAAATGTAGTCACAGAGTTTTTCCTTGGGTCCCCCCCCCCACAGTCTGTGAGGCCGTGTTCTGGAAGAGTTTCTTTCTGACGTTTCACCTGCATCTGTGGCTGGCATCTTCAGAGAATGGTTGGGTAGGAGTGTGTGGGGGGTTTATATACAGTTGTCCCTCCACATTCACGGATTTGGCATTCACAGATTTAAGTATTTACGGCTTGAAAATATTCTTTAAAAAATGATAATCCAAAAAGCAAACCTTGATTTTGCCATCTTATATAAGGGACAGCATTTTGCTATACCATTGCATATAATGGGACTTGAGTATTCACAGATTTGGGTATTCACGGGGGGGGGGGGGTGGAACCTCGAACCAAACCCCACCAAATGTGAAGGGACAACTGTATTGTGAACCCCTGTTGGGGAGTATATGTAAATTTGTGTAATTCAGTGGTTAGTTTCTGGGTATAGAAATGCATGGCTCATTAGTGTCTGTTTGTCTAATGGTTGGTTGATGGCCCATGGACAGGGGGATTTCCAGCAGATAATGGGCCATCAACCAACCATTAGCCAAACAGGCACTAATCGTCCTTGCATTTCTATACCCAGGAACTAACCATTCAAATACACAAATTTACATATCCTCCCCAACAGGTGTTCACAGTATATAAACTCCACACACACTCCTACCCAACTGTTCTCTGAAGATGCCAGCCACAGATGCAGGTGAAACGTCAGAAAGAAACTCTTCCAGAACATGGCCTCACAGCCTGGGAAAAAACCAAGGAAAATCTATTTTTTTTCTTCTGTTTCCTCCTCTTCCTCATTTGCAGTGTTTTAAGAGCCGTGTGAGACTCTTCCACAATTTAAGCTTCCAGAGCCAGCATAGCAGAGTAAATTGAGTGTTGGACTATGACTTGTCAGGATACTGGGACATGCAGTCACAGAGTTTTTATTACATGCAGTTTTTACTACAAGACCCGTTGGCTGCCTGGTTTTCTTGACGTGCTCAGAGGTACCAGTGCTCGGCCGCCTGGAGACCAGCAAGTGTTACTTAAAATAATTTTTTGTTTAAGGTGATATTTGAACAACAAACTCCACACTAAGGGTTTGATTCCCTCCCCCACTCAGCCATGACTCCCCACCTTGGGCATGTCACACTCTCTCAGCCTCAGAGGAAGGTGAGGGCAAACCCCCTTTGAACAAATCTTGCCAAGAAAACCCCATGATAGGATCATCATAAGTCAAAAATGACTTGAAGGCCTGCAATAACAACAAACCTTTACTGAGATAGGGTTTGCCTTAGGCCAGAAACGACTTGAAGGCACACAACAACAACAACAACAACAATCATCCTTTGGATCTCAGTTTCACTAATATCGCTAGAATATCTAGCAGTTGGTATTCCTACAAGCCAGGAGTAGAGTACTGGACCGTGGAAGTAACATGATTTAAATCTGACAGCTGCGGGGGGAGGGGTCAAGGGGATGAATGTCAGTGATGTCGTTGTCAAATGGAGGAGGGGGGGAGATGTGGTAGTGAAGTTTTGAATGTCTTGTGTAGAGAGATGTTTCAGGGTTCACTTGTGGTTGGGATCGCCTTTTGGTCTTGGGAGTTCACGTGGAAGGTAGTGCTGAAGGTTACCTGGTTGGTAAAAACACTCTTCTGGACTGGGTGTTTTTAAGCACACATTGCTGAATGCAGTGGAAGAGGACTGTAAAGTGATAACGGTGCTTTAGAGCTTGAAAACCAAATAAATAGAATGCATGTCTGATGTTGTTGGTAGGAGATTATGTGTGGGCATAGAATGGTTCTGATTATTATTTATTTATCTTGCACCCTTCTCTTTTCTCAATGTAACCACTAAGGTGTCTTACAATATGAATTAAATCAAAATACAGCTTAAAACTAACTAGTTACAATGCTATAAAACAATGGATTAAGGCAGTGGTTCTTAACCTGGGGTCCAGGGACCTCCTGGGATCCGCGATGTCTTCATAGGGAGTCTGCAAAGGCTTGAAGGCTGCTTGTCCCACCTCCTCCCCTACAGTGGAGCAGCCACATGACAGGAGCCCAGGTGCTGGCTGGCTGGTTTGGCCTCCGCATTGCCATTTAACCTGCTCCAGCCACAAACGTACAGGAAGAAGCAGGGAAGAAGTCTTCCCTCCCCCTCCAGTGCCTCTTAGGGAAGGTTTTATGGATGGTGTAATTGTATCATCATCATTATCAGATATTATTATTAGGGTTTTAAATCTTCAGTTCAGTCTTGAGGGTCTGCGGCAACAAAAGATATTTAAAGAGAGTCTCTGGTAAAGAAAAGGTTAAGAACCACTGAAATAAAGTATTAAGGTGAAGCACGGAATTGTTTTTTTTAAGTATTAAAAAAACATAACAAGAAGTGTGTGTGTGTGTGGAGAAATACAGGATCCACCATAAATTGACCCTTCTGCAACTGACACAGTGGGCAAATGTTTGTCTGAACAAAAAGTTGTTGCCTTCCAGCTACCAGAAGGGGTAGTCTAGTCTCCTGTGGCAGGGAGTTCCATAGATTACTGACAAGACCCACACTCATGCATCCTCCAGGTGAATACTTGTTCTGGCATAGGCTTGAGAGTAATTGGTACAGGAATATGCCATCATAACAAATATATAAATACTGTTGAACACTTTGCTCCAAATCTATTGCTTACTGCTCAATGCTGTCAAAGGAAAAGGCTTAGATAGATAGATGAATGAACCTTTTTATTTATGAGCACCAGCAAATTATTATGTTATAAATGGGCATCAATACAGAAATAGACATAGGTTATGCTTTACTGTTAATGCATAACTGTGGGATCACTACTTAAAGGCCTCTGCTGTAAACCAGTTAAGTGGGAGTAGTATACCTTGGTGTTAGTGTATACTTCAATCCTCTGAAAACTCTGCTAGCATAAACTGAGTTTAATGTGATCCACTCTGTCATAGCCCAATTATGTGCATTCTTATTGGAAGTAATTAGATGGACAAAGTTTGCATTTAATGACCAAGGCTATAATTCTGTAGTTGCTTTTCTGGGAATAATTCTCACTCAGCTAAGGGAGACAGCTCAGTAGACATGTATATGACTGCAGTGTTAGACTTTCAGGTTAACATGTATGGCCATTAGAGTTTAAGTCCAACAGCTGTGATTTAGGTGCCTTGCAGGCAGTAGTATTACGTGTGTCCTGTTATGCATACTAAGAAGATATGACGTGTTTCTTTTAGGTTCTGTCAACAAAGGCACCATGCTGGAGTCATATGTGACCCCTATTCTTATGAGCTATGTGAATCGCTACATTAAGAATTTGAAGCCTTCTGATCTACAGCTGTCACTCTGGGGTGGAGATGTGGTTCTTAGCAAACTTGAACTAAAGCTTGATGTACTTGAGCAGGTATGTTGTCATTCTTTTTATTTTATACTCTCATTAAATAAAGTTAAATTTCAAGATAACTATTACTTTCAGGTGAGTGATATCTGTGATCATAACTGAGCTAGCATGCTAGGAACAAAGTAATATGAATTTGGGATGCACATGATGCTTTACTGCTGGGATGTACAGTTTCCCCTCCACATTCGCGAACTCGACATTTGCGGTTTCGGTTATTCGCGGTTTTGGGAGGGCCCCCCCGGGGCCCCCCAAAACCGCGAGACGGGGCCTCTGGAGGCCCCGTAAAAGCCCTTGGAGGGAGCGGAGAGGGCCGGGGAGGCCTTCACGGGGCCCTCAGAGACCCTCCGGAGGCCCCGTGAAGGCCCCGGGGAGGGTGGGGGGAGGCGCTGGGGAGGGTGGGGGAGGCCGCGGAGGCCTTCACGGAGCCTTGGAAGGCTCCGTGAAGGCCCTGGGGAGGGTGGGGGGAGGCGATGGGGAGGGTGGGGTGAAGAGAGAGGGCAAGGTGAAGTTCCATTATATACAGTCCTGTGAAAAAGAAAGTACACCCTCTTTGAATTCTATGGTTTTACATATCAGGACATAACAATCATTTGTTCCTTAGCAGGTCTTAAAATTAGGTAAACACAACCTCAGTTGAAGAACAACACATGATATATTACACTGTGTCATGATTTATTCAACAAATATAATGCCAAAATGGAGAAGCTGTGTGTGAAAAACTAAGTACACCCTTACAGCTTCCATAGGAATTAAGATGCTAAGTAGCAGATAGGTGCTGCTGATCAAATGCCCTTGGTTAAACTGATCATCAGCAAGTGTGACCATCTCTATAAAAGCCAAAGTTTTAGCAGTTTGCTGGTCTGGAGCATTCAGGTGTGTGTTAACACAATGCCAAGGAGGAAGGACATCAGCAAGGATCTTAGAGAAGCAATTGTTGCTGCCCATCAATCTCGGAAGAGTTACAAGGCTATTTCCAAACAATTTAAAGTCCGTTATTCTTTTTCTTCTTACTTATTTAGGTATTTATACCCTGCTCTTCGGCCACAAAAGCTCTCAGAGCAGCTTACAAATTGTTAAGCAACAGTATTTTACACATCTAAACCACTTTATAGCATGCTGATGTGTGTGTTATCTAATTGCCCCCACAAGCTGGGTACTCATTTTACTGACATAGGAAAGGATGGAAGGCTGAGTGAACCTTGGAGCCCTTGGGATTGAACTTGAAACATTGTGGCTGCAATGCTGGCATTTAACCACTGCGCCACCCGGGCTCCCTTCCTGTGAGAAAAATTATTCAAAAGTGGAAAACATTCAAGATAGTTGCCAGTCTTTCCAGGAGTGGACATCCCAGCAAATTCATCCCAAGGTCAGACTGTGCAGTGCTCAGAGAAATTGCAAAAAACTCAAGAGGTACATCTCAGACTCTACAGGCCTCAATTAGCATGTGAAATGTTAAAGTTCATGACTCTCTGGCTTTTCTTCGCAAATGAAGATTCAAGAAGGACTCATCCTGCGCTTTCTGCAACCACGCTGATGACTAAAAAGGCCAATCCGAGATAAACAAGTCCGGTTGCAGAAAGCACAGCAGAAGGTCTCCTTGGGTGATGTTTTTGGGTTGTGATCCTTTCTGCGTTGTCGTTTCTCTTCAAGACTAGTTCGGCGTGAGTTCTCAAATAAGGCTGCAGCATTGTGGATAGTGCGTCTCCATGCCTCCCGATGTGAGGCCAGGGTGGACCACTGTTGGTGATCAATTTGGCCGAGCCTGAGATGTTGTTTCAGGGAGTTTTTGTATTGCTTTTTTGGAGCGCCCCTCTTACGCTGACCCATGGCGAGTTCACCGTAGAGTAGTATTTTTGGGAGGCGATGGTCCTCCATCCTAGAAATGAGCCCTGCCCAGCGCAGCTGCATTCTCAATATCATGGCCTCAATACTGGTGATCCGTGCTTGCTCAAGGACAGCAACATTCGTCACATAGTCAGTCTGGTATATATTTAGGATTGTGCGTAGACAGCGCTGATGAAAGCGCTCGAGGAGTCGTAGGTGGTGGCGATAGGTGACCCATGTTTCCATCCATAAAGGAGGATAGACAGTACAATGGCTCTATACACACTGATTTTTGTGCTTCGCCTTATTGCTCCAGACTCTTTTGTGAAGTCTTCCAAATGCACTATATGCCTTTGCTAATCTGTGATCGATCTCTTTGTCAATCTTGGCATCTGAGGAGATGATGCTTCCCAGGTAGGTGAACTGCTGAACGGACTTAAGCACAGAGTTGCCGACGGCAATGTGGGGATGGTGGTGTTCATCCTGTGGTGCAGGCTGGTAAAGAACTTCTGTTTTCTTCAGGTTGACTTCCAGCCGAAACAGCTCTGCAGCTGTTGCAAAGCAGGATGTTAGACGCTGCAGAGCTGCTTCTGTGTGGGCAACGAGGGCATCATCATCGGCGAAGAGCAGCTCACGGACTAGATAGTTTAGAGTCTTAGTGTGAGCCCTCAGACGGCTTAAGTTAAACAAGCTGCCATCAGTACGGTAACGTATATAGATGCCGTCGTCTTCTTCAGTCTCTGCCATAGCCCTTTGGAGCATCATGCTAAAGAAGATTGTAAATAAAGTTGGTGCAAAAACACAACCTTGCTTTACTCCATTAGTTATTAGAAAGGGCTCTGAAAGAGCATCGCCATATCTGACTTGACCACGCTGTCCCTCGTGTAGCAAGATAATCATTTTAAGGAATTTGGGGGGACATCCTAGTCTTTCCAGGATCTGCCACAGACGTTTTCTATTTACAGTGTCGAAGGCTTTGGTGAGGTCGACAAATGTTACATAGAGACCCTTGTTCTGCTCCCTACATTTTTCTTGCAGTTGTCTAAGGGCAAATACCATGTCTGTAGTACTCCTATTGGCTCTGAAGCCACATTGGCTTTCAGGGAGAAGTTCTTCTGCAATAGCAGGAACTAATCTGTTCAGGAGTATCCTTGCAAGGATTTTTCCAGCAATAGAGAGCAGTGTTATGCCTCGATAGTTTGAGCAGTCGGATTTTGCTCCTTTTTTCTTGTACAGGGTGATGATGACTGCATCTCGGAGGTCTGATGGCAGTTCCCCTTTTTCCCAGCAATTCAAAAGGAATTCGTGGAATTTTTCGTGGAGTGCATGACCTCCGTGTTTCCAAATTTCAGGTGGGATTCCATCAATCCCAGCTGCCTTGCCGTTTTTCATCTGCTGTATGGCCTTAAGGGTCTCTTCCAAAGTGGGAGCTATGTCCAATTCATTTTTCATCAGTTTTTGTATCATATGTTGGATAGCTGAGCCTTGGACTACTCGGTTGGCGCTAAAGAGACTTTGAAAGTGTTCAGCCCATCGATACAGGATGGAGGCTTTATCAGTAATTAATGTTTGACCATCTGTACTGTATAAGGAGCTTTGGATCTGATAAGTAGGTCCAAACACTGCTTTAAGAGCTTCATAAAATCCTCTATGATCACCCAGATCTGCACAGCGTTGTGTCTTTTCTGCTATATTGATCCACCACTTGTTCTGCATGTCTCGGAGTTTTTGTTGTAGTTTACTACATGTGAGATGGAAAGCTGCTTTTCTTACATGGCAGGTTGGCTGGGCGAGATATGCCTGGTGAGCAGTTCTCTTCTTTGCCAACAGCTCCTGGATCTCTTGGTTGTTTTCATCAAACCAGTCTTGATTTTTCTTGTGGGAGAACCTGAGGGATTCTTCTGCAGACTGGAGGATACTGTTTTTGATATGTTGCCAAAGCACTGTAGGAGAAGGATCTGTAGGATGGTCTTCAAGTTTTGTTTGTAGATTTGCCTGGAAGTTGTCTCTCATGGTAGCTTGTTGAAGATTGTTGACTTGGAGTCTCTTCTTTAAGATGCCACCCCTCTTAGGTTTGAACTTAAGATGAAGATTTAGTTTACATCTGACGAGGTGATGATCTGTTTGGCATTCTGCACTGGGCATCACTCGGGTATGACGGACATCACGAATGTCTCTCTGATGGACTAGAACCGCATCAGAAGATTTCTGTTGGCCGCGGCTAGCCAACCAGGTAGTTGGGGATGAGCTTTTGTTAGGCCACCTTTTCTAGGCTCCTCTCTATATGGGGCAAGCAGTGCTCTCCTTAAAAAAGGCTGCTTGGTTGTTCAGAATGCTGCCGAACAAGACTGTCATCTCCTGGGTCAGCCTCGAGCGACCAATGTCCTGAACCGCCTGCATGCAGGGTTGGGGCTGCGGTTTCCAGTGCATCTTTACACCTGCCGTTTCGTCCCTCGCCTATCGCTACAGGGCTTTTTTTGGAACTGGATTTGTCCTTCGAGCCAGTGCAATGGATTTTTCTGGTGGAGCGCAGCGTGCACAGAACTGGCCTCACCCTTTAAACCAAAGGTTCGTCTGCTGGCCTTGCAGGCATGGATGGTAGCAGCGAGGTCCTCAGGTCGTAGGTTTGATTAGAGTTTCCTTCTCTTAGATGGTTGACCTTACACGGCTGGACGAGCACCATCTGCCCGGGTTTGGGATTAGAGTTTTCCTTCTCCTAGGACGGTTGCCACAAGGCTAGAGAGCCCATCCTGCCCTTTGATGCTCTTTGTCAGACCCTTCGGTTTTGACCTGTCTGGCATGGGAGACCTTACCAGTGGCTATTATGCCACCGCCAGCATAGCTCAAAACATGATTAGGGTACGCAAGCCTCTCTCCCACAACAAGGGGGCGTCAATGGAGAGGTAAAGTTCATGACAGTACAATTAGAAAAAGACTGAACAAGTATGGTTTATTTGGAAGGGTTGTCAGGGAAAAGCCTCTTCTCTCTAAAGAGAACATAGCAGCCAAGCTTAGGTTTGCAAAGTTGCATCTAAACAAACTACGAGACTTCTGGAAGAATGTCTGGAAGAAGACCAAAGTGATGTTTGGCCACAATGCACAGTGACATGTTTGGTGAAAACCAAACACAGTGTATCAGCACAAACACCTCATACCAACTCTCAGACACAGTGGTGGAGGGGTGATGATTTGGGTTTCTTTTGCAGCCACAGGATCTGGGAACCTTGCAGTCATTGAGTCGACCATGAATTCCTTTGTATACCAAAGTATTCTTGAGTCAAATGTGAGGCCATCTATCCGACAGCTAAAGCTTGGCCGCAATTGGATCATGCAACAGGACAATGATCCCAAGCACACCAACAATTCTACAACAGAATGGCTGAAAAAGAAAAGAATCAAGGTGTTGCAATGGCCCAGTCAAAGTCCAGACCTCAACCTGATTGAAATGCTGTGGTGGGACCTTAAGAGAGCTGTGCATGAACAAATGCCCACAAACTTCAATGAACTGAAGCTATGTTGTAAAGAAGAGTGGGTCAAAATTCTTCCACAACAATGTGAGAGACTGATAAAGTCATACAGAAAACGATTACTTCAAGTTATTGCTGTCAGGGAATGATAAGACACGCAATCCCCAGCAGAAGCCCAAAAACAGATAAGCAGGAAGCACTTTTATCTTCAAACTCAAACAGTTACAATATATACAAATATTTACAATTCAAGGAGAAACTGCATCACCAGGCCTCAGCATTCACAGGAAGGAGGAAGTGAGCTCTGCTCTGAACTATCATATATATCTCTACAGGACATCGCCCCCCTAGTGGCCAGACTAGGCATGACTTGGTAGTTCATGCAGCATGGTTCTGTAGTTGTTCAGCCATTTTATAATGGAGTTCAGTCTCTAGCTCCTGACAATTGCTGCTAAAGGTGGTTCTACAAGTTATTGAATCATAAGGTGTACTTACTTTTTCCACACATGGCTTCTCCATTTTTGGCTTTATTTTTGTTGAAGAAATCGTGGCATGGTATAATATGCCATGTGTTGTTCATCTGAGGTTATCTTTACCTAATTTTAAGACCTGCTAACAAACAGATGATTTGTTATTATGTCCTGATATGTAAAACCATAGAATTCAGAGAGGGTGTACTTACTTTTCACACAACTGTATGCAAACATCACATTGATCTGGCCTGATGCATCTTCTTGTTGAATTTGGAAACATAGTTCTTGTTGCTAAAAAGTATATGGGAGAACCATATCAGCACCTGTTTGTTTTGGTGCAGCATGACTATCACTGAAGAAACAAGTCAACAGTTTACGGTGTGATTTCAGATGTGGGAAAGTGAACTGTTGTACCAAAACCAGGAAATGAAAGGATAATTGCATGTATGGGTCTCCTGCTCTTGGCCAGTTAGCCCATCTTCAGGTGCTTCTTCTTTTTGTTCACGCAACAGAAAGAATTTGGACCCTTCAGTTTTAGTTTTTATAATTTGTGGCAACAAATTTTGGTGAATATTAATTATGGACTATTTTGAGCAGGTCAGTGTCAAATTATGTTTATGCAACTGACTTGTTGATAGTAAACCTGATTAGTGTTAATGCAGCTCTTGTTCCAGACACCATGGCAAACTGTATGACTGGTTGAGTATAATAAATAAACAACCTAAAATCTATTGTCCTGGCCATGGCAGGAGGACAGTGGGTATGGCAGAAGTGTGGATGTGAGGCTTCCTTTGGCTTATGTATGTTGCATTAAACTATGGTTTAGTAACCAATACTCAAGATGAAATCGCTTTCATCTGGATGATAAATGGGCAAATATTTGTAACTTACTGTTTTTGCCATTAAAAAAGTCTTAAGAGCAAGATTTTCATTACACACTACAGTAAAATGCTTCAGGATTTGCAGGCGTGATACTAAAGTGGTATGAACTGTGTGAGGGAGCATGTGTTCTCTGCAGATTATTCTCCCCCTCCTCAGTACTTTCTGAAGTGTTATCCCCCCCATTTTCCTATCTTTTCCTTTTGCTTTTATTTCCTTTCTCCATATTTTTCACTAAGACTGCAGTTCTGTGTGCGCTTAGCCGTGGAGTAATCCTCACTCAACAGTGAAAATTATTTTTGAATAACTGTGTGTAGGTTTAAGGTGTAAGAAAATAGCTTTTATAGTTGTCCTTTAAAACGGTGCTACTCAAAGTGATAATCTGTGGATCAGTGCTTGTCTATGAGCCATTGGTGCCAGTCCTCATTGAGTTTCCAGGAAAGAAAGAAAGAAAGAAAGAAAGAAAGAAAGAAAGAGTCAATGAGTACAAATATAGTGCCAGTTCCTGGCACAGTGGGTTGGTGGGGAGAACCCTTGCTGGCCCCTGATATGTGTTAGATTAAGAAGGACTACTTTAAAACACAAAACATGTCTTCCCTGTAACTTTATCCAATTACTATTATTCTGTATATATATTTACACCATATTCTGTAGGATCAAAATTTGAGGAATGTTTCTGATTTGATACTGAAATAAAAGGGTTCATAGCTGAAAATCTGCCCCTTATTTTGTTGATCAAATTTCATAGTCATTACAACCATTTCTAAGTCAGGTTCCAAGAACTGGAATAAGGTATGTCATAGTATGACTTTGAATCTCTGCTTAGTGGCTTGCAAGGGAAGAAGCTGATTTGTGAAGAACATAGTCTGTATTCTAGCAGAAATGTTTTACGATGACATGAGCAGAATGAATGCCAGAGTTTCCAAAATACTTTGCTAAACTGAATACATTTCTAATCTTTGTGGGTTTTTTTAAAAAAACAAAGGCACAATGTGTTTTATCTGTTTCAAGTTGCTTGTTTTTAAAGGAAAAATATGCTGTTCTATGCAGCATCAAGCATGTATGTTGTGGTTGTCATCATTATTACATCTACCTTTTCCCCAGAACCAGGACTCAAGGTGGCTTATGAATTGAAACAAATACAGTATATGTGAAGTTGAAGGCTTTCACGGCCAGCATCCATAGATTTTCCTTGGTTTTTTTCCAGGCTGTGAGGCCGTGTTCTGGAATGGTTTCTTTCTGACATTTCCTGTGGCTTCTGAAGACGCTAGCCACAGATGCAGGTGAAATATCAGAAAGAAAGTATTCCAGAACATGGCCTCACAGCCCAGAAAAAAACCAAGGAAAATACAATATACATAAAACGTACAAAAATATACATGCAAAACATAAAAAAGGTTAACAGTGAAATAGAATTAAGCTATTAATAATATCAAAACTAATTTAAAACGTACTATTAAAATAATAAAAATCCATTAAACACACAATTTATAAAGTTAAACCTTAATTTATGATATTGGATGACATTTCTACCTATTTTGACAAATATGTGTGCCTTTATGTACTTGCCAAACTTTGAAAAGAAATCAGTTTCCATATGTATGGTTAACAGCATGTCTGTTATACATGTCTGCTCAGAATTAAATACTGTTGACGTCAGTGAAACTGACTCTCAGTTAAGTGTGCATGAGATTGTAGGCTGAGTAGGCATAGCAATTTCTTCATTATGATATGTAAAACAAATTTGGCATTCTTCATTATGTGGGTCAGTGTGAAATGTGATTCTTTGATTTAACTTTTAGCACCAATGGAATATTAATTCTAGACTTAATAAAAATAGGAATGGGCAACTGGGGGGAGTGCAGGAGAGAGTTGCTACTGCATTACCCCAAATTGGCTGGTGAGTGGTTGAAAATAAACCAGAAACAACTTCCATTTTCTGTTTATGGCCAGTTTGTTTTTTGAGGGTGGAAGTGGAGGTGGGAGCATGTTTAAGAATTAGTGTGAAGTATTGTTTTGAGTGTTGGACTAGGAGTCTGGGAGACCAGCGTTCAAATCCCTGCTCAGTCATGGAAACCCACTGGGTGACCTTGGGCAAGTTATGCTCTCTTAGTCTCAGAGGAAGACAGTGGCAAATGCCCTCTGAACAACTCTTGCCAAGAAAACCCTGTGATATGTTTGTCTTAAGTCCAAAACAATTTGAAGCCACACAATAAGTACATACACACACAGAGGGAGTGTTTTCATGGTATTCACTACTCCTAGCAGCCTTCATGAGTTGCCTTTGGCCAGTTTCGGATGCACTCTCCATTTTGGGGGGCAAGGAGACTTTGAGGCTTGGTAGAGTTTGTTAGAGATCTGGGTTAACTGCACACAGGTCTTAGGGTACATGGTGCACAATTCAGTTTGTTCATGCTTGAGTTAACATACGACCTGAGTGCTTGAATCTTTGCACATTATAAAAATCTAGTAGATACAGTTTACATTTTTATGTTTCACAAGAAAACCCTTCTTCCTGCTTTTACTGTTTCTCAACACTATTGGAAGGTGAACTGTCTGTTGGTCAAACTTGTAGTGATATGACAGAAACACTGTGAATCTTTATGTGTAGATGCCCTCTAATATTGTCACTGCCTCATGGTTGGGAGGAGCTTATGTATATGTGTATGTGCATGTGTACATATACCCACACCCCAATCTGCCTGGACAGATGCAAGCCCATGTATAATGTACTTCTTGGACCACAACTTCTTGTGCAGATCTAAATCCTATTTCTCATAGTCCTTGTGTCTCCAAAACATATGTGGCATTGTCCTATCTCCCTAATACATTTCATCAACAAAAAAGGTGTATGTGTGATATGTGGAGTGCAGATGGAATATTGGATCAGAGCACATTTTTGTAAGGTCAGCATATAACTCACCACATGTTTGCCTTTTTTATCCCAATGTCTTACATAAATTATCTGTTTAGGTTGTCCTAGGTAAATCCTGTGTATATTTGCAGGTTTTCTCAGGATCAGTTTTCTAGCTCTAGAATTCCTCTGAAGGCTTATGTTAAACATTTCAGCCTAATGATTTTCTGAAAGCCCTGTTAGACTTTTATTCAGTGAAACAGGATTTTACTGGTCACTGATGAGTCAGATGTACACATAAAATGTGTTCTGTATTTTGTCAGTTGTACTTTTTTCCTCCTTGAGCTTCAATCATGAAGTTATTCATAAAATGCCAGCACATAATTGTAGAGTGTGTGTACATAATACAGCTTATCAATGCATGTTGACTATACATCTGAAGACTGCAATAGTTTGCTTTTGTACATAAGGCATTATTGTGCATTATTTCCTGCTGGAGGAATAAAAGGAGACAAAGTGCTATATGATGGTCACAAATTTTTATTTCTTAAAAAGCCCAACGTGTTTTGGCCTTAACACCAATTGGTCTTCTTCAGGGGCTATTTCTTCTGAAAATTGAAATAGCCCCTGAGGAAGGCCAATTGGTGGTAAGGTCAAAACACATTGGACTTTTTAAGAAATAAAAATTTTTGACCATCATATAGCACATGGAGCTTTGTCTCCTTTTATTCTTACAGTTTGTTGTTTACGTGCTTTCCAGTTTCCCAGTGGAGAGGGCTCCAGAGCATCCACATGCTTGGGTTGTCCCTCCCAGTTGCTCCTAGTAGGCAGGTAACAGAGTACTTTTATTTTTAACTGACCACCAGTGAGGTCATCTAGGAGGGATGACCCCCCGGCTGACCAGTCTGGTTCCTGCCTACGCTCCTGGTAGGACGTGTCTCTTCCTTTGTCCTCGCTTGCTCCCTTCTCCACGTGGCAGGGGCCATTTTGGAATTTAAAAAAAATTCTAATTAGAATTTAATCCTAGTCATGAAGGGAGCAGGGATGACCACAATGGAAGAAATTGATGCTGTGCTTGCTGCTGTAATTGGCAGCGATGGTCCATCCCGGTTAGGTGCCGGCTCAGCAGAGGAGGACATTCAGCAGAGCTCCATGGCCAAGGGCAGTGGCACAGAAGGCTCTGCTAGGACCAGTGGTGGCAGGAAGAGGCCGAAGAAGGGGGAGAAGCCCCCCGCCTCGGCCGGTGCTGGCTGCGATCCAGCCCTTCTTCACCCGAACAGGTGCGACAACGGGTGGGATGAGGAGACTGCCATGCAGCTTCTTCAGGAGGAGGAGGAGGCACAAACTGCCCCTGGCATCTGGGCGCGATCTGTCGTGTCGGCAAACCTGGCCACCCACCCCAGCACTGGAGGATCGGGTGCCCGGACCCTGTCACAACCGGCGGCCGCAGTGAGTGGGGCTTATGCCCTGGGGGTCGGAGACCTGGGGGAGGGAGTGCTCGTGTCTGCTCCGGTGTGGTTGTGGAGCCTGCTGGCCAGGGAGGCAGTAAGCTGGCTGGCAGCTAGTCCGCTTCAGCCAGGCTTAGGGGGCGCTTGTGTGCAGAACCAAGGGGGGGGAGCGGGCCCAGTTAATTCCACTGCCAATTGTCTCACACACCCCCGTGCACCCCACGGCCCCCATCCGGGACCCCCAGACAAACGGTGCAGCAGCCATGGTTCCTGCGCAGGCAGCGCAGGCGGCACAGATAAGCCAGAGAGGCGGGAAAGGTGACAGAGCCAGTAAGGGGAAGGCGAAGTGCCCCCGACTCCAGGCAGGCACAGTGGGGGGCGGGAGGAGCACGGATTCGATACCTGGCCCCAGCAATGCCTCCATACCCCACTCCAGCCAGACCAGGTCTGCGGCCAGACCCCTCAGTGATGAGGAAGATGGTCATTGGGTCCAAGATGAGGACACAGGAACGGTGCATCCACCTAGCAAGCACACAAGGACTGATGGGGACAACGAGGGTGTCGTATCCCTTTATTCATCAACAGGGATGGAATCTGACAATGACCAATCGGATTGGAAAGAAGGAGAGCTTTCAGAGGAGGAGGTGGAAGAGTCAAACATGTCACGCCCCTCTGTCCAACATTTCTCCCCCGAGGATTTTGTTGTTCTTCTAAAGAAGGCAGTCAGGACACTGGGTTTGAACCTACCTACTTCACAGCAGTCACAAATGGATCCTGATATACTGGAGATTTCTGGGGAATTTTTCCCGGACTTGCAACCTTTGGCTCTGGAGATGCCAGTACTGGCGGCCTTGATGTGTTTAATTTGCAACAAATGGAAGGCACAAGCAGTAGCTAAGCCACAGCCGGGCCTGGCTAAGAAGCTTTATTCTCTTCCTAAGAAAGTGATGGGAAAGCTGCAAGTTCCTCTTATTGACACACTGGTTTCCAAACTGGTTTCATCCACAATTTTCTGTCGAGATGGGGAAGAAACCTTGAAGGTCCCAGAGGATAAACGGATGGACTTGGTGCTTAGGCGGGCCCACGAAGCGCTTTCCTTAGCCATTCAGGCCTCCGCGACGGCCACCATGATGGCATGGGCTGCGATACAGTGGTTGAAAGACACCTTGCATGATGTTTCTAGAGCACAGACTAGGATCTACCAGGACCTCAGTAAACTTACTAAGGTCTCTGCCTTCCTGGTGGACAGCACCTTGGACTCTATCCAATTTTGTGCAAGAGCTCAGGTGGCAATGGTGGCCGCTAGAAGACAGGTGTGGCTGAAGTCCTGGAATCTCCTTGCCGTTCCTTGGGGGAAAATTGTTTGGTGATTCCCTTGAGCCAGTGCTGGTGGAGAATAAGGACAAAAAAAAAAAAAGAAGAAGACATTGACCTCTTCCCGAAGGAGGGAAGAGAGAAGATTTATAAGACGCTAACAGCCAATTCGTGCCACAGGCAACCACCAGGGGACCGGAGCATCCTCGAACCATCCTGGCTCCAGGGACATCAGACCCCCCAGATCGTGATGGGGAGATAACAGATATCACCGCAAGAATCAGCAAGGAGGTCCTGGAAAAGCTACACAGTCCTAGTCCACCAAGCAAAACCCCAAGTCTCAACAATGACAGTTCCCTTCCAGTGGGGGGAAGGCTTCAGGCCTTCATGGGGGCTTGGGAAAATTCTACCTCAGACAAATGGGTCCTGCGGTCAATCTGGCAGGGCTACCAGATAGAGTTCTCTTGATTTCCCCCACGTTGGTTCATCCTGATCCTGTCTCACAAGGATGGGGAGAAGCAGCATTCGATGACAGAGGCGATTCAGAGACTCTTGCAGATGGGAGCCATAGAGGAGGTCCAGAAGTCATAATAGGGCAAAGGTTGTTACTCTGTCCTGTTTCTAGTACCGAAGAAGAACGGTACATGGAGAGTGGTCCTGAACTTAAGGGAGGTGAACAAGTTCGTTTGGAAGAGGAAGTTCTGAATGGAAACCCTGAAACACATCTTGGAAGCCATAAGACCAGGGGACTATCTGTCCTCTCTGGATTTACAGGATGCATATCTCCACATCCCAATACATCAGGACCACCGTCAATTTTTTTGCTTCTGTTACAACGACAGACACTTTCAGTCCAGGGCCCTCCCCTTTGGGCTATCTTCGGTGCCCAGGGTCTTCACAAAGATTCTGGTGGCCCTGGTAGCATGCTGGCGGCGCTCAGGAATACATGTTTTTTCCTTACTTAGACATCCTTTTAATCCGTTCCCCATCCAGACAGAGAGCGGAGAGGGAGGTCAAACTCATCATGGAATCCCTTCAGAGTCACGGGTTCCAAGTCAACTTCGAGAAGAGTTCCTTGACCCCGATCCAGCAAATCCAGTATCTGGGGGCGCTAGTTGACTTGGTGGGGGGTCTCGTCCGGCTTCCCACAGAATGAAATTGACTCAATCCAGAGAGCAACACGGAAGGCAATCTAAACAGCCAGGACAGATATCATGCACCTGGCACACCTATAGGGTCTGATGATAGCGGCGATAGACTGCCTTCCATGGGCGAGATTTCACGGCAAGACACTTCAATGGTTCCTGCTCCCCTTTCAGGAGGAGACAGCCAGCAAAAGGCACTATTCAGTACGACTACCTCAGGAGACCTGGGCATTACTCCCGCGGTGGCTGTCAACTGGCTTTACACAGGGGCTGGCAGCTGTGGCATCAGGACAAGGTGCAAATTATCACAGATGCCAGTCTTCAAGGGTGGGGAGCACACTACAGGCCTCACTTGGCCCAGGGAAAATGGTCAGTGGAGGAAGCAGTGCACAGCTTCAACTGGCTGGAACTCAGGGCGGTCAGATTAGCCCTTATAGCCTTCACGAACCTAGTCAGGGGTAAGGCGGTTCTGATAAGAACATTCATCACAACGAAGGCACAAATAAATCGCCAGGTAGGGTCCAGGTCATGGGCCCTCATGGAGGAGGTGACACACCTATCCAGTTGGGCGGAGAAAAAATGTTGCCTCAATAGCGGTGGAACACCTCCAGGGGATGCTCAACCGGAAAGCAGACTGGCTTAGCTAGTCAGATATTGACCAGGGAGAATGGAGCCTTCATCCGGAGGTGTTCGACATCGTCCAGGTTCTGGGATGTCCAGAGGTAGATCTGTTCGCGTCTCCAGTGAACGCAAAACTTCCCCACTTTTTCTCCTAATACATAACAGTGGGAGCAGAGGACATGAATGCGCTGATGTGTCCGTGGCCACAAACGTTACTTTATGCATTCCCTCCAATCCAGCTGATACCCAGGATGATCAGTGGGATATGGGCGGAGAAGGCGGATGTCATCCTAATTTCTCCAGAATGGCCACGAAGACCTTGGTTCCTGGACATCCTCAACATGTGGGTAGACTCGGTCCCAATCCCGGTTCGAACCAACCTACTAGTTCAGGATCAGGTACATCACCCAGACCTGGCCTGGCTGTAGCTCCACGCGTGAAGATTGAGCGGCAGATGTTAGCAGTGAGAGGGTACTCTCGCACGGGGCTTGCAGAGATTTTGGCATCTAGACATGAGTCCACACAGAGGATCTACGAGTATACCTTCCGGGTTTTTCGACAGTGGTGCAGGCGAAAGCGCTGGAACTTCAGAGAAGTTTCAGTCCCTCTACTGTTGGATTTCCTGCAAGACTGGGTGGAGACCAGCCTCCGCCCTAATACAATAAAGAGACAGGTAGTGGCCATAACGTTCTTACCTCCAGATAGGGCGGCTGCAGTGTCCACACACCCTCACCTGCGCTACTTCATCAAAAGTCTCTTCAATCTGGCTCCACTGACGGTTCATAGATTTCCTTCCTGGGATCTCCATATGGTCCTGAAGGCCTTAACAGTACATCCTTTTGAGCCTTTAGAAGAGGTGCCACTGAAGTTTTTGACATGGAAAGTTCTTTTTCTAGTGGCAATTACCTCAGCACGAAGAGTTTCAGAGCTAGCAGGTTTGTCAATTAGATGGGATCAGTGCATCTTCAGACCGGATTCAGTGATCCTCAGACTGCATCCAGACTTCAAACCGAAGATCAATTCAGTATTCCACAGAATACAGGAGGTCGTGCTACCCTCCTTTTGCCCAAATCCTGAAAGGGAGTTGGAAAGAATTTGGCATACACTGGACATTCGCAGAGCCCTGAGAGTATACATCAAGAGAACATCTCCATTTAGGGTCTCTGAAGCGTTGTTTGTATCTCCTCATTCCAAATACTTGGGGGGATTAGGCAAGGTGTCTAATCCACGTTGGCACGTTGGATTAGATGTTGCATTGCTACATGCTATGAGTCACAAGACAAACTGGTACCGGAGGGAATCACGGCACATTCCACGCAAAGTGTGGCAGCTTCTGTATTGTATATTGTAATGTATATTGTGATGTTGTACCCCACCCCGATCCTGAGGGGAGAGGTGGGTAACAAATAACTAAGTATTATTACTGTTGTTGTTGTTGTTGTTGTTGTTGTTGTTGTTATTATTATTATTCAATGGCCTGGGAGAAGGACGCTCCGCTGGAAGAAATCTGCAAAGCGGCAACTTGGAAGTCACCCTCAACCTTTGCACGGCACTGCAGACTGGACAAGATACAGTCTGCAGAGGCTGCGTTTGGCAGAAGAGTGTTACAACTGATTGTTCAGCCATAAAGGATGCAAGACTCGCTTTCCCCGCCATAATGGAAGCTTTAGTAAATCTCAAGCCCTCTCCACTGGGAAAAGGAACGTTGGTCTTACCTGTGATACGTTCTTTTCCAGTGAAGAGGTGAAGAGCATCCGGGCCCACCCAGGGTGAGCTTTGTAAGGTGCTGCTACGGTGGAGAGTTGGAGAATTATATTATGGGTCAACAGTTCTGGGTCTTGAAGAGAAATGGACATACAGCTGGATACCTGATGCTACTGCATCACGTGGCTGTGATATGGACTGATCAGCAGGGGGGTCGACCCTCCTAGATGATCTCACCGGTGGTCAGTTCAAAATAAAAGTACTCTGTTACCTGCCTACTAGGAGCAAGTGGGAGGGACAACCCAAGCATGTGGATGCTCTTTGCCTCTTCACTGGAAAAGAACATATCACAGGTAAGACCAACATTCCTTCCTTTGTTTTATTATTTCATATTGATCATAGAAATAATTATGCAAGAGGTGGTCACCCTCTTCATTTAGAACCTTTCTAATTTCTACCCTTTTATGACTTTTCCAAATATCTAGCTATGCACTGGTAGTGACAGCTGGGTGGCATACAAAAGCTAACATATTGTTACATTAGCTTCGTACACAACAGCAGCATGAGATGATATTTGTGGCTCCCTAATTTTTCTTTCTAGCCCAAGAGCGAGTTTTTCAAAAAAGCAGCATACTACTTTGACTATTCATATTTTTGCCATTATAGTGTTTAGTAATGGTAAATTGCTAGGAAATCACAGGGCAAATTCATATATTCTGCTAAATCATGAACTTTCCAGGACCCAGTTATTTAATATGAAGGGCAGAAAACTGTGTGAAATGGTACAGTAATTACCTTTTAACAGGAAAGCTTTTAACAGGCGAACAAGTTAAACTACATTTTGGTCATTATAGATGATGCTCTAGCAATTCATTTTATTTCATGCCTAACTCAGTAATTTGCTATAACTTTTGTTTTCAAGGAGCTGAAATTGCCATTTACATTTTTAAGTGGACATATTCATGAATTGCGTATCCACGTACCATGGACAAAGCTTGGTTCTGAGCCAGTTGTGATCACAATCAATACGATGGAATGCATCTTGAAGCTAAAGGATGGAGTCCAGGTAAAACAAAATCTGCAAATCTGAATAAGACAGCTGTGAACTAAATAAATTGTACAGAAACTTTTGATTGGGTTAGCTGCTTTATCAAAAGTTCGTGGGAGCTGCTGTTCTTATTTTTATACATTTTCTGAGAATTATTTTCTGCTGCTACAAAGTTGTGGTTGTAAGCTTACTTTCTTTTTGTTGGAAGAAACAACAGCTTATGCACTTGTCCTTTCTGCTCTCTTGTCCACTAGGGATGAGATGGTTTAAGACAGAGAGGGATTAGAATTTTTGTCTTCCTTTCCTGGTTGCTTTTCTTTTCTCTCTCAGCTACTATCCCAAAAGTGTTTTGGTTCAGGTTCAGTCAGGGTTAATTGCCTGTGCTCTGTTGTAAAAGAAAAAGAACTGGCCCAGAATGAACTCCTTCATTCTCTTTGTCTGCTCTTTGATGAAGGAGGACATGCTGCAAAATGTCTCCCTCACCATCTTTTTCTCTTTTATATCAGTTTAGAAAGGATCAGGATATTGCTATCCAAGAATGTACCGTATTTCCTTAACAAATGTTCATCTTGTTGAGGATCCTAAACTTATTTTTCTGCCTGCAATTTGGTTCTCACCATCCTAAGATTGACACCTCTGCTGTGAACGGAGTAAAGTCTCTAACAGGCCTTTTATTCCAGTAATAATCTCCCAATAATGCATCTCCTCTAACACTTTTTTTCACTAACACTTTTCCTACAAGGTGTCTTAATGCATTTTTTCTGGACTTAACGTCTGACAAGGCAACAGATTTATCTTAAGAATTTTTTATTTTATTTATTTATTTATTTATTTATTTATACCCCGCTCTTCAACCACAAGGCTATCAGAGTGGTTTACAAATTGTTTTTTAAGCAATAGCTATTTACACATCTACACTGCATTAAACAGTTTCCAATGTGTATTAGCTAATTGCCCCCACAAGCTGGGTACTCAGTTTACCGACCTACGAAAGGATGAAAGGCTGAGTGAACCTTGGAGCCCGCTGGAATTGAATAATGACAACCTAAATTTTTTTACTTTCCTACCAGCTGAGAGTCTGGATTGTTATACTGTAGTTGAGTAATGGCATCCTTGCAATATCAGAAAGTGATGTAGGACTAAATTTTCAGTTCTAGTATTATAGTATTGTATTTTTGGTACCAGTGCACTTACTGCATTTAAGCTCATTTAACTTCTCTTTCTTGTTGGTCCTGAACTAATTGTCACATGTGAGTTTTTGTCCTGTAATTTTACTCCCTGTATACAATTGTACCATCTTTTCCCTGTAATTGTAAACCCCAGTTCTTAACTTTTCTGTCAGTACAATGTTGGATGTGCCCAAGGGATGGGTGGAATGTTGAGATGGAGTTGTCAAATAGCAGGTTGCTGGAATTGTGAACTGTCTGAAGTTCTAGTTTCTGCCAAGTAGCCAAAATGATCAAGCTGCATATTTGAGTATGTAATTTATCAAATTGTGTGTGTGTGTGTCTATATATATAAACTGTGTTTGTCAAGGAGTAAAGCCTGGACAGTGGAATAATATATGTTTGGTTTAGGCATTCATGTACAAAAGTGTATTTCTTTTATGGATTTAAAGACTGGGGCTGGCTGTTGGAGGTGGTGCAAGCTGCCTTGAGTTCCATTATTGGGAGAAAGACAGGATGTAAATGAATAAACTAGTACTATTACTCTCTCTCTGGCTTTTCAAACGAAGATTCAGGAAGGACTCATCCCGCGCTTTCTGCAAGCGCGCTGATGACTAAAAAGGCCAATCCAAGATAAACAAGTCCGGTTGCAAAAAGCATAGCAGAAGGTCTCCTTGGGTGATGTTTTTGGGTTGTGATTCTTTCTGCGTTGTCGTTTCTCTTCAAGACTTGTTCGTCGTGAGTTCTCAAATAAGGCTGCAGCATTGTGGATAGTGCGTCTCCATGCCTCCCGATGTGAGGCCAGGGCGGACCACTGTTGGTGATCAATTTGGCCAAGCCTGAGATGTTGTTTCAGGGAGTCTTTGTATCGCTTTTTTGGAGCGCCCCTCTTACGCTGACCCGTGGCGAGTTCACCGTAGAGTAGTATTTTTGGGAGGCGATGGTCCCCCATCCTGCCCAGCGCAGCTGTGTTCTCAATATAATGGCCTCAATGCTGGTGATCTCTGCTTGCTCAAGGACAGCAACATTCATCACATAGTCAGTCCAGTGATGAAAGCGCTCGAGGAGTCGTAGGTGGTGGCGATAGGTGACCCATGTTTCAGATCCATAAAGGAGGATAGACAGTACAATGGCTCTATACACACTGATTTTTGTGCTTTGCCTCAGGTGTTTATTGCTCCAGACTCTTTTGTGAAGTCTTCCAAATGCACTATATGCCTTTGCTAATCTGTGATCGATCTCTTTGTCAATCTTGGCATCTGAGGAGATGATGCTTCCCAGGTAGGTGAACTGCTGAACGGACTTGAGCACAGATTTGCCGACGGCAATGTGGGGATGGTGGTGTTCGTCCTGTGGTGCAGGCTAGTAAAGAACTTCTGTTTTCTTCAGGTTGACTTCTAGCCCAAACAGCTCTGCAGCTGTTGCAAAGCAGGATGTTAGGCGCTGCAGAGCTGCTTCTGTGTGGGCAACAAGGGCAGCATCATCGGCGAAGAGCAGCTCACGGACTAGATAGTTTAGAGTCTTAGTGTGAGCCCTCAGACGGCTTAAGTTAAACAAGCTACCATCAGTACGGTAGCGTATATAGATGCCGTCGTCTTCTTCAAGCTCTGCCATAGCCCTTTGGAGCGTCCTGCTAAAGAAGATTGTAAATAAAGTTGGTGCAAGAACACAACCTTGCTTCACTCCATTAGTTATTAGAAAGGGCTCTGAAAGAGCATCGCCATATCTGACTTTACCACGCTGTCCCTCGTGTAGCAAGATAATCATTTTAAGGAGTTTGGGGGGACATCCTAGTCTTTCCAGGATCTGCCACAGACCTTTTCTACTTACAGTATCGAAGGCTTTGGTGAGGTCGACAAATGTTACATAGAGACCCTTGTTCTGCTCCCTACATTTTTCTTGCAGTTGCCTAAGGGCAAATACCATGTCTGTAGTACTCCTATTGGCTCTGAAGCCACATTGGCTTTCAGGGAGAAGTTCTTCTGCAATAGCAGGAACTAATCTGTTCAGGAGTATCCTTGCAAGGATTTTTCCAGCAATAGAGAGCAGTGTTATGCCTCGATAGTTTGAGCAATCAGATTTTGCTCCTTTTTTCTTGTACAGGGTGATGATGACTGCATCTCGGAGGTCTGATGGCAGTTCCCCTTTTACCCAGCAATTCACAAGGAATTCGTGGAATTTTTCGTGGAGTGCATGACCTCCGTGTTTCCAAACTTCAGGTGGGATTCCATCAATCCCAGCTGCCTTGCCGTTTTTCATCTGCTGTTTGGCCTTAAGGGTCTCTTCCAAAGTGGGAGCTATGTCCAATTCATTTTTCATCGGTTTTTGTATCATATGTTGGATAGCTGAGGCTTGGACTACTCGGTTGGCGCTAAAGAGACTTTGAAAATGTTCAGCCCAACGATTTAGGATGGAGGCTTTATCAGTAATTAATGTTTGACCATCTGTACTGTATAAGGAGCTTTGGACCTGATAAATAGGTCCAAACACTGCATTAAGAGCTTCATAAAATCCTCTATGATCACCCAGATCTGCACAGCGTTGTGTCTTTTCTGCTATATTGATCCACCACTTGTTCTGCATGTCTCGGAGTTTTTGTTGTAGTTTGCTACATGTGAGGCGGAAAGCTGCTTTTCTTACATGACAGGTTGGCTGGGCGAGGTATGCCTGTTGAGCAGCTCTCTTCCTTGCCAACAGCTCCTGGATCTCTTGGTTGTTTTCATCAAACCAGTCTTGATTTTTCTTGTGGGAGAACCCGAGGGATTCTTCTGCAGACTGGAGGATACTGTTTTTGATATGTTGCCAAAGCGCTGTAGGAGAAGGATCTGTAGGATGGTCTTCAAGTTTCGTTTGTAGATTTGCCTGGAAGTTGTCTCTCATGGTAGCTTGTTGAAGATTGTTGACTTGGAGTCTCTTCTTTAAGATGCCACCCCTCTTAGGTTTGAACTTAAGATGAAGATTTAATTTACATCTGACGAGGCGATGATCTGTTTGGCATTCTGCACTGGGCATCACTCGGGTATGACGGACATCACGAATGTCTCTCTGACGGATTAGAACGTAGTCAATGAGGTGCCAATGTTTGGATCGGGGATGCATCCAGGTTGTCTTCAAGCTATCTTTCTGCTGAAAGATTGTGTTTGTAATAGTCAGCTGTTGTTCTGCACAGAACTCTAGCAGGAGGCGTCCGTTATCATTGCAATTTCCAACACCATGCTTGCCTAAGACACCTTTCCAGGCTTCGGAGTTCTTTCCTACTCTGGCATTGAAGTCACCAAGTATAATAATTTTATCTTCTGCAGGAACTTTTTGTATGAGTTGGCGTAGGTCTGTGTAGAATTTGTCTTTCTCTACAGGGTCGGCTTGCATAGTTGGGGCATATATACTAAAGAGAACAACATGTGGGAGGCGTAAGGAAATAATGCGATCAGAGCGTCCTGTTGGCAAGGTTTCGAGTTTGGAGGCAATGGAGTTTTTAATCATAAAGCCTACTCCTGAAAGCTGTTTTTCGGTTTTGGGTTTGCCAGACCAGTAAAGTGTGTAGCCGGCGCCATGTTCTTTAAGGCTGCCTTCCTCATGGAAGTGAACTTCACTAAGAGCAGCGATGTCAATATTAAGCCGTGATAGTTCAAGGGCTATTAGGGCAGAACGACGCTCAGGCCGTCCACTATCTTCAGAGTATTGCATGGTTCTGATGTTCCAGCATGCAAGTGTCAGTTTATTTACACCTTTGGAGGCTGGTGTGTGCCTTTGTTTCTTTGCCTTGGTTTGACCGCATCAGAAGATTCCGGTTGGCAGCGGCTAGCCAACCAGGTAGTTGGGGATGAGCTTTCGTTAGGCCACCTTTTCTAGGCCCCTCTCCATATGGAGGAAGCAGTGCTCTCCTTAAAAAAGGGTGCTTGGTCGTTCAGGATGCTGCCGAACAAGACTGTCATCTCCCGGGTCAGCCTCGAGCGACCAATGTCCTGAACCGCCTGCATGCAGGGTTGGGGCTGCGGCTTCCAGTGCATCTTTACACCTGCCGGTTTCGTCCCTCGCCAGTCGCTACAGGGCTTTTTTGGAAATGGATTTGTCCTTCGAGCCTGTGCAATGGATTTTTCTGGTGGAGCGCAGCGTGCACAGAACTGGCCTCACCCTTTAAACCAGAGATTCATCTGCTGTGGCCTTGCAAGCATGGACGTAGCAGCGAGGTCCTCGGGCCGTAGGTTTGATTAGAGTTTCCTTCTCTTAGATGGTTGACCTTACAGGGTTGGACGAGCACCATCTGCCCAGGTTTGGGATTAGAGTTTTCCTTCTCCTAGAACGGTTGCCACAAGGCTAGAGAGCCCATCCTGCCCTTTGACGCTTTTTGTCAGACCCTTCGGGTTTGACCTGTCTGGCATGGGAGACCCTACCAGTGGCTATTATGCCACCGCCAGCATAGCTCAAAACATCATTAGGGTACGCAAGCCTCTCTCCCACAACAAGGGGGCGTCAATGGAGAGGACTACTACTACTAATAATATTAATAATGAGGAGCAGGAAGAGAAGTCTCCTATTCCTCCCCAAGCCACTACCACCACGCCTTCTTTTAGCTTCACCACTGATAGCTGTGCTGGTTCCTGCTTTGCCAATGTAAACTGTTCATGTATGGATGTAATATTTATAATAGTGTATTAGAAATGACACAGTGTAACTCTGAAAATGAAGAGTTGAGGGTGGGCATGATGTGTGTGGATGCTTAGACACGGACAGATATGACAGTTTTGTTTTTCTTGGCTTCTCCTTTTCCAAGTCTTCACTTTAGCCCATTTCCTCATCACATCATTTTTTTACAGTCCATGTGGAAAGTCTGATACATTTTTGTGTGCATTTCTACCCAGTATGTTTGTGTACACAGCTCATAAGAGTTCAGAGAATTGCATCATACAGTCTAGAGAAGTTACATTACTTAAAGAACTCTCAATATGAGAACTTCAAATTCTCATATTGATCTGAGAGGTAAAATTTTTATATGTTTTATTGATAGTCAAACTGAAGAAAATTCTGCTCTGTTCCTGGCATCTGCTGTCTTCATACCTTACGGTGACATCATAGGAAACAACATTTACAAAATCTCTGAGAAAGCAGAACTACCTGTTCAGTTATTTTTATGCTAGCTACTGTCTCAATGGGACCTGACCTTTTAAACTATTTATATAGAAATGTATGTTTCACAGCACTCAGAAGTGACTCTCCAAAATTTAAAACTGCAATAGGTAGATGTATGGTGACTCCTGCCGTGTTTAGTTAGGCTGATTCTGTTTCTGCCTCCTCTAGGAAGTACATTGTAGCTGTACATGCTGCACAGCATCCTTGTTTAATAGGGAAGCTGGGAATAAATCCGACATAACCTATTTGTATATCTGCGCAGAATTATGATAGGGTCATTCCTCCACATCTGTGAGGGTTGGCTCAGGAACCATGTGAAAGTGGAAAACTCACAAATTTCTCTCCCCCCTCAAAAACCCCCGCATATTTCACACACACACACACACACACACAGAGAGAGAGAAATATGATTCATGAATTCAACCTACCACGGATTTAAATGTTCAGTACAAGGTACATTTGAATCTGTGGCAGGGAGCATGCCAACTGCCCACTTCTGTCATTGAGGTGGTGGGGTTCCTTTGCAAGCAGGGCCGGTTTAAGGAATTTTGGGGCCCCCTGCAATGCTTTATTTTGGGGGGCCCATATGTTTATCTCAGGTCAATGTAACCTAACCTATTCACAGTACAGGATGTTCAGATTACAGTAGGACCCCTGTATCCACGGATTTATTAGCCAGGGGATACAAAACAGCACACCTACCATAGAGTCTTCCTAGAATATGTGTCCTTCCTAGCCATTTTCTAGGCCCTCCAAGGCAACTCTATGGTATTTTAAACCAGAAGTCCCATTATTTTCAATGATGTTCACTATTATCCACAGCTTTCAGAATCCTTGCCCGCACAGAACCAATTCCCAGTGGATAAGGTATTACTGTATTTCATAATTTGCCACCAATAATTTAGTTTAAAAACTATATTATAGGCACTAACATAATTTTTTTTGTTAATTAGCAATTAACGTAATGGTGTAGATTTCCTCAAAAAAAAGAAAGAAAGAAAGTGTGGACTGCAAGCTAAACATGAGTTAGCAGTGTGATGCAGCAGCAAAAAATGCCAATGCGATTCTAGGCTGATTTATAGGAGTATAGTGCCTAGATCAAGGGAAGTAATATTGACACTGTATGCTGCTCTGGTCAGACCTCGCCTGGAATACTGTTTCCAGTTCTGGGCACAACAATTCAAGAAAAATACTGAGAAGGATGTCTGGAAGCCATGATGCCCTATGAGGAGCGGCTTAGGGAGCTGGGTATGCTTAGCCTGGAGAAGAGAAGGTTGTGAGGTGACATGATAGCCATGCTTAAATATTTGAAGGGATGTCATACAGCCTTTTTTCTGCTTCTCCAGAGACTAGGACACAGAGCAATGGGCTCAAACTACAGGAAAAGAGATTCCACCTGAATATTAGGAAGAACGTCCTGACAGGAAGAGTTGTTTGGAAGTGGAATACACTGCCTTGGCGTGTTGTGGAGTCTTCTTCTTTGGAGGTTTTAAAGCAGAGGCTGGGTGGCCATCTGTCGTGAGGGCTTTGATGGTGTGTTCCTGCAGGACAGAAGCCGATTGGATGGGATGGCTGTTGGGGTCCCTTCCAGCCCTATGATTCTAGGCTGCATTCAGAGCCTGGGAAAGTTACTCTTGGATTACACCTCCCAGAATCCCCCTGCCAGCACCCTTCTCAAGGTCTGGTTGCATTGTTCCTTTTCCAGCATTCTCTGGGGTCCACAATGTCCTCACTGGGGGTCCACAAAGGCTTGAAGGCTGCTTGGCCACCTCTCCCTGCAGTGGAGCAGCCACATGACAGGAATCAAAGCAAAGGCTGGCTGGCTTAGCCTGCACATTGCCATTCAATCCACTCCAGCCACAAACTTGCAGGAAGAAGCAAGATTGCCTCTGAGGGAAAGTGTAATGGATGGTGTAATTGTATTGTTGTTGTTGTTGTTAGCTATTATTATTATTAGCTATTATTGTTAATATTATTAGGGTTTTAAATCTTGAGTTAAGTCTTGGGACAACAAAAGATATTTAAAGGGGGTCCCTGGTAAAGAAAAGGTTAAGAACCACTGCTCTACCCAAAGGCTCTCACATAACACTAATGGGATACTGGTGTGTTTAAGGAAGGAAGGAAAGAAGGAAGGAAGGAAGGAAGGAGAGAGAGAGAGAAAGTCAGAAAGAAAGAAGGAAGGGAGGGAGGGAGAGACGGGGGGGATAAAAAGTGAGAAAGAGGGGAGAGAGAAAGAAAGAAACCCTTTCTGAAGAGAGAGGAAAGAGATGCCTCCCCCCCCCACACACTCACCCTCTCCGACAGGCCTGGCTGGCTGGTTGGTCTTTTGACAATGATTCTGGCAGGAGGGGGCGAGTGAACAGCAAACTCCCTCCAGAATAAGTTTCGCTTTCTATTTGGGAGACACTGTTTTTTTTAAGCCAGCAGGAGATTTTTGCAGGAGGAAAGTTAGGACGGGTGGGCCCCCTGGCTGGGCGGGCCCCCCCGCAAATGCTGATTTGGCAGACTGGTTAAGCCGGCCCTGTAATTGCAAGGCAGAAGTAGGCGGCTGGTGGAGCTTACCGACACTTCTGTTGCTGTTCTCCACCATTTTTAATAGGGACTTAAAAGCCTTGCTGTGCATTGGCAGTCTCTCTCAGTCTCACAAGGCTTGCAGAGGAACTGCAAACATGAGGTGAGACTTACAAGGTTCCTATTAAAAATGGCATAGAGCAGTAGCAGAGGTGGCAGTAAATAATCTGTGAATAATCAAATCAGTGAAAGTTAAATGTGTGAATGTGGATGGATGATTGTACTGGCTGGAGCATTAAATTGTTTTAAGCAGATCCCAAGATGCTTTTGCCTAATCCTTTTTATTGCCTAATCCTTTATTTTACAATAAAGTAATGCTGGGCATTACACAATAAAGTAATGCTGGGCTTACTTTAAAATA
Source organism: Gambelia wislizenii (assembly GCA_030847615.1). NCBI lineage: Eukaryota > Metazoa > Chordata > Lepidosauria > Squamata > Crotaphytidae > Gambelia > Gambelia wislizenii. Next base: position 298,357,771 of record JAUMIR010000004.1, read on the forward strand.
AAGTTATCACCCCCGTGTGAACCTTTAGTGAAGAGAGGCTCATATCACATACCAGAGTGAGATGTGATGCTGATTAAGCCCCCTTCTTGTACCTGTATTGGTAGTAAAATTGGTTCTTGCCATTGACCAACTTAAATTATAGGCTGCTTAATTTGTTTTTCCTTCAGTTGTTACTGATGATACATTTGTATGATTTGCATCTGAAATATACAGGACACCCAAGCTATGCCATTTTTTGACACAGAATGTATATCTCTTTAATGGCATCAAGGTTAATAATTAGATTTTTCAAGTCTAGTTACTCTTTACTCATTTTTGGGATATATTTATGCCAGTTAATATTTAAATATATTGAGAAACAATGCATGTTTTAAGAAATCTGGTCTTAGTTATGCCCCCCTATGAAGAGCTTTATATATTTAAAAAGATTACAGAACTGAAGTATTTTTTTTCTTGATAAGGTAGAAGTTTTGAGGCTAGATGTTTCATAAGAAACACATTTTAAATGCAGCAAATTACGACTAATTATAGAAGCTGCAGAAACAGATTTGTAACACATGACTTTGTGCAACCCAGAACTAATATTTGATATTGGACCATGCAGATGGCTACTGCTGGAATGATCAGATTTCCTGTTTGCCTGGTATTTGAAACTTGAATTTTGTGGCACATACAGCAAAAGGTCAGATGTCACAAATGTAAAGCACTCCCCAAACAAGTATTTGTTACAGATGTTTAAGGAACTATAGCAAGAAAGGAGTTTTGAAAATTACAACTGACATTTGGACAAATTATTCCATGGTATGTTCACCCTTGGAGAGTAATTCTTGGATTTATGCCAATGATAGAATTTATTTTTGTAATAATAAGAATGTAAGTGAAAGCAATCCTTTTTCTTTTCTAAGCATATATTTGGGAAGTTATAAATTCAGTTCATTTCATGACAAATAACTCTTCCTAGATTACTAGTTACCCCTTCCTCATCTGCCCTTAAGAACTTCAGATATCTGCTTAAAAATAAAATACAAAGAAGATTCTTAAATATAACTTACACCCATAAGTGGTTTTCATTAAAACTGATTTGTGCATATTAGCTGTATGTCGCTCTTTGCGCTGATGGGATGTATAATATCACAAATTTCACGTTTGTTGTTTCACAGTTAGAGGATGAATATAATTAGTTATAGGTGTAAACCTCTGATTCACCCACTTTTTAAGTCTGTATTTTTGTTTACAGTTAGCATTTTTCTGACTTTATCATATATTGAAACAAACAGTATTGTGCTAATGTCTTTGTGGAAAATAATAATATGGAATTAGGTGATATTAAGTACTGTACTTTGAAATTAACCTTTGTGGACTTTGCACTGTACTTTTCTATTTGTTGTGAAGCATATGGATAGCATAGCAAGACAGGTGGAGTATTATCTGCCTCTTCTGCCTTCTTTGTGCTTTTCTGCATACCAAGGCCCTTAAAATGGTACATACCTTAAAACAAGAGAAATCACAACAGAATAAAAGTTGAAATAAAACGTTCCTTAAAAGAAACCATAATGGTGTTAAAATCCATAGGATTTCAGTGAAACAGTACTACTGGGGTACTGCTACAAAAGAGGTTGTATCTTCTGCAGATGCTACGTATGTCTCTTTTGTGGTATACCATACAAAAGGTATAGGTACAAGTGCATTATGATGACTAAAAAGAAACTATATGGGAAACACTGAGAACAGGTACTGTTGTCAGCAATGTCACCCTTAGTTTTGAAGTTTTTGGGGGAAATTTATATTTTAAAAAATCCAGCACACAAGTTATGAGAGTCTGCAGAGATGCAATGTTTTCTTTTGGTCTTCAGTTACCTACACACCTGGGTGTTAGCTGGCAGTTCCCCAAAATGGAGCTGTGTACTTTGGGAGGGGGGAAATGGAAATCTTTTTGTGCATGTGAAGATATAGGAGTGTGTACAAAAAGAATAGTAAACACAATAGTGATAAAATTTAACAGGGCCAAAGGCTGAAAGTAGGTGAGATCAAAGCCATATACACACTGGATTACATGGTTTTTAGGAAGCTGGACTAAAAGATTAGCAGAGCAGGGGGAGAACAGGGGCAGCATATTTGTGGGTTTTCAGGGTAAGGGAGAGAAGTAGGACCAGAAGTTGGGAAAGGAGATCTGGCAGTGGTGGCAGCAGCTAGAAAAGATTGAAGAGGGGTGAACTAGCGAGTCTCCATGGCTATGAGAAAGAGCATGGCTCGGTGCCAACAACAATAATCTTAGCCCCTCTGGTCATTTACTTTGGGACAAAGTGATGATTGCTGCTGCTGGGCAGCTCCATGAAGAGAAGAAAGTGAGGGAGAAGCATTGGGTAGGATGTAACAGAGAAAAAAGAAGGCTCAACTGCCCCAGAAGCCTCCCAAGGAGGGAGTGTCTTAGAGAAGCCCAGAGCAAAAACTAGTCAACATTTTTACCCAGTACTCAAGAAAGCCCTGCCTGTTTTAAAAGGACAAAGCATGATCGGTTAACTTACAGCATTGGTTCCCAGTCTTGGGTTCCTAAATGATGTTGGACTGTAGCTTCCCAACTTCCAGATTATTGACCACACTTTCGGGGGCTTCTGGGAATTGAAGTTGAAAAAATTCTGGGGATCCAGGTTTGGGAACTACTAATTTAGAGTTACAGGGGAGTTGATGAAGGTGGCACTGCTTCAAGAAGTTACAAGTGGTTTCAAAAGAACTTTTAATTTCAGATGGTACAGTCCCCAAGTGAACATGGGCCCAGGTAAAATGAAAAGACTTTGGCCTTTAGCCAGCCATTTCTTGTGTGTGGTTTTCCTGTTTGTGCCCTTGCTCCAGACTGTGTCCCTAAGTTCTGATAGGCACTTCCGCCAGACTTATTACAGGCCTCCCTACTGGAATGTTGAACAGGACTTAAGTGAAGGAAAGAGAGGAGGTCCTTCTTGCTCCCAAGTGAGATGGCTGACAGGAATTTCATGAATTCTAACAAGCCTGTTATGACTTGTTGTATGTACTTGGTTGCAGAGGTTCACATGAGATTTTGAGAATCACCAGTTCTCTGTTCTTCTCAGAATGTAATGCATAGTGTGTGACTGTGATATCTGGGCACATAGGACTAAACAGGCTTGGTTCAAGAATTACAAAATTGTCTTACTGTTTAATTTGTTAGTGCTTGTTTTTATTTGTTTCAATATTTTGCATCTTGTGCAGGGATTAGTGATGCAGACTTGTGTGTGTGTGTGTATGTTTTAAAGAATAGATGAATAGGCATTTTGTAACTAGTCGCTAGTCACTTCCCTTTTCTAAAAGCTTTGGAAATGGGCAGAACAATTGGCAGTGGATTGAACCAACAGGCATGGATATGCAGTGACATAGATCTCATAGTAGGGAATGGTAATGCTGCTTACAAAACAGGTTTATCATCTCCAAGCAGAAGCATTGGTTGTGGTTGTGGTTGAGATAACAAAAAACAAAACAAAACAAAAAGTCTCTCTGTGGTACAACTCTGGAACCACTCTGCCTTAAACTAGCTAGCTGAAGCTGCTGCAAGGTGACAGTGGGACAGAATGCCCTTGTACCACAGATTTCCTTTAAAGCACTCACAAACAATTGGCAGTCATAGGCTATATATGGCCCTTGGCTGTGGATTGTGTGCCACCTGCTTCTCCCCCCCCCTGCTTCATAGCCCAGATGTTCAGATGAGATGTGGGGAAAACCCTTTTGTACAGCAATCCTGATTATGGTTGTTGGGGTGGAAGAATAGGAGATCACCTTCAACGCTAATAGGGAATCTCCATTCTCATTTTCATCTAAGAAATAAGAGTAATTTTAAAGCATTTAAGTAGAGCCTCTCCATTGATGCCCCCTTGTCGTGGGAGAGAGGCTTGCGTACCCTAATGATGTTTTGAGCTATGCTGGCGGTGGCATAATAGCCACTGGTAGGGTCTCCCATGCCAGACAGGTCAAAACCGAAGGGTCTGACAAAGAGCGTCAAAGGGCAGGATGGGCTCTCTAGCCTTGTGGCAACTGTCCTAGGAGAAGGAAAACTCTAATCCCAAACCCGGGCAGATGGTGCTCGTCCAACCCTGTAAGGTCAGCCATCTAAGAGAAGGAAACTCTAATCAAACCTACGACCCGAGGACCTCGCTGCTACCGTCCATGCTTGCAAGGCCAGCAGACGAACCTTTGGTTTAAAGGGTGAGGCCAGTTCTGTGCACGCTGCGCTCCACCAGAAAAATCCATTGCACAGGCTCGAAGGTAAGTAGAGCAGAGTATTTAAATTTTAAATAATTGAGTTGTCTTTCCCATGCCTTTTCAGGGAACAAAAGAACTGGGAAGAGTCATACATGTGTGTGTATGTTTGGCCCCTGCCCCCAGCAGCTTACCCCCCCCCCAAATGTTATGTACTTTACAGAGATTTTTCAGGGCATCAAGTCTTTTCTCTTTCTAATTGTGAAGATGTTCAGGCCCTGATGCTCTGAAAGCCGTCCTCTGAAATCTATTGGGGAAACTATGGCAAATAGTACTATGGGGGATATAGGATTAGATTGCTTTTTTTGCCTTTTAATGCTGTAGGTCCCCAACAGATTAAAATAGACTATTGGAACATTATTTTTGCCCACTTTCTCCCTAACATCTTTGGCCCGCCATGACTCTTTCATTCTGAGCAAGTGCTAAAAAAATTGCCCTGACAGTGTCCTCAGGGCTAAAAGTTCTGTTTTATTTGGTGATGATAGTTTTCCTCTCAGAACAAATAGTGTTTTTGTATGTGCAGAGGAGCACTGCTAGTTATCTCTTCTTCCCTTATGTTAGAGTTTTCATGCTGTTTCCTTTGGCTGTTACTTTGAAAGGGAAAACTGACATATTAAATAGCCACATAAACTTGGTGTTTGGACCCTGACCTTTTTTTTGGTCATCCTACTTTAAGAGTGAGAATTATCTCCCCTCAAATGTTGGTGGATTGTAATCCCCAGCAGCCTGAAGTAGAGTAGCCAGTGGTAAGGAATGATAGGAGCCCAACATCTGGAGGGCCACAGGATTCCCACCATTGTCCTACTTCCTGGATGCTCTTACGTTATCTGACACTTTGGACTTTACTACAGGCTTGTAATCCAGTTCACTTAAGGAGGATTAGGTGATGTTTCCTGCTTTTTTGACCAGTGCAGACATAATGCTGCAGATTTTTTTTTTATCTGTGGGCAAGCAGTGAGAAGACCTGCAGGATCTGTTGGCTTGCTGCATTTATTCTTTTCAAACACTCTCCCTTTCTTCCCCTACCTTCCCCCACTGTTTCTAATAATAGATTGTTTCTATTTAGGCAGCATTGTTAACCATTCTTAGGCCCACTGCTTAATCATGCTTTGAGTTGTCTTATTGGTAAATTTTATGCCACTCATCATCCTTTCTGTTGAAGGCTTTTGTGGAGTTATTGGGTCGACTGTTTTGACTTCAGCAGTTCTGTTTTGTCAGGTGTTCCCAAACTGGGCCCTTCTTAGCCATACCTAAGATAGCCACTGACTGTCCTGCCAAAATGTGATTTTTAAGAATATCAAAAAATCCTGAGTTGGTGAGGTTGTTGATTATTTTGTAGGATTTGATAGCCAGTCATCCAAGAATTATGCTCTTTTGCTAAAATCAGAAATTGTTTCCTTATTTAAAATTGAACTTTTAGCCTAATATGTAATTGCAAAGTTAAGAATGTTATTCAAAAAAGGGCTGAATATTTTTTTCTCGACTTGATCACTTAATTTTGCTGTCACTTGTTTAGCCATAACTTTGTGCAGTTGTTCTGTGCAAGACCATCATATAATTCTACCAATTCCTGCAATTTACTCAAGCAATTTAATTTCCACATATTTACTTGCATGATAGGTCATACTGATCCCCTTGTAGGAAGCTGCGCTTGGGAAAGAATGTATAGAATCTTTCTAAAATTTAAATTTATTTCTCTTGTCAGAAAAATTGTATCAAAGAAGGGTTTGCCATATGTCCTAAAGTTATTTGAATTCCAAGTGTCGGAGTTCCTAGGGGAGTGCATTCTGTAGCTAGATCCCCTCAACCGATAATGCTTTAGCTCCGGATCTCATGCATTTGTCAGGAATTTGTAAATGTCATTGTCCCATAAGAGTGCAGCTGTCTTGGTGGGTCATGGGGATGTAGTTGCAGATGTACTGAAGCTCTAATTAGTGTGTGTTACTTTGTGTAGTAATCTGAAATCTTAAAAAGCGGTACATTGCTATCTGTTCATGAAGGGCTGGTCTGTTCATAATATAACTGCAATAAAGGAAAGTGGTTACTGTTTTAACTTTCCTGTTTTTTAAGCTGTTGATTACTATTTTAAGCCACATTTAAGGCTGGAACACACTCACCTATAATACATCGTATTTGAAGATGTATTACTACACTGTTCAAATAACTATTCTATGATGAACAGGATAACAAGAATTTTTATAAGGAACATATCAATTCTCTTAGATACTATAGAATCCTAGAGCCATGCTTTGTTGCAGAATCCACACAGAACTACATCTAAAATGTAGGCATTTTAAACTCTTCAGGTGATAATGTAATCAAGATGCCAACTACATGCGCTGTACATTTTTGAACAAGAAATAACAGCAGGGGTAAAATTGTCTCAACAAATCTATTGTATTTTGCCATTGGTTTACTTTTTTTTTTGGTCATACTTAGTGTAAGATATTGGGACAAAACATGTCCCATGCCATTTTGTGGTAAAAACATACAGGTTGCCCCCTGTATCCATGGAGCCAATATCTGCAGTTTCAGTTATCTGTGGTATGCAAAATAGGACACATACCATAGAGTCAGCCTGTGAAATGCCTAGAGAGGCATCTTCTAGATCCTGCAATGCAACTCTCTGATATGTTTGTATAGGGAGTCCTTTATTTTAATAGAGTTTGCTGCTAACCATGGTTTCACTTGCACACAGTAAGCCCAGGAACATATCCCCCACAGATACAGGGGGTGACCTGTATAGCAGAGAAGCTGATATGAGTGCTCAAATAAGAATCACAGGTGGGAGGGTAGCAAATGCATGCTCCGTTGATCCTGTCCTGGGAGGATGAAGTAGAGATTAGAATCAAGGACAAAAGAACTTGATGCAGACATCCACAGACAATTCAGTGTAGAGCAGCCCAGAGATATCATTTGGGAACACCCAGATCCAGAGAAGGATGCAAAGTGCTAGATCCCACCTCTCCTCACACAAAGCATTCCTTGCCACATAATCAGTGAAACAAATAGTAAGGAACCATTTGTACTCATGGAATAAAATAAAAAAAAATCCCAAATCCACAAAACAGTGATAGCTTTATAGGACCAACTACAATGCACAAAATACATAATGCATGCTTTTGAAGCTTCATTGTCTTCTTCATCAGGCACAGATCGTACAGGAGAAGAAAAGTGACAATTTTCCTGGCTCTCAATAGCTGTTACTTTGCTCTTGCTAACGGATTTGAAATTTTATTACCTATGTTTTACTGCCCTTGGTCTCTGGTTCCCATATGGCCAAGATGAGAGTGACCTCTGCCTATACTGATATCCCTGTAGACCATCTTAACTGACAACAGAAGTAACATCTGAGATAAAATGTAGGCCTCTGACTCTAACATTGTCACTTTTTGTATGACCTGTAGCATCTTTGCCTGATGAAGAAGCTAGTGAAACTTCAAAAGCTTGTATGATGTATTGTGCATTTTTCATTGGTGGAATAAAAGTATCACTGTTTGGTGGATTTTATATTTTGTTGTGTTTTGCTGCACGGCCAACATGAGTATCCCTGAATATGTTTCATGAAATAAGAAGAATCCCACCAATGTAACAGTGTGGCAGTCTCTTGACATCACCAAGCTGATGTCATGGTCAGTCAGGATTCTGAGGACTCAGAAGGCGAGGAGGCTGAGCCAGTAGCAGAAGAGCTGGCTGAGTCTGAGTCTAGCCCTGAAGAACCCAGGGCTCAGCAGCCTAACCCTCCCCCAGCTCAGGGTCCAAGCCTGGGAGACATAATGGAGCAAGAGCAAGAGGTAGAAGAGCAGGTACCTACCTTTAGCCAAAGGAGAGCAAAGAAGGCGTGGCTGCGTCGTTCCAAGAGATTAAGAGACAGAAGCTCATCAATCACCCCGCAGCTGGGAGTGGGAGCTGGGCCAACATAAGCAGCTGGGGGAGGCTGAGTTCCTTGTTTCAAGCAGTCTGTGTTACCTAGAGGAAGCCTCTGCCTGTGACTCTTCTGGAACCTTGCTATTTTGAGACTTTGGATATCTTGACCTTGGACTGCCTTCGTTGACCCACCTGCCGGAACCCTTTTGACCTTGGACTGCCTCTTCGTTCTGCACTCTCTCTCTCTGTGTACTTCTGACCCTGTAGGACTGCTACTGACAACACCAGGTACTGTGCTTTTCAACTGGGTTGTTGCTGAGCCAGGCTCCTTATCAGCTATTGAGTTGGCTTCACGACGGCTGAAGGCATATGTTGGCCTACTGCTCCTTGTGGTCCTGTATTGTGAACAATGTGAAGCTCCAGAGTTCTGATCCTCACTCAGCCATGGAAACCCATTGGGTGACCTAGGGCAAGTCGCATCTCTAAGCCTCAGAAGAGGGCAAAGGCAAACCCCTTGGCAAGAAAACCCTGTGATTAGTTCTCCTTAGGGTTACCATAAATTGGAAGTGACTTGAAGGCACACAACGACAGATTGGTAATCTTTTAGGCTATTTATTATATGCAAAGAGCCTGCTCATTTCCCCATATAAATATCCTGAGATTCCAATACTTAAGAACGTTTAAGTGAAGTATTGATGTTAATTCTGCTTGTCTGGTTTTCACCACCATCATGAGCTGGATGCCAGAAGGTGATGATGATGGGACCCAAGACAGAATGCAGTCTAGCTGACAAATGACAAAGGATCCTCAATCCCTGAAGAGATAGGTGTGGGGGACCACACCTGTTTCACCTGTCTCATCCTTCAGGCCTAGTACCTTATGAAATGTTTGCTGTCAATGCAAGATGGCAAACAGCAGAAGAAAAAGGTGGATGATGACATCGAACAAATGTCCCTGGAAGACGGATTTGAGTATGAAATAAGAAGAGAGTGTCAAAAAGCCAGTGGTAGGCTGTTGTGCTGCTTGTTGGTACTCCATGGTACCACTGGACCTTGATGTACCACAGCAGTGTTTGTTGCTGTTATTTTCTTCATATAGGCAGAAGGCATTTATAGTGCTATACAGAATGTAATAAGCAAAGACTTTAGCTTAGTGCAATTCAACACTGGAAAAAGATGAAGTACTGCAGTTGACATTTACTTCATAGAATTCTCTGTGTTTCCTCCTATTTCTCTGGATGAACTTTCTACCTTGCTGCACTCTTCCAAACCTACAACTTGTTCTCTTGATCCATTCCCTCTCGTCTCCTACTCTCTATAGCCCCCTCCTTCCTTCCTTTGCTTATTTCTATCTTTAATCTTCCTCTTTCTACTGGTTCTTTTCCCTCTGACTTTAATGCTCTTGTTTCCCCTATTTTGAAAAAATCTTATCTTGACCCCTCTTCTTTGTCTAGTTATTGCCCAACCTCTCTTCTCCCTTTTCTTTCTAAGGTTTTGGAACGGGTCGTTTATTCCCGCTGCCTTGAGTTTCTTGAAGCCAACTCCATCCTCGATTCCTTTCAGTCTGGTTTCTGCCCACAGTACTCCACTGAGATGGCCCTCACAAAGATCTCCAATGATCTTTTACGGGCCAAGGCAAATGGTCTCTATTCCGTGCTTATCCTCCTCGATTTATCTGCGGCATTTGACACCGGGGATCACTGTCTTCTAGTTGATATACTTTCTGATATTGGGTTCTCGAACTCAGTTCTTAGTTGGTTTAAATCTTATCTGTCAGATAGATCTTTTGCAGTGGTCACGGGTGGTCTGATTTCTTCCCCCGTACCCTTATCTGTGGGAGTTCCCCAGGGCTCTTCTTTTGGGTCCCCTATTGTTCTCTCTTTACACTTTGTCTTTAGGGAAACTTATTAGTTCTTTTGGATTTTCTTATCATTTGTACGCTGATGACATCCAACTGTATCTTTCCACCCCTGATCTTTTCCCAGGGCTTGAACAGCAAGTTTCTTCATGTCTCTCAGCCATTTCCCTCTGGACGCGTCATCGGCGCTTGAAGCCCAATATGTCCAAGACGGAGCTTCTTGTTTTTCCACCTAAGTCTTCCCTTCAATCCTCTTTTTCTGTTTTTGTTGCCAACATTTGTGTTCATCTGGTTCAGGAAGCCCGCAGTCTCAATTTCATTTTTGATTCCACATTGTCTTTTATTCCCCATATTCAGGCCACAGCCAAAGCCTGCAGATTTTTCCTTTACAACATCGCCAAAATTCGTCCTTTTCTCTCGGCCTCCACTGCCAAGACTCTGGTCCACGCTTTGGTGGTCTCCCGATTAGATTATTGTAATCTCCTTTTAGCTGGGCTTCCCCTTTCTCATCTCCATCCTTTAATTTCTGTTCAACATTCTGCTGCCCACATCATTACTTCTGCTCGCCGCTTTGACCATGTTTCCCCTCTGCTGTTTTCTCTTCACTGGCTTCCCCTCCCTTTCCGTATCCAATATAAATTTTTGTTGCTAACTTTCAAAGCCCAGCATGGGCTAGCCCCTCTTTATTTATCTGACCTTCTCTCTCCTTACATCCCCACCCGTACCCTTTGTTCTAGTACTCAAGGCCTGCTGTCCCAATCTAGGATCTCCACTGCTCCATCTCGGATTTGGCCCTTTTCGCTTGCTGCCCCTCATTCTTGGAACCTTCTTTCCCCTCAAACTCGGGCCATTATTTCTTTGTCCACTTTTAAATCTGAGTTAAAGACCACCTTGTTCAGGGAGGCATTCCCTGGCTTTATCTGATATACATTTATCTCTTCTGTCACTTGGGTTTACAATGGATATTGTTCTTAATTGTTGTAATTGTCCTTGTTTTAATTTGACTTTTATTATTTTGATTATTGTTTTACTTAGATTGTACACTTTTGGCAGGTTTTATTCTGTTTTATCTTTGATTGTTTTGGTTTTTTGTACAGCGCTGTGTACACTGACAGCGCTTTAGAAATAAACTTTAATAATAATAATAATAACATGACTACAGTAGGACCCCCGTATCTGCTGGGGATTGGTTCTGGGGGGGGGCGTGGATACAAAAAACCATGGATAATAGCGAACACCATTGAAAATAATGGGACTTCCAGTTTAAAATACCATAGAGTTGCCTTGGAGGACCTAGAAAATGGCTAGAGAGGACACATTTTCTAGGAATACTTTATGGTAGGTGTGCTATTTTGTGTCCCATGGATAATTGAATCAGTGGATACAGGTGTCCTACTGTACTCCACATATGACGGTTAAAAAAATCTTAAATATAATGGTATCAGTTTTTAATACTTGTCTCTAGAAGAAGTGATAGTTGTACACTGAGTATAATAAGGTTTTTGTAGTGGAATAATCTATAACATTTTTGGTTTTAAATGTATTTTACTGGTCCAATTTACAGTAAAAGATTTTTTTCATGAATTGTAATATAGAGAGTGATGACTTTCTAATTATATTAGGTCTGTGAGATTATAATTTATATCTGCTAATAACTGGGATTTTAATTGCTTAATTGTAGTAAAGAAATTGTTGATAAATACACCTATAGTAGCCCAATAGCTCCTTTATTGGCAGCAGTTTGGGAGATATTAGATAGAACACAATTCCTCCCAATATATCATTACCTACAGCAGTGATGGCCAACCTTTTGAGCTTGGTGTGTCAAACTTCGCCAAAAAACTGAGCATAACTCGGGTGGTGTGTCACTTTGAGGAAAAAACATTATCTCGTGATATTTATAGTTGAAATAACATAAATGTATAATTGTTATATATAATTGTATTTAATAAACCAAAAACTAATTATTTAACGTCCTGCTTAGTGACTTCTTTGTTAATCCATCAGTCAGTTTCTTTTGTTGGTCTTGATATTATTTAGCTTGTGTGGGGTGCCGTGAACTAAGATAAGTGAGGGGGAGGGGGAATTCTTTAACTAACCTGCCTATTAGTGACTTTTTTGTTGCTGAATTTCATTGGCTAAAACTTCAATTGAAGGTTGGTATTTTGTACACTTCAGGCCCAAGCAAGCACTACTAACTTCATCTGTCAATCTGTTTCTTTTGTTGGTTTTGATATTATTTAACACTGAGAATAAGGCCTCACAAAAGTATGTAGAGGGAAAAATTGTGAGTAAAGCCATTGCTATATTTTTCATGGTGCTAAAAGTGTCTGGTAGTCAGTTCCAGGCACTCCAAATGCACTGCTACTGCCACTTCCTTTACTTAACCTTTGTTTTTTATTTTTTGGGTTCTCCATCAGGGGCACAGTGACAGAAGATAGAATTATAGATAGCTTGTTAGGCCTGCAGGCAATTAGAGGTTAACTAGCCTAACTAACCACAAAATGGTGCATGTAACTGTCTTTTAGGAAAGGGCAGGGTTAATAAGCAGAAATACGGGTTAATAAGGATGCACAACAGTAACAGTGGTGAAATGGAGTCTGCACTATGGAGCAAGATGGTGTTCCATATGTGAATTAAAATGACTGCTGCTATTTCTAATGGCAGGAAACGGCACCCATAGCAAGCCACAGGCCCTCACCTCTCCCAACCTCCCCCTCACTTATCTCAGTAATGATGGATTAGAAATCCATGACACCCCAGAACAGTAGATAATGGTTGCTGTGGTTAACTGTTATTTGGTTACTGGTAATGGCAGGGACCCCAGAGATCCGTCCCCCACTGTGTTCCGCTGCTCCCTGCTCTGCCGGCGGAAATGAGGGCAAAGATCCCGCCTTAACCGGAAGTCCCAGAACTAGATGCTCTGTGCCGGACTTCTCTTGTTTTGGCCTACAGACCTCTGGCACAGAGTGTCTAATAGGGGATGATGAAACATTTGCAACTAGACAAGTCTTAGGACATTTTCAGATACAAAAAAGTTGTCCTGAGGGCTCGGGAGAGGTACGCATCTGTTTTGCGGCAGGGGGCCAGTTTCTGACGATGCCGTCGCTCTTGCATTACCCTCCGTGTTCCTTCCATGTCACATGGAAGGAAAAGGTGCCACTTTTTACTCACGGAAGTTCTTTCTGAATAAAAAGTTGCACCTTTTCCTTCCATGCGACACGGAAGGAACATGGAGGATAATGCGAGAGGGACGGTGTCCTCAGAAACTGGCCCCCTGCCGCAGAACAGCTGTGTACCTCTCCCAATCCCTCAGGATGACTCTTTTGTGTCTGAAAATGTCCTTAGAGTTAGACTCTAACTCCAAGACTCTAGTCGCAAATGTTTCATCCTCAGGAGCAGCAAATGTTTCATCCTCGGCTTCTGCACTTGCCCGTGCAGGAGCCAAGGATGAAACATCCTTCTCGGCATGTGGCCGCCTCAGCGGGCACGTGTCATCAGAATGGCTACGCGTGTCATAGGTTCGCCATCAGTGACCTACAGAGTCAAAAGAATATGAAATAAGAAATAAATGAAGATTTGAATTCCGCTCTGTCCATGAGTGTTCATTACAAGAATGAGGGACAAGTACTCACTTTTTTCTGTTCTATATACGTTACCGTACTGATGGTAGCTTGTTTAACTTAAGCCGTCTGAGGGCTCACACTAAGAATCTAAACTATCTAGTCCGTGATCTGCTCTTTGCTGATGCTGCTGCCCTTGTTGCCCACACAGAAGCAGCTCTGCAGTGCCTAACATCCTGCTTCACAACAGCTGCAGAGCTGTTTGGGCTGGAAGTCAACCTGAAGAAAACGGAAGTTCTTTACCAGCTTGCACCACAGGACAAACACCCCCCCCCACATTGCCATCGGCAAATCTGTGCTCAAGTCCGTTCAGCAGTTCACCTACCTGGGAAGCATCATCTCCTCAGATGCCAAGATTGACAAAGAGATCGATCACAGATTAGCAAAGGCATATAGTGCATTTGGAAGACTTTACAAAAGAGTCTGGAGTAATAAACACCTGAGGCGAAGCACAAAAATCAGTGTGTATAGAGCCATTGTACTGTCTATTCTCCTCTATGGATCTGAAACATGGGTCACCTATCGCCACCACTTACGACTCCTCGAATGCTTTCATCAGTGCTGTATAAGCACAATCCTAAATATACACTGGACTGACTATGTGACGAATGTTGCTGTCCTTGAGCAAGCAGGGATCACCAGCATTGAGGCCATTATATTGAGAACACAGCTGCGTTGGGCAGGGCACATTTCTAAGATGGAGGATCATCGCTTCCCAAAAACAGTACTCTACGGTGAACTCGCCACGGGTCAGTGTAAGAGGGGTGCTCCAAAAAAGCGATACAAGGACTCCCTGAAACAACATCTCAGGCTCGGCCAAATTGATCACCAACAATGGTCTGCCCTGGCCTCACATCGGGAGGCATGGAGACACACAATCCACCATGCTGCAGCCTTATTTGAGAACTCACACCGAACAAGTCTCAAAGAGAAACGACAATGCAGAAAGAATCACAACCCGGAAACATCACCCAAGGAGACCTTCTGCTGTGCTTTCTGCAACAGGATTTATCTCGGATTGGCCTTTTTAGTCATCAGTGTGCTTGCAGAAAGCGCGGGATGAGTCCTTCCTGAATCTTCGTTTGCGAAGAAAAGCCAGAGAGAGAGGTTACTTTATGAGTATAGAAGCATGATTAAAGCATTGTGGGGTGGTTAGTATGTTTCCAGTAGTATGGATGATAGATATGAAGTAATACAGAAAAAGAAGCCATTAAGTTAAATTTATTGGTGTAGCACATAAAGCAGAAAATGTGAAGAGAAAGCCTATGATTTTAGGGAGGAAAGGGGGGAAGACACTGGAAGCAAGGATTGTTGTACTGAATATATGCAAAAGAATCTCATAAATGTTATTGGATGCCAGTGTGGAATCCAATAAAGTTAGCATAAAAAGCACACTGAATAGAGCACACTGAATAGAGCAATATCAGGTTTATATTTTTAGTTGAAAGTATTTTGATCTAACTTTAATGGAGACATCCTGTATTCTAAATTTTAGAATACCAGGTCTCTCCTTTTTTTTTAATCAAAGGAATAAAAATGTAGAATTATTAGGTGTGAAATTTCCAAGAAAATGTTTCCATTGAAAAATAACGATTTGAAAAAAGATAGTGCGAGGAAAAATTGTAATATATGCAATACTTTCCTGTTAATATGGCTAGTTTAGATGTCATGTTCCTGATAGACTTACTGTTCCTTATTGCATAGTGTTGTATTGTTTGGTATACCTGTGGAACTTCAAAGTAAAACAAATGTGTTTTTGGTTTGTTGAAAGAACAATTGCCATACAGTTGTCCCTTCATATTCGCTGGAGTTTGCTTCTCTGCATGGATACCAAAATCCGTGAGTACTTAAGTCCCACGGATTTCCCTTTTTGATTCACAGTTGTCCCTTCATATTTGCTGGGGTTTGGTTCCAGGACCCCCTGTGGATACCCAAATCCGTGAATACTCAAGTCCCATGATATGCAATGGCATAGCAAAATGTTGTCCCTTATATAAGATGGCAAAATCAATGTTTGCTTTTTGGATTATTATTTTTCAAAGAATATTTTCAAGCTGTGAATACTTAAGTCCATGGATATGAAGGGACAACTATAATTATATTTGAGCTGATCTGTATTTTTAGATTTTACTTGGGGATGTGCCTGTGGGGACTATCATGATGAGCACCTAAACCTCAAATTTTACCACTTCAGTTGTCCCTCCGTATCCATGTATTTGGTATCTGCAGATTTAAGTATTCACAGCTTGAAAATGTTCTTAAAAAATAATAATCAAAAAGCAAACCTTGATTTTTCCATCTTATATAAGGGACACCATTTTGCTATGCTATTGCGTATAATGGGACTTGATTTTGATATCCACGGGGGTCCTGGAACCAAACCCCAGCGAATATGAAGGGACTACTGTACATTGCTGAATGTGGCTGGTTCAGGTCTGGTAAACAATGGGAATTGTGTGCTTCCTTCCTTCCTGGCGTGAGTGGCTTTGCCACTGACACAGTAGTTTAAGACAGTTTCTTATGATGTCTCCACTGGAGGAACTGTGATATAAGTATTATTTATAGGACAAGGCATCAGATGGGGAACTGATTGGCAGGAATATCATGATTTTTACTGTTGTGGTAATCGTTTGTATTGAATGTGTTGCACATATTGGGATATTGTCGCACCCATTTCTTGTGATAGAACTCACACTGCTCTGGCTAGGGACCTTTTCAGTGCTGGGGATTCACTCTAGGACATTAGTTGTCCCTCCACATTCACGGATTTGGCATTCACGGTTTTAAGTATTCACGGCTTGAAAATATTCTTTAAAAATAATAATCCAAAAAGCATGGACACCATTTTGCTATGCCATTGCATATAATGGGACTTGAGTATTCACGGATTTGAGTATTCATGGGGGTCCTGGAACCAAACCCCAGCGATTGTGAAGGGACAACTGTAGTTTAAAAAAGAGTGTGTGAGATGTTCTTCTTTTATCACTGAGCAAAGGCTATCATTGTGGCTTCCAGTCAGCTGTTACCATGGTATTTTTCACATTAGAAGCTTTATATCACCAGTTTCAATGATAGTGATTTAAATCTTCATCCCCAGTGGGTAAGAACATATTTTCTGAGAAAATACTACATTATCCTATATTCCTGTGGTGAAATCTGAGAGCTTTGGTGGTAGCTAAGTGCTGTTCCTTGCTACTGAGCTTCTAATAGTGCTAGTTAGTAATATAAAACAGCAACAAAGTATCAATTGGAATTTTCTTCTCTGTAATCCAGTTTTGCCAATAAATTTAAGAATGAATGCTGGTAAATGTTTAGGCATATAGAGAAATGATAGAGAAAATAAGAATTTTCCAGTGTAATTAAGTAGAATTTGTGTACTACTCTGGAAAATATTTCAGCAAAATTAATAGTGTTTTTTATGCTGTTTAAACATTATGGGATTGACTTTTCATGGGGCTAATAAATCTAGTTTTATTTACCACACAGAAATAATTGTAACCACTGCTTTGTCCTCAATAAATCAAAAACAGTCCTCCCCCACCCTGTACATTCTTTTTTGAGGCTGTGGTAGCTAACAGAGACCCACATCACCGGGCATAACATTCTAATGGTATGATTGAAACCAAATTTTGTGAGAGACCAATATGTGCTAAGTGAGCTATTTTGTGGACAGTAAAAGAAATGACTTCATGATTCACTGAGTTAGAAAATGAATTCTTTCCCACCATTAGTGTCAGGATTCAATTAATATATGGCAGAAGCAGGCCCTATGGTGTTTGTAGAACCATGCTATTTTTTAAGCATTACTTTCCTCCTCTTTTTTCTTTGGCACCTCAGAATTAGATGCATAGGTCCCATTTGCTTTGCTTTTATATACTTTTGGGGTCAAGGGTAAAACCCTTGAACCTCAAACTGGTGCTTTAGGTAGATGAAATGGACCAAGGATACTTGCGTCTAAGAACATCAGGCCTGCAACTGCACAGCCTTCATTAGCATTCATGTGTTAATTTGCAGTAATATATGTATGATAATATAAAACATGTGGATAAAAGGCACCTTTTTCAAAACTGTGGTCTACACATAGCAAATCTTTGTGTTGTGCTTCAACAAGAAAAGTCACTTGAGAGTGTGGTGGGAGGGGATAGTATAAGCAACCATTTAATTCCAAGTTGCAGATTGTATTTTTAATACACACATGTTGATATATTATAAATGAGGCCAATGGCTTGGTTAGTCTGCAGACCACATAGAACAGTGTACTGTTATCAGTGTACTAATTGTAATAGGTCTAGCTTAGAGATAGATGCAGATTGGCAGAAAGAGGTACTATAAAAATGGCAAGCCTGGGGCTGGGAAGCTATAGATCCAAAGAGATTCCAAATGCCGTGTTGCAGATTTGGAAGAGGAAAGGAAAAGGAATAGAATGTAAATGGCGGTAATTACCTGGAGTAAGGGCAACCTAGAGGAATTTACTTACTGCTGGGCCACAAGATAGGTGCAGAAATACTGTGAGTGGAGGCTGTCTTCTGGTTTTGATTCCAAATTAGAATACACTGAAACTGCTTAGGCACTCCAGAGTACCCTGCTGTTTGGGCAATGTTGTTTGGGATGATGTAACCCCCCTGGGTAACCTTGAGCAAGTAGTACCTTTTCAGCCTCAGAGAAAGGCAAAGGCAACCCCCCTCCAAACATACCTTTCCAAGAAAACCCTGTGATATGTTTGCCTTACGGTCATCATAAAGTCGGAAATGACTTGAAGGTGCACAACAACAAAAATGTAAAGATAGTTTTTACACAACTTGTACTTGTGGAAAAGATAGACTGAATGCAATTTTATAGGACTATGGAGCCACTATAGATGGTTCAAAAATAGAATTAAAATGGAGAGGAGAGTATCTCTTTAGACCCTGCCAACACCAAAGAAGCTAACCAACACTAAGAGAGGCAAAGTGAAAGGATGCAAGGAAGGACTAAACTATCAAACATATGGCTAAGTTAAAAAAAAAGGTTAACTGGCTCAAGTTAATATGGCTTAGGACGTCTGTAGCAGCTTTGAAATAACACCATACATTCTATAGTTAATTATAACTATTGTACTGAAAACAGTAGCTTGTACAATACTTGCAAGGCACTCTGTAATTTATACAGAGATTATAAGGCACCCTGTGAGACACCTGGAGTAGAAGTGAAGAATTTACAAGTTAATGCTGTTCTAGCTTCAAGGGCACTTCCCCTTAGGAACTTGACTTTGGGCTCTCTGGGCTCTTTGCCAGTGGTTAAAGCTTTCTCTCTGGGTGTCCAGGGCAACATAGATCTTTGTAGCAATTAAGACCATAAGGTAGTTCAGCAAAAGTAACAGGACTCTGATCCTAGAATATGAATTAGGCATTTACAGTAGAGTACTGATAGTGCTGGGAAATGATCACAAGGACTAATCTTGGAAATCAAATTATTTCCTTCCCATTTTTTAAAAAAAGATGGCATGCATTTGGTAAGGATGTATGTTTTTTCCCCTTTATGTACAGGGCTGTTTTGTCAGTGGCATTGTATAAATAAATCATCATCATCATTATCCCTGGTTAAATTTAGAGTTGAGCTAAACCCAATGAATATCAGGGGTTTCCAAGGGGGGGGGGAAGAGTAATCAACAATTATTTTACAAGTTGAAACACATTACATGTTTCAGAAGAAACTGAAGGGTTCTATCTAGCTATTTTCAGGCCGGTAGTGGGCTTTTATTCCTGTCTTATGACAATGCTTCTCAGGCTCTCTGACGTGGGGGACTGGCAGTTACTTTTTCTCTGTTTTGCCATGGACCAGCACCATATTTGTGCCCATTGGGTCCAATTGTTGTTTTTTATTTCCTGGAAACTTGCCAAGGACAGGCAATGAATGGCTAAGGGATCAGCAGTGGTCCAGGGGCCAACATGTTGTGTAGCATTGCTCTAAGAGACTGTAACCTTACAAACTCAGACCTCAAAACAGAAATAGAGCAGGTTTCTCAAAGTAGAAGTCTAAAAGAAATAGAATTGGAGTACAGAGCTGGATTGTGTGGCTTACTAAAACATTTTTTTTGAAGAAAAAAAAACACACCCTCAAAATGCCTCCCCTTCTGATATTTTGGATCATGTTTTGCCACATTTCTATCCCCCCCCCCAAGCTGTTTTAGGCCCAGAAGAGGCCTTTTGTAAAACAAGGAAGCAAACCAAGACTCCAATTTCCCAATTTTGTTATCATGCTAGGGGATGCTTAGGGCCCTCAAACACAGCTTTGGGAGTGCAGATGGCTGATGGGATGCACTTTGGCCACCCATGTTATAGGTAGTATCCGACATATGGGCTCAAGGTATAGCAGATGCCTTACTGATCTCTAGTGCCTAATCAGTAGTGCCTAAGTACCCTAAAGGCACCAGATCCTGTCTGATCTTGGAAGCTGAGCAGAGTCAGCCCTGGTTTGTACTTGGAAGTGAGATCCAAGTGCTGTAGGCTATATTTCAGAGGAAGGAACGCAAAGCCACCTCTGAGTATTCCTTGCCTAAGAAAACCCTGTGAAATTCCTGGCATCACCTAAGTCGACTGGTGACTTGAAGACACATACATACACCCAGTTCTTAATCTGAATGGAACGTTGTTTATCTGAGCATGGTTTGTGTTCCTTTCTTAATGGGCTGTGGACTTCAGGGTGCAAGTGTTGCTGTCTGTTGGTAAAGCTATTCCAATTGCAAGAAAAGCTTCAGTATCCAATATATTTGAGAACAAGAATAGCATATCTTCTAAAAAAATATAATGTGTACTAGCTTCCATACAATATAGTTGTCCTGTCAACATGAAAAGCAACTCCTTGTTCCTAACTGCATTTTAAAACATATCTCTTGAACAGCGTGAAGCATATAGTTCATTAACAAGTTTAACCAAAAAAAAAAAAAAACAGTTTTTTTTAAATGTAAAGGAAGTTGATAATTTTTGAATCATGATGGCAGTGACTTGTGTGGGAGAAATTTTTTAACTTTCATTATTACCTTTTGAATTTCGGATCTGCCAATGAAACCATTATATACTTCTGGCAACTCTCAGTGATAGAATTGAGCTTTATGGTGTTGCATATACACTTGACTGAAATGCTGCCATGAGATCCCTGTGGGATTTCTTTTCATATTCATTGGTTTGGCTGTCACTCAGAGAGCTGCTTTCAAAACTTTTTTGGTGAACTAAAGGATCATATGAATAATGAGTTACATTGTAAAATTGAGTAGCCTGCAACTCTTCAGAGACACAACCATTTGTATTGAGGGGATCACATCAAAAGCAGATACTAGAGCGCTGAGGAAAACATTTGCATTTTCATCTGTGCTTGAAGCCAGTGTCTTGCCCCTTGTTTTTGATAAATTGTAAAACTTTTTTTAAAAAAACTGAAGTAAATCTGCTATTCTTCTCTGACTGACAGGCAATTCCAACAGTAAATTATTTATAGTTTTCTAGGACTGTTTTTGTGTATGTGAGGGAAGCCCTTGACATAAAGTTGTCTGCTATCATGTAGTTGTTGTTTTTAAAAGCTATTTAAAAATATTATCTTAAACTTTTGCGCCAAGATCGAATGGTGTACACTGATATCTAATGTCAGTGGAATTCTTTCCTTCTGGTCCTCCTCCAAGGTGCCAAAATCCTGTGCACAGTAGGCAAAGAATCAGCTGGATCCAGCAGAAGGGTGCCATAGGAGTCTGGCCTTGGGCTATAATCCTGCACTCTCAGCTGTGGGAGGAAGTCATTCTCAGCTGTGGGAGTAAACTCAAGGGATTACTTTTGAGTGGAGACATATAGGATTTAAGTGTGGCCTTTTTGTTGTTGTTATTTTAATATTTTAAGATAGAGATGTGAAGGGCCAGACAAAGTTGGGAAAACCCAGTTTTTTCCCTGTCTTTTTCCTCCAAAGCCTCTCCCCCTGGAAGAAATAAAACAAACAAAAATAAAAATGAAAAATGATTTTAAAATATTTTCTTTAATAATTATGAATAAGATGACAGGAAGACTTTAAAATAAGATAGTGTACAGTATCTGATCACTGTAATTTCTTGTCTTGGTATCCTTTTCTGACTTCTTTTTATTGGAATGAATGCATTATGTTTGTTTCATGCTATGAAAGGCTAGACGAGAAAAGTCTTTGTAGCTCTATTTGTAACCAAAGGGAAACAACCCCCCCACAAAACAAAACAAAACAAAATTAAAAAGGGGATTCAGTTTTGTAATGATTGTCTGACTGAACTGTCTTTTAATATACCAAACATAATTTTATCCCAAACAAAATTGTATAGTTGTATCATTATATATGGAATACATTTTATGTTCCTAACACAATAAAATGATTTTCAATCTGTAAAGGATGCTAATATCACTCTCCCCCCCGCCCAAATTTTCCAAAAAATTGTGTCCTTACTGAAAAATTGAGTTCTTCCCACCCATGGCTTCAAAATTTCTAGAACTTTTTTATACTTCTGATTTTAATGTTTTATTACATGAACTGTAAATTGTTTGTATCATGCGTAGTTTGTGGATTGCATGTGTATTCAGTTTTTAATCCTGTGGGTATATTTATTAAACACAGAACCCTAGCATTTAGTGCATTTGTTTATCTGTTATGGATTTTGGGCAACTGAAAAATACAGAGCAACATTCTTAACAGCATTTTGAGCCAGTCATGTTTAGAGAGTATTAGGGAAAATTATGTTGGTCCTAACCTATTAATAAAGCAGCATAGCTTATTATTTAATAGCTAATGTTGTATTGCATACTTCAAGACTTTTAATTTAAATTTTATTTTTTAGAAATTTGCATAAAAATCTGCATTGTAACTTGAATGTGTTACTGTATTGAGTATTGTCTTCATTTATTTTTCCCAAGACAGAAAAAATGCTTCAGTTTCCTCTTTCATTTAAATAGTATTAATGTATAACCTCTTGATCGAAGAACGTTCTCTAGAACAGCTCTTATAGCAGATTTTCATTATTTGGTATTGCTAAATGTTGCAGAGTGTTTACTTTTTGTTGGAGAAATATGATCTAGTAGCTTCAGGGATATTTTGACTTTACCATTATTTTGTAGGATTTTCTTTTGGCGGAAAAAGGCCATCATAAATATAGACTTCCCATTAATTTTCCATAGCATTAAGCCTATGGCAACCTAGAAGCACAGAAAACCTAAGGCTGAGTTAGGAAAACTCATTGTTTTTAAAGCCTTAAAGAGCTTATTGGGTATATTGTATCCAGCATTTTGAATCGTTTTATGTTGCTACAATGTGCAGTTTTGTAATTCTTTGGCTTTTATGACCAGAATGGAAAGGGGTGTTTCTGCTGAAGGATCACCTTCTGTTGGTGAAACTAAAAAGGGATGATTCCTCAATCTACCTCCAAAACAGAAGGTATTCTCCAAGAGCTAGTTTTTAGGTGGCACAGAGGGCTGAAACAAGGATGAGAAGAAAGCTCTGTTGTGCTGACAGTCAAGTTTGATGTTGGCTTTCAACTTTTGTGTTTTCAATTTATCCTAGTAAATGTAAAGGTATTTTGTTCTAGGTTTATGCTGCATCTCTAGTAGATATTTAGCCAAGCAATATTCATAATCCTAAATTCTTTTTGATACATTAGTGTGGTGATATCTAAGCTATTTTTAAAGTCCAAAATCAACTCAGATTATTTATTATTCAAAATATTAGTTTCTAATCCATTGTAGTTTAGAGCTCTCTTGGTAGGTCTGTTTTTGAGCTGACTTCCTAGGTTATTTATTCCTGCTTTTAATTTGGTGTGTATATGTTACTTTCCTAGTAAATTGCATTTGGTTTTCTTGCATCATTATTTTCTTCCACTTACGAGAATACCACTTAGGACCCATATGATTGATTTTTGCAAATTTTGTCTTTAGATATCTGTGTCTATTATATTTGACTGTGGTGCACCTTGAGAGCATGGAAACATATAGGCAGGGACCCAAAGAGCTCCAATCAGCTCAGCTTAGAGCTTGTTATTTCTAGGTGGTGGTTTTTATTTTTTACTTATCTTTGAATATCTAATTCCTCTATTTTATCACATTTTTTTGGAAATTCCTTTTTTATTTCAAAATCAGTTTACTGTATAACATACGTAGTTACTGGCAAAACTGAACTAAATTACAATTGGCCCTTCACATTCTCTGGGTTTAGGGATACAGGACTCCAGCAAACATGGAAAAAACCACGAATATTTCTAGCCCCCCCCAAACCATATTTCTCTGGCTTTTCTTCGCAAATGAAGGTTCAGGAAGGACACATCCTGCGGTTTCTGCAAGCGCGCTGATGACTAAAAAGGCCAATCCGAGATAAACAAGTTCGGTTGCAAAAAGCGCAGCAGAAGGTCTCCTTGGGTGATGTTTTTGGGTTGTGATTCTTTCTGCGTTGTCGTTTCTCTTCAAGACTTGTTCGGCGTGAGTTCTCAAATAAGGCTGCAGCATTGTGGATAGTGCGTCTCCATGCCTCCCGATGTGAGGCCAGGGTGGACCACTGTTGGTGATCAATTTGGCCAAGCCTGAGATATTGTTTCAGGGAGTCTTTGTATCACTTTTTTGGAGTGCCCTTCTTACGCTGACCCGTGGCAAGTTCACCGTAGAGTAGTATTTTTGGGAGGCGATGGTCCTCCATCCTAGAAATGTGCCCTGCCCAGCGCAGCTGTGTTCTCAATATCATGGCCTCAATACTGGTGATCCCTGCTTGCTCAAGGACAGCAACATTCGTCACATAGTCCAGTGTATATTTAGGATTGTGCGTAGACAGTGCTGATGAAAGCGCTCGAGGAGTCGTAGGTTGTGGCGATAGGTGACCCATGTTTCAGATATTTCAGAGAGGAAACCATATTTAACACGTGCAGAAAATATGGTCTGTGGATTCAACCCACTGTGGATGTTTTCAAGGGATATTATACCTTTAGGCAGTTAATTGGAGGTACAGAAGTTTGTGAAAAAGGCCTATTTATACTACAAACCAAGCAAACAACATTTAAATATTCATATTACATTATGGCACTTAAAAACCTTACTTGAATGCAGGTGAAAAATCCTGTCCATTACTTCAATCCTCATTCCACTGTCCCTGGTTTGAGATTGGAAAAGAAGGTTCCTCTATCCTTCCTGTGTACACGAATTTCTCTGTAACTTCACTTATTTCCTTACAGAGGGAAGGTAGGTGAGAATTTGTGTTTTCAAAATCTGTTTGCTTCAGAGTGAATTCAGAGTTAGGTTCTCTCACTCTTTCACTTCACCAAATGTTTTTTCTGTTTTTTTGCTTTTCCCCTTCTGTGTGTCTCTCTTGTATCATTCCCTCCTTCGTTTTTTTCTTTCTTCTTGTGTCACTTTTTCTGCTCCTCCTTTTTTCCTCTCTATCACCTCCATATACACACACACTCCATAGCTTCTTTTCCCAAACATGTTTCTGCATCATGAGGCAGCATGCTGCAAGCTTCCTGTTCCTGGTCTCCATCTTTTCCCTTGTTCTCTTCTGCCCATCATAATTGTTGCTCCTCCACTTCAACCTACCATGGAATTAAAAACTTGGATGAGGAGGACAGGGATGGCAATAAAGAAGTAGAACAAAGTACCCAATGAAACTCTGCTCCCACTGTCATTCCTCTGAAAATGCCCTTAGAATCATAGAATCATAGGGTTGGAAGAGACCACAAGGACCATCCAGTTCAACCCCCTGCCATGCAGAAATACACAGTCAAAGCACTTGTGATAGATGGCTGTCCATCCTCTGTTTAAAGACCTCCAAAGAAGGAGACTCCATCACCCCCTGAGGCAGCACTTTCCATTGTCGAACAGTTTTTAACCAGTGATGTCGACTCAAGTCCATTGACTTGGACTCAGGTTGGACTTAAGTCGCTTCAGTGACTTGACTTGGACTCGACTCTGCCATAAATGAAGCACTGACTCGACTTGAGGCTTGTATATTTTTAGCTACCAGCTTGCTGTCCTTGAGGGAGAAGGAGCCTTCTAAAGCATTCCTAGCAGCAGGCAAGATTGCCCCAGAGTGTGGGAAGCATTTCTCACAGGCTGCAGAGCAGAACTCAACCCTTGCCTCAAGCCCAACCTCTAGCTTAGTTTTCCTCTTTGCTCTCATATTCCTCCTGCTTTTTCCTCAGGCCAAATGATATAATCGCACACTTCCAGGCCCTCACCCCTGTCCTCTTGGTGCCACTGATCTACTTCAACATCCTGGATCCCTCCTTTCTTTCCCCCACCTCCGTCAGAAACACTCTCTCTCTCTCTCTCTCTCTCTCTCTCACACACACACACACACCAGCCAACCAATCAACCACATGGTCCATGAGAGTCTTCTCGCCCCTTCCCTTCTCCTGATACACTCAGATTGTGCTGCTCAACTTAGACTCTCCACAGCCAGCTTGCAACCTCACGCTTTGCCAGCTCCCTCCCTGGATTTCAGCCCCCCCCCGAATAATTAGCCAGGATGTTCAGTCCTTTGCCTAACACTAATTTAAATTTTTTTAACCTAAATTTGTGCTCCCCCATTCCCCCCGCACCCCTACCACGTCCTTTTTTTTCTGTTAAAGTTGGCTCCAAGACTTGAGACTCAGCTTGAGACATGAACATAGCGACTTGAGACTTGACTTGAGATTTGGAGTAAAAAACTTGAAAACATCACTGGTTCTTACTGTCAGGAAAAGTGCACTGTGTTTCTTAGGTAGAAAATATGCTTTATTTTTTCAAAAATGTAATTTAACATAATTAACTCCTGTGTTCTTCTTTCTGCAAATATGATATTTATACCTTTTACATTTTTCATAAAGGCACTCCTAAATCTATTCTTCATTTGAGTTTTGAAAGGGCAGTCTGGTCTCAGTGTGCAGTTTACTACAGTCGTCCCTTCACATTCGCGGGGTTTATGTTCCACGCACCCCCGCAAATGTGAAAAATCTGCAAATAACGACTGCCCTCCCCCTCCCCCACCATAGCGACCATGGGGCCTCCAGAGGCCCCATAGTCGCATTCCCCAGCCTCCCCACTCCCTTCCTAGGCCTTTCCGGGGCCTCCGGAGACCCCCCCGAGGCCCCGTGGATGCCTCCCCAGCCCTCCCCCCTCCCACCCAAGCCCTCAACGGGGCCTCCGGAGAGTCTCTGGAGGCCCCGCGGAGGCCTCCCCACTCCCCCACAAGGCCTTCGCGGGGCCCCGCGGAGGCTTCTCCCGGCCCTCCCCCCTCCCTCCCTGGGCCTTCGTGGGGCCTAGCAAGGCCCCGCGGAGGCCTCTCCCGGCCCTTCCCCTCCCTCCCCGGGCCTTCGTGGGGCCTCTGGAGCGTCTCCGGAGGCCCCATGGAGGCCTCCCCGGCCCTCCCCTCCCCCTCCCCGGGCCTTCGCGGAGGCCTCCCGGCCCTCCCCGGGCCTTCGTGGGGTCTCCGGAGCATCTCTGGAGACCCCATGGAGGCCTCCCCAGCCCTCCCCACCCGCTCCCCAGGCCTTCGTGGGGCCTAGAAAGGCCCCGCGGAGGCCTCTCCCGGCTCTCCCCCTCCCTCCCCGGGCCTTCGTGGGGCCTCTGGAGCATCTCCGGAGGCCCCATGGAGGCCTCCCCAGCCCTCCCCACCCCCTCCCCGGGCCTTCATGGGGCCTCCGGAGTGTCTCCGGAGGCCCTGCTGAGGCCTCTCCTGGCCCTCCCCCCTGTCTCCCCGGGCCTTCGTGGGGCCTCCGGAGCGTCTCCGGAGGCCCCATGGAGGCCTCCCCGGCCCTCCCCACCCCTTCCCCGGGCCTTCATGGGGCCTCCCCGGCCCTTCCCGCTCCCTCCCAGGCCTTCATGGGGCCTCCGGAGCATCTCTGGAGGCCCCATGGAGGCCTCCCCAGCCCTCCCCCAGGCCTTCATGGGGCCTCCGGAGCGTCTCCGGTGGCCCCGTGAAGGCCTCCCCGGCCCTCCCCCCTCCTTCCCAAGGCCTTCATGGGACCTCCGGAGCATCTCCGGTGGCCCCGTGAAGGCCTCCGCGGCCCTCCCCCCTCCTTCCCAAGGCCTTTGCGGGGCCTCCGGAGGGTCTCCGAAGGCCCCGTGGAGGTCTCCCCGGCCCTCCCCGCTCCCTCCCAGGGCTTTCACGGGGCCTCCGGAGGCCCCTTGTCGTGGTTTTGGGGGGGCCCGGGGGGCCCTCCCAAAACCGCAAATAAAACCGCGAATGTGGAGGGGAGACTGTAGTTTGCATGGCAGCAGGCTCAAACGGTGGGCCTTTACTCGTCATTGTCAAGGAATAAGTGTCTTGGAATGTAGCAAAAGAGTTTTGGAATCTTTTCCAGTTTAAATATTTTGAATAGGTTTTGTAACCATTATTTTAAAATGGTTTATAATATAGCAACTTTCCACATTTCCATTTTTTTTCCAAAAAATAGACATTTTTGCCTATGTTTTAAGCTGAATGGCTTTCTGTCCTTACCTACATCAGTTTTTTTCTGTTTCACAACTATTATAAGGTGATTTAGAGACTCTATATGTGTAGAGTGTATGTTTTGTTACTTGTTTTGATTGGAAAATCCAGTTTTGATCTTTCTTGAATCATGTATTGCTTAGTCCAAAGACCATTGCAAACAATTTTGATCTTTGTCTTATAATTGATTGTTGACATTGTTTCTTCCTAGAATGTTTGTACTGTATATTATTTCACTGATAATGACCTCAGAGCTGAAATGTGTTATCGTCATTGGAACTGTTCACTTCTGTGTATCTGTATCTATACTTATATAGACATGCATTTCTCTTCAGTTCATTTCTGGATGTTAGTTACTGCTAATTGATTATTGTCCTGAATTTCAGTTCAGCCTAGATACATTTGTTTACATAAATGCAATTTCCGTATCTTTATATACCATTTTTCCTTCTTGCATTTTATAACTCTTTTTGTTGAGGATAGTAGGTTTTTTGCTGTTTTTCCACTGACGTTAACTTTATAAGTGACAGTGTATATACAGTATTTCTAGAAAATACTAATATGTGAGTGCAACAAGAGCTCTCTAAGTATTATATATACTTAGTATATTACATACTTTGAGATGTATTGTAGTGTATGTTAAAATAAAACATAAATAATACTTGATTATCTGTTCATAAGGAGCATAAAAATCTGTTTGAGCTTGTGCGCATTTATCCAGAATAGATTTTTATGAGTTTGCAGGATGGCTAGCACACAGATAATAAAACGCTATTCTTGCCCTATGAAGTCCATCATGCATGTAGCTGTTTTATGGTCTTTAAGATAGCATTTTCATTTCTTGGTACTGTGTTAAACAACCTGGAAATTTAGGAGGAGTTATGTGGACCATAGTAAATACTGTGGATTTCCAACAAGCATTAGGATGAAATAATTCTTTCTGTGGAAAGACTCCTATATGACATGAATGCTTGGCTAAATCCAACACTGTGTAGGTCACAATAGAACTTTCTTCCTTTCTCCTCCCATTGTCCAGGTTGGTGAGAGGAGAAACCCATTACATTTGGGTTATTCCCATCACTACCCAGAGAGCTCTATACACTACTACAAAACCAACTCTCCAGAGCTATTTTTTGGGGATGAATTGGGAGCCTGGAGCGGCAAGGAGGGATCTCCTCCTTTGGGTTCTTCTGGAATCCAGCAGTCTGCCAATGGAAGCCCACTGTTGGACCCTGTCTTGTTTAATTAAAACAATTTAAAGTATATGATAAAATAATTAAATAGTTGTTAATGTTTGCCTTTGCCTTGGGTATATACTGTTGCTAAAATAGGTCATGATATAATATTGTTGAACATTTACTCTATGGCTTGCTTTAACTTGAACCACTGCATTGTTTTCTGTATATATACTAAATATTCCCTGAGTTGCTTTAGTTTGGCATTATGTGAGAAAATTAAGAGATGCTTCCAAATTTTCACTTTCCCACACTTTCTCCTCTTCCCATGTTACATATAAATTTTTTCTCTGTCCTGTTGACCCTGCTTTCCATATAATTAGTGAGCATACTTGAATTCCATACAGTAACTCTGTTTTTATCCTTTTCAGAAACTTTTTGGTTTATCTGGAATAGTTCATTTCTATGCATTGCTATTTCTTATTTGTTGACTACCTTTTCATTTCCTCTTTCATTAATAGTACCGGATAAAATGAGATTTTTTTATTTTTGCCACAATTATGGAATTCTTCAGTGGCAAAAAAAATAGGTGTGAGTGTTGTTTTCGTGTTTTCTTTAATATGTTAAAAGCTTGTGGGTATCATTTTCAGTGCTTTGGTAAGATATTAACTCTTAATGTATAAAATGCAAATTATTTGATAGTATTTATTTTATGTCCTGCTTTACCTATTTGAAATGAGGTATTCAAGACTGGATTGAATCCAGAGAAGCTCATGTAACAGGGCTTTTCTGGTTCCTTGCCAAAGTTGTCTCTATGGTCAATTGGCATGGGATGGCCATGGTGGTTGGGGTGAAGTGGTAGGGAGTGCTTTCCCAGTAATATAAATCACCTTTTAATCTATGCCACTGTATTGGCTCTTGAGTGATACAGTTCGGAAAGCAGATTGACAAATTGATATATCTTCAGAGCAAACTTATGAGAATAGTCAAATGTCTAGCTATCAAATCAGTGAATAACGTCTGAATGAACTGGTTATTCTCACTTGGGCAAAGTGATAAAGGAACATCATCACTGAGATTCGTAATTATCTATGCTGTCAGTATATTGTCATATTGGTATCAATTTAGCCTCTTCCTTTAGTGGAATGTTGTTTGTCAGCAGAAACGATTCCTTTTCCTTTTAGAACTACTCCCTGCAGTCATGAAAGTGGAGCTGGCTTTATATTTCTCCATTCTCTTCCTTATGCAGCCAGGAGGAAAAAACCTGAAGCTTCTCCTTCAGTTTGATTTTAACAACTCTTAGAATCTTATCTGAACTCTAAACTTTGGGTGATCTTAACTATGGTTCATGGAAACAAGCAAGTTTCACAGACTGGTTCAAGCAAGGGCAAACAGCGCTAAGATTGCTGTTTAATTAAATATGAAACTGAAAGCTTCCCCCCTCTTGAAACTGTGCTGGGGAAGAAGAGGGTGGGGAATGTATCAGCCTGAGGCTTGTTGCAGGAGATTCTTGTGGAATGCTGAACCATGGAATGCTGAACCTAGTTATTTCTGTACTAGGAGCCCTGGTGGCACAGTGGTTAAATTGCAGTACTGCAGCCACAAAGTTATGAGTTCGATCCCAACGGCTCCAAGGTTAATTTAGCCCTCCATCCTTTCGTAGGTTGTTAAAATGAGTACCCAGCTTGTGGGGGCAATTCTAACACACATTGGAAAACACTTGGAAAGTGCCTCTAGTGTGCTATAAAAAGCAGTGTAGATGTGTAGGTGCTATTGCTTAAAAATTTGTAAGCTGCTCTGAGAGCCTTCGTGGCTGATGGGTGGGGTAGAAATGCCTAAAATAAATAAATAAATAAACTAGCCCATTGAACATTTATTTAACAGAGCCTCTTCTTGAGCCTGACTGAACTACAACTTTTCACCTTTAATTAGAAATGCAAGCAGTCTCAGAGAGTTTTCTTATTTAAAATGATAATCCAAAGTAGAACCCTGTTGTAAAGAAATCATAACTATTGAGCTTCTGTTCTGTGCTTATATTAGTTATTTCTATTTCTGTTTATTTTTGGTATTGAATAAGCTTTTTACACATTTAGCTACATCTCTATGTCTGAAATCAGAGCACTTTCAGTTTGAGTTAATATCACAAATAATATATAAGCCTTGTTATCACATTGTTCACCTGCCAGATCAGGAAGAGCCTGTTGTTGTAAGGACACTGATAAAGGGGTTGAAGACTGACAATGGCTATTGAATTACTCCAGTGTTTTTCAAGGAGGGTTCCCCAAGAGGTTGCTAGGGGTTTCTCAAGAGATTGTGATTGTTGGGGGAAAGCAATAGCAGTATATAGAATAATGTTTATGCACAGGTTCCCTGAGACCTGAAGATTATTTCAAGGTTTTCTCCAGGATAAAAAGGTTGAGAAAGGCAGAATTACCGTATGGTAGAAGAATGGCTAAAGGATAGGAATAAAATTAGTAATGGAAGGTCAGTTATAAACAGGGTTTAAACCAACCTGGTTTAAACCAAATGGCTTATAAAGAAACACTCCTGTTTTTTAAAAATTGATCATTCATTTTTTTTTAAAGTCTGACTGACTATTATTACCATTTCCCAACCCTCATACTGGAACAACAATGACTGTTTGAATTTAAACATTTTAACTTTAACAGTTTATTGGCAGTTGTTCATTGTTAGACCAATATCCAGTGACAGTTGCTTCTTTTTAATGACTTTATTTTATAGTGCAAGAAATGCCATTGAGAAACAAATCCTTGAATTAACATACATTAACCAAAACAACTTGCTTTAAAAGAGCACTTTTTAAAGAACAATTATTATTTAAGCTAGTGGCCATAACATCTGAACTGCATTTTGCTACTTAATTTTCTGATTTAATCATATATTGGTTTTAATGGAAAAAAAAACACTGTTAAGAAAACCCAGTTTAAACAGTGAAACAACCTGAATTTATTGGTCTTTTTTTTAAAAACCCCACACGTTCCCCCCCCAACCCTGATTATAAATCTGAAAAAGTATCATAATGGTGCCTTCCAATTCTAGTTCTGTTTTTCCTCATCTGATGCATATCTGAAGAAAAATAGCTTAATAAAAAAAAATAGTAACACATAAGACCTTAGTAAAAACATGTTCAGCAGACACTAAATATGCCATGTTTGCAACCAGTTTGAAAGCAGTTTCAAAGCTTAAAGTGGGCATACATACAGCCTGATTTATGTTAAACATGTTTAATGCTGGTTTAGACAGCTGAGGGTAGCAGGATATATTTTCTGTTGGAGTTAGATAGAAGCTGTGGAAGTGAGTTCATGATCCTGTGGCTGTCATCTGATCTTTATCCATGTTTAATGGCCTATTAACATTATGCCTTCACTTCACTGTGTCCTGATCAGCATTATGGGCTCACACCATTTGAAGTTAGTGTTATTTAATGTGCCACTTGGTGATTTATATATATTTTTAGTATAGCATTAAAATGTTTAAGCTTTTCAAAGTACTGATGATCATTTTTCCAAATGTCTATACTTTCATTAATGTGCTTTTAGCTTTTGTTATTGGTTTTGGCAGCAATTTAACAGAAATAATCTTGTTTTCAGCTATTTGATTTGTATGCAATCCAACACATTTTATTTCATGTTAAGCTGCTTAAAAATGCTACTTGTCTCTGATTATGAATAGTAAAGGCATTACCAAGGCCTGACACTATTGAATATTCATTGCTCTGCTCCTGCTGGTACTTAAACATTAGGATAGAGAAGAAGTTATTTGAAAGGTGAAATAGAAAGGATGTACATAGGTGGTAGTCTTCCTTAATGCCATGTACAGTTCCTTCTTGCATCTCCTCCAGAATCTGTTAAATAAATTAAGAAATCTGTAACCGAGTACCTCAATAACAATTCAACAGCTGCCCTATTTTGGATGTAGTACTAAACTATAGTTAACGATGGTTAATTTGAACACAGATCTGGCTTGCAGATGTTCAAACATTTCATTTAAAGTTGGTTTGTTTAATTTGCTTCCTTTGTAGATATCTAGTGGTTACCAAAGTATTTGCAATGCCCAAGTCCTGTCAAGGTGTCATTGCTTCACCCTTGCCATACTATTGTCTCACAGCAGAAATGGCCCAGGGAACACAAATGCTGTGTCTTTTTATGGGATCTTTGACCACTTCAGGCACATCCCTAAGGCCTTTCCTGAATAGCTATCCCGGCCCAAAGATTCGGCTGTCTTTCCCCTTGAGCTGCCATTGAATCATTTCATTTTTTTCTCTCCTTTTAATTATTGGATATTTTTAATCCTTTCTAATTTAATATTGTTTTAAGGGGTAGATGGGTTAGGGTACTGATGTAATTATGGAATTTTTATGCTGTAAGCCACCCCGATTGCATTGCAGAGGGGCTGGATAGAAATAATAATAATAATAATTATTATTATTATTAAAGAATAATCCCAAAACTCTTTTCCCAGCCCTAAAATCTACACATGAAAAGCTTAATAGTCTTCTTTATTAAATCTTTCTTTCAAATTTGCCCAAATAAATGTACTTTCTTCTGAAAGCACTCCACCTACATATACTGAAATAGTTCTTGTTATTGCTAACACTGAGTTTTTGGTTACTCCAAGCGTGTCCAGCGGTGAAAGAGTACTGGTTAGTTACACTTTTGTTAAGCATTGCTGTTACTCATTCTGTTAAATGTCAGCATTGTCACCATTGTACATTCATTCATTTATCACTGGCTTTGAGAGTTTCCTCCCCCAACTAGCTTTCATGATCCAAGTTTATTGCTATACAAGAGTAGTTAGGTCTCATCTGATCACCTTACACACTTTACAACATCTTTTGATATGTGAGCTATCTCTGGAGGCCATTTTAAAGCGGGAAACACATACGTTCCTGTAGATGATCTTCCCCTACTCTCTCTCTCTCTCTCTCTCTCTCTCTCACACACACACACTCTAGAAAATGCTTATATTTGCAGATATATTTTGAGGGATAAGTAAATTATAGCTAGCTAAAATAGCATTATTTAGGATCAAAAAACTGTTTTCCTGCTTATAATGAAGTAGCCCTCACGACTTTGGAAGCAATTACATTAACTTCCCTGTGTTTAAAAAAATAGGCATACCTCTCTCTCTGGCTTTTCTTCGCAAACGAAGATTCAGGAAGGACTCATCCCATGCTTTCTGCAAGCGTGCTGATGACTAAAAAGGCCAATCTGAGATAAACAAGTCCGGTTGCAGAAAGCACAGCAGAAGGTTTCCTTGGGTGATGTTTCCGGGTTGTGATTCTTTCTGCGTTGTCATTTCTCTTCAAGACTTGTTTGGTGTGAGTTCTCAAATAAGGCTGCAGCATTGTGGATAGTGCGTCTCCATGCCTCCCGGTGTGAGGCCAGGGCAGACCATTGTTGGTGATCAGTTTGGCCAAGCCTGAGATGTTGTTTCAGGGAGTCCTTGTATCGCTTTTTTGGAGCACCCCTCTTACGCTGATCCATGGCAAGTTCACCGTAGAGTACTATTTTGGGGAGGCGATGGTCCTCCATCCCTGTGTTTAAAAAAATAGGCATACCAAGAGAGGAAAAAACATTCCTTTTCCTAAATAACTGCTTTTCATCACACTGTAGCAAAAGACACTTTAAGGGAGGAATAGTCAAAGTGTGTCTCTGAGGCTACATGTGATCCCCAAAGTAACCCATATTGCTCCATTTTCTGTTAAAAAGGGTTAAATTCAGTCCTGATCTGGTGTGAATATACAGGTCATAGTCCCTTCTCCCAGGAACAGTTCCATTTTCCCCTCATATTTTGACATATTTTGCAATCCGGCAGTTTGTAGAGAAATCCAGAGATGACAAAAAATGCCCCTGGACCTGCCAAAATTGTATGTCCCTTCCATAAACAGTCTCTCCAAAAGGTAGGTAGGTGTGTGTGTGTGTGTGCATGCGTGTGAGTGAAAGCAAACTTTAGCCAATTGTTAGTCTCAGCTAGAGTAGATCAATCATTGGGAAGTTGACAAGTCAACATTTATGTAAGTTCCATTAATTCAGTGGATCTACCCTAGTTGAGGCTAATATTCAGATTTTAAAGTGCATTACATCATGATAGTTTCATAATTACAGGGAAATTGGACAATGAATTATGAGAATGTTGTATTGTAAAACAATAAAAGGAAAAATCTTCAGAGTTCTTTCAGATTTAGGCACTTACAACTGTAATTTAGTTTTTGGAGTAATTCCTACAATTACTGAGAATCTGTTGCGAAATCCTATATTAGAATTCAACCTAATAAAAATGGCTTTTGAGATGGAAAAATATCATTTGCATTTCTTAAACCCTAAGATGTTTGTCATATGGTGTGACCTAGATTTATTAGACTGTAGTAGTTTTAGTGCAATTTGGCTGGGAAGTTTGTCATGACATCAGTGTAATCTCTATGCAGTATGTGATTTCAGTTGGTTCCAGTGTTAAATATTTTCATAATTATGCTAGTTTTGGCAGTTAACTTGGAACTTTTCACATCTCTTTTAATGAACATGTTTTATTTCTGGGCTTGGAAGCAGCCACATGTGTTTCAAAAATTAATTGTGTGTTTTCAGAGTTAACACTGAACAGAAATATGTATGACTACAGTTTCCTTTGACAGAAAAAGTTCTAAAAAGAAACATAGTTCTTGTAAGGTCATGGCCACATGAAGCACCTCCTAATAATAGATTTCTAAAATTTGTTTTACAAAAGTGTTAGTAGCTGTTTTTTTTAAAAAAAAACACGCAGACTTTGAGAATTTTCCTTTTACATATTTTTAAAGCTTTTGGATTATCTTTGTAGTTAGAAAATTGGTATTTTTAATGGTGGATAAGTAGATTTCATTACATTGGATATTCCGTATGAATTTCACGTTACATCTATATACATTGATATCTGAATAAGGACTAACTTCTTTTCAAGTCTAGAAATATCAATTTGTTAAACAGGTATGAATATTTCAAATTTAGATATGTAAAGTGCAGTATTGAAGTGAAACGGTCTTTTCCACTAAAGGGAAAGTGCAAATGTAGCAAAAACATATAGATATAATAACCTTTCTTATTGGAACAAGTAGATTGGAACTGAAGATAGATGGGACAGAACTGAGGTTTTGTATATACTGTACAAGCCACTATCCTCTCTGGGTATGCAGAATCAGTGCTATCAATTGCTGAATTGTGGGTTTTATTTTTAACTGATTCAGACAATTGCCAAATAATAAAAAAGACACAAATTATTAGCAGTTGTTATATTGTTTGCATTTTCTTCTTGTCTGATTCAAAATGAATAATTTGTTACATTTTATAGGATGACCATGAAAGCTGTGGTTCCAGTTCAACAAATCGTAGTACCTCAGAAAGTACAAAAATAACAGTGAAACCAAGAAGAATTCAGCAAGCTACTCCTGACCCTGATTTACCACCAGGTGGTTTGTTATATAAATTGTATATTTTGATACTTAATAACACTTGTAACAACAGAAATGGGAGCACAGTTGCTTTTGCTTTTAACAAAGTGAAACATATCCTCTTTCATGCTGTCTTCTTGCAGGTTGAGGAAGGCTCAGTCATACTGCTGACTGAGCATAGTCTGGAATGTGTTTCATTGCACAACTGGAGCATCTTGCATGATTTTGGAAGCAGTGGTTTATATCCCTTTCTGTTGGGCATTTAGGTGGAAATGACTCTTAAGCTTGTATTTAGCAAGCCCAAGGGATTACCGTATATTCCGGCGTATAAGACGACTTTTGAAGCCTGGAAAATAGACTCCAAAGTCAGGGGTCGTCTTATACGCCGGGTACACGCTTTGCCTCACAGGCCACCCAATCTCCTGCCTCTTTGCTCCCTTGCAAATGGAGCGAAGATGCAGGAGATTGAGTGGGAGGGGTGAGGCAAAGCGTGTACTGGTACATTTGCCCCTCTTCTCTGCGTTCTCCCCCTTTGGGGAGCAATCAAAAACAGAGGAGAGGTGCGAATGTAGAGCTGCTCCGTCTCCCCAACTGCCTGCTCCTGCGCTGGGTCAAAGAGAGCGCCCGCTGGCCGATTCCTCAGGTGAAGCGGCAGCGCCCCCGACCCAGCCAGATCCTTCCCCGCACGGCTTCCTCCCTTCTCCTTCAGCTGCGCGGGGTGGGGGGGGGTCTTCTCCATGGCTGCTAGCCCCGGAGAAGATCACCCCCCACCCCGCACAGCTTCCCCCACTGCCTCTGGAGCCGCACGGGGTGGGAGATGTTTCTCCGTGACTGCCAGCCACGGAGAAGCCCTCCCCTCCCCGCACAGCATCCCCTCTTCTCCTTCAGCTGTGCGGAGTGGGGGGGGGGGGCTTCTCCGTGGCTGGCAGCCATGGAGAAGCCCTCCCCTCCCCACACAGCTTCCCCCTTCTCCTTCAGCTGTGCGGGGTGGGGTGGGGGGCTTCTCTGTGGCTGGCAGCCATGGAGAAGCCCTCCCCTCCCTGCACAGCGTCCCCTCTTCTCCTTCAGCTGTGCGGGGTGTGGTGGGGCTTCTCCGTGGCTGGCAGCCATGGAGAAGCCCTCCCTTCCCCGCACAGCGTCCCCTCTTCTTCAGCTGTGCGGGGTGGGAGGGGGGCTTCTCCGTGACTGGCAGCCACGGAGAAAATCACCGCCCACCCCGTGCGGCTTCCCCCACTGCCTCTGGAGCCGTGCAAATGCTCCCACACCGCTGGGGTCCCTCAAGACTTAATTCAAGATTTAAAGCAATAATAATAATAATAATAATAATAATATACCATTACACCATCCATTCAACCTTCCCTCAGAGGCAGTGGAGGAAGAGAGAAGACTTTTCTCCTGCAAGTTTTAGATTGAATGGCAATGTGCAGGCCAAGCCAACCAGCCAACCTTTGCCTTAGCTCCTGTCACTGCAGGGAGGAGGTAGACCAAGCAGCCTTCAAGCCTTCACAGACCCCCACTAATCACAGGTTAAGAACTACTGGTGTGGGGGAGTTTGGGATATACTTGCCATATAAGAGAAGGGGGGGTCGTCTTATACAGCGAATATATCCGAAACTCTATATTTTAACTTAAAAATTGGGGTGGTGGTCTTATACACCCAGTTGTCTTATACGCCGGAATATACGGTACTTTGATATAACTTTGTCTTTTCATTGGCTTTCTACTTCAAGGGGAAGAGGCAGAAAGATATCTGTCTATATACATCTTTTTGCTGCATGAGGGTGGGAGAAGATGATGATTATAGGGACCACTTTCACACATGCTTCCCATAAATGGGGATAGCCATGCTGCCACTTTATCTCTGGCTATAGACAGCTGTCTCCTTTTTACCTTTTGCCTGAATTGTGAGATCTTCCTGTCCCCACTACCCCAAGAGGCTTCCACTTCCCAGCCACTACCCCAAGAGGCTGGGATGGTGAATAAATGTGACACAGCTTTCTTTGTAGTGGCACCCTGACTGTGGAAGTGCCCCTTAAGGGAAGTCAAGTTGTCTCCATCCCTTCTGAACTTCTGGCAGACTGCTAAGACTTTATTATTTTGTGTTGCCTTAAAATTCAGAGGGGCTGCTGTGGCTGTTATAACCTGTGTAGTTTTTTTTTTTTAAATAAATCATTCTAGTCTGTTTTTAAATGTTTTTTATCTGTTGTATATTACATCAGGGACATTGGTGAGTTCAGGAGTGATACATAAATGTTTCACACAAATAAATAAAATGACTTTCTTGAAGAGACATTGGTCTTGAAGTACAGGTTAAGCATTCCTAATCCAGAAATCTAAAATCTGAAAACCTCCAAAACCTGAAACTTTTTGCTGCTAGCTGCCCCACTTCTGCCTTTGAGGCAGCGGCACTCCTGCTCGTTCATCTTTCAGATTCTCAGTCTCTCCAGCCTTGTGTCTTACTTGTTCAATACTTATGTTGTGTATGAGACATAACGCTAGAGAGAGACTGAGGTTCTGAGATGAATGAGGAAAAGTGCCGCAGCTGCTGCCTTGAAGGCAAAAGTGTGCGGTTGGCAGTAAAAAGTTTTGGTTTCCCACCATTTCACAGTTCGTCAGTCTCTTTCCAGCCTTGCATCTGATACATAACACAAGTAGAGAACAAATGAGATGTGAGGCTGGAGAGAAATGTGAGGATATGTGAAATGGCAGGAGGCATATATGTATACACACAAGCATTTGCAAATACAGGTATTTCAAAATCCAAAAAAAATCTGAAATACAGAGCCCTTCTGGTCTAAATAAGGGATACTCAATCTGTACTAATTTAAGGTCACTGGCAGCAATTGTTAAGGCCTTCTTATCAACATGCTACATTCAGATTGTAATAGTCTCACTGCTTCTAGAACTTTCTTTTCTATGTACATAGATTTGCAGCATTTAAATTATCTTCGTAGTGTAGGGGTTACCTAGTGGTTTTTAAGCTCTTTGTTCTTTTGGTGCAGGTTATTTTGATACAGAAAAACCTGTATTCAGGTTACTGAGTACAGACAAATGTTACATTTTTGTTTTGTCTAAACACTTTGTCTCCTAGACTAGCACATTTGTTGAACCTGTTTTTGAATTTGGCAACTTGCAAATGAGGCTCTCAAGTAAAAGACTGATAAGTTTGTATTTCCTTTTTAGGCTATGTGCAGAGCTTGATTTGGCGTGTTATAAACAATGTCAATATTGTCATCAATAATCTCATACTCAAGTATGTGGAGGACGATATTGTCCTTTCAGTCAATATCACTTCAGCAGAATGTTATACAGTGGATGAATTTTGGGATCGAGCGTTCATGGACATATCTGGTAAGTAGTCTGTTGACGCTTTCAGTGATAGTACTTAAAGATTTTTTTCAACAAGTTCTAAATATAGCTCAGGAGCAATTGGAGGAATGAAAGCAGGATTAGGGAGGTGCAGGTTGATCTGTTGCCTAGTTACTACTATTATTTATTTATTTATGCTCCACTTTACTCTTGATATGGGAACCAAGTCATCTCACAACAGATTAAATCAAAATACAGCTATAAACTATCATTACAATATAGTTAAGAGCAATTAAATACGCTAACCTATTAAAAACAGTAATTAAAAACATTTTTATCAATTTTTCCTTGGAATATGAGGCACTGCAGTGTTAACATTCCAGAATCTATACAGAATTTTAACACTGAATATTCCGGACAGCAAGATATATTTGAAACTGCTAGTGCAATCTTTCTGTTGTTTCA
Source organism: Gambelia wislizenii (assembly GCA_030847615.1). Classification (NCBI taxonomy): domain Eukaryota; kingdom Metazoa; phylum Chordata; class Lepidosauria; order Squamata; family Crotaphytidae; genus Gambelia; species Gambelia wislizenii. The sequence continues at coordinate 298,398,195 of JAUMIR010000004.1, forward strand.
CATATCATTGTGGGATATGTTAAAATTGTGTATGGTCCTTTTAGCGTGTATCTGATAATTAATTATTCAGTGTGAAATACATATGAGTTTGTGTCTACTATTTGCTGTAATCTATTAAAAGCAGTATTTTTCTTTCTTTTCTAAGCAACTGATTTGGTACTAAGGAAAGTGATAAATTTCTCAGACTGCACTGTTTGCCTAGACAGGAGGAATGCGAGTGGTAAAATTGAATTTTATCAAGATCCACTGCTTTATAAGTGTTCATTCAGAACTCGTCTACACTTCACATATGATAATCTTAATTCTAAAATGCCATCTATTATTAAAGTAAGTACCTTTCCAGATCCATCTTATGTTTCATGCATGAATAATTCTTCCATGTATGTCTAACCCAACCAATAATTAGAGAGATAATTTCTATTTTGGGGGGAGGGGATCCTTTATTTCTGAGCCTCCTGATGTAAAAAACATGGATCTAAATGGAATTGCTATCTCAGGCAGGACACACAGGGCTAAATCCAGTTTCTAGTTCCAACTAGAGTAGATCAGTTGAATAAGTGGGGTTGACATAAGTATTGATTTACCAATCAGCAGCTGATTCATTCACTCTACTGTAGTCTGGACTAGCAATTAGATTTAGGTTTATTTGGCTGCAGCCTATAACTAGGACTACATTTTACAGGAATTTGGCTGTTTTGAGCTACTTCATCTATTTACACACCCTTATGATTGTCTCCTACCATCCCCATGTCACTTCTTGATTATCTGAGATAATTATTCTTTTATTATTATTCTTTTCTTACTTGTATAATTTATGACAGACTGGAAAGGATATTATATCAGTAGCAGAAATACTACTGTGTAGTTCAGTTTTAATGTTCTATTCCCAAGATGGTGTGTTCTCTTCCTGTTTCAAAAGTAGACATACCAAGATGTGTATTGCAGGATCATTCCAAAAGTTTATAATGGCATGTATCAACCCACATCCTGACCTTAGGATGTTTAATCTAAGTAACTTCCATCAGTTTTTCAATGTGCTTCCAGATGTCCGCATGTGTTTATACTAGTTTGCAGCTAATTTTACTGAAATTTAATTAAATAGTAATATCAAATAGTAAAAATGCTGCATGGGGGGATGTTTTGCACATACATTTGTCTAGTAAGAGATGTCATACTGATGGATGGAGCAAGCTTGTTTTCTGCTGCTCCAGAGATTAGGACATGAAGCAGTGAATTCAAACTACAGGAAAAGAGATTCTACCTAAACATTAGGAAGAACTTCCTGACAGTAAGAGCTGTTTGGCAGTGGAATGCACTGCCTTGGAATGTGGTGGAGTATCCTTCTTTGGAGGTTTTTAAACAGACGCTGGATGGCCATCTGTTGGGAATGCTTTGATTGGGTATTCCTGCACGGCAGGGGGTTGGACTAGATGGCCCTTGTGGTCTCTTCCAACTCTGTGATTCTATGATTTTAAGTGTAGACTGCTAAGTAATTATTAGGTAGTTAAAACAGTTCTGTTTAGTTCAGTTTCAGTGTTTAGCTAGAACAAGCCTTAGTCTGTTTCTCAACCATAACGAAACAACTGTATTGTTATATGTAGCTGCTGCTTCACAGTCTGTACAAAGTCCTTTGTGTATGTCCTTTGTAATCCAAACAGGTATGAGTTTTTCGTTTTTTGTAAATTTCATCTTTATTTGCACTTTCTGGTCTCTTTAGTGTTGGTCTCTGTCTTAAATATCCAAGCATTAAATAGCATGGTAAACACTTCTGACCAGATTAGTATTTATTGCAAGAAAATCCTGCAATTGCTTCATTTTTCTTAAAATTGTCTACACACCTATGGATTATAAATGAAGTATCTTTGCAGTCAGTAACACTGGAGAGAATAAACAGAGATGACAGTTAAATTCATTTGTAGAAATTTGTGTTCAGTAGTTTCTGATACAGAAATTGGCCATTGTATAGAATCATGATTTAAGATAAGCTCTTACATACTTAAGCCATTTTCCTTTTGTTGCATGTGGCCTTGGTAAGTAAGTAGAATGTTAAATTTTGCCCTTCTCTCTCTTTTAAATGTGCCAAGTTGTTGTTTTTAATTGAGGAATGAAGTTCAGACATGGGCTTGATTATCAGGGTTTTTGCCAAGTTTTAGCAGAGGGGAATTTTTTTATGGCCAAATCATAAATGTCTGACAGTATATAATGGAAACATTGACACAGTCTTCACTAGTGTCAATTGGTGCTATGGTTGTAGTAATTAATTCTGTGCTTTTCTTTCCTTCAATACTTATAGAGATGGTTTTAATGAATTCTGGATTTCCATAAATTGTATGCCAGAGAACATGGATTAGTGTTAGTATTATATATATATATATATATATATATATATATATATATAGTATATATATGCATGTATGTTTGCTGTTTGTAGGTGGTGAAATATACACATGAGAGTTCTCTTGATTCTTTAAAACATGAGAGTACTGTCCTCCCTCCACATTCCCGGGGGTTAGGTTCCGCAGACCCCCGCAAATGTGAAAATTCCTTGAATAGTGACAGCTCTCCTGTGCCCCCCCAAAATGGCGATGGGGCCTTCAAAGGCCTGTCGCCACTTTCCTTCCGCCTCCCCCTCTCTCCCAAGGTGTCCAAGGGGCCTCCAGAGGCCCCGTCATCACTTCCCCCCACCTCCACCTCCCTCCCGAAGCTACCATGGGGCCTCCGGAGGCCCCGTCGTTGCTTTCCCTCGCCTCCCACCTCCCTCCTGAAGCAACCACGGGGCCTCCGGAAGCCCCGTTGTCACTTCCCCCCACCTCCTGCCTCCCGCCTCGCTCCTGAAGCGACCACGGGGCCTCTGGAGGCCCCATCATCGCTTCCCCCGCCTTCCGCCTCCCTCCCAAAAGTGGCAACGGGGCCTCCGAGGCCCCGTCACCACTTTCCCTGGCCACCCCTCGCGGCAAACCGCAAATATGCGGAACCGCAAGTGTGGAGGCTGCAAATGTGGAGGGAGGACTGTATACAGTTTCCCCTCCGTATCCACGGATTTAAGTATTCATGGCTTGATAATATTCTTAAAATAATGATAATCCAAAAAGCAAACCTTGATTTTGCCTTTTTATATAAGAGACACCATTTTGCTATGCCATTGCATATAATGGGACTTGAGTATTCATGGATTTTGGTATCCACAGGGGGTCCTGGAACCATACCCCAGCGAATATGAAGGGACAGCTATATAGCATATTTTGCAATTAAAATTCAAAAATTTGTCTTAGATATTTATCGTTGAAATTAGAAACTGAATTTAGTTGTTTGCTTCTGGACCTGATGCAACGCACATTTTGTTTTATTTACTCACTTTATATTCCATCTTTCTCACAAGTATGAGACTAAAGGCAGCTTATAATTATACATAAAACATAAAATAAGCCAAAGTCTAGAAAGCCTAGAAAATCTGTAACACAACTTAAAAAATACCAGTGAAAGAAAATACACAGAATACCCAGTGAGAACCTCTTCTGCAACAAGCCAAAGTCCAGTCTGAATAAAAAAAGATCTTTACCAGCCAGCAAAGACAGCAAGGTGCCAGTTTAGCCTCCCTTAATGGTGAGTTCCAGAGCCTTGGAGAGGCCACCAAGAAAGCCATTTTATTTAATCAGAACTAACCTTCTTATGGTTACTATGATATACCTTTCAGTAATTACAGATGTGTTGTTCTTACCTGTAAGAGCCCTTCACTATTTAGTCATTTAGACTGGCAGCTTCAGAAAATGACTTCAGCCGTGGGAACCCCCTCATCAGCTTGTTCAGTGCCAGTACCTTTGAAAAGTTACTACCATTGGTTCTTAGTACAGCTTCAGGCACCAGCTTGTTTCCAACACCAAGATCTTCTTGCATGGTCAAAAGATTACATGGTTTAGAAGAGGGCTAGTTCAGTTCTGATGCTCTTGCACCACCAACTTTCTTCCCCCATCAGCCTCAGGGTAAGACAACGTCCCTCCCTTGGGAGCAGAAAGCCAAAAAGGCACCCTATTGTTGGATCAACTCTACACAATGCAAACCACCTAAGAAAAAGGAAGATAAGAAGAACAAGTAATGGCGTGAACTTTGTTCTCCTATGCAGTGTGCTTTTTCATTGAAGTTGGGTGTGTGTGCATATGCCTAGCAGGAACATGAGGAACAGAAGCATGATATGCTCATGCATATGAGGGTAGGGAATACACTGCATATTTTAGGGAGTCATCAGTTTGCTATTGATCGCAAGATTGAAGCTATAAAGACCACTCCATTGGCTGGTCTTCTCAGCCTCCTTCCTACAGACAAAGGCCTCCAGAACAAAAATTGCCTAGTTAGGTTTCTTTATCTCATGTTAGGAGATCTTATACAGAATCTTCATGCCACTATCATGATTATACTTGTTATCAGAGTAGATCTTCTTCTTGGAATAGGTAGAGGCACTGGCATGAATCTGCTGCTGTATCAAACCTTTGGACAGAGATGTTCCTTGAAATACCTCTGTGATTACAATGTCTCAAGTACCTTTGCCAATTATTACTCCTGTAATATCCTCCCAAACAATGCCAACATCTCTTCCTCCTGCTTGACGGGATGAGTAGGCACCAAGCTACAACCCAAGTTACTTTATTGGTGGGAGTTCCACCATTGGTTTCAACAGTTGCATCGTTTCCAGCATGTACATTGGTTCCAACACTCACCATGGCAACACTTACAGCTCTTCTTGATCTGGTTGCTACAGCTGGTACCAAACCCGTCAGTCAGCTATGCAGGCAGAATTGGGATGATGGTTCACAGGATTGGAAGATGACAAATCAGTAACAATGTGATTTGTTTGACAACAATTATGATTCAGATTCTTCATCACCTTGACTCACTGTCTCCACTGACATCATAATCAGAACAAGTGGTTGAAGATGCTACCTTCTTATTGCCATTTAGAAGATAAATGGCTCGGTGGGGAGCAAATAGTTCAAATAACAAAATTGCTGGGCATTGAGACGAAGACTTTCCCTCTGATTAACTCAATATTTAATAGAATTAAACACATCATCCTGCAGTAGGTGTTAATCCCACTTTTACTGGAGTTGACAGAAATAGTTAAGCAATCTTGGATAAAGCTTTCTTAGATGTCTTCAGCTTCCAGATGTATAGAGAAAGTACAATACGAAAGGGGAGAAGGTCTTCAACAACCTGCTACCAACTTTGTTGTGGTTGAGTAGCTCAAACCAAAGGAGGGAGGAAGTGTCATATTACTCCTCTAGATAAGAAAGGTTGGGAACTCAAACTATTTGGAAGATGCTTTTAGTCTTCAGCTATGCTAGCTTTAACTAGGCCTTTATGGCTATTCGACAGTTCTTTCTTTGGAAAAAAACTGCAGCCATTCTTCAGAATCTTCCAGAAGAATACAGGAATATTACCAATCTGTTTCAGGCAGAAGCCCATAAGTTAACAGCTCAGTAAACTAAAGTTGCTGGTAACATGGCTGACTGCACTTCAAAATCTGGAGCTGATACCATCTAATGGAGGGGACATGTGTGATTGTGTTCAGGCAGAATGACAGAGAACATGTGGACCCCAATAAAAAAAAACATGCCTTTTGAAGGTAAAGGAGTTGTTTACTACAAAGACTGATGAGTTTATGGATCAGCTGCATAAAACCAGGATAACAACCAAGAAGAGAGACATTGGTAGTAAGTTCTACATTTCCAGATAATACAACCGTGCAGTGCACAAACCTGTCTCACTATTCTCAGTAAAGGTCCTGTCTGATTCTAACAACAACAGCAGCAACACTCTCTCTGGCTTCTCTTCGCAAATGAATATTCAGGAAGGACTCATCCCGCACTTTCTGCAAGCACGCTGATGACTAAAAAGGAGTAGTCCAAGGCTCAGCTATCCAACATATGATACAAAAACTGATGAAAAATGAATTGGACATAGCTCCCACTTCGGAAGAGACCCTTAAGGCCCTACAGCAGATGAAAAACGGCAAGGCAGCTGGGATTGATGGAATCCCACCTGAAGTTTGGAAACACGGAGGTCATGTACTCCATGATAAATTCCACGAACTCCTTGTGAATTGCTGGGAAAAGGGGGAACTGCCATCAGATCTCCGAGATGCAGTCATCATCACCCTGTACAAGAAAAAAGGAGCAAAATCCAATTGCTCAAACTATCGAGGCATAACACTGCTCTCTGTTGCTGGAAAAATCCTTGCAAGGATACTCCTGAACAGATTAGTTCCTGCCATTGCAGAAGAACTTCTTCCTGAAAGCCAATGTGGCTTCAGAGCCAACAGGAGTACTACAGATATGGTATTTGCCCTTAGACAACTACAAGAGAAATGTAGAGAGCAGAACAAGGGTCTCTATGTAACATTTGTTGACCTCAGCAAAGCCTTCGACACCGTGAGTAGGAAAGGTCTGTGGCAGATCCTGGAAAGACTAGGATGTCCCCCCACCCAAAATTCCTTAAAATGATTATCTTGCTACACGAGGGCCAGTGTGGTCAAGTCAGATATGGCGACTCCAGTCTTCTTTCAGCAGTTGTATATGCTCCCTACTGCTGCTTCTATTCAAATGGTGTTTTAATCATCTGTCCTACAACCAGGACTTCCCACCAAGGGGTTAGGGAAGATCTTCCCATCCATATCTTGCCTCTCTTTGATTAGTGGCCCAGAGGATTTTCCATCTGAGATTATGAACTTGGACATGCAGGATGGCATTGATATGGAAAGAAAACCCTCTTTTTGCAAATCTGATCAATTTAAAGTGGATGCATGCTAATGACAAAGGCCTGTTGCCTTGGTGTTGAAGTTGCTCCTCCATTTGAAGCAGCAAGTTTGGGCTTTGGCTTCATTGAAGGTCTGCTTGGCAGTCATCTCTTTGTACTGTATTGGAAAGTTTACATTGGTCACATATCCCTTGGCGAAGAGATTCTTAAAAGGCTTGCTTAACGTACCTAGTGATCTCTCTGACAGTCCCTGACTAGTACTTGTCAATGGCTTTGTCTTGGCTTATGTGTAAACCCACTGAGCCTCTTGCTGCTGCAGAATTGTGGCTGGTTATTTACTGTCAAGGTGGTTTTACTTATATCCATTACATTGGCAAGATAGGCTAGTGAACCATGTGCTCTCAGAGTGGACAGATCTTACCTGATTTTACATAGAGAGAAAGTGGTCCAGTTCTCTGATGTGGCCTTCTTGCCTAAAATAACCTCAACATTCCATATGGGGCAGGACATAGCACTACTTACCTTTTCCCCTAAGCCTGACAATGTAATATAAAAACCATTACCTTCTTTGGATGTCAGGAGAGCTCTTATTTTATATAAATATTTTATATTTTTTCTTTGTGGCATTTGTTTGTACTGTTGTCATATTCACTGGGGTTTGGTTCCAGGACCCCCCGTGGATACCAAAATCTGTGAATACTCAAGTCCCATTATATGCAATGGCATAGCAAAATGGTGTCCCTTATATAAGATGGCAAAATCAAGGTTTGCTTTTTGGATTATTATTTTTTAAAGAATATTTTCAAGCCGTGAATACTTAAATCCGTGGATACCAAATCCGTGGATGCAGAGGGACAACTGCATGTTATCAAGGTGCAAAGAAGGGTTAACCTATTTCTGTTCAGTGTTGCTCAAAATACATTCTCCATGTTATTTCATTAGCACAGGAGTTGTCATGTTTACCTGTATCACAGTGTCTTAAGGCTCATTCAACAAGTGCAACAGCTATCTATGTTGTATGCTACCAGAGCTGTGCCAGACTGCTACATGAGATGGAGTCCTCAACATTCATGAAGCATTATCATTTTGATGTTTTGATGTTAGTGTAGGAGGAGATGCCTTCTTTAGTTAAGGAGTGCTTTCTTTGCTTTTGGCATGATCTGTCCATCATCACAAGTGAGTGAGCTAAATGTTTACCAATTTCTATGAGTCAAAGAGGCCACAAAGAAGAAAAGAACAGGCTGCTTGCTTATTGCTATGGTTCTTCAAGTGTTCACCTGTCAAGTCATACAACGTTCCTGTGAATTGATACAACCTTTATTTTGCCTTTGGATTCTTTTAGGTTTCTGTGAAACTAGATTGAATAGGATTTTCACAAATGTGCTAGTCATCAGCCTTAAAAACAACTATATTAAAACTTACTATATTTGGATGACACACAGTGCATTCAAAGACAAATAGTTTATTTGTGGATTGCATTTTCTCAGGGAAAATACCAGTTCTTTATCTGTTTCAAAACTCATTTGTCAAGGTTGGCTGGTTTAAACCAGGTTGGTTTAAACCATATGACTTTTTTTAAAAAAACCATACTCCTAATATTTTAAAATTGATTATTCATTTTTTAAAAGTCTGGCTATTGCAGTGGGCCCTTGGTATCCTCTGGGGGTTGGTTCCAAGACCCCCCTATGGTTATCAAAATCAGTGGTTGTTCTGTTACTTACCCTGACACCCCCAGACCCATAACTATATTAATAATGGGCAATATTTAATAATTAGGTCAACATGTGGCCTTCCATGCAGCGCAGCCATTAATAAAACCTTGGAGGTTCTCCAACTAGAAAACCCAAAAACAAAACACTGCTTAGTCAGGTATGCGCTTATGGAGAGACTACCTAAATTCTAAAGAAATGCTAATATGCAAGGCAACTGAAAGCACGTACAGCTGGCTAATCCCATCTGCCCAGGCTAGCAACCTCAAATTGCTTTAGTTCTCCTTACCCAAACAAAGGAAGTTGCTTCCTCTCTTTCATTTGCAAAGTATTCAACCATTAAAACACTATTAACATATCCGGAATGGCTTTGTCGCTCTCTGAGCAACACCACAAGGCATTGTCTTCTACATAAATCCCATCCCCAGAAGGCAAATATTAACTATAAAAACCCTTCCAAAACTCCACTCAAACACTCACAGTTTACCTTCCTACCTACTCCACATCGGACTGTGCAGCTGTTCCAAATTGAGACCCCCACCCTGCTGGTTTGTTCCATGAACTCATCTCTACAGAAAAAGGTTCATTTCACCCACTGAAAACTCCCTTTGCTATTCCTGTATCTCAGTCTTTCCCACTTTATTCGCTAGTCTTGCATGATTGCTTGATGCCTGAATGTGTGGCATGAATGTTGTTATTACCTTTCTCAAATAAAGATCATCTGTTGTACTATCTAGCTTAATGTCTCCTCCTTAGTACTGGTATAGTTGGTCACAAGGTCCTTTCATTACCCATCTCTCGCACTGCCAAGTATATTAAATTCCCGCATTTAGTATAGATACTCAGAGTGTCCCTAACACCCCAGAGTGTTCAGGGTAACAGTTCAATTCCACTTATATACAATGATGTAGTAAAATGGTGTCCCTTATATAAAATGACAAAATCAAGGTTTGCTTTTTGGATTTTTTTTTTCTGGGGGGGGGTATTTTCAAGCCATGGACTGTTGAATCTGTGGATGCAGAATCTGTGGATACAGAGGTATTACTGTTTTCCAACCCTCTTAGTGGAACAACAATGACTGTTTGAATTTAAACATTTTAACTTTAACAGTTTATTGACAGTTGTTCATTGATATGTCAGTTCTTTATGTGTGTTTGGGTTTATTTTTAATGACTTTTTAATGAATTTATTTTATAGTGCAAGAAATGCCATTGAGAAAAAAATCCTTCAATTAACATAAGTCATTTATGCTTTAAAGGTTTTGTTACCCTTTTTAAGGCCATTAAAATTGGCATTACGTATGTAAAATTGTTATCGTATGCATGTACTTGTTTTAAAATTGGCACATTGTTTCCTTTACTTGAAGTCCGAAGTGTGAATGTTTGATAGACTTTATTTGATAAGGTTCCTTAAGTTGAATAACTGGTTCTTTGTAATTGGTTATGCTTCACCTTAAACATGAATTCCCCCGATCTTTATTTGTTGTGTACTTTATTGTATTTGCAGATTCATACTTTAGTTGAAAGTCTGAAGCTTTCCATTACTGATCAACAACTTCCTATGTTTATTCGTATAATGCAACTTGGGATATCACTGTACTATGGAGAAATAGGCAATTTTAAAGATGGGGAAAATGAAGACCTCATTTGTCACACTAAGGATATTCTTGGGAATATCTCAGGTAATGAAAGCTGTATCCATTTGTTCCTCTGCTAAAGCATTAAATAATTGTGGTTCAAATGTAAATAATGGAAAACTGTTCTTCATAGTTGGCCTGTGGTAATTTTTGAGGTGGTCTTTAGTCTGTTTAAAGATTTACTTTTAATTGCATGGATTTTTAAATATCTTAGAATTTATATAATGATTCCATTTTAATCTTGCAGAAGCTATCTGTAAGATTGCTAAGGCAAAACAGATTTCATTTTTATTTTGTATAGACAGCTAATGGGTTGATTTTTCCATTGTTAAACTGGCACTTATAATTTGTGTAAGTAAAAATACTTATGTGTGCATCTGAGGGAAAGAATGCAGATTTTGAACTGACCATTGTTTCTGTTATGAACTTGGACAGCTCTTTTCTTGGGTTGGTTGGAGGTGGTCCTTTGACAGAATTTTTTTTAATTTTTTTTTATTAAATGCATAATCCATCTACAGTACACACAAGGGGAAAACTAAAACAAAAACTAAACAATACCAATTCCAATAAAGCAAACACAAATAAAAAAGATAATCATCAACCCCCCCAAATCTACCCGTCCCCAATTAATCTGTCCCAACTAACAGAGAACAAAGACTAAAGCGGTCCTTTGACAAAAAATTTGAGAACCTGCATATAAGGACATAACCATCAATTATTCTAACAAACTTGATTGAAGCCTGAAATAATATGAAGTTCTCTCAATTGTTGCTTTAAATGAGTACCTGGAATAATCTTGCTCTGAGACGCCATATTGTCATGTAATGCCATATTCTAAGCCATTAAAAAGCTGCCATCTTGATTGTATCAATCATGTGTGGCACCTTTTAGTCATATTTGTTTGTTTTATTGAACAGATGATTGTCTAGGTCAATATACATTTTTCAATTTTAATTATTTTAAAAATAATTTAATTGTTATAATTATTTCAAACACCTCATTAGTATTATGTAAGTATCTGAAAGGTGACATGAATAATTAGTCCTAGTATTTTCCACAACCTGCTATCTTTTACTGAAAATGAGAGAGTTATTTGAAGAGATACTTAGTTAGGATTTGATGATTTTTGTTGATTGTTTCTTACAACTTAGATTTTAAATGATCAAAGTTCAGCTTTTTCCAGTAGGTTAAAACATGCTGTTTTTTCTTGATTAGTATAGATTAATATCTTTTGCTTTTTTAAAAAAAGTTCTACATCTTTAATTTTATTTATTTATTGCCTAGGTCAATTTCTTTCCTCTTTAGTGTAAGTAAGTGTTATGGTATGGCCCCAGTTAGTTTAATAGGTTGCTGTTAATATGTTAGTCAGACCACCATTTTAATAATGCTGCAATTATCCCATCCCTTTAAAGGCTATGGCATTTATGGAGAGGAATTATAGGTAGGTTTTCACCATGCTCCATTTAAAGGGCAGCAACAGAGCTTGGAGAGATCTGTGCCTGAAACCTTGGAAAACCATTTCTCTGCTGGACAAAGGACACAAAGACTGGAGCTGATTGATTGACTCTGTTTAAGATACCTCTGTATGGTTCAATTCCATATACAGTGAGCCCTCTGAATTGAGCGGGAAACATGAACAGGAAAAATTGCCAGTCTTACTTTGATTTCAGTTATAGAGGATGCCACAAGACCATATATTGGTTCTAGGAGATAGGACAGATTTTTGAATTCCAGCGTATAAGACGACCTTTGAGCCCCGAAAAATAGCCTCCAAAATCGGGGGTCGTCTTATACGCCAGATACACTTTGCTTCAACTGCCGTCTGATCTGCTTCTTTGCTTCCTTCGCAAACGGAGCGAAGAGGCAGGAGATCAAGCGGGGGGGGGGTGAGGCAAAATGTTTACCGGTTCATTCACCCCCTCCTCTGCCTTCTTTCTCTCTGGGGAGCAACCTAAGACAGGAGGGGCACGAACGCTGCAGTTTGCCATGGCCGACGCTTGATCTCCTGTGTGTTCGTTCCCCAAAGGGAATGAACACACAGGAGATCCAGTGGCAGCTAAGGCAAACCAGGTACGTTCGCCCCTTGTTCCACCTTCCTGGAAGGTGGAAGAAAGGGGCGAATCTTGCGGTTTGCAACGGCTGCTCCTGCTTCCTCCATCTTCATTCCCCTCCAAAGAGAATGAAGATGGAGGGAGGGGGTGGATGAGGCAAACCGGGTATTTTCGCCCCTTTCCTCCACCTTCCTGAAAAGTGGAAGAAAGGGGTGAATCCCACGGTCCATCTTCATTCCTCGAGCCACCCTTCCACCCTCCTTGACACCGCGATTGGGCTCCCCATCGTGGCTTCAGGGAGGGGGTGGGCTGGCTGGAAAGCCCCCACTCGAGCCTCTCTTCCACCCTCCCCGAAGCCACAATCAGGCTCCCCATTGTGGCCTTGGGGGGGTGGGCTGGCTGGAAAGCCCCCCCTTGAGCCACCCTTCCACCCTCCCCAACACCGCAATCGGGCTCCCCATCGTGACCTCGGGGAGGGGGTGGGATGGCTGGATCCCCCCTTGAGCCACCCTTCCACCTTCCCCGATACTACGATTGGGCTCCTCATCATGGCCTCGTGGAGGGGGTGGGCTGGCTGAAAAGCCCCCCCTTGAGCCACCCTTCCACCCTCCCTGATGCCATGATTGGGCTTCCCATCGTGGCCTCAGGGAGGGGGTGGTCTGGCTGGAAAGCCCCCCCTCAAACCACCCTCCCACCCTCCCGGACACCGTGATTGGGCTCCCCATCACGGCCTCGGAGAAGGGGTGGTCTGGCTGGAAAGCCCCCCTTGAGCCACCCTTCCACCCTCCCCGACGCCGCGATTGGGCTCCCCATCGCGGCCTCGGGGAGGGGTGGGCTGGCTGGAAAGCCCCCCCCCGAGCCACCCTTACATTTGCCCCTCTCCTCCGCCTTCCATTCCTTTAGGAAGGGTGGCTGGATGGTGGCTGGAGGGGGGGAGTTTGGGATATACAGTTGTCCCTCCAAATTCACAGATTTGGCATTCACTGATTTAAGTATTCACGACTTGAAAATATTCTTTAAAAAATAGTAATCCAAAAAAGCAAACCTTGATTTTGCCATCTTTTATAAGGGACACCATTTTGCTATGCCATTGCATATAATGGCACTTGAGCATTCTTGGATTTAAGTATTCTCAGCTTGAAAATATTCTTTAAAAAATAATATTCCAAAAACCAAACCTTGATTTTGCCATCTTATATAAGGGGCACCATTTTGCTATGCCATTGCATATAATGGGACTTGAGTATTCACAGATATGGGTATTCACGGGGGTCCTGGAACCAGACCCCAGTGAATGTGAAGGGACAACTATACTCGCCATATAAGAGAAGGAGGGGTCGTCTTACATGGCAAGTATATCCCAAACTCTATATTTTAACTTAAAAATTGGGGGGTCGTCTTATAAGCCCAGACGTCTTATACACCGGAACGGTACTGTTAAAAAGCCTTCCCCATTTTATAAAAAGATAATGGACTAACCTGAGACATTAGGTCGTTTGACATGGTGTAGATAAGTATACCATCTGTAGAAATAAAAAACTAATCACTGCAAAATCCTATTATGGTATTTGTGAGCTCATCATCTAGGCTTGGGTTAATAAAAATATTGTGTGTGTGAGTATTGTGTTTAGGTGCATTATAAATGTAGGCATTTATTGTTGTAGGAGCCATTTGTTTTTTAAAAATCTAAAATATGTATTTTCCCTTTAGCAACAGTAGTTAAAGAAATGTAAGAGTCTATGTCATTTAATAGATGAATGCCAAGGAAAAAAATGGATTTTATTTGCCACTTTTATTGTAAATGCGAAAATTTACTCTGTCCAGCTTGATATTAATGATTTTACTTATGAGTTGAATTAAAACAAAAAGTAGACTGGTAACACCTATTTTTCTTAACATTTTTTCATACCAAGTTCCATGTAAAATGGACCAAAAGCAGCTGATTTCTGTCAAATCTGAAGTTTACCTGTTGATCCCAAAGTTGTATGGAAATGTTTGGAATCTCAGGCTAAGTGTAAAGATAATATTTTATTAAAATCGGTTAATCAATATGCAAACAAACCCCCAGAAAAACAACCAGAACAAAAAACACCCAGAAGAAGTTGATGGAATGGTCTAAAACTTTTCTGATGTTCCCATTTTGGTCCCGTTAGACAGCACACCTAGTTTAGAGACTCTGTGATCAAGCATGTGAATTTGACATGCATAAAGACAGGCAAACATTTTTAATTATAATATAGATTCCTTTATTAACCTGACAAATATGGAGAGTTATGATGTGAGGAGCCCATACCATCTGGGATGAGCGAAGGCTGGTGATGAACCCAAATGGTGAAAGAGCAAACTGACAGTATTTCCTAGTCCAGAAGCTGGTCAGTAAGCTGGGAGCAAGAAGAGATTTGGGGAAAGTGGAACGGGGACTAATGAAGCCCAGTCAGTCTTTAAAGCTTGACAGAAGTAGGAGTCAGGAGCCAGGGGGTACCAGCAGGTGAGAAGGGCAAGTGTGAATTGTGGAAATAAGAGAGAATGAAAAAAAAAATGCCTGAAATGGAAGTTCTGGTGTAAGTCAGGGAAAGGGAAGCTGGGAATGGAAATTGTAAAGAATTATGTCAGGATTGGTCCTGAATGTGACCTTTTCATGGCAAGTTCTTTTCTGCTGTATAACCTGTGGCTAGTTGTATTTGCATTCTTTCTATACTACTAACAAATATGTAGCTAACCTTGATTGTAAAAGGGAGTATGTGCTTTATGTCTGGAGTGGTTTGATAAACCCCTGCACCTGGGCTCAACTCAGAGAAAAAGAGGCTGAGCTCTGGTACAGTGGGAAATGGGAGTGGGGATGATGGATAACCAATTACTGTATAGCCCATCAGATTTTGTAGATTGGAAAATGTTAATATACTGTTTGTTAGGTTTAATTCTGAGCAATGAACATGTAGGGATAGCTCTTTGGATTACTGTGATAATAAAGTTTTCTGTTTTTAACTCTGAAACTGCTGGTCATTGAGTCTGAAGAAGCCATGAAGAGTCATGATAAGCAGAGAGACTAAGAGGAGGATGGGGGAAAGCACAAGAAAAGATCCGAAAAGGAGGGCCAAAAGTATGGCAGATGCAGAAGTAAAAAGAAGTTATGAATAAAACACAGCAAGGAAGGCCTCTAGAATTTAAAAAATGGAGAGGGGATAGCAATCAGAATTTCTGCATAGTCTTAAATATTTTTCTAGAAAACCAAGGCTGCCTATGAACTCTCCTGGAAGGCTCAGGATGAGGAGGTATGTTAGGGATGCCAAAAGCCCTGTTCTGCCTCTTTCCCTTGAAGTTGCCTAACTATATTTACTTGAAGTCTTGGGTACAGACTGCAATCTTAGGATCATCTCACTTTATACTCAGAGCAAGTATCCTCCCAGCTATAAGACTAGTAAACTAGGAAAGTGGAAAGCAAACAGAGTTCCTGTTTTGCACATCACATTAAGTAAATCATGGATGGAAGAACTTTTGTTTGTCTAGGTGCTCCTACTTGCAGGAAGAGTCAGGTAGAAATGACCAAACATTGTGCATCAGCATTCTTGCTCAGTCAAAGCAAGCCAAAATTCAAGAGAAGCCTTTGAAGAATTCTATATTATTTTAACATCTGAATCTTACCTGTGCCTGCAGTGGCTCTTCGTTTAAATTTAAAAAATGTTGAGAGTTCTGGGCAAAGGAATCATCCTTCATCTGTAAAACCTCACCCCCCACTTTCATGTGATGCTCAGTCCTAATTTGCTCAGGCCAAACAGACTTTTCCTAAATTTCTAAGCAGAGAAAGCACATTCTGATTCGAATAGTAACATTTTAGAATGATAATACTGACTGATCCAATAACAAAATGCACATCCAGTTCTTAAAGTTTCTGTGTTGAAGTTTTCTTGTTAAAATCTCTGTATTGAAGTTGTCTTTCTAATCTTCCATGAGATAAAAACAAATATCATATCAGAAGTATATTGAATGAACGTGTCATTTAGAATTCTCCAAACTGTTCTGTGCCAACTCTTCTACAAATTGTGGATTCTTAAATCACACTAAGCTGTCTTAAGGCACTGATCTGATAATGTATCCATAGGCAAAAGCTGGGAAAAAAAATATGAAACCTAATATTTTCCTTCCACTGACATTTGTCAACACCTTACAGGGAAAAAGTGGGAACAAAAATAAACTTCTGCTGTTGAAGGAGGCTTATTTGGCAATCGTGAACTTGAAATTGTTCAAGAACAGTTAATCCTTGTGTTAAGATTGTTGGTAACACTGCCAAGGCCATGGTCCAGCTTTGTTAAGAGGCATGTAAAAAAATTGAATGCCTGAACTTAGGAATTTTGCCATGATGATTGATATCAAAATTTTTGTTAGGCATTAAGAATTTTCTCTCATTCATAGGGTTGACATAAGTCAAAGTCAGTATGACAGCAGTTAACAACAAGAAGCATTTTAAAACACAGATTTAACTATTGTTTTAATAGTAGTCTCATTTCTTTCCCCCTTGATTTTGCATCTTATTTCTTTACATTTCCTTTTCATCTACTCTAAAAACCTAGGAAGATTACAGATTTTGTTTTTTTTTCAAATGGTACTGGGAACACAGTTTTTATGTAATCTCTCTTTTGAAGAAGTTTTAATATGAATAGTTCAAAGTTCATTATCCAAATTGTGACGATATATTTCTTGACTTTGAAGAGTGTAGTTTCCACTCCCAAATGAATTCTTTATGTAGGGTGTCATGTAATATAGTGCTGAGTTAATTCTGCAGTCTTTCATTATTCTGGCAACTGTGTTCAGTAGAAGATTTTTTCATGGTCAGAAAATTGTAAATGACTCAGCTGTTCAAGCTCATCTTTTACTCAACAGTCTTTGATCTATGAACAGATTCTTTCAAACAGATATTTCTTTTGATACTTTTTTTTTATAAAAAGGCCATGGTCCAGAGAATTTTGCATACAGATTTTCCATTTGAACCCCCAGTCCTTCTCCAGTGTTTCCTTTGCTGAAGGTATTTTCTTGTCAGATTCCCAAACCACTTTTTAGATGCTGGGAAAGTTGAAGAGTGTATCGTATCTTACAGGGTAGATTAAAAACCACTGGTTTCATTTAAAAAAAAAAAACCACTGGTTTCAAAACAATTTTGTAATTCAGTTGGACTTTAGTGAATTCACTGATAAAATGTCCCTCTAACGAATTTCCCTGTTTAAAATCAATATCAGAATATACTGTAAATTAACACAATAAAAGCTTTATTGTTTTTTTAAACTCAGTCCATGACCACCTATCAAACACACAAGCCTACTTTTTCACATGAACACAAAATCAGTGGCAAACCACTTTCTTCTTTCCTTGTTTTACTGAAGCAACTCATGGCTACATCAGAATTTGTATAAGTAAGCCATCTAGTGTAGATGATATAACTAGAAGGCCTCTGTAATACAGATATACATGTTACAGAATCTGAATAGGGATATTCAAGTTCCCTTTGTGTTGGCAGTAATACATCCTTGAATCATAGAATCATAGAGTTGGGAGAGACCACAAGGGCCATCCAGTCCAACACCCTGCCCTGCAGGAATAAACAATCAAAGCATTCCCAACAGATGGCCATCCAGCGTCTGCTTAAAAATCTCCAAAGAAGGAGACTCCACCACATTCCAAGGCAGTGCATTCCACTGCCTAACAGCTCTTACTGTCAGGAAGTTGAAGATAGACTACAAAGTAAATAGTTACTTGCACAGGTGATAAAAGTTTGACTTCATTCTCATCAACTAAATATTAAAAAAGATTTTTAAAAACCCATAATAGATATACAGTATCAGTATCTCTAAATTGTTCTTGATGTGCTATGCAGTCAGAATGAAATTAAAATGATCTGTTTATGGGTGTCTATGTTATGCTACCATGTCACTTTAAAAAAAACATTCACGTAATGCCAGTAATGCTCACTTTTCTATATGTCTGTATGCACATTTTCTAGCAATTTATTGGGGGTGGGGCAGGACCGGAGAATCTTTTTCAATATGAACTTTTTTGGGTTTTTTTTTCTTTTGAAATATAATTTTTTTGCAAGTTTCAGCCTCCTAAGCTGTTATATGCATCTTCATGTGGTTATGAAACAAAGTTCCATTCCACTTTATATTATGTTTCTCTCTCTGGCTTTTCTTCGCAAACGAAGATTCAGGAAGGACTCATCCCGCGCCTTCTGCAAGCGCGCTGATGACTAAAGAGGCCAATCCGAGATAAACAAGTCCGGTTGCAAAAAGCGCAGCAGAAGTTCTCCTTGGGTGATGTTTTTGGGTTGTGATTCTTTCTGCGTTGTCGTTTCTCTTCAAGACTTGTTCGTCGTGAGTTCTCAAATAAGGCTGCAGCATTGTGGATATTGCGTCTCCATGCCTCCCGATGTGAGGCCAGGGCGGACCACTGTCGGTGATCAATTTGGCCAAGCCTGATATGTTTACTTTTTAGTTTTAAGGGGTGGGAGGGTTAGGATTTGGAAGGATTGTTTTAACTTGCTGTTGTTCTAATCCTGTTGTACGCCGCCCCGGTTGTCGAGCAGAGGGGTGGGTTAAAAATAAATTATTATTATTATTATTATTATTATTAGTATTGTGTTTGTTTGTGGAAGAGGAAGAAATGATAAAATTTAGATGGGTCCACATCGGGCCCTTCCTTCATTTTGGGGGTTTGTCCGTTTTTTTGGTGGGGGTGAGTGGGTACCAAGGAGCCCAAGAGCAGCAAGGAAGCTCAGAGTTTCACATGTGGCCCATGGTCTGCACCATTTTAACCTCTGCTTTACAGGGTTATTGAAGAGCACTGTACAATAAAGATTGTAAAGCACATCAGTTGTTAAATGTGTTCAGGCTGAAAGACAGTGCTGTTTTTTAACACAGATATTGTATACATATGTTGGTTTTGTTTCCTTGTTTGTGGATAATGTTGCATTATAAGCTGAATAATTCTGTTGTTCCTGATTCTTTGTTTTTAAAGGTTCAGAAGATGAAGTAGGCAAAGATATGCAATATATTTCTCCAGAATCTTACACTCAGCAAGATGATGATCAACAACAGGGGTGGGTGTCGTGGGCCTGGTCTTTTGTACCTGCTATTGTGGGTATTGATGATGAAGAAGGATATTATGTTGGCACAGATGACGGAACAACAATTAATCCGCAGAAGATACCAACTGTTAAGGATCCTATTGTTTCTATAGGATTTTATTGTACCAAGGCTACTGTCACTTTCAAGGTAAATATTTCATCTCAAACATATTTTACTTGTCTTTCTTCAGTGCTGGAACAATAGTGATATATAGATGGCTGGAAAAGACATGTATGATCTTTTTAACAGTGTGAGCCTGTACATGTGTATTCATATGTAAATCTCATTGAGGACAATTGGACCCCCATGTAAGAATGTGTAAAGTGTAGCTTTAGTAACTCATTTTCACTTTTAAAAAAAATTAAAAGTGATTATAAAAGAGAATAGATTTTAAAAGGTGAATGAAGTATAGTGGTTAGACTGTTGTTCTTGGCCTGAGTGACCTTGGGTCAATTCTCTTCTGTCCTATCTCATATTTTGCAGATAAAGTAGGCAGGGGAATTTTGTGTGTCAGCTTGAGCTCCTTCAAAGAAAGGCAGGATATAAATAAAATAGGTATTTAAATAAAACTAGAAAAAATATTAATTCATTGTTCCCCATGTTGGCTATGCAGAAAATGTGGGAGGTGGTGCAGGAGACAACAGGGGGAACAGGGGCTGGGCACAAAATGCATTCTTCCTCTATCTGCTAACAGGAGCCTCTGCTGCATTGGGATCTTTCCTATGAGCGAAAGGAGTCTTTACATTCATGGAGGGATATCTCGGATTATAGCCCCATATATAATTTTCTCTCAGTTGATAATGCCACCTCTTGGTTCATATCATTAAGAAATTAACTTAATTAACATTTTGTAGATTATTAAAGCAAAATTGCTAGCAGTTTTATAATACATTGGTAAAGTAAGCACTAAGGACCTAAATACCCTAAAAGGCACCAGAGCCCATCTGATCTTGGAAGCTAAGCAAGGTTACCAGTGGTTAGTATTTGGCCAATTCTGAGTATCCCTTGCCTAAGAAAACCCTATGAAATTCAGGGGCTTACCCTAAGTTGACAGGTGAACTGAAGGCACACCCCCCCACACACACATGCAGACACAAATTAAGCACTGGAGTTGAATGTGAAATTCTTGTTGGTTTATCGTAATGAAGCACTGACTACATTTTTCTTAGACACGTGGGGCTGCCATAAGTCGACAGGTGACTAGAACCTTTCATATCATGCAATAGAACCTGCCATAAGTCGACAGGTGACACTGTACACACATATAGAAATAGCACAATGCAGGAAAGTGAAAATTGTCTCTTCACAGTTGTGGTTCAGATGGTTGAACATTTAAAGCATTATCACTAGGACTGCATTGATTTATTAATGGTAAGAGCTCTTAATCAACTACAAAAATGTCCCAACTGATTGGAACTGCAGATTT
The DNA here is from genome assembly GCA_030847615.1 of Gambelia wislizenii. Classification (NCBI taxonomy): domain Eukaryota; kingdom Metazoa; phylum Chordata; class Lepidosauria; order Squamata; family Crotaphytidae; genus Gambelia; species Gambelia wislizenii. The sequence goes on from JAUMIR010000004.1 coordinate 298,418,876, forward strand.
AAAAAATACTGACGTGTATATTGTTTGGTCTTTAGGATGCTTATGACATTGTAAATATTGTAATTCACATTTATAGTCATGGCACCATTGCAGTGACCACAAATGCCCCAACCTACATGAGAAGTCAGACAGTCACATGAGCCAAAGGAGTTCGGAGGTGCTGGAGGGTGGGGTGTTGAATGATGATTTGTCCAGCCCCTCTCTCACCAGCGAGGTGTGATTCAAAAAGCAGTTGGGACAAAACTTCACAGAGAACAATAAAAAGGTGGCAGAAACAGGATCAGAATCCTGAATGCAGAATTCAGCAACTTGTATGTAGGAACGGAGAGAACTATTATAATCAATGCAAAGAAATCGATGAAGACCAAAACAAGGGTCGAACGAGGGACTTGTTCCATCAGATCCAAGAAATCAAAGGCAAAATTCAAACCAAGACTACAAATGCTATACGACCATCTGAAGAATACCTTATGTAATTAGGACAAAATAAAAAGGTGATGGAAGCAATACACTGAGGAGCTATATAACAGAGATGAAATGATGACAGATTCCTTCAAGGAAGAAACATTTGAAAATGAATCCACAATTTTAGAAAGTGAAGTGGAAAAGGCTATCAAACAGCTTGAGAGTCATATATCACCAGGAACAGATAGCATTTCAATAGAGCTTTTTTATGCTGTGGAGACAGAAGCCATTCAGATTCTAACAAAAATCTACCAACAAATATGGAAAGCAAGTGATGTTCCATAGACTGTGGAAACACTCAATATATATTCCACAAGAAAGAGGATACTAGAGATTCTAATAACCATCGATCGGATCATTGCATTAATCTCATGTGCAAGAAAGTGATGCTCAAGATTTTACAAGAAGGGATTTTACCTTATATGGAGCAATTAAAATGCCAGATGTCCAAGCTGACTTCAGAAAATGAAGAGGCACTATGGATCGTATCACAAAAATGCATTAAATTATGCAGTGCACCAAGGAACAAAATGCAAAGATACAGTTGGGGGAGACCTGGCTGAACGAGACTACGTGCGAAAGGGATCTAGGAGTCCTAGTAGACCACAAGTTGAACATGAGTCAACAATGTGATGCGGCAGCTAAAAAGGCCAATGCAATTTTGGGCTGTATCAATAGAAGTATAGTGTCTAGATCAAGGGAAGTAATAGTGCTGCTCTATTCTGCCTTGGTCAGACCTCACTTAGAATACTGTGTCCAGTTCTGGGCACCACAATTCAAAAAGGATATTGACAAATGGGAGCATGTCCAGAGAAGGGCAACTAAAATGGTGAAAGGTCTGGAAACCATGCTTTATGAGGAAAGACTTAGGGAGCTGGGTATGCTTAACCTGGAAAAAAGACGGTTAAGAGGCGATATGATAGCCCTGTTTAAGTATTTGAAGGGGTATCACATTGAGGATGGAGCAAGCTTGTTTTCTGCTGCTCCAGAGACTGGAACACGGAGCAATGGATGCAAGCTCCAGGAACAGAGATTCCACCTCAACATTAGGAGGAACTTTTTGACAGTAAGAGCTATTCGGCAGTGGAACACACTCCCTCGGAGCGTGATAAGATCTCCTTCTTTGGAGGTCTTTAAAGAGAGTCTGGATGGCCATCTGTCAGGGATGCTTTGATCATGATTTCCTGCATGGCAGGGGGTTGGACTGGATGACCCTTGTGGCCTCTTCCAACTCTAAAATTCTATGCTTCTATGAATTCCACTTATGCTTTATAAGTTAAAGCAAAGCCTTTGACTGTGTAGATCATAAGAAATTATGGTTATACTAAAGGAAGTGGGATTGCCACTGCATTTGATTTTCCTGATGTGTAACCTGTACTTAGGACAAAAGGCCACTGTCAGGACAGAATATGGAGAAACAGGATGGTTTCCCATTGGCACTAGGGTGGTGATGGTGAACCTATGGCACGTGTGTCACCACTGACATGCATAGCCGTCTGTGGTGACATGCGGCCAGGCCTCCCCCTCCCTCTGCCCGCAACCTCACCACCCTCCCTAAAGTGACGATTGGGGCTTCAAAGCCCTGGTCACCATTTTAGGGAGGCGGGGGGATGAAAGTGGCAGGTGGGGCTACGAAGCTCCGGTCGCCACTGGGGGGAGGCTTTCCAGCCAGCACCCTCCTTTTCCAAAGCTGCAGTTGCGGCTTTGGGAATGGAGGGTGCCTGGTCGCTGGAGGGGAGGGGCTGGAGGGGCAGAGGCTTTCTAGCTAGCACCCTCCGTTTCCAAAGCTACGATTGTGGTATTGGAAAGAGGGTGGCTGGTCACTGGAGGGGAGGGGATGGAGGGGCAGAGGCTTTGGGGAGGGAGGGTGTCTGGTTACTGGAGGGGAGGGGCTGGAGGGGGGAGGCTATTCAGCCAGCACTGTCCCTTCTGAGGAGGCGGGAAAAAGGGAGCCAATTGGGGCTGGTCAGCCACGCCCTGATTGGCTACTCGGAACGGAGGGGATGGACATCCGGCTGCATTTCCAGCGCGGCCAGATGATGCGGAGGCTGGCGATGGGGCCAGTATAAATAGGCTGGCCCCAGCACGAAGCTTATAGTTCGGTCCCAGCAGTGCAGATAGAGGCAGAACAAAAGGTGGTGGACGGTCGCCTCGGGCACCCCCCCCCGCTCTCCCTGCGGCCTGCAGCAATGCTGAGATAAGTGAGATAAGTGATTGCTGAGATAAGTGTGATAATTGAGATCATTGCTGAGATAAGTGAGGGGAGGCTGGGAGAGGGGAGAGCATGTGGCATGCTATGGGTGCCGTTTCCTGCCATTAGAAATAGCAGCAGCCAGTTTAATTCACATAAGGAACAATATCTTACTCCATAGTGCAGACTCCATTTCACCACTATTACTGTTGTGCATCCTTATTAACCCCTATTTTGTACAGCTGCACTGGCCTTCTCAAAATACTTTGCTATTCGAGGAAAATACTTACAAGTTTTAGTTTCTACACCTCGCTTGAAAATTTTAACTTTACTTTCAAAAGCCTTTATGTATCCAAACATAACGTCAATACTTTTGCCAGAACTTTGTAACTTTAAGTTCAGTTCATTAATATGAACAGAGAGATCTGTAAAAAACATCAGGGTGTTGACCCACTTATCATCATTAAGCTAAGGAATGTCCCCCAGATCCTTATCGTCAAGAAATACCTTAATTTCTTCAAAGCACTCCACAAAGCGCTCAAGAACTTTGCCTCGGCTCAGCCATCTTACATTATTGTACATCAGCAGTCCACTGTAGGTGGAATCAATCTCCTGTAAAAGTGCTGAAAATTCTCATTTGTGAAGGGGACGAGCAGCTGTTAAATTAACTATTTTTGTAACAACTGACATTAAGTCATTTAACTCGGTGAATCCTGTCTTGGCACATAAAGCCTCCTGATGGATAATACAATGAAAAGGCACAATTGGATGTCCAATAGCTTCTGTAAACAATTTGACAAATCCGACTCCCCCCCACCATATTTGGTGCCCCATCTGTCGTCACTGACACAACTTTTAGAGATAGCAATGCTAAGGTCACAAAATGTTTGTAGAACAACCTTACATATTTCACTTCCTGCTGTACTTGTTGGCACTGTTACTAACTTTATCAACTCTTCTCTCATTGTGAGACCATCAGAATATCCACCAATAATGGCCAACTGAGCATGTGATGTGACATCAGTAGTTTCATCAAGAGAGATCAAAAAATATTTACACTTCCTTAGGTCTCTCTCTAATTGATGTTGTATGTTTGTGTTCAGTCTCATTCGGTCTTTTATTATATTTTTACTGAGTGATAACTCAAATATTCTCTTAATAATTGCATCTTTATTCTGCATATCATGAAATAGAACTGGTGCACATTGTAGGAGAGTTTAATAAATTCTTCCTCACTGAGCGCTTTTCCATGCTGAGCTATAGAGTGAGCAATGCTCAAACTTGCAGATGTTACATTTGTAGAGCCTTTCATAAATTTAAGGATGGAATTAGATTGGCTCTTATAAAGTTGTAGCTGCCTGGAAATGTATGCCTTCCTTTCATCCTCACTTTTTTCCAAGAGCTGGGAATGATTAGTTTCAAAATGTCTATTTATAATCTTTGTGGTCTCTGTGAATACACACAGTGGGTTACTTCTGCACCTGCACAGAGCGTTCGGAACCATCTAGAATCACTAGGCAGAACTGACTTTGCAACATTTTGGCAGTAGCTCCGCCCATTCCTAGCGGTCCTTATATAGGCACTCCTGCCTAAATCCCCTCAGTTCCTTTCGTCCGCCGCGCGAGCAGCTCGTAAGGAACCATCTTCGCTAGTGCTAGTTTTTTCCTCAGTATTTGAAATCTCGGCTTTGACTCGGACTGATTCTGATGACGATTTTGGATTTTGGATTTTGCTTTGCGCCCTCTCTGTCGACCAGGACCGTGTATTTGGCTTATTCTGATTTCCGTTCCCCAACTGCCACAGGTTTGATATCTTGATGACGACTTTAGATTTTGGATTTGGACTTCTGGATTTTGGATTTGGCGTGCGTCTCACTCTGTTGACCCGGACTGTGTGTTTGGCCTATTCTGACTCTTCACCTTGTGATGGCGTCGAAATTGGCGGGGTTTAAACAGTGCTCCGTCTGTCAGGCAAAACTTCCAGCCTCTGACGGTCACTCTAAATGCCTTATTTGCCTGGGGGAGGCACACAATGTTGATTCATGTGCCCATTGCCGTAACTTTATGGCGCAGGCCCGTAAACAGTGCCTGTCTAGGCTGAAGTCTTTTCTCTATGAGAAGACTATGCCCGCCCGCCACAACTCCAGCTATGGCAGCCTCCCCCGCCAAGAGGGTCAGGTCACCATCTCCTGTGCCCACAGGTAAAAAACCAAGCCCGAGACGGGTGCTCTCCGGAGGCTGGTTCTTCCAAGAAACGCCATCGGGCCTCGAGCCCTAAGTATTGAGAGGCTGTGGCCTCCGACCCTGAAGTGGTACGTCGGTCCCACAAGCACTCTACAGCCTTGAGTTCGAAGAGGGATGCTGACAAGTCCTCGAGTTTGAGTCGGGACCACCTTCGATATCATCAGCCGGTCGGGACTGTACAGGCTCCACCTCAAAGGAGAAATCCAAGAAGAAGAAGACCAGGGACGCCTCACCCAAGCATAAATCCCTACCCTCTTCCACACCCGCCTCCACTTCGATCCGGGCAAGTTTACCGCATCCATCAGCTTCGAACCGTCCAGTCTCGGTGACTGAACGTACATCGCCGAAGTCCACCCCGCAGCTTGCCGAGGGTTCCTCTGCTACCTTCAAGGCTCAAGAAAGGCACCAACCACTGGGCCACACATCCCGCGAGGTGGTACAGCTTGAGGAGGGCGAAATCTCTGAGGAGCACTATGAGCCCTGAGCCCGCCATGGCTCCCTGGCCTTGCTGGTATCTCACGAGGAACTTCTCAGTTCCCAGGCGGTGGTGATAGACATTGAGTCCTCTCCGCAGGAAGTGGTTGCTGCGATGCAGACCCCGATGCCCTCGCCGGCCCATCAGGTACTGGAGGTTGAGCAGGGATACAGCGCCCATCACTCATACAGCACCTTAGATGCTACCCGAGCTGCGCTGGAGTCAGACTGCTGTTCCCCTCCAACAACATCCCAGGGCTTTGGCACATACCACCGGCTATCTCCCAGAATCAAGGACTTACTCCAACGTAGGGCTTTCCGCTCCCAACCGCGCCTTTCCTTCCACGCTCAGGATCGATCCCATGCTGAGTGGAGCATGCCACGCAGACCCTTTTGGTTGACCCTGGCAGCCAAGCGGCTGGCCACTGGGACCAACTCGAGTTGACACAGCGAGCCAAGTTCTCCCCCCCTCAGGAACAATGGCCGCTACCTCCGTTGCCTTTGCCTGTCCATACTCACACAATGCCGTGGGCCCATACCCCACGAGCCTTGTCTCCGGCTAGCCGTAGCCCTTCTCCATCCCCGGGCTCTTCTTCTGATTCGTCAAGCTCCTCTTTGAGCTACATTCCCAGGGCGCCCTCACCACCTGTGGGGCTGCTAGACGAGGACTCCTCGTCCCCTACGGACGACATAAGGGCCTTCTCAGAACAAATGATATGTATGGTCCATGCTCTTGAGCTCAAACTGGTAGAGAAGGATTCCAACCCCTTGGACCCCATCTACTGCCGGCTTAAGTCGAAGGCCTGCCCATAGCCGAATTACCGGTGCTACCATCCCTATTAAAGCTGACCCAAGGCAGCTGGGAAAACCCGTCCTCGATACCGCCAACCTCTAATAGACCGTCTCTACAAGGTATCGGGGGACAATATTGGATGGCTCCACAAACACCCGCACCCTAACTCGGTCATGGTGGATGCTTCGCAGCACCGTCGCCAGCGCTGACCTCAGGCCAGCCTGGTGGACCCCGAAGGCTGTAAGATTGACATTATTGGCAAGAAGATTTACTCGGCAGCCAGCCTGAGTTTCTGCATTGCCAACTATGCGGCCTGCATGGGGGCCTACCAGCAGGTCCTTTGGGAACGATTGGGACCCCTGATCCAGGACCTGTCTGAAGAGTGCCGATGCATGGCTGAGGCCATCTAGCACGAAGCCCAGTCCCTGGCAGGCCAACAAATGAACTCGGCCCGGCACGTAACCGATTGTGCTGCAAAGACCGTCACTGGGTCCATGGCACTCCATTGGCATGAGTGGCTCCGCTTGTCAGGTCTCACCCCCCCCAAGCCGCCTCTACCATCGAGGACATGGCCTTTGACCACTCGGGTCTCTTCAACTCCACAATGGACGAGAAGCTCAAGTTTATTCAAAAAATGTGGTCGACAGCCAGGAAGTAGGATATGCCCTCTTCCACTGCCTACCGTTCCAAGGGGTGCCCCTCCTGGTACCAATATCACCCTTCTTCTACCCGAAGGAGTTACAGCCAGCAGGCCCTGAGACGACCCCGGTACCAGCAGCAATCCCTGCCTACCCCTTTGGTAGGCAGGGATTCCCTCCCTCCACCTCTCACTTCTGCCCATCCACGAAGCAGAGGTCCAAGGACCTGGGGAAGAGGAGGTTCTGAGCCCTGACCTTTACAATTTTCTTTGTCTCCCATCCTAGACTCCACTCTTCGCCTGTTGCCTGTCTGTTCCTAGCCAACTGGTCATCAATAACATCGGACCTCTGGGTGCTTCGCATTGTCTAGGATGGTTATTGGATAGAGTTCGACGGACTTCCACCGACAGGCCACATCCGAACGACACCGCCATCCCCTCCCCTCCTTGAGGAGGTTCAAACACTACTCCAGAAGGGCGCCATCGAGAATGTCCCTCTGTCCCAACATCATCTATGCTTCTTCTCCCGGTATTTCCTAGTGAAGAAACGAGGAGGCGGACTTTGACCGATCTTAGACCTCCGAGGGGTGAACTTCTTTATAACTCCGAAGAAGTTCAGAATGGTGACTCTTGGGAAAATCATGCCTCTCCTTCAGCAGGGCGACTGGTTCGTGCCCATCGACCTCTAGGATGCATATTTCCACATTGGCATCCATCCCGGCCACAGGCAGTTTCTTCCCTTCCAGATCGGGACCGAATCCTTCCAGTTCCGCATGCTCCCGTTAGGACTCTCCACGACACCGAGGGTGTTCACCAAATGCTTTGCACCAGTGGCGGCGTTCTTGTGACAGCGGGGCATCGTCGTCTTCCCCTACATCGACGACTGGCTACTGGTGGCTCGGACCAAACACCAACTGCTCCTCGATGTCGAGTTCACGTTGGACCTGTTGGCCTCGCTCCGGCTGATCGTGAACATCGATAAGTCCCATCTCCAGCCTACTCGCTCCCTGCAGTTCATAGGAGCCTGTTTGGACTCAACAATTGCAACCGCCTGCCTGCCTGCAGACTGCTTCGCCTCTCTCTGTGCTATCATCCATCTTTGCCAATGATCCCGAAGGGTGTGTGTGCTGTCGGTACAGACTCTCCTTGGCCATATGTCCGCCACGACCTCCGTCACCCAATTTGCTCGACTTTGAATGCGGCCCCTCCGGTCATGGTTCCTGAAGGTCTTCGACCCGCTCCGGGACCCTCCTCACGATGCCTCAAGCAATCCAATGTTCCCTCAAATGGTGGCTGGACCCTGCGATGGTTCTGTTGGGTATGCCCTTCGAGCCCCCTCAACCGTATGTCTCCCTGACGACGGATGCTTCGATGTTCAGCTGGGTGGCTCATCTCGACAATTGCTACGTACAGGGGACATGGTCCACTGAAGAGAGAAAACTTCACATCAACATGCTGGAGCTTATGGCGGTCAAAAAAGCCCTCAGAGCCTTCGAGGTCTCGGTGACGGGTTGCGTGGTCCTGGTTGTAACAGACAACACCACTGTAATGTACTACCTCAACAAGCAAGGGGGTACCCGATCCCTGTCTCTGCTCAACCTCACCATGGAGGTCTGGAACTGGTGTATCGAGAGGGAGATTCTCCTCCCGTCCATTCACCTTCCGGGGGAGGAGAATACTCTTGCAGACGAGCTGAGACGTTCCTCTTCCTCCATACACGAATGGAGCCTGCACCGGTCGCTCGCTCGGAGCCTCTTCTGATGGTGGGGGACACCGTCCATCGACCTGTTTGCGACATCCAACAAAGACAATTCTGCCTCTACTACTCCCAAAACCGGAGTCCAGGCTCAAAAGGCGACGCATTCCTGTTTCAGTGGACCGGCCCTCTCCTGTACTTGTTTCCACCATTTCCACTCCTCACCTGGGTGGTGGCCAAACTGCATCGGGATCGATCGGACGCCATCCTCATCACGCCGTGGCGGCCTCACCAAGCCCGGTTTGCTCCCCTCCTTCAGTTAGCCAACAGTCGCTTCCTCCACCTGCCACACCATCCGGACCTTCTGACTCTCCAGGGCGGCAGGGTCAGACACCCAGACCTAGAAACACTCCGACTGACAGCGTGGTGAATCCTACCATAGGAGTCACATCGGTACCAGATGGGTGACCAGACCCTCCCCTGCCACCAGACATACAGGCTGTAATCGATGCGGCGCTTCTACCGTCGACACAATGATCCTACTCCTACAAGTGGAAGCGCTTCAAATCCTACCTGTCAGAACTCGATGTCCCCATCGATGCCATCTTGACACCGACGATCCTACAATTCCTACTGCACCTCTCCAGCTCGGGACTCTCGGTCTCCTCCATTCGAACTTATCTGGCGGCAATATCTGTGGGGCTTCAGGCCAGGGGGAAACCTCACCCTTCAGGGATCCAACAATAAAGAAATTCCTCAAGGGGTACACCAACCTACACCCCCCAGTGACCGAACCCACCCCAGCTTGGAGCCTCGAACTGGTCCTGTAGCAACTTATGAAGAGACCCTTCGAGCCCATGGTTACTACTGACCTGAGGCTCTTGTCTTGAAAGACTGCATTTCTGGTGGCCGTCACATCAGCACGCCGGGCAGGGGAGCTCTGTGCCCTCAGGTCCGATGCACCCTATCTTGTGTTCCACAAGCATAAGGTTGTACTGAAGCCCGACCTTTCCTTTCTTCCCAAAGTTGTTACTAGTTGTCATTTGAACCAATCCATCGTGCTTCCTGTTCTGATGCAGGATCCCAAGAATGATTTTGAGTGGGCCTTACACACCTTGGATGCCAGAAGAGCACTGCCCTTTTATGTGCAGTGGACAGCTCAGCTCCGCAAATCTCCAAGACTTTTTGTCTCTTACTCTGAGGCCAGACTGGGAACTCCAATCTCCCCACAGAGACTGTCCAAGTGGTTCATTTCTTCCATATCGCTCTGCTACAAACTCGCTGGGAAGCCCTTGCCTTCCCGGGTTCGAGGGCACGCCACGAGATCTGTTTCCACTTCAGCTGCTTTTCTCTCAGGGGTCCCACTGGAGGACGTGTGTAAAGCAGCCACTTGGTCCACACCGTTGACCTTCATTTCACTCTGCAGACTGGACACTCGGCCCCCTTCTTAGGCAGCCTTTGGGAGGGCAGTGCTTCTCTCCACCATTCAATGACTGGTCCAAACTGATTGACTTATGCTTGCATGTTAGTGCTTGGGACATGTCTTGTGCGGTAACTCCTTGGGAGTGTGTCTCCCTGGCTTTATACTTCAGGGCTTGTGGTTAGTCATTGCTTCCACTGTTGTAGAGGACTCCTCTCATTTGCTTGCCTGTCCTCGCCAAAGCCCTAGCATGACACCTCCCTCCTAGAGGTGAAGCTTGCTAGTCTACCCACTGTGTGTATTCACAGAGACCATGAAGAAGATGGACAGGTTGCTTTCCTGTAACCATAGATGTTCGAGTGGTCTTCTGTGAATTCACACAGACCTGCCCATCCTCCCCTTTGTGTCCTGCTATGGCATATATGCTTAATGTTCCTGATGCTGCTCTTTGCGGTGTCCTTTATGGAACTGAGCGGATTTAGGCGGAAACGCCTATATAGGGACTGCTAGGAATGGGCGGAGCTACTGCCAAAATGTTGCAAAGTCAGTTCTGCCTAGCGATTCTAGATTGTTCCGAACGCTCTGTGCAGGCGCAGAAGTAACCCACTGTGTGAATTCACAGAAGACCACTCGAAGATCTATGGTTACAGGTAAGCAACCTGTCCTTCCACATTCTGCTTACTACCATTTCATTACATAGAACACAAAATGATCTGCCATTTTTTTCTATAAAGTCATACATCTCGGTCTATGTCTCTTGAAAGGGTCGGCCACTGCTACTACCACTTCCTTTACTTAACCTTAGTTTTTTATTTTTTGGGTACTCCATCAGGGGGGCAGTTACAGAAGATAGAATTATAGATAGTGCTTGTTAGGCCTGCAGACAATTAGGGATTAACTAGCCTACTAGCCACAAAATGGTGCATGCATTTTAGGAAAGGGCAGGCTTAATAAGCAGAAATGAAATGGGACTCTTGCATATGAAGTACCAGCATGTTTTAGACTCGTTACTTGACCAGTTTAGTGATAGATTTAGTCAATTTAGAAGTCTAGAACAGACCATGAAAATAATTAAGTATCCTGATGTAGTAGTCTACAGTAGTTTGGAATTAAATGGTTTCCAATGGATGCAGAGTGATGATTTGGAGATGCAACTTACAGAATTTCAAGACAGTATCTAGGCTCAGGTGTTTGTCAACTTGAGGTCAAAACTTGAGATTCTGGAAAGGCGCCGCTTAGGGAATCAAGAGGAGTGCCACTAGGAACAGGCAATTTTGAGTGCCTGGAACCGACTACCAGACACTTTTAGTACCCTGAAAAATATAGCAATGGCTTTACTCACAATTTTTCCCTCTACATACTTTTGTGAGGCCTTATTCTCAGCGTTAAATAATATCAAAACCAACAAAAGAAACAGATTCACAGATGAAGTTAGTAGTGCTTGCTTGGGCCTGAAGTGTACAAAATACCAACTTTCAATTGAAGAATTAGCCAATGAAATTCAGCAACAAAGAAGTCACTAATAGGTAGGTTAGTTAAAGAATTCCACCCCCCCTCACTTATCTTAGTTCACTGCACCCCACACAAGTTAAATAATATCAAGACCAACAAAAGAAACCGACCGACGGATGAACAAAGAAGTCACTAAGCAGGTAAGTTAAATAATCACTTTTTGGTTTATTAAATACAATTATATATAACAATTATACATTTATGTTAAACAATAAATATTGCGAAATAATGTTTTTTCCTCAAAGTGACACACCACCTGAGTTATGCTCAGTTTTTTGGCAAAGTTTGACACACCAGGCTCAAAAGGTTGCCCATCACTGCTCTAAGGATCAGACAAGCTTGCATTTTATCACCCAACCTATTTAATTCATATGCAGAACATATACAGAAAGCAGGGTTAAACTCAGAGGAAGCAACATCAAAATTTTCAGATTTTCAGTGAAGGAGATAATGGAGAGATTATGTTACTTTTTTAAAAAAGGCAAATACTTGGAATGATGAAAGTTAACTGATGAAAGTTAAGTAAGAAAACGCAAAAAATAAGGGTTTCTGTTGAATATTAAGAGGCCAAAAATAATTACCACAGATGAATTATGCAACTTTAAAACAGGCATTAAAGACATTGAAATAGTTTAAAGTTTCCTGTACATTATTGTTGTGTGCCTTCAAGTCATTTCCAAGTTATGGTGACCCTAAGGTGACCCCAAGGGGTTTTCTTGGCAACATTTGTTCAGAGGGATTTGTTCATTGCCTTTGCCTTCCTTTGAGGCTGAAAGAATCTGACTTGCCCAAGGTCACCCAGTGAGTTTTTCATGGTCAGAGGGGATTTGAACCCTGCTCTCCAGAGTCTTAATCTGATGCTCAAACCACTATACCACTCTGATTCTACCTTTGCCCAGTCATTAATCAAAAATGGAGACTGCCGGCAAGAAATCAGAAGACAACTAAGACTTGTAAAGTAAACTGTGAAGGTACTTGTTAAGATCCTCAAGTGTTATTATTGTATTATTGTATAGGAAGATCTTAGCCATAGGTTTCAGCAGTTCTGACAAACTTATACCTATGCCTTGCCATTTCCTTGGAAATGGGAGGTCCTTTGTAAGGGAAACTACTGTATCAAGTTCATTTGTCAGATAATACAGATGACTGAGGTCCTGTGTACTATTAGTGTAATGTATATTTCCAGTACATTTATGCTGGATTTCACAGTTGTATGACTGATTATGTGGTGGGTACCAAAACCTTGATTTCACCCATTGCATAATACAACAAAATCCAAAATTTACAAAGTGATACCTTTATTGGGCCAATTAAAATGAACAAAATATATCATGCTTGCTTTTAAAGCTTCACTGGCTTCTTTATTAGGCAAAAGTACTACATACAGGAGAAGAAAAGGGGTGATGTTAGAGTCATAAGCCTACATTTTTTTCTCAGATCTTACTTCTGTTGTCAGTTCAGATGGTCTAGAGGGATATCAATGCAGACAGATAAGGCTTTCTTGGCCATGTGGGGACTAGAGACAAAGGGCAGTAAAAGATAGGTGATAAAATTTAAACTCCATTAGCAACAGAAAAGTAACTTCCCTCAAGATCTAGGATGTCCCTATCCTCTGCGAAGCTAACTATCCCTTTTGTACAGTTTCTGTACTGTTACTTCTGGAAAATCTTTTAGGTGCTGTATAGGTAAAACTTGCCAGTTGTAGACCAAGTTTATCCCTTATTGGAGATTAAAACCTCAGTGAGTCAAGTCCCAGTCCATTAGCTCCCTCTTGTTTAAGTTTCAATATTTAATGCACAAATTCTAAAGAAAAAAGATACTAACATTTTAAAATGCTGGTTTATTGAGAATCCAACATAGAATGCAGTGATCCTTACTCTGATTTGGATATTGTCCCTACTAGATATGCTATTGTAAACAGTGGCCTTGGTTGAAGTAACCAGAAGTTCTTAAGCCTCACTTTGTGTTTAATAGTTCTTGTGTATTTTAGCATCATACATTAACATAATTTTACCATATCCTAACGTCTTGATTTTTATATTTTTACACTATAAATTGCCATGTATAAGAGAATTATGGTGGCATTTAGAAAGAAAACATTAGAATTCATTGTTCTGCTTGAATGCTAAGAATGTATGGAATTAATTTGTGGTTCATATTTTGGTCAAAAATAAGGTCAAGTTTCTGCATTAACATTCTGAATAGCTGATACCATTCCATCTTAAAAAAAATCATTCCAAATTAAACATAGCATTTTCCTAATAATGTCTAAAATTGTTCTTGCAGAGTTTGAGTTCTTTTAATCAATTAATTGCTTTTCCTCTACAATAATTGCATACAGCTGAAGAACAGATTTTTTTTTGTCCTGTTGAAGTTGAGCATTTGCTTTACAGAATTTTGCTTCAAAACAGCAACCATGTGTACACGCAGTTGGAAATAACTAAGTAATGAAAGCTGCTAGGAATTTTATTTTATAAGAAAGTTTAAAAGAAATTATTTTGGCAGTTAAAGATGTCAGAGCACGAAGACCTAAGAACTGTTGAGGCTTAGCATTTAAAAATTTCATCATTCTTGTATTCAATTATGTCAAACTGTGAAATGTACACTGTTGATCTCTTCTTGTTTTATGTGTGTTGACCAGAGAATACACACATATACACACACAAAAAAAAAATTCAGAGGAAAGAACTAGTGTTTGTTTATGATTTAAGTTCACAAGGTTCACTTTGACACATCCATCTTGTGAATGATTTCATGTACTGTTATAATAAACTTAGAAATTTAGTCAAGTTCATAAACTGTGTGACAACTGTGTATCTGTTAATACATCTTGTCTTTCGATTGTTTATGTAACTGAGAAACTAAAAATGTTTGAGCTTTTTAAATTGTGCCAATACATACCGTAGATTAAATTGGCTATATTCTACTCCAGGTTGTTATGTTCCAATTTGGATAATGTGCTACAGCTGTTCTTGCGCACCTGTTCCTCTCCAATCATATTCACCAATAGTAAAATTTAATTTGTCATCATCTTTTCTGTGCAATAATGATAGCTTGTATGTATTTAATACTAATGTTGACTAATGATAAACCTTCGTCATATTGTTACACAGCTCACTGAAATGCAAGCTGAAAGTAGTTATTACAGTCCACAGAAAGTAAAATCTAAAGAAATAATATGCTGGGAACAAGAAGGAACTACGGTTGAGGTAATTTTCCATTACTTCTGTGCATGTATTAGTTTGTAGTAAATGTCTTGGCATGAGTAGTTTTCATCAACATCATTATATTAAACTGGCAGTTATATATTCCTCTGTTATTGGATATTATGTGTATGTATATGTGCCTTCAAGTTGTCTGTTGACTTATGGTGACCCCATGAAATTCATAGGGTTTTCTTAAGCAAGGAATTCTCAGAGGTGGTTTTGCCAGTTCTTTCCTCAGAAATATAGCCTAAAGCATCTGGCATTCATTGGTGGTCGCTCATCCAAGCACTAGTTAGAGGTTGCCCTGCTTAGCTTCCAAGATCAGATGGGATCTGGTGCCTAAACAGTATTTAGGCCTTTATTGGATATTATAATAAGCCAATTGAACAGGAACCAGATGAACTGTGCACTGTGAATCCAGGCCCATTGTCAGGGAGGAATGTAGAAAGACACTGTAGCCAAAAAGAAGGAGAAGCCTCAGTGAATGACAGATGAAACTCTTCAAGTAGTTAATGACAAAAGAGAGGCAAAAGCAAAAGGTGCAGAAATAGAACCAGAGCCCTGAATGCAATGTTTCAATGACTTGTGTGCAGGCATAAGGAGAACTACTATAATAATCAATGCAGAGAAGTGGAAGGAAACTACAAAAAAGGAATAACTAGAGACCTCTTCAACAAGATCTGAGAAATCAAAGAGAAATTTAAACCAAGAGTGGGGATGCTGTATGACAAGCAAGGAAACACATTAAAGTCAGCTCTCTGTATCCAGAGGGCTGTATTTGACATTCATGAATTCCACCACCCTTGGCTTGAAAATATTTTTAAAAATTCCAAGAAACAAACTTTGCTTTTGCCATTTAATATAAGGGATACCATTTTACTGTGCAATTGTATATAATGGAACTTGAGCACCCATGGGGATCATGGAACCAAACCCCAGCAGATACCAAGGGCCCACTGTACATCACCAAGTAGAAGTAAAAGATGATGGAAACAATAAATGGAAGGACTGTATAAAAGAGATGACAAGATGACAGATTCATTTGAAGAAGAGCCATATGAAGATGAATCTCCAGTTTTAAAAAGTGAAGTGAAAGCTGCACAGAAGCGCTTGAGAGAAATAAGTTATCAGGAGCAGATGGTATACCAATAGAGCTGCTTCAGTCTACAGAGACAAAGTTCTAACTAAAATCTGTCAAGAAATATGGCGGGGGGGGGACCAATGGCCCACAGATTGGAAAAACTCAATATACATTCCAGTCCCCAAGAAAAGGGACACCAGAAATTGCAGCAAGCACACGGCCATTGCATTAATTTCTAATTCAAGCAAAGTGATGCTCAAAATTCTACAACAAAGACTTTTACCATATATGGAGCAAGGAATGCCATATATCCAAGCTTGATTCAGGAAAGGAAGAGACACCAGGGATCATATTGCAAACATATGCTGGATAATGGAGTGTACCAAAGAATTTCAAAAGAAAATCACCCTGTTTTTTTGTAGACTATAGCAAAGCCTTTGATTGTATAGATCATGAAAAGCTATGTATCGCTCTTAAATAAATGGGTGTGCCACAATATTTGACTATCCTGATGTGTAACCTGTACTCAGGACAAGATGCTACTGTTAGGACAGGGGACAAACAGAATGGTTTCCAGTTGGCAAGGCTGCATTTTCTCACCCTATCTGTTTAACTTGTATGCTGAATATATCTTACGTAAAGCAGGATTAGACCCAGAGGAAGGAGGCATGCAGATTGGAGGAAGGAAATACTGTACAACCATTTAAAACATGTAGATGACACCACACTACTAGCAGAAAATAACGAAGACTTGGACTGAAGAAAGTCAAGGCAGAATGTGCAAAGGCAGGATTACAGTTGAACATTAAGAAAACAAAAATAATGACTACAGACGATTTACGTAACTTTAAAGTTGATGATGAAATGGTTGAAGGTTTTCCATACCTTGGCTCAATCATTATCAGAATGGAGACTGCAGTCAAGAAATCAGAAGAAGACTAAGAAGGGCAGCTATGAAAGAACTAGACAAGATCCTGAAGTGTCAAGATATATCTCATTGAATACTAAAGTTAAGATTGTCCACACCATTGTATTCCCCATTTCTACATATGGTTGTGAAAGCTGGACAGTGAAGAAAGCTGATAGAAAGAAAATCAACTCCTTTGAAATGTGGTGCTAGAGAAGAGTTCTGTGGATACCACGGACTGCTAAAAAGACAAGTAAATGGATCCTAGAATAAATCAGGATTGAACTCTTCCTAGAAGCCAAGATGACTAAACCGAAGCTGTCATAATTTGGCCATATCTTGAGAAGACACGATTCACTAGAAAAGACAATAAAGCTTGGTAAAGTGAAGGACAGTAGGAAAAGAGGAAGAACACATCCCAGATGGATAGACTCCATGAGGGAAGCCACAGCCCTGAGTGTGCAAGACCTGAGGTGTGTTGTTGATAATAGGGTGTCTTGGAGGTCTCTCATTCATGGAGCCACCATAAATTGAAGTCAGCTTGAAAGCAGTTAACAACAACAACAATGTAAGCTAAATAAGTCCTTTTTTTGGGTTCTAGTTATAATAATGTAATCATTAACCTTTGAATTCTCAAATCTGGTCTACATTACAGCTGCTCTTCTTCTAATTCACTTAATTAAGTATAATAGGCTATGGTGATGCTATGTACCTTAATCTGTACAACTTATCCAGATAGGTATACACACCTATAAAATTTTAATATTTACCCTTTTCAAATTGTTTTTACACTGAGACAATGTTCCTTAACATGTTAAATTTACTTCCTTAGATCCTCATGAGTGGAGAACCTTTCTTTGATTGCCAGATAGGCATTGTTGGTTGCCATGCTCTTTGTCTTAAAGGTATTATGGGAATTAAAGATTTTGAAGAGAATATGAACAGAAGTGATGCAGTAAGTACAAAATTAATATTTTAGTGGATTGGAGATACAATAGCTTTTGTGACTTGGTGATATTTTAGAACTGTTTAAAGATCTTGACTAGGAACCAAGGAACTGTGTGTTTTAAGTCATGTCTCTCAAACAGGAATTTGCAATGCTACATGGTAAATGACCTTTGAAATTGGAGGGGATTTTAAACATAGTTTTGTTATGCCATTGGAGCCTGAATTTCAAAGAAAGTAGCAAGGAAAGAACATAACCTCTGGTGGGTCTTTCTATCCTAGTCTCAATATTAGAGCAAATCTGTGGAAATCTGAGAGGGTAGTTTAATCTACAAAATGAATGCAGGAAAGACTTCATATTATCAGTGTTCGTTTTGTAAAAGCTCTAGTAGTACATACATCTAGATTCGATTTTTTAAAATTCCAAAATATAAAAATATTACATTTATCAATCATTATAGCTTTATGCTTAAAATTATCTTACTTTTTATTTTTATTTGGTTGGCTAAGCATTTAGTTATACTACTGTGGCTGCTACTCTTAATGCATAACATGTAGGTCAATGTAGCATGATGGGGGAACATTCTTATGTATGCAACAGTGTCCATGCAATTCTTCATCCTCTCACCAATTCAAACAGAGGTGAAAATGCCAACATTAGTTTTCAGTGAGGTAGGCATGAACACAAATCTTACTTGTTACACAACATTTCCTTTGGCTGGGATTACCTGTAAGAATAAAGATAAAAACATTGTACTTTGCCTTTATGTACAAAAACTGTAAAAGTTGCAGTGACAGGTATAGATGTAGCTTTTATCTGTTGAAAACTCATTTTTCATCTCAGAAATGTTTCACTATGAAAATTTGGTAGAGCAGTAGACCAAAACAGATGGCCTCAAACATACAATACATCAGCAATAACCGACCTGACCAAGTATGATAGCATTCCTTGTTATCTTCTTAATTATCAAGGCTTTAGGTTGACACATTGTTCTGTTATGAAATATATTAGAAATAAATTTAAATCGCTTTAAATCTTTGGCTGAAATGCTGTTGAGAGCTGGCAGAATGGGAAGCTCCACTGACATAAACAGTATTGTGGAGACAATGGAAGTAGCTAGTCTAGGGATGGGGAAAGAGATGTATTTGAGCACCAATCCAGAAGTGCAGCATACTGTTGGGCCACTGAAGGACTGCTTGTGTGTGTAGTCTTCAGATATAAACTTAGATAAGCCTGTCAAAAGTATATCCAGTAGTACAATTGGCAGTTGCACTAGCATAGTGCCCTATGAGATCCTGGCTTTTGTTTTTTAACATTCCCTGCCAGTTGCCATAAAGTACATGGAACAGAGTTTTGTCAGTTCTTACACTGTGTTTTGTTTATGCTATTTAAATTCAGACTAACCACACTTTTTATTTATTTTTTTTTATAAAAGGAGGCCTACTTTTTCCATTGTGGGGAAAATTTGAGCACAAAAGGGATGACCTACCTTACAAACTCATTGTTTGATTACAGAAGTCCTGAAAATAATGGTGTTCGTGCAGAATTCATTTTGGATGGAGCTGCTCACAAGGTCTTTTTCTCCCCTCCCTCTCCTTGTTTGATTTTGCTTGTTCAGACTTCATATCCTGTGGCTGATTTTTCCATCTTCTGTGTTCAGTAGACCTAATTATGAATATGGTATTACCTATTGTTTCCTGTGTAATACTTTGTAATTTAATAGCTTCATGTTAATGTTGAGAGTTGGAAGAGTGAATAAGAATGATGCCATAGTGGATTGGTTGAGTTCATTTTCACTTTTCTTTAAGGCACAGAGGCTATAACTAATTTGAGCTGTAGTCTTCTTTGTAAGTAAGGGGAAAAATGAGTGACTATATGAGATGCTTTTGGAGCTTCATCTGAGGTAGAATAAAAACTTAAGGAGTAGATAGATAGAAGAGCCAGTCTTGAATAGTGAATAGAGTGTTCAGCTGCAGTGGAGATTGAAGGATAAAATCCTTAGTTGTGTAGCTCATGGGCTACCTTTGGACAATGTACTGTCTGGTAGGAAGAACAGGATACCAGTGTGATAAATTTAAAGCAGTCATAAGTGCTAATCATGCTATCCATTTTTCCGTTCAGGTAGGGTTTTATATCGAGTATAAAACATAATTCTTCTCTCAGATGTAAAAAGAGACAAGTATAAACTAGATAGTTTCTTTTTAAAACATTCAGAAATAGTGGTCTGATCCTTTTACAACTGACACTTTCATGTACTTTGAAGCTATACACTTCTTCTATATATGTACCCGTTGTACTTAATACTCAGTTGTTTCACTTTCTTTTCTATTTCAAAATATAAAATTAAAAGTAAGACTAGAATGGAGGCTGTTTTGAACTAGATCCATACACCTGAGTGTCAGATTACAAACGTCAGTGTAAAACATACTAAATATTACACCTCTTTTAAACTCTCACTATGCTACACAGTGGTCTGGACTGTGTTTTACAGTTGTTGTTTTTTAAGATGTGAGAAGAACCCTATAGAACAAGATCAAGCATTCATCTATTCTAGCATATTGCTTCTTGCAGTGGTTAATGTAAGTCATAGTCTTCCTCCTTTGTGGTTCCCCAGAAACTGGTAGTTCAGTTGTGTCCAACTGCTCAATGTGTAAGTTCCATGTAGTCATCCTGACTGCATAGGTTTATCTTCCTCAGGTTTGACTAGTTCCTTTTTACAGCTATTTACTTACGATCTCCACATCTTGTTAAAGTGAATTTCGTAAGTTAAGAAATTTCTATTGTCAGTCCTCAGGAGGACCGTGAGTACTGTGAAATACTACTTTTATTTGCAATAGTTTTCTTAATGAACTAATGCAGTAGTTTTATTTGCACATAGTTTACCCTTTGCACAGCTACTGTACTCCATATTCGTATGCTCATTGAGTTGTCCACTACTCTGAGATCCTAGGTAGTCATAAGTTCAAACCCAGTTACTGTAGTTAAATTTGGGAACAGTTATACTAGCATACTTTGATCCTTTATTTGAAACCTACTTACAATGTCATTTTGTTCATCCAGTTTGGAAGAGATCTATTTGGACCTTTTCACAGTTTGCTTAGGGTTCATAGAATCATAGAATTGTAGAGTTGGAAGAGACCACGAGGGCCATCCAGTCCAATCCCCTGCCACGCAGGAAATCTTGATCAAAGCATCCCTGACAGATGGCAATCCAGCCTCTGTTTAAAGACATCCAAGGAAGGAGACCCCACCACGCTCCGAGGGAGTGTGTTCCACTGCCGAACAGCTCTTACTGTCAAAAAGTTCCTCCTAATGTTGAGGTGGAATCTCTGTTCCTGGAGCTTGCACCCATTGCTCCGTGTTCCAGTCTCTGGAGCAGCAGAAAACAAGCCCGCTCCATCCTCAGCGTGATACCCCTTCAAATACTTAAACAGGGCTATCATATCGCCTCTTAACCATCTTTTTTCCAGGCTAAACATACCCAGCTCCCTAAGTCTCTCCCAGCGTTGGCCATTCACTGCACATCCCTAACCCCACATCATTTCTAAACAAGTTAAAGTGTGCTTGTCCCAGTTCAGATCATCAGGGAGTATCACTTATTACTTGTTTCCATTGTGAGAATTGTCTTTTTATATAATGAGTTTCCTGACAGCTTCAGAGCAGGATGAGAGGAACTGAGAATCCCATGAATCTAGATAAGGTCCAATAAACTCATCTTGTTGAAGTAGAAGATTCTCCTTTATTGGCTGTATTTATAGATCCTTCTTACCTAACATTAACCTTCAAGTCTAATTGCATTATTAGTATATCATTTGTGGTTTCCTGTAAGGGTGCAAACAAATTCCTACCGAATCCCAATAATCCGAATATTTTCTAAATATATTTCCTAAAATGCTCCATAAGTTGCAAGTGTTGGCTTTGTAAGTTTGCATTCATCAGCTGGTTTACTAGGAAGTAAGAGGTCATATTGAGATACTAATTAACTAGGTGCTGTTGGTAAAAGTGGACAAAACATCCAGAAGGGTTACAGATGTCCTTTGTGTAGCTGGGCATAGATATTGCATTAGCTATCTGAAGGATGAATTCTTTGAGTAACCTCTGTCCTTTGTTTTGATAAGCTTTACCATGTCTTCATGCACAAACCCAAACAATCATATATCTCTCGTACTTTGGTATAGCTCTGCTAACATTGAGTTGTAATCTTAAGATTCTTTCTTAACAGAACATTAGTTGTATGTACTTTGCTTTGTTGGTAGGAGATGTACACAGAGATAACTGGAATGCAGAGGTTTGGGGCTTTCTACATGGATTATCTGTATACAATGGAGAGCACCAGTGGCAAAGGTACTTAATTTCTTTGTTTGCTTTCTCTTTGAATAACAGAAACAAAGGCTTCTTCAGAGTTACCGGACAGTCCTTGACCGATTGTCCTCAGTTTTACCTTTTTAAAGCCTAATTTAGAATGTAGACTGATTTGCTGGAAATTTTAACAGGTTTTGTGTGGCCACCCACCCACTTCCTATCTTATTCTGAGTAATATAAAATATTA
Source organism: Gambelia wislizenii (assembly GCA_030847615.1). Taxonomy (NCBI): domain Eukaryota; kingdom Metazoa; phylum Chordata; class Lepidosauria; order Squamata; family Crotaphytidae; genus Gambelia; species Gambelia wislizenii. The sequence goes on from JAUMIR010000004.1 coordinate 298,440,996, forward strand.
CATTTGTAAAGTCTAATGGATTTAATTGTGTAGTATGATTATATATGCATTTTAGATTGGGAAAACCGGGTTAAAATCCACACTTAACATAGCAATGTGGAGTTGTTGTGAGGACAGATTTGGGAATGAACAGAGGAAGAGTGAAAAGCTGATCCTGTGGCTTTTTACTTAGAGGGTGATTTGGAATGTAAGAAACCCAGTGCTACAATATTCCTAAATGGTGGCTAGCCTCTACATAAAAACCTCTAAAGAATAAGAGTCTGTTATCCCCTGAGGAAGTGTTTTCCACTCTTGAACAGTTCATTCTGTTAGAGCTTCTTCCTAGTGTTCAGTCAATTTCCTTGACTGAACACCCTGCTTCCTTTTGAGTAATTTGAACCCATTATTTTTTGTCCTATTTTGGAGAATAGAAAATAATTTTGTTGAAAGACACTTATTCCTGGGTAAGTTTGCATAGGATAGCTGCCTGAGTATATTGAGCACCCTATTCCTCCTCCAAACTGTGTAAGTTTGTGGAACAACAATGTTGTTCAGTATAATTACCTTAAAGAAACCTTTATGTTGGTTTATTTGAAATCATTGAGTGTACAAAGGACTAAATTGGGATAAAATCAGAATATTGTATACCAGCAACTTTCCTACCTTTCTGTTGAGCTTCCCTACAGAATAGATAGTTCTGGACTGATACTTTTATCCATATGTACTCAGAAGCGAGTCTCACTGTGTTTGATGGGATTTACTCTCATGTGTAGTGGTTCACAGAATCCTAGAGATAGAAGGGACCAATCCCCTGTCATGCAGGATTGCACAGCTAATGCACTCCTGAGAAGTTACTGCCCAACCTCTTAGGCTGGCATCATGTTCAGTACAGTATTTACAATGTTGTAAGCTACACTTATGACTTCGTATCTTTTCATATTTACATTTAAAATTGTGACACCATTGCCATGAATGCAAATGCATCCTAAAACCCAGTTCAAATCCAGGAAGATGCACCAACTGAAGGAGTTATGTAGCACTGGTAAGTAGGGTGCTGAAGCATGACATATTCAGCCCCTTCCTGCCAGTGTTATGACAAGCAGTTACAACAGAACACTCACAGGATTTCCTGCCACTACCTGTTTTACCAAATCTTGCTGGTGGGAGAGGGCTGGATGTGTCATCCTCCAGCATCCCACTCTTCAGTGACTTAGAACTCCTTCAGTTGGTGCAGCTGCTTGGCTTTTAAGGTGGGGTTTAAGGGGCCAGATTTGGAGGTGGATTGTAGCTATGCTACATCTTCCATGCAGAATCTCAGCCCTTCATTTTGCAACCTCAATATCTGACTCTGGTTAGAATAGCTCTCCCCCCCCCGATCATACAATCACAATCACAATTACAATGAGCTGCACATAAGTGACATAGAAAGTGAGGATGATCTGCACTTGCTTGGGTAGCAGGTTAAAAATCTGAAATCTGAAACAGTAATATAATAATCTCTTCAGAGTGTAGATTGTTGACATCTGATTTTGATACATATGAATATTTTCCTTCCCACTTCCTCCAGAAGCTTTTAATTGCTTTGGGAGTTCCATTGAGCTTTATCATTAGTGTGTAAATATAATATTTCTAGCTAATTTGTGATTATGTCAACAAAACTTTCCCTTCCCTTAGCATTTACTAGTTGATACTAACTGTCTGGAAAAAAACTTCACTGTATTTCAGTGTCTGGAAATCAACTAGAAGTAAATTCAGGGAAGACAGAAGATTTTGGCAATATCCAGGAGATGTCTACAAAAAGCCTTATTGTAGGCCCTCTCAGTCTTCGCCTTGATAGCAGTGCAGTGCACAGAATTTTGAAAATGGTTGTTTGTGCTTTAGAACATGAATACGAGCCATATAGCAAGACTAAACTAGGTATGTTGTCTGTTAATACTTCTTAATATATACATATTTTTTATACCAATAATGTGCATTAATTTCTGTGGAAAAGTGTTGACAGCAGATAAAAAGGATATGAAAAAGTAATATGAAAGTTGGACAATGAATTTATTTTATTCCTTTTTATGTTGCTTGTAATAAGAACTCAAATTGAATTGTTCAGAAGCACTGCAATGCTAACCATTGTAGTGTCTGTTTAAGGAACAGACTTCTAGTGATTTTGGAGAAATAAAAGGGGAATGTGGTATCACAACAGTCATGTTTTTAAGATCCTAGAAGTATCTCTAGCCCCAAACTTGAAAGGGATACTTCCATTATTTGTGTTATTTAAACAATCCCATATTTCTTTAAAAGTCTGGAAGGTCAAGAGCTTAATCTAAAAACAAATATCAGGTAGACAATCAAGGAAGGAGAAGGAAAGTCTGGAATCATGTTGAGATACTATGCCAATGTAAAAATCATTGTGCCAGTAGTTGCATCTTCTCAGAGGTTTCAGATGTGTGGTCCCAAATGCAGTCAATTGTTGTGCGTGTGCACACATAGGGCTCTCTTTCATTTTTTATTTGATGGGTGAGGAGCTAATTGACCATTGCACAATGGGTGAGTTCAAGGCCATGGCATCCATTGCACAGTTGCAGGATCTGGTGTAACTACACTGGTGTATATACTCTAAAAGTGTATAAGATTATAGCCCAGTAGAGCCAGGGAGAATGTTTGATTTGTTTTCATTTAGACATACTTGGGCTTAGTTAAAATATGAAATGGATAAAATTAAAATTAGAATTGGAGTTATGGTGAAATGAGCTATAGCAAATAGATAAGGTTGAAAAATATTTTTCTCTTCATAGAATGTAACATGCCAGGGATTATAAATTTACAGGAAAATAGAATGATCAACATGAAATAGCAGTTAAAGAATGCAATAGACATTATTTTTGTCATAATGCTAACTTTGAGTAACTCTATTATAGATTATGTAGATGGAGCTAAAACTGTGCTGAACTTAGATGAAGTAGCAACTTTGGAAGAGTATATTCCAACTCGAATCACCAACTTTACAAGCCTGAAATGCACTATTACTATTCCTATGGCTGAATTCAACTTGCTGGGCCATTTGTTGCCTATAATCCTGGGTCAAAAGGTATTGTAATCCTGTTGGTAATTAATTATATATTTGGAATTTAAATATATGCACCTATTTGGGTTGATATGTTTGTTTCATACAGGTTAACGTAGTACGTATATATTTGTGTATATATAATAAATAGGTATCTTTTTTTAAAATGTAAATTTTGAAATGTTTGACTTAAATGTAACATATCCCAGATATTATAATCAAATTGTCTTTTCTGTTTTCCCCATTGTATTTCCTGAAGAGTTCAAGCAGCTTCTTAAATACTGCAAATCTTCAGCCTTTACGACCTCTGCCTTGTATCCAAATGCTTGTGGACAAAGTCATCCTAGAACACTCTGTGCCAATGTATGCTGAACAGCTTGTGCAAACTGTCAGCAGCCTTAACCAGCCTTCTGATAACTTGCTGCACTATTGTTATGCACATTGCTATCTTAAGGTAATTTTTTTATTATTAAAAAAAAAAACCCACCACTCATTTATTGATCCATAAACAGCCATGCTTTTCCAGATCTACTGCTACACCAACATCTTGCTAATATTATAGTCAGTCAGTCATCATTTGTTGCGGTCGATAAACCCAAAGTTTACCCATACGAACAGTAAGAACAATCAAGAGTAAAACCCATGTATGGCGGAAACTTATAAAATTCCTAAATTATACTCGGACCATTTCTTTGTACAAAAAAGGCTCTAATCTTGGCAGCTTCCGAAAGAAATTTGGCTACAACTAGAGTAACCTTTGGGCATTTGTCTTCCATCAAAAAATTTACATAAAAGATTTCTGATCTTTCCCTCATCATACTGACCAGGGGATAGATTATATCTTGACAAATTTGGGTATAAAATTTGCAATATAAAAGAATATGATTCAAGGACTCTACTTCCATGTTGTTGCAAAGGCAACATCTTTCAGAAAGCAGTGTGCCAGTAAATATTTCTTTGGAATACACATTGCGTCTGGTCCTAAAGAAACAGCTGCGATACTTGCTAACAGTTAAACTCTTCAAGTATTTGGCTATATGGAAATTACTAGTATAATGTATGTTCAACTTGCTAGGAGAACAAGACACATATGAATGAGAGCACAGTTCACAAAAAGCAGTCTCCAGAAGCTTTAAATTAACATACCTAAGAGCTATATTCAGCCCCAAGCTGGAATGGAATGAAGCAGAAAGACCTATTGAGGGCGCTTTCCTCACTAAATGTTTAGCCCAGGAGCTTACAAATTCATCCTGTACCAAATATTTCAGGAGACCTAATCTCTTACCAATAACACATACCTCCATCCAAAACTTTAGGGCAAGCCACCATGCTTGTATAGAAAGAGGACTTTCCCCTGTTTCCAACAGTAGCACGCAATTTGGAATGCAGTTTGGAAATTGGAGCAATGATCTCAAGAACTTAGCTTGAAATTTGTCCAGGTCCAGGGGCTAATATTATAGAATCATAACATTATTAGCTTTGGGTTTATTTGATGTTTTAGTCAGTAGTTTAAATATGCAGTAGGTCATGCTGTGTGTTAGAAATTTTGGATCTTACATTACTTCCTAACTGATGTTTACTATGGGTAAAATGATATGCATATAATAGCATAAAATATCAATTCTTGCATTTTATGCTCCACTGCATTGGTGTTTTGGTTTTGTTTCAGATATTTGGTTTTCAGGCAGGGCTTTCTTCACTGGATATTAATGGATCTTACAGTTCACCAGCTTCAGTTGTTCCTCCACTGAGTACTGCTTTTTATGGCAAAATGCTTACACTTCCAAAATACTGGTGAGTATTAAGTCTTTAATATTGGAAAGTATAATGACTATGAGTATGTCATCAATCTTATTAGTTAATTGTATGTATATTTGATTGTACAGTACTGAATTAATCTTTATACACGTATGTGTTTATGGCAGGGAGGCGTGTATGTGCATGTGTACACACATTTCTCCAGAATTCAGCAGTACAGTGGGCCCTCAGTATCTGCTGGGGTTTGATTCTAGTGCCCGCCGTGGATACCAAAATCTGTGGATGCTCAATTCCCATTATATGCAATGGCAGATTAAATGGTGTCCCTTATATATAATGGCAAAATCAAGGTTTGCTTCTTGGAATTAATTTTTTGGGGAATATTTTCAAGCTGTGGATGGTGGAATTCGTGGATGCCAAATCCATGGATACAGAGGGCTGACTGTATATATTAATTCTCACTCAAGTCAGTATCCTCTTAACTCTGAGGTCTGACACCAACTGCAGCAGCATGTTAAATAATCTAGATATGTGTGTTATTTGTCAGAGGGTTTGTCAATGCTATTTTAATTTAGATACCAGCAGTACTTTAGCATCTTTTTCATAAATGCTACTAAAATATCCCAGTGTAGTCCTTGGTCTACCTCATTTTCTTGCTATTTTGCATGGATCTAAGTATCTTCTGGTTCTATTCTATGGATTTTGTGCTTATCTTTATACAGATTCAAGTATAACAACATATGTTTCGTAGAATATTTATGTATGGTTTTCCAGGAAGTTGGAAAGATCTGCTTCATTTACATTTGCACTTTAAGAAGCACATATTCTAATTAATACACCACCAGGTGGTAGTAGTTTAATTTTTCTTAGTGATTTGTTTCATTGGTACTTCACAAAGGGACAGTTAATTAATTACATTGAGTGTTTTCCACTCTTCCTAATATGATTTCAGTGCAGCTATCTAGATTTTAAGCTTATGATATGTGTGTGTGTGTGTGTGCGTGCGTGTAAAGGAAAACTACTTTCTTAGTAATTCAGGATCCTTACATCTTATCTCCAGAAGCAGGAAAACAGGAAAATGGCAATGCTGTACATAAAAAGTCCTATATATTTCTCTGGTGATGGACTTCTATTTTACTAAATAAATACATTTAAGAATGCTGTATAAATAAATTGAATGTCCGTGTAAGTATTAAATAATTTTGGAAGGACGCATGCATAATGCAACAAATGTGCTTATATACATATGTCTTGGTATTCATATCTACTCACTTAGCTGTTAATGGTTGCTCAAAATATGTATACTACATTTAAAACTAGAGTGTATGGCACAATAAGGCAGCACATACCTAAGCTAACAGATGCTTTAGTTTGGTAGGAAAATAATATTTTATTTATATTTATTTATACTTTTGCAGGCCAGTGCAATGATTTGAGCTGGATTAAATAACTTAGATTAACTTTATTTTCTTTAGAGTTGTATGTATGGGTTATCCGTTTACATGTGTGTGTGTGTTTTTACATTAATTTATGCTAAAAATATAAACTGACAAATAATAATTTGAGGATAATGAAGTAGAAATAAATGAGTACTGCAGCCACATTGTTAAATGAAGTGTAGTATGAAGTGAATAAAACTCCAGATGAAATACATCAAATAGCACTTGAACTAAATAGAAATCAGCATGTGGACTGCGAGCTTCATTGAAGTCATGCAATGAGTAGGAACTAGTCTGGGAGAATAACCTGGTAATGTCATTAAACTTTTTTTTTTTTAAATTATACCACCTGCTTTATTTGGATTTTGAGATTTCACATTCCAGAGTTGCTTAAAGTACACATATCTGATGATACATATGTTCTATATACACAACAGGCCATAGTTTTTAAAAACAAAGACATTTTATGAACTGTTATGGAATCCCCTAGGTAGTATGTTTTGAATTAGCAGTGAAAATCTCAACTTTATTTCTGACATAAATCTGCAAAATAGCTTTCATTTTTCTTCTTTAAAAATATTCCAAACAATATACATCCAATATATGGTGTTACAGTAATATTTGCACTTTTCAATTGTACTTCACGAACTTGGGTAAAGTTCTTCATTGACCTAGATGAAATAGCATAATTAGAGTTGGACAGTATTAACAAAATATTTGAAATTGACTGTAGAAAATAGTAATTTGATGTGCTTCTTTCAACTTTTGTTCAAAGTGCCATGATATTTTGGATCTCTCAGAACAGCAAATAACTCCAACAGTTATAACATTGTTACAAAGAAAATAGTAGCTTACTGATTACCACATTTAAAACTGAAGACTTGAATTTCTGGTTGCGAAAAGGCAGAGCAGAAGAGAAAAAAAGGGGAACCAAGTGATTGAGGAGTTAGGTACAAGTGGCACAAGCAAGTCATTCACATTAAATTTTACCACAAAATTCTTTGTGAATTTGATTGGCAGTTGAAATACATGCATAAATGTTCTAATATGAAAATACTATGGAATTAGCTTACAAACTGTTCCATCATGGCCTTTCACTCTTTGTCTCTGTTCATATAATTAAGTCAGAATTAGAGGTTTGTGGAGGTGATAAATAAGGTTCAGGGACTTCCTTATTTCCCCAATAATCTTGGACAGATTAAAACAAAACCCCGGTAATCCTTGGTGGAGTCAAAATATTTACTGAGAAGCTTGCTATTTCTCACAACCATCATGAAGCAGGAGTCTGGTTTCCAGTTAGACAATGCTGTCTCTTTGACCACTTTTCTAGAGATACAGTTTAGGTTCATGACAGCTACACAATTTGAGCATTAGATTTGATCCCCACCACATTGCTTCATACCAAATCCTGTCCAGTTATATTGCAATGAGTTCCTCAGGTGTTGATATGCATTGTAACTTGCTCAATTGGGAAGAGTTCTCTTTGAAGGCATTGGGCTGTATCCCCCTCCTTTTCTGAAGTTGTTTGCTGTACAGGTGAAAAGTGTAAACCTGGGATTGGTATGTAGTGTAAGCCACTCGTGTTGCTAAAACTGACCCTGGTCAAAACAACAGTTAAATTTAAGGTAGATGAACTGCTCTATACATATGTATAGAATCTCCTCAGATTCTGAGGAGATCTTGACTTGGCACTTCAGAGCAGGAGTACTGCCTGTTTACTCTTGAAAATGCTTTTGTATACCTATGTCACTTTCAGTATTGAGTGATTATTCCTAATGTTCATGTAAGTAGTAATTTTCTCCAGGGCAATTCCATATGTAAGTTACTGATTTAAGGGAGAAGATTAGTAAATTCTGTTAATTATCTGTGTAAAATAAATTATGCCCTTTAGTACATGTCCTTAGATGTATTTATTCTTGTATTCCTTTGCAATATTTCTAAATACCAGTAAATTCCAGAGTCACTACATTTAAATATACTTAAAGCAAATCCTGAAAATCTTCGAAGTCCATAAGAACTTCAATTTGAATTTAGCTGATCTTCAGTTATTTTGTAAATGTTTGGAATGCTGAATGGAAGGAACATACCCTTGTTGCCCCTTCCATTTATTCAAAAATTTGAGGTCAGTGAATAGCAATTTTCTGCTGGTTGTTGCTAGACTCATGCCCAGAATAGATACATTATTTCCCTATCCTCAGATTCCAGGTTTCTGTTTTTCAATGCAGCCTTGCATGTATTCTCCTGGTCTTGCAAAGAGATAAGAGTTATGATAATTTTTCACCTGATAATGTTTTATGGCTTTATTATGCATTGCAATCATGTTGTATTTTTTTGTAATAATGATTCTGGTTATCTATACGTAACAAAGCCAATGATATGGTGGTGTTGTTTTTAAAAAGTAGAACTGGAAAATTTCCCAATGCTCTAAATAATGTTAGCTGGTTAGTACGTTTGGTTTAAGTACAGTTGACCCTCTGTATCCATGGGTTCTGCATCTACAGATTCAACCAACCATGCCTCAAAAATATATATTTTTTTAAATCCTAAAAAGCTAACCTTACTGCTCACCTTTTTATATAAGGCGGTGCCGTTTTACTATGCCACTCTGTATAATGAGATTTGAACATCCACAGATTTTGGTATCCACAGGGGGCCCTGGAACCAAACTCCAGCAGATACCAAGGACCCACTGTGTTATATTCAAACATATTCAGAGCTTTATGTGTAAATTATTTTACTGAAATACTTGTAATAATGAAAAGAGAATAGCTTGTACTTCCTTTATATTTAACAAAAAGTGACTACACTGAAGTGAACATTATTTTTTTAAGGTCACATATCTAATGAGAGCTGTAACTTGATATATCTTAAATCAACAGTTCAACAACTTTATTTTCCTAAGGTAGAACCATAGTACCGTCAACACCACTCACTTGCTCACTCACTCTCTGTACTACTTACAAGTTCCATTTTGAATTGAGAGATGTGGTTGCTATAGTTAAGGCAGCCCTAGTGGATGTAGCCTTGGCTGTTGTTTGTCCAATGTAAAAACAGATACTTTTCAATTTGTAAAAGTTGCAGATGTGGACAGAATCCTTTGAAAAGTAAGAGCTACTGCATGTATAGTAGGTCCTGGTTTATTGAAGAGTCCAGAGGAGAACTAGCTGGGTGGGTAATGGAAGTGATTAATGACTCTCTCCAGGAAGGCATAGTTCAAATATGCTTAAAAGATCCTTGTTAAAATAGGCCTCCCTGGACGCTACTCCACTTGATAATAACTAGCTAGTGACCAATACTTAATTCCTGGGCAAGATATTGGTGGCTTCCCAGCTCCAAGGGTTCCTGTATGAGATGGATTTTCTAGGTCCATTTCAGTCTAGCTTCAGGCCCAGCCTGAGTATCAATAGCATCCAATACCATTGACCATGGTATCCTCCTGAACTGGCTCACTGGGATGGAATTGATGGTAATATCAGGAAAGGTTCTAGAACAGATCACTAAACAGTCTATGCATGCTTGAATCTGAATGTTCAGGTTTTGGCAGTAGCTAGGATTGCATTTGCATAATTAAAACTAGTGTACCAACAGCATCCATTCTGTTGGACATCTGACTTGGCCATGGAGACACATGCCTTGATTACATCCTGGACTGGATTACTGTAACATGGTGTGCGTGGGGAGCTAACTTTGAAGAGAGTTTGGAAACTTCAACTGGTCTGAAGAACTGCAGCTAGATTATTAATTGGAGTTGGTTATAGAGATCACACAACTGCCATATTACAACAGCTCCACTGACTTCTGGTCTGTTTCCATGCACAATTCAAAATGCTGTTTATGACCTTTAAAACCTTGTACAGTTTGGCTCCAAGCTATATAAAGGACTTTTGTCTTCCCATATGAGCCTGGCTGAGCTGTAATATCTTCAAGGGAGGTGGTTTCCTTGATCCCACCACCTTCATAGACACACTTGGTGGGAACACAGAGGACGGCCTTCTGTGTGGCTCCTCTGAGACTCTGGAACTCCCTTCTGGTGGAGGTTAGGATGGCTATTTGCTGTCTTTTTGGTGAGGGTAAAGAACATTTTATTATAACAGTCTTTGTGGATTTGATTGTTTTACAAGAAAATGTCATTTAATTTGCTGTATTGTATCTGACTATATGACAAATGTTGCTATCCTTGAGCAAGCAGGTATTACCAGCATTGAGGCCATGATGTTGAGAACACAGCTGCGCCGGGCAGGGCACGTTTCTAGGATGGAGGACCATCGCCTCCCAAAAATAGTACTCTACAGTGAACTCACCACAGGTCAGCATAAGAGGGGCGCTAAAAAACAAACAAACCACGATACAAGGATTCCCTGAAACAACGTCTCAGGCTTGGCCAAATTGATCCCCAACAATGGTCAGCCCTGGCTTCACATCGGGAGGCATGGAGACGCACTATCCACAATGCTGCAGCTTTATTTGAGAACTCACACCAAACAAGTCTTGAAGAGAAATGACAACGCAGAAAGAATCACAACCTGGAAACATCACCCAAGGAGACACTCTGCTGTGCTTTTTGCAACTGGACTTGTTCATCTTGGATTGGCCTTTTTAGTCATCAGCGCGCTTACAGAAAGCGTGGGATGAGTCCTTCCTGAATCTTCGCTTGCGAAGAAAAGCCAGAGAGAGATTGTTATTATCCATCTTAAATTAATGTTTCAAATTATTTAATTTTGTTGTTAGTTTAATACTGTTTTAATCACAGCTTCTCAATTTTTTTAACCATATATATGTTTATTTGTAATTCTCTGTATTTTGAAAGCCGCCTTGATTCCCAGTTTGGGAAAAATAAAGGATAGATGGAGAGATATCTGGATAGAGAAAGAAAGAGAAATCGGAATCACTCCACATTTTCCTCCAGCTCTGCTCTAGTTTCCATATTAATTTTCAAGATTTTAAAAAGGGGTGAGGAGAAACATAGCAAAAGCAGTTGAAGGATATAATGTAAAGTCTGACTGAATCATGTCAGTAAGACTTCAGGGAAAACCCATTAACATAATCATACTCCAAGTTTATGTTCCAACCACAGAGGCCAAAAAGAAGAAATTAAAAGATTCTGTTCTGGACTTCAAGGGGAAGTGAATCACACACCAAAACAGGACTTCTTGTTAATCATAGATGACTGGAATGATTTTGCCATCTTATATAAGGGACATACTTATCGTATATAAGGGACATACTTATACTCGAGTGATGCCCAGTGCAGAATGCCAGACAGATCATCGCCTCGTCAGATGTAAACTAAATCTTCATCTTAAGTTCAAACCTAAGAGGGGTGGCATGTTAAAGAAGAGACTCCAAGTCAACAATCTTCAACAAGCTACCATGAGAGACAACTTCCAGGCAAACCTGCAAACAAAACTTGAAGACCACCCTATAGATCCTTCTCCTACAGTGCTTTGGCAACATATCAAAAACAGTATCCTCCAGTCTGCGGAAGAATCCCTCGGGTTCTCCCACAAGAAAAATCAAGACTGGTTTGATGAAAACAACCAAGAGATCCAGGAGCTGTTGGCAAAGAAGAGAACTGCTCACCAGGCATACCTCGCCCAGCCAACTTGCCATGTAAGAAAAGCAGCTTTCCGTCTCACATGTAGTAAACTTCAACAAAAACTCAGAGACATGCAGAACAAATGGTGGATCAATATAGCAGAAAAGACACAATGCTGTGCAGATCTGGGTGATTCTAGAGGATTTTATGAAGCTCTTAAGGCAGTGTTTGGACCTGCTTATCAGGTCCAAAGCTCCTTATACAGTACAGATGGTCAAACATTAATTACTGATAAAGCCTCCATCCTGAATCGATGGGCTGAATACTTTCAACGTCTCTTTAGTGCCAACCGAGTAGTCCAAGGCTCAGCTATCCAACATATGATACAAAAACCGATGAAAAATGAATTGGACGTTGCTCCCACTTTGGAAGAGACCCGTAAGGCCCTACAGCAGATGAAAAACGGCAAGGCAGCTGGGATTGATGGAATCCCACCTGAAGTTTGGAAACACGGAGGTCATGTACTCCATGATAAATTCCACGAACTTCTTGTGAATTGCTGGGAAAAGGGGGAACTGCCATCAGATCTCCGAGATGCAGTCATCATCACCCTGTACAAGAAAAAAGGAGCAAAATCCGATTGCTCAAACTATCGAGGCATAACACTGCTCTCTATTGCTGGAAAAAACCTTGCAAGGATACTCCTGAATAGATTAGTTCCTGCTATTGCAGAAGAACTTCTTCCTGAAAGCCAATGTGGCTTTAGAGCCAATAGGAGTACTACAGATATGGTATTTGCCTTTAGACAACTGCAAGAGAAATGTAGGGAGCAGAACAAGGGTCTCTATGTAACATTTGTTGACCTCACCAACGCCTTCGACACCGTGAGTAGGAAAGGTCTGTGGCAGATCCTGGAAAGACTAGGATGTGCCCCCACCCCCAAATTCCTTAAAATGATTATCTTGCTACACGAGGGCCAGTGTGGTCAAGTCAGATATGGTGATGCTCTTTCAGAGCCCTTTCTAATAACTAATGGAGTGAAGCAAGGTTGGGTTCTTGGGCTAACTTTATTTACAATCTTCTTCAGCATGATGCTCCAAAGGGTTACGGCAGAGCTCGAAGAAGATGATGGCATCTATATATGTTACCGTACTGATGGTAGCTTGTTTAACTTAAGCTGCCTGAGGGCTCATACTAAGACTGTAAACTATCTAGTCCATGAGCTGCTCTTCGCTGATGATGCTGCCCTTGTTGCCCACACAGAAGCAGCTCTGCAGCGCCTAACATCCTGCTTCACAACAGCTGCAGAGCTGTTTGGGCTGGAAGTCAACCTGAAGAAAATGGAAGTTCTTTACCAGCCTGCACCACAGGACGAACACCACCATCCCCACATTGCGTTCGGCAACTCTGTGCTTAAGTCAGTTCAGCAGTTCACCTACCTGGGAAGCATCATCTCCTCAGATGCCAAGATTGACAAAGAGATCAATCACAGATTAGCAAAGGCACATAGCGCATTTGGAGGACTTTAAAAGAGTCTGGAGTAATAAACACCTCAGGCGAAACACAAAAATCAGTGTGTATAGAGCCATTGTACTGTCTGTTCTCCTTTATGGGTCTGAAATATGGGTCACCTATCGCCACCACTTACGACTCCTCGAACGCTTCAATCAGCGCTGTATACGTACAATCCTAAATATACACTGGACTGACTATGTGACGAATGTTGCTGTCCATGAGCAAGCAGGGATCACCAGCATTGAGGCCATGATATTGAGAACAGAGCTGTGCTGGGCAGGGCATGTTTCTAGGATGGAGGACCATCGCCTCCCCAAAATAGTTTTCTACGGTGAACTCGACATGGGTCAGCGTAAGAGGGGCACTTCAAAAAAGCGATACAAGGACTCCCTGAAACAACACCTCAGGCTCGGCCAAATTGATCACCAACAATGGTCGGCCCTGGCCTCACATTGGGAGGCATGGAGACACACTATCCACAATGCTGCAGCCTTATTTGAGAACTCACACTGAACAAGTCCTGAAGAGAAACGACAACGCAGAAAAACTCACAACCTGGAAACACCACCCAAGGAAACCTTCTGCTGTGCTTTCTGCAACTGGACTTGTCTATCTCGGATTGGTCTTTTTAGTCATCAGCGCGCTTGCAGAAAGCGAGGGATGAGTCCTTCCTGAATCTTCGTTTGTGAAGAAAAGTCAGAGAGAGAGAGAGAGAGAGAGAGAGAGAGAGAGAGAGAGGTGGAAACAGGCAGTGGAAGGGCAATGGACTCTGTGGTTTGTGACTGGAATAGAGTTGGTGCAAAAGAATTAAGTTTGGACTGTAATTAATGGCAATACTGTACAAATATACCAAGTGTGCCTTCTTTTCCTTGAAATAGCTGAATATGTTGAAATTCCCAAAGAAGAACTTTGTGTAGGTACCAGCTTAAATGTATTCAGGCTTTTCCTTACTTCCCTCCCTCCTAAAAGTAGTCACCAGGTTCTAGTAGCAAATCTTGTGTTGGAAAAAATGAACTACTTTTACTGTACAGGATATGAGTAATAAAAAAATAATTTTTGGAAATACTTGGCAAGATCCAGTCTTACATTTTGGGACTCTGTATAAACCTGTAGAGCCAGCTGTTCATTGCAGTGTTCTTTCAGTCACTAGGAGGTGTTGATTTTAAAGGAATGAATTGGTTTTTCTAAAGATACACATTGCTAATACTTCATAGCAGGCCTGTGGACTTGCATGCTTGGTTATCTGAATCCAGTTACTTGGAGGACCAAATCATGTTTTTATTGAGGAACAGTAATTGTAATTAGTTTAACAGTACATCAGATATATATTAAGACTTTAAGTAAAATTACCTCAAAGTAAGGAATTCAAATGAATACAGAATCTTTTTAAAAAGTAAACAAACTCTATATCATTGCATAATGAACATTGCTTGTTCCTTCTTTACATTTGTACTGGAATTGTTCCAACTTTGGCTTTAATGAGTGGCAGATGCCCTTAACTATATAAGGTTTATCTCTCCCTAGAGAATAATAATGGATTGATAGTTTTTTAATCTGTTATGCTAAATGGTCATAAGTTAAATGCATATTTTTAAAGGGCAAATGCTTAAAGAGAGCTTAAAATTTTCAAAGAATTTAATTATTCCATGCTAGCACAAATGGGTAACAAAACTGTAAGAGATAAAGAGTGAAAGATCTGCTCTACATACTACAGTTGTCATATTTCGTGATAGCATATCTCACCCTGAATATTGGAAAGTCTTTCAAAAGAGCCATTTATGTTTCAAATATTTATAGTGAGAATATATTTACAAAATAATTTTTCATCTTCAGTCACTCCCAGGTAAAATTTCCTTTAAGAAACATTTGCTGGTCATTTGGCACAGTAGAATGTACTGGTGTGTGGGTATGTCCGTCTGTCCTTTCTTTGAGTACATAATATTTTCTTTAAATTTTCCCCATTTTCTTAAAATCAGTATCTTTGTCCCAGGGGAAGTATTAAAAACTACAGTAAGTTTTAAAATTTGCATATTGTTAAAAACGGTTTTATTTAATATAGTGTTACAAGTCATCAGGGAACTTTTTATGTGAAAGCTATAAGTTTAGAAGTCACTGTAGTTCAGTACAGTAGCTTTACTTCACATCACACCAGAGACTTGTTTTAAAATGAAGTTATTCAAAGATTCAGTATTAGAGATAGTTATTATTCTACTCATATTAAAACCTATATACATTTGTATAGTTGTCAGAATCCTGTCCAGAATCGTGTGTGTGTGTGTGTGTGTGAGTGAGTGAGATAGTGATGTTTTATTTAATAACTTTATATTACATTTGTATACTAGCCTTTTTTTGCTTTGTGTGCCTGGTTGATTCAGATATATAGTGAAAAATTATTGTACATCAGTCTTACAATGGTTGGAAATACAACAACTCAAGCAGGCAGGCAGAGAGTTGATACCTAGATGAAATGCTTCTGAAATTGAGTAGGGTTTTTTGGGGGGTGCGGAGAGCTGGGAAATAATGTTGACATTTTTGAGAGTGGTATGCCACCACTTACAACTCCTCGAACGCTTTCATCAGTGTTGTATACGCACAATCCTAAATATACACTGGACTGACTATGTGACGAATGTTGCTATCCTTGAGCAAGCAAGGATCACCAGCATTGAGGCCATGATATTGAGAACACAGCTGCACTGGGCAGGGCACGTTTCTAGGATGGAGGACCATCCCTCAAAAATAGTACTATACGGTGAATTCGCCACGGGTCAGTGTAAGAGGGGCACTCCAAAAAAGCGATACAAGGACTCCTTGAAACAATATCTTCGGTTCGGCCAAATTGATCACCAACACTGGTCCGCCCTGGCCTCACATCGGGAGGCATGGAGATGCACTATCCACAATGCTGCAGCCTTATTTGAGAACTGATGCCAAACAAGTCTTGAAGAGAAACAACAACGCAGAAAGAATCACAACCTGGAAACATCACCCAAGGAGACCTTCTGCTGTGCTTTCTGCAACTGAACTTGTTTATCTCAGATTGGCCTTTTTAGTCATCAGCGCACTTGCAGAAAGCGCGGGATGAGTCCTTCCTGAATCTTTGTTTGCGAAGAAGAGAGAGAGAGATAGATCATGAAATAGGTCTTGGGAATTTGGAGAATCATTGTGAATATTACATCAGTGCTTAATTTGTAATCTTAACTTTCTGCTTTTGCATTCTTTTCATGAGTTATAGTTTTAAATATTGGGAAAAGCTATTTCATCAAAACAACTATTTCATACAGTATTTATATTTCACGTACTCTACGGTGAACTTGCCATGGGTCAGAGTAAGAGGGGCATTCCAAAAAAGTGATACAAGGACTCTCTGAAACAACATCTCAGGCTTGGGCAGATTGATCACCAACAATGGTCTGCCCTGGCCTCACATCAGGATGTATGGAGGGAGACGCACTATCCACAATGCTGCAGCCTTATTTGAGAACTCACGCCGAACAAGTCTTGAAGAGAAACGACAACGCAGAAAGAATCACAACCCGGAAACATCACCCAAGGAAACCTTCTGTTGTGCTTTCTGCAACCGGACTTGTTTATCTCGGATTGGCCTTTTTAGTCATCAGCGCGCTTGCAGAAAGCGCGGGATGAGTCCTTCCTGAATCTTCATTTGCGAAGAAAAGCCAGAGGAGGGTATATTTCACATTTTATATTTTATATTTCAAGTACAGGTGCAAAGTAGAGTAAGATCAGTATACAGTTTTGTTTGCCCAGAAGTGACAGTATATAATTAGCATTTGGATAACAGTTTCAAATGCTCATAGGATGTAACCAGCCTTATCTAATTACAGTTGCTGATGGACATAGTAAACTAAGTCATTATTTTAATTTCCCATTTTGTGGGTTGAAAGAGATTAGCATTCCTAATGTACACAACAAATTCACGACAGGGGCAAGATTGAAGTTAGGATTTTCTGATTTGTAGCTCAGTGTGTTAACCACTTTCATATGCTAGTTTTTTGTTACATAATTTTCCGTCAGTTCAAAAAACTTCACTAATTTATAAGCTCCCCCCCCTTTTTTTGGGCTAAACATGCTATGGGGGATGATGCAACTTCATGATGCTTCAGTTTTAATAATTGTAAACTGGCATCTTGGGGAGAAATTCATTTCAGTAAATATGGACAGCTACTAAAGGGAGCCTCTGTTTCTCAAAATAGAACTCTTCACAACATGGTATCCTAGCCTGTTTAAACCCAAGATCCCTGTTGTGTGTGAAGCTGGGGCAGTCTATCTTTAACATACTTTTCTAGACAGATTCAGTTTTATTGTGCATTACAAAGGAGGAAAACTTGATGCAGACTGCTGTTTGTTTTTTTGTTTTTTGGGAACTGAGCCATGCTGATTGTTATATACATGTACACCTTGTCCCTGTAGAAGTTGATGGCTTACTAGACCCCTGGTGGCTCAGTGGTTAAATGCCAGTACTGTAGTCACCAGGTTGTGAGTTCAATACTACAGGGCTCCAAGGTTGATTCAACCTTCCATCCTTCTGTAGGTTGGTAAAATGAGTACCCAGTTTGTTGGGAACAATAAGCTAACACATTGTAAATGGCTTAGGGAGTGCCTTGCACTGATAAGTGGAATACATTAGCAATCTGTATCTGTAGGGGATTGGTTTTGGAGCCCCCCTCAGATGGGGAAATATGTGGATAATAGCAAATGCCATTCCACCACCACCCTGTCACCACAGAGTGGAGCCCTCGCAGGGGAAGTGAGGGGGTGAGGTCCCTCCTCCTCCTCCCTTTGCCCCTGCGATCACCACAATGGTGACAGGTGCCCTCCCAGGGGAAGGGACGGGGAGGTGAGGTCCCTCCCCCCCTCCCTTCCCACCTGCCATTGCCAACTGCAGATAATTGAATCCGTGCTACTGTAGAAATATAAATGTTATTTGCTACCGAACTTGTGAATTTAACTGGTGGTAGCATCAGGATTGTTAAATATCACCGTGCTTCTCCATATGTCTGTGTCACAGGCAGAACAGAGACAGCTTGGACTATTGACACAGAATTGTTATTTCTGGCATTGCTTTGATATTAAATATGATACAGGGGTAGGCAAAGTGTGGTGCACAGGTTCCCCCAGGTCCGCCCCCAGCAGTCAATGTGTTTTTTAAAAAAATTGCTCCAAAATGACTCTAGGGGGCATGGAAGGCATTTCCACTAAGTTTGGAGAGCCCCCTGGACCAATATTGGCCCCAGAGAAACCTCTTTTGAAAAAGGAGGTTAGCAGGAAGTGACTTGCAGTCAATTCCTGTTGTTAAAGAAGGCCTCTCCTGGGGCTAAAATGTCCCAGGAAGACCCCAAAATATGGTGGAAAATGCCTGAGGTCACTTGGGGGCAAAAAAACCCCCCTTTTTATTTTTTGTGAAGGGTGGTATGTGGGGGCATGCCCCCCTTCAAGGTCTCTTGGGGGGCCCTTAGCTTTTCATAGTTGGCCGCCCCATCTGTAGACTGTTTGTACAAAGCAAAAGTTGTATTCTGTCAAATTTGTAGGCATACTTTCAATAAGTTTTTATTTATTTTTGGAACAAATGAAAACCTTCTGTAAATGGAGGAGAAAATATTAAGAAACTGACACAAAGTATGAAAAATTTAATAGAACAGCCACATTAAGTTGTGTTTATAATTAAAAATCAAACATTTCAAAATTGAGATAACATTTTATGTAACTTTACTTAAATTTAGTGAGCTCTTTCTTTCTTTCCACTTCCATGAATGGTGTTCTACATTTATTCCAACAATTCTGTATGCGGGATTAATCAATTTTTGTTTTTGTTTTTGTTTCATAGGTCCAAGTGGTCTAATGTTGTGGTGAAAGAATGTATATTTGAGCTTCCGAATCTCACAATTCAAGCAACAAGGGCCCAAACCTTTCTAATGAAAACCATTTGGCAGAGTTGGGCTTATACTGGAAATATTAGTTCACCAGTTGTGAATGAAGCTTTAGTGAATGAGGTCTTCCAGCTTCCAGGTAAATGTTACATTGTTCTAGCCAATACAGTAGATTGATAGACTAGCATAATGTTGTTTGGTATTAGTAAGTGATTACAAACAGAACTTCATATTTTAACACCCAGCTTTTAAGAATGTTTAAAATTGAAAAAATATTTCATATATATGAGTTGTCATGGTTATAATCCAAAGTACATCAAACCATTAGGCATTATTTCTGGCAAGAACTTCTAAATGCTTTTATGATGGATTTCCCCCCTTTACAAATGTGTCCTAATGTAATAACCTGAGATAATTCATATGTACAAATGAGAGGTAAAACATATTGATTTGGGTTTAATGTGATTTCTGACCTGTACACCAGATATGTGAGTCATGCATCTTTTCAGTGTTGTTGCAGTGCAGACCTCATCAGCCCTAGACAGTGGTGAGGAATGCTGGAATTTCTATTCCAGCAGTGTCTGGAAGGCTGCATGATTCTCTACTCTAAACTAAGCCAAACTATGCTAAGTTGCAGATGGGAGAGTAGGTGACAGTAGAGTTCATGGTTGATTTCGTCATGGAACTGAAAATGAGATGAAGCTGTATGAAGCTCTAGTACCTTTTAAAAAAGCCTCACAGGCAGCATATTCTGAACTTTCTTTTATCACTCTTAGAGCAGCTTCCCTGTGTTAATTCTTTCATGGCTAATTTAATTGCCAGGTGAGTGTCTACTGAAGTTTCCTTACTATACCTCTTTAGGTTCTGTTCAATTGTCCTTCTAGAACAGTAGTTCCCAAAGAATCCTAGATGTTGTCCAGCTCTCAGAGGCTCCAATTGGCATGAACAGTGGCTAAAGAGTTGACATATATCTGGCAATATCTGGGAACCCAGGTTTGGGGACTACTGCTCCAGAATATCACAGTTGCTGTGTTTTTATTAGTAATGTATAGGAAATTCCAGAATTATTGAGATGGTGCTAGTGTCCTCTGTTTCTTCAAGCAAATAATATTGTAAATCATAAACTATATTATCATAATTTCAGCCTTGAGACTGAGGGCTGTGGTCTTGGGGGGACTTCAACATTCACTCTGAGGCTGTTCTGACAAGACCTGCTATGGCAACCTAGGGCTGTCTTGGTACTTGGTTGGCCTGACTCATGTGGCAGGATACACCATGGACCTGTTTTTCTACTGCTGAGTGGACAGTGAATGATCTGGTTGGGGCAGGGGAGCTTGCAACAGTGACATTGGCATGGTCAGATCAATTCCTCTTGATGTTTAGCTTTTCAGGGGTGGGGAACAGATAATGTGGTCCTGCCCCAGAAACTTAAGGAACCTGGAAGATTCCTGTGGATTCTAGGGGATATTCCAGCTAACAGGGCTGGCAATTTTATTTTGGCCTTGGACTCATCATAGAGTGGTCCCAAGCCCCTATTCCAGTGCTTTATAGACTGTACTTCCCCTTGGTTAACAGAAAATCTTCAGGCAATGAAACGGTCTGGACAATGGCTAGAGTGCAAGTAGCTCATGTCATGAAGAAAGTACAGTATAATTCAAAATTACTGAAGACTCTTGACTATATGGTAGTGAACTCACCAAAAATGTCTTACTTTGCACCTGCCAACATATCCTTGACATGTCGCCCTGCTGACCTATTCTGAGTTAATGAAGAGCCTGATGGGATTAGGCTAAGAGAAAGTAAGAATTGAAACCATGGTTACCTGTTGTGATAAATTTGGATTTCCTCAGAATCTGATGCCACAGTTCCTGTAGAGTCTGTGGAAGCGTACAGTGCTCCATCAGATCGAATTTTTGGGATCAGTTTTCAGTTGTTGTGGCCTGATGATGTGGACTTGAATCTGTCTGTTCTATCACAAATAAGCTTGACCCTTGCACATCTTGGCTGATAAGATCGAGTAGAGGTGGAATGATTGGGTTGATCCAGGAGGCGGTAAAAGTCTCAGACTGTTAGGGGGAGAATTCTGACACTTCAGAGGCTGTCCTGAACAGGACCTTACTGGATCCACATGTATGTGAAAACTATTACCACATTGCTAATATCCCTTTTATAGATACTGCTCACTCTCCCATCTCTCCTATACCTTTCCTTGCCCCACTTCATGTCCTCATAGTGTTCCCATTTTTTGTTTCTTGTATGCTGTTGCACACACTGCTCACTTTCCCATCCCTGCTACTCTCTCTCTCGCCTCACCCTTCACCATTGTAGTTCATCCCTAATTTGTTTCGTGTGCACCACTGCTCACACCTTTCACTGTCCTGTCTCTCCTATTTTTTCCCTTGCTTCACCTTACTCCATCTTAATGAGTCCCTTGCTTGCTTCTTGTGCATTATACTGCTTGTACTGTTCACCATCTCATCTTTCCCATTCCCTCTCTTACCTCACCTTGTGTCATCATGGTGCATACCTCACTTGCTTCTTGTGCACCATGCTCACTCACCTGTCTCTCCTCCCTCACCTCACCTTGCGTTTTCATAATGAGTCCTTTGCTTGCATCTTGCATATTACCACTCTCACTACTCTCTCCCTCTTAATCTCTCCCTCTTATGGCCACAGTGCTCCGCTTGTTACAGGCTGGGATGATTTGGTCACTGATTTTGAGGCCTGGAAATATATATATAGAATACAGAGTATAACATAAAGAGCATGAGATACAATGCAGAAAGCTATGTGTACTGTATCAAAACGTGTGTGTGTGTGTTACTGGAAACAAGGAAACAGGCTGTTTCTGATAAACTTCCCAGGTATAATGATAGATACTGCTGGTAAGAAAAA
This sequence comes from Gambelia wislizenii, assembly GCA_030847615.1. Lineage (NCBI taxonomy): Eukaryota > Metazoa > Chordata > Lepidosauria > Squamata > Crotaphytidae > Gambelia > Gambelia wislizenii. The sequence goes on from JAUMIR010000004.1 coordinate 298,463,064, forward strand.
CATCTAGGCTATGCTAAAATAGATATATTTCCCATTCTGATTGTAATGGAGGCCTGTTATGGATGTTTATAGCTATATAAGGGGTACTCTTAGATTTAACGATACCCAAGAATGCCTGTTTAAGAAATGTGTAGTTCCTCAGATCCTGGAAAGACTAGGATGTCCCCCCAAATTTCTTAAAATGATTATCTTGCTACACGAGGGCCAGCGCGGTCAAGTCAGATATGGTGATGCTCTTTCAGAGCCCTTTCTAATAACTAATGGAGTGAAGCAAGGTTGGGTTCATGCTGCAACTTTATTTACAATCTTCTTTAGCATGATGCTCCAAAGGGCTACGGCAGAGCTTAAAAAAGACGGCGGCATCTATATACGTTACCGTACTGATGGTAGCTTGTTTAACTTAAGCTGCCTGAGGGCTCACACTAAGACTCTAAACTATCTAGTCCGTGAGCTGCTCTTCGCTGCTGCTGCTGCCCTTGTTGCCCACACAGAAGCAGCTCTGCAGTGCCTAACATCCTGCTTCACAACAGCTGCAGAGCTGTTTGGGCTGGAAGTCAACTTGAAGAAAACGGAAGTTTTTTACCAGCCTGCACCACAGTACAAACACCACCATCCCCACATTGCCGTTGGCAAATCTGTACTCAAGTCCGTTCAGCAGTTCACCTACCTGGGAAGCATCATCTCAGATGCCAAGATTGACAAAGAGATCGAGCACAGATTAGCAAAGGCATATAGCGCATTTGGAAGACTTCACAAAAGAGTCTGGAGTAATAAACACACCTGAGGCGAAGCACAAAAATCAGTGTGTATAGAGCCATTGTACTGTCATTCTCCTTTATGGATCTGAAACATGGGTCACCTATTGCCACCACCTACGGCTCCTTGAACGCTTTCATCAGCACTGTCTATGCACAATCCTAAATATACACTGGACTGACTATGTGACGAATGTTGCTGTCCTTGAGCAAGCAGGGATCACCAGCATTGAGGCCATGAACACAGCTGTGCTGGGCAGGGCACGTTTCTAGGATGGAGGACCATCGCCTCCCCAAAATAGTACTCTACGTGAACTCGCCACGGGTCAGCGTAAGAGGGGCGCTCCAAAAAAATGATACAAGGACTCCCTGAAACAACCTCTCAGGCTCGGCCAAATTGATCACCAACAATGGTCCGCCCTGGCCTCACATCGGGAGGCATGGAGACGCATTATCCACAATGCTACAGCCTTATTTGAGAACTCACGCCGAACAAGTCTTGAAGAGAAACGACAACGCAGAAAGAATCACAACCCAGAAACATCACCCAAGGAGACCTTCAGCTGTGCTTTCTGCAACCAGACTTGTTTATCTCGGATTGGTCTTTTTAGTCATCAGCATGCTTGCAGAAAGCATGGGATGAGTCCTTCCTGAATCTTCGTTTGCGAAGAAAAGCCAGAGAGAGTTCCTCAGAAGATGAGATGGTATTCTTAATGGATAAAGGGCTAAACTAGATTGTTTAAGATAGTAATGTTCCTCTATGCAATCATGATAAAGAAGACTCCTAGAGAGATGCAGAGAAAAAGGTCCACTACTTATGGAAGTATAACATCTGACTTGCCATATTCTTGTTGTGTGCCTTTAAGTAGTTTCCAACTTACAGTAACCCTTAGGTGAACCTATCACAGGGTTTTCTTGTCAAGATTTTTTCAGAGGGGGTTTGGCTTTGCCTTCCTCTGAGGCTGAGAGAGTATTACTTGCCCAAGGTCATCCAGTGGGTTTACATGGCTGACCAGGGATTCAAACTCTTATGCCTGAAACCACTATACCACACTGGCTCTCTGACTTGTTGTCCCTTCATGAATACTCAAGTCCCATTATATGCAGTGGCATAGCAAAATGGTGTCACTTATATTAGATGGCAAAATCAAGGTTTGCTTTTTGGATTATTATTTTTTAAAAAATATTTTCAAACTGTGAATACTTAAATCCATGAATACCAAATCCGTGGATACGGAGGGACAACTTTATTATAATATAATGAATATACGATATCTTACATGCCATGCAACATGATGTGATGAGACCAAAGTGCCCAGAAATTAATATGTCTTTGTTTTTCCCTAAGGGGACTGTATATGTTTATATCTATGACTGCATATAATAAAGAGCCTAAAAATTAACAGAGGCTCTACTAAATTTCCTGTATAAATATCCTACGATTCCAATACTTTAAAATGCTTAAGTGAAGTGTTGATGTTGATGTTAACTGCTTGTCTAGATTTCACAAGTTGAATGCCCAGGCATCCCATTTTTGGAGAAAGACAAGATAGAAATGAAATGAACACAACAAATACTTATCTTACCCCTGTTGTATACCACTGTTGTGCCTGAAAACTAATCAAAGCAAATCTAAGTTGAAAAATCATCTATGCGTGGGACATATTGTGACAGGAGGATTACTTATTGTGAAGACACACACTGAACATGGTGTTTATATTTATGCAACAGCACTGGAATTTGTTGGTGAGAATGTAGAATTGGTGTGTGTTTGAAGTTATAAGTATAGCACATCAAGTGTACCAAGAGGTGCATCTTAACATGTTGAGGAGCCGGGTATAATTTTCAAAAGCAGGAAAAAAAAAACTGGTCTGATGTTAAAGATTAATAGTCAGTGTCCAGTAGGGTTTTTGTGCTAGTGCAGGTTGATCATCCTAACCAAAGTCTACTTCACAACTGTGCACAAGAAGATAATTGATCACAGTTTTCACTCGTGCTACCTTAAGGCTGTGTCTTTTCTTATATAAATATACTCTGGAACTCTCTTGCAGGTAGAGACAGTGAGAATTGGTCAAAAAGCTGACACAGACTATCTTGTCCTACAGTGCAACATGGTCAGCTATTGTAGCATGTGCTACCAGTTGTGCAATTGGAACATGTTTTTTTTTTTTTTTGTTCTGGAAATTCTGTGCAGTTTTGATCTATTGATTTGATCCAATTGGCTCACTTTTTGTGTATTAATTATACTTGTTTAACATGTTCACAAGGCTGGATGAGGATCTCTAGCTCACACATTCAGTTAAAATGCCATATGTGTGTAGAAGCATCTTCTGATTCTTTTAGAAGATGATTGAGCACAGTTTGAAGGTGTATTTGTGATGTATAAAAGTATTAAAAGGCAGAAGGTTGCAATGCCTATAGTTGTTTAATCTTTGAATAGACTAAAAATGACAGTCATTTTGTGAAAGTTTAAAATAAAATCATTTTTAGGAAGTTAATCCTGGTGCCTTGGTACATTTTGCCTGCTAAACCAGAATCAGGTTTGAGTAGATCCTGAGGTTATTCATATGAACGTGTCTGATGCAGATGTTAAGAATTTTAAAAAACAATCTTGTGATAAAAAATCCTCTCTAATACTCTTACTTGGAAAGAAAGAATAATGAATGTAGGAATGCCATTTTAATATTAGGATGTATATTTTCTAAAAGTAAATAATAAAATGATGGAATAAAAATGCCATGGTTACTGTTACGACTGTTCATTAGTACATATTTTTACTAAGCAAATAGTATAGGTATAGTGGCCTTGTTCAAATTTCACTTTAGCCATCAGGTCATTAGGTGGCCTTTGGCAGGCCATTATTTTTTGGCTTGCCCATAATAACTATAGTAGTGGTATAATTTACTAAAATGATTATGTGTATACTTCAGAAACTAGCTTGGTAAAAAGATTTGTGTCACACATTGCACAACAACAAAATGTGTTTACCAATAAGTAATAATAGCAGTCAATTCTAGCCCATGATAAACATGTTTTCAAGTCACTTTATCATAATCGTACTTTACTTTTTTAAAAGGTTTATCCTTAAATAATCTTGCATGCGTGCCTAACAGGTAATGGATGAGTGTACATACTATCAATAAATATCTTTTGCCTTGGAACTGTCATAAGATAGTTGTTGGGTTTTTTTAGTGTTTGGCTGCAACCACCTGGATGTGCCAGGAGGACACAGATTCAGTTGCATGTGGCTTTGGTTTTCTCTAGAAACTAGAACTTGCTACTGCATTTTCCTTGTCCTGTTCAGGTAGTCCATAATTTTGTTGACAGTCCAGGTCTATTAATCCGGTATTTTTTAAGGAAAATTGCTTGCAGACCTTAAATTTCTCTGCTTAAGATGATCAAATAGGGATTTGAACCCCTCATGTAAATGATGTATTAAAGCTAAAATAAAATCTACTTTCCAGAAAGTAACTGCAAAACTATTTTATGCAAGACTTCATGTGGGATACCTTAATGGTTGAATAATAAATTTTACCTCATAAAAATGAAATTCAATAATACAGTAGCTTTCTCAGCGCAGTAGCATCTGGTTAAATCTCAGGAGAGCCAATATTTTCCAACTCATTAGGATCATGTCGTTCTGTATGTCGTCAACATTGACTTAGCCAAGCTACCTTTACTTACATAACCGCCAAACTATTAAATAGGTCTCTTGTGGAGTGAAGTCAAATATTCCTCTTATTTTCCTTGTGCTTTGGAAGAAGAGAAGAAAATGTACATGTTGTAACATTTAAACATCTGGTCAAAACCACATCAGGGTAATGCTGAGGAAAGTAACAGGATTCAGAATTCTTCCCAGGTGTGCATATAAAAAGGGTTTTGGAGTTGCTGCATAGTTCTTTAACCACTTAGGAAAAAGATTGAAATATAGTGATTTGCTGTTCTAATGCCCCTGTTTGAAATCTATTCTTGCCCCATTCTTTTTTTTTTTTTTAAACATTTCTGAGTTCAGTTGTAATGCAGGTTGTTGAGCTTTAATCATTTCCTTCCAATGTACTGGCTTGGAATGTGTGTTCCACATAATGTAGCCAGGACTGGCGCTTATTTTGAGCAGTACAAGTTTGATTTTAAACAACATGCAGTATGTCCTTTTGTGAGTAACTGCTTGATTGTGGCAGGGCATGGATGCAAGGACCTTGCAGAGTATAAACATTTTTCTTTCCTTTCCTTTCCTTTCCTTTCCTTTCCTTTCCTTTCCTTTCCTTTCCTTTCCTTTGTAGATTGTTATGCATTTCAGACTTTTCTCTGCTCAACTCTGGTGTACTGTCTTGTATCCACATTGCCTCAGTGGGTCTAGCATGCCATTCCAGAGAAACTGTCATTGCCAACTTTCATGAAGGAGCTTTTTGGCAGTTGCCTTGCATTCAGAAGCAGATGGTTTATAGCTGACTAAGGCTATAAGCAGTGTACGGAACAATCAATAGGGATGCCTTGAAGTGATTCAGTAGATTCAGTCATCTGGGATTCTCAGTCTCAGAAGTAATTCTGAGTAATTTTCAGGATTGGTATTTCCTGCAGAGAGTTACAACACTGTACAAGTTAGCTTCAGAAAGAAATGTGGTGCTTTATGAGAAGAAGTGTAGTGAAGCTAATTAGATCTGATTTTGAATGCAATTAAGTTCATGGAATTATTTAATTACTGTATATACTTGTGTATAGTCAACCTCATGTATAAGTTGAGGGCAGGTTTTGGGGCCAAAATTATGGATTTTGCTGTGATCCATGGATAAGCTGAGGGTAAAACTTAGAGGCATGTAACAAACAAATCTTTTTTTCTCCTTTTAAAAATGCATAGAGGGAACAATATAGGGAGAGCTAAAGAGAAGGAGAGGATCTGTTTGAGGGATTACAATTGGGTGTGTGTGTAAATTGCATTGCTGATCTTAAAATGTATATATCTATACGAATACAGATAGGGAAGGGAATATAAATGAGGAAAGAATGAGAATGCAGCCTGGGGAAAAAACGTGGGTGGGTGGGTGAAGAGAAGAACAACCTGCCTCTATTAGGGGCCCAGTTCGAAGACAGTGATGAGAGGCAGAGATGAGAAGCCCCTCTTGATGAGACATGATGTAGAAACATCCCATCCCATTACCCCTCCTTTGCCCTTCCCTCCTTCCCCACCTTCTCTTTTGGCCTGAGCAACATGGGGAAGCCTGAACAATGTGGTGCACACACCATTTTGGGCATTTGAGGTGGAGTGGAGTGGTGGTGACCATTTTAATAAGGGTACTGCATTAGCTTCAGCTCACATCTGTGGTGGCCATTTTTAATAAGAGCTTACTGTATAAGTCCCATGTAGAGAGACTGCCAAGCCTCAGAAGGTTTATACAGTAAGCCCCTGTTTAAAATGGCTGTCACTGCTCTGCTCTACCTCAGACATCCAAAATGGTGGGGACCACAGACCTCATCTAGATGGTGTCATTGTCATCTGTTCCCAGCATTGACCCATGGCTAAGTCAGCCCAGTTTTTTTGGATCGACTTTTTGTCTTTTTTTTTTTTAACTTATACATGAGTATATACGGTAGTTTTCAATTTAAAAAAACAAAAACAAACTTTAAAAAACATATTAACATTTGTTACAAGTTCTTATTCAAAAGAAATACATGATAAATATTTAAAGGCTATAAATAATTTTTGTTATTAGGAACATTGCTTCTTCATTGAACCCTTCAGTAGGTGCTTTTATTTTTAGTCTGTTTGTGTTTTTTCTGATAAAACAACTACAAATATCCTGTTCTTGTATGTCTTGGTGTCTAATTAGATACCCAGGATATTCATGCCATAGACCATTCAGGTGCAAACATTCAAATGTTCTAATATAAGACAGTATACCAGAGTTGAAAATCCCACAGTGGATTTAAGTTGGCTGCAACAAGAAAATGGCAGCCAAGTACAACCTTCTTGCAAATCTGTGCAAGAAATACATACTCCAGTCTTGAGCCAAGATAGATGCTGACAGCTGAGATAGCTTCAAAGAGTTGCTGTTCTGAATTCTGGCAGTAGAAAGAGCTTCAAAGACCTACTGACTCAGTTGTTTTTCTCCTCCCACCCCCTTCACTTAATCCTGGGCTTTCATTACCTGTCACCTTTTTCTATGCTAAGTTGAAGAGTTATTCTGCGCTAACACTTAAATCAGTAGAACTAAATACTGAGCTGGTTGAATTGGAAGGGGGCAGGGGCAAAATTCACTATCCTTTTTCATAGCTGTATGTTAGCTTCAGTTGTTGAATAGTAAAGATTGCCCTTACTGAGGCACTTTATTAAGCAGACTGAACCAAAGTTCTGCTCCTCCCGCTTGTGGAGAAAAGAATGCTGAGTGGCTTCACTGACTTACATTATAGCCTTCCCTCCTGCTCTCTAATGCTTCAGCAGTGGTTCTCTGCTGGGCATGCTGCAGTGTCCCAAGATATTAAACTTTCTCTGTCTGCTCTTGAAGCATTAGCTGGTCTTTTCCAAGTCCACCTGCATGTCACATTATTTCCCCAATTCCTGCTGTTGGACTGTGTGTGGGAACCTAGGTGGGTAAGTGGGTCATTGAAATCTTCAGATTTAGAACTAGAAGTTAATGCTCTGGCTATAGTGCATAGCAGCAGTGTATCTAGTATCAAAGTTATGAGGCCGGTAAGGGAGTGAGAGTGTTCTGCCTTATTAACTTCATAGACAATGAGCAGGATTCTGCCCCAGAGTCCTGAATATTGTTGTGTATCTCCATATCCTAAAGAAATATAATAAGATCATTTTTTGTGAGCAGTGTTACAGCCTTAAGTGGAAGACTCATTTATTTATTTTCAGTCTTTCTGTATTGCTTCTTCATTGCCAAAGGCAATTCCAGGACAGCATAAATGAAAGAAAGTATACCACTATGACAAATTAACAGGTGCATGCAAACACTAGAACCAGCAAATAAAAATCTAGAGCTATTTAGTTGGCAAGTTCAATTCAATTTTAAAATTTCAGATCACATCAAAAACCTGGGAAGTGGGGTGGGGGTACGGGTGGCTAGTTGTCATTCATGGCGGATGTCTAAGTGTCAAGCTTGGCTGATTTCTATCAGATAAAAGTAAGAATAATTAATTTAAAAATCACACCATTAAGAATTTAAATGTCCACTACTAAAAGGACAGTGGATAAGGCAATTACAGACTTGCATTTATCTGCAAAGAAAGCCAAAACACTGTCAGAAGAAGGGGATGATCTGTCATCGGCTAATATGGTGCATGGCCCAAACAGAGCAGGCAGAGGTGGGAAACCAGGCTCCCCTTCAGTAATGGGCCTTTCATTCCATTACTGAGAAACTCAGAGAAAATCTAGTTAAAGACATGTAAAAGGACTGGTCTCTGGCTCTTGAACTTATCAGCTCTAAATTATTAGCTATCTCCAGCAGGATACACGGTATTGAAGTTACTGCAAATGCTGCATTTCAACAAGGGTCTCAACAAGATGGTTGAATAGAGAAATTAGAAAAATTAATACCCACCTAATAAAATAAAATTGAAGACCATAAAAATAGGGGGAGACAGCTGAATGTATGCCTGAAAGAGATCACAGCATTTGTGACCCATGTGAGAATACAAACCTCTAAGTTTGAATGGATGACTAAACTTTGCCCTGAGCTGGCATTAGAAATGGTTGATATCGAAGGCATACCTCAATCTATAGTGCCTCTGAGATCTTTAAGCAAAATGCCAAGGGACATCATTATGTCATTAGCCAGATTTCCATGTAGCGCACTTTATGAGTAAACTCTATATCATCCCTGAGTTTATGAGTAAACTCTATATCATCCCTGATTTGTGAAGTCGAAGACTTTCACTGTTGGCATCCATAGATTTTCCTTGGGTTTTTTCCGGGCTGTGAGGCCGTGTTCTGGAAGAGTTTATTTCTGATGTTTCGCCTCCATTTGTGGCTGGCATCTCAATAATTGCATCTGATAGATTACAGATGATGCAGATCTATGAAGCATTAAACTGCATTGTCCAGGGATCTAGAAGAGAAGATCTTCCCTGAGGAATCAGCTGAGATCATAGGGAAGCTGGTCATTGAAATGTGAAATGGAAGCTTGTACAGAAGAAAAAGATTGGAAGATCAAATGCAACCCGACAACTTATGTTTATAGAAAGCTTGAGTTTTTCGGCATTATTGATTTCATTAATACACAATTGCAGATGATGAGATCTCCCTCATCCCATCTAAAATTCTGGTTAAACTTTTTAACACCAGACTGTCAAGCTGTAGGTGATAATCTTCTAGAAACCTAATTGATGGCCTCATGGTAGATTGTTGTGCTGGTCATTTGGAATCGTCATTAGATACTTAGCTTTCTCATGGACAATATCTTGATTGTTTTGAATTTCTCAGATCAATTTCTTGTCTTTGTTACTTTTGTTGTATTATTGTAATTAATTGCAACTTAAAACATATTTTTTAAAAAGCCTGGGCAAGCCAGGGGTGTTTTAATTTGGTGCAGAAATTAATACAAAGTCAGGATGGCACTGCAGAGGACTTACTTTAAATGCACACCCCATGATGGTGTATGAAGAAGGGTGTGTATTTGTGCCTCAGAAATTTTGTACACCAGATTATGAGCATTAATCTCAGTCTAGACTTGTATGTTGTATTGTTCTGTAATTTGATTTTTAAAAACTCAGCTGCCTGAAAGATTAATCACATTGATTTAGTTGGTCACTGTAGAGATTGTTCTAGTCAGACACTGTAAATATGTGGCTGATTAAAATTTGAAATTGCTAAAATGAATAAATCAGTGCTTTGTGTTAGAAGAAGAAATGTGATAAGTCCTATGTTTCTCTGGTGGTGAAATAGATGGCATTTGTTGTGTTTTGAACTATTCTGAAATATACACTATCCTTTTCTTATCGTTTATTCAAAGGTTTTCCTAGCCATGAATACTTTTAATAGTACTTGACACAATGATAATTCAGGTTCAAGGAGACATGCAAATTATTTTACAGTTTGTAAATATTTCCACACATAGAAGTGGTCTTTGCTGCATATAAGGAAATGGCTTCTTACAATATTTTTTCTGTTACCTCTCTAACCATGTTAAAATGTCTGGTGGCAGTCATTCATTCATACATATATTCATATATTATGACCATTTTCATATTTGTGTTGCTGCTCTCTTCTTGATGTTTGTGGATTCCGAGTTTTTTTCTGTGTGTTCACTCGGAGAACAGCCTTTTCAGGAGGGTCAATTCTTAGCTGAGGCAGCCTATGTAATACAGTTGTCCCTCCACATTCACGGATTTGACATTCACAGTTTTAAGTATTCACAATTTGAAAATATTCTTTAAAAAATAATAATCCAAAAGGCAAACCTTGATTTTGCCATCTTATATAAGGGACACCATTTTGCTATGCCATTGCATATAATGGGACTTGAGTATTCACGGATTTGGGTATTCATGGGGGGTCCTGGAACCAAACCCCAGCAAATGTGAAGTGACAGCTGTACTCTGAGTTATAAAACATAACTCCTCCCATCCTTTCTGCAGGAATTCTGAAATGGTATTGGTGCAGATGGTTAACAGTGGGTGGGATCATGCATGTGGCTTAATTCTACATACAAAACATGATTGTTTCTGGTTCTACCATGGGCAAGTACCCTTATTTCTACTGTTTGGCCCCTTTAGTGTTCGGCAACAAAGGGCTGTTAATGGTGACACAAGTAAAGCTTGTTCTTACAATTAGACCATAGGAATTAAATTGCAGGATCTGAGTTCACACCAGAACATCCAAGCCCTTACTATCAAAACTCAAGTTTATTCTTGAACCCATGTTGCTAAGGGTTTTTTGCTGCTATTTTGTACTCTTTGGCAGAGAAGGAGTTGTCTTTCTAAAATTTATGTACACAAAAGGCCTGTCTTGGAGACTGTTTTCATCTGTGTTAGGAACTGTTTGATATTTAAGTTGTGTGACTGTTTCCCAACAAAAGTAATGTGACATCAGTATGGAGGTGCAATAAGAGCTCTCTCAGGATTACTTTAGACAGAATGGAAGACTTTAGATATGTAAGTTTGTTTGGCCTTGAATATAGTTTATATTTGATATATGAGCTGTCACATAGCTGTTACATGACTGAGATGTGCCTGTAAGCAGTGTAATATGCAGATACGTTTTCTCTGAAACAAAGCCAAACGCTAAATCTTAATGTGTTCATTTGGAGAGTAAAAGAGTACTTCATAAAACATATGGAAGCATTTCTATGTTTTTATTTTATTAAATAACCCTTTTACTCTTTAAGAGGTTTTTATGATGTTGAAGTTACCTGAATTCACTGTGTTGGAATTTGCATGAGGTGGAAATAGAGCAATGTGGTGAGGGGTTTGCTCATTTAAGTTATGATTTTAAAAAAATATATAACCCATTTATCTGGAATAACAAGTTAACATGTAGTCAATCTATTTAGATGAAATGCTGTATGAACTTTTGGGATTTAGTATTTTGTTCTACAGTTTTACTGTAGGATGTGCATACAGTAGATTTGTAATAGTAACAACACAATAGAGAAAAAAAAGGTAGACAGGATAGGTCTTATTATACTATAAATGCTTCTTGTTAATTGGATTTTTGAATATTCCGCTAATTTCCCTCATTGGGAAAGGGCAGTGGAAATATGTGAAACATAATGTAAAGTTTATACATAGTGTGTCCCTCTCATAGCATTTCTTTTCATCATGCCTGATGCTTGTTCCTGTACAAGCCCGAAGACAACCTAGTGTGCTCCAGGTGTTTTGAGTGTAGTGTAGTGTACTCCAATACAGTGTAGTGTACTCCAATAAATTACAACCAGCTTGTGCTATCATGCATTGCTTGCACTGAGAATGTCTGAACAAATCATAGAGCCCCATTCCATTGGTAGGTAACTGGGTAGTGTGACAGCAGGTTTTCCTTCCCTGATTTGTTCTTTCCCAACAAACCAAAGAAAGAATCATTTTGTTCTTGGCTTCTTTCTCTTATTTTTCTGGGAGGAGACAAACCAAAAAAAGAAGGCTGCCCACTGTCAGACAACACTTTAAACAAGATGTGGGTAACTGCCACAGATTGGAGGCTGCATAGTCTGTCTGCAGGACTCCGGAGTGCTGTCCCTCTGTTGCGTCCAAACTCCTGAAAGCATCTCAAGGGCACCATTAGCTGTTTTGCTGTCTTGGGGGAGGGGAGGCTTTTGCACATCTATGGCTTGACCAGGCTTTCCCCAATGCAACATTTTGGAGAGTACAAAAGTAGCTTTGAGGAGTCATGTACAGCCTGCAAGCCCCACTTTATCACCCCAGCAATAAACCGATACAATATAATAGCAAACCTCTGTAGTTTGTTTAGCTCTTCCCACTAAGAACAAGAACAACCAAGCAGTTTGCACCAGCTGCTTGATCCCTGGCTTTTCACGTTATGTGAACATACTCATAGGTATGTTTTTTCACAACACAATTTATATCTTCTCTCACCACGTGTTATTTTTTACACAGTATCTTCTTTCATGTTATACTTTTCTGCTCTAGATGTTTCATCTTATTACTCGAAGTCTCTTGATATATGCAAATGCATCCATTGCAACAGGAAGTTTCTTAGTTATCCCTAACTTCTTTGAGTTATTACCAATTTATTTTTATGCCATGGTGCTGAAACATGGATTTTGCTCTGTTTAATCAACTTTGCAGCTTATCTTCTGTACAGTTGCCCCTCCACATTCGCGGTTTTGATCATTCGCGGAAAGCTGCCTGTGCCCCCCCCCCCCCGCTGCTCAACACCCCACTCCCTTCCCAAGGCAGCCAGGGGCTTCTCAGGAAGCTCCTCGCTGCCTTGGGAAGGGGTGGGTGGGAACCAGCTGGCGTGCTCACGCTACACCCCACTCCCTTCCCAAGGCTGCCAGGGGCTTCTCAGGAAGCTCCTAGCTGCCTTGGGAAGGGAGGGGTGGAAAACTGCTCGCCGGCAGGCTCATTTCTTATTCGTGGTTTTTTCACATTCGTGGGGGTTGTCTGCCCCTAACCCCCACGAATTTGAAAGGATGACTGTAGTTGTGAATACTTTCCATGTACTGTACAGTATAATGTCTGAGTGTTGAAGCATTCAAACCATTATGAGGATTGAAATCATGGTTCCCGCTCTATATTTATGACATTTATTTCCATTAAAAAAGTTTACTAGAGCTGTGAAGTCAAAGGCTTTCATGGCTGGCATCCATAGATTTTCCTTGTTTTTTTTCTGGGCTGTGACGCCTTGTTCTGGAAGAGTTTATTTCTGATGTTTTGCCTGCATTTGTGGCTGACATCTTCAGAGAATGGTTGTGTAGGAGTGTGTGTGGGGGGCTTATATACTGTGAACACCTGTTCGGGAGGATATCTAAATTTGTGTATTTGAATGGCTAGTTTCTGGGTGGAGATATGCAAGGAGTATTAGTGTCTGTTTGACTAATGGTTGGTTAATGGTCCATTATCTGCTGGAAATCCCCCTCTCCCTGGGTGGAGTTCATTTGCAAGTGTTGAGTTCTGATTTTAGTGTTTTTCAGGACTGGCAGCCAGATTTTGTTTACATTTAGGGTTTCTTCTTTCCTGTTGAAGTTGTCCAGGTGTTTGTGGATTTCCATAGCTTCTCTGTGCATTCTGACATGATAGTTGTTGGCCTAGTCCAGAATTTCTGTGTTTTAAAATAACATTTTGTGTCCAGGTTGGTTTATAACATGTTCTGCTACTGCTGATTTTTCTGGCTGGCCAGAGCTGATATCTCAGTGCCTTCTGAAGTATGTACTGTATTTATAATTTGCTTTTCTTTGAATAATAATAATAATAATAATATTTTATTTCTATCCCGCCCCTCTGCAATGCAATCAGGGCAGCTTACAATATAAAAACTCCATAATTACTATACCCTAGCCCACCCACCCCTTAAAATAATATTAAATTATAAAGGATTAAAAACATACAATCATTAAAAATATATTAAATTAGAAAAAAAATTAAAACATACAATAATTTAAAAAATCCAATTGTAGCTCAGAGGGAAAGGACAGCCGAGTCTTGGGCCGGGATAGTTATTCAGGAAAGGCCTGCCAGAAAAGATCCATCTTGACAGCTTTTTAAAAGCTGTCTAAGGTGGTAATAAGACGGATCTCGTCTGGCAGGCCATTCCATAATCTGGGAGCGGCAGCAGAGAAGGGCCTCTAGGAGGTCACCGACAGCCTTGTTTTCATAGGCTGTAACAGAGTCCTCCCAGAGGACTGTAGTGCGCGGGGAGGATCTTACAGAAGGAGGCGGTCCCGGAGATAAGTTGGACCCAAGCCATTGAAGAGCTCAGTGAAGGATACATGACTCCTACCATGGTCCTACCACTTTTCAGAACTATATACAGTAGCACCGCTGTATCTGTGGGGGATTGGTTCCAGCTCCCCGCCCCTGTGAATACTGAAATCTGTGGATAATAGAGAATGCCACCCACCAGCCTGCTGTTGCAGGAGCCCTCCTAGGGAAGGGAGAAGGGAGGCAAGCTCTCCTCCTCCTCTCACTTCCCCTGTTGCTAGTGCTGCTGGGGGTGGCAGTGAAGCAGAAGAAGCGGGAGAGACGAAGGGCTTTTGCCCAGGCTGAGCCATGCCGCTACCACCACTGACAGCAGGTGAAGGATAAGGCAGAGGAGCCACCCTGCCTCCACCCCCGCCGTGACTGGAGCCCTCCTGGGGGAGGGGAGGGGCAGGCAAGATCCTTCCTCCCCCTTCACCCATGCCATTTCCCCTACCATGACAGGAGCTCTCCTGGGGGAAGGGAGGGTGGAGGTGAGATCCCTTCCCCCATCCCTTCCCCCTTCACCCCCACCATTGTCCCACCATGACCAGAGCTCTCCTGGGGGAAGGGAGGGGGAGGCGAGATCCCTCTTCCTCCTCCCTTCTCCCACACCATTGCGAACCGTGGATAATTGAATCAGCGGTTGGAAAATCAGTGGATGGGGAGGATTGCTACTGTATCTATTTTACTTCACAACATCTGTGTTGTCTAGACTTCTATTTTGTACCTGGAAATAAGCAAATAGAAGATTTATTTTTCTTGTGTTTGTTGTTCTTGGTAAAATAAAACAAAAACTATGTTTCCAACTTTGCTGATGTGGGCTAGGGTCAGAGTTGTTATTCCATACACTTATTATAGTGTTCCATTATATGCAAAATACATATAAGAACTCTTTGTAATACTTGGTATGCAGTACAGATTTGTAAATAATGTATATTTATGTAAATGAAGGTAATTCCCTGTGCTCTTAATCAGCCCACAACAACCACTGATGATTCTCTATGGTTAAGCCTCTCACAATGCCGCTTTTGAGGCTCTCAGGTTTTTTTCCCCTTTAGTAACTCACGTTGTAGGCTGTTTTTGGTATGTTGAGCCAAACAGATTTTTCCCCTTTGTTTGATTCCCAATTTTACTTTCTCCAGGGGTTTTTACTTCCTATGGCAGGGTTAATTTTTATTTCAAATGTTTAAAATTTATATTGTCCATATACTGTGTGGTCACTGGGTGGAACAGCAGCAACTATTTTCCATTGTTCCCTTAATCTTCTCACCACTTTTCTTTCTGTTGTATGTTCTTAAGTGTATGAATCTTTGATGCTTATTTAAAAAATAAGACAATGGTACAACACTGATTTGTTTAGCTTGCAGAGCTTGAAATAGTGTCTGTGTTATATTGCATACAAATTTTCTTGGAGTTCTGTCTTATGTATTAATAATAATAAGGATCTGGTCCCATTTAAAAAAAATTGCCTGTTTCATTGCTATTGAATTTTATTTTTTTAGAAGTACATTAGTGCTTTCCATGTCACTGATAGATAATGTCTGGCCTCCAAAAACAAATATTTAGAATAAATATTGGTGCCTTAGCCTCTAAGTTTGAAATTCTGTGAACATTCACATGTAAGCAAGTCTCATTCAACTTATTGGGTCTTGTTTCTGATTAACATATAGAGCCTTAGGTTGCAAGCTTACTGGCTTCCTCTACATTTTACATTGAATGCATATATTTTGGAAATGAATGTGAATAGCCAGAGGTAAAGATTTCTGTAGATTCATAGAAAAATATCCTATGGCTGAGATCCTGCATCAGAAGCTATGGTTCATAACTTTATGATGTCAGAGCTATATCCTGATAGGACACACAGCCCAGTGAATTGTGATGGTGTATATCAGGGAGTCTTGTGCATTCTTTTGTTGCACAATGGGAGTCCTTGTTGTGCAGTGAGGTCCATAGCATTCTGGTGCCCATTGTGCATTAGGTCCCATAGAACTCTGGTGCCCATTATGCAGTGGGACCCACAGTGCAGTGGCCACACTGTTGAATCCATTTGTGCAGTGGTCCCTGGGATTTAACTACACCTCTGCTCCCTCCTGAGAAGAAGAGTACAGCCATCCCGCTACATTCGCGGCTTTCACTTTTGCTTATTTGATTATTCGCAGACTTGTAGATGCTACTTAAATAGCCCAACCTCCTCACTCCTTTTGTTCCTTCTTTACCCCACTATTTCCTGACCTGCCAAAGCCTCCAGCCACTCACTTCAGTTTCTTCCATGCAACCAGGATCACCCAGCTTCATTTTCAAGACCTTTCCTGGCTGAAAGATCTCCCCGCCCCATTCCTCAGTTTCCTCTTTTTTGTAAATTTCTCCTGTCCTACTAATGCCTCTAGCTACTTACTCTGGTTTCTTCCATGCAAACAGGATCTCCCAGCTTCACTCGCACCATCCTTCCTGGTTGAAAGATCTCCCTACCACATTCCTTCTGTTGCAAGCTGTTGGCATGAAGAGCAGCAGAAATCGCCATTGCGAAGAGCCCCCGAAGCCTGCTTCTTCGCAGGGTTTGGAGACTTTTTGCTAAGGAGATTTCTTCTCTCTGCCTTCCCCGAGCACTTAGCATAGCATCATGGGGCTTCCAAAAGCATGTTGGTGGCTGAGGGACCAGCCTGCCAGGCCCACATTCTATGTACTCCCCTACTTCTAGCCGCTCGCTTCGCAAGTCTGAGCAGCCCTTCTGGGGAGCTCTGTCCCCACCTCCACTGTACTGTAAGTATTCACTTTGTTTTGTTTTGTTTTACTTTTGAGTTTAAATACCTAACAGGATGCCAGCCATTATATTTTGGCTTGTCTCTTTAATGATGTGATGTCACATCTATGAAAGTACAATGTGCCATTTACATAAGTGCAATGAGATCTCTAAATTTGTAAATTGATTATTTTGTTCTCACACTGTATTTTGTATTTGGCGTTGAACATACTGTCCTGCTAGGAAGCTGACTCAAAATGAATTCTACATGTCATAGATTTCTGCAAGGAAATAAACTTTTATATATAGCAAGTGGTGTATACCTTTATTAACTAAATGATGAAAAGGAAAACTGAAACATACCTGCTCAATTAAGATTAAAATTAAAGGTTTACATTAAAATTAAGGTTTAAATTAAAATTAAAATGTAAACCTTTAAATTAAGGTTTAAACTGAAACCCCACTTTAGATATCAAGAGTGGATTATTGAGTAATACTCATACTCCAATTCATTGTTGAGCACAAATTTGTCATGTTCCCTTATGTTAACCAGTATGTGTTACCACCACTGCCTATTTGAGTTACAATAAACCTGGATACTGTTGTAAATTCACCAGAATGCTTAGTGGGAGTTTAGTATTTTGCTTTGTTTTAGGAATTTGTATATGGTTGGTCTCACTCAGATGGTCTCTAGTTCTTAAAAAAGGCATACTTGCATGCTCTGTGTTGGTAAATGTATATACTAGCTGTGCATCATTGAAATTTCAGGCCTTTTCCTGCCAGACAGAATGGAGACCTTGGAAGTAATATTACAAGTTCTGTATGTAGTGGTTGCATTGCAAGTGTCCCTGAGAGAAATGTGGGTAAAAATCATAGTGTGATGCATTTCAATATTGAATTAATTTGTAAAAGAATGTCTGCTTCTTATTTTGAAGATAATACTATATTAATGTATGCTAGGCATATGAAAACAATTATGGAAATAAGGGTGTGGGATCTGAGCTGCATTTTCAGTTGAAATGTAGTACAGCTTCTGTTAAAGACCCATGTAATTCAACACTTCTACTAATAGAGATATTAATGTTTCTTTTTAAGGGTAATGATCTCTTCCATCTTTACATGTCTCTGTTGTTTTTGTTGGGAGAGATATTGCCATATATAGTCATAGATAAATTACACTGAAAGTTCAGTGTTGATTGATTTTTGACACACTTCCTCTTCTGCTTTATCTTTGCTTTTAACTAGAACAAACTGGATGCAAACTCACTCCCCATTGAAATATAATCTGTAAAATTTCTCTTTTAATGTAGTACAGGCATCTCTTTCCTGCTAAGAAGTATATTTTAATTATTATATCTTGTAGCTGAATTTCTTGATCTGTCTCAGAAAACACATGAGAAATAGAATTGTAGTAATCAAGTTTAACTTGAGAAAAATTCAATGTTCTAATGCAGTGGTACACTACATTATGAAATTTTGAACCATTTAACAAGCTCATGAAATGATCTTAAACAATTATATCAATTGGGTATTACAGACAGATAGAAAACTATAAACATTTAGCAAAAGAAAATGGATGGGCAGTCTTCAGGCTTATGGGATCTACTTTGTATTTTACTAGGTCCCTGGGATCAACCTAATGGAGCTTGGGGCAAAAGACAACCAAATGAAAAAAAAAATCTGAGTATAGTTGTTTGTTTAAAGTATCAGAACTGCCAAGCTCATGATTCTGCCACACAAAAATACAATCATGGTCATCCAGGCATTCTTTTCATTTTCTTGATTAAAAAATTCAGAGTCAGAAATAATTTTGAATCAAGTATAAGTAACACAGTTAGATCTACTGCTAGATCGAGACCTACCTTCTGACCATAAATGGCAGTAGAAGACATTGATCAGCCTAGCCTTCTATATAATCATTTTTGACACACCATATTATAGCCTGATGACTTGTACTTTATATTGGAGCATCTCAAGTTATCTGTTGTAGGGACAAGCAGTTTTTTTCACCCATGTGGCAGGGATCTGTACTCATTTGTTTCCATTAGCTACTATTTTTTTTCTCCTCTGGAAACTTGCAGGGACAGGTAGCCAATGGCACAGACACTGGCACTGATCTGTTGACCATCACTTTGAGTAGCACTGCTTTACATGACAGAATGCCACCTGAAAATTCCTCAGATCACTGGTTTACTATTAGTCATGCACCCAGGTCTCAAGTGTAAGTGGATTTTATGGAACTATAATTAAAATGAGGCAGAACTGAATTGCTTTATCCCACAGAGTGCCATTCCCCTCTTTAATTCCAAATGTATTTATTTGAGATGTCTAGCCAGTTATACAAATCATAATAGTGTTGTTATGTTAATTAAATCTTCTGCATTCACTTCTGTCTCTTAAACATAGTTTATAAATTTAATAGGAGAGTGGTGGAAGCATGCACTCCAAACTTCAGGCCTTTCCTGAATAACTATCCCAGCCCAAGACTCAGCTGTCCTTTCCCTCTGAGTTGCAATAGGATTTTTTTTTTAATTATTGTATGTTTTAATTTTTTTCTAATTTAATATATTTTTAATTATTCATGTTTTAATCCTTTATAATTTAATATTATTTTAAGGTGTGGGTGGACTAGGGTACTGTAATTATGGAGTTTTTATATTGTAAGCCGCCCCGATTGCATTGCAGAGGGGCAGGATAGAAACAAATTTTATTATCATTATTATTTATTAAACACAATACACAATCAATGATAAGATTTAAAGTGTTTTTTTGATACAAAACTCTCTTTCTTCACTGCTTCAGAATGTACAAATGAAAATCTGTATGTGACTAATTAGCAGCAGGTATCTTATTAACGTGTACATTTAAGATATTATCTGTGACATCAGACAATTGTAGACAATCTGCTGAAGAACATACTGTGAATTGAGACTTTATACTAGTTTCCTCTGTGTCCAGCAGATTTTAATAAAATTATTTGTTTTATCTCATTTTTATCATGCTGATCTTGCTTCCCCGTCTATGAATCCATTCAAGGCAGGTCCATGAAGTCTGTATTTTTAGAAAGATTACATTTTTATTGTTCCTTTGCATTAAAATAATGCAAACTCAAAACAGTGGTAGTCTACTGATTTAATTACAAAGAGATGGAAGAGATAGTATTTACTGGAGGCGAAGAAGTTCTTAAAGAATAAGCAGTTGTGTTGGTTCCAAACAAGTAACGGAGCACATTTTGCTAACTTAAGACATGCCTTAATTTCATTTACTGTGGTCTAATATGTTGTGCATCCCACTCTTGGTAAACCACAGTGGCATTTACTGGCTATTGCTTCAAAGCACTACTGTTTTTCATCCCTTTTCATTGACGAAATGTGTCAGAGCAACATTAACTGAAGTCTGGAAAATAGTTCTTAAGGATTTTGCTTTAATGAAAAATCTAACATGTAGTGCACTTGCTGATATAATCAAGTCAATGAAATTTCCAAAATCTTGACTCATTGTCTTCTGACTATGAAGCAATAATTTTTTATGAAGTAGCTTTAAAAGGTATTTGTTGAGGTAGAGAACATATGGCTTAGAAGGGTCTGTTTGTAACAGCAATCAGCAGTGATCATGGTATTCTATTACAATTACCCTATAAAATAGCCTGTTTTTTTTTAATTGAGAACTAAAAGAGAAGTTGCGGATAAAGGGGAGGTATCTATATTTGTGAAGCATGTGAGAGGTCTGGGGCCTCTTATATTTTGAGATTGTTTCTCCAGCTGTCCTGATGAACATTAGTTTTCAGTCTGCAAACTTTAGCTTTCATTTTAACTTTGTTTATAGTAATTATGGTTATGGTGACTAGAGAGAGATTTAATTATAATGTTTCCCAGGCCTATGTAGTAAAAGAATCAAGGCAAGAACTAAGCCACATTTTAAAATACTTGGAGTATTTCTCTGCACAGTCATGGACGGCCAAAATAGGCTTTCCCATTTCCATCATTCAGTCCATTGCTGTCCTACCTGCTGACACCACTGAGCTGTTTTTGAATCATCTCTCAGAAAATGGCATACAGTCTTCCTTTTGACACTTCTTGTCTCTGGTCTGATTAACATTTCTTGTCTGATCAATTAAATACTCCATTTATATTTGTTGAGAAATGGCAGTGCAAAGAGCATCATCCCCTATACATAAAGTGCAGAAATAGAAGAGGGAAAATGCCACAAAGAGGAGAACACTATCAGCTACATATGCAGGCTAGGAGGATTTTTCACTCTCAGACATCCCAAGCATATAGTTTCTCAGCCAAAAAATAAGAGTGCTGTGGGGGCATAGGCCTGGTAGTCTCTGGTCTATTCTCTTCCTAGCAATCCTTATGGTTCTGTTGTCTACCCTCCCTGTCGCACCTCTAACTGTCTTGTACACCATGGCAGAGCCTTCATTCCCCCGTCTGGCAAGTTATCCAGTCATATCCCCTAAGCTTCTCGGAGAACTTAGGGTACAGGTGTACTGATGCTATCTCTGTTTAGACACCTGTGACTCTTTTGTCTTGCCATTACTAATTTAAATACCCTGTTTCTAATTTTTTCAACTAATAGTGAATGCTAATTAAGTTGAAATTTCAGGTGTGACTTCTAGATTTTATTGTTAGATTGTCACATTCGTTTTTTTCAAACTTTGATTTAGCTTCTGCCTACTAAATGATATCAGGCTTTTCTTTTTATTGTCCCCTCATGCCAGTACCCTGTCACTGGGCTAGATGAAGCATTTTGTAGTGATGGAATGTGATCTCTTTTCAGTTCAAGGGAAAATTTAATATGGTCTCCCTGTGCATTGTCCAGATGTCAGACATGAGAAGAGCAGTTGTATGTGTGTGTGTGAAGGTATTACAGACACAGTCTAAAATATTTGTGCATGGAGGTTGGAGGTTAGTTTCAAGTTACTTTGTTCCTTTTTGGTTTGTTGGGCCTACTTAAGTGGGCTTTATTTGTAGGTGACACCATCACTGGTACAGTTAGAAAACACATTGGAAATAGAATTTTTTTCTTCTCTTTCTTAAAACCCACTTTCAAGAACAAACAGGAAGCATAAATAGGACAGTATCACAGTTTCTCAGAGACATGAATTAAAGGAATATACTAATTTAAATATCCCATTTATTGAGTGCACATTGGTTGCACATCTTTTTACCATGAAGATTAAAGCAGATCAGAATTACCTGAAATGTGAGAAATAATAGGGAAATTGTGAGGTGTATGTTAATCTTCTGGTTGTTAAGTTGGATGTAAACCTCTTGTGAAGAAGCTAAAATCCATATAATGACCAGAGCACACTCCCATTTTTACTATGCCCAGGAACAGTCATGCTGGGAACATTCCTAAAACTGCTTTTTACTCAGTAGAAATACAATGATTTGAAATTCAAAAAACCAGAGCTGCACTGTGGTGGCTCTGTAGCAGGATTGCCTGTTACCTCTATTTTTAAGTGAAAGTAATATCTCCATTGTTCCAGTCCTCTGTGTATTTGCTAGTAGGAAGATGACCTCCACAGCTCCTCATCCATTTTTAGGCAATCCTGTGCTGATAAGGGCTTGTCTAAATGGTGAAAATATTCCTCATAGAATTTGAGCAGAATACCTTTTTTCTAAATAGGATCCTGCAGTGATTCACCATATTCAGAAGGGGGGTCAAAAATGCTATATACTGTGCGAGAAAAGCCTTTGTGGCTTTCCCGAAGTTTTTTTAAAACTGAGAGGGAGATGCACATTCCTGCTCGTTGGGACAACTGATTTGAATTGCAGTGCATTCTCAGTGAGGATGGAAGTGGATTGCTGATTGGTCAGACGTGTGCAGGGGTGGTGGTGGAGCTTGGCAGCAACGAAGTAGTGAGAATCACCATGTTGAATGTTCGCTGTAGCGATTGTGTGCTGAGGTGACAAAACAGGTTTTTTTTAAAGCTTGTTTAAGCAGGTCACGCTTCCGCACCTTGGATTTACTTTAAAAAAAAATGCCGTTTAGTGACGTCAACTTGGAGAGAATAAAAATGCGAGTAATTAACTCGTGCTCACCATCTTGATTCACAGGTATGCATATGTAAACATCAAACATGGATAGTTTTGCATACCTGCCAAAAAACAGGGAGACAAATGGACCCTGCTGTGAATTGGCATTACTGTACACCAATCCACATTTTATTGCCTCGTGTAAGCTTGCATATACCAGCCTTTCCCAATTTGGTGTCTTTCAGATCTGTGAGGCTATAGCTCTCTTCATTACAAGCCAGCATGACCATTTGGTGAAGGCTAGCTTATGCCTTTTTAGCAAGGTATATGCATATATTCTTCACTCCTCTGTTTATTTTCTCATTCCCTGAACTTTGCTTCTGTTAATTGTATTTTAACTTAATGGCGGGAGGGTTTGTCTTTATGCTTAAGGTAGTGGAAGCCAGCATAGGGTTTTGGAGATGCAAGGAAAGTTCAACCATCTCAGGGTAGAGGTGAGGGGAAAAAGTGATTATTTTACTCCACTCTTGGCTGGGCACAGATATACACACTAAAATTATAGCATTTACAGCCCATTCATATTTATTTGTCCGTGAAATCAGCTAGATGCCGGCAAAGTAGAAACAAACAGCAAAATCTGGGAAGGTAGGCAACTGTTAATTAGCACAAAGGAATGGAAACACAGTCCTGCAAAGATTTAGTCCAGGAACACAGTCCAAAATGTCAGGGGCTTACGGCAGTCAGCATGGGTCAAAAACAAGTCTGTGGGTCAACAGGATCAGACAGCAGCGTAGTCACGAACAATCCAAAGTCTAAACACAAATTATGGCAACTGGAATCAAGGCAAAAGGAAGCAAGGCAACAGGAACACGGACTCAAAGACAACCCGCAGGAAGCTTTTGCCGGGAAGATCAGTTGATCTCTAACAAAGCCTCCATCTTCCCCCAAGGTGTATATATAGCAATCCAGGCTTTGTCAGGTGCTTCTTGATAAGTTGGTATTTCTGATAAAGCCTCAGTGATCTTCTTTAAGTTTCCTTTTCGGATCTTTGCTGGCTGAATGATAGTGGAGGTAAGTCCGTCTCCTCTTCCTCTTCCTTATCTGAATTGGCAGGGCTCTCTGTTGGGACTGGCGCCAACTCACTAAGGCCAGGCTCTTCTTCTGTTTGAGCCTCTAGGTTGTCAGGGTTCACTGCTGGCACAGGTATAGATGAACCTGTGCCAGGGTCCATAGGTTCGTTCCCTGCTATGTCCTCCTCCTCCTCTGATTCTATACTCTCATTAGACTCACGGGGCATGACATTATTGAGAAATGGGTCCTGATGTGTTCAGTGGGCATTATTCACTAGTAAGATTGTTAAGTTTTCTGTCTTAAGTGATAAACATATGAGCATTCTAGACTACTTCTTTTAGATTTGGTCCTCTACTGTGGCATAGCTAAGTTTGTATAAGAGTGGATAATTTTCTTCAGTATTCTATCTTCAAAAGGATATCTGAAACATTTCAAAGAGGTTTTGCCTATTTTTTTTCCTGTTTTCTCCATGAATGAAGGTACAGTGGGGCCTTGGTATACACTGGAGTTTGGTTCTAGGACTCCCCATGGATACCAAAATGTGTGGATGCTGAAGTCCCATTATATACAATGGCATGGTAAAATGGTGTTGCTTATATAAAATGGTGCACAGCAAGGTTTGCTTTTTGGAATGTCTTTAAGCTGTGGGTGATTGAATCCATGGATGCAGAATATGTGGATATGGAGGGCTGACTGCAAATTGATTGATATAGTGGGATCAAGCAAAAGATTCAAAGTAGCCTCTGCAATGTATTATGGTGTTCACTTCATAGAAAATATTTGATGTTTTCCCTTAATTTTAAGGATCATTATTTTAAAGGTATGGCAAGATCTTAGATCAAAGGAGAGTTTTTACAGCATCTGTCATTACATAAACACAAATGGAAGCATTGCCAGACAAGTGTCATAATATTTAATATACTCACTATTGTCAATCAGCTGCATCAAGTGGAGAGATTCTGCACTAGTAGTAAAAGCGGTGCTTCCTTGGAGCAACTGTGTCAAACCATATTGTGGCATCTGATGAAGATGTCATTTTCATGCAGAAATGTTTCTTGACAGATTCCTCATAGCTGTTACAATGTTTGAAACAGTCCTGTGTCTTCCTATATTTTCTCAGTGCAGTAAGTGGAGATGAAAGAGCATGAAGTGATCATTTGCAAGGGATCAGGGACCTCACATCTTACTAGTTCTGACTTAGCTGCCCTCCTTTCATAGGGTATGCAAACTATATTTCGCCAGTTTCAGAGAAACTTATTGACTCAGCTGCTAGCTCTCTTAAATTGTATCTTTAATATTTGGCCTTGGAAGATGGAAATTTTTAGACAATTTTGTAATTGCCAGATTCAAGTCTAATTTAGAGCTGTCAAAAATTATGTAAGTCCATTATACAAATGTGAAATTTTACAGAAGTCTTTTCTTCCTAATTTGATGTTAAGCTCAGAACCCTTAAATATTTGTTTTATGCACTGTTCACAAAAAATTGCACATACCTCTTCGAGCAAGTCAGTTGACTTTATAGTAAATAAAAAAAAAATCCACATAATTATGACAAAGTATATATTACCAATAGGGCATGTCAGAGTACACTAATTTTTACTGATTTCAGTGATTTGTGCCTGTTAAAGCCAATACAAATAATGGTAAAATCTGTCAAAAACCAACAACTAGCATGAAATCCTTTTAATATTTTGCACATAATAAACTATTTTATATATAAACTACCTTATTGTTTATATTACAAACTAAAATATATTCACCCCTTTTCCAGTATTCAAACAAAAACTTTAATAAGTAGACATTGCATAAAAATGACACAATCCAGCAGTTATTTCGGAAGGCTAGCATAATCATAAATTTGCCATCCATGCTTTTCCAAAAATACTAACCCATATTGTTCTCTCTGGACCTGTTGGAGGGATGATTAATCCAGCTGCTGAGGTTTCCCTTTATGCGTTTGATGGAACACTTGGCTTGCTTGGCTACAGCTGTGTGTTTATGTGCAGTGCACACCTGCAGGGGCCGCCTGACAAATAGCTGTAGTATGCATGATATACAAAATTACCCTGGCGGTGCTGCAAATAAGGAAGTTTCTGTTTTTGAAGCCCATATGTGTGTGAGCTTGAGATGCCAGCTGGGGTATTTATGTTGCATTGCACAGATGTAAAACTGCCAACTGATTTTATACCAAATAAAGCCTAATCTTTTTATACATACTTGGTGTCAGAATTATGAAGTGGTATGTAAGAATGTTCTCACGATTTAAGTGTCTTTTAAAATAAAAGCTGATGTTTTAAAAACTTTAATGCAGAATGTGAGTAAACTTAGAATGCTAGAAAAATAAGAACACATTTAAATTGCATTTGCTTAGGTAAATACTATGCCACAGTTTCTTACAAGGTTTTATTATTAATGATGTATAGTTATTAGGTGCAAATCATGATAAAGATTTGATTTATTGTATGCATATCCACTATATTACAGAGCCTTTTTTTCCTGTAGGTCACTTCATCTCTGTGTTGAATCCATTTTATGGGCTCTGAAATGTGAAAGCCAAATGTATATTGCTACTTAGCTTGAAAGCTTTGCCTTCCTGTTTTCAGGAGTATAATTTGTAACAGACTGAAATGTATAAAACCAGTCAGACACCATGTAAATGCATAGCATTTGTTTTAGTAAGTCAAACCTTTGAATGTGCATTATTTTCCAGAGAATAAAACATGACACAGTTTTTGATTGTGTACATAAAAGAAATAAGTGTTAAAACAGTAAATATTAGTTGAGCTTCTGTAGATGTTAACAACCAAATCCCTGTTAGAAGTATGATTACTATACATGAGAATAAAGTAGATAAACTATATCAAGTAACCTGTTAAATGAGAGGCTGAGAGGAACCCTACCTCTTAAATATAACTGTTTCTGTGTTGAACGGTGAAAATGTATTAATATATAAGTCAGTCAAAGCAAGTCTTGATTTCAATGGAAGCATTACAAGTTGCAAGTTGTGTGAATTACTATGGAAGACAAGGGTTCAGGTGAGCAGTACAATGCTGCAATCAGAATATTAATGTATTCGATTCAGAGGCTGATCCAAATAAGCTATGTGCTTGCATTCTGTGAGCTCCACATTCATGTGTAGTGTTTATTATAAATTATCTGGCTAAATTGCTCTGCTGCTGTTGTTTGGAAAGGAACTCTTCCATTTTAGAGAATGGACAAAAACTCTGGCCTTAACCCTATACAGTATTATATGTGTCTGTGTGTTTCTTGGACAAAAGCAGCTCCTCAGGATAAGACTGTGGTTGCTTTATCAGGTATTCTGATAGACCTGCTTGTGAAAATGACATCATCTGATAATATTTTTGCTATCTCTTTATTGGTATGTTTGATAAAGTAATGATTTATATGTGGTAAAAATCATGAGGCTCTCTCAGTGTTGAAAGAGTGAATATAGGGGTTCCATCCCAAAATTGTGAAATAAAAGTCCTGTTGTTAGGCAGTGCTAAATTTAATAGGTCTTATTTCCTGCATGAAGAGAATATAAAATATATTTCAGATATATTAAAAATATTTTAAAAATAAAAATTAAACTGGATTGTCAAGTAAAAGGAAATTGCAGATTAGTAGTGGACAATATAACAGAATATTATGTGCATCAAAATGTAGTGTTTATGGGTCAAATGTGTTAAAATGGGTAATTATACTGTCAGTATAATTTATACACAGTTTGATTAATTATCCTAGAAGATCTGACTCTGTCTTACTGTGTGTACCTGGAGGATGTATATAATTTTCTTTGCATTTAGCATAGTTAATAAATGGCTATTACAGGACAGTATTGGACCTCCTGTGAGAAATTATGCTGCAAAGATGGCCATTTTTCCTTGTGACAGATTCAGTACTTTTAAAAAGGTTTTTTTTTTTTTTTACTTCAAACAGTATCACACCACTACAGGTTGCATGTATACAGTTGAAAGCTTGTAGTTCTTGGCTCATGCACAGATGTCTTTCAATAATGCTGGCCTATAATTTCTTCAAATTGCTTGGTTTATCAGCAGCATATGTCATCAATCCACAACTGCTTTCTTGAGTCAAGCCTCGGAATTCTTAGCTTACAGATGCAGCTGCAAACAGGTGAACAGGCAGAAAGTAATTTGTGCAGCTTGGTGGCTGTCAGACAAAAGACAGACAATCTGTGTTTTAAACAGATTGCAGACCTTACATGAGCCAGACAAAAGAGATTTCTACAACTGCAAATAATTCCAAGGTTGACATATTTTCCTTTCTGCCATTAGGTGATTTGTTAAAATTGAAAACAATGAATGTAATAAATCTAAACAGAAACTGGAGATAAGATGAAAGAAAAAGGCTTGCACTCTGTTGAAAAGTATAGAACTGGCATTCGCTGTAGGTTTTTCTCTTACCAAGATACGCTGATAATAGTCATAACTCACAAAGCCACTAATATTCATAAGCTACACTAGGGCAAAACATTTTAAAAGTCCTTGGCAATCAAGAAGCTATTATAAGGGAAATAATTCTGTCAACTGAGCAAAAATAAAGGGCTTGGTCTTTTTTTGCTTAACTTAGGAACATTAAGTAGCATTTCTTCTGGATGTTAATGGTGCCAGATGAATAGTTTATATCCACTGGTATGATAAGGTACACTGTGTGACCTCTGCCTAAATACTTGTTTTGCATATATTCACAGAGGTGAGATCATCATCTAATGAAGAATGGTTTCAATTTGTCTTGGTGAATCAAGTGAATACCATATTTACAGGGGAAAAATGCACTCATACAGGTTGCTGTCTGCAGTCCAAATTGCTGATCAGAGAGTCTTTGTACACACTGGCAATGTGCTGTGCAACATAAGCTGAAATATATTCCACAAGGGAGGAAAACGGAATAGTTTACATACGCTGTTCCTAAGTGCAATGAGTATAAAACTCCATTACTCACGTTAAGCAGGTGCTTTTTATATGAGGCTTTAAAGAAATATAAAACTGCTGATGAAATGATTGGTTTGTATAGGCATGACTTAACTTCCAGTGGCCTGATCAGATAAAGAGGCTAAAATGATCCCACAAACATTTGTTTAATGTTTTCAGGGATTAAAGGTTAATATCTTTTTGGTGGAAGGAACTGTTATTTTGGACAGTGAAGTCAAAAATCCTGAAATACTGCTGTTATAGAGTTTTGTGGATAGCTTCCTGCAGGTGGATAGATCTTGGCTCTGATGGGAGCAAGTAGAAACACTTCAAGTCCTTTTTGCATTTATTGCCAACTGTGCTTTCTTACTATGCTTTAAGGTCCATGTCTGTGATGGAATAATGAGGAAGATCAAATTTTTTTTTGTTCAAATATGTGTATAGGAGGGGGAGTATGTGTCACATATATGCTAAAAAAATGCAGGCTGGAAGTGGTGCAAGGAAGTGGAACGTTAATGTGAGAAGAGAGCTTTTTAGAGTATGATTAAAATAACATGGATTGTGCATACTGTAAAAAAAACATCATTTTTGAAAGCACTCTACAGATACATTAGGGTGGCTTTTATAACAAACGTCTACAGACTGAACTTTAAGAGATTATAATTTTAAATCGCAATTGAAGGTAGATTGATTATGATGAACTTTTCTAAGTTGGTTTTTATCTAGTAAATATATTGGTTCGGACCTCCTGGTTTTGAAAAGAAGCCTCTGCTCGGCCAAAAATGGCCAAAGGCAGTCTTTAAAATGGCACAAAATGCCCCCTGCATCCCCTACAGGATATTGGGCGGCATTTGGGAGTAAACTTTTTTGTTTTTGTTTTTTTGCTGTGGCAGATGAGGTGGTGTGTGTGGCCCCCAAACATCTCCTGAAGGCTTAATGTGGCCTCCTAGCCTGCCACATTTGCCCACCCCTGATATAAGTGGTGAATCTGCAACAAGTTTGGCTTGAATTTAGAAAAGAGTGCCTGAGTTCATAAAACCCGGTCATTCCAGAAGCTCACTGTTACTTCAGGCTGTTCTCTTTTCTGCTTGCTAGTCTGAATACTTTTTCCCTACCTTTTTCTTGGAGGAGAGTACAAGTACATTGTCTTTGAAATAGTACTGGCAGTTAAAGATTTACATGGCTTCTGGGAGTCCTTTGCGTGTGTCCTTCTAGGGAAGGCCAGTTCTGGAGGGCTCTGGAGCTGCACAGGTAACAAAATGGCTGTGGCATCATTCTGCCACATTGGATTGTGTGATAATTTACGCACTCTCCACTCTATCATATGAAGAAGGTCACAGATATCGGTGTGTGTGTGGTTTTGGGAAATGTTTGACCCCTTTGATAGGACTGCTTTTAAGAATGTTTTTACTTCAGCATTCTATAAATATACAGATGTCTCTCTCTTGTTTGTAGGTGTCACTATTTTGGCTATAAAATCACTTGCATTCAGTAGTGCCCTTGGGGATAACACCGTTCTGAGTTCAAACCCTTTTTGCTACCTCCTACTACTGTGTGATCCAGCCAGTATCAACTAGGACTGTATCTACACTACAGTTACAGCAGTTTGATACCATTTTATTTTTTTTGAATATTTTATTTGATTTTATCAAAACACATAACAACATATAATAACAAAAGAAAAACTACACAATCAATAATACCTCCTAAACAGATTATTAAAACTCTCCTACTTTGTTATCCAGATTTACCTATCCAGACATACACACAGAGACAAAAAACAACAACACACAAAGAAAACAAGAAACTTTCATACATTCTAAAACACTTCCCACATGTTCTTAGACTGTCTCTACCTTTAATATATTAATTATATTAAATTCTAGTATTCAGCCTCTTCTTTATCTTCTATTACATTCATTTAGATTCCATTGCCCCGCAAAGACCAATCTTGCCGCCGTCACTAGATAATATATTAATTTGTCATGTTTCTTTTCCAATTTATTATCTAAATCAATCATATTTAATAAATATAATTCAGGTCTTCTCATAATTTTGAATCCTAAAATTTATTCCATTTTTTATTAATTTTAGCCCAATATCTTTGTGTTTTCTTGCATTTCCACCAAATATGAAAACCTGTTCTTTCATGATTTCTGCATTTCTAACATACCTGACACATTTTTATAAATTTTGGCCAATTTATTTGGAGACAGGTACCAAGCATACATTAATTTATAAAAAATTATTTCAAATTATATGAGCAAGTAAAATTTAAACCTTTGTTCCAAACATATTCCCATTGTCTCATATCTATATTATGTCCTACCTTTTTTGCCCATTTGACCATGCATTGTTTCACTTGTTCTTCCTCAGTACCATATATAAAGTATTTTAGTACCTCATATATAAAGTATTTTAGTAATACTTTATATATTTTGCTGATTAAACAATCTTCCTCTGTGTATAAAATCTTCTCCAGGTCTGACATTTGTCCATCATATTGATTCTTTTTTAAGTCCTCCCTCATCCTTGTTTTTAATTGTTAATATGCTAGCCAAGATACCACTTTAATAGTAACGGACTGCCTATGGAACCATGCGATGTGTTGTTTGATGAAGTATGTAGAATGCTCTGATACAGAGCTCTAGTGCTGTGGTTTGGGGAGTACCTAGCTGAGAATTCTGAATCTCCTGTCAAACTACAAATCCCAGGATTCTGTAGGATGGGACCACGACAAGTGATACCACACTGATATAAATGTGTAGTGTAGATATATTCCAGGTATTACAGTATGTCCACAGCTTTTGTCCTCATCCATACACATATCTCCAGTCCCAATGAATGATTTTTGTTAGCAAATAAAAATGACTTATTGTTAAGAAAAAGCCTTTAAAAAAGGAATTATTCAAGAAATCTCTTCTGGCTACAGTCATAAATAGGAACAGTAAGCCTCTTAGCTACCATACTGGAAGAAAGATGAGATACAAATTAAATCAACAAAAATGAACTAAAATAAGCAAATACTCTTTGATTTACTATATACTCACCACAGATGAGAAGTGAACTTATTCTCATTGCAGCCTTTTTTTGAACTTCCCTGAAGCATTTGTTGGATAGTAAGCTAGTGTAAGGAATGCTACACTGTCAAGACAATTTTAACTGGTAAGGAAGAACATTAATAAGGAATTGTTAATTACAAATTAGAGACTTGAAGCAAGAGATGAGATTGGCGCTGCTCCTTATTTTCCTGGAAGCACTTTGCTTGAATCTGGGATTCTGAAATTTAGTTCTTGTGGGCCCCTTTCTCTCTGACTTACCGTTAGCCAGGATATGGTCATTTTCATAGGGTTTCTTATATGTGGAGTAAATAGACAATTGAGTGACCTGAAATGAAGGAGCTGAGGGTTGAGAATGGAAAGTAGAGAATAGGTGAGAGAAATCATGAATAGGTTGTGGGAAGCAGAGCATTATTATTTGAAGATGGAACCACAATAAGAAAATTCTATTTCTGGCAATGCCATGATGTCTTCCCCCCTCGCCCCTGTTTACTTCTGCTTATTCTTACATGTTGCATTAATAAGAGTTCCATTTCCATAAAACAAGTGATATTCTGTTTGGATATCATTCCTCCATGTCTAGTTTAATCAGTTCTAGGAAACAGATGCGTGGGATTAAGAATGCTGAACCACAGTGCTAGTGTAGTTTCCAGGGTGTGATATCCAAGTGTGTGATAGAAGGTAGTTTTACCAGTGTTGTAAGGAACAAATCTGTTACTACAGTTTGGAGGTGGGGAATAATCCCCCCCCCCCCAGTACATGTCACACAGGTTTATTGATAGAAATGAGCCACAGCAAGTCATGGAGTAGGACACACTCCTTTCCATTTTTTAAATTGTAACTTTTGCATTTCATCCAAACCCAACAAATGATTAATAATAACTACAGTTTGCATGAAACAATCAGACTTCATCCCACGGCCTATGAAGTTATCTTGTTTCAACAAGTCTACAAGTAAGATTGACCAGACTTTAGGGTTCATGTATTATGTGGCAAATAAGTAAATATCATAAGTGAAAGCTTCTGGTCTCTTCATGGCTGTTAGAGGGGAGGGAGGAGTGTGTGGACTTGAGGCTTGCTGCGGTTCATTCTATGAGGTTCAAACTGGTCCAATGCCAAAAACTAGATCAATGTGAACCAATTCTGGATTGAATATCCAGAGGAATCCCCTTCCCCAGTGTCCACTTACTTCACTTCTAGGTGCTGTAAGAAGGAATAATAATAATAATAATAATAATAAAATTTATTTATACCCCGCCCCTCTGTTAAAACAATCGGGGCAGCTTACAAAAATTAAAATACAATACAGATAAAATCCCCAGGATCCTTCTGTGGAAGCTGTTCTTAATTGACTTTATGTACTAAAAGAAATGCTAACTACAGGTTGAGGGTATATCTTGAAATAGCAGTACTACAGCTTATGGTAGAAAACTTTTAAGTGAAAAAAACCTATCCAAGTTAATACATTGCTACTGGAGTTATTTCAGAAGATGCATGTAAAATCCAGGTATCAAACATCTTCCGTGTGGGGATGAAAGGGAGAAATGGGTGGATGACACTTCTTATAATTTATTGCACTGATGACTAATTTATACTGCACTGTTATTTTCTCTTTTCTTTTATCTCACTCTTCCTAATTCTTTCCAATTTTGTCTTAATTTCTCCAGCAAGCAGTAAATACTTATGGAGTTTTACAGTTACTGCAGTGGAGTTTGATATTCCTTTCAATGTCTTTTTGACACCGTTACTAAGCCAGTACTATTTCTGAAGTTTTTTTTGCCAAATTGGACAGTCCATTCTCCACTAGAGTATTTTTTAAAAATTATATGTAGATTGAGAACCAGCATGATACAGTGGTTTGAATGTTGGACTAGGAGTCTGGGAGACCAGGTTTCAGATCCCCTCTCAGCCATGAAAACCACTGGGTAACTTGGGGCAAGTCATACTTTCTCAGCCTAAGAGGAAAGCAATGCCAAACCTCCTCTGAATAACTATTGTCAAGAAAATCCTAGGGTTGTCGTAAGAGAGTTGACTTGAAGGCACATAACAACACAACATATGTAGATTGTCTTCTTCAATTTGTTTTATCTTTATTTTATACTTTCAGTATCAATTACTTAGACAATTTTTTTTGCTTGTAGAATTAATAACTGTTATTCATCTTATTACTGTTATACTGATTTCTGTAGTTTTATAGAATGCATATCTTTTACATGTTTATATGCATGCCCCCAGATCCAAGGAACTCAGATATTGACTCAACAAACCGTGTGTGTGTGCGCGCGCGCACGCACACACACGCGCATGAGCACTCACACATGGCAATCTTGACATCAGCTATGATAACCAAGATTTGGGGTCAGAAGATGAACCATGCTTCATTCTCAGATCTTATGGGACAAACTATACAGGTTCCAATCATCTTGAATGTGAATATATGTGAACCTCTCACTTTCTTGAAGATAAAGTTTCTAGGTGTTCCAGATGGGCTTCAAGTACATCCTTTTACTACCTCCCATATACATTGTATAGTGTTGAATTACAACTTCCATAATTCCTTTACTATTGGCTGTTCTGACTAGGGCTGCTGGGAGTTGTAATCCAGCAATGTCTGGAGTGGTCTGCACAGTCATCTGGAGCAATAGAACCAAATCATACTCCAAATGGCCTGGCCTTCACTGATAGCAACCTGTCAGATCCTTCAGAATATTGCTATGTGCAGAGCTTTGTCTCTTATAGATATGAGTTATTGCTCTCAGACTAAAAAAGTTGAGCTTCTATCCTATTGAAATCAAGTTGTCATTGATTTCATTGGGAAGAGAATTCCCAATGACTGAGGTGTAACTGAGGGTGCGTATAAGTGAGGGGGATTTGTACCTAGGTATCTGAGCTCAGTACGCATGTTTCTGTTAAAAAATATTTATTTGTTCAAGCATTTTAATTTTAATGATGTTTAATTGCATTGACTCATGCTATTTTTCTACAACAGGGATGATTCTCTTGAAAAAGGGCTGTTCTCATCTTTCAGTATGTGGCACCATAGTTTTTAAATAGTAGCTGGCCACAGAGTTTGTAGTGGAAAGAAGCCCTTTCACTTATTTCTTTTGTTACGTAACAATCACTGCAAAACCACTAACATGGTTATCACATTGGTCAAACTATTGCAAAACTACAGCTTGAAAGGTTTGTGAAATTGAAACAATATTTTGCTGTTATTACTGTTATTGACCAAGTAGCATGATAGAGTGTAATTAACCAACACTCTATTCTATGGTGATGTGCTAATCTGCTTTAGTATATATGAGAAGTGTAAGGTTCTTCCATCCTCTGTTCTGTTTATGCTCTGTAATATCCAACTGGAAATGTCACCCTTAGATTTTAAAACAGGTACATTTTGATTATGAAATCTCTTCCCGTCCAGGATGATGCTTAACAAAAGCAATTTGTTCCTGTGGTTAATGGTTGGTAAAGCAATTGTTTGAATGCAGAAGACAGTCACTGAATCTGTCAGATTTCCTTCATTTAGATGTTTGACACTTATTTAACAACCATCTCCTGTTTTTCTAGAGCATCACCCACTGAAAATATGCTCTGCATTCCTTATTTCAGATAATACACAACTGTATGTGTAGGTGTTACACAGCTGAGCTGCTGTCTGACCTGGAAAGAGCCATAAATACAATTAGTCTGCACTGTTGAACTAAATAGAACACACCCATTTCTGTGAAGGTTATCTGCCTTCACAGAAGTACCCTTTTTTTCTGAAGTGTTGAAAGTGCTAAGGCACATGCATAGGGATTTATCTTCGTAACAATAAAATTATGGATGCTCTTTCATCCCTGCCCCCCAGTAAATGCACATTCTTCTATGTACAGTATGCATGGTATAGTTGAGATACTTAGTACATTTTGGTAACCATTATTAATTTATTGGTTAGGTGATTGCTTTTTTTCTACATATAAGACACAGTGTAAACACTCTTTACAATATATTTTACAGTGTATGTCACATGTTTCATTCTTGTTTTATTTATCAGTGATTATTAATCTATATCCAGAGCATTTCAGTTTCCAACTTTTATTTTAAAAAGAAATATACTTCATATATCTATTTATGCAGTCCTGTGTCTTAGGGACACTGAGGATGTTTTGCCATACTTTCAGAAGGTATGCTTCTCCACCTAGTAAGCTGTATCTGTCTCAGAGCCTCTGTGCAAGTGCAGTAAAGTCTTATACATAATTTTTGACAAATTGTACCCCGCATATATCTTCTCTGAAATGGAAACAAACAAACACAAGTTCACTTGTGGAAGATGTATAAAGTAGATGAAAGTTTATCAGAATTTGGAATATAACTAGAAGCTGATTACTATTATTTAATAATTTATTTTATAGAAGTACATTTGATATGAAGATTCCTAGAGCATCTAAAACTTTCTGTACTACATGGATGAAAGAGCTAAACTTCAGTCATGAACAACTTGTGTTTGGAATTCTCACGTCCATGTTTGGAAGAGGGCACTCAAATTCTTTATGTCTTTTCTATTCACTTATGGATTACCAAATTATTTCCCCCTGCCTAAATACTGTGAATACAGTACATGTAATTCTCCTTAGTGTTCCTATTGTGAAATAATAGGAACGGCTGCAGTGAAATGTAATGCGGGTGGGTGTTCATTGAGCTTTCATGTGCAACTGTGCCAAAGTTTTGCTGTTTTGACCTATTATATTCCCCACTGTTACAATTCTAGGTTTCTGTTCTAAAATGGCTGCCAGTAAGTACTGAGTTGTGCCAAACTGTGTGGTAGTCTCCTTGAGTGTACAAGCAGAGAGAGAGAGAGAGAGAGAGAGAGAGAGAGAGGAGACTATCAAACCTATTTTCCCTTTTGACTTAAACCAAAGTTTGAACTTTGATTTCCATAAAGAGATAGCAAGTGCATTTACCTGCTGTGCACTTCAGCTGCATATAGTTAATTTTTATTTTTCTACTGAATTGCATGGCTAAGTGGAATCAATTTTTACTCATGTTATATTATTTTTACTCGTGTTAATGCCCTGAAATTGCAGGATTAAATATTGCCTGTATTGTGTAACATAAGCAAAGTTGTATGTATAGATAAACATAGATAGATAAAGGTGACTTGCTAATTAATTTAATTTATGTTCATATACACCATTTTGTTTACATAAGTTCGTATGTAGAAAATATATATGCATAGGTATATGTATGTGAGCAAATAAAAGCCTACAAAGAGATTCACCTTGGAGTCCAAGCAAAAATGGTATAAGACTATCTAAAGTAGATAATTAAAGTATAATTAAATTTAAAGGCCTTGGTGAAAGAATATAAAAATATTTAAATTCAGAAGGCTAGTACATTTGCAGTTTTCTTTTATTAGGTGTGAAATCTAAGAATCCCCTGCCAACTCTTGAGGGCTCAATCCAGAATGTTGAACTGAAGTACTGCAGCACATCATTGGTCAAATGTGCCTCTGGGACCATGGGATCAATAAAAATTTGTGCCAAAGCCCCAGGTATGTGCAGCTGGACCATGTAAAAGTTTACAGCCTGTGTAGGAGAAATGGCCTTGCTTTTTACAAGGAGACTTACTGAAACAAGAATTTATTCATTGTTCCTATGAATCAGAGATATTTTTTTATTTTTGTTTTTAGAAACGGGATAGGATGATGTAGTATTGCATCATCAATAGTAAAAAATAAGAAATGCTATTGAGGTGTTTTGGTCATTACAAATCCTCTCACTCTACAGATGTCAAAAAAATCAAGTTACTTATAGATATTATTGTGAATATGGAGGGAAAAACTGAATCTTGCATTTTTGTAAAGAAGCATTCTTCAACCTATGCCCCCCTTGTTATTTTGGACTACAGTTCCCAGCATTGCTGAACATTGCTCATGCTAGCTGGGGCTTGTGGGGTTGATGAAAAACATCTGGGAGGGCACTTTTTTTGAGAAGATTTACATAAAAGCTAAGCTTGAAAAGTATTTATGACATTATTTGAACTATTCTAGAGACGTATTTCAGGAGATCAGTCAAACTATAATGTGATTAAACTACTCTCAAATTGTTTTGTATCTTAAAGTAGTTAAATCTTCACTGAATTATAAATGTATCTAAAATAGATTGGGTTCTGTACAGTGATACAGCTTTTGTCTTTTTTTTCTACAACTGTGGATTTGCATCCGGTAGTGTATAACTGGGAACAATTGCATCTGGGAATAACAAATTTTCAGGAGTAGATGATTAACAGTTCCTGGACAAAATATCATTACTGCCTTAGAATTAATTTTATCCTTTAATTTCTGTGAAGATCCTTTTGTATATCAGAAAAATTGGGAGAAAAACACATTGGCAATCTAAATGTTTTTGATCAAAAGGAGAAAACAATATTTCTATTTGCAGGTGTGCCACCTGCTACAAGTTAATTCTTAGGTAGATTTTCTGCCTTTGCACAAAAAAGGTTCTGCTTCTAATTTCTCCCTAAGGTCTCTCTCTATAAATGAGGTCACTACTGTAATTGCTACCAGAAGCAGAACCACACCACACAGCTGAAAGATAACAAAATGGCAAAACCACTTTGTGAAAAAGGAGATGACTGAAGGGCTGATTCAGTATTTTTTTTTATTGCCAAGCAGGGAAATGGATATATAGTGTATAAAAATATCCAGATAAATCCACAGAAATATAGTTTTATTAATGAACACATTAAGGATATGTTAAAGAACACCCCAAAATTGCTTCAGAGGGTTTTCCAGCTCTCTGAGGCTGGTTCTGAGAATGCATCATGAACTGCAGGGCTGTGAGAGAATTGCCCCTCCTGGTTCTGTGGATACAGGCAATTCTGTTAGCAGAACAACCCACTGGATCCCGGCCACTGTCTTATAAAGTAATATTATTTGCAGTGGATGCAAATAATGCTACATTTTAAATCACAGGCCAGAATCTAATGTACTAACAGTATTGCTTGTATCAACAGAACCAGGTGTGTGTGTGTGTGTGTGATATTTCTGACTCTCTGCAGCGCTGCACACATTCTCATAACTTGCTTGAGAGGATTGGAAAACCTTCTGAAGCAGTTTTTGGAGGGCTTCAAGGGAAGGCTCGGGGAAGAACGTCCTATTGCACTAGTGCCTAGTTGCTGGGACATCATTGGATTTAGGCCACTAAACTGAATCAATGTACAGCAATGCAAAAAAGAAAAAAAACACTTTATAAATGGGAAATCTAACTATTCTAGTCAGATGCCAGATCCATTTGGAAATTTTGTTTTGCCTATTGGCCTAATTGGGTAATTTCTCACTGACTAACAAAATAATATTTGTTGTACTGTTCCTTCAAGTCATTTCTGACTTACAGCAACCCTAAGGTGAACCTATCATGGGGGGTTTCTTGGCAAGAGTTGTTCAGAAAGGATTTACCATTGGCTTCCTCTGAAGCTGAGAGAATGTAACTTGCCCGAGGTCACCCACAAGCCTTTCCAAATTTAGCAAAGCCTGATGTAAATTGCTTCATTTACTCACATACTCAGAGCATCTCATATAGAAGAACAGCAGCATAATGATGAAAGTAGACTAGAACTAGCAAAATAACTAAAAATACTATATGATTACAAAATATATGCAGGACTGCAGTGCACATCCTGTTACTCAAAGAAAAGTCATGGCGCCAGTGTGCCTCATGGCAGTGTCTCCAGACAAAGGGAAGTACTTGGATACACCCCTTTCTCTGGAAACACCCAATCACAATTGAATAGGAAGTTACATCAAACATTCTGTTTGCCTCTGTCAGTTAACCCTTTAGCAGTAAAAACATCTCAACTTATTGGATTGCAAATTACATATCCCAACAACATTTATGGCAGAAACGTGAAAGATTGGTTTAAATTACTCAAAATTTCAAACCCATTTTGAATGTCCATTTTATTCTTGTGCAAAAATTCCACACTTAACAGTAAACAGTAAGCACTCATGGAAAAAAATATTACTTTTGTTTAATTAGTTACACTTTCATGGTTATGCTCTTTGTCAGATATTTTCTAGTTGGCCAGTTATCACCCAATTACAGATTTGAACATGACAAAGATGCAAATCCCACCAAATTTGAGGTGAGCAATATTTTCTGTTAACAGTTATTTTAATGCAGACATCTTTATGTCTGCATTAAAATAACTTTATTTTAATGTAGAAATCTTTAAATTCCTAGGCCAGAGGTTTTTTGGACTCTGTTGGGACACTTGTTCTGATGGTAATGCTTTTTACAAGGATACAGGCCAGTTAGCACATTGACATAGTTCCACCCCACCCACCCCCAGACAAACAGAACAGTGACTGGTAGGCTGTGAGGTGCACCAGAAGCAGCTGAAACACTGTTCATCTGCTGGTTGTCTGCTCCCCCTCTTGTTTGCATATTCATTTGTTCATTCATCGGATTTCTATCCTGCCTTTCTCCCAAGATGGGATTCCAGGCACCTTACCAGAATTAAAAAAATACAACTAAAATATTACAAAAGTTTAAAAAGAATTAAATAATTAACATTATTAAAACATAACAGTTAAAAACATAACATAGATAAAAACATAATAATCAATAAAAGTAGGCTAGTGAAGTTTTACATTCTTCTGGCTTTAAACAAGGTCTTGAGTGAGGGGTAGGTTGAACTGTTTGGCCTTGCCTTTGTGTTATGTTTCTGCATTGATGAGAAAAGAAATGTGCTTCTTAAGCACTCTTAAAATGATCTTCTTGTGGCTTTATGGCAGTGACAAGCTCTGCTGCATAGTCTCGAGTGTAGTTTTAAACAATGAATGTAGCAGCTATGTTAAGTAGCTGCACCCAGTTGATCCTATATACAGAAGAAGCTTTGATTAATTATTTGTGAGAGTAACCAATTTTTTTTCAGAGATACTGCCTTTTGCCTTATACTCTGAGTAATTCTAGTAATGACAAGGCTTTGTTCAACCTACCACATTATTATGGCCAATAGAAGACTAATCCTGAATCATCATAGTAAGGGTTTAGCAAATTCCCCATGGCATGATTACTCCTTATCAAAACACTTTTTAAAAGGGCTTCACTATTTGACTCTAGTGATGCACTTTTATTGCAAATGGCTTCTGTCCAGTATTCCCCCCCCCCCCCCCCGGAAGGCTCTTTGATCTAACAAAGGTTTATGTCAGTGGAATGGAAAGGGAGGTCATTCATACCCTGCAGCTTTCTGCACCATTTCCCATACTGTTCCAGTGCTCTGGATCAGACTTTGGGGCATGGGGGAAAGGGGATTTGGGGAAAATTACTCCCTATTCTGCTGACAGAAGTCTCTGCTGGACCAGAGTAGACAGTAGAAGGTTGACACGAGATACAACGTAATGGGTGTGTATAAGATTGGTGCTCATGTTTTCAACTAAAATTACTTCCCCATGGTATCCAGAAGGAGGAAGGGTGCTTTTAAAATATTTTATAAATATAAAAAATAAACTTGAAAGAGTCAGAGACATTTATGTTTTGAAATGTAATGCATTAAATGTTTCCATAATATATAGACCTAATGCGATTCAATTTTGAAAATTAGATTTTGAACATACTTGACTGTGCTTCAGATGTTTGCAAGGTTATTAGTGTGTTCTAAATTTTTAATTTACAAATTTGCAGGTTAAGTATTGCTGTCTTTTAATGTATGTACAATAATTACACATTGTTTAATCATGGAATCATAGAATTGGAAGAGACCACAAGGGCCATCTAGTCCAATCCCCTCCCATGCAGAAACACACTACCAAAGGACTCCTGATAGATGGACATCCAGCCTCTGTTTAAAAACCTCCAAAGGAGACTCCACCACACTCTGAGTCAGCATGTTCCATCGCTGAGCAGCTCTTACCATCAGAAGTTCTTCCTAATGTTTAGGGTGAATTATTTTTCTTGTAGTTCATGCCATAATCTCTGGAGCAGCAGAAAACAAGCTTGCTCCATCCTCAATATGACATCCCTTCAAATATTTAAACATGGCTAATTTCTGGAAAATTAACAGTTGAGGATCATTATAAGTAATAGAATAGGAAATGTTATCAGTTTCTTTGGTATAATAAGTGACATGGTATTTATCTTGTTAATCGATGCTCTGTGAAATCTATTGGACACATTAATTGAATCACAATGTTTTAATTATCTATTTAGGTGATGGTGGGAAGGAGAAACTGATCCCTTTAATTCAAGGACCATCGGATACTAGAGACTTACATAGCAGCAAATGGCTCAATGAAAGCAGAAAGCCAGAGTCTCTCCTCGCTCCAGATCTATTAGCCTTCACAATTCAGATCCCTCAGCATAAGGACTATAGCTATAGTTCTGGTGAGTGTGGAATTATTGAAAAATGAATGTTTGGTTCTCTGTGTGTATTGAGTATAGTACCTAGAATTCCTAGATTGCAAATTCCAAGATTGCATTGCAGTTATGGCCAATTTTTACTCCTTTCTTCATGGCGTCATAGAGAGGAGTACTATGAGCATCATAGGGCCAACAAAATAGATGGGGCATGGAAGATGAAAGCCAAGGGGTTTAACTTCTTGAAAGAAGCCAGTTATGGGTTCCTTTCCCTTGTCCAGCCTATTTGGTTTGTAATTCAGTTTTGCTTTTAAACACTGAAAGCTGGTTATAATTTTTGAAGGCGTCTCCCCAGAACATTAGATGAAAAGGTGACAAGGAAATTGCTGATTCATTCATTCATTCTTGCTGTTTTATTTAAGCACCTGAAATAGTTCCAAGACAGTTATTCAAGTCATAATGCCAAAACTTCCTGTTTGTTAACTAACCTGATCTACTTTCC
Source organism: Gambelia wislizenii (assembly GCA_030847615.1). Taxonomy (NCBI): domain Eukaryota; kingdom Metazoa; phylum Chordata; class Lepidosauria; order Squamata; family Crotaphytidae; genus Gambelia; species Gambelia wislizenii. The sequence continues at coordinate 298,505,796 of JAUMIR010000004.1, forward strand.
CACTTTCAAGCAATAGGGGCAGTTAGGGAGATCAAAATTTTTTAATTGCGACAATTCTTTAAAACATTTAATTGCAAAATGATTTAGGTCTTAATTGTTAGTACCTACCAAAGTAGACCAGCTGATTCAGTCAGATGCTAGCAAATAAATACTTAAAGTAAGTTCCATCAAATTGATGGCTATAATCTAGTTGGGATTAACATATGGATTTATTTCTTAGGAATGTAGTAAGTCCATTGGGAAGGCAGACTGAAAGAACTTAATCAAACAATTAATAATCAATACAGATCCTTGCTTGTTTGTTTTAAAATCTGTTTATTTTTTAAAATTTTTACCCTGTCTCAAAAAGGCTCCAAAGATAGCCATTAGTCCCAGTTGGTAAAATCTATCTACTTGGAGGAGCTCCAGTTTCTTGTAATATTATCTGGAGTAGTAACCAGACCACTTGATTTAGCATTAATTTGAGCTGGATTTCATGTTAACATTAGTAAATGTTGCTCTTTAGTCTCATTTGCAGATGTGCAGAGGCAAGTGTTATGAATGTGTTTAGTATCTTTGCAGTTGAGCAGAACATATTTTCAAAGTGATATCTTCATTTCCTTAAGTATTTATGGAAAATATATTCACTTCTGCATCTTAATGGCAGTATTTCTAGAATGTTTTGCTGTTGTAGAATATTTATTTTGTGATTTTTTTTCTTTTCCCCAAAAGTATAAGGAACACCCCACATACAGCATTCTACAGAAACATAAATTAAAACAGCAACAACAATGTTATTTGATACTTCCATACTTTGTAAAGGTTAATTTTGTTCAATGGGGTTAATTGGAAAGGAAGGGATGGGCATAAAACTCAGGTTGGCTGCCTCACTTTTTTTGTAATCAAAAGAGGGTAAAATGAAGTTACTGCTTTTCTTATTCAAAATTAACATCCAAGATGCCATAAATTCTAACAGAGTCTACGCTTTAAACAGCATAGTTTTAGCTTATGGTCTACTTTATTTTCAAATGTTACAAAACCCCACATGATCAAAACATTTAGTACATTGGTTTGGGGACTTTTAAAAAATACAGCAAATGGGCAAATACAATGTAGTAGTTAAAGGCAGTTCACATTTACAGTTGGGCATAAAAACATAAAAAATATACTATCTATCTTGTTACATTTCCTCTTCCCTCCCTGAGGACTTAACTATGTACTTTATCTGTAATTGTTGCCAGTTTTCTATGATGTTCCCACTGGATTTCTGCTGGGGAAAAAACTTATCCTCCTGATGACGGAGCTTGCTTGAATGATTTCATGCTCTTAGCATTTTTGTTCACGGGAATTAGAAGCAAAATGGAACTACAGCTGAACATAGTATCTATTTTTGTAATTTTGAAGTGTATACTCTGTTATTGGAACTAAATGAAGAGATACAGGTGTTCTCCAGCTCAAATCTGTTGGGATTTCTTGATGGCTGAGGCTTGAAAAGAAAATGCATGTGTTTCTAGAGTCAGACAGCAGCTGTGAGACAAGGATTTATGCTTTTCTCAGAACTTTGGGATTTCAAAATGTTACATTTAATCACAGGCACAGAAAGAGAGCAAATGTTAAAGATGTTACATATAAAAGGAGGAGGATTGATCTCTTTACCATTCCAGCCTTTTGTTGGAATAGAGGAACCAAATAGTCTTTAATCTTAATATTAATAATTTCAAAAAGATTATAATAGTTGCCAAGACCCAGTCATCAGGGTACTTGTTCAGAATAATTTTTATTCTTCTTAACATAATCAAATAGATTCTTACTACTTTAAATACTATTAACAGAAAAGAGCTCTAATGTGACATTGGGCTTTATTGATATATGTCAGTCGATTAATAGATTTACTTTGGTGGGTGTGACATGTCAGGCTAATGTTTAAAATATTTAACTCCCACTAGATTCAATTAGAGAGTGTTAAACAGATACTTAACTCTTCCTCTGGAATCACCTGGGCTTAAAAGTGCCCTTTTGAAAATCTGCAATTAGATTGAAAATAATTTAAACTGCTATACAAAGCTTACTAGGTCAAGATCTATGTAGAGTATTTCATTGTCCAGTCACCTTTTGAAACGTGAAATTACCTTTATTTATGGAATTCCAAACTTAATAAACTGATTCTATGTCTCTCAGGGAGATGTACAAACAGATCCAAATGGATCTAAAACAAGAAAAGCCAATCCGCAGTAGCAACAAAAATTCCATGAGATGACAAAACACAACAGCATTCATGGATGATGGGCAATGAATTTTAAAATATTTAAAACAGTGGTGCTAGCATTAACAATCTCCAAAGGTCTGACACAGAAAGTTAAACTTGTCAGGAATTGGTTACTGAACCCTAAGTTTTAAAATCGCCAAACAATTGCAAAAATCATGCTGAGTCATGATGACTGACTCCATGAACTGCCAGTCATGCTACCCATGCTACAGCTGCATGAGAAGGGTTGCATCAGAAGAAGGGTTACTATAGTACAAAGCAATGAAGGTAGAAATCTGATGCAGTGTGGCCATGTGCTTGGCTAAGCCAATTCTGTACTGTGTGTATAAAAGCAAGACAGAACAGAGACCATTATCTTCCTATGTTCCTGAGATGCCTGGCATAGCACTCTGCTTGTATATACTGAAATACTGAAGATTAAAAGCACCTCCTGTTTTCTGGATGCCAAACACTCTGTGTGTGAGTATTCTTGGGAAAGGGTTGCTACCGAGTCTGCTGAGACAGTTTTTGGCTTCACCTGGGGATTCATTGTCCCCTCATCCCCTGACAATGGTTATGGGCCCAGTAGATTGATCTCAGATTAGATAAGGTGCACCCTGAAAAGTTCCCAGAAACTCTTTTTGTTTTGAGTGTTTTTGTCTAGGTGGCTGAGAAACAGTTAAGTTATTTCTTAACCTTCTCTGTTCTCAGCTAGGCTTGCTTTATCAGTAGTTGACCTTGGAGGATTGCCAGCTACTTTTGAGTTTCACAGCTGGTGAAGTTTTTTTTTTGTTTTTTTTTGTTTGTTTTTTTGAGACAGCACCATGGCAGAGTCTACAAGCTCCATACGATTTGAAAAGCTGAATGATAGCAATTACCCAGTATGGAGAATGTACATGGAAGCTTTGTTAATTAAAGACAATTTGTGGCATGTTTTGGAGAATGAGAGCATAATCCCAGAAGGTTCTGAAAATGAAGTTGCAACATTCAGACTGGCAGATCAAAAAGCCAGGGCTGAGATTCTTTTATGTCTAAGCCCCTCCCAAATGGTTCACGCTGCACAAAAAATCACAGCCTTCCAACTCTGGAAGACACTAGAGGAGATCCACCAGAATTCTTCTTGCTTATCAAAGATGAGCTGGGCAAAGAGACTGTATAACAAAAAGCTGTGCCCTGAAAACACATTTGGAGGAGATGAGACAGCTTCTCCAAGAGGTAGCCAACAGGGGGGTTGAGATTCCAGAAGCCCACAAGTGTTTTATATTGTTGGGCAGTTTGCCAGAGGAATGGGATTTCCTGATCTACAGTCTGCAAAGCGTCAGAGAGCGTGATTTATCTGTAGACCTTGTGGCTGGACGTATCCTGGAAATGATCCAGCGCAAGCAGTTTGATTCCAGCACGGAGGGGAATCAGCCAAAGATTACCAGGCAAACCAGGAGATTGTGGAGGAAGGAACCTGCATCTATGCCAGATGCTGCTTCAGGTGTAGACGGCCTGGACATTTGCAAAAGGACTGTAAAATGTCTGCATGTGAAGAAATGAGGGGCAGCAGGCAAAAGGAGGGGTGCATCCTCTCAGGCTGGAAGTCATGTCCTGATAGCCAAGCACTATCCTGATAGTAATGAGGGGAAAATTTGGTTATTAGATAGTGTGGCAACTCACAATATGATAAATGATGTGAGAATGTTAAGCAATGTTAAAAATGCTTCTATAATCAATATTACACTTGCAGATGGTGCTCCCAGCAAGGTGCAGAAAATGGGCACTGCATATGTCCCATCTTTTGACAAAGATTTTGATAATGCCTTATGTGTCAACAAACTGGAAAATTGCATATTGAGTGTATCCAAAATTACCACAGATGGTTATAAGGTGATATTTGAAGGTGATCAATGTACAATAACAGAAAGACATAACATGAATAATGTCTGGACAAGAGGGATAAAGAAACATGGGTTGTATTACATGTTACCTAAAGGGAAGGTGGCAAATGTGAATCCTGCAGACAATGTGCCCCTACCTGACAAATGTGTTCATTATTACCATAGATTAATGGGCCATTCTAGTTTCAAAGGGTTAAAGGAGCTAGCAAAGGTTTGCCCTAGTCTAAATATGAAACACTGCTCAAGGTTTCTAGAATGTGCCATGTGTATGAAAGTTAAAGTGAAGGCTTTCCCAGTTGCTAAAAAGATCAAGTGTGTTACCCAAAGACACTTTGAGGTTGTGCATGCCGATTTAGCTGGCCCCTATAAACCCACTGTAGGGGGTAATCGTTATTTGTTTGTAATTGTGGACAGACACACTAGGTACACCTACATGTATTTGCTAAAGGAGAAAAGTCAAGCTGCAGAGAAATTTTGTGAGTGGGTAAACATGGTGGAACGCGAATTCCCGTCTTTTATCCATATATGCCAGCAAAATAATGCCCCCCTCTGCATTTACCTGTAATCCTGGCAAGGCTTCCCCAGCAGTGAAAATCCTACGTATTCTCGCGAGAATGCATAGCATGGGGAAATTAAAAACAACCAAAATAACAAAGTAAAAGTGGCACAAAGCACAAAAACACACTAAAAAACGTACAAGTAACCCGAGGAGGGTCATAAAAAGTGTGTCACTTACCTGAATGTCACAATCTCTCCCAGACACGGTCCCGCCGGACTGGCAACTGATGTGGTAATTACGAGACCCCCCCCCCCGCAAGGTTTCACATGCCAGCTGTGACGGCAAAAAACAGTAGGGGGAAACAATTGACAGCTTAAGCCGTCAATTAAAAAGTATGGGTTTTGACAGGGACATAACCTTGAAAGGGTGATGTTGTCTGATTTGCGCACCCTCTCGTGGTTATGTGACGTTGTTGTGACACCATATTTGTGCATCAAAATCATAGAATCATAGAATCCTATGTCTTTTGGTATGTTCTTATTTGGAAGGGCTCTCCATTGATGCCCCCTTGTCATGGGAGAGAGGCTTGCGTACCCTAATGATGTTTTGAGCTATGCTGGCGGTGGCATAATAGCCACTGGTAGGGTCTCCCATGCCAGACAGGTCAAAACCGAAGGGTCTGACAAAGAGCGTCAAAGGGCAGGATGGGCTCTCTAGCCTTGTGGCAACCGTCCTAGGAGAAGGAAAACTCCAATCCCAAACCCGGGCAGATGGTGCTCGTCCAACCCTGTAAGGTCAACCATCTAAGAGAAGGAAACTCTAATCAAACCTACGGCCTGAGGACCTCACTGCCATGTCCATGCTTGCAAGGCCACGGCAGATGAATCTCTGGTTTAAAGGATGAGGCCAGTTCTGTGCACGCTGTGCTCCACCAGAAAAATCCATTGCACAGGCTCGAAGGACAAATCCATTTCCAAAAAAGCCCTGTAGTGACTGGCGAGGGACGAAACCGGCAGGTGTAAAGATGCACTGGAAGCCGCAGCCCCAACCCTGCATGCAGGCGGTTCAGGACATTGGTCGCTCAAGCCTGACCCGGGAGATGACAGTCTTGTTCGGCAGCATCCTGAACGACCAAGCAGCCTTTTTTAAGGAGAGCACTGCTTGCTCCATATGGAGAGGGGCCTAGAAAAGGTGGCCTAACGAAAGCTCATCCCCAACTACCTGGTTGGCTAGCCGCGGCCAACGGGAATCTTCTGACGCGGTCAAACCAAGGCAAAGAAACAAAGGCACACACCGGCCTCCAAAGGTGTAAATAAACTGACACTTGCATGCTGGAACATCAGAACCATGCAAGACTCTGAAGATAGTGGACGGCCTGAGCGTCGTTCTGCCCTAATAGCCCTGGAACTATCACGGCTTAATATTGACATCGCTGCTCTTAGTGAAGTTTGCTTTCATGAGGAAGGCAGCCTTAAAGAACATGGCGCCGGCTACACACTTTACTGGTCTGGCAAACCCAAAACCGAAAAACATCTTTCAGGAGTAGGCTTTATGATTAAAAACTCCATTGCCCCCAAACTCGAAACCTTGCCAACAGGACACTCTGATCGCATTATTTCCTTACGCCTCCCACATGTTGTTCTCTTTAGTATATATGCCCCAACTATGCAAGCTGACCCTGTAGAGAAAGACAAATTCTACACAGACCGACGCCAACTCATACAAAAAGTCCCTGTAGAAGATAAAATTATTATCCTTGGTGACTTCAATGCCAGAGTAGGAAAGAACTCCGAAGCCTGGAAAGGTGTCTTAGGCAAGCATGGTGTTGGAAATTGCAATGATAACGGACGCCTCCTGCTAGAGTTCTGTGCAGAACAACAGCTGACTATTACAAACACAATCTTTCAGCAGAAAGATAGCCTGAAGACAACCTGGATGCATCCCCGATCCAAACATTGGTACCTCATTGACTACGTTCTAGTCCGTCAGAGAGACATTCGTGATGTCCGTCATACACGAGTGATGCCCAGTGCAGAATGCCAAACAGATCATCGCCTCGTCAGATGTAAACTAAATCTTCATCTTAAGTTCAAACCTAAGAGGGGTGGCATCTTAAAGAAGAGACTCCAAATCAACAATCTTCAACAAGCTACCATGAGAGACAACTTCCAGGCAAATCTACAAACGAAACTTGAAGACCATCCTACAGATCCTTCTCCTACAGTGCTTTGGCAACATATCAAAAACAGTATCCTCCAGTCTGCAGAAGAATCCCTCGGGTTCTCCCACAAGAAAAATCAAGACTGGTTTGATGAAAACAACCAAGAGATCCAGGAGCTGTTGGCAAGGAAGAGAGCTGCTCACCAGGCATACCTCGCCCAGCCAACCTGTCATGTAAGAAAAGCAGCTTTCCGCCTCACATGTAGCAAACTACAACAAAAACTCCGAGACATGCAGAACAAGTGGTGGATCAATATAGCAGAAAAGACACAACGCTGTGCAGATCTGGGTGATCATAGAGGATTTTATGAAGCTGTTAAAGCAGTGTTTGGACCTACTTATCAGGTCCAAAGCTCCTTATACAGTACATATGGTCAAACATTAATTACTGATAAAGCCTCCATCCTAAATTGTTGGGCTGAACATTTTCAAAGTCTCTTTAGCGCCAACCGAGTAGTCCAAGCCTCAGCTATCCAATATATGATACAAAAACCAATGAAAAATGAATTGGACATAGCTCCCACTTTGGAAGAGACCCGTAAGGCCCTACAGTAGATGAAAAACGGCAAGGCAGCTGGGATTGATGAAATCCCACCTGAAGTTTGGAAACACGGAGGTCATGCACTCCACGAAAAATTCCACGAATTTCTTGTGAATTGCTGGGAAAAAGGGGAACTGCCATCAGACCTCCGAGATGCAGTCATCATCACCCTGTACAAGAAAAAAGGAGCAAAATCCGACTGCTCAAACTATCAAGGCATAACACTGCTCTCTATTGCTGGAAAAATCCTTGCAAGGATACTCCTGAACAGACTAGTTCCTGCTATTGCAGAAGAACTTCTCCCTGAAAGCCAATGTGGCTTCAGAGCCAATAGGAGTACTACAGACATGGTATTTGCCCTTAGGCAACTGCAAGAAAAATGTAGGGAGCAGAACAAGGGTCTCTATGTAACATTTGTCGACCTCACCAAAGCCTTCGACACTGTAAGTAGAAAAGGTCTGTGGCAGATCCTGGAAAGACTAGGATGTCCCCCCAAATTCCTTAAAATGATTATCTTGCTACACGAGGGACAGCGTGGTCAAGTCAGATATGGCGATGCTCTTTCAGAGCCCTTTCTAATAACTAATGGAGTGAAGCAAGGTTGTGTTCTTGCACCAACTTTATTTACAATCTTCTTTAGCACGATACTCCAAAGGGCTATGGCAGAGCTTGAAGAAGACGACGGCATCTATATACGCTACCGTACTGATGGTAGCTTGTTTAACTTAAGCCGTCTGAGGGCTCACACTAAGACTCTAAACTATCTAGTCCATGAGCTGCTCTTCGACGATGATGCAGCCCTTGTTGCCCACACAGAATCAGCTCTGTAGCGCTTAACATCCCGTTTTGCAACAGCTGCAGAGCTGTTTGGGCTAGAAGTCAACCTGAAGAAAACAGAAGTTCTTTACCAGCCTTCACCACAGGACAAACACCACCATCCCCACATTGCCGTCGGCAAATCTGTGCTCGTCCGTTCAGCAGTTCACCTACCTGGGAAGCATCATCTCCTCAGATGCCAAGTTTGACAAAGAGATCGATCACAGATTAGCAAAGGCATATAGTGCATTTGGAAGACTTCACAAAAGAGTCTGGAGCAATAAACACCTGAGGCAAAGCACAAAAATCAGTGTGTATAGAGCCATCGTACTGTCTATCCTCCTTTATGGATCTGAAACATGGGTCACCTATCGCCACCACCTACGACTCCTCGAGCGCTTTCATCAGCGCTGCCTACGCACAATCCTAAATATACACTGGACTGACTATGTGACGAATGTTGCTGTCCTTGAGCAAGCAGGGATCACCAGCATTGAGGCCATGATATTGAGAACACAGCTGCGCTGGGCAGGGCACGTTTCTAGGATGGAGGACCATCGCCTCCCAAAAATACTACTCTACGGTGAACTCGCCACGGGTCAGCGTAAGAGGGGCGCTCCAAAAAAGCGATACAAAGACTCCCTGAAACAACATCTCAGGCTTGGCCAAATTGATCACCAATGGTGGTCCGCCCTGGCCTCGCATCGGGAGGCATGGAGACGCACTGTCCACGGTGCTGCAGCCTTATTTGAGAACTCATGACGAGGAGGTCTTGAAGAGAAACGACAACGCAGAAAGAATCACAACCCAAAAACATCACCCAAGGAGACCTTCTGCTGTGCTTTTTGCAACCGGACTTGTTTATCTCGGATTGGCCTTTTTAGTCATCAGCGCGCTTGCAGAAAGCGCGGGATGAGTCCTTCCTGAATCTTCGTATGCGAAGAAAAGCCAGAGAGATTTGGAAGGGAGGATTATGCATTGCTGCCACCTTCAGAGAACACGATTAGCACTTAGCTCCAAACTTACAGAGGGGAAAACATGTCATTAGAACACAGTATATTTTTGTTGGGGTGTGTGTGTGAGAAGCCCCATCTTAAGAGCTAAGTTGTTCCAAGGGAATTAAGTTTTAAGGCATTTGGTGTCCAAATCATGTCAGGCTTTGTAGCATCAGCAACCAATGATAGCCTTTAATTAAACAAAAAAACTGTTTTTAATTCTTTAGAAATAAATTAAACGCAAATTGTACTCCTTAGATTACTACACAGTTAGGTCCGAAAATAATTGGACACCGACACAAGTTTTGTTATTTCAGCTGTTCACCAAAATAAATTCAAGTTATAGTTAAATAATGAATATGGCCTTAAAGTGCAGTCTCTCAGCATTAGCTTTAATTTGAGGGTACAGTTGTCCCTCCACATTTGTGGGGGTTAGGGCTGCAAGACCCCCACAAATGTGAAAAAACCACGAATAAAAAAATAGGTCACGCTACGCCCTCCCGGAACCCCCCCACCCTCCCAGAAGCCGCGATGGGGGCTTCTGAGTCTCCCGTCGCTGCTCCTCTACACCCCCCCACCCTCCTAGAAGCAGCGACAGGGGCTTCTGAAGCCCCTGTTGCTGCTCCTCTCCACCTTCCCACCCTCCCAGAAGCAGCGATGGGGGTTTCTGAGTCCCCCGTTGCTGTTCCTTCCCACCCACCCCGCCCTCCCAGAAGCAGCGACGGGAGCTTCTGAATCCCCCGTCGCTGCTCCTCTCCACCACCACTCCCGCCCTCTCAGAAGCAGCGACGGGAGCTTCTGAAGCCCTGTCACTGCTCCTCTCCACCCCCCACCCATCCTCCCAAAAGCGGCGATGGGGCTTCTAAAGCCCTGTTGCCACTTTTGGGAGGAGGGGCTCCCAAAAACCGTGAATAATCAAACCCGCAAATGTTAAAGCTGCGAATGTGGAGGGGCAACTGTATTTACATCCAAATTGGAGGAAGGGTTTAGGAATTACAGCTCTTTAATATTTGGCCCCGTTTTTTCAAGGGACGAAAAGTAATTGGACAGTTGACTCAAAAGCTGTTTCATGGAGAGATGTGGGCTATTCTTTTGTTATTTCTTCCTCGATTAAACAGGTAAAAAGGTCTGGAGTTGATTCCAGGTGTGGTATTCACATTAGGAAGCTGTTGCTGTGACCCCACAATATGCAGTCCAAGGAGCTCTCAGTGCAAGTGAAACAGGCCATCCTGTTGCCAAACAAAAACAACAACAACAACAAAAAACAAATATCCATCAGAGAGATAGCAGGAACATTAGGAGTGGCCAAATCAATAGTTTGATACATTCTGAGAAAAAAAGAAAGCACCGGTGAGCTCTGCAACACCAAAGGGCCTGAACATCCATGGAAGACAACAGTGGTGGATGATCGTAGGATCCTTTCTATGGAAAAGAAAAACCCCTTCACAACATCCAGCTAAGTAAAGAACACTTTCCAGGAGGTAGGCATATCATTATCTAAGTCTACCATAAAGAGAAGACTTCAGGAGAGCAAATACAGAGGGTTCATAACAAGGTGCAAATCATTCATAAGCCTCAAGAATAGAAAGGTCAGATTAGACTTTGCCAAAAAATATCTAAAAAAGCCAGCCCATTTCTGGATTGACATTCTTTGGACAGATGAACCTAAGATTAACCTGTACCAGAATGATGGGGGGAAAAGTATGGCGAAGGCTTGGAACGGCTCATGATCCGATGCATACCACATCATCTGTAAAACATGGTGGAGGCACTGGGATGGCATGGACATGCATGGCTTCCAATGGTACTGGGTCACTAGTATTTATTGATGATGTGACAGAAGACAGAAGCAGCCGGATGAATTCTGAAGTGTATAGGGATATATTATCTGCTCAGATTCAGCCAAATTCAACCAAATTGATTGGATGGTGCTTCACTTTACAGATGGACAGTGACCCAGAACATATTGTGAAAGAAACCCAGGGGTTTTTTAAGGCAAAGAAGTGGAATATTCTGTAATGCCCGAGCCAATCACCTGATCTCAACCCAATTGAGCATGCATTTCACTTGCTGAAGAAAAAAACTTAAGGCAGAAAGACCCACGAGGAAACAGCTGAAGAGAGCTGCAGTAAGGGCCTGGCAAAGCATCACAAAGGAGGAAACTCAGCGTTTGGTGATGTCCATGTGTTCTAGACTTCAGTCAGTCATTGCCTGCAAAGGATTCTCCATGAAGTATTAAAAATGAACATTGTATTTATGATTGTGTTAATTTGTCCAATTACTTTTGGTCCTTTGAAAAAGAAGGGGCTACATATTAAAGAGCTGTAATTCCTAAACCTTTCTGCCAATGTGGATGTGGATACCCTCAAATTAAAGCTGAGAGTCTACACTTTAAGGCCATATTCATTATTTAACCATAACTTGAATTTATTTTGGTAACCAGACAAAATAACAAAACTTGTGTCAGTGTCCAATTATTTCCAGACCTAACTGTATATTTTGAAATGGATGTTTTGTTGTGCTATGCTGTGCTATTGTCTAAACTATCTAGTCTGTGAGCTGCTCTTCGCTGATGATGCTGCCCTTGTTGCCCACACAGAAGCAGCTCTGCAGCGCCTAACATCCTGCTTCGCAACAGCTGCAGAGCTGTTTGGGCTGGAAGTCAACCTGAAGAAAACGGAAGTTCTTTTTACCAGCCTGCACCATAGGACGAACACCACCATCCACACATTGCGTTTGGCAAATCCGTGCTCAGGTCCGTTCAGCAGTTCACTTACTTGGGAAGCACCATCTCCTCAGATGCCAAGATTAACAAAGAGATCGATCACAGATTAGCAAAGGCATATAGTGCATTTGGAAGACTTCACAAAAGAGTCTGGAGTAATAAACACCTGAGGCAAAGCACAAAAATCAGTGTGTATAGAGCCATTGTACTGTCTATTCTCCTTTATGGGTCTAAAACATGGGTCACCTATTGCCAACACTTATGACTCCTTGAACGCTTTCATCAGCGCTGTATAGGCACAATCCTAAATATACACTGGACTGACTATGTGATGAATGTTGCTGTCCTTGAGCAAGCAGGGATCATCAGCATTGAGGCCATGATATTGAGAACACAGCTGCACTGGGCACGGCACGTTTCTAGGATGAAGGATCATTGCCTTCCAAAAACAGTACTCTACGATGAACTCGCCACGGGTCAGCGTAAGAGGGGTGCTCCAAAAGAGCGATATAAGGACTCCCTGAAACAACATCTGAGGCTCGGCCAAATTGATCACCAACAATGGTCCGCCCTGGCCTCACATCGGGAGGCATGGAGACGCACTATCCACAATGCTGCGGCCTTATTTGAGAACTCACGCTGAACAAGTCTCGAAGAGAAACAACAACGCAGAAAGAATCACAAGCCGGAAACATCACCCAAGGAGACCTTCTGCTGTGCTTTCTGCAACCGGACTTGTCTATCTCGGATTGGCCTTTTTAGTCATCAGCGTGCTTGCAGAAAGTGTGGGGTGAGTCCTTCCTGAATCTTCGTTTGCGAAGAAAAGCCAGAGACCTGTGCTGTTGAATTACAATCTCTTTCATAGTTGCTATTATATATTTTTAAGTAGAAAAGTGTATTTTTCTGATATGCTGGCTTTTAATCTTGCCAGATCTTGTGGTGAGGTCATCGTTCTGTCTTTATGACACAATGTTCTCTTTTTAAGAAAATTGTTATATATAGCAAGTTGAGCATTTCAGATTTTTCAGGATTTTAGATAGAAGAAACAGAAGGAATGAGACTAAATATATTATTGTTTTTTTTAAATGCTGATTTAGAAACATTAATAGAAACAATTTAAAAATTGTAGCTATTCAAAAGATTTAGCTAACATAAAGAACTCTAATCCCCTTTTAAGTTGTTTCCACAAGTGTAAGTGATTTTTTTTGTACTCTGTAAAGGAGCTTTGAATACTTGAGAGAACACTGTGCAACCCCAAAGCACTTCTGCATCTGCTAGTTTATAAAAAACTTGTGACAGCTTTAGGGTTATGAAATGCTGTGATGTAGCTACCTATACCAAGTGGGAAGCAATTCCTTTCCTGTGTTGCATCTGTTACCCTACTCTTCTGTTATAAATCCAGACTGCGTTGGGGCAGATGACAGTGCCTATTCAAACTTCTTCCAATAGTCATAACCTGATGGTCTGAATCTGATCAGAAAACAGGGCTGGTTTTATGGGCAAGGGAAGTTATTTCTATACCCTATAGTTCTCTATCATGTGAATGGTTTTAAGGAACAGAAGGTAACCACAGCTTCAAGCCTAGCACAAAGGGAATGTTATTTCATATTTTATTTGACTTAGAGACTCTCTGTAGGTTGACTGCATGGAGCATAGTTCTGGAATGTGACATGATGCTCTTTGAATAATGCTGTTATAGTTGGCCGTCAGTATCCATGGATTCTGCACCCATGGATTCAACCAACCACGGTTTGAAAATATTTTTTTTTAAAAATCAATTCCAAAAAACAGACCTTGATTTTGACATTTTATATAATGGCATTTTACTATGCCACTGTCTATAATGGGACTTGAGCATCCATGGATTTTGGTATCCACGAGGGGTCCTGGAACCAAGCCCCAGCAGGTACTGGGGGCCCAATGTACTGTTTTTATCACCACATTCCTACAGTTGCTACTACCATTATCACCATAAGTTACTGAGATGATTTTTATCTTGATATTATTTAATTGCATGTTGTAAACTGCCTTCAGTGTGCAGATTCAAATTGAAATAAAGAAATATCTGTACAATTTTAGCTTTAAAATTGTATAGCTATGACTTTGCTCCTCTCAAATACATTGGCTCCCCAAAATCTAAGAGGACTTGGTGCACAAAATCTTTGATTGCCTTACCTGGATATGCATTATTTAATTGATTAATACCTGTAATGCCTTTTGGTAAAGAAAAAAAAATCCAAAACAGCTTACCTAAACTAATAAAATATAATTAACAGTATGATTGTTCATACTCCCTCTGATACATCTGAGAAATAAGGAGCATACAACAAGGCTATGGGCCACTCAACAGGAATCAAACGAACACAAAAAGTCAAAAGGTGATGGAAACAGCCACAATGACCTAATGAAAACTGCTTCCATCAGCGTTGTTTACACACAATCCTAAATATACACTGGATTGACTATGTGACGAATGTTGCTGTCCTTCAGCAAGCAGGGATCACCAGCATTGAGGCCATGATATTGAGAACACAGCTGCGCTGGGCAGGGCATGTTTCTAGGATGGAGGACCATCGCCTCCCCCAAATAGTATTCTACGGTGAACTTGCCACGGGTCAACGTAAGAAGGGCACTCCAAAAAAGCAATACAAGACTCCCTGAAAGAACACCTCAGGTTCGGCCAAATTGATCACCAACAATGGTCGGCCCTGGCCTCACATCGGGAGGCATGGAGACACACTATCCACAATGCTGCAGTCTTATTTGAGAACTCACGCCGAACAAGTCTTGAAGAGAAACGACAACGCAGAAAAAATCACAACCCAGAAACATCACCTAAGGAGACCTGCTGTGCTTTCTGCAACCGGACTTGTTTATCTCGGATTGGCCTTTTTAATCATCAGCGCGCTTGCAGAAAGTGTGGGATGAGTCCTTCCTGAATCTTCGTTTGCGAAGAGACGCCAGAGGGATTTCTCAGATAAGCTTGTTACCCAAAATGCTCCTGGAAATTCCAAAAAAATATCGAGTTTCTTATACGTTGGGGAAATTAGCAGCAACTTGACTTTAGCAATGTGATAGGGGGAAACAAGGGGGTCTTGACCCTACGTATACCAGTACTAGCCTGGATGGAATACACACACATGTGAAATTAATCATGGATTTTATTAAGAGTTCAAAAATAACACGAATCACACATACACAAAAGTCATTCACACAAGGCTATAGAAAGGCAGTAGGAAGGACTTGGATAGGATAATAGCAAGAGGATTTGTTGTGGGTGATACAACCTGTCTGGAGTTCGTTCATCAATCCGGCAGAATGGATGGATGAATCTTATGGCTGCAAACACAGAGTGACAGAGCTTCCCCTGGAAGGTCATATTTATATTCTCAAAATGTTCTAAGGGGAGAGTAAGCCTCCTGGATTGGAAGAATAGAATCTTCTTTGTGGTCTCTGTGAATACACAGAGTGGGTTACTCCTGCGCCTGCGCAGAGCGTTCAGAACCATCTAGAATTGCTAGGCAGAATTTACTTTGCAACATTATGGCGGTAACTCTGCCCATCCTAACGGTCCATATATAGGTGGTTCCGCCTAAATCCTCTCAGTTCCTTTTGTCCACTGCGTGAGCAGCACCTTAGGAACCTCTTTTGCTAGTGCTTTAGATTTCTCCTCCCTGTCTTGGATTGACTCGGACTGTCTTTGACTATGATTTTGGATTTTCCTTGGCTCTTGTTATTTTCTGGCTGTGTGTGACTTGGACTGTTTTTTGACTACTCCTCGTCTTCTGATTTGGCTTGGCTTTGGACTCTGTCTTGAACTTCGACTCGGAATGGTTTGACCTCTCTTTTGGCTTATCCTAAGAAAATGGCTTCTAAATCAGCTGGATTTAAAAGGTGCTCAGTCTGTCAGGCCAGATTGCCTGCTTCAGACAGGCACTCAAAGTGCCTCATTTGCCTTGGGGAGGGCCATAATGTGGATACCTTCATTCATTGCTGCAACTTTACGCCTCAGGCCGGAAAATAGCGCCTATGAAGGTTGAAATTGTACTTGTACGAGAAAACGCTGTTTCCTGCCCCAGCATCTGCCACCCGAGCTCCTTCTCCCCTGAAGAAGGGAGTCCTACTGGGGAGCAGCAAAGGCACTCCAGCTCGAAGAGGGATCATTCCCCTGTAGCCAGCCCGACCAAGAAGCATCACCGGCTCTCCAGCTCCAAGCTCCATGAGGAGGTGGCTTCGGACCCCGAGGCTGTGCACTGTTCTCACAAGCACACCAGCGCCTCGGGCTCGAAGAAGGACTCAGGCTCGACAAAGCCTTTGACGTCGTCTGGATCGACCAACTACTGGCCGGGATCGAGACTTTTCGATGTCCTCTCGTGATAAATCTAAAAAGAAGGCGAAGCACGTCTCGCCTAGACGTTAAGACCACTCACCCTCTGCATTGACCTCTGCCTCTCTTAGGAGACCAGCTACCGAGGGACTGCCTTCTGTCGCTGTTCCGTCAACCTTGGCAGACTCACAGGCTGTGATACAGTCAGTACCCTCGGCTGAGGACATCTCTACTATTCAGGTTGAACAACAGCGTTTCTCTCGAACTCCTTCTCTGGAGATAGTGCAGGTTGAGGAAGATGAGCTGTCTGAGGAGGAGACGATACCGGCGCAGACCAAAGCCAAGTCCCCAGTGTTGATTGTCACTAGGGATGAGCTGCTAAGCTCTAAGGCTGTGATAGTGGATGTAGAGCAAACATCCCAGGAAGCCACCAGGAGAGCACAGACTCCTATGCCCTCTCCGTCTCGTTGGGCGCTGGAGGTCGAGCATGCATACGGAGTCTTTGACCTGGCCCAGTCTGCTTTTGAAGGACAGATCCAATCCTCTTCTATAACTCAAGGACTGACTCTGTCCCAATGCCCTCACTTCAGGCTCGAAGAGTCGCTAGCAAGGGGAGCCTACTACTTGCCTCCTCGCCTGTCATTTCATGGTCTGGATCTGTCTCGGTCTGAATTGAGGGCGCAAGCTAAGCCTCTTCTGGTTGACACAGGCAGTCAAGTTTCACCTGTCTGCCAAGACCTCTGCCACCTTTGCCTCCACCTTCTCTGGCCTGGGACCCATATGTTCGTCGGGAGTGTCTGAGTCCATCCCGAGGGAGTTGTAGCCCCATGCCTTCTTCGTATTCATCCTCAAGATCATTGGCTTTGTCGTTCCCCTATGTACCGAGGGAGCTGTCTCCGCCCCCGGAGCTGCTGGACGAGGATTCTTTATCTCCCACCGATGATGTGAGGGCATTCTTGGAACAAATGTTTCACATGGCCCACGCCTTAGACCTTCGTTTAACTGAACGGGACTTTGATCCGATGGATCCTATATATCGATGGATCAAGTCCAAAGCCTGGGGGGGAGGGGCAAGATGGCGATGGACTAACAACTTCTGAATTGTCCTCCCACTAACATCTGGCATTACCACCTATATATACCTCAAAAATGCCATCTAAAGGCAAGAAAAGAAATCGGACGAGCCCCTGTAATAATAATGACAATCAGGAATCCTTCAAAGCAGAAAAAGAGATGAGGATTGACTCACTCTTCCCAGTGGCAGAGACAACACAGCCCGTGAGTAACAGATCTGTAACAACAGCTCCTTCTATACTCCCTAAGCCATCACAGACACCTGAACTAAACAAAACAGCCCCCTCAATTCCTCAAAGTGTAAATATAAATTATGGGACAGAGCAAGTTGATAACAAAGTTGATGACAAAGTCAAACTCCCGGAGCTTGGCAGCATTCCCTACAATAACAGCGCTCAGCTCTTTTATGATTTCTGCAAACTGTCCATAGAGACATTGATTCTTATTTTGCAAACATTAAACGACATTACAAATAAGCTTTCCCAACAAGATCTTCAAAGGCAAAACCCATATGATACACAGGGGGTTAAAAATGTAGCAGATTTGGAGGAAATGTGTCCTACGTCACAGGATGCAGTTAATCACTGCAGAGTGTTACAGAAAAATCAGATGCTGATAAAAATACATAACAATGCCTATTTGTGGAACGGACAGAAGTCTGTTGTAAGAAATCTCTCCCAGCTTTTAAACATGCACAGCAGAACAATTGATTTACTAGACTGCCACTTTTTACCCAGCTCAAGAGCTACTAAGCGATTTTTTCTGACCTTTAGCCAGGCAAATATACCTAACAGGCTGTTACGGAAAAGAAATTTCCTCTGGAATGCACATTGTATAGAAATTAACAGAGTTTTTAAGGATGAGATAGTCCGTGACCTCATGACAGGGAAAACAGCAACAAAAACACAAAGAAGCAATAATAATTCTGCACTCCAAGAGGGAGAACCTAAACACAGCTCAAAGGAAGCTTAGGCTATAAATCAAGAAGTAATTAAACTGAGAGAAAAACTCACAGAAATTTGGGAACACACTCCCACAATACAGCTGATGAGAGATACCATCCTGAGTCAATCTAACAGCAATCCAGCCCCATTGAAATCAGCCCCCCCTCGCAGGAAACTGTCCGTGCATTTCTCTGATTTCTCTGACAATGAAAGCGAAAGTGACGACTCTCTACTTATAATCAAGGAAACCTTGAAATCCCGAGTTGTAGCCAACACCACTTCAAAAATGCAATATACTGCAGATGCACCCTCATCTACAACGAAACCCCAGGGGACTCAAACATCCCTATGCAAACCTAGTTCAAGGGAAAAACAGTCTTCACTGCCACCTACCTCATCTCCTAAACCAAAGAATGCCCCCCTCACTAAAGAGATAGGATCCTTGCTTGCTTGTGATCCTCATTTCGCTTCCCATGCTGCATTAGTTCTTCCAATTTCCCTTCCAGAACAGGCAGGGCAAGAAGAACAGGAATGTGATTCACTACCCCTCCATCCACAGAGGAGGACACAGCCACAGTCAACCCAGTCATTTAACCAACTGCCATCAGATGAATTACCCATTCAGCCTGTGGCCTGCAATGCGACTGCCTGACTTCCAACAGACCAGCACAAGGTTACCCTTATGACCTGGAACATCGCTGGGTGGCCGGCAGCCCACAGAGATCCCTGTCTTAGTGACTTCCTCACCCAATATGACATTATACTGATCCAGGAAACATGGACTAATAAGGATCTGTTATTAAATGGCTTTCACTCATTCTCAATTCCGGCAGAGCCAGGGAAAAAGCATGGAAGAGCTAGAGGTGGCCTGGGCATCCTGGTTTCCACCACCCTACGTGCCATAACAAGGCCTCTTTCCACTGTTAAAACATATGCCATGGCAGTGCTAATTCAATTTAACCATTGCACTTTGCTGATAATAAATGCCTACATGCCTTCAATGAAGAAGAAATCTCAAATCAGAGGCCTGTGGGCTGAATTGGAATCATACACTGCTAATCTCATGTTGCAGAACCCAAATGCATTTGTAATTTTGGGGGGTGATTTGAATGCCAGACTGGGCCCCAACAATCATACCCTATATGCGCAGCACAAATGCCCTCCTCCTGATTTTGAAGATGATGGAACCCACCTCATCTGATGCTCAAAGGGCAAGAAATCAAAATTTGCAGGACTTTGTCTGGATCAAACAGCATTTAGGCTGAACCTTCAAATCCTAAATGGTTCCCTGAAAAATGACTGCCCAGCCGAATTCACTTATCTCTCTGGGTCCAGAATGAGTGCCATTGATTACATAATCATTTCTAGGGACCTTCTTCCCTATGCCAAGGAAATAGAAGTTATGCCCAGATTTGAAAGTGATCATTTTCCAATTCGGCTACATCTTAGCGACTTCACTCCGGAGACACACACCAGGGAGCACTATCATCTCTCTGTGACACCAGCAGGAAGGACCTATCGCCGAGCTAAATGGACCCCCCAACTAAACCAAACAATAAGTGAGGTATTGGCTTCAGACCAACTTCAACATCTTAGGACTGCCCTGATATCAGCTGAGTCTCCTGATGAAATCTTTGGAAAATTACAATACACTTACCCAAGCTCTACACCAATATCTAATCCGTCAAAGTAGCGCACATCAATGGAAACAGCAACAGCACCACTCCAAACCATGGTTTGACAAGGAATGTGTTAATGCTAAAAAAGTCCTCAGTGATATTTATCAGGGTTACCTATCTAATAACATCCCAGATGCTGCACCAATGCGGCTTCAGCAGAAAAGAGACTACAAAAAGCTGCTGATGAACAAGAAAAAAGAAGCCATGAAGAATGACTGGACACAACTTATCCAGGCAGTCAGATCCAACAACACAGCTCTATTCTGGCATATTACATCAAGTTCCCAGAGAAATGGGCCAGCTACAGTGGATTGTCACATCCCTCCAGGGATATGGGAGGATCATTTTCAAGCTCTTTATAAGGACAACTACATTGAAAGTGGATACACTAGCCAAAATATAGAAAATATCCAAGGGTGGCCACCAGTGACAGCGACAGAGATCAAGAACCTTGTAGCCAAGTTGAGAATGGGGAAGGCTCCAGGGGAAGACCTAATACCTGCAGAAGCCATTAAAAACAACCTTGAATTTTGGGCCCCTATCCTGGCCTCACTTTTCACCTGTATTGACAAATATGGTCGAGCACCCAAGGATTGGGGCCTTGCAATCATCGTCCCCATATATAAAAAAGGAAGCAAGGATGATCCTGTCAACTACAGACCAATTAGTCTCCTCAGTACAATCAGCAAACTCTATGCAAGACACTTACAGTGGAAATTTCAAACCTGCTTGGAACAAGAAAACATACTTAGAATCATAGAATCATAGAATTGCAGAGTTGGAAGAGACCACGAGGGCCATCCAGTCCAACCCCCCCTGCCACGCAGTTAATCACAATCAAAGCATCCCCGACAGATGGCCATCCATCTACTTGCAGAAGAACAAGCTGGCTTTAGGGAAGGCCGCTCCACCATAGATCAGTGCCTTGTACTCCACCACCTTATTGAAAAATACTCCACCTGCAGCACAGTTTCACTCTATGCTGCCTTCATAGACTTTAAAGCAGCTTTTGACTCTATATCCGGAACCAAACTGTGGAAAAAATTGGAGGCTTCGTCGATCGACCGATGTTTACTCCACCTAATACGTATGCTGCATGAAGGGACCTCATTAAAAGTAAGATGTAACCCCCAGGGACATCTCACCAATGACATTGTCACTGAGAAGGGTGTCAAGCAAGGCTGCATTCTAGCTCCACTCCTGTTTAACTTCTACATCAATGATTTGGTGGATCACCTCAACAACACTAACTTCCACCCCCCAAAATTAGAGGGAAGGCATATCTCAATGCTGCTTTATGCGGATGATGCAGCAGTACTTTCATGAACTCCCATTGGACTAAAAAGAGCCCTAAGAGCACTAACACAATATTGCAGAGTGGAACAGCTAGAACTCAACTATCAAAAAACTAAAATCATGGCATTCGCTAAAAGGCCTAAGAACTACAATTGGAATATAGATGGCCACAAGATTGAGCAGGTCTCTTGCTTCAAATACCTGGGGGTAATTTTTCAAGCCTCTGGTAGTAGGAAAGCACATGGGGAGTATGCTGCTTGCAATGCGCAGAGGAGTACAACAGCCATTCTCAAATTTCTTAAGACAAGAGGAGGCCACTATTTACCTGCAGCGCTCAAACTTTTTGAAGCCAAACCAGTAGCTCAACTGCTTTATGGATCCCAATTGGGACCCTTCCCCAACCCTGCTCCATTAGAACTTGTCCAATCCAAATTTTTAAGATCAGCTTTCCAAACTCCAAAATGTGTCTCTAACGCAGCTCTGAGACTGGAGTCAGGATTTATGAAAGTGGAGGCCAGAGTGTGGGTGACTATACTCAGCTACTGGCTCAGACTATCCCTCTTTCCCACTGGCCTTGCTCCACTAACCTTAAGTGATGATTTCCAATCCAGCTGGAAACAGACAGTGATGACTAAAATTTCAATGCTGGGCCTTTCTACAGATCTTCTGCTTAGCCTGGGATGTGATAGGGCGAAAGCTACTATCAAACAACGGGTAGTAGATATAGAGCGACAACTGGATCTAGCCAGTACTCCAACCTTCATTGCTAGTGACTCCAATAGATATCTGGCCTCTCCTTTGGCATACTTAGCAACACTTGAAATACCTAAACATCGAAGGGCCTTTACTCTTGCATGGTGTCGTGCCCTCCCTTCAGCTGTCCTTGAAGGCCGATACAAGAAGATCCCCTTCTCAGACAGACTGTGCCCCTACAATTCGGGCCAAATAGAAACAACAGAGCATGTATTACTCCAGTGCTCATACTACAGGGTCATACGTCTCAGCCTAATTTCACCCCTGTTGCATAAATATCAAGGGCACACTGGACAATTCTACATAAACTTGTTGCTTTCAGACAACAACCCAGGAACAACTTATAATGTTGCCAGATTCTGCGCAGCTGCGTTTAAAATTCGGCAGACAATGTCCTCAACAGTAGAATAGTATCAACCTAGTCTTGTTATACTGGAGCTAATATTTTAAATACTGCTTTTAGCCTGTTTTTATCCTGTGTTTTTATCTTTATTCTGTATCCCCTTTTTACCTGTGCTGGTCTATGACCGTAATAAAGATTCTATTCTATTCTATTCAAGTCCAAAGCCCAGCCGTTGGATGAAATCCCAGTGCTCCCATTGCTCCTCAAGCTGATCCAGGGCTCTTGGGAGAATCCCTTGTCGATCCCATCCACTTTGAAGAGGATCGACCGCCTTTACAAGGTGTCAGGAGATGACATTGATTGGTTGTGGGAGCATTCCCGTCCGAACTCTGTGGTTGTCGGAGCCTCACAACATCGTCACCAGCATCGGTCTCAGGCCAGCCCAGCTGATCCCATGGGTTGAAAGCTCAACATCATAGGGAAGATCTACTGTGCCGCAGGTCTGAGTTTTCAGATTGCCAACTACTCAGCCTGCATGGGGGCCTATCAGCAAGTCCTCTGGGAGTGGCTGGGACCCCTTATCCAGGACCTTCCTGAAGAGAGATGGCTTATGACTGAAGCCATTCAACAGGAGGCACAGTTGCTAGCCGGCCAGCAAATGAATTATTCCCGGCATGTGGCTGACTGTGCGGTGAAGACCATCGCGGGATTGATCGTCCTCCGTTGGCATGCCTGGGTGCGTTCCTCCAGTCTTGTTCCGCAGGCAGCCTCAATGATAGAGGATATGCTGTTTGCCCACTTGGGCCTCTTCAATGCTTCCACCGATGAGAAGCTTGAGTTCACGCAAAAGATGTGCACAACGGCCAGGAAATATGGTATGCCCCCATCCTCTGCGTACCGTTCTAAGGGTTGGTACGGTTGGCAATCTTATTTGGCCCACTCAAGTCAGAGGTCTTACACCCAGCAGGGATCGTGTCGGTCCCAGTATCAGCAAACGTCTCCGGCTGTTGCTTTGGTGAGAAGCCAAACCTCTACTTCTCGCTTCCATCAATCATCGAAGCAGAGGTCCAAAGATCAAAGCAAGAAGAGGTTCTGAGCTCTTTCTCATCTCTCATTTCCCTTTTAGACAATTCTTTTCGGTTGTCGCCTGTCTGTGTTCCTGAACAACTGGTCAGCGATAACATCAGACCTCTGGGTTCTTCGTATTGTCCAGACTGGCTACTGGATCGAATTCGACACCATTCCACCAATAGGACACATTCGGATAACACCGCCATCCCCTCCCCTCCTCGAGGAGGTTCAAACATTGCTCCACAAGGGTGCCGTTGAATGGGTGCCTCCATCTCATCGACACCTCTGCTTCTTCTCAAGGTACTTCCTGGTCACCAAGTGGAGAGGCGGACTCTGGCCAATCCTGGATCTTCGTGGGGTCAACTACTTCATCGTTTTGAAGAAGTTCAGGATGGTTACCTTGGGGACAATCATGCCACTTTTGCAATGGAATGATTGGTTCGTGTCTATCGATCTCAAAGATGCTTACTTTCACATTGGCATATATCCGGCCCACAGACGGTTTCTGGCATTCCAGATCGGGGACAGCTACTTCCAGTTCCACGTGCTTCCTTTTGGACTCTCTATGTCCCCGAGGGAGTTCATGAAGTGCATGGCACTGGTGGCAGCCTACCTGAGGCAACAGGGGATTGTCGTCTTCTCCTACATCGACTGGCTACTAGTGGCGGACTCCCAACACCACTTGATCCATGACGTCGACTTTACTCTGGACTTATTATCCTCACTAGGTTTGATTGTCAATCTCGAGAAGTCCCATCTTCAGCCTGTCCACTCCCTCCAATTCATCGGGGTGTGCTTGGACTTGACGACGGCAACCGCCCATCTGCCTACAGACTGCTTCATCTCTCTGTAGTGTTAACCATCTCTGCTGTCAATCCCGGAAGGTTTCTGCACTGTTGGTACAGACCCTCCTCGGCCACATGTCAGCCACGACGTCAGTCACCCAATTTGCAAGACTTCGTATGCGTCCTCTTCAATCCTGGTTCCTGAGTATTTTTGACCCTCTACGAGACCCCCCATCGACTCTCTTTACCATGCCTCGACCGATCCAGCGTTCCCTCGATTGGTGGCTGGATCCACAAATGGTCCTGTTAGGTATGCCATTCGAGCCCCCGCAACCTCAAGTTTTGCTCACAACGGATGCCTCGGCATTTGGTTGGGGAGCTCACCTAGATAGGTACTCAGTGCAGGGCACGTGGTCTGCCAAAGAACAGACACTCCATATCAACGTTTTGGAGCTTCTCGCGGTCCAGAAAGCGCTCAGAGCCTTCGAAGTATCCGTGATGGGTCGTGTGGTTTTGGTGGTGACAAACAACACCTCTGTGATGTACTACCTGAACAAGCAAGGAGGAACTCGATCCCCATCACTTCTTTCCCTCACCATGGAAATCTGGGACTGGTGCATCGAGCAGAACATTTTGCTCCAATCCATCGACCTCCCGGAAGTGGAGAATACTCTTGCCGATGAACTGAGCTGTTTGAATTCGACCGTTCACGAATGGATGCTTCACTGGTCGGTGGCTCACGAGTTGTTCCAGCGATGGGGCACCCTGGCAATCGACCTGTTTGCAACTCCCGACAACAAACGGTGCCACCTATTCTGTTTGAGATCCCGGGTTCGAGGATCAAAGGGCGATGCATTCCTCTTCCAACGGACTGGCCCTCTACTGTACCAGTTTCCTCCGTTCCCTTTTCTGACCCGAACAGTAGCCAAACTACGCCGGGACCGATCCAATGTGATCCTAATCATGCTGTGTTTGCCACACCAAGCCTGGTTTGCCCTTCTACTTCGTTTGGCTCCCCGATGCTTCTTGCATCTTCTGCATCGACCAGACCTACTGACTATTCAGAACGGCAAAGTCAGACATCCAGACCTAGAGACACTCCAGTTGACGGCATGGAGGATCCGGCCTTGAGGCATCCATCTGTTCCGGTATGGGCATCGAGCCCATCACTTCCACCTAATGTGCAGCCTATTGTCGACGCCACACTTCAACCCTCTACTCGACGATCCTTTGCTTACAAATGGAAGCGCTTTGAGTCCTGTCTATCAGACCATGGCCTTTCTATGGACTCCACATCAACACCGACGGCCCTCCAGTTTCTGTTACATCTCTCCAGTTCGGGACTCTCCATTTCCTCCATACGGTGTTATCTAGCCGCCATCTTGGTCAAGCTTCAGGTGTGAGGCAGGTCTTCACCGTTCAGAGACCCAGTGGTCAAGAAGTTCCTGAGAGGATACAACAATCTCCACCCTCCAGTGCTCGAACCCACTCCAGCTTGGAGCCTCAAACTGGTACTTTCACAGCTATCTAGGAAGCCGTTTGAGCCCATGCTACTGTTGACTTGAGACTCCTCTCCTGGAAAACTGTGTTCCTGGTGGCCATCATGTCAGCTCGTCGAGCTGGGGAGCTGTGCGCCCTCTGGTCCGACGCTCCATACCTTGTGTTCCATAAGCACAAGGTAGTGTTAAAACCTGACCTTTCTTTCCTTCCTAAAGTAGTTTCCAGTTTCCATTTGAACCAATCAGTTGTACTGCCTGCCCTAATGCAGGACCCCAAAGATGACTTTGAGCAAACTGTGCACTCCTTGGATGCTAAGAGAGCCCTAGCTTTCTATGTGAAGCGTACAGCTCCACATCGAAAATCTCCGAAACTGTTTGTCTCCTATGCTGATGACAAGCTGGTGTCTCTCATCTCTCCGCAGAGATTATTGAAATGGGTAGTCTGTACCATATCCCTGTGTTATGAACTCGCCCGGAAGCCCTTGCCTTCTTGGGTTCAAGGACATTGTACAAGATCTGTGTCTACTTCAGCCGCCTTCCTCTCAGGGATACTCCTAGAGGATGTTTGTCAAGCATCTACTTGATCGACACCATTTACTTCATCTCCCATTACAGATTGGACACTCGGTCCCGTAACGAGGCAGCTTTTGGGAGGGCAGTTTTGCTTTCCTTCATTCAATGAATAATTTTCTGTTTATGGTATGCATACTTGCTTTATATACTTATGTGGTTCTTACCATTGGTAACATGTTTAAGAAATGTGCCTGTGTAACTTCTTGCTCCTGAGGTTTCTAATAATTACACTAAGTTTGTTAGTTCAGAGGACTTGTACCATGCAGCCTGACTGTCCTCGTCCAATCCTTTAGCATGACACCCTCCTCCTACAGGTGAAGCTTACTAATCTACCCATGGTTTGTATTCACAGAGACCATGAAGAAGATGTACAGGTTGCTTACCTGTAACCATAGATCTTCGAGTGGTCTTCTGTGAATTCACACAGACCTGCCCATCCTCCCCTCTATGTCCTGCTATGGTATATGTTCCTGATGCTGCTGCTTGCGCCGTCCTTTATGGAACTGAGGGGATTTAGCCGGGAGAGCCTATATAGGGACCGTTAGGATGGACGGAGTTACTCCCAAAATGTTGCAAAGTAAATTCTGCCTAGCGTTTCTAGATGGTTCCGAACGCTCTCCGCAGGCGCAAGAGTAACCCACTGTGTGAATTCAGAGAAGACCACTCAAAGATCTATGGTTACAGGTAAGCAACCTGTCCTTCCATGAGCCTCCATGGATTGCACAATGAGTTTCCTGGTCTTTGAGAATAGGTAGTGAAGATGCTAACGTGTTAAAAACTATTCTTAATGTCCGGTGATTTGATTTAAAAAGCTTGAGCTGCCTATTTAATTGTTGGGGATTAAGGAGAGGAAATTTTGAAACCAGCATACAAAGGATTTCTCCATCCGTTCATCATCTCCCTTCCAGATGTCGTGTCCTTTTGACCTTAAATACTTCCTTGCACCTTCAAAATAGTCTTAGTCTTCCCTAGGGCAAAGCATGGCACTCAGCTGATCTTACTGAGACCATCCTGCTTTTCCCTATTGGAAGGTCACATAATGAACCAGATTATTAATATGTCAATTTATTAATACACCAATTTTATTACATGCCAATTTTGCGGTCTCTGGAGGATGGACTGTCAGCCTTGCTAACAAGCTGCTAAGTGACAACAGCTGGATGTCTGCTCTTGTTAGTCCCAACACCCCACCACAAAACAGAGCACTGGATTTTTGTTATTGTTGTTGTGTACCTTCAACTTGTTTCCAACTTCGGTGTCCCTAAGGCAGACCTATCATGTTTGTACAGAGGGGGGTTGCCTTTGCCTTCCTCTGAAGCTGAGAGGGTGTGACTTGCCTAAGGTCATCCAGTGGCTTTCCATGGCTGAGTGGGGATTCGAACCCTAGGCTCCCAGTATCATAGTCCAGTGCTCAAACAACTACACCATGCCATAGATTTTACCCAAGGGTAAAGAAGAAGGAGCAAAATTCAACAGCTGTATTGCTCCCAGATTATGAATGGCCTGCCAGATGAGATCTGTCATATCTCCATTCTAAACAGCTTTTAGAAAGCTCTTAAGACAGATCTCTTCCGGCAGGCCTTTCCTGAATAGATACCCAGCCATCAGAAATTTATCCCAGTGCTGCTACAGCCACTGTCTATTGTTTATTTTTAGTATTTTTAAGTATGTTTTAATTTTTTTGAAGTATTTAATTGTACTTTAAGAGGGGGGTAGGATGGAGAGTTGTTGGGTGTATATTTTAATGTTGTAAGCCACCCCAATTGCATTTTGTAGAGGGGCGGGATATACATAAATTTTATTATTTATTTTTATTATTATTAGTGCATATCAAAAAAGTTCATTCTGACAGAATAGCGCTGGAATGCCTTGTCGTAATGTCAAAGTTTTTAATGTGTGACCATTTTTTTCTGAAAAAAACCAGATTAGTAAAAATATAATTAAAAGATTAGGAAATCCTGAAACAGGCTCAAAGCTGCCACATTATAGAATACAGAGCTAGAATACTAGCTGATGGTGTTGCTGCATTAAATCTATACTTATTTACATTTCTAACCCCAAGGTTTCCCCAGTAGATAGGCTAAGAACATCCTGAGCAATTTGGGTAGTGCCTCCCAATTCCTCATGGTTGGCAGGAAGAAGAAAGGCCTCCTGGATGGTCACATGAGAGGGAGTGACCCCAGATAGCCACTTTCGTTGCTGCCAACTGCTCCTGTAGAATCCATGCCGCAGAGCTCCTGCTCAAGACCACATGGATGCTCCAGAGCTGACTTTCTCCTCCCTGCCCTTACTTCCTACTTTCTTCTTCATTACCTCATTTTAAAAAAAGAGAATCTTCCTCCTTCCCTCACCTATCTCTCTGCTGCTTATCTCTGCTTCACCAGGTTTTCCCTCCCCGACCTCACCTTCTTCTTGGGGAGCATGTG
This sequence comes from Gambelia wislizenii, assembly GCA_030847615.1. Lineage (NCBI taxonomy): Eukaryota > Metazoa > Chordata > Lepidosauria > Squamata > Crotaphytidae > Gambelia > Gambelia wislizenii. The sequence continues at coordinate 298,534,469 of JAUMIR010000004.1, forward strand.
TGGCCAGCTTCAACCCTCAGCAGACTGGAGGCATGCTGAAAAAGGGGGCAAGCCCCCTAGAGATACCCTTCTCTGCCAGCCTCATGCAGATGGTCAAAGATGAATGGAGTAAGCCACCACCCAATAGATCCCAACTTAGCCTTGCTAAGAAGCTCTACAACCTCCCCCAGACATCTCTCTGGTGGATGTCACCTTTTTTGCACTAGTCTCTTTGGCTGTCTTTTGCCTGGACAGAGAAAATACCTTAAAGATCCCTGAGGACAGGAGGGCTGACTCTGCCCTTAAATGAACTCTGGCAATGTCTCTTGCCATCAGGGTCACAACCTCTTTATCCATGGTGGCCAGGGCCACCCTCCAATGGACCAGAGAGCTGTTGGCAGAGGTGCCAGGGGCAAGGTCAAGCTCAGGCAGGGCCTGAATAAGCTGTTGAGGGCCACCTCCTATATAGCAGATGGCACTTTGGACATGGTCCAGTTCTGTGCTAGAGGCCAGGCAGTGGCAATTGCAGTCACGTGATAGTTCTGGCTCAAACGTTGGTCTGTGGATGCCAGGTCCAAGCAGAACTTGGCCTTCATCCTATTCCTAGGTGAAAAGCTGTTGGTGGACGATAGAAGTAAGAAGAAGACCTTAGCCTCAGGAAAGAAGGATGATAGGAAGTACTTTAGACAGGGACACTCCTTTCGTGCTTCTAGGTCCCAGTTTCCCTCAAATCCAAGCCCCTCCTTTCAGACCAGAGACTCCAAACCCTTCAGGCAACACTGGGGAGACCACAGGTTTACAAATTTACAAATATACTTTTAGGGTCTTTTGCAGGTGGTGAGGATGAAAAAAGCTGGATGTCATGATGGTCACAGTTTCCTGTCTGCTGGAATTTCTTTAGAATGGCATCAACTGGGGTCTTTGCCCAAACATAGTGAAAACAGGTGGCAGCCATCTCCTTGGTCCTACCCCTAGATAGAGTTGCCAGTCTGTCCTCACACCCTCACCTCTACAGGTTCCTGAAGGGTCTAGCCAATCTAGCCCCACCATGGCGTGCCGCTTCCCTTCCTGGTGCACACAGTACTGAAGGCCTTGATAATTTCTCCTTTTGAACCATTTAGAGAGGCATCGTTGAAGCACCATTCCTGGAAGATCCTCCTGCTCGTTGCAGTTACATCAGCACAGAGCGTGTCAGAACTTGGAGTGCGGAATGCAAGAGGACTTGTGTGTCTTCAGAACAGATTCCGTAGTCCTGCGCTTGGATCCCTCTATTCTCCCCAAGGCTAATTCTGTATTTCATAGATCTTAGGAGATCATTCTATTTTCCTTTTGCCCTCAATCTGCCAAGGAATTGAAGAGGATCTGGCACATCTTGGATGTGCACGTGCTATTCATATTTATCTAAAGAGGACCAATTTGTTCCGCTCATCTGAGACACTTTTTGTAGCTTTCCAGACCCGGTGCATGGGGAAGAAGGTCTTTTCTTCCACCCTAAGCAGATGGATCAAGGCTTGTATTTTAGCCTGTTACAAGTTCCTGGGGCTCTCTTCCCCCGGAGGCATGGTGGCTCACTCCACTATGAGTGCTACAACCACAGTGGCCTGGGTCACCAGGGCCTCTTTTGAAGAGAACTGCAGAGTGTTTTAATAACATACTATGTTTTATTTTTATTTTATTTTTTATTTTGAGATAAACTTCAGTGAGCCATAGCTGAGTATAAATGAAATTTATCTGGGCTTGGGTGAAATAACAGTATGCTCTACAAAAGCTTCTGATCTTCTTCTTCTTTGCCATACCCGAGGAGAGGAGGGTGTGGACATTCTGAGAGCCTGAAGCTCTTTGAATCTTGTTCCACTAATGATAAACCATAATTTATTGTTACACCCAAACACAGCTGTTTTCACAGCAATCTTTTGGTATAGCTATCCAGCCTTGATGTTCTTCTTGACTTTGAAGTCTCCTGAGAGGGAACAAAAAATATACTGTACATGAGAGAGAAATGTTAGAGAGGGAGTTAGGAATGAGAGACTGTTATCAAATTCTCTGGTCTCTTTCTGATTGTTAATAATTGCCACTAAATTAGGGAACTACTGCTGGTTTATACATACACTGGTATCTAAGCAGCTGTGTTTGAATTGCAAGGGCTATAATTTAGATTCCAGCTGTAATTGTATAATAGATACTTGATTATTTCCATTGAGAGAACAAGGAAATGCTCAAGGTTAACTGCTGGGAGTATGAACATTTTATATCCCACTAACTCCAAACTTTTGCTAGTACATAGTTCTATAGGAGGGGAAGATCAAGCTGTCTCTTTCTTATTTCATTGTCTTCAAAAATTCATAGGCACTCTTTGTGCAGAAATTCTTGCTGGTTGATACCTACAGTCTGCTTAAGTAGTAAATATTATAAAACTAGCATGAAGCTGGTGCATTAATTTTACTAATATTTGAATTTTGTAATTTTTCATATTTTCATACATTATCTATAGATTTGGAATGTTGCAGGTTTGTTCCAGGGGAGCAAACCATGTGACTCACACTTGACAAATAGCATTCTATCATTTGATTGTTTATAGGTTTTATTACTCTCATCAGAAAAGTATGTTTTATGTGTTCTAGCTGTTTTTAAAAAAATATGTGAAACAATCTGAAGTACTCTTGGCATCTGAAATCCATGACATAATGGTTAGTAATGCATTTTCCTTAGTTTTTCCTGTACTTGTTTAATATGCTACCTTCTAAAAGGAATGGCTTAACACAAATACTGATTGATGCATTTGGAGTGAAATGTGTTTATCAGGTTAATACAAGGCGTAGTTGTACCCTACTTGAATTACTCATTTTTAATAGCTGAGGAGCATGTGGACTTTGAAATCCTGGGGGAGGGGGGGAAGGTGGGTGCATGCATTCTGAAGTGTTTGCTTTAAACAGCTGGAAAAATGTTCCCGTGAAGTCAGCTTCTAGCTGTTGTCTGCTGTTTTTTCTTCAGGGAGGCATGATCAGTTGAATTACTCACCAACCTCGTTATTCCTTCCTTAGTTACATTCTAAATTTGTGAACTTGGTTGTTTTATAACTTCAAGGTTCAAATTTTAAGTAAATCTTCTTCTTTGTATCTTACTGTCATTCAGTAATTTGACCTCAATTATAACTGAATTAGCGGGACAGTTGTCAGTTTTGGTGTGTGTATCCAGGATGAGATCCAGAGTTGCATAAAGTTTTGGCTGTTCAAAAGCCAAGTATGAGTGGAATAATATATTTTTAGTAGTTTTGATTGTACTATATGTTCCATTCATGTATTTTACTAAAAATATGATTCATGAAAAATATGAACATAACCAGCAGTGTCTGCTATGATATGGAAGACAATTTCTGTCTCAAAAAGATTTCTCTAATACCGTTGAACTAAAGTGGGACACCATAACAGGGAAAACCAACTCTAATAAATGTTATCTATCAGTAGTTGGCTGGCTGCTTTGTCTTTGGCTGCTGCTACTCTGTAGAAATAATACATTTGGCACCACTTTAACTAACATGTTAGCACACTGATAGCCTCTGAGTATGTTAAGAAGTCCAGGAGGCAAAAAAGTTTAGCAGAGTTTTCATCCTGTAGGCAAAGAAAATAAGCACAAAGACACAGGCTTGTGTCTAATTCGACTTCTCTTTACTACAGCATATTTAAAATATTTACAGAGTTACAGAGAATCCTCTCTGTTAACTACATCTCACAGCATTAGCAGAAAAACAGTTCAGGTACTGTAAAGTCCCAAAACAGAACACAGCTGAACTGATACAGAGTCACGTTGCGTAGCTCAATAGTACACAGTTTACAGAGACTTTCAGTTCCCATGAAGATTACACCACATTCCTTTAGAGCAGTGGTTCTGAACCTGTGGGTCTCCAGATGTTGTTGGACTACAGTTCCCAGGAGCTTTCTGCGGGCTCACCTTGACAGCCAGGTGGTCCTCCCAGTCATTAGTGAGTCATTGATAGACACATGCTGTGGAGACACAGCAGCCCCCAGATGGTGGTATGACTTATTCACCTTTAAAGAATATGATGCCTGATTTCATGGGTGTTGTGAAAACGATGTTTAAAGATGTTACTCAATAACTTCATTTGCGGACCAAGACCATATGACCCCTGCTCCCCTCCTCTAAAGAAGACACATGTACTTAAGTTTGAGTAACAAACTGTATTGAGTACAAAATAAGGAAAATTGGTTAAGTACAGGTTAGTAGATAATAATTGGCAATAAAAGGCCGCAACTTGCATATGGCTGCAGAATGGTTGGCACTTATGCATGGGTCGTGATCTCCTCATTGCCCAACCCAATGTTGGTCAATGGCCTCTCGTCGGACACTTCCAACCATCCCGAAGGAGAGAGCTGTTGGCCAAGCCGTCCTGCCTGACACTCTCTCCTCCCCTGCAAACAAGGTGTTAATTAACAATAAGGAAGGGGGGAATCTCTGTGAACTTGAACTTGAACTTAAACTTGTATTGAAAACAACTGCATCCAAAAAATACTCAATAACTTCATTTGTAGACAAGATGACACCTGAAGATCAGGAAAAAATTGATCAAGCTCTTGCAAGAGCAATATATTTTTTTGGAACACCATTTTCAATAACTGAAAATGCATACTGGCAGGAAGCTTTGAAATTATTAAGACCATCATACCTTTTACCCAGCAGACATTCATTGAGCAAGCTTCTTTTTGAGTCAGAATACGAATGTGTAATGGAATCTGTGCAAGGAAAAAATCAATGAAGCACTGTGTCTTGTACTACTTGCAGATAGATGGACAAATGTGAGAGAAGAAGGAATTATAAATTTTGTGATAACAACACCTCAACCAATTTTTTACAGAAACTTTGAAACAGGAGAGAAAAGAGTACAGTTGTCCCTTCACATTCGCTGGGGTTTGGTTCCAGGACCCACCGTGAATACCCAAATCCGTGAATACTCAAGTCCCATTATATGCAATGGCAGAGCAAAATGGTGTCCCTTATATAAGATGGCAAAATCAAGGTTTGCTATTAGGATTGTTATTTTTTTAAGAATATTTTCCAAGCCGTGAATACTCAAATCCGTGAATGTCAAATCCATGAATGTGGAGGGACAACTGTATATCAGTTGTAAAATATGTGAAGTCCTACAGAAAATTGGGAATGGTAAAGTATTTGCTTTGCTTACTGACAATGCCAGCAATATGAAAGCAGCATGGGAAATCATAATGGATAAATATCCACATATTACTGCAATAGGATGTGCATCTCATGGGCTAAACTTGCTTCTTAACAATATTATGAAACTGGACAGCCTTCAAATGATCTATAGATGAGCAGAAGAAGTTATAAAACAAGTAACAGCTACTCATATTGTAGCTGCAGTTTTCAAGAAGAAGCAAGTAGGAAAAAAAATGCAGAGAATAAAATAGTGACACTGAAGCTGTGAAGTAAAACTCAGTGGGATGGGGTGGTGATCTCCTTTGAAAGTCTACTAAAAACAAAGAAGCTCTTCAAGAAACAGTAGTAGTTAAAGATCTTAAAGTACCCAGGAGTGTAAGATACAGTTCTTGTTGAGGATGTCTTCTGGGTTCAGCTGCAGATCCTAAAGCCAATTTCTGCAGCAATCACTGCATCTGAATCAGACAGTGCACTTATTTCAGAAACTCCTTATCAGATAGCCAAGATAAAAAACAAAACAAAACTGTTTTTGAGAATCTCAGTGTACCTCCACTTACAACTATAGAAGAAAGTAAAGTGAAAGATTTTATTTTAAAAAGGGAAGGATTTTGTTGCCATCCAATTCATGCTGCTGCAAATCTGTTGGATCCAAGATTCAACAGAAATATAACTGATGATAGCACTGCTACTGCATTTGACTGGGTTACAAAAGAAACATCACACTTTGGACTTGATTTTGGGAAGGTACTTTCAAATGTTGCAGAATATAGAACATCTCCAGGACACTTGTTACATACAAGAATGTGTTTTTGTCATACTGGTAGCATTTGGAAATGCATATTTCATCTGACAGTATTTGCACATCACATTTTTCTTCTCAGAAGAACATGTAATGTGAAAATTCCTCCGTATGCTAGATGTTGGTCTCACCATTTTCCTGAGGGGAGTAGGAAAGAAACAAAATAGAGGGAAAAAAGGGAGCCCTGGGCACAGTGGTTAAATGCCAGTACTGCAGCCCCAACATTGCAAGTTTGATTCCAGAGGGCTCCAAGGTTCACTCAGCCTTCCACCCTTTCATAGGTTGGTAAAATATTGATCGGTCTGTAAAAAGCAGCTTGTCGGGACAATTAACTAACACACATTGGAAACCGCTTAGTGCCTATAAAGCAGTAGAGATGTGTAAAGTGCTATTGCTTAATCACTTGTAAGCCACTCTGAGAGCCTTTGTGGCTGGACAGCGGGGTATAAATACCTTAAATCAATCAATCAATCAATCAATCAATACAATTTAATTGCCAGTTTGCAAGAAAACACTGAGGTTGGAGGTGGGGGAAGTAAAGAACCAGATTAGTAATAATTAAATTATTATTTACATAAAGGTTATAAAGATAAACTAATGTAGCTAAATATGGTTCAATTTTTTTGAAATCAGATACATTTAAACTCTTTATCTTTTTAAATTAAGTATACGTACATTCAGGTCCTTTTTGCTGCTCTGTACTTCCTTCCAGTGCTTTGAGGCCTAGTGAAGAGGACAGAACAGAATCAAACACACCCACCCACAAGCAAAAACAAAACTTTTTCTTCTCTTGTGACAATAGCAGTTCCCCCTAAAGGAAGAAATGCATCTTGCTCTTGCATTGGAGAGTTCAGTTTGTAACCTAGGACTTGCTTGTCCTCAGTGCACAGAAATTAGAATAATCCAGTGCTGTACATAGTTTTTAGAAATGATTTGGAGAATATATGAACATCTTGTCTAAAAGGTTTTATTCATCATGCTAAAATAAAACATTCCATAATCATTTTCTTTTTTCAATTTTTCAGAAAAAAACAAGGCTTCACGAAAACACACAGAAAAAACATGTTTTTTCTTAATTTTTCTGGTTTTTTTCCTGAGCCATCACATCTCTAGGCTCTGGAGTAGGATAATATATTTGAGTTGTCAGACATACAATAATAATTTCATTTATTGGTATCCATTCTGCAGTATTCCTGCCCTTTTCTATCTGAAAAAGAGTACAGGAAAATCTGTGTGCTATCTTATTTCTCTGTGCTCATTATTATTTTTATATTTCACCAAGGGATTTCAGCTTTTAATTTTTTTTAAAGGTTTCAGTCAGTAACACAGTATAAATATTGGATGCAGAGAGACAGAAGCAACAGTGTTCATTCCAAGAATCTTTAGAGAGATAATACATATTTTAAACACTGCAGCTGTTCATGTGTGTTCTGTATCTTCATCTGTTGTGGGGGTAGCTGTAACTCAGCGGGGGAAGAACATATTTTTAGCACACATCAAAACCTCGACTCTCTAGTTAAGCCATTTTATATAGCAGGAAAAGGTTCAACTCTGAGACCCTGCGGAAAAGTATAGCAGTGGACTGAAACAACCATTCACCTCAGTGGTGATAGCTTGGGAAGCAGTGGTCTAGAAGACAGTTGGATTAAGTTAGAAGAAAATGGAACAGTATACAGAAAAGTAAAATAATAGTTTTCAACACAGCTTTCTAATGTTTTTGTATCAAAATTTTTGTAGACACTAGTGTTGTTGTAGATAATAGGCAATAGTGTTACTGCACTGCTAAAGATGGCATATAGGCTTACTTAATGCTAGGGTGTTTGTGTTACCAGTAATGGTTTTGTGAATGACCACTATTAATAATGTAGTTGTCACTGTCAGTACTTTCTGCATTGTATTTACCTCTGACTTCGCTATCTACAGTCTGGTCCCCTCCCTCACAACATGTGAATATACACACATGCATGCACATACAAATGTTCAGGATAGCACTTTAATTCCTTTCAGGGATGTGGACCTCCAAATGCTGTTGGACTGCAACTCCCAACAGCCCTAGCCAGCATAGCCAATAGTGAGGAATATTGGGAATTGTATCTGGAAGGCAACTGCATGTTTCTGTCCTGAGTCAGCAGATGAAGTGGCCTATAGTCCATGAAAGTTTTAAGTTTTACAGTACCATGGGACTCCTTGGCCTAAGTTGTATTGTGAGTCCTGACTACAGGAGACCAATTAAATTAATGGAACTTTCACAGATGTTGCCTTAAGGCTTTTTCACATGGATCTGTTTTAGTGGTGGACATTTGGGTTTGATTTCCCCCTTGTTTGTCATTCTTCTCCTTTCACATTATGATCTGTAATTTTGGAGCAATATTGCAGTTTCACTCTTTCACCTTCCCACACAACTGTGCTCCATTTGAAAGAGGTCCTGGTCTGAAATGGTAGCCAATGAAGGGATCTACAGGGGGAAGAAACATGAGCATATTTAGGGAGATTTAAAACAACCTGGATGACACTTCTGAATCAAAGCCAGAGGAAGAAGAGAACAAAAAGGCAAACCCAGGAGTAGGCTATTACAATAATCCAGGTGTGACATGACTAAAGCCTGGACAAGCAGATGGGCATTCTCAAAGGTCAAGAAGCTATGGATCCTACAGATGTTCAAGAGACAGAAATTATATGCCTTTGCTGTTGCCCTAATACAGTAAAGGGTTACAGGGACAAGCTGTCATCCAACAGGACTCCAAGGTTCATGTCAGACAAAACAGAAACTGCTCTGTAACCCTATAAACACAGTGGAGGTCATGAAAAAGGGGCTACTGGACAGTCAAGCTGAAACACCAAAATATTTAGCTTAAGAGGTGGAGGTAATCCACAAAGAAACACTTGACAAGCAGTCTATCATAGACTTACACATAGCAGCATCAATTAATCTACAACTCTGGAAAATCTGTGTATCATCTATATAAGTGTGATACTGAAAACCCATATATGAAATAAAAAAATCCAGGAGGGAGATTATATAATGAAAAAAGAAGAGGGCCCCAAACTGATCCTTGTGGCATCCCTAGAGATACAGGAAAAGGTTTTGACATAGATCCCCAAAATGAAACAGAGGAGGAACAGTCAAACAAAAAAGATTTAAACCAAGACAAAGCATTCCCCTTTATTCCCAATCAGTCAACCGTAGTTGTAAAATTTGATGATCCAAAGTGTCAAAGGCTGCAGAAAGATCCAACATGATCAATACAGATGTTTGACACTGAGCTTTAGCCACTAGAATATAATTTCTTACATGAGTCAAGGTTGTTTTAATGGAGTGACCTATATGAAACCCTGATTGAAATGAGTCAAGAAGATCACGTGTAATCAAAATAAGACATCAATTGGGAAAATTCAGCTCTATCAAAAATTTTGGAAAGAAATGGGAGAGGCACAGGACAATAGTTAGCAGAAAGTGAAGGATCCAGAGAAGATTTCTTTAATAGAGAACGCAAGACTGCATGCTTAAAGCAGCCTCAGAAAATACCCCTTGAAAAAGAAAATTACACTCGGTTATATAAGGCAGAAGCAGAGGCAAGAATTGGATAAAGAAAGGTTTTGCTTCTCAGCTCTTATATGTACATTTTCTTGTCCAACTAGGATGTTAGGAGAATTTGTCAAATACTGGAAGCCAAATTATTCCAGCCAGTAGAAAATACATGCTCAATTAAACAGTTAAACAATATTTGACAGTGGAATATGCTGCCTCAGAGTGTGGTGGAGTCTCCTTTGGAGATTTTTAAACAGAGGCTGGATGGCCATCTGTTGGGAGTGTTTTGACTGTGTATTCCTGCATGGTAGGGTGTTGGATTGGATGGCCCTTGTGGTTTTTTCCAACTCTGATTTTTTTATTCTATGACTGATTGTTATAATAGTTCCTGGGTCTAGGAAATAAAGTTTGATTTTGAACATATTTTGTTGCTACTGCCCTCCAGTGACTAGGTATGCCCTGTCTGTGCATAGCAGCTGTGCCTCTACTCTGGACAGTAGTGCCTTCAGGGCAGGATTTGGGGGTAGAAATCTAGGATCTTAATCAGTAGAATGGGTGGTAGTGGTGGTAGCAGAGCACAAATACAGTAGGACTGGTTTACTACATTTTGGAGTAAGTTCAGCAATACATGCAACCATCCAAGGAGCCCTTTCCCAAGGCCAATAAGTCAAGATACTCAAATTACTTAGCTGCACCGCTGAATCTACATATTGTCTTATTTTTGGCTGCTGTGGAAGTCATGAGTTATAGTAACATTCCCAGAGTAGATCAGGCTGCTCTCCATGAGATTCCCATGCATAAGAAGGATTGTTAAACCCTGTACACATTTCAAAAAAGCTGAATAAAAGTACTTGGCATAATTTAATTAAATTTAGGCCTAAAATTCTAAAGAATGTAGAAGAGAAAAATAATTTATTGCCAACAGCTGAACCACATGTTCATTGAACCTTTCTAGCCGTTTGTTCAAGTAGCACATATAAAAGTTGGCCCTGCAAGTTTTTTTTGCCATAGTATCCAGGAAATTACTAACAGCCTGATCACATCTAGTGCTGAAGTGATACATATACAGCATATAAAGTAAGGTGGCACAGCTGTACAGACCTCTGTCAGGAGTTTCCTCCACAAACTGTTCTAATATCTGCTTACAGCTATGATAGTGTTAGATAGAGAAAAAATATTACCATGCCCCCTTGAGAAATCAAACTATGTTCAGTGACTCCTTTCCTGAAAGAGAAACTAGTCTTGTGCTTTTGCTGATTGTGGCTATTGTCTAGAGCTTGGTAAAGTTCCCTTTTTTCAGTGTAGCTCCAAGAATCTCCTAGCCAATGTTGCCAGTTCCCATGTTGGTGAAGAATTCTAGGAGGTGAAATCCAGAAAAGTAATTTTTCCAAGCCCCAAATCTGCCTTTGTACAAGGAAAGGGAGTGGCACCGAGGAGATTTTCACACGGGGCCAAAATGCTCCGTTACTGCCCTGTCACCTCTTCTCCCGTTCCTGCCATGGAATAACATAAATCTTTCACACACTTACCTTAATTCTGCAGCAGGAATGGTCTCTCCCTCCCCTCGCTGGCCGGCCATAAATGCAGCCTTCGTAAGGCTGCTTTTACAACCAGCCATCTGAAGTCCCGGCTGTTATTGCATGATAATGGCTGGGCGGTAAATTAAAAAAAAACAAAACTCCCCCAAACATAAAATCAGTTCACCCAGCACAAAAACACACTTTAGATCACACAGTCAAAACAGGGAGGGTAAAATAAAGGGTGCCGCTTACCTGGATGACCAGATCGTACCAGGAAGTGCTCAGAACAGACCTCCCCTCTGCGGCTGTCATTTTCGGAACAGGAATGGGACTCCTGTTTGCACACCTGTGATTGCGTGATAGCGATGGAACAGGAGGTCTATTCACAATGAAAAACCATGATTATTACATTGTTCCGGAACAGTCACGGGAGCAGGATGGATGCAGGACAGAACGGGGTCAATGTTGTCCAAAAGGGAAAACCTTTCCCAACCCTGTTCTGTTCCTGCCACAGGATATATAGCTCGTGTGAAAATCTCCCTAGTCTATATGGTGAACAACACAGCTTATGATTAGAGGTTTAAATGTTGCTCAGAATCTTTGCAGATGTATTTATGAAAGAAACACGTGCTACTTAAGTGCAATACCGTATATTCTGGCGTATAAGACGACTGGGCATATAAGACGACCCCCCACTTTTCAACTAAAAATCTAGGGTTTGGCATATATTCGCCATATAAGACCCCTCCCAATTCGGCTGGCTGGCTGGCTGGGGGAGCCTTGTCAGCTGATCCTCTTTGTTTCCCAACTGACGATGATCTCCTCGTGAGTTGGGAAAGTGAATAGGATCAGCTGGCAGGGCTCTCCCAGCCAGCCAGCCACAACATTCACTCCTCTTCCTCCTTCGGTTGCTCCCCAAAGGGGGTGAAGGCAGAGGAGGGGGCCGAATGACCCTGGTTTGCCTCGACGACTGCCCATTCCCTCCATCTTCATTCCCTTCACAAAGGGAATGAAGACGGAGGGGATGGGCAGAAGGGTGGCTGGAGGAGAGGTCTTCCCATGTACCCACCCCCTCCCTGAAGCCGCGATCGGGAGCTTGATCGCGGCATTATTATTATTAGTAGTAGTATTAGTATCTTGCCTCTCCCATCAGGATCGGGGCGGCAAACATACAAACATCAGAACAATCCCATACAAATATTAAAACAGCACCATTAAAACAATTTATATTATTATAAATAACTTCACACTTTAAATACTTTAAATATAATACAAATGTTAAAAACCTAAATAAAAAAGATCATAGAATTACTTTTGCTGTACAGTAGGACCCTGAATCTTCGTTTGCGAAGAAAAGCCAGAGAGAGAGAGAGAGAGAGAGAGAGAGAGAGGAGGACCCCCGTATCCACTGATTCAATTATCCACGGGACACAAAATGGCATACCTACCATAGAGTATCCCTAGAAAATGTGTCCTCTAGCCATTTTCTATGTCCTCCAAGACAACTCTATGGTATTTTAAACTAGAAGCCCCATTATTTGCAAAGTTCAGGTTAAAAATATAATAATATTCAAAACAACATTTTTGTAAAAATTACCTTAGCTTACCAGTTAAGCAGGGCATGGGTTTAGTCAATTGGACAAAAAGTTGATCAAATGAAAAAAAAATACTGATTTTTATTTTTTCTTTCTTCCAATGAACTCAAGGGAATATACTGTATGTAGCTCTCCTCTTCCTGTTTATCACATTACACTGTTTTAGCGCTATTATTCCACTTTAACTACTATGGCTGCCTCCTGTGGAATCCTGGGATTTGCAGTTTAGGGAGGGACAATTAGAACTGTCAGCCAGAAAGCTCTTAGGCCTCACTGAACTACAAACCCCAGAATTCCACAGGAGGAAGCCATAGCAGTTAAAGTGGAATGATAGCACTATAACAGTATAGTGTGTTAAAGTCCAGGTGACCTTGGGCAAGTCACATTCACTCAGCCTTAGAGGAAGGCAAAGGTAAACCCCGTCTGAACAATCTTGCCCCCCCCCAAATCCATGATCAGGAGCCGGATTGCAGCTTTGGGGAGGGGGTGAGTGGCTGGAAGGGGGGCTGAAGGGAGGGGCTTCGGGGAGGGTGGAAGGGTGGCTGGAGGGAGGGGGCTTCTCAGCCACCCACCCCTTCCCCGAAGCCGCGATCTGGAGCCGGATCGCGGCTTTGGGGAGGGGGGGTGGCTGGAGAGAGGACGCTGGAGGGAGGGGGCTTCGGGGAGGGTGGAAGGGTGGCTGGAGGGAGGGGGCTTCTTAGCCACTCACCCCTCCCTGAAGCCACGATCTGGAGCCGGATCACAGCTTTGGGGAGGGGGTGAGTGGCTGGAGGGAGGACGCTGGAGGGAGGGGGTTCGGCAAGGGTGGAAGGATGGCTGGAGGGAGGGGGCTTCTCAGCCACCCACCCCCTTCCCGAAGCCATGATCGGGAGCCGGATCGCGGCTTCGGGGAGGGTGGAAGGGTGGCTGGAGGGGAGGGCTTTCCAGCAACATTCGCCCCCCTCCTCTGTCTTCGGTTGCTCCCTAAAGGGGGAGAAGGCAGAGGAGGGGGGCGAATGAACCGTAAGCACTTTGCCTCACCCCCACCCCCGGCCTGATCTCCTGCCTCTTCGCTCCATTTGCGAAGGGAGCAAAGAGGCAGGAGTTCAGACGGCGGGGTGAAGAAAAGTGTATCTGCTGTATAAGACGACCCGTGATTTTGGAGTCTGTTTTTCAGGACTCAAACCTCGTCTTATACGCCGGAATATATGGTATATATTTTCCCACACTTCACCTGCATTGGTAAACAGACCAAAGGACCAACAGATAACTAATCAAACTTATCATATGAATTGGATACATGAAAAATGTTAAGTTTAATGTTACTGTATTGTTCCTTTTATGATCTAAATTTATTCAAACATACCTAGATCTGTTACATATGATATATCTAACATATTCTTTAGCTAAAGATCAGCATTTAAAGATATAGGTTCAGGAAAAAGGTACTGAAGACATAAGATTATGAGCAGGCACTGATTTCTTTCCTATGGACTTTTCAGATTGTAATTGTTTTTGCTTGTAGGTGCAATTCTATCCAAGTTATCTGTAGTGCTAGTTACATATGTTATGCTTTGGATCAAAAGATAGATAAAAGAGCTCCTGTTACCAAGCACAGAATGATTTAGGGTTTTGTCCATATTATAGAAGGGAGCTGACATTAGACTTGCAGTGAATAATTCTGAGCAGTTTTCTGTGCCATTAGCGGAACAAATTAAACTTTCACTGGTTGACTGCATATACCTAAACAGTGCAGTGTGGGAGGATTATCAGTCAGTTAGTCTTGTTGGTTTATTGGCAGCAGAGCAGATTTAAACTAAATTTTCCCATGGCAGAAGTACTGTACTCAAAATTCCAGAAGTTGGACTAGGAAATTTATGACATGGTATGAAAGTAAATTACTGAAGAGTCATCAAAGTAAGCATGTTATTAATTGACAATTTATTGACTTCATCCCCAGTGCCAGTTAAAAAAAAAGAGAGGATTAACTTACAGACTTTGCTTTGAAAGCTGTGTGAGGTCTTCTGTTTAAAATACTTCAGTTAAGCTGTAATTAATTACCTTAATTAAACAAATATTAGTAAAAAAAAACAAAGCATGCTTATGTTTTTGGATCTGAAAAGGCAGTAGTCATGAGATCAGTGTAAATACCTAATCGAAAGTGTGAATCTGGATCTAGTTAGGACTGAATGCATCAGTGGCTATCTTTGATCTTCTGAGAAACTTGGGACTCAATCAAGTGAATCCCTTGCTGACAGCACTTGACTAATTGCCTTAAATTGCATACTATGCATGCTCCTGGTTACTGATGGTTAATAATGTATAACTTGTTCATACTGCTGAATGTGCAGTTTATGCTGGCCAATGTAGAAGCTTCTATAGCAGCAAAAATACAAAATGGATCTCAAAGCTTAGAGGTTAATATGACTTAATTGTATCAGAAACATTGACTGACAGAAGTCTGCTTCATCAGTAAGACTGAGTTCCCAACGGAGCTGTTTAGCAGGGATGAGTACCACTCCCTGTCAGTCTGCAACTAAAGGAACACATCACAAGATTGCTCTATGTGGAGACCCATATCCATAGTCACCAGTATTTTTCTGTATGGGAAGGATTCTGCAAATAGTCAACGGTGTGTTGAGGCCACAATATGGCACCTTCACATCCTATTTACTGTAGATGTATCCTGCAAGGCTGGGAGAGCTTTGAACATTCTGCCACCAAACAGGATTAGGAAGGAATTTTGCCTGACCCTCTAGAGAACCTCTGCCAGTCAGTTGACAAACACCTGGTTAGCTGGACCAGTGGTCTGATTCAGTATAAGGCAGCATCCTGTGTCCTTATGTACACAAAGCTGTTACTTTAGTCCTGCCTAAATGGTCAAAAGAATCATCATGGAATTTGCTGGGAATATGTTCTGTCTTAATGGGAACCTGCATTGATGCGTCGTATTTGGAAGGGGGCAGCAAAAAATTCCAAAAACATCTGGAGAGCCTTCACAGTTTTTCATGGGGTTTTTAAAAAGCTCTGTAGGGAATGCACATTCCTTCTTGTTAAGACAATTGCATTTGCATTGCTGTACTTTCCCGTGTGAGAGAAAATGCAAACCTGATTGGCTGGATGAGCGTGGGGGCAGGGCTTGTTAACAGGGCAAGTGCCTACTGCTGCCATGTTGGATTTTTAGTTTAGCAAGTGGCCGCTAAGGCTATAAAATGAGCAATTGGTATTCTCTCTCTCTCTCTTATTTTTTTGTAAATGTGAAATATTGCTTGTGTGCACCATGGAAAAAGTTTTTTTTTTTTTAACAAAATCAGCAGCAGATTTAAAAACACCAGTAATTCACACAGACACTATCTTGTCTAGTGGGCATGTGAAGTTTATGGGGGCTGTAAAACCATTAAGACAAATTGCAGTTCCTTCAAATTGCTATTACTGCAGAGCAATCAATTTTTTCGGGCTCATATGCCTTTGTAAGTATCTGAACCAGATCAAGTTTGTAGTTTGAAAATCAGGACAAGGATGTTAGAAAATTGCTAACTACAGTATATAAAATTGACTTTTATTGTCTTATGAGTTTATGGTTTGTATCCTATTGGAATTTACAGTGTTGTAAATCAACTAATGCTTGTGCACTGTAGAACTGCAGCAGTGCACAAATGTCTTAATCCCAGGAGAGAAGTGTTGTCATAGCTGCACCAGTGAGACTGTTACACAAGTAGTGTGGCTGTTGCGCAACAGTTGCAATACACAACAGAAGGGCACTTTGTGGAATAGGCTGCCCTTGCTTAATGACAGTGGAAGTAGAGGGGGGAAATGGCCCCCAACAAAGCCATGGGGCACTGGTGATCTAGAACAGAGGCCTGTGGAAGATTATGAATGCACTGTGGCAGCTGAAAAAAATGTCCCCAACTTTTGTAGTTATGACCAGTATATTACTGTAAAATGTCTTACTCAGGTGAATGTGGATAGAAGAGCCTCCTCCTTTGCTCTCGCTGAAATGCTTAAGATTGTGTTTCTGTATTCAAACTTGTATTACAATGCCCCAAATCAAGAGACAAAACATTAGAACTAGATACTTTATTTCTGGACCATATATGGACACTGTTGCATGTTACAAAAAACAACATTGTTAAAATGATTCTAACATGTTTTATCTGTGATTTTAAGTGTTTTAAATTTTATTGTAATTGCTTTAATGTATTACTCCTCGAACGCTTCCACCAGCGCTGTTTACGCACAATCCTAAATATACACTGGACTGACTGTGTGACGAATGTTGCTGTCCTTGAGAAAGCAGGGATCACCTGCATTGAGGCCATGATATTGAGAACACAGCTGCGCTGGGCAGGGCATGTGTCTAGGATGGAGGACCATCGCCTCCCCAAAATAGTACTCTACGGTGAACTCGCCATGGGTCAGCGTAAGAGGGGCGCTCCAAAAAAGCGATACAAGGACTCCCTGAAACAACATCCCAGGCTTGGCCAAATTAATCACCAACAATGGTCCGCCCTGGCCTCACATCGGGAGGCATGGAGACACACTATCCACAATGCTGCAGCCTTATTTGAGAACTCACACCGAACAAGTTTTGAAGAGAAACGGCAACGCAGAAAGAATCACAACCCGGTAACATCACCCGAGGAAACCTTCTGCTGTGCTTTCTGCAACCGGACTTGTCTATCTCAGATTGGCCTTTTTAGTTATCAGCGCGCTTGGAGAAGACGCAGGATGAGTCCTTCCTGAATCTTCGTTTGTGAAGAAAAGCCAGAGAGAGAGAGAGAGAGAGAGAGAGAGGGAGAGAGAGATTACTTCTGGAAGCAGTCTTGGGTCCCACTGTGGGAGAAAGGGGGCATAATAAATGAAATAAATAAAGATAACAAGAATAACTTTTTTATTTATTAGATCTACATCTCACCCTTTCTCTGAAGAACTCAAGATGGCATACATTGTTTTCCTACATTTCATCCATACAACAGTCTAATGAGATAGGTTAGCAGGGGGAGAAATTGGTTCTAGTTCTGTGTAAAACCGTTATATGTTTCTCCACTATGGAAAGAAACAAGCACTTTATAACTACTTATATTTTCATTTAGGGCTTAAATGCTGTAAAGGCACCAAGTCCCATCTGACTGTGGAAGTTAAGCAGGGTCAGCCCTCATTAGTACTTGGATGGGAGACTGCCAATGAATAGCAGGTGATATAGGATATATTTCAGAGGAAGGAACAGGCAAACCACCTCTGAATATTCCTTGCCTAAGAAAACACTATGAAATTCATGGGGTTGGCCATAAGGTGAAAGTGATTTGAACCACCCCCCACATTTCTATTTTGTTTCAGTTTTTACCTTTCCTTTTTTGAGGTACCTTGAATGTCCTTTGGGACCAGATGCAAGATATATTTAATGAATTAATTAAACTGAAGCATATAGATCTTACTTCATCTCTTCTAAGTGAAAAAGTTGCCTTCCAGTAACAAAAGGAAACTCATTTAGGGGAGTTTTCCCTTTGTTTTTAATGCTAATATTATTAACATACACACTTTCGTTTTTAAATAAAGTACCTCAGACCATATTGTGTGGTTGTGTTAAGAGTGTTTTCATTTCCTTTAGTTAATTGCTATAAGATTGTACTAAAATTACCAAACAATTTTACTTTTATTCTTTGATATATTTTTCAGCAGTTCCTTCATGTGCTTTGACATTGCATTTGCCATCTTTTCTAATATTCTTAAGTTGCTAGTTTATTGAGAAGTGGTGTAAATGGATTCTTGACAAGCAATGTATTCTGAAGCAGCATTTTATGAGGAAGGTTTTCTTAACCTGACATTTTGTGGTTTGGCTCATAAAACTAGCAGAGGATCCTTTGCACAAATTGTTAATAGGATGAAGTAATGAATCTGGGGTAGGTTGGATGGAAGACACTAACAGCCATGAAGGGGGAGGGGGCACATGTACACAGTAGCTTTATTAATAGATAAAAGCAGTGGGAAGTTGATCATATTCTTTTGCTACGGCCCATGCTATGAGACAAAGCCATGCTGTGAACACCAGAAAATTGTTAACTCAAGCTGTAGACATTGGTTTCAACGATTTCTTGTTGAACAAGTGGAATCAATGAACTGAGCAGCTTTATTGTATACTACTTTACTTTCTTTAGTGGAGAAAATGGATATACAGTTGTCCCTTCACATTCGCTGGGGTTTGGTTCCAGGACCCCCGTGAATACCCAAATCAATGAATACTCAAGTCCCATTATATGCAATAGCATAGCAAAATGGTGTCCCTTATAATAGATGGCAAAATCGAGGTTTGCTTCTTGGATTATTATTTTTTAAAGAATATTTTCAAGCAGTGAATACTTAAATCCGTGAATGCCAAATCTGTGAATATGGTGGGACAACTGTATTCAATGAGCATTTAAAAATCATGTTGGTAGTTTCATTAACCACTCCTCTGTCTGCGGAATTTCTTTATTTTTCCATTTTGCCGCTACCAATAATATTGCCGTTGTCACGGCATATAATAGCGTTCTCCAATGTTGTTTTTTAAATTCAGGCTCTAATTCCGAAGTCATATTCAATAGATATAACTTTGGAGACATAATAAATTGAGCTTTATAAATTTTTTGGATTGTTTTGTGTATTTTTGTCCAGAATCTCTGTATTTTAGGGCATCCCCACCACATATGGTACAATGTACCGATATCTCTTCCACAGCGCCAACATTGGTTATTCTTAGTCTTATACATTTTACTGATCCTCACCGGTGTTAAGTACCATCTATTAGTTATTTTAAAATGATTTTCTTTCAATGCAAGGCAAATTAACATATATTTTAAACAAAGCAAATACAACTAAAATGGAGGAAGAATGGTCTCCATTTCGAGAATTTTGGGGAAGAAGATGGAACAGAAGGATAGGATAAGGGAGGAAGAGACACGGTTTACTACATTTGAAAGAATGAACATATACGGTGTAACAGAAATTAAAGGAGAGGAACCGAATAAGAAAGCATAAACTACTAGGTAACAGGAAAGGGGAAAGGAATAGGTAACGGAAAGAAAACAGAAGATTAGGAGAAGAATCAAGGGATTATGGTTAAGGGAGGGTAAAGGAAAGTGGAGAGGTTTACAACACTCCATACAGGGGATGGGAAAACGGAAGTCAGAAGGGAGGTTGGAAAAGAATTGAAAAAAGAGTGAATGTGGAAGTGGGGGGGGATGGAAGATAGAAAGAAAGAAAGGGGGAAGAAGGAAAAGAAGAGAGAATGGAAGAAGGAAGGAGTGGGATGGAAAATATCTGATGGGATGTAAATGAAATTGAATGGAATGGAAAATGTACGATTTAAAGCGAATTTGTAGATTTTTCACTTTGTAGAATTTACAAAATAAAATAATCTAAAAAAGAAAAAAGAAAAAATCATGTTGGTAGTAAAATACATAATCTTTTTTGCCTTAAAGAAATGGATTTTTACTGCAACTGTAGCTTAAAAGAAGAGGTTCATTGGGCCAGTTTTAAACTGAGTGTGCTTCCTTTTTTGGTGAATTTTAAATTCTTAAATTAAAATTGTAAATTGAAAAATTGTAAAATTTTAAAAAGCAGTACTTGACTGCTGTGAAGGTTAAGGCATGTCATAACTCTGAGGTGTGGAATGTCTTAGAAATGAAAACACTTTACTGTTTCACTCAGAAGAAAAGTAGCCTTGCATCTTTCAAAATAACCATTCCCTGAAAGTAAATTTGCAGCATTTAAGCTAGAGAGTGAGTCCCTTGGCATAGTAGTTCAAAGGATAAAGACATTCTATTGCTACCTACCCAACACAGTTTGAAAGCAGGGAGCCTATGCAGGCTTACTTGGGAGCAAGACCCATTTAATTCTGAAAGATACCTGAATAAAGACATAAGTTTGTATAGGACTATATTATAAGTTACACCCAACTCTGTGTACAGTAAAATAGAAAACCCCTTTTAATGTTTCTGACCCTGTGGTAAGGTTCTCTTGGCTATACTCAATATTTTAATGTGCCATTGCTGCAGATCTGAACTTCTGCTATGATAAAGGTGTGGGTGTCGCCAGTTCTAATAGCAATTTTCTTAGCCAGTCACTGTCTTAGCTCCAGAATTCCTTTTACGGGGACAGTGGCTCTTGGCTCTGCTTATTCAGGAAAGCAAGCTTGGCTTTTGAAACTTCAGGATAAAAAGCCAAATTCATCACGATTTAAATTAGAAAGCCCCCAAACTTAATTTAGTTTATGTTATTAGTGGAGGAACTTGGAAAAAAAAATGCATTGAGGTAAACATGATTAGTTTTTTTAAAAAAATCTTACATGAAGATAGCTTGTTACTTTGGTTGACACTGTTGCCCCCTAGTGGCACAAATTGTCTCTTTAAATGTTTGGATATAGGAGGCAAAGTATCTGAAATTAAAGTGCAATCCTATTCCCCCACCCTCCAATATTAATCATCTTTCTTACATAACTTGTCCCCGAGGTTCCTTTAAATCCAATACTTACAGGGGCTTGGGGAGCTGAAATGGTGTCTTTCCTCCCATGTTGATCTTCTCTTTTACTCTCTTCACCCACTTCATTTTGTCCTGGCCACATCTTAATAGGCTTCTGTACAGATAACCTATGCTTTTACTTTTAGTTTCCTTGTCTGGGTATCTCATGGCAAATTTGTCTCCTCTTCCTTTTTATCAGGTTTGCTTCTCTTAGTCACACTCCCTATTTAATACATCTCTCCCATGAGCCTTAGGCCTGCACCTACTCAAACCATAAGAGAGGAGCCTGGAAGCAGAGAGTCATTGGACCAGTTGAATCTTCCATTTTTCTTCCTTCCTTCCAGCACATCCAGAACAAATAGGGCAATGTAAACAGTTGGTCCTCAACATTCACGAGTTTTACTTCTGCTGATTCGATTATTCATGAGTTTGTAGCTGCCTCCACCACCAGTCTCAAAGTCTTCCACTTGAAGTTGTTGGTGATAATTTAGTCTCCAGAAGGGAGGGACTAGAAAGAAGGAAAATGTTGATCTCTTGGCTCACTTCCAATTGGTAAATAATCATAGATTTGAAAAACAAACCATTCCTTTGGTCATCAGATGTTGACACACATTTTAGAAATGGCCTTCTGTATTAACTAAAATAAATTCATTAAGTAAAATAAATTCTAGATTTCTCTCCTTGAACACAACTATTTAAAGGAAAGGCAATTGCTGAAAAAGCTGCGAGCACAGTTATAGAGACAAAGTGTAAATTGATTTTAATGTAGTATGTGTAACTGAACAGGATTGTAATCAGAGCTTGCAGATGTGGGTTGGAGCTACCAACAACAGAAGGCTTTGAAGGTCCCAATTAATCTTAATAGTTTTTAGATCAAAACTGCAGTTGTGAGAATTATCAGCTTTTTCTTTCTGTGACTAACAGGTATTCAGCTGTAACTGCTAAGGCCCTACTCCAGAAGGCAGAGAAAATCCATCTGCCATAGAGGATGCTTCTTATTAGTTCCAAATTATGAAGAAAACTGATCTCTTTTCAGTTCTTAAGCTACTTCCATCTGTAATGAACCTTATAGTTCCTTCTGGTAGTCAGCTGGAATGATAACTATCAGCATAATCACCAGATATGCTCCATAGCTTGACCTTCTTCAAGCCCTGGATAGGGCAGTGTCTGTTCTTTGAGCTAATAACCTGACACAGATAAGCCTTTTCTTTCTCTGCACTGGAAATCCACATCAGTCTGGCCATGTGAGGTTGTGATTTAGTCACAGTACTCTTCTGTGACTCGGAGCAAGCATATCTTTCCATCTTTTCCTTGTTTGTAAGCCAAACATTTTGCATTATTTTATTTAGAAAAATCTGGGTATTATTCTGGCTGTATACCTTTCCTTGAAAGTGAAGGGAATGGGGCTTTAGGAACCTAAAACTGAATTTTGATCAGTGGCTCCTTATATTCTTAAAAGGGTTATTAAATTTATTTTAATTCCATTCAGGCACATCCAAGAGTATATTTTTTTATTTTGCCCTACTCCCACCCTCAACACATGCACACACTATGACTAGGAAACCATTTCAGACACTGAGTAAATAATAGAATCATAGATTTGGAACAGACCACAGGGGCCAAACAGTTCAACCCCCCTGCCTTGCAGGAACACACAATCAAAGCACCCCTGACAGATGGGCATCCAACTATTGTTTAAAAACCTCCAAAGGAGACTCCACCACACTATGAGGCAGTGCATTCCACTGTAAAACAGCTCTTACCATCAGGAAGTTCTTCCTAATGTTTAGGTGGAATCTCTTTTCCTATAGTTTGAGTTCATTGTTCTGTGTCCTAGTCTTTGGAGCATCTAAAAACAAGCTTGCTCCCTCTTCAATATGACATCCTTTCAAGTATTTAACCATGGCTGTCATGAACCTCTTAACCTTCTCTTCTCCAGGCTAAACATACCCAGCTCCCTAAGCTGCTACTCATAGGGCATGGCTTCCAGACCTTTCAACATTTTGGTTCATTCTAGCTTGTCAGTATCCTGCATATAGTCTTTTAATGTGAATGTGACACCAAGCCTAAGAAATATTAATTCCTACTGATTTTGGCTAAATAAAGGCCAGCCTGTTTATGTTTAGAGTGAGTTAGGACTATGGAGAAATGAAGGAATAAAAGGCGACTACTTGTGACTACTAGTCATAACATCCATGTTTTGCTTCCTGTATCAGCAGAAGTATGCCTCTGTATGTCAGTTGCTGGGAAACACAAACCAGGGGATGCAGTGCTCATGTCTTGTTTGTGGGTTTCCCAGACCTATCTGGTTGGCTACTGTGCAAAGAGAATGCTGGAGTAGTTAGGCATGCCTCTTCTTAAATTCCTACATTTACCTGTGCTAATGTAACACTGAGTTTTTGAAAATCCAAATAGGGAAATTTAAGCACTTCTTTGTGATTTTAAGTCCTGTACCATATTATTTAAGGCTGCCTAAATACCCTAAAGGCACCAGATCCTATCTGATCTTGGAAGCTACGCAAGGTCAGCCCTTGTTAATACTTGGATGGGAGACCACCAACCAATACCATGTGCTGTAGGCCTTATTTCAGATTAAGGAACTGGCAAAACCACCTCTGAGTATTCCTTGCCTAAGAAAACCCTATGTAATTAATGGGGTTGGCATAAATTGACAGGCAACTTGAAGGTGTGCACATACACACACACTATTACTTGATCTATCAGGATGCATACACTATTGTCTTACTCAGCCCCATATCTTAATTACATTGTGCTGTTAATGAGTGCCTGTGACAGATATCTTTACCCACGCTAGTCCTGCAGTTCCAACCCCTAGGAATCCTGCCATTCACCTTGCTCTTGCTCCCCCATGTAATTCCTTGGTTGTGGACCTGTGGCTATGTTGTGGTGGTGGGTTCTTTATTTTGGTATGCATGCCCTGACTCCAATTCAGGCTTGATAGAGAAAGCCAGAGAAACAACAAGAAGAATAGATTTATTGAACACAGAAGAACAATATATTAATTACTAATATTCTATTCTTTTTGGCTCCTCAAAGTCATAGATAGTTGTCCCTTCTAACTGGCTTTATTGTCTCTCTTCAATCCAACCTTGTCTCTCAAATCCTATCCTGTCTGCTTCAGCTCCAAACCCTGTCTCTATCAGTTTCAGAACTCTGAGTTCTCTCAGACACATGCTTCTGCTTGTTGTTACATTCTGATTTCCCGCAACCACCCTTCACAGCCTCCCTGAGCCATGATTGACTGCCTTCAAGGCAAGTTTGCCCAGCGTCTCCTTCACAATACCCTCTCCAGATACATGCATTAAATCTCATCTTCTCAGGTACCTGTGCATAAGGGATCTTTGAACCTTAGCAATAGTGCATCTTAGTAGATTGATCCTAATCACTAACGCACACTAGTTCTATTTTTCAGGGATGCTATTTAAGGCACACAAGAATTATAAGTAGACACTTTAGGGCAGGGTTTCTCAACCAGGGTTCCCTGGAACCCCTAAGGTTCAACAAGAGGTTGCTAGTGGTTCCAGGAGAGATCATGATTGGGAGAAAAATACAGACCCCTGTATGCACAGAACCGATACGTGCGGTTTCAGTTATCCACAGGACAAAAAATAAATCACACATACCATAGAGTTGCATTGGAAAATGCCTAGAGATGCTCCTTCTCAAGACATCCTCTAGGTCTTCCAACACAACTCTATGGTATGTTTTTATTAGAAGTCATTTATTTTAATAGGGCTCATTGCCATCCACTGTTTCTGGTATGTGTGGTAAGTTTGGGAACCAAACCCCTGTGAATATGGGTGGCAGACTGTAAACATTTTTGAGCTATAGATATAATTTTTATTTAAGAGCTTAGTTATTCCTGAGACATGGAATTTATTTGAAGAGTTCCTCTAGGATAAAAAGGCTGAGAAAGGGTGCTTTAGGGAATAAGCTCTATGTAAGACACATTCTGTATGACTATGCAAACACAGAGACTTGTAATAGAGAAATAATTCACACATGTGCAATTGACAGTCTGACACATATTATATAGGTATATAATTCAGAGCATTAAATAGAATAGACATCTATAACATATATATCAGTAGGGAGAATTTAGCTTAGAAATATGCTCCAGGAAGCATGGAAACAGTGGCAGGAGGTGGTGGTAAAAGAGGTAGAGGCTACTGTGTTTAGGGATGTGACCACTAAAAGAGTAGATACTGAACATGCAGCTGGGGCTGTCAAGCAAGCCTCTGGAGCTATAGCAGAGAAAGAAGCCTTGGGGAAAAGT
This sequence comes from Gambelia wislizenii, assembly GCA_030847615.1. NCBI lineage: Eukaryota > Metazoa > Chordata > Lepidosauria > Squamata > Crotaphytidae > Gambelia > Gambelia wislizenii. The sequence goes on from JAUMIR010000004.1 coordinate 298,559,853, forward strand.
GATTTATAAGTCTGCTTTGGCAAAGAAGGTGACTTGTAAGGCCATAACTTGGTGCTTAGGGAAAGCAAGGCTAACAGACCTCTGGTAAAGGTCCAGGTACTGTAGAAAATGATTTCACCTTACTGGCTGCACCAGACAGAAATGAGTGATTTTTCAGCAGTAGGATAGCACACACCACATAACCTAGTCAAAGTGAGAAAGGTGATAAGCCCATACCAGAAGCAGCATTTTTTTTTTATTCAGAGATGAGAACAAGAGCCAAAGAATAAATGGGTGTTGAAGCCTTGAATTTACAAAGAGTTTAAGAGAAAGCATAACCAAAAAGGAATAGTTCCATTTAGGGCAGGGGTGGGCAAAGTGCGACACATTCTTGTGGCCTCCTTAGGGCCCTACATGTGTCAATGTTATTTTGCAAAATGTCCAAAAACAACCTCTGGGTTATGTGGAGGTCATTTCCACCATGTTTAGAGCCCACCCCCTTGTTGGATCCTCAAGGGGTAAAAAGGAAAATTTGCAAAATTTTTCAAAAAAGTGTTTTTATTTCTTCACACTTGGTTGGATAAGTTACTTTTGTATTTTTCTTTTTATTTATTATTAATGTTTATTTTTTTTAAAAAAATATAATTAATTAAAAAGTGTGTGTGTTTGTTTTTACTTTTAAATGCCCTAAAAAGTCATCTGAGGGCCCCAGAACAACCCTCATGTCCCCTAGAGGGAGTTTTGCTTTTCTGGCATACAGTTGCCCCTTTGAGCTATGGGAAAAGCAAAGCCCCAGTGGTAGTTGCTCTCTCTGAAGCCAGAATGGGTGCTCCACCATTGCAAGGCTAGCAGGCCCATTATGGCTTCAGAGAGAGTGGCTACCTCTGGGGTTTTGCTTTTCTGGCACACAATTGCCCCTTTGAGCTCCGGGAAAAACAAAACCCCAGCAGCAGCAGTTTCCTCTGAACCCAGAATAGGCAACTAGCTATGTGATAGTGGGGCAAGCTGCTTGTTATGGCTTCAGAGAGAGTGGCTAACATTGGGGCTTTGCTTTTCCTGGAGCTCAGAGGGGCGATTGTGCACTGGAAAAACAAAACCCCAACAGTAGCTGCTCTCTCTGAAGCCAGAACAGGTGACTCGATGGCCGGGCTGGCCGAGTGTTCTGATCTCAGAGAGCGACTACTGCTGGGACTCTGCCTTTGGAATGAGAAGTGGTACTGAGGAGGGGGAGAATGGTGGCATCTTGGGCAGCACTTGTCCTTCCTTTCCCCCCCTCCCCAATCCAGTGCAGATGGATTGTTCACACAGCAAACTCTGCTTTGTTTTCAAACTCCGGAGAAAACTGTGAGTTTTCTAAAACCCAGATTAAGGGTTATATTCCCTGAGTCTGGTGCGAATTGTGTGGCACTATCACACCAGATTCAGAGGAAAGACCACACGTGTCATGTGGCATTATCAGGCTGAATTTGGAGGGGTGTGTGAGGAAAAGGCCGCTCTTTTAGCCAATCTCAGAGCAGCAGGTGCCCAGCCAATAGGAGGGCAGCTGGGCACGGCTATAAAAGGGGCCTGGCAGAGAGTGAGAGGGGGTTAATTGTTTTGAGGTTTGACTAGAAAGAAAGAGTTACACCGAAGGAAGGGTGTGCTCTTAGAGTTCCTGAGGGAACTTTTCAGTCTGATGACCACAGAAGGGTCTTAAGGGTCCAGAGAGGGACTGAATAGACTTGGAGAGTCTAGTAGGGAGTGGCTCAGAGCAAGTCAAGTAACTAAAGGGGATTTAGAACTTTGTTCCTGAGTTAGCAGTGCTGGTGCGGCTAGATTGATGTCATTATTTTAAAAGGAATCTGATGTAACTAAGCCTTAAGAAGATTAACAACTTTAATGCTCAACTACAGTTTATTTGTTTTATATTTTTCAATAAACGTTTGTTAGAGTTTAAAGCTGCTTGGCCTCTGTTTAATTTAAACCACGCTACCTGATATCAGGGACACAAAGGGCTGTCCCAATAAAAAGTGGTTGGTGCTTCACCCATTCTTTTGGGGGCAATAGTGGGATGCAAGAGACCCCACAAGACTGCCATCCTAAAGTCAGAGTGTTAAGGTGGTAGGTTGACTGTGTACGGGTCAACACATATTGTATTCCCCGAGTCTGGTGCGAATTGTGTGGCACTATCACACCAGATTCAGAGGAAAGACCACATGTGTCATGTTGCATTATCAGGCTGAATTTGGAGGGGGGTGTTGGGGGTTTTTCACTGGTGTAGACAAGCCCTATATGTGTTCTGATGGATGAGTCATATCTTAACCATAGCTGGTTCTGGTTCATGAATTTAGAAGTTTCTGAATTGGGGTTTGGGCTCCTAAGCAATGATGGATATCACACTATTATACACGGGCAAAATGACTAGATGAGATTGAAAATAATGATGGTACAGTCTCTTAATTAACTAATATGATTGGCTTTAAATCATTCTGTAGATCAGTTTTGGAAGCTGTGACATATAAAATAAATAATAAGAAATGTGGGAAAGAAACACAACAATGGTTACTCCTAGGAACATAGTAACTCCATCAGGATAACATCATGACTGAGACAGGAATTCAAATGCAGAAATGAAGATGTGAAACTGCCAGTTTAACTGCTGAGAGGAAAATCTTACACACTCTGGGGACACAGTTGGACACTGGGTGGTCTTAAATATAACTCTACAGTGGCATGTTAAAAGAGGGCTGTTCAGTGGGCCATAACCTTTAGGTTTTATATTTGCTACTCTCTAACTAACAGCTGTATATGTGTTTTTTTTTAATTGAGAAGATCCAAAGAGGTTTTCTGAACAAATAATTAAGGTAACTGTAGTATAGTTACTATTTTTGTTAAACGTTACTGCCCCCATATGGACATAGTAAGGAACATAAGGTAAATAGGTAAAACATTTCCTATGTTGTATAACTTTTTACTTCAGAATTGTTTTGATCTAGTCAGATGACAAGATGTTTTGAATGAATTGACAGTTAAATAAATAGAAGTTGTTTTCAGAGGTTTCCCACCCTTTTAGTTATTTAAAATATTAGGGTCATTTGCACACCAAAAGCTATGGATTTTTAATCTGACCTGATTTGCACCTGCAATTAATACTGCAGTTTCCTCCCCTCTTTTTTGTGCACTTAAATTTCTGATCATCTTACCTTTCTGAGGATAAACTTGCTAAGCCATGGATGTTGAGATGTATTTTTAGAACATTTGGCAAAATGTTATGGTAGATTTGGCACACAATAATTTCTATGTTCCTTTTCCCATATGTAAGTAAAACCAAACAAGAGGTGGCTTCATGAACACCAGCAATTGTGAGAATTGTTGATACATACCTTTAAAAATATTTTTAGCTTCATATGTAAAACTAATTTCGTCTTAGGAGTTGCAAGCATTTTGGGGGATTTCAAGGATTGTTGTAAAATTTCCGGCTTGCACTGGTTGGAGTTTAAAGATTTTAAAAAAACAAACAAACAAACAATGAGTCCCAAATCCTGCTGTTATTCCTTACTAGATTGGACTCATTAAATCAGTGAGATTTACCTATACGTTGACACACCATTCCCTAATTGATTGAATGGGTCTACCCAACAGGATGCCAGCCTGTGTGTCCAAGGAGTATACAGATTCAGTAACATTAAAATTTACTGCTACTGCTACAGCATGTGTTTAAATGGAGGACTGAGAAACAGTTCTTACTCATTTTTAGAATTAGAAAAGTTATATGCCAGGTCAAGTGTTTTTTGTTTATTCCAAATAGTCCATTCACTGAATTCTTTGACTGTCCCAGAGGGCTCTGTGTGGAAAGGATGTTTACAAGTAAAATAAAAATAATTAAAAAAAAAATTACACACACTGTGCCTGCTTTGTTCCAGTTTGTTTCACATGCTCTGGAATAGGTTTCTCTTTTCAGCTACTTAACTATAGTCCCAAGGATAAAAGCTGAAATATATTTCAAGATCTGTACATAGTTATCAAATTGATAATTTCTCATTGTACTTTAGGATAATGTGTAAACATAGAACAAGAATATTCTCTGTTCTTCAAGAAATGATATCAGTTTATCTGGTCAGTTTTGGCAGAAAGTATGATGTATTTTCAATAGCAGTAGATTTCTGTTGTTCAGCATTTTTGGTGTTGGTTTAGACATTTGCCAGTCATCATGCTTTTGTACAGGATGCATCTGCATTATGTGTGCATACACACATGCATCTAGGAGAATGAGAATTTACCTTGAATCCCCTCTCTTGGGGCACATGATCTTTATGATGATTCAGCTGATGCATCCACTAGATTGGGGTTTGGGCTCCTAAGCAATGATGGAAATCCATAAGTGGATCTGTAGATTCCCACAGCCTAAAATGCAATCAGTTGTGTAATACTGGTGTCCAAGAGGCTGAATAGATTTTCTGCATACAGTTTGATTTTAATTATGCCAGGACATGTTTCAGAAGGTTGCAAGGTATTGTAAAGGCAGGAAAGGAAGAATGGGAAAAGGAAACCGAAAGAGAAAGAAAGGGCCAGTAGAAGAAGTTTAGGAGGAAAAGAAAAGCTGAGGGAAAGAATGGTCAGAGGGGAGTTGTGCACATGGCTAAAAGATTTTGGAAGTCAAGAAGTTCACATGGTAATCTCAAACGAGATATGTTTTGGGGTGCAGTCCCACCACTGTCACCAAATTTGTGACTCTCCTGCCACTTTATATGAGCTTGACAAGTCAAGGTGGTTGAGGACTCTCAACACACCAGCCTCACTTTACCTTGTGGCTTAGCCTGGCTGCCTCTTCCCTCTGTTTCTCCCACTTTTTCTTTATAGGGTTCCCTTAGTTCCACCTACGAACCAGGTTTACTACTTTTACTTAAATGTGTGGAGTGTGTTTTGGTAGCTTGCCTTTACTTATATAAATAAATAGAAATGGACAGAGTCTGTATTTGAATTAACAAGAAGGATCACTTTATTGAAGGGAATGAATAACAGTAACGTGGAATCTTATTTAGAACAGTGCTTAAACCTTTATAATGTTATCCCTGATTCCCCAGACTCATTTGCCCTTTGTCCACTCACTCCTCTAATTCAGTTTATTAATGCCTGCACAGAATTTTACCACATCCAAATCTCTATCACACAGCACACACACAGAGCCCTCTGCTCCAGATAACTGCCATCACCTGACCTCCGTTCTTAACTCTTCTTCACTCCAACAGTCAGGTCATGCAAACTTCAAACACACCAGAAGCCCATTTCAGCTTCCTGCCATAGGATTGGCTCCTAGAACACACTGCTCCCATTTGCCCATCCATCCATCCATCCATCCATCACATAGTTCTCTCTCCTTGGGCTTTTAATAGTGAGCTAGGCACCAACCAGTTCCTGTCTGATCTTTGCAACTAAGCAGGGCCAGGCCTGGTTAGTACTTAGAAGGGAGACCTGTAGGAAATACCATGTGCTGTAGGCTATATTCAGAGCAAGGCAATGGCAAGCCACCTCAGAGTATTGATTGCCTAAGAAAATCCTGTGAAATTCATGGAATCGCCATAAATTGACAGGTGACTTGAAGGCACTTTTCTTATTTCTCTTTGCTTGTAAATATCTGTAGTATTTAACAGAAGCCTTAAAGCCTGAGAAAACATAATGGAATGACTACTAGTAACATTTAACCCAAACTTTTACCTCTGAGTTAGCAACCTCATTTTCATGCAGGTTGAAAAACTATAGGTTCCTCAAATTGTGGTCATGGTTCAGATTGTGTTAAAAAGCGATTCAACAAGTTAATGGAGGATAGATAGGTCTATTAACTGCCCAGGAAACCTTCCTGCCCCAGGTGGGAGAATCATAGAAACATAGAATTGTAGAGTTGGAAGAGACCACAAGGACCATCCAGTCCAACCTCCTGCCACGCAGGAAATCACGATGAAAGAACTGTGCACTGTATCTCTTTTTAAAGAAACATTTAATTTCAGATTCATTAGATAGAGCAAGTGTGCACATCTTTATACAGCTTGCCTTCCCTTCCCATTCGGCTGAAGACTTTGGGTCCAAATAAACTGAGACAAATTATTGCAATAAACTACAATAAAGGCTGTGGATTTATGCAAGTGTTATCTCCCTCTCCCACTTATTTACCCATGAAATACTTAATTTAACAATCTGATCCTATCCATGTGGTTTACTCAAGACTTGCATGGTAGATTTTTTGGGGGGCGGGGCAGTGAGTACACCTTTTGGGGCCAGTAAGTACATGCTGAGTTCTGATAAAGTGAGAAAGTGTCATTGAAGCTGTCAGAAAATGTCTGCCTATGGCGGATTGCCTAAGCAAAAAATGGTTGCAGAACTGGATGCCGTCAGCTATAAAGCACCAATTTCACAGCTAGGCAAAAAAGAGAAGGTGCTTGCACAAACACCTGAACAGAAGTCAGAGGTAGAGGGATCTGAGTCCAGTAGTAGAAAACCATTTCTTTCAAACACAGTTCTTTTTAGGATAGCCTTCCTGAAACTTTTTTTCTCATCTATCTCAAACACCTATCCAAGCACACAAGAACAACTCACTCTGTTTTTCAGAGTCACCACCAAACACTCCCTCTTGCAAACATTCACAAAACACACAATACTTCCAAGACACACATGCACAGCTACCCCCTTTCCTTACTTTTCTTCCTCCCATAGAGGGTTGCCTTACAGACTTCCCCAGGACCTTGCATCTCTCTCAGAATTTCCCCCAGCATATCCCTGGGGTTCTCTGACTCAGGTGCACTTGCCCCTGCACCAGTCCCAGGTCCTCAATTTCTTTCTCAATCAGATCACCTCCAGGTCTTCCCAGGTATTTTCAAAGCTATTCCTTGCCTGCCTGCCTGTACTGAACTCCAGCCAGCCACCAACTTCTTGTTGCTGCTGACTGCCATCAAGTCAACTTAGACTTATGGTGACCCCAGGAATGAGAGATCAACAGCCCTGCTTCAGGTCTTGCAGACTCAGGTTTGTGACTTCCTTGATTGAGGCTATCCACCTGGAATTTAGTCTTCCTCTTTCTCTATTGCCTTCTACCTTACCAAGCATTATTGTCTTTTCTAGTGAGTCATGTCTTCTCACGATATGGCCAAAGTACAGCAATCTCAGTTTAGTCATCTTGGCTTGTAGGGGAAAGTTCAGACTTGATTTGTTCTAGGGCCCATTTATTTGTCTTTTTACCCTCCATTTTGTCTGTAGAACTCTTCAGCAACCTTACATTTTCTTAATGTCTCTGAGTCCATGTGATGCCAAGGAACATTTAGAGGAAAAAAGATTGCAGTTGGCTGGAAACTAGCAGTTTACTTCGAAGTACTCTTCAGTGCATTATATTTTTTTAATTTTAAAAAACCAGATATCTGCCAAGCTTTTTTCAGACATAGGGGGAGTGAGGCAAGAAATATCCAGATCACTCTGGCTTTCCTCAGGAAACATGGATACATAGGCAATGTTCAGAGATATTCTCCGAAGTTGACACAGTTTCTAAGTTTCTAGATGTAGTCGAATACAAGGTGTTTCATTCTTACTCATGGAAGAATGGCAGAACAATGTGTAGAGATGAATGCACACCTACCCCAAGAGGTGTCACTAGGAAATCTCAAAATAACCATCATAGCTTCACATGCCACCTACTTTGGTTGGGGAGCCCACCTGTAGGGCCATGTAACCAGGAAACCTGCTGACTGTTAAGGTTTCAAAAAGAGCAGGGTTTTTTTGGTGGTAAATTCAACTTGCTGAAGTGGCCTAATGGATTTCCAGGAAACGGTCTAATCATATCTTAATATGAATAGACAATGTGGTGGTTGAGGCATATATAGAGAGACTGAGAGGACACTGAGAAAATCATTTTTAAGTTCATATATGTAGGGTGGACACATGCAGAACTATACACATTCACATGTGCATGCACAACAGTTGTATTAGAAAAATTAGCTAAACTTTCTCCAAGGAGATACTTTATGTTAGCATGTAAAATGTAACAAGAAAATTAGTCCCAGAAAGGCCTAGTTCCAAAATTAGTCATCTTGATGAAATCATAAATCATGGCCAGCCATCTGTAAATCATGCCATAAATCATGGCCAGCCATTGTATAAATAAACATTGCGTTCTATCATGATCGTGAAGATTTTGCATAGTTTATGTAAAACACTTTAATATCCAAAATAAGATTTATATAACCATAAAGGTACCCTGTATGTATAAAAAATAATCATGAGAACTACTGTTCTGTGTTAGTATTTTTAAAAAGTACTATAAATGATAAATAAAATTATAAAAGAGAAAAAGACAGCATAACTCATACATGTATATTCCTGGTAGTTTAAATGCTATTTTTTCCAGTATTAAATTTTTGACTGATGATTCCTTTTAGTGTCTGGTGATTCCATTGCTGACACCAGTTGCTGAGGATTTTTAATACAAGAAGGGCACCATAAAAATAATGCTTACGTATTAGCTCCACTTCTTTTATATAGCAGTAATGTCACGACAGCCATAGCAGTATTAATATTTGCATTATCCTCAGCAAACCTTTGTGTGTGTGTGTGTGTGTGTGTGTGGTGAACAGTCTGCATGGGTTCCTTTAAGATCCAATTTCATGAACAGGCTGGAGAAGTGTAAGGTTGGCATTTGAAGGTTCTCTTTTAGGACCTTCAGCCTTCAGACCACACTCACGTCCATCATTCCGTCCCCCTCAAACTCAGAAAACAGTTGTGCACTTATACCTGCCTTCATGTAGCTGATGAAGTAGAGTCTGGTCCTTGGAAGTTATGGCATAAGCATTATGGCATAAGGTACCATACATACATTCTTTATTTTTCTACAGTGGACTAAAATGGCTACCCATCTGGAAAATGAATTATTACTTTCAAATATTGAACTGGGTCATTTTGGAAAATCATGTTCAATTTTGGTTACTACCTTTTAATGAACTGGAAGATACTCATATTCAAGAAAAACAGTAAATATGATAAAAGGTCCAGAATACATGTCTGTAGAAGAAATATCTATAAAATCAACATATATATTATTTAGCTCAGAGAGAAAATTAAGGGAAAGGCATGCTGACAGTCTTACAGGAATACCAGAAAGAAGGATTTAATTTTTGTTGCCGGGGCGGGGGGGCGTATTGGCTGATGATATAATTAAGAACTTGATTTAATTTAAACACTGGTAAAAATGTCCTATCTTTGTGAACAGCTCAGTGCAGACCTCTTTAACGAAGTCCCAGGCTCACCTTGAGTTGCTTAAAAAGGGCTGGGAGTTTGGGAAAATATTTCGGATTTTTTCTGTTTAACATTATTCTGAAGCAGATTTGCGTAGGTCTGTTGCCTTCAGTAACATCCAGGTGACCAAGACTAAAAAGGTAAAAAGGTACTCATATCCCATTTTAATTGTAAATATCATACCCCTTGACACAGTATCTCAAAAGGCTTTGAAGATAAAGGGCATTTTCTTCTCCTGTGAATCTGTTGTTGTTTATTTCTTGCATATTTTTTTACAGGTGTTTTATTCCTTTTGATGCTTTGATTATGAATGCTGAGAGTTTTTAATATTACAGAGCAAATATTTGGCTGGACATATGTTTCATGAAGGATAAGCCTATTGAGGTCTTCTAGTCATGGTGGCTATATTTTACCTGCAATAGCAGTGACATATCTCTGAATATCAATTTCTGGGGAGCATGACTGAGAGAGAGTATATTATTGCACTCCTGTCCTGCTTGTGAATATCCCATAGGTATCTCATTACCCCGTTACAAAAACAATGTAGAACAGCCAGCATGGCTCTCTCTCCACCCATCCCCAGTGGGTATATTAGTATATCACCACCTTTCAGCGAAAAATGTCTCTTGTTAGTTCACAATAAACAGAAATAATAATGAAATCCATGTAATAATAAATCCAATAGAACACAACAAAATAAGTTAATTTTAGGAAAATCAAGCAAAGAGTAGCTAAAGTTAAGTTCAAACTGAAAAAGCTTGGAAGAACAAAAATGCCTCGGCCTGTCTTGGATAAAAGTAGATACCAAATGAGGTGAGAGATTTCCACAAATGAGGTGTCATCATCAAGGCCCTCTCCCTGGTTGTGTCGGCTTCCTTTCAGATTATGGGTACACCTGGAGAAGTGCCAATACTGGTGACCTGAGTGCATATGCAGTGTGATAGGACAGGTGTTGCTTTACCAGCCCAGCCCATTAAAAAATGGCACCATTGTTCTGAAGTATTCTCAGATAAGAACCAGAAGCCAGTCCAGGTTTTTTAAAATGTGAGTGTAAAAACATCATATATTAACCATCAAATCGATATTTGTGTATGAAATAGAAGAATGAGTCAGAGACTCTATTACAGTCCTCTTTTTACTAAGCCATTTTTCTCAATCGTGTTAATGAGATTTAATTTAGCCTTAATTTGTTCTTTTTCTCTCACTGTTCTGATTCCTTCAATGTATTTTTCCTGAATTATAATGGTCTTCAAGCAAACATCCTCTTCCTCTCCTTCTTGTGAACCCAAATCTCTGGAGGGTTCTCTAGCTCTCCAAAACCCATTTTTGAGGCACACAGCTGTACTGTGGGGGGAAGGAATCCTTTCTACCAACGTCTGATCTATTGGTGGTACAGATAGCATTTGATTTTATCCTCAGATACAGTATATTCCGGCGTATAAGACGACTGGGCGCATAAGACAACCCCCCATTTTTAAGTTAAAATATAGACTTTGCCCCCCCCATCCAGCCAGCCACCTGGCTGGAAAGCCTGCCCCCCACCAGCCAGCCAGCTCAGTGGCTGTAGATGATGGAATAGTCTGTGAAATTAAAGGACTGAGAACAGCTGAAAAAGCATGGGATACTTTGAAAAATCACTGTGGTGTTCAGTCTTTGGAAAGTAAGGTTTCATTAATAATGAAGTTAGTTAATATGAAGCTATCAAATCCCAAATTTTTGAATGAACACATTTATGATTTTAGAGCCACATTGGCAGACTTGCACACTCCTGGAGAGGAAATCCCCAAAACTATGCAAATTGAAATCTTCCTGGCACGTTTACCAGAATACAGTCCCTAAATGGAGGGCAATTAACACTTCAAAGGCAAAGCAGTCATTCTCACAGCAGGGGAAAGGATCTGCTGGGGAAATTGCCCAGGGAATTTACCACTTCAAAGACAAGGCAGTCATTCTCACAGCAGGGGAAAAGTTCTGCTGGGCATATAAGACAACCCCCCACTTTTGAGGAGATTTTCAAGTGTTAAAAAGCAGTCTTATATGCAGGAATATACGGTAATTTTGAACACTGCTTAATTCACGAACATTTTTCCTTTTAATTAAGTGGAATACAGATCGACCTCCATATCTGCAGGGAATACTTTCCAACACCCCCCCATGGATACCTGAAACTATGAATAATAGGGAAACCTGTTATTTTCAGTGAGACAAATGCTAGAAGTTACTGTAGAATTGCACTGGAGGACCAAGAAATGCCTAGAGAGAACATATTTTTCGGACGTGGATAAGTGAAACCATGGCTGCCGAATCCATGGATACGGGGGTTGGCCTGTATTTCTCCCCACCACCACCACCACCACCAATCTTGGCCACTGGAATTACTTAAGTGCCAACATATTACAGTCTAAGCATCTAGTCCAAATTAGTAGCCTACCACCATATTTTGAACAAATAGAAGTTCTGTAACATTTTACCCAAGTTGTTAAAGTAAATGTAGTTCACAGATACACAGTGAGTTATGATGGGGTGCTTCACTGATGAGGGAAGGTTTGATATTTCAGGACTGAGTTGCATCTACATGCAAATTTGTTTAACCCTGTTGGTCATTCTACAGAAAAGCAACTTAGCAGGGGGGAGATTTTTCATACAGAGAAATAGAGGCTCAGAGGGATACTTAAGATTTTCCCCAGTTGTCTCTGTTCTGACACAACACCCCTTCTCCATAGATAATACATCTCTGTGTGAATGTTCATGCTTCTTTCAGATTGTTTTTGCATCTGCTTAAGTTATAAAGAACATTTCTTTAGTACTCTGGAATATCCATGTGGTAAAATCTGTGTTAAAATCTGAGGTGTGGAAAGAAGCAGAAGCATCAAATCTAAATTCATTCTATTATTATCTTCTACTTCAAAAATAAAAATTGGATATTTCTCTTATTAGTTATTCATAGTAGATTTCTTGTGAACAATATCGCCTATATGCAGAAAGAATATTATTGGCACACTTGCATATGGAAGAGGTTGTGCTCTTTATATGATGGTGTATAGTTTTTAGCAATGACATGCACATGCACACAGATTTCATATTTGATAAAGAGCTATCTTTTAACTTCCCTGTTGTAAATTACAAACTAATTATGTTTAATGAATTTATGAAAGGTTTACAGAACAACGATGTGGTTACACTGGTACTTATGTAGTTTATCAGGTTTCCCTTTCTCCTTTAAATTAATAAAATGTATGCTTATTTGAGGAAGGAACTGGCAAAGAAAACCCTATGAAATTCATGGGGTTGTGATAAGTTGACAGGCACCTTGAAGGCACACACACACACACACACACACACAAACATGCTTATCTGGATCCTGTTCTTAGCTAAGTACCCCCTTAAAACTGCTAGCATTGCAAAATATTCTGTACAGTGTAGAAAATCATTCAGGTTTATACTGAATATTTTAGCAAGAGAAATGGTCACATTTTTAAATTATTTTTTAAAATTGCTGTTTTAATATAATTTTTAAGCAAATGTCCAAAAGTTGGCAGTGGTTTGCTTTATTTTTTACTTTTAATATGCCATTAATTTCTATTAATGGTTATTCAGTTAGAAAGCCAGCAGTAAGAAAACTGTTTTATGGTGATCAGCATTTTACTGAGGTCTCTCATCTAGATCATGACAGGATATTAAATTTCAAATGCCAGAGTTCCCAAGACCTGAATATATGTGTGAAGTACCTAAAAATTTGTAAAAATAAACTCCAACTGTAGAAATGTAAATAAAGTTATCATTTTGAGAATTTTTGGAGCAGTTTTTGCTTTTTAGTCACATGTAAGATTGTTAGTACGTTATGGATTTTGTCATTATGTTTATATTTCCCATCTCTCATGGGAGTATAAAAGCACATCAGCATAAAAAGCTAATAGGACAGCTTCAAGTTTCGCCCAAGCCAATCTTCCTCAACCAAGCCCCTCTTGCGTTGGCTATCGCTCAGCCAACAGTATGTGTGCGTGTTGGCTGGGGCTATTAGACATTGTCGACCAAGACAGTTTGCTGTTGATGAGTTGTGGAAGATCCATTAATGTTTTGTTTATTTCAAAAAGCATAGTTGAGAAAGGTTTCACCATCATGCGATTGTCAAAGGCACTTGCATCTTGCTGTTTGGAAAGTGTTCTAAGGAGTTCTGGTGCTGAAAGTAAAGTCTCAACATAGAGAAATATGGGCCCTCCTAACATATAGGGCTTTTCAGTCCCACTTCTGTGTTCATATATGTTGCTTTCAAAAGAAAATTATATACAGGTTGAGGATCCCTTATCCAGAAATCCAAAATCCAAAATAGTCCAAACTATAAATATTAACATATTTAAATAAAAATATTAAAAATATTCTATATAATATCTATACCTTCAGGCTATGTGTATATGGTATATATGAAATATAAATGGATTACTTGTTAGACTTGGGTCCATCTCTAAAATATCTCATTATGTTTATGCAAATATTCCAAAATCTTAAAAAATCCAAAACACTTTCCAAGCATTTTGGATAAGGGATGTTCAACCTGTTTATATAATTTCATATGTGTGCATATATATATATATATATATATATATATATATATATATATATATCTAAAGGCTTGAGTATGTACAATAGGCCTGGGTATGTTTCCTCTCCCAGTGTGTTGATTGGCTGCTCTGGAAATACACCCAGCCAATCACCACCCACATGCAAATTCCCTCTCCATCTCACAATCCACTCCTGCCACTCAATCTGCATTTACACCCCCAGCTTTATCAGTTAACTGGTGGAGGCCCCTCCCTCTGACACTCACCAGGCATGGGCTGCAACGGGACACAGGGAGTCAACTGGTGATGGCACCCAGGCAGTCAACTAATGGTGGCAGCAGCGGTGGGACACCTCTGCTGCTGTGGCAGGACCCAGACAGTCAACTGGTAGCAGAATGCTGCTGCAGCTGCTACAGTGGCACCCAGGGAGTCAACTGGTGGTGGTGGTGGTGGGATGCCGCTGCTGCCACTACAACAGGACCAAGACAGTCAACTGGCGGCGGTGGCAGGATGCTGCTGCTGCTGCAACGGAACCAGGCAATCAACTGGTGGTGGTGGTGGTCACGACAGTGTCAGGGCAACAAAGTGAGTCACTCTCAATGATTCTGGGAGAATGGTGTATGGTACGTCATGTCCACATATTTATATGTGTGTGTGTGTGCGCGTGTGTGCATGTGTGTGTGTATGTATATATACATATGTGTGTGCGCGTGCGAAGCACAAAAATCAGTGTGTATAGCGCCATTGTACTGTCTATTCTCCTTTATGGGTCTGAAACATGGGTCACCTGTCGCCACCATTTATGACTCCTCGAACGCTTTCATTAGCGCTGTATACGCACAATCCTAAATATACACTGGACTGACTATGTGATGAATGTTGCTGTCCTTGAGCAAGCAGGGATCACCAGCATTGAGGCCATGATATTGAGAATACAGTTGTGCTGGGCAGGGCACATTTCTAGGATGGAGACCATCACCTCCCAAAAATAGTACTCTACGGTGAACTCGCCACAGGTCAGTGTAAGAAGGGCACTCCAAAATAGTGATACAAGGACTCCCTGAAACAACATCTCAGGCTTGGCCAAATTGATCACCAACATTGGTCCACCCTGGCCTCACATTGGGAGGCATGGAGACGCACTATCCACAATGCTGCAGCCTTATTTGAGAACTCACGCTGAACAAGTCTTGAAGAGAAACAAGACTGCAGAAAGAATCACAACCCAGAAACATCACCCAAGGAGACCTTCTGCTGTGCTTTCTGCAACCGGACTTTATCTCGGATTGGCCTTTTTTGTCATCAGCGTGCTTGCAGAAAGCGAGGAATGAGTCCTTCCTGAATCTTCGTTTGCGAAGAAAAGCCAGAGAGAGAGATGTGTGTGTGTGTGTGTGTGTGTGTGTACATACATACACATACATACATATATATAAAATATACGGTTGTTCATTCCCACTTGTAGCCGTAAAAATTCATATAAGTTCCTTGCAAGGAGAACAGTGGTCACAGGAATGGCACATAAAATGACAACAAAGACTTTGTTTTAAACTTATATTTAACAAATACTATTGCAGTCTCATATTAAGAGTTTAGGAGTAAAATGATACAATTAACAATATTACCTATAACTCATTACTTTGGAGGTAATGAGGGCAAAACAGCATTCCTTTTGGAAAGTAACATAAAAGTGGGTAACTTTACTTTTCTGTTGTAATGAATACCAGTTATTTCTTGCTTATAAAACATTGGTTGGTGGGATTTTTCTTATTAAAGGTTTTGCAATAATAATAAAAAATTAAAAAGAAACATGTGATTAAAAAACAAATACATTGAGAGTAAAGTTATGAGTAATGCCTGAAAAGTTTTTAAAGAAAGTAACACAAATTCATTAATAGTTTAAAATAGTGTTTCAAGTCTGCTTATATTACAGTCCCAAACACAGTTACTTCAACATAATTCCTGTTTAATCTACAAGATTTATTAATATCTAAATGTGTTAAGACATTTTGGAATGTATTTCAATGGATTTGGCTGACTGCAATTATTTATTAAAGAAAGAAAAAGAGTTTGTCTGACATCTGTCTCTAAAAATCTTCTGCAAATTTATGATGAGACTGATACAAGAGAGCTAATGGGAATCTTTCTGCTAACTTCTAAGAGAGATGGCTCAACTCTTCAGTTTTGGTATATTTATTGAATTAGATACTATGAGACCATGACCTAGAATACTTTCATGTTTTAATCTTATCATGAAATATTCCCATGAAAATTTCTGAGAGCTTTGCTTTCAATAATACATATTTTGGTAGCCAGTACTGATATAAAGGAAACTTGCTAAGCCAGTGTTACAGGAAAGATTTGGTATGCATGTAGACCTACCTGATGCTTAAACTTAGTAATTCTATTTTATCCTGCCTATGGTTTCAGAAGGGACTTCTTAAAAAAGAAGCATGGAATAGGTTTCCTTTCTATATAGGCAGAGAACCAAATGTCAGTCTTACTTTCGAGTCTCTGCTTATGGCTTGCGAGGGAGAATGGATCTGTGGCAGTCACCATATTCTCTTGTGGTATGCTGCAGAAACTCAAATGGTATCTGTGGACTCCTTCTTAATCTTATTGAGCTAATCAGTTAGGAAGCTGGCAGACTCTGCTGGGGTGGCGGTGGTATCCACTTGTAGGCAGACATCTGAATGAAAGTTTTCGCTCTGTTCTGCCTGGAGAGCTTAAAACAGTTCTCCCTCAGTGTGCCCAGCCTTTCTTGCCTCTGCTGCTGTTATAATCCTCCCTTTCTTCTTTCATGTAATTGTATGTGATATACTTTTGTAATAAGAACAGTTTGTTTCTGTAGTTTACTCATTCTCTGTCACCTATCTTGAGTGGTTTTTGACACAGGGCCAGATTCAGTTTAGAGGGAAACAGGACTGTATGCCTGTCATCCTATTGCAGAGATCCTCTTAAGGCACCTTGGGTAGTGAAGGTGCCAGGACACATCCAGGTCAGGAGCTGTTGGACTTACCCTCTGCTGATGGGCATCCCTGCAGTGGTGTGTCCCCATGTGGAACCCACTTCTTGTCACTCCAAGTCCCACAGACCCAGCTCATCAGGGAAGTATCATTGGCCAGCATGGTCCATTGCCCCATGGTGAGCCAAGCTTTTACAGCTGTAGCTCAATAAAGCTTGGCCTGTTCTGTCCTTGCTATTTACCACTTCTGTTATCTTACCACTTGTCATACTGTGCTTACCATTCAGAAATTGCAGTGCAATGTAAGAGAAGCAATGGCCTCTTTTACTTTCACGTACTTTCAAGATATACAGAATCTTCTTCGTGGTCTCTATGAATCACACAGCTGGGTTATTCCTGTGTCTGTGCAGAGCATTCGGAACCTTCTGGTATTGCTAGGCAGAATGTGCTTTGATACATTTTGGCAGTAACTCCGCCCACCCTAAAGGTCCCCTAAAATGCGCTCCCGCTTTATTCCCCACCGTTCCTTCCTTTCCGCCACGTTAGCAGCTCGAAGGAACCTTCTCTCGCTAGTTTTTCCTCACTTTCGGTTTTGGTATTGACTCGGACTGGATTTTTTGATGACGATTTTCTCTCACTCCTTGCGATTTGGCTTCGATCTCTGGTGTTTTTGGCTTGACTTAGACTGTTTCTCTCAATGTTTTGGCTTACTCCTTCAATCTTGACGATTCTGACTAGATTGCCATGGCTTCCAGGGCTGCTTTCAAAAGGTATGCCATTTGCCAGGCGAAACTGCCTAGCTTGGATGGTCACTCCTGGTGCCTCATCTGCCTGGGTGAGTCACATAATGTGGATGCCTGCGTCCATTGTCGGGCCTTTACACTTCAGGCCTGCAAGCATCGGTCTTCATGCCTGAAGTCATTCCTTTATGAGAAGACCCTGCTTCCATCGGCCACATCAATCCCAGAAACGGGGACGATCTCCATCTCCAAAGTCCCCATCGCAGAAGCGTCATCGTTCCCGGAGTCCTTCTCGGTGCCACTCCGTGGCCTCCGACCCAGAGGCAGTGCGACATTCACACAAGCATGCCACCAAGTCAACTCTGGCTCGGGATCGAGGTTCCTCGCATTCATCGGTCTCCGTGTCGAAGGGAGTCCCTCGGGATTGATCGGGGCCGAAGGACGCAGGTCGGGACCATGACTTGTCTGCTTCTTCAAAGGACAAATTGTTTAAGAAGAAGAAGATGAAGCATGCTTCTCGGGCTAAGGAGAGCCCCAATGACGTGATTAAGCCATCGAAGTCACAAGGGGAGGCCTCACGTCCACCTGTGATTACTGCTGCTGTGCAGACCCAGCAACAGGCTACTCCAGCTGATAAAACACAGGTATTACCTCGGGATCAAGGAGCCGCTACGGACCGGCCATGCTCCTGAGTCAGCACTCCAACAACTTCCTTGGAGATTGTGGAGGTTGAGTTGGGTGACCCTTCGGCTGAGGAGATGGAAACCTCTCCACAGGTTTGAGGATGCTCCCCTGCCCTGATTGTCTCTAGGGCTGAACTCCTTAAGCACACAATGATGGACGTCGGGATGAGCGCTGGATCTCAGGAGGAAGCTGAGGAGCCCCAACCTTCTACTTCACTGGTCCAGGATGATGAACTGGCATACAGTGTTTACGACTTGGCAAGGTCAGTGTTCCGCACACCTCTCTCTGTTGAGTCGGGACCGCTTGAATAGCTGTCCAACCAAGTGTTTCACCTCTCTTCAGAGGCAGCCACCGTTTATGCTTTGTGTCATTTTCTGACCCGGCTTTCATTCCACAGTCTCGGCAAGGCTTCCTATACTGACCAGAGACCTCCGATGCCGATGTTGAGGGATGCCAGGAGCCAGGTTCCTCCACTCTGGGAAACCCATTCTCTGCCTCCACTA
The DNA here is from genome assembly GCA_030847615.1 of Gambelia wislizenii. Taxonomy (NCBI): domain Eukaryota; kingdom Metazoa; phylum Chordata; class Lepidosauria; order Squamata; family Crotaphytidae; genus Gambelia; species Gambelia wislizenii. Next base: position 298,578,532 of record JAUMIR010000004.1, read on the forward strand.
CTACCTACTCCACCGACCTGAATGGCTTCGCTGCACTGAAGCCGCAGGAGTCCGTCTCTGTCTTTGGATTCGTCCATCTCCTCCGACTCGTCGGATCAGTACTTGCTTTACGTCCCTTCTCCTCAGCTTGACCTGCTCGACGAGGACTCGTCTTCTCCCACAGACGACGTCCGCTCCTTCTCAGAACAGATTGTGTGCATGTCACACACACTGAATCTTAAGGTGATGGAGAAGGAGTCTGAGCTGGTGGATCCAATATATCACTGGATCAAATCAAAGGCCCCTCCAGCTGCCAGCATACCGGTCCTACCATCTCTCCTGAAGTTGACGCAGGGTTCGTGGGAGAACCCTTCCTCCATCCCGTCAACTTCAAAGAGGATTGATGGATTATACCATGTAGCCGGGGACGACATCAGGTGGCTGAAGAAACACCCGCGTCCCAACTCTGTCATGGTTGAGGCATCCCAGAACAGGAGGCAACGTCGGGCCCAGACCACACTGTCTGACCCAGAGGGCAGGAAGCTGGACATAATTGGCAAAAAGATATATTCAGCGGCCGGTCTTAGCTTCTGGATTGCCAACTATTCCGCCTGCATGGGAGCATACCAGCAGGTCTTATTGGAGAGAATGATGCCCCTCATCCAGGACCTGCCTGATGAAAAGTGATGTCCAGCTGAGGTGATCCAGGCTGAAGCTCAACTGTTGGCGGGGCAACAGATGAACTCGGCCAGACGTGTTGCTGACTGTGCGGCCAAGACCTTGGCCGGATCCATTGCCCTGAGATGATATGCCTGGTTTTGCTCTTCGGGACTTGCTGCTCAGGTGGCAGCGACCATTGAGGACATGCCATTTGACAACTCTGGTCTCTTAATTTGCTCCACTGATGAGAAGCTGGAGTTTACGCAGAAGATGAGGACCACCACGCGCAAGTATGGTATGCCATCGTCCTCATCTTCTGCATACCGGGCCAGAAGTTGCACGGGCTGGCAAGGCTCTTGTTACAGCCACCCTTTTAGGAGAGGGAAAACGCCTCAGTCCTCCAGGTGTTCCCACTTCAAACAACTGATGTCATCAGCTTCACCGGTGAGGAGCCAGGGGTCCACCTCCTGGTACCAACTGCCCTCTAAGCAGAAGTCAAAAGACCATGGCAGGAGGAGGGTCTAAGCCTACCGATCCTCACTGTGATTCTCTTTTTCTTTAGACCCCCCTGTTTGGAACCGTCTGTCAGTGTTCCAAGATGCCTGGTCCTTGATAACATCGGACTGCTGGGTACTTCGGATTGTACGACACGGTTTTTGGATCGAGTTTGACACACTGCCTCCGACAGGTTGGGTCCGACGTACACCGCCTTCCCCTCCCCTCCTCGAGGAGGTGAAGACATTGCTTCAGAAAGGGGCCATCGAACCCATGGATTCCGAACATTGCCTCCTCTGCTTCTTCTCGAGGTACTTCCTCGTTGCGAAGAAAGACGGAGGTCTCCGTCCTTTCCTCGACCTCAGAGGAGTGATCTGGTACATCACCCCGAAGAAGTTCAGGATCATAGAATCATAGAATCATAGAATTGCAGAGTTGGAAGAGACCACGAGGGCCATCCAGTCCAACCCCCTGCCATGCAGGAAATCACGATCAAAGCATCCCCGACAGATGGCCATCCAGCCTCTCTTTAAAGACCTCCAAGGAAGGAGACCCCACCACACTCCGAGGGAATGCGTTCCACTGCCGAACAGCTCTTACTGTCAAAAAGTTCCTCCTAATGTTGAGGTGGAATCTCTGTTCCTGGAGCTTGCACCCATTGCTCCGTGTTCCAGTCTCTGGAGCAGCAGAAAACAAGCCTGCTCCATCCTCAGCGTGACATCCCTTCAAATACTTAAATAGGGCTATCATATCGCCTCTTAACCGTCTTTTTTCCAGGCTAAACATACCCAGCTCCCTAAGTCTCTCCTCATAAGGCATCGTTTCCAGACCTTTCACCATTTTAGTTGCCCTTCTCTGGACACGCTCCAATTTGTCAATATCCTTTTTGAATTGTGGTGCCCAGAACTGGACACAGTATTCTAAGTGAGGTCTGACCAAGGCAGAATAGAGTGGCACTATTACTTCCCTTGATCTAGACACTATACTTCTATTGATACAGCCCAAAATCGCATTGGCCTTTTTAGCTGCCGCATCACACTGTTGGCTCATGTTCAACTTGTGGTCTACTAGGACTCCTAGATCCCTTTCGCACATGGTCTCATTCAGCCAGGTCTCTCCCATCCTATATTTATGCATTTCATTTTCCCGCCCTAAATGCAGTACCTTACATTTCTCCGTATTGAATTTCATTTTGTTAGCTTTGGCCCAGCTCTCCAGTCTATCCAGGTCATTCTGAATTTTGATCCTGTCCTCTAGGGTATTAGCTACTCCTCCTAATTTGGTGTCATCTGCAAATTTGATAAGTATGCCCCTAATTCCCTCATCCAAGTCATTGATAAAGATGTTGAATAGCACTGGGCCCAGGACAGAACCCTGTGGCACCCCACTGGTCACATCTTTCCAAGACGAAGAGGAGCCACTGCTGAGCACCTTTTGGGTTCGGCCAGTCAACCAATTAGAAATCCATTGAACAGTTAACTTGTCTAGCCCACATTTTACAAGCTTGTTTGCAAGAATGTCATGGGGAACCTTGTCAAAGGCCTTACTGAAATCAAGGTATGCGATGTCCACAGCATTCCCTTCATCTACCAAGCTGGTAACTTTATCAAAAAAAGAGATCAGATTAGTCTGGCATGACTTGTTTCTCTGAAACCCATGTTGACTTTTTGTGATTATGGCATTGCCTTCTAAATGTTCACAGACTCTCTGTTTAATGATCTGCTCTAGAATCTTCCCTGGTATTGATGTCAGACTAACTGGACGATAATTGTTGGGATCCTCTTTTTCCCCCTTTTTGAAGATGGGAACAATGTTTGCCCTCCTCCAGTCTGCTGGGACTTCTCCTGTTCTCCAGGAGTTCTCAAAGATTATTGCCAATGGCTCTGAGATTATATTTGCCAGCGCTTTTAATACTCTTGGATGTAGTTCATCTGGTCCTGGAGATTTAAATTCATTTAGATTAAGAAGGTATTCCTGTACTACCTCTTTGCTTATTCTGAGCTGGATTTCCCCTATTGTGTCCTCTGTTCCATTATCCTCAGGTTGGTCCTCCTTTTCCTTTTCTGAAAACACTGAGGCAAAGAAGGTGTTGAGTAATTCTGCCTTTTCTCTGTCCCCTGTTAGCATTTTGCCATCTTCTCCACGTAGTGGCCTTATCATTTCCTTCTTCCTCCTTTTGCAGCGGACATACCCAAAAAAACCCTTTTTATTGTTCTTAACCTCCCTAGCAAGCCTGAGCTCATTCTGCGCTTTAGCTTTTCTGACTTTACTCCTACACGTGTTCGCTATCTGTTTGAATTCTTCTTTGGTGATTTCCCCCCTTTTCCATTTCCTATACATGTTCCGTTTAAAACTTAGCTCCATTGAAAGTTCATTAGTCATCCATCCTGGTTTCTTGAGACACCTCCCATTTTTCTTCCTCAATGGTACTGTTTGAAATTGTGCCTTCAGTATCTCCCTTTTGAGAAACTCCCATCCGTCTTGAGGTCTCTTCTCTTTTAGTATTCCTGACCATGGGATCACCCCCAGTATTTCCCTGAGTTTATTGAAATCAGCTCTCCTAAAGTCAAGAATGCGTGTCTGACTATGCCTGGCTTCTCCTTTCCATTGTATAACAAACTCCTGAAGAACATGATCACTCTCACCTAAGGATCCCACCACTTGCACCCCATTAACCAGGTCATCTCTGTTGGTTAGGATCAGATCTAAAATAGCTGACCCCCTTGTTGCCTCTTCCACCTTTTGGACCATGAAATTGTCTTCCAGGCATGTAAGGAATTTGCTATACCTTGAAGTTTTGGCTGAGTTAGATTGCCAGCAAATATCAGGATAGTTGAAGTCACCCATCACTACTACATCTCTCCTTTCTGCATGTGTGTTCATCTGTTCTAGAAAGGCATCATCCAATTCCTCCGTCTGATTTGGGGGTCTGTAGTAGAGTCCCACAATAACATCCCTGTTGTTTCCCTCCCCTTTAATTTTTATCCAGATGCTCTCCACCTGGCTTCCAGTATTGATGTCATGGATCACTTCACTGGTGTAAATATCCCTGATATATAATGCTATTCCTCCTCCTTTCCTGTTTGGCCTGTTTCTCCTATAAAGGTTATACCCCTCTAGTCCCACATTCCAATCATGAGACTCATCCCACCAGGTTTCAGTAATGCCTATTATATCATATTTGTTTTGTAGTGTGAGGAGTTCAAGTTCATCTTGCTTATTTCCCATGCTCTGTGCATTAGTGTAGAGACATCGAAGACCATGTGTTCCCTTTACTTGCTCCCTGTGCAAGTTTTTTTGCCTCCCACTGTTGGGTCCTTGCACTGTTTGCCTTGTTCCCTCTGTGACAGTTTGACTATTTTCTCCAGCCCTTTTGCCTTCCAGAATACTGTCTCCCTCCCCCATATGACTCAGTTTAAAGCCCTCCTGATCAAATTCTTGAGACTGTTGGCAAAAATATTTCTTCCAACTGTTGTAAGATGCACCCCATCTCTTGCCAGAAGTCACCCCCCATGGAAGCGCAGTCCATGATCCAAGAATCCAATTTGTTCTCGGTGACACCATCTACGGAGCCAGTTGTTTACGTCAGCTATTTTCCTCTCCCTTCTTGGACCATGCCCTTCAACTGGCAGAAGAGATGAGATCACAACCTGTGCGTCCATTTCTTTCAGCTTCCTCCCCAGGGCCTCATAATCTCTTGGGAAAGCTGTGCCTTGCAGTATCGTTGGTTCCCACATGGAGCAAAAGGAAGGGGTAATGATCCGTAGGCTTGACGAGTCTTGTTAGCCGCTCCGTCACATCATGGATCTTTGCCCCAGGGAGACAACACACCTCCTGAGTCATCTTGTCAGGCCCACATACCACTGCTTCTGTACCCCGCAGCAAGGAGTCCCCCCCCACCACACGCCTCCGCCGAGGCTTCGCAGCTGCTGTTCCTTGTGGTGGTCCTCTCAAGGTCCCCTGCTCTACCCCTGAAGTCTGTCCATGCTGTTCTTCCTCGTTGTCCTTGATAAGGGAAAGGGCTTCGAATCGATTCTGTAGCTGCAAGCTGCTCGAAGAATCCCTGGATTTTCTTGTTCTGTGTGTGACATTCCTCCAGCTGTCTACTTCCTGTGTCTGTGAAGTGACCCTCTCCTCCACAGCCACTTCCTCTGTGTGGTCTCCATCCAAGACTGTTCGTTCTGTTCTGTCCAGGAAAACCTCTTGCTCGCGAATCTGTTGAAGTGTAGCTACCCGTGTCTCCAGCTGCTGTACTTTCTCCTCCAAGAGGGCTACCAGCTGGCACTTGGTTCATGTGAAGTTCTCCACATCTGTAGACAAGAAGCCAAACATCGCACAAGTGTTGCAAGTGACTGCTGCAGTCCCCTCAGTGTCCATGATGAGAGCTTTTCAGTAATCTAAGAACTCTTAGTTAATGGTGAGAATACTAAGCTGTACTTTTAGGTATGCTGTATTTTTGTTTGGTTATTGAAATCCGCGCTCCGTTAGGCGCTTGCCTCAGCAACAAGCAGCCTCTCCCAACAGTTAAAAAAAAATTCAATCTCCCCAGTAAGAATGGCTTTCCAGAAGCTGCTCTCCTTCTTCTCCCTGGCAGGAAACTTGCCTGGAAACTGGCAGGAAACTTGCTGTCCAGAAGCTGCTCTCCTTCTCTCTGGCAGGAAACTGGCCTGGAAAGCCTCTGCAAGGATGGTGACTCTTGCTTCCATCCTCCCACTCCTCCAGCAAGGGGACTGGTTTGCATCCATAGACCTGAAGGATGCTTACTTTCACATTGGAATCCATCCCTCCCACAGGAGGTTCCTGGCATTCCAGATTGGGGACAATGCCTTTCAGCTCCGTGTCCTTCCCTTCGGACTGTCCATGGCTTTGAGAGTGTTCACGAAGTTCATGGCAGCGGTAACTACATTTCTTCAACAGCACAGTATGGTGGTCTTTCCCTGCATAGACGACTGGTTGATTGTGGCAAACTCCAAGCACCAGCTCGAGATGGATGTTGCTCTCACCTTAGATATGTTAGGCAACCTGGGACTTGTTGTGAACACGGAAAAGTCGCATCTCATTTTGTCCCAATCGATCCAGTTCATAGGAGCACGACTGGACTCGCTGACAGCCGCAGCTTACATTCCATGGGACTGCTTCGACACCCTTCGATCCCGCATCTACGAGTGTCATCGATTCCAACGGGTCTCTGCGCATGCACTTCAAGTTTTGCTGGGCCACATGGCAGCCACCACATCAGTCACTCGCTTTGCCGAGCTGCGGTTTTGACCGCTCCAATACTGGTTCCTGGAAGTGTTCGACCGACTGCGAGACTCCCCCAAGAGTCTCTTGACAATGCCCCATACCGTCAGCCATTCCCTGGAATAGTGGCTGGTCCTGAACAACGTACTGTCAGGGTTGCCATTCGAGCCTCCGCAACCGGACATCTTGCCAACGACAGACGCCTCCATGCAGGGCTGGGGGGCCCATCTATTAGCCCACGAGGTGCAGGGCACCTGGAATGCCAACGAACGGATGCTCCACATCAACGTTCTGGAGCTCCTTGCAGTACAAAAGGCTCTCCGGGCCTTTGAGAAGTTGGTAACAGGCAAGACATTGCTTCTTTTGATAGACAACACCACTGTCATGTATTACCTGAACAAGCAAGTTGGAACAAGGTCCCCCCCCCCAACTTCTTCAGCTCACTCTTCAGATCTGGGACTGGTGCGTCCAGAGAAACATTATCTTCCATTCCATCCACCTGCTGGGGGAGGAGAATATTCTTGCAGACAGACTCATCCGTTCCAATTCATCCATCCACAAATGGATGCTACACAGGCTAGTGGTGAAAGATCTCTTAAGACGCTGGGGAGCCCCGCTGATAAACCTCTTCGCGACCCCAGAGAACAGACAATGCAACCAGTTCTGCTCCAGGGTTTGGACCTGAAGCTCGAGAGGTGACACATTCCTGTTTTGATGGACGGGTCCGCTCCTTTACCTATTTCCTCCATTCCTGTTGCTGACGAGGGTAATTGCCAAGCTCCGCCGGGACCGGTCGGATGCGATCCTCATCACTCTATGGTGGCCTCGTCAGCTGTGGTTTACACTGCTACTTTATCTGTCCAGACAGTGCTACATCCACCTACTTAACCATCTCGACCTCCTCACCATCCAACATGGAAAGGTCAGACACCCCAACCTTGAGACACTTCGCCTGACAGCTTGGAGGGTGCGTCAGTGAATCCGCCTCCGTCTCAGGGCATCACTTCTTCCGCCCTACCAAGAGAAATCCAAGCTGTTGTGGATGCTGCCTGAAAGCCAGCTACCCGCAAATCTTACCAGTACAAATGGAAGCGCTTCGAATCCTTTCTAGCGGACCGTGGACTGGTCATAGAGAGCCCTGCTCTGTCCCAATGGTTCTCCAATTTCTCCTTTATCTGTCTGAGGTGGGGTTGTCAGTGTCATCATTGAGAGACTATCTTGTGGCTATCTCTGTCGAATTCCAGGCTCGGGACCGACTGTATCCATTCAAGGATCCGACAGTCAAGAAGTTTCTAAAGGGATATGTCAACCTTCATCCTCCAGTGCTTGAACCCACTCCGGCCTGGAGCCTCAAACTCGTCCTCTCCCAACTGGTGAGACGACCCTTCGAACTCATGGCTTCAATTGACCTCAGGTTGCTATCTTGGAGGACTGCATTCCTGGTCACCATCACTTCGGCACGATGAGCTGGAGAACTGTGTGCCCTACGTTTGGACCCACCATACACCTTCCACAGGCACAAGGTGGTGCTGAGGCCAGACATATCCTTTCTTCCTAAAGTGGTTTCCAGCTTCCACCTCAACCAGCCCATCGTTCTGCCTGCTCTGTTGCAGGACCCGAAGGACGAATTTGAGCGTACCCTTCATTCCATGGATGGGCAGAGGGCGCTTGCCTTTTACATACAATGGACTGCTCCATTCTGAAAATCACCTCAGCTATTCGTCTCCTATGCTGACTCAAAGCTGGGTGTGCTGATCTCTTCGCAGCATATCTTGAAGTGGGTGACTTTGACCATCGCCCTCTGTTATGAATTTGCCAAGAAACCCTTGCCTCCATGGGTTTGTGGACACTCAACGAGGGCTGTCTCCACTTCAACGGCATTCCTCTCTGGGGTGCCTCTAGAGGATGTCTGCCATGCTGCTACTTGGCCATCACCTTTGACCTTCATCTCACACTATAGACTGGACACTCATTCTAGAAACGAGGTTGCCTTTGGAAGAGCTGTACTACTCTCTTCCATTCATGAGTGAGTTTCTTTCATTGACAAGTTGCTTATGCTTAAAGAATGTGCTGTCAGTAAATCCAATTGTTGTTTGACCATACAGACTAGTCCTTGTCTACTGATGTACAGGACATACTGTCCTCCTGGGAGGAAGCTTGCTAGTCTACCCAGCTGTATGATTCACAGAGACCACGAAGAAGATGGTCAGCTTGCTTACCTGTAACCATAGATCTTCGAGTGGTCTTCTGTGAATTCACACAGAGCTGCCCATCCTCCCCTCTATGTCCTGCTATGGCTTTATGCTTTAATGTTCCTGATGCTGCTGTTTGCGGCATCATTCAAGGAACTGAGGGGAATTAGGCGGGAGTGCCTTTTAGGGGACCGTTAGGGTGGGTGGAGTTACCACCAAAATGTATCAAAGCACATTCTGCCTACCGATACCAGAAGGTTCCGAATGCTTTGCGCAGGCACAGGAATAACTCAGCTGTGTGAATATACGGAAGACCACTCAAAGATCTATGGTTACAGGTAAGGAACTGTCAGGGAAAATAGTTTTTGAGATCAGGAGTTTGTCTCCCCCTCCCTGAATAATTTTTAGCCAGACATGCCTGGCGCCATCTTTAGCTATCAGAAGGTAATAAATCTGTCTGTTTTTGTTATTCTGTTTCTTGGGCTTGTATGTGAGAAACGAAACTTAAGATTACTTTCGGTTCTCCCAAGGACTAAGTATTATGGTCTATATAACTGGGAGGGGTTATATTGTTTTGTTCCTGAGATGGAAAAGAGCTTTAAGCTTGTGTGTACCTCTCTTGCTTAGAGAGAACCTAGAAAACATGGTTAAATGCTTTCTGTTATTGTTTTCCTTTTTATTTAATTGTTATTAATAAAAGCCTAAAAGAATTTTGGCATGGACTTACTTTTGCACCAAAGGAGTATTCGTTTGCTCACAAAGCACACGTTTTCGTTGCTTATCTCCTGTTCGGATGAACAGGGAGTGACTGCGCTCTGCACAGATCCGTGACAGGTTATGGGATGCCCAGGATTGCTGGCTCAAGAGTTTATGAGCCGTGAAGCTCTTATGCTGCGAATTGTTTAAGCCTGAGCTGAGAGGGGCTTTGAACAAGCGGCAAGTTGGGCAACTTGTCCCTTTGGTGTGAAGTCTTTTTCCTTTGAAGCTGTTGGAGCTTGCTTTTGTTTACGCCTGGCAAGAGCTTACAACCCCAGCAAGGAGGGGACTGGAAGGTGAGAAAGCCTGCTGTGAGGACTGCTGAGACCGAACCATTTACAACGCCCTGCTGGTAAGCAACCCCTGTGTGAGGGAAGCAGATAATCAGTTGAGAGGGGCTAAAGAGTTTATGGACAATGGCTCAGAGTATGGCAGTTTTTCCCTTCCAAAAGTTAAATGATAAGAATTATCATTTGTGGGCTGTGAAGATGGAGGCTTATTTGCATCAACAATTGATACACGCTCCCATTTTAGCCCCCCCTGCCCAAGGCGCTTCTGTATTGCAACAGCAATCTGAGGAACGCGCTCGAGCGTCTCTCATTTTGGCAATTGAGGACAGTCAGTTGATGTATGTGCGAGGCTGTGCCACGGCCAGGGACATTTGGCAAGCACTGCGGCAGGTTTATGTCCATGCTGGGACTGGTTCACAGCTTATGTTAACAAGGAAGCTGTATAGACTAAAGCTGCAGCCAGATGGTGATGTAGCCACACACATTTCAACTATCCGGCAATATTTCCATCAGTTGCAGGAGATTAATGTCCATTTTACTGAACAAGAAAAAGTTCATATCCTCTTATCAAGCTTATCAGAAAAATACGATGCCTTAATATTCTCCTTCGAAAATATGGCAGCAGCAAATATGACCATTAATTTTATTACTGGTCGTTTGTTGGAAGAAGAGGCTAAGTGGTTGGAGAGAAAAAATTCTGCTCAAAAGGCTGTACAGGCGAAGACCCGCAATTCTACAAATGATCCAGTAGATGGCTCTAAAGACTCCAGTAAGGGTTTGGTCCCCGCTTTTGCTGTGAAATCTAAGCTTTGCTGGAACTGTGGCAAAGATGGACATTTTGCAAAACAGTGCAAAGCAAAAAAGAGCAAAGAAAGCAAGAAAAAGCCTGCTTCATCTAGTATGACTGTTTCTGCAGTTGTTTTGCAAGCTGTGAAGGAGCAAAATAGAGATTTATCCCAGTGGTGTTTGGATAGCGGCTGTAACGCTTTTATCTCCAATAATAGAGAACTCTTTAAGGACTTTAAAGAGACTAGCCCCTCAAGTGTGAGTTTGGCTGATGGATCCAAGTCAAAATGTTTGGGTAAAGGTACATGTTTTGTACAATGTTTGAACATGGATGTAAAAAATGTTCAATATGTTCCTGATTTAAAAATGTGTTTGCTCTCTGTTGTTAAATTGACACAGGAGGGCTATGAAGTACAATTTAAAGGGAACAAATGTTATATTTTAAAGAATGGTACTGTTATGGCTGAAGGGGTTTTTCATGACCAACTGTATTATATGTATAATAGTGTACAGGAGCCTCAAACCAGTACTATAATGGCAAACTCTCCTTTGCATGATAATTGTGTACATCTGTTGCATAGGAGATTTGGCCATGCTAGCTTTAAGGTCCTCAGGCAGATGCCTGACATGGTGGATGGATTAAGTTTGAGGGCTTGTCAGAAGTACCTGGATTGTAAAATTTGTAAAAAATCGAAATCCAAGGTCCATCCTTTTCCCAAGCATAGTGAGAGAAAGTCAAAAAGAATTCTAGAATTGGTTCATATGGATCTGTCTGGCCCCTATCCACCTTCCCTGGGAGGAGCCAAGTACATCCTCGTCTTGGTTGATGATTTCAGTCGTTTTTGTTTCCTATTCTTACTCAAGAGTAAGGATGAGACATTTCAGACTTTTAAAAATTGGGTGGCTTATGTTGAGAGACATTTTCCCCAGAAGGTGTCATCTCTCCAGTCAGATAGGGGAGGGGAATTCATGTCAAATGAGTTCCAAAATTGGCTAAAACAAAAAGGAATTTTCCACAGACTCACAACCCCTTATAGTCCTAATGAGAATGGAATTTCTGAGCGAAAAATTGGTGTTTTGCAAACAATTAAAGATAGCCTGATGTTTGATGCAAACATTGAGCAGAAGTACTGGGGAGAAGCTATGTTAACAGCTGCTTATTTAAGTAACCGTGTACCCAGTTCTGTGGTTTCAAATACACCCTTTTTCATGTTTTATGGCAAAAAGCCATCTGTGAGGCACATTAGGACCTTTGGGTCCTATGCATGGGTGAATATCCCTAAGGCAAACAGAAAAAAGGGGGAACCCAAGGCTAGGAGGCTCAGATTTGTCGGGTACGACCAATCGTCAAAGGGCTGGCGGTTCGCGTTTGGGGATGGGAGAGTTTTGATTTCCAGGAATGCTGAATTTGAGGAGCAGGCCAACTGGTCTCATGTCCATGCTAATTTAGATGTGGTTTTGCCTTCATTTGTTGGTGGAAATCAACCTGAACAACAGCAGCAGCAACAGGCTGCTGAGTCAGGCACTGGTATTTCCCCAGACTTGAGAGGAGAGGGTTCCAAGCATGAATCCTTTGATGTGGAAAGTGATTCAAATGCAGATTCTGACAATGATCAGGCTCAGCCTGTTGTCCCCCGTCGCTCTAACAGAGAGACAAAGGGAGTGCCTCCTCTAAGATTCACAGCACAGAATGTAAAAGTTTGCCAGGTGACTTTTGAACCTGATAATTATACTGATGTTTTAAAGTTGCCAAAAGAAGAACAACAAAAGTGGCAAGAGGCAATGGAAAATGAAATGGAGTCCATCAAAGGCCATGATGTTTTCCGTATTGTGGCATTGCCACAGGGAGAAAAGGCTGTGGGTTGCCGTTGGGTATATAAGAGAAAGCAATTGCAGGATGGGGGTGTCAAATACAAAGCACGTTTGGTTGCAAAGGGGTATTCACAGATACAGTATCAAAATTATGATCAGGTTTTTGCACCCACTGTTAAAGTACAAAGTGTAAAGATTGCTTTATCTATTGCAAGTTTAAACCAACTTAAAGTCAATCACTTTGATGTAGAGACTGCATATTTAAATGCTCCATTGGATGAGTGCATCTATATGGAGCAAGCTCCTGGGTTTCACAGTGGGGGAGCAGACCAGGTTTATTGTCTCAATAAAGCCTTGTATGGTCTCAAGCAAAGTGGCCGATGTTGGTACCTTTGTTTGGATGAACAGCTGAAGAATGTTGGTTTTCAGAACAGCATTGCTGATCCATGTTTGTATACAAGGGGTGTTAATCAGAATTATGAAATCGTCGTCGCTTTTGTGGATGATTTCTGCTTGATTACACAAACTGATGTTCAGGTGCAAAGGTTTAAACAGGAATTGGGTTCAAAATTCAAATTGAAGGACCTTGGTCAAATTAGAAACTATTTGGGAGTAGATTTCCAAAGGTTTGAAAATGGTGATTTTAAAATGAGTCAAGTTCAAAAGATTGAAAGAGTTTTGGATCTTTGTAATATGTCTCAATGTAAACCTGCTCGAACTCCTATGTGTTGTGATTTCATAAATGTCACAGATTCTAGGCCATTTGAGCATCCTGAGCTTTTTCATTCTGTAATTGGAAGTTTATTGTATATTGCAAGATGGTCACGTCCAGATATACAATATGCTGTAAATGTTTTGTCTAGAAAAGTGTCAAAACCAACTCAACATGATTGGCAAGGTTTGAAACGCATATTAAGATATTTGCGTGGAACTTTGAATTATGGCGTGAAAATAAGTTCACAAGGTTCTCATGAGTTGGAAGCTTTTTGCGATGCCAGTTTCGCCAGCGAAATCCAAAATAGATATTCTGATTCAGGGATGATAATTTTTTATGCTGGCACTGCCATACACTGGGGGTCAAAAAAGCAATCCACTATTGCTTTAAGCTCGGCAGAGGCAGAATTTGCCGCGTTGTCAAGCGTGGTAAATGAGCTGATTTATCTAAAACAAATTTTTAGTGATTTAGGTATGCCAATTTCAGAAGCTGTTAAAGTTTTTGAAGACTCTCAAGCATGTATAGCGATGGCTACAGCACAAGGTGTTAAAAATAGAACAAAACATGTGGCTGTAAAATTTCAGAATGTTAGAGAAGCTGTTCAAAATGGTTTAATTGATTTGGTGTATTGTCCCAGTGAAGAAAATATAGCAGATTTATTTACTAAAGCGTTGGGAAATATTAAGCATGATTTTTTGTGTGACAGACTGGGTATGATATGTCAATGTCTGGATGAAAAATTAGAGGGGTGTCAGGGAAAATAGTTTTTGAGATCAGGAGTTTGTCTCCCCCTCCCTGAATAATTTTTAGCCAGACATGCCTGGCGCCATCTTTAGCTATCAGAAGGTAATAAATCTGTCTGTTTTTGTTATTCTGTTTCTTGGGCTTGTATGTGAGAAACGAAACTTAAGATTACTTTCGGTTCTCCCAAGGACTAAGTATTATGGTCTATATAACTGGGAGGGGTTATATTGTTTTGTTCCTGAGATGGAAAAGAGCTTTAAGCTTGTGTGTACCTCTCTTGCTTAGAGAGAACCTAGAAAACATGGTTAAATGCTTTCTGTTATTGTTTTCCTTTTTATTTAATTGTTATTAATAAAAGCCTAAAAGAATTTTGGCATGGACTTACTTTTGCACCAAAGGAGTATTCGTTTGCTCACAAAGCACACGTTTTCGTTGCTTATCTCCTGTTCGGATGAACAGGGAGTGACTGCGCTCTGCACAGATCCGTGACAGGAACCTGGCCTTGTCAGCTAATGGTTTATGCATCCAATGAGTGCAACTAATCCTTGTTGCTTTTTTAAAATAAAATACTTCTATAGTAGCTTCCACTGCTGGAAGGCTCAAGGCCTGTTAATGTTAAAGTATAACTGTCCTTAGCTGTCAGAGCTTCTGAGATAAAAAACAAAAACACCACCAAAGCCCTGTTGTCTATGCTGTTTATATTCTACTTTCCCCCTAAGAAATTATATTTAAATAGGTCACAAAAACATACAAACAAGAATAAAATAACAATCAACTAGGACAATCAGGACATGGCAGAACTGCAGTTTAGAAAATCTCCAATGAAAACTATAAACAGCCACTGTTCTGTGTGATTTGCAAATTGAATGGAGAAGTAAAGGAGAAGGAGGGATCAGAGAAAATAGCAAACCTTTATACCTAATCAGTAGGCTGAATGGTGATCATGTAAGTGTAAACAGAATAATCAAGGAGGAGGAGGACTGGGAGGGAAAGAAGAGCTATTCATTCTTTTTTCCTTCTTTAATTTTTACACTTATTTACATAATATGTAATTTACATAGTTATATAATTCACATGTTCATCTAATGAAACAATAGCATATAATTGTTAACACTTCTATTCATTCTTTGACATAATGAGTTCACAACTGTGATGAGATACCCAACCTGAAATATCAAATGTCCACTGGGATTTGTGAGAGGAAAGGTATGGGATGGAAGTGTAATGCTGCTATCAGTGGCTTAAAGCAGCTATGGGATTTCATAAAGTCAGCATGAAAAAACTGACTACATGGGACCAAAAGCTGAATTGTGAGGAATTCCAACAGAGAAAATAAAGTCTTGCCTAGTATAATGATTGAACTACCAGCATTATAATCTTTGTTGTTTTTATGTAGGAGCTGTGCTTTTGGCCAGTGTGCAAGGATTAACAGTCAACATTGATCCAGTTTTATATACTTGGCTTGTGTACCAGCCTCAGAAACAAAGCAGCAGACCCATGCAGCAGGTAGGAAATATTGATAGTTCATTGTATGTATTGTGTAAGAAGAACTACACAAGAATACCATTACTTGAGATATGGGAGTGTGGGTGGGTCCTCTTAGCTACAACATTTAGAATACTATAGAGAGGGGCTGCCTGGAATGTTATTTGTAAAGAGGAATTATTACAGGAAAAATGGTTACATCTTTTAAAAATTACAAAATAGGATAATTCCCACTTTAATCAATGGTACCTAGGATTATAATGGAAATTTATTTGCAAATAAAATTAAAATAGTCTCAAATAAAAATATTGCAATGCCATGCTTTTTCTCTAGTATTCTACAGTTGTGAGAAGTTAGAAATGGAATTGTTTTTTGAACCCTGACCTTTTTGATATACACATGAAACAGTGAAGAAGACTACTGGAGTAGGGCTGAATAAGTTTTCAATATAACTTCAGTTAGGAGGATAATGCTTTCAAAATATAGCATATTGTTTCGAAAATGTGTTTTCCCCATTGCACATAAAAATATTGTGGTGGCTGTTACATATTTGGGTAAGGATCTATGTAGTTCCTGTTGCAACTATGTGGTTACTGCTTTAGGGGCAAAGAGGATGTTTTTCCATATCTGCATTTGGCTTCCGCATGCATCTGAACATTTTTTTTTATTTTGAGTAATGAACAATGTAGACATTCAGTGAGGGGGGAAATGAAATTCATGACAAAGTTTATGAATGCCTACATAAATCTGCATAATGCATTCTGTTTTTCTTCACTGATCACTAGTAAAATATGGTATTTATTTGTTTTTCCTTTTAAAAAGACGTTTTAGCTCAATATAAAGTTTGGGCTTATGGCAAATATAGTTCATATTTTCCCCAATAATTGTCTAGTTATGGTTACAGTGCAGATGGTATCTGAATGCTGTCTTAGCTGATAAAACTGTGTTCCCATTATCACATGATTAATACCTCAATTAGACATATAAATAATTTTGATATGTGTTAATCAGATATATTAATAATTATAGAATAGCAGCAATATCATACAATTGCAAGCAGTGGCTTGGGTAGTAAAATACATTACAGTTTTAATGCTATCTTCTCTCTACACATACCTCCAAACAACCTGAAAAGTGTTTCTAGAGAGTTGAGGGATTTTCCTGGTGTGAGATTGAGCCCGTCAAACCCAGAAAGTATATTGCATTGCATTGTTGTTGTTGTTGTTGTTAACTGCCTTCCAGTTGGCCTCAACATGGTAACCCCATGGATGAGATCTGCAAGACCCCCTGTCCTCATCCGCCCTACTCGGGTCCTGCAGGTTCAGGCCTGTGGCCTCCTTGATTGAGTCTATCCAACAAGGATGTGGTCTTCTCTTTTTCCCTCTACCGTTCCTAGCATTATTGACTTTTCTAGAGAGTTGTTTCTTTCCATGATGTGTCTGAAGTATGACAGCCTCAATTTGGTCATCTTGGCTTCTAATGAGAATTTGGACTTGTGTTCTAAGACACATTTATTTGACTTTTTGGCTGTCTGCAGTATCCTCAGCACTCTTTTCCAACACCACATCTCAAATGAGTTGATTTTCTTTCTATCAGCTTTCTTCATTGTCCAGCTCTCACATCTGTACAAGTTGATGAGGAATATGATGGTTTGAAAGATTCTGACTTTAGTGCTCAGTGTTATATCTTTGCATTTTACAATCTTGTCCAGCAGTTCTTTCATAGCTGCCCTTCCCAGTCCCAGCCTTCTGATTTCCTGGCTGCAGTCTCTGTTCTGGGCTATGATTGATCCAAGGAATGAGAATTCTTTCACTATTTCAATTTCCTCATCATCTATTATTTTGCATTAACTTTCCATAAGTTAATTTGTCTTGGTAGCTAAACAAATAGGTTTAAAGAGCTCTTTCAGCTGTTTATGAAATAAACTATTTCAGTACTCTGAAGGTGCTTATTATTAGATAACTTACATTTTTTGTAGGATGCCATCTATTTTGTGTCTCTGAATAATTTTGGAGATTAGAAGATCTTGAATAAGCACTAGGAAAGGTTACATTTCTCAAAGCCGTAATTCAACAGAGAAGCCACCTTCTTGATTGTTCTGTGTTGATTTCAAGATCAGTGTTATTACTGCTTTATGCTCAGAATGAAGTTGCTCTAATAGTAGCATTTTTGATTGGCCTCCTTTTCAGCTTAGCCAGCCTGTTGTCTTTCAGATGACTACATCTCCCACCAGCATAGAATAAAGGCTGAGTTATGTAATATATAACAGCTGGACTATCCCACTGATATTTATTTACCAAGGGAGCCCTGGTGGCGCAGTGGTTAAATGCCAATACTGCAAGCCACCATGTTGCAAGTTCGATTCTAGAGGGCTCCAAGGTTCACTCAGCCTTCCATCCTTTCGTAGGTCGGTAAAATGAGTACCCGGCATGTGGAGTCAATTAGCTAATACACATTGGAAACTGCTTACTGCAGTGTAGATGTGTAAATGGCTATTGCTTAAAACAATTTGTAAGCTGCTCTAATAGCCAAATAAATAAATACATAAATAATTTATAATTTACACATTTCCCAGTGGGGAGGGCTTCAGAGCATCCTAAAGTCACTGGGTAGCTTCTCCCCACTCACCCCTAGTAGGCAGGTAACAAAGTTCCATCGGCCAGCCCCTTCCCTTGGGGTCATCCGGGAGGAGCGACCCACATCTGGCCAGTTGTTTCCTGCCTACCACTCCTGGAGAACACGTGTGGCTGTGCTTCTTTGTCCTGCCACATGGCTTTACCAAAGCGAGCATGATTCAATTTTTCTCAGGACTTTTAAAAGGGAAACAACAATAACAACAACAATAATAGCAATAATCATAACAGCAGAGGACCAGACCATCCGGATTCCTTTTCCCTGCATCGTGATGCATAAGAAGAGGTCGAAAAAGGGAGACAAGCCCCTACCTCGATTGCCCTCCCTTCCCTAGCTTCGCTCCCCCACTGGGACTAGGAGCCAGGAAGGAGGCAACTGCCATTTCAGCCCTCCAGGGGGAGGAGGTGCAGAGCTGCCCAGGTGAAAGGGCAGATTCCTGTGCTCTGGTGGCTGCTCAGGAACACTCTGGCAGCCATGAGGACCAGCAGACCGTGAGTGACCAGGGGACCCCGGGAACAGTGAACCAAGGGGGTGATCCACCACCAGGCTTGGTCTCCTGGGTCAGGGACCTCGTGGCAAGGGAAATGCTGAGCATCCTGGCAGCCAGCCTGGCACAGTCCGCTTTACTGAATATCGCTGGCATTCTCCGGGGGAGGGGGAGTCCTAGTGGCCTGGGTCCCATTGTAACCCCCCAAGGCCCGATCCTCCCTCAACTGCCGTTACCACCACCCCTCAGTCCCAGCCGCCACGCAAGAGCCCCACTTCCCAAGACCAAATGGAAGGGCAAGAATGGCTGGGAGGCTCTGGCAAGGCCATGAAGCAAGCACAAGGGAACCGTCACCTGACTGCGCGATCTGGCGCTGGTAAGGGGGTGAGGGGAGGCAGCACAAAGGGGTGGTGCTGGGCCCTCTGTGATGCAGCATGATTGCGACTTTGCTGCGGAGGGGACCGCTGATGACACAAGGGGGGAGGAAGAGGAAGACTATTGGGCCTCTGCCTCTGAGGCAGATGTGGACAAACCACCCCTCAAGTGGCTGTTGCAGTGGAGGAGGATGCTGTTTCAATCCACTCTTCCGCTGAGGGGGAGTCTTCCACAGAGGAGGGGGAGGCCTCAGATGGATCAGACCATTCTGATCAGGAGGAGGACGTTTTTTCTGCAAAGGAGGGGAAGGAGTCTGACGGCACACCCCACCCATCCACCCACCATTTCAAGGCGGATGATTTTCCAACACCCCTTCGGAAGACAGTCAGGACTCTAGGCCTTAACTTTCCTGAGGATCAGGAATTGCAGTTGGACCCAGATCTCCCTAAGGTATCAGGCGATTTTTTTCCTGCTTCACACCCTACAGCCATGGAAATGCCAGTCCCAGTCAACCTCATGCAGGTGCTATGGGATGAGTGGAGCTCCTTGGCTTCCAGTAAAGTGCAACCTACCTACACAAAGAAGTTGTACTCCCTTCCTAAAAAGGTCATGAAAAGGCTTCAGGTCCTGCTCATTGATTCCCCTGTCTGGGTACTGTTCTCCTCTGCCATTTTTTGTTGGGACGGTGAAGATACCTTGAAGGTCCCAGAGGACAGAAGAATGGATGTGGCCCTCAAGAGGTCACACAAGGTGCTGTCATTGGCCATCAGGGCCTGCATTACTGCCACCATGATAGCTAGAGCCTTGTTGCAGTGGACCAGGGATAGTCTAGCAGATGTTCTGAGTGAAGATACGAGGTTACGCTAGACTCTTAATAAGGTCTCTCGAGCATCTGCCTTCTTAGCGGATAGTACATTGGGTGCAGGGCAGTTCTGTGGAAGGGTGCAGAGTGCATCAGTGGCAGCCAGGTGACAGGCCTGGCTCAAGACTTCCAAGTCCAAACAGAACCTAGTGTTCTCTCCCTTCCTAGGGGAGAAGCTCTTTGAGGAATCATTGGAGCTGGTCCAGTCGAGGACAAAGATAAGAAGACATTGGCATTGTCCAAGAGGAAGGACGGCAGAAGAGCCTCTAGATATAATCAGTCTTTTCGTCTTTACAGGTCACAGTCTGATGCTGCTTCAGCCTCGTCCTTTCGGGAAAGGGATGCCAGGCCATTCAAGCAACGCTGGGGAGACAGCAGGTCCCAGTGCAGGAGTCAGGCTGGATCATCTGGGATTTCTTTTCAGGCTTCCACTTCCAAGGCCCATCCAAGGAACCAACAGGCATGACAACGTCATCCCAGTAGGGAGTAGGCTCCAGGTTTTTGCACATGTATGGGAGACTTCTACATCAGACAAGTGGGTACTTCAAACCATTTGTCAGGGATATAGCATAGAAACCCCCCACTTGTTCATCCCTACTCCAAGATCCAAGGACCCAGCAAAGCATCATTTAGTATTGAAGGCCATTCAACATCTGATCACACTGGGAGCCATAGAGGAGGTCCTGAGTGCCCAGTGGACCCAAGATTGTTACTCCAATATTTTCTTAGTCCCCAAAAAGAACAGAGACTGGAGGGCCTGAAGGGTCTCGACAAGTTTGTTCGACAGCACAAAGTTTTGTATGGAAACCTTGAAACACATCCTGGCAGCCCCCACCGCCCTTGGGACTTTCTCCCCTCCTTGAACCTGCAGGATGCCTAACTTCATGTCCTGATCTGCCAAGAATTGGAATTGCTTTGATTGGTTAAAAGGGTGTTTAGGCATATTTGGCCAGTATAAGTGAGTTCAAGTCTTCAGGGCCAGATGAACTTCATCCAAGAAGACCCAAATAATTATTGCCCAGTCAGCCTGACATCAATACCAGGAAAGATTTCAAAAAACTTAGGGAATTACTGGGGGTGATTCCATGGTCAGAAATACTTAAAGATAAAGGAGTTCATGAAGGATGGAAATTTCTAAAAAGTGAGACATTAAAGGCACAACTTCAAACAGTTCCAATGAGGAGGAAAAAGGGGAGGTGTCTAAAGAAACCAGGATGGAAGTCAAAAGAACTCTCAACTGAGCTAAAACATAAAAAGGACATGTACAAGAAATGGAAAAAGGGGGAAATCACCAAAGAAGAATTCAAACAAATAGCCAGCTCATGTAGGGGGAAAGTCAGAGAAGCCAAAGCTCAGA
This sequence comes from Gambelia wislizenii, assembly GCA_030847615.1. Classification (NCBI taxonomy): domain Eukaryota; kingdom Metazoa; phylum Chordata; class Lepidosauria; order Squamata; family Crotaphytidae; genus Gambelia; species Gambelia wislizenii. Next base: position 298,599,402 of record JAUMIR010000004.1, read on the forward strand.
TGGAGCACAGGTTTGATAGAGAGGTTAAAAACAATAAAAAGGTTTTTTTGGGGTATGTCTGTAGCAAAAGGAAGAACAAGGAAATGGTAGGGCCGCTGCAGGGAGAAGATGGTGAAAGGCTAACAGGGGACAGAGAAAAGGCAAAACTACTTAACACCTTCTTTGCTTCAGTCTTCTCCCAAAGGGGGAACAGTGCACCATCTGGAGAAAATTATGCAGTACGGGAAATGGCAGCATAGAATAGGTTAAAAGGCTGTTTGGGCATATCTGGCCAGTATAAATGAGTTCAAGTCTCCAGGGCCAGATGAACTTCATCCAAGGGTATTAAAAGAACTTGCAGAAGTAATCTCAGAACCACTGTCAATAATCTTTGAGAATTCCTGGAGAACAGGAGAGGTCCCAGCACACTGAAGGAGGGCAAATGTCCCCATCTTTAAAAAAAAAGGGGGGGGAGAGAGGACCCAAATAATTACCGCCCAGTTAGCCTGACATCAATACTAGGAAAGATTCTAGAGCAGATCATTAAACAGACAGTCTGTCACCACTTAGAAAGGAATGCCGTGACCACAAAAAGTCAACATGGATTTCTCAAAAACAAATCATGCCAGACTAACCTCATCTCTTTTTTTGATAGAGTTACAAACTTGATATATGAAGGGAATGCAGTGGATGTAGTGTATCTTGATTTCAGTAAGGCTATTGCTAAGGTCCCCCATGATATTCTTGCAAAAAAGTTAGTAACCTGTGAGCTAGACGATACAACTGTTAGGTGGATTTGTAATTGGTTGACTGACCGAACCCAAAGGGTAGTCACCAACAGCTCCCCTTCATCCTGGAGGGAAGTGACCGGTGGGATACCACAGGGTTCTGTCCTGGGCCCAGTGCTGTTCAACATCTTTATCAGTGACTTGGCTGAGGGAATAGAGGGCATGCTTATCAAGTTTGCAGATGACACCAAATTAGGAGGGGTAGCTAATACCCCAGAGGACAGGATCAGAATCCAAAATGACTTGAACAGATTAGAAAGCTGGGCCAAAACTAACAAAATAAATTTCAACAGGGAGAAATGTAGGAAACTACATTTGGGCAGTAAAAAATTAAATGCACAGATATAGGATGGGTGATACCTGGCTTGACGTTAGTACATGTGAAAGGGATCCAGGAATCTGACCTGTTTGCCACCATATGTGCTTCATTTTAATCCATCGGGACACAAATTTTCTTAATTCATACATGGCGAGCTTCCATTTTAGTTTTTAATAATATTAGAGTGTAAAATAATATTGTTTATTTAAAGGAAGGGGCAAGTTGAGATTTTTTTCTAAAAATCAGTTCAAGGATCAATGTAGCGTTTGTTACATTCTAGTTGATTTTCCAAGAACTGCATATGGGTTTAGCCACATAAATCCCATTGACTTCAACGAATATAAAACCTCCTCCCCAGCTTTCAAAATATACCCCATAATGCTTGCTTTGTGGCTTTATATGTTTTCCATAGCAATGCACTAAAAAGGTTAGATAAAAGCTGTGTAATTATTTTGTGTCCTGAACAATCCTGTGACTGTTTAAAAGAAGAAGGGCAAAGGCATGTATCCATATATCTTGTACTATAACCATCTGGTCTACATCAAGATAATATTTGCAGGGAAAAAAAAGAACAGTAATGTTTTAGATTCACTAGCATCCCTTGAAATATAGTTCTCTGGTGGTGATCACTTAGAAAAGTCCCAATCACACATTGCATAAGGGGAAGTCACATGTAGAAAAGCCTATTGGACTACTTCTGGCCTGCTCTGGGGTGCTGAATATCATCTTACCACTGCTCAGTTACAGCTTACTTCAACATGTCATTGTATTCATTCTTCTTAAAAGGAACTTTGCACACTGTGCCAGAATCCCCAGGGCAGGCATCATGGTAAACCATACAGAGAGGCTACATAGTTTATTTAGTTGTTCTGCTGGTAGAATGAGCTGAGCCGGCATGACTAGGCAACATATTGCTTGATCCCAATAAGGCAGGACTCTCTAGAAGCCTGGTTTATCATCACAACTGAACCAGCCCATTGTGTATTCTTCAGTTTTAGCATCCATTAATTACATTGAAAAAGGATTTGAAATATTATTTTTTTAATGATCTTGTTTACGGTTCAGACTATTTTAGCTTCCACAAGTACGGTACTAGTAAAACAGTATGTAGTGTTCAGGAGAGCCAGTGTGGTTTGAGTGTTGGACTACAACTCTGGAGACCAGGGTTTGAATCCCCACTCAGCCATGGAAATCCACTGGGTTACCTTGGCAAGTCACACTCTCTTGGCCTCAGAAGAAGGCAAAGGCAACCTCCCTCAGAACAAATCTTGCCAAGAAAACCCTGTGATAGGTTTGCCATGGCCATAAGTCAGAAATGACATGAAGGCACACAACAACAACGTTATTCAGATACTTAATTCACAGATTTCTAAGAAACAAAAGAGCATAAATCCACCATCCCAGCCCCTTTTCAGACATGATAGCCCTTTTGAGACAGCACTTTTTGAGACATAGATTTTATCTGTAACATTCTGAATATGAGAATTTTCACATTCTAATGAAATGAATACAGCTGAAATGCATCATGTTCCAGATATTCTTTCATAAGGATATGCTACTTCTTTCTGCTCACTCTAGATTTTCTTTCTATTTTTATTTCACACCTCCTCTTACTGATTTAAGAAAATGCTTTCTAAACTTTAGGGGTTTTTAAAAAGTGGTTTTTGACAGAGAGAACTACTGAAAGGAGAAAAAAGAAACCCGACCAATCTCTCTGCTCCAGGGGTTCCTGGATGAAACAGATTATCTAGATCAATTCCAGTCTGATTTCAGGCTTGATTACAGGACAGAGACACCTTTTGTCACCTTGGTGGACAGGGAGGAGTGTGTCTCTGTTGGTTCTGCTGGACCTCTCATCAGCTTTCAATACCATTGACCATGGTATACTCTTGACTTGCCTCACTGGGATGGGATTTGGAAGCACTGTTTTATAGTGGCTCCATTTCTTCTGGAAGATTGGTGTTTGACTCCTTGAAGTCCTTGGAACACCTTGGGTTTTAGTTTTGTCTCCCATGCTATTCAATATCTACAAGGATCCATGGGGAGAAGTTTCTGGAGGTTGGGTTTGGTGCCACCAGTATGCTGAAGATACCCAACTCTGCTATTCTTTCTCCCAACTCCAAGGAAGCTATTTCTGTTTGAAACGGATATCTAGCATCAAGTAATGGACTGGATGAAGGTGACCAGATTGAAGCTTAATACAAACAAGACTGTAGACCGTTAGACAAGTGTGGTGTTCTGTAATGTTAAGGTGGATGTGCATAAGATATAATGAATTAGTGTAACTTCACTTGCAACAGAATCTTTCACATATTATCCAGCTGTGTTGAAGTTGTCATTTGCTATTTTTCTCCAGCTGCAATTCCCTTGTGGATTTGTGGCTATAACCCAACATCTTGATCATTTTCCACCCAGTTTAAGATTGATCTTTCATTTACTTTATAGCTACAGCCAGGACTGCCAAAATTGTATTGGGTGTCATCAGCATCAACTTCAAGCCTGAATTCAGTGAGCAAAGAAGAAACAGCTGTTTCATTGTTCAGATCAGCACTCAATATATGCCTATAATTTTTTCCAGCTTTCTTTGGCTGTGATCATCTTTGTTTTTCCCCTCATTTCAAATAGTATGGTATACATGATTGATCCATCCATCTCTACTATGACACCAATGTCTTCAAGCTATATTTTGCGTAGCACTATCTCAAACATGTATTTTTTTTTCATGTTTCCAGTCTTGCACTATTGGCAATAGTACTTTTAGTAGTTAGGAAGAGATAGCAGTTTTACCTTGTTTAATATTTTAGCAGGATGGTTTTGCATTTTTAAGAACCAGAAATTATGTTCAGGTATGTTTAGTCGAAGGCTTTCACGGTTGACATCCATAGATTTTCCTTGGGGTTTTTTCCAGGATGTGAGGCCGTGTTCTGGAATAGTTTCTTTCTGACATTTTACCTGCATCTGTGGCTGGCATCCTCAGAGAATGGTTGGGTAGGTGTGTGTGTGGAGTTTATACACTGTGAACCCCTGTTGGGGAGTAAATGCAAATTTGTGTAATTGAATTGTTAGTTTCTGGGTATAGAAATGCAAGGCTCGTTAGTGTCTGTTTGGCTAATGGTTGGTTGATTGGACATTATCTGCTGGGAATCCTCCTGTCCCTGGGTGGAATTCTTTTGTAAGTGTTGAGTTTTGATTCTATTATGTTTCAGAACTGGGAGCCAGATTTTGTTTACTTTTAAAGTTTCTTCTTTCCTGTTGAAGTTGTCCGAGTGTTTGTGGATTTCAATAGCTTCTCTGTGCATTCTGACATGCTAATTGTTGGCCTGGTCTAGAATTTCTGTGTTTTCAAATAGCATTTTGTGTCCAGGTTGGTTTATAACATGTTCTGTTACTGCTGAGTTTTCTGGCTGTCCCAGTCTGCAGTGTCTCTCATGTTCCTTTATTCATGTTGCACACTGCGTTTAGTGGTCCGTATGTAAACTTGTCCACAGCTACATGGTATGCAGTAAACTCTTGCAGCTGTGAGAGGGTCTCTTTTGTCCTTCGCTGAGCGTAGCATTTCTTGGATTTTTTTGGTTGGTCTATAGATTGTTTGAAGGTTGTGTTTCCTCATCAGTTTCCCTATTTTTTCGGTGACTCCTTTGATGTTTGGTAAAAATACCTTCCCTTTGGGTGGCTGTTTTTCTTCTTCATTCCTGTGGTTTGTTCTGGGTCTGGCTGCTCTTGTGATGTCTGATCTGGAGTAATCATTAACCTAAACCCAGTTTAGGTGCCTCAGTTCGTCCTCCAGGTAGTGGGGTTCGCAGATCCTTTTTTCACGGTCTATCAATGTTTTTATTGTGCTTCTTTTTTGTCCTGGGTGATGATGGGAGTTCTTGTGTAGGTATCTGTCTGTGTGTGGGGATTTTCTGTATACCTTGTGGCCTAACGGTTGGTTTGGTTTGCGGATGACTAGGACATCCAATAATGGCTGTGTTCCTTCCTTCTCTTTTTCCATCGTGAATTGGATATTTGGGTGGATGCTGTTCAGGTGGTTCAGGAATGAGACCAAATCTTCTTCTCCGTGGTTCCAAATGGTGAAAGTGTCATCCACATATCAGAACCGTGTTGTGGGCTTTTTTGGTGTTGTTTCCAGGGCTTGCTTTTCTAAATGTTCCATGTAAAAGTTGCTATCACTGAGTCACAGATACCATGAAGAAGAAAAGCAGGTTACTTACTTGTAACTGTGGTTCTTCAAGTGGCCATCTGTGAACTCATACAGCCCCTCTATACCTCTGCTCTGTTCGACTTTCTTGGTTGCTGGCCACTCTGGTAGACATGGAACTGAGGAGGTTTGAGTGGGAGCCATACTGGGCATGTGTAGTATGGAGGCAGGTGGGCCTTTAGCCAAAGAGATCTAGTGCTAGAAATTTCTGAAGATGGTCTGTACAGGTGCAAAGAATCCTGTATGTGTGAGTTCACAGATGACCACTCAAAGAACCACAGTTAAAGGTAAGCAAACTGCTTTTTCCACTTCTGACCCAAATCCCAGGCCATGGAGACCTATTAGAAAAATGGTGGTGGTGCCAACCAGCTGTTTCAGAAGGAGACTAAAATAGGCTGGATTCTACAGTTGTTCCTTCATATCTACGGATTTGGTATCCACGGATTTAAGTATTCACAGCTTGAAAATATTCTTAAATAATAATCCAAAAAACAAACCTTGATTTTGCCATCTTATATAAGGGACTCCATTTTGCTATGCCTTTGCACATAATGGGACTTGAGTATTCACGTATTTTGGTATCCACGGCGGGTCCTGGAACCAAACCCCAGCGAATATGAAGGGACAGCTATATTTTGCCTGTTCTCTTCTCCCTGCCCTAAAGTGAATTTTCTAACAGTTTTCTTAACCAACTTGCTGTGCAGACATAGAGTTGGATAAAGCACTGCAGAAATGAACGTTTCTTCAGAAGTTGTAATATGTCTTTTTGAGGATTCTAATTATCTTTACTTTTTAATTACAAAAAGATGTTTCAAAGCATTCTCTATAATTGTAAGAACAAATGAAAGCTGCTTGCTTGCAAAAAGCTGGCTATTAAAGCATTTCATCATTCTAGTTTTTAAATCTTAATTTTCTTTGGCATACTGTGTGCTTTAGTTATGAAGTCAAAGCCTGTTCCTGAAAACTTATGATGATGAGGTAACTGCTTATAATGCTTTTCTGTGATATGAAGTATCCTTTCTAATATTCTGTTCATAGTTTTTGAATTAACGACTGTACCTTTCCTCCTCTCCTTTTAACAGTCTGGCTCTGTTTCTCTGGGGACACCAGTAACAAGGAAAAAAGAAGATGAGGTGTCAGTTGGAAGCACACCGTTGCCTAAGCAGCAATCAAATCAGGCCTCTGAATATGCCAGCAGCCCTGTCAAAACAAAAACTGTAACAGGTATGTTCTATTTTCAATTAAGCAGCTTTTGCTTCTTGAAAATTGTGTACATTCCAGCAGTTTCAGTTGCACAAATATAGTGGAATACATTTTCTCTGCTAATACGGAAAGCTAAATTTACAACTTCTATTATTTAAATGGTTAGATGTCATGTACTGGCTTCTTCAGATTTAGTAACCAGCAGTTTCAGAGTTAAACAGTAAACTTTATTGGTACAGTAATCTAAAGAGCTATTCCCACAATATTGTTGCTCAGAATTAAACTTATTTACAAAGCGTTAGGTTAAAAAGTATTTCCAGTCTACAAAATCTGGAGGGCTATACAGTCATTGGCTGTCCATCTTCCCCACTCCCCATTCCCACCAAAGAGTGGGCTCATCCCATCTTTCCCATAGCAAAGGCCAGGTGCAAACATTAATCTAACAGTTACATAGAATATACCCTCCCTTCTTCCAGTTAGACTACAGGTTCATCAGCACGTACAAAGAAATGCAAACACAGTCAGCCACAAAGTGGTGGGATAGGACTGAAGTTGGCAGGAGAAGGTCACATCAGGGACCGATCCTGACATTCGCTTTTTACTTCCAAGATGGTCTCTATAGAAAATAAGACAACATTTTGTAACTAATTCCAGCTTGATTATAAAATTATTTAATACTACTTCTTTTTTTAATGCAACATAATATAAGTACATCTGTCTAAAAAGATAACTATGGTGAATATAAATAGTTGATCTTTATTTTTTTATTTTTATTTTTTTACAACCCAGTGGGCCCTTGGTATCTGCTGGGGTTGGGTTTCAGGACCTGCCGTGAATACCAAAATCCATGGATGCTCAAGTCCTGTTTTATACAATGATGTAGTAAAATGTCATCCCGTCTATAAAATGGTGAACAGCAAGATTTGCTTTTTGGAATTCCCCTTCCCCCACAAATATTTTCCAGCCATGGGTTGATTGAATCCATGCATGCAGAATCCGTGGATATGGAGGGCTGACTTTATAAGGAAGTGGAAATGCAGTATAGTGGCACAATGTTGTCTGCAATCTGGGTTCAGATCCTCCGTCAGCCATAAAGCTCACTGAGCACATTGCTGTCTCTCAGTCTAATCTACCTGGCCTTCTGCTTGTTGGCTTTTTGGAGGTATTTGTGGAAATGGGATGCTAGACTAGATGGACCTTGAGTCTGATGATTTGGTTAGGTTCTTCTTATGATTCTCCCATGTATGATTTCCCGTTACAAGATTCTTGTAATACTTTCTTTTAATAAGGATTTTTCCAGTGTAGCCTACATTTGCCTCGAGTAGACAGAATCACTATAGCAGCCCTTTTGGTATTGCTTAAGTGGTAGTCAATGACTGCCTATCTGTCCTTTCCAAAGAAGGACATGGAAAAACCTGTATGTTTGGGGCAGCTGTGGATTTTATGTCCTGCTGCCATAGCTTAGCACTTAAGATTGTTGGTAAAAAGAAAAATGAGAAAAAATATTAACTTTTCAAACAGTTTATCTGGTTTAATTTAAAATTCTTCTGCTACCCATCAGAACTTACAATGAATGGAGAAAAGACAGGGGGCTCCATTGTGAGAAATCCTAGAAACAGAAATTGCATCTTGTGTTCTCACAGAAGAAGTAAAATTCTGGTATGTCCCTCTTTGAAAAGTAATGGCAATTACAACTGTAAGAAAAAAGAATTGTGGGTGCAAAAAGATTATTTACTTGCAAAATAAAGAATACCCACTGTTTTATAAATACACCAAGGGACACAGCCACTGTCCTCAAAATAAATGGCCTTGCCTCCTCTGAATTCCCAGTATTTTTTTTTCAGCTGACATTTTCTTATTCCTTTGCTCTTTGGAGACAGCCAAAAGGTTATGTCATCTTTGGGTCAAGACCTACCCATTGCAAAATATTCCCCAGGTCTCTGTTTTCCTTACTGAGCATTCAGCAGAGCTCCGGAAATGTAACACTTTTTGAAATGTTGTAGAACATTGTTTCTAGTTCAGCCAAGCTTTTGTCTCATAAACTATTTGTAACATTTGTTCAATATATAACAACAGTGAAATATGTGCACAAAGTGATATAAGAACAGGTTTTTCTTTTAGTTCTACCAATTATAACCATCACCAAACTGTTGATTTACCTTATTTATAGGTGTTGTTTGAGTCACCTAGCAACAATTTAAATATATTTTTTAAAAAGGTATATGAATCAGAAAAAGGAAAGCATTTCCCTCGTTGAAAGTGATATTAGCTAATCATAATCTCCAGTATCCTCATATATAAACAATTATCATCCCCTGACAAAAGTTTGCCAGGGTACAACAGAGAGTGTGAAGATTAGTCCCTGCATCAGTGAAAGCGCTACCAGGCAAAGCTATTGGTAGCTTCAGATTAAGTGGAAAATTTCCAGAAAGTAAAGGAATTATAGACTTGGAGATAAGGTGCAGTACTGCCTAATGCAATCAAGTAAATTATCTTTAATATGCATAAGGAAATCTTAGCCTTTGGAATTGTAGAAGGAAATAGAGGAAACATTTGATAAAAATGATAACTCTATTTGTTATACAGTGTCTTACTGTATATGGTTTCACTAGAGTGATATGACTGCCTGAAAGGAGTTATTGAGACAGTTTTGAAGGTAAATTTGATTATGGGCCTGTGAATAGATGGCTTCTGAATTTTTCATGTATGCAACACCTAGTGCGTTTTCAGAGCCATACATTGGTCAGATAATGCACTATATGCAGTGAGTTTGCTTCTGCCTTTCCTGCTTTTTCCCTTTCTCCCTTCTATTCTATTTTCCTTTTGTGTCATGTCTTTTGGACCATAAAAACTAAATTCTCTTATTGGTTTCAACTAGAAAAGAATCTATTGAATCTACTGTAGAAAGCTTATATAAAAAGAAGTTAGCAATATGTAAGTTTGTTCAGTGAGTTTGTTCTACTTGGGATTAATAATAGGATTCAGGCCAAAGTCTGAGGGCAGTGACTTATTGATCTTTGTCAGTTTATCTGGGGGTCTTTTCCCACTGAAGAACAGAGTAGAAGAACTTCTTTTATGGTAAATTTTTTTTTAAAAAAAGCCAATATTAAATGATGAAAAACATTGGCAAAGTTAATCCCCTCCCCAGCTGCCATCCTTTCTTTGTGTGTCATATCTTATTTAGATTGTAAGCCTGAGGATAATGAACTGTCAAATCAATTACAGTTGCCCCTCCACATTCGCGGCTTTCACATTCGTGGTTTTGATTATTTGCGGAAAGCCGCCTGCCCCCCCTCTCCACTCCGTCCCTTCCCAACGCAGCGAAGGTGTTCTCAGGCATCCCTTCGCTGCCTTGGGAAAGGGGTGGTGGTGGAAAGCCTCCGTCATTCCACCCCAGTCCCTTCCCAAGGCAGCGAGGGACCCCCGTAGCCGCTCTGGGAAGGGCGGGGGGGTGAGGGAGAGTGGCGGCCGGGGCTTCAGAAGCCCCCACAGCCACTCTGAGAAGGGCGGGGGGGGTGAGGGAGAGTGACAGCGGGGGCTTCAGAAGCCCCCACAGCCACTCTGGGAAGGGCAGGGGGTGAGGGAGAGTGACGGCGGGGGCTTCAGAAGCCCCCGCAGCCACTCTGGGAAGGGCGGGGGGGTGAGGGAGAGTCGCGGCGGGGCTTCTGAAGCCCCCATCGATACTCTGGGAAGGGCGGGGGTGAGGGAGAGTGGTGGTGGGGGCTTCCTAAGCCCCTGTAGCCACTCTGGGAAGGGCGGGGGGGTGAGAAAGCCAGAGAGAGGCAGCACAGCCTCCTCCCCACCCGCCCTCCCGCCTGCTGCTGTCCCCGGCCTTTTGAAGCGGGCGCCGGGGCTCCAAATCCCCGGCACCCACTTTGGAAGACCGGGGAGAGGCAGCGCAGCCTCCTCCCCACCCACACGCTGCCTTCCCCGGCCTTCCTCAGCAGGGTCCGGGGCTTTGGAGCCCTGGAACCCGCTTCGGAAGGCCGGGGAGAGGCAGCGCAGCCTCCTCCCCAGCCACACACTGCCTTCCCTGGCCTTCCTCAGCGGGCTCCGGGGCTTCTAAGGCCTGGAGTCCCCTCAGAAAGGCCGCGGAGAGGCCAGCCAGGCTGGCCAGACACTCTCCCGCTGCCTCCCTCCCTCTGGGAGGGGGTGCGGGAGCAGCATCTGTTATTCGCGGTTTTTCCACATTCGCGGGGGTCTCAAGAACCTAACCCCCGCAAATGTGGAGGGACAACTGTATTTGTAAGTTACCCTGGGAGCCCTCTTGGCTGAAGGATAGTGTATAAATACTATTAAGCAATCATAGACAGATCAGTCAAGAATCAGTATGAATGAAACTAAGAAACAAGCATTAACATTAATTATAAAGTAACTAGAAATTCTAAAAACATCGGGAGGCATGAAGATGCACTATCCACAATGCTGCAGCCTTATTTGAGAACTCATGCCGAACAAGTCTTGAAGAGAAACGACAACGCAGAAAGAATCACAACCCAGAAACATCACCCAAGGAGACCTTCTGCTGTGCTTTCTGCAACCAGACTTCTTTATCTCAGATTGGCCTTTTTAGTCATCAGCGCGCTTGCAGAAAGCACGGGACGAGTCCTTCCTGAATCTTCGTTTGCGAAGAAAAGCCAGAAAGAGGGAGAGAAATTCTAGGAGATTCAGTGCTGGACCATTGATGCTTCTTATTTATTCCCTTCTTGCTTAAACTCCAGAAAGCAAATATTATTAGAAAGCAAAACTTTTATTTCATAAAGTATTAGGCTTAAAAGCAAGCTGAGAAAATATTTGGCAGATGATAAATAATTGAAAATAACTTAACTAGGTAAATGACACAATTCTGTCCAGTTCTTCAGGGGTATTGTTTGTGTTTGCCTGCTGTGCAGTGGTTGCTTGAACAAGGATACCATGCTAACTAGACATGAAAGAAATATTTTTATTTGAATCTGATCTTTCCCTTAAGAATTGCAGTGGGGAAGGAAATTTTCCTGTATACTTTTCATGTGCTGGCAGTAATCCATTGAAACAAACTCAGCCACACTGTTAAGTAAAGATTCTGTTTTCATCCTGTGCTAGCAACTATAATAACTTTTTATTCCTTTGACTGAAGAGCATTATTGTAATGTTTTCTTTTTTCTCCATCAATATCTTTGTCCTTGGGAAATGGTCAAACATGATGTTTGATTAAAATAAAAATATTTTGACAACATTAATCTTGCACAAAATAGTGCAGCATTCGTGAGCTTTAACACAGGCCACTCCTCACTCAATGTGAGGAATTTGCAAGGTACTTTGCTGACAAAATTACTTGGATCCTCTTTGGCTTGGGTGGTGTAGTTGATATATGTCCAATGGATGTAATGTTGGTACCTGCTTGGCCTGTATTATTGGATATGTTTCAGTTTGTGTCACCTTCCAGTTCCAGGGATTCCTGGATGAATTGTATTATCTAGCTCCATTTCAATCTTGCTCTAGGCCTGGCTATGGGATGGAGATAGCTTTGGTCATCTTGATGGATGACCTACATGGGGAACTGGACAGCTGGAGTGTGTGCCTGTATGTTCTACTGGACCTCTCAGTGGCTTTTGATACGATCAGTCATGGTATCCTTCTGGGCCACTTCTCCTGGATGAGACTCGGGGGCACTGCTTTACAGTGGTTCTGATCCTGCAGGGTCTCACTCAGAAGGTAGCACTCAGAAGGGATTCCTGTTTGACACCCTCACTATTGGTCTGTGGGGCTCCTCAGTGCTTGGTTCTGTACCCCATGCTGTTTAACATATACAGTTGCCCCTCCACATTCGCGACTTTCACATTCGTGGTTTTGATTATTTGCGGAAGTCTACTTCCCCCCCCTCCTCAACACACCCTCCCTTCCCAAGGCAGGAAAGGGCTTAGCCCCTCGTTGCCTTCGGAAGGAGGGGTGGGGAGCAGCTAACCTGCTCCTTCTGCGCCCACTCCCTTCCCAAGGCAGCGAAGAGTTTCTGAGGAAGCCCTTCGGTGCCTTGGGAAGGAGGGGTGGGAAGCAGCTGGGGCACTGGTTCTGAGGGAAGGGAAGCAGCTGGCGCGCTGCCTCTGCGCCCCACTCCTTTCCCAAGGCTCCGAAGGGCTTCTGAAGAAGCCTTTCGTTGCCTTGGAAAGGAGGGGGGGGGGAAGCAGCTGGCGCGCTGCCTCTGCGCCCCACTCCCTTCCCAAGGCTCCGAAGGGCTTCTGAAGAAGCCTTTCGTTGCCTTGGAAAGGAGGGGGGGAAGCAGCTGGCGCGCTGCCTCTGCGCCCCACTCCCTTCCCAAGGCTCCGAAGGGCTTCTGAAGAAGCCTTTCGTTGCCTTGGAAAGGGGGGGGGAAGCAGCTGGCGCGCTGCCTCTGCCCCCCACTCCCTTCCCAAGGCTCCGAAGGGCTTCTGAAGAAGCCTTTCGGTGCCTTGGGAAGGAGGGGGGAAGCAGCTGGGGCGGGGGGTGGTGGAGAGGAGCAGCGATGGGGCTTTAGAAGCCCCCTCGCTGCTTCTGGGAGGGCAGGGGGGGTGGAAAGGAGCAGCGATGGGGCTTTTGAAGCCCCCTCGCTGCTTCTGGGAGGGCGGGGGGGTGTGGAGAGGAGCAGCGATGGGGCTTTAGAAGCCCCCTCGCTGCTTCTGGGAGGGCGGGGGTGTGTGTGGAGAGGAGCAGCGATGGGGCTTTAGAAGCCTCCTCGCTGCTTCTGGGAGGGTGGGGGGGTGGAGAGGAGCAGCGATGGGGCTTTAGAAGCCCCCTCGCTGCTTCAGGAGGGCGGGAGGTGGTGGAGAGGAGCAGCGATGGGGCTTTTGAAGCCCCCTCGTTGCTTCTGGGAGGGTGGGGGGGGTGGAAAGGAGCAGCGACGGGGCTTTTGAAGCCCCCTCGCTGCTTCTGGGAGGGCGGGGGGGTGGAAAGGAGCAGCGACGGGGCTTTTGCAGCCCCATCGCCGCTTTTGGAAGGGCAGGGGGGTGGAAAGGAGCAGCGACGGGGCTTTTGAAGCCGCCTCGCTGCTTCTGGGAGGGCGGGGTGGTGGTGGAGAGGAGCAGCGACGGGGCTTTAGAAGCCCCCTCGCTGCTTCTGGGAGGGCGGGGGGGGGTAGAGAGGAGCAGCGATGGGGCTTTAGAAGCCCCCTCGCTGGTTCTGGGAGGGCGGGGGGTGGTGGAGAGGAGCAGCGATGGGGCTTTAGAAGCCCCCTCGCTGCTTCTGGGAGGGCGGGGTGGTGGTGGAGAGGAGCAGCGATGGGGCTTTTGAAGCCCCCTCGCTGCTTCTGGGAGGGCGGGGGGTGGTGGAAAGGAGCAGCGATGGGGCTTTTGCAGCCCCCTCGCCGCTTTTGGAAGGGCGGGGGGTGGTGGAAAGGAGCAGCGATGAGGCTTTAGAAGCCCCCTCGCTGCTTCTGGGAGGGCGGGGGGGTGGAGAGGAGCAGCGATGGGGCTTTAGAAGCCCCCTCGCTGCTTCTGGGAGGGCGGGGGGGTGGAGAGGAGCAGCGATGGGGCTTTAGAAGCCCCCTCGCTGCTTCTGGGAGGGTGGGTGGTGGTGGAGAGGAGCAGCGATGGGGCTTTAGAAGCCCCCTCGCTTCTTCTGGGAGGGCGGGGGTGGGTGGAGAGGAGCAGCGATGGGGCTTTAGAAGCCCCCTCGCTTCTTCTGGGAGGGCGGGGGTGGGTGGAGAGGAGCAGCGATGGGGCTTTAGAAGCCCCCTTGCTGCTTCTGGGAGGGCGGGGGTGTGTGGAGAGGAGCAGCGATGGGGCTTTAGAAGCCTCCTCGCTGCTTCTGGGAGGGCGGGGGGGGGTGGAGAGGAGCAGCGATGGGGCTTTAGAAGCCCCCTCGCTGCTTCTGGGAGGGCGGGGGGGGTGGAGAGGAGCAGCGATGGGGCTTTTGAAGCCCCCTCGCTGCTTCTGGGAGGGCGGGGTGGTGGTGGAAAGGAGCAGCAAGGGGGCTTTTGAAGCCCCCTCGCTGCTTCTGGGAGGGCGCGGGGTAGAGAGGAGCAGCGATGGGGCTTTTGCAGCCCCCTCGCCGCTTTTGGAAGGGCGGGTGGTGGTGGAAAGGAGCAGCGATGGGGCTTTAGAAGCCCCCTCGCTGCTTCTGGGAGGGCGGGTGGTGGTGGAGAGGAGCAGCGATGGTGCTTTAGAAGCCCCCTCGCTGCTTCTGGGAGGGCGGGGGGGTGGAGAGGAGAAGCGATGGGGCTTTTGCAGCCCCATCGCCGCTTTTGGAAGGGCGGGGGGTGGTGGAAAGGAGCAGTGACGGGGCTTTAGAAGCCCCCTCGCTGCTTCTGGGAGGGCGGGGGGTGGTGGAGAGGAGCAGCGACGGGGCTTTTGCAGCCCCATCGCCGCTTTTGGAAGGGCGGGGGTGGTGGAAAGGAGCAGTGACGGGGCTTTAGAAGGCCCTTCGCTGCTTCTGGGAGGGCGGGTGGTGGTGGAAAGGAGCAGCGATGGGGCTTTTGCAGCCCCATCGCCGCTTTTGGAAGGGCGGGTGGTGGTGGAAAGGAGCAGCGATGGGGCTTTAGAAGCCCCCTCGCTGCTTCTGGGAGGGCGAGGGTGTGTGGAGAGGAGCAGCGATGAGGCTTTAGAAGCCCCATTGCCGCTTTTGGGAGGGCGGGGGGGGGGTTCCTGGAGGGCGTGGCATGACCTTTATTTTATTCGCGGTTTTTTCACATTCGCGGGGGTCTTCCGCCCCTAACCCCCGCGAATGTGGAGGGACAACTGTACATGAAACCACTGGGAGCGATTTGGACTATTGTGACACACTCTGTGTGGAGCTGCCTTTGGAAACTGTTGGGAAATTTTAGCAGATTGAAAATGATGCAGCCAGAATGCTGACTGAGCATTCACAGGGAACATATAACTCTTTTGTTGAAACAGCTTCACTGGCTACTATTTCATTTCCAAGCACAATTCAAAATGCTGGCCATGACATATATGACTTAGGTCCAGCCTATCTGAAAGACCATATCTCCCTAGATGAACCTGCCAGAGTCTTAAGACCGTCAGGGGAAGGCTTTCTCTCAGTCCTGTCACCATCATAGGCATGTCTGGTGAAGACATGGGAGAGAGCCTTCTCAGTATCTGCTCCAACCTGTCGTATTTCCTTCCACAGGAGACTAGGCTGACCCCTTTCCACCTCTTCTTTTGCTAGCAGGTGAAGATGTTTCTGTTTAAACAGGCTTTTAATGAGTAATTGCTTGCAGGGAACTTTTAATTTTTTAAAAGTTTTTGGCTGATCTTGTTTTGGCTTTGTGAGCTGCCTTGGGTTCAGCATCAAGAATAAGGCAGCATATAAATGAAACAAACAAACAAAGATTTAGCTAGAAAAAGTTCTTACGAATCCTGTATTAGTAAATGAAACCTTTATAGCTCTGCAAGTAATTTTTCTGTTTTAAGAAAAATGCATTATTTAGATGAGATTGGATTTGTATTTAGCTATAGATGTATAACAGAAAATTTGCCTTGACATAAAATGAAACACAGAATTGGTTCATATCAGAATTCCCAGTAAAGTTGGTGAATGGTTCAAAATAGTTTGAAGTGAAAGATAGGAAATGGATGTGATTTAGTCAAAAAGAAACTACTAGAGATCTAAACCCTTCTGAATAAGTTTATGACAAAATTAAAGAACTTTGGTAATTTAAGATAATTGATGCCCTTCAAATATTCATCCTGGCCACAAATTCTGAGAATATTTAAAGTAGCTCAGGAACCTAATTCTCAGTGCTGAACAATACGTGGTATTTGGTTGTTTGGTTGGCTGGCTGATTGATTCATTAATCTTGTTTTTTAATCTGAGGAGTCCCTAAGGGTAGTTTATATGAAGTAATACATTGGTTTGGGCTACTTTTTTCTATTTCTACACTCTGGCCATGATGCCGTACAGTTATAGTATAGTGTAAATATACACAAGCAGAGTTACTTTGACTCCCAGAGTTGTACTGTGTCGTGGTCTTGAGGTCACCTACTGTGCAACTGTTGATTAGTTTACCACATCTGTTGTTGTGTGCCTTCAAGTCATTTCTGACTTATGGTGACCATATCATGGTGTTTTCTTGGCAGAATTTGTTCAGAAAGAGTTTGTCCTTGCCTTCCTCTGAGGCTGAGAGAGTGTGACTTGCCCAGGGTCACCAGTGGTTTTCATGGCTGAGCATGGATTTGAACTCTGGTATCCGAGTGTCCTAGTCAAACATTATTCCATGCTGGCTTTCTTACCACATCAAAAGTGAGAAGGTGGCTCTGTGTGCTTGATAAATGGTTGGCTGCCCTGGGGACCATACTTCAACAGTCACTGAGAAATTGCAGCTGCATGCACAACAATTTTTCATGCTAATGTAATGGATTCTAGTCGTAAGGCTGTTCTGGAATATGCCCCCCCCCATTCTCATTAGATTGTTGGGGCTCTTCCCATTTCATGTGAAATTGAAGGCTTTCATGGCTGGCATTCATAGATTTTCCTTGGTTTTTTTTCCGGGCTGTGAGGCCGTGTTCTAGAAGAATTGCTTCTGAATGGCTCTGAAGATGTCAGCCACAGATGCAGGTGAAACGTCAGAAGCAAACTCTACCAGAACACAGCCTCACAGCCCGGAAAAACCCCAATGAAAATCTTCCCGTTTCCTTTCATCACTTCACAGACCTGGAACTCATTGCCATTGGGTGGTCTATATACATTTTTCTCCCCTCGACTTGTCACTATCCAAAGACAGAAAAGGAGAAATTAATTCTTTCTTCAGGTGAGATCCTAAATAATGGTACTGTAGTTGTGATGAAATACACTACTTGTGTAGGAGGTTTGTGGGTCAGAGTGTATTAAATACACTGAAAGAGGACAGAGTACAATCAGTATGCTTGATCAAAAGCCTTACTGGATAGATAATGAGAAATCAGTTGCTGTTTAAGAGACCAGGTAGGAACAAGATGAAAAACAGTGTGCCAGCTTAAAGTAGGCTGTTACCATATATAGTAGGCACTAATTTACATAATTTGCACAAGGGGAACATTTTGCCTGGTGTCATATGCATTTTGTGTTTCACTGAAAGAGAGGAGGGCTATTGGGAGTATGCTAGCTTACTTGGTGAAATAGTAATGCTATTGTCATAGTTCTTTAGGGTAGGGACTTTGCCAATAAAGGGCAGGATCTAATGCTGTATGTCCACTAGTAGAACTCTGGAAGTGGGAGATCTAAGGCCAGAAGAGAGAAACTTTGTTCTTCATTAGCCTCTGGTGTACTTCCCTGCCCTACACTACCCAAGCAGTCTGGGAGACCCCCCAGAACAAGTTTTCCGGCAATCCCAAGGACTGAAATTGAGGAGGGAAGGAAAGGAACTTCTGCTATGTTTCTGCTGCAATACCTGCAGCACTTTGAAGTCAGGGCATATTCTGTAGAGCAGTGGACCCCCAGGAGACTGCAGTGTCCTCACAGGAGGTCTTCAAAGGCTTGATGGTCTGTGCATTGACAAAAAAATTCAGCCTCAAACTTTCAGGGAGAAGCAGTAGAAAAGTCTTCCCCCAACCCCCGCCCAAGTGTCTCTGAGGGAAGGTTTAATGGATGGTGTAATTCAGTGGTCCTTGGTTTCGTGGAAGACAAATTTTCCACAGACTGGGGAGGGGGATCAAAAAATGTGCATCGATGGCGCTATATAAATAAAATATAATAATCAAAAAATGTGGTCCCTTCAAGAGGATGAAAACCCTTCTATCCCAATTTTTCTTTTAGGCCCCATTTAAAGTTTACCCACCATATACTGAATAGATTCTAGAACTATTTACTTATTTGTTTATTGCATTTATATGCCACCTTTCTAGTGTGGGACCCAAGGTGGCTCACAAACAATAAAACATTTTTAATGCATAGTAATAAAATTAAAATACAATTAAAATATTGCCATTTTCAAAATCATATATTAAACAATATTATAAAGTCACTTAAAAAGTGAGAAAAGTTAAAACTAGAGTACCCACTGCCATAAGAAGGCTCCCTGCAAAGGAACCTCTTTCAGCCAAAAGGCAACATTCAATTTCAAGGAATTTCTTGTGGGCTGCACTTCACTGGTGGGCAGAGAGGGGGAATCTCCTCCTCCTCTCCCTTTCAAAGCAGCTTCCTAATCACTTGCTCGCTCAAATCCACCGCGGACAGCAAAGGGAAGGCAGTAGCCATAGGGGGAGCTGCTTGGAAAAGGAAGGAGGGAATGGCTCCTGCCTTCCCTTTGCAGCTGGCATCGGAACCGGAGGCCACCACTGGGAATGATAAAGGGTTTTCAAACCGAATATCCAAATGAGTCTTCTCATATAAAAACAGTGGGGTTGTGTTTATATACAAAAAGATGGCTGTGACTTACTGGAGGAAGGCTGGAGCGAGCAGCTACTATCTGGCATAGAAGAGAAGGTCGCCTGCTGTGTCTTGTCTTCTCTGTCCCTTCAAGCAGCAACCAGGCAGCCAGGTGAAGAGAGAGGCTGCTGTAGCTTCCCACCAAGCCAGCCTTGTGGTGCATGCATGATAGGCTTTTTGCAAGCTCTAAAAGGCTTTTTTGCAAGGTTTTTGTAAGCTCTGTTCACTCCCTTTCATTACTGTTTGAGGGAAAGCGAACAGAGCTTGCAAAAAGCAGCAATCAGGTAGTCAGGCTAAGGCTGACTGCCAATTGGATACCTCGCACGCGACCTGCTCCCTAACAGACCACAGACCGGTACCGGTCCAAGGACCGGTGGTTGGGGATCACTAGTGAATTGACTGCCCGGGTCCCATCACAGCGGGAATAGAAATGATATTATTATGTAGACTTAAATCATAATTGGGAATTGTGCATCCCTGAGACATCACTGAACTGGAAAGGCCTGCAGCAAACAATTAGTAACTATAGCCAACACTGTAGCACATTGTTTGGTCGCTCCCAGTATGCAGATTGGCCATGAGTGGCAGGAGTGGATTGTGAGGTGGAGAGGGAATTTGCATGTGGGTGGTGATTTGCATGTGGGTGGTGATTTCAGCACACTGAAAGAGGCAACATAGCTAAACCCATTGTACATACCCAAGAGGCAACATACATAAATACCTAAGGGCATTGTGCATACCTAAGATTTTTATATATATGATGGTGATGATGGTTTTAAATCTTGAGTTAAGTTTTGGGGGTTTGCAGAAACAAAAGATATTTAAAGGGGGTCCCTGGTAAAGAAAAGGTTAAGAGCTACTGCTGTAGAGGATCCATAAATGCTGCAGCATACTTTTGATGGGGTTGAAAAAGTATGTATAAGATATAGGTATTATATCTTTTAGAGATTATAACGTATAGAGATAACATTCAGATACTTCCTGAATTTTGTTGCTAAAACCATTTAATTATGCTAATATAGTTTTCCTGGTATTTTGAAGGTAACACATGAATTTCATATGCTAGAATTTTTTTGCAATTTAAGTGAATACTTACTTTAATGAACATGAGACAGAAAATATAATGAAATATTTTTCAGGAGGATTTAATCAAGACTAATTTAACTTTGATAGTGGCTGTTATATACCAGTTGAGGCATACTGAATTTAAGAAACTAGTTTATCTTCCTTTTATTTTTAAGAATCACGGCCTTTGTCAATTCCAAGGAAAGCCATGTTGAGCTCACTTGAAAGCTGCAGCAAAAGTCCTGAAGAAAGAATGAAAGAATGTATTGGAGTAGTGTGGAATGCCGTTAAGCGCCTTACACTTCAGGTAAGATATAATAGGTGGGGTGTGGAAATTAATATATTAAAGCAGTTAATATTGTCTGGGATCTTAGTTTATTTTCAAACCTAAGGCCAGAAGCACAATTCAGCAGAGTGAAGTGTCTGCCTCATGCAATAGATTTTGGTATTATAAAAGAGGACCAAATTGTTAATGATTTAACGTGTTGTATTTTTCCTGCCGAGTATGGAGAGAGGTATTTGTGAGATTTTCTGCCTCTTGGGCCAAAAATGTGCATTTGGGTACATAACACTTTGGGTTGGGTAGATGGGAGGTGCCATATTCTCCTATGCCTTAGCCCAGCTGTATTGAAAACTCTGTAAAACAAGTTGCCAGATTTTATCTCTGTAAAGACTGATGAAGCCAAATTTTACTACAAAACTGTTTTGTTTTAGATGGGAAGATATTTAAATGTAATCTTATGTGGTCATGTGGTCTCATGTAACAGAAAAGTGCACAGTTGTGACCTTTGTACAATTCTTGTTTTTGTGCATGACTAACTGGTTAGTGGGCCTACTGCATTCTTATATGCATATAAAAATGCTGTAGGCCCACTATCCAATTAGTCATATATTGTCTCTTACACATTGATTTAAGAAAAATATTAATAATTAAAGTTAATGTATCACAATGTTTTGCTCCATTGCATTTTCTGGATGGCACAGAGGAGCAATCCACTACAGTTGGGTTATTCTCTTCATGCCAGCATATGTTGCAGGAGTTCTATAGTCCAAAGTTGTTTCAGTTTTAACTGCTAGCCCTGTTTTAAAGTTTCCTGCCAAGCCAGCTAGATGTGTTTGGCCTCAACATGTAGGGAATTACATATAGTTAAAAGATTTAAGATGGAAAATATACAGAAACATAAGAAATAGATAGAGGAGGAGGAATTTAAAAATGTTGAACCGCTAGCTCCAGCAGAGAAGAGAAAGAAACAAACTGCGGAAGAGGTGGTGAGAAACACTGCTTTGCTGACTGATACCAAATAGATTGCAGCCATAATTAATGAAGTAAATGAGAGTTCTCAGCCGCTAATCAGTGCACCTCTGAGGATAACAATAACAATGAAAAATATTTTTTTAAAAAAATTATTTTAATGAGTGAAAGTGAATCAGATCGGTCCCAGGAGGTACCGGTACCTCTGGAAAAAAAAACACACAGAAAAACTAGTCACTAAGGAAAAGACTGCAGAATATAAACAACCCACAATTTAAAAAATTAAGAAAGTAAAGACTCACTTGAAATTAAAGGAATCTGACTTTCCTGATAGGAAAGGGTCAGAGTCTGTGACTAAACAAGCAGAGAAATCATCAACTGTTGTTTTGAGCCACCGTGTTGGGAATGGATGTTCTTCAACAGGGTGAGGCTGAAAAGAGCCACGTT
The DNA here is from genome assembly GCA_030847615.1 of Gambelia wislizenii. NCBI lineage: Eukaryota > Metazoa > Chordata > Lepidosauria > Squamata > Crotaphytidae > Gambelia > Gambelia wislizenii. Next base: position 298,620,953 of record JAUMIR010000004.1, read on the forward strand.
TCCAAATAACTGGAAAGAGACATTGGAATGTTAGCACGAGGTTCCTTTGACAGCTCACCTGTGACCAGGAAAACCAAGCAGAGTGTATGAAGCAGTAGAACAAAGACAAGCCAGAAATTGTCAGCGTACTTTTTTCAACTATTTACAACAATTAATAACAGGAAATTCAGATTCAGTTGCTACAACTTCATATATTGAGTGGCAAGCTGCCAGTTCATCAAACGACTCCAGTGGGAATTGGCAAGAATTAATAAGGCAGTCGGTTAATAGGGGAATTAATAACATGATAAACACATGTGTGATACCTTCATCAGGATTTGAAGGGGAGTCAATTGCAATTTAATGAACTGGTTTAATCCAATAAATTTACTTAATTTAATGACTAGTCAGGGTTTAAATCTAATGAATTTAATACCTACTGATTTCCCTCAATCAAATAATTGCAGAAATGATATGGATAATATACAGTGAAAGGGACCAATAAAAGTAGACAGCGCAAGGAGAGAGGAGAAGAATTATAGAAACAAAAGAAAACTACAGGTAGGAAATGCACTTTTAAATCTAGGCATTTGGATAGAGATGTTACACTGAAAGATTGAGATTCAGAGGTGTCTGTGGGTAAAATAGAGAGAATTTAAGTAAGATAGAAGGATCTATAGAGAGTGACATAGAGAGGGAAATGACCTCCTCAAGGTTATTTGAGGTGGAAAATATTTGACATATACAAAAAGAGTTTTGCAGACTTTAGATTTACAGGATAATCAAGAAGAGGTGCAGCATGACAAGAGTGCAGGGAACAATGGCAGTAAGGCTGCAAAAGTAATGAAAAAAACAACAAAAAGGTGTTGGGTTACCATTGCCAGATATGTTAAAGGAACTGATTGCTTTAGAGTGGGAGTCACCATTAAACACTGAGAGTGCTAGCCTATGATCACAGGCTATACACCTATAAAAAGAATGAGGTGGAGTACCTTAAAATCCCATTTGGTGGATGCCCAGACTTCCACCCTAATTTCACATGCTGTAACTTCTAAGGAAGGAGATACAATGCTTTGAGACATGGATGAATGAAGAATGGAGGCAGCACTAAAAAGAGCACATGAAGCCTCAACATTAGCAATTCATTCATCTGTTGCCACTTCTATGTTCACTAGAGCAGCAGTGTTATGGACACAGGAGATATTGGACATCAAAGGCATTTAGGGAAAAGTTTTAACTAGAGCAGTGCAGAGAATTCATTGGGTTCTGAAGTTCGTTGCTGATGCAGGTCATGATTTGGCAGCACTTGCCGCTTGCAGTATAACAGGAACAATAGTTGCTAGGAGATCATTCTGGTTAAGGTACTGGGAAGCTGATCAGAAATGAAGATCAACCCTGGATTATATGCCTTTTACTGGGCAAGATCTCTTCAGAGAGAAAACCCTGAAGAAGCTATTAATAGAAAACAAGGATAAAAGGCAAGTAATGCCTTCAATCCAAAAGAGAAAATCAGATAGGAAACAGATTAGAGGAACTTTCTACTGCTTTTGAGGAGAATGATTTCACGTATGGAAGACCACAATGGGTTAGAGCAGATAACTAAAGAAGACTGGTGTTTCAACAAGGAAGAAGAGGAGCAATCCATTCCAATAGGGGAGGTCGCCGACATTACTGAAAAGACAGGTATTCCAGTGGGGGGAAGGCTTCTGCAGTTTGGATTTCTGTGGCCAGGAATAACATTGGACAAGTGGGTCATTCAAGTAGTGACTCTAGGATACAAGTTTGTATTTGCACAGTAGCCAAAAAATAAACAAACCAAAAACCCAGATACCTTTCCTCGCCAGTACTCAGGAGGAAAGAGAAACACAGCATAATTCAAACAGAATTACAGCACCTTTTGCAGATTGCAGCAACAGAGGAGTTGCCTTCTTAAAAATTAAAAGGGATATATAGTAGCACCCCTGTAAATGTTGATTCACCAACTGCTGATTCAGTTATCTGCAGTTGGCAATGGTGAGGGGAAGGAGGAATCTTGCCTCTTCCATCTCTTCCCCTCAGAGGGTTCCTGTTACCGTGGTGGTGATTGTGGGGGGGGGGGAAGCGAGGGGGAGAGATCTTTCATCTGCCATCCCTTCCCCTGGGAGGGCTCTGGTGGCAGTGGCGGGGTGGTGGTGGGTGGTGTTTGCTATTATCTGCAGATTTCTCTATCTGCGGTGGGGCCTGGAACCAATCCCCTTTGGGTACTGGGGTCCTACTCTATACCACCCTGTTCACCATGCCCAAGAGTAACGGGACTTACAGGCCAGTTTTAGATCTCAAATATTTGAATGGTTTGCTACGTTATCAAAGATTCAATGACTTGAAAGTAGATTTGAAAGAAGAATACTTTCATATCCCTATGGCTCCAATCTGCAGGAAATAATTAAGATTTTAATTCCAACAATTCAGAGCCCCCCCCCCCCTTTTGATTTGCTTTGGCACCAAGGGTATTTACAAAGTGTTTGTACCTTTGATAGCACACCTCAGGGAGATGGGAATACAACTCTTTCCATACCTAGCTTGATATTCTTCTGAAAGTGGGGTGCAGACACAAGGCAAAAACAGAGATTTAGATTAGACAATAGTGACACTGCAGAAATACGGGTTCCTTATACATTTCAAAAAGAGTAATTCAAGTCCAACAAATATTTTGACTCATTTGGGAATTCTGATAGATACAAGATACAAGATACAGTTTCCTGCCAGTTTCCTGCCAGGGAGAAGAAGGAAGCAACTTCTGGACAGCCATTCTGACTGGGGAGATTGAATTTCAGTAACCAAACAAAAATACAGCAGACCTAAAAGTACAGCTTAGCATTCTCAGCGTTAACTAAGAGTTCTTAGATTACCTAAAAGCTCTCAATGGACACTGAGGGGACTGCAGCAGTCACTTGCAACACTTGTGCGATGTTTCTATTCTTGTCTACAGACGTGGAGAACTTCACATGCACCAAATGCAAGCTGGTAGCCCTCTTGGAGGAGAAAGTACAGCAGCTGGAGACACGGGTAGCTACACTTCAACAGATTCGGGAGCAAGAGGTTTTCCTGGACAGAACAGAACGAACACTCTTGGATGGGGACCGCACAGAGGAAGTGGCTGTGGAGGAGAGGGTCACTTCACGGACACAGGAAGTAGACAGCTGGAGGAATGTCACACACAGAACAAGAAAATCCAGGGATTCTTCCAGCAGCTTGCAGCTACAGAATCGATTCGAAGCCCTTTCCCTTATCAAGGACAATGAGGAAGAACAGCATGGACAGACTTCAGGGGTAGAGCAGGGGACCTTGAGAGGACCACCGCAAGGAACAGCAGCTGCGAAGCCTCAGCGGAGGCGTGTGGTGGTGGTGGGGGACTCCTTGCTGAGGGGTACAGAAGCAGTGGTATGTGGGCCTGACAAGATGACTCGGGAGGTGTGTTGTCTCCCTGGGGCAAAGATCTGTGATGTGACCGAGAGGCTGACAAGACTCATCAAGCCTACGGATCATTACCCCTTCCTTTTGGTCCATGTGGGAACCAATGATACTGCAAGGCACAGCTTTCCCAAGATCAGAAGAGATTATGAGGCCCTGGGGAGGAAGCTGAAAGAAATGAACGCACAGGTGGTCATCTCGTCTCTTCTGCCAGTTGAAGGGCATGGTCCAAGAAGGGAGAGGAAAATAGCCGACGTAAACAACTGGCTCCGTAGATGGTGTCGCCGAGAACAAATTGGATTCTTGGATCATGGACTGCGCTTCCATGCAGGGGGACTTCTGGCAAGAGATGGGGTGCATCTTACAACAGTTGGAAGAAACATTTTTGCCAACACTCTCAAGAATTTGATCAGGAGGGCTTTAAACTGAGTCAAATGGGGGAGGGAGACAGTATTCTGGAAGGCAAAAGGGCTGGAGATAATAGTCAAACTGTCATAGAGGGAACAAGGCAAACAGCGCAAGGACCCAACAGTGGGAGGCAAAAAAACTTGCACAGGGAGCAAGTAAAGGGAACACATGGTCTCAGATGTCTCTACACTAATGCACAGAGCATGGGAAATAAGCAAGATGAACTAGAACTCCTTGCACTACAAAACAAATATGATATAATAGGCGTTACTGAAACCTGGTGGGACGAGTCTCATGATTGGAATGTAGGAATAGAGGGGTATAACCTTTATAGGAGAAACAGGCCAAACAGGAAAGGAGGAGGAATAGCATTATATGTCAGGGATATTTACACCAGTGAAGTGATCCATGACATCAATACTGGAAGCCAGGTGGAGAGCATCTGGATAAAAATTAAAGGGGAGGGAAACAACAGGGATGTTATTGTGGGACTCTACTACAGACCCCCAAATCAGACGGAGGAATTGGACGTTGCCTTTCTAGAACAGATGAACATACATGCAGAAAGGAGAGATGTAGTAGTGATGGGTGACTTCAACTATCCTGATATTTGCTGGCAATCTAACTCAGCCAAAACTACAAGGTCTAGCAAATTCCTTACATGCCTGGAAGACAATTTCATGGTCCAAAAGGTGGAAGAGGCAACAAGGGGGTCAGCTATTTTAGATCTGATCCTAACCAACAGAGACGACCTTGTTAATGGGGTGCAAGTGGTGGGATCCTTAGGTGAGAGTGATCATGTTCTCCTGGAGTTTGTTATACAATGGAAAGGAGAAGCCAGGCATAGTCAGACACGCATTCTTGACTTTAGGAGAGCTGATTTCAATAAACTCAGGGAAATACTGGGGATGATCCCATGGTCAAGAATACTAAAAGAGAAGGGACCTCAAGACGGTTTTGACTTTCTCAAAAGGGAGATACTGAAGGCACAATTTCAAACAGTACCATTGAGGAAGAAAAATGGGAGGTGTCTCAAGAAACCAGGATGGATGACTAAAGAACTTTCAATGGAGCTAAGTTTTAAACGGAACATGTATAGGAAATGGAAAAGGGAGGAAATCACCAAAGAAGAATTCAAACAGATAGCGAACACGTGTAGGAGTAAAGTCAGAAAAGCTAAAGTGCAGAATGAGCTCAGGCTTGCTAGGGAGGTTAAGAACAATAAAAAGGGTTTTTTTGGGTATGTCCGCAGCAAAAGGAGGAAGCAGGAAATGATAGGGCCACTACGTGGAGAAGATGGCAAAATGCTAACAGGGGACAGAGAAAAGGCAGAATTACTCAACACCTTCTTTGCCTCAGTGTTTTCAGAAAAGGAAAAGGAGGACCAACCTGAGGAAAATGGAACAGAGGACACAATAGGGGAAATCCAGCTGAAAATAAGTAAAGAGGTGGTACAGGAATACCTTCTTAATTTAAATGAATTTAAATCTCCAGGACCAGATGAACTACATCCAAGAGTATTAAAAGAGCTGGCAAATATAATCTCAGAGCCATTGGCAATAATATTTGAGAACTCCTGGAGAACAGGAGAAGTCCCAGCAGACTGGAGGAGGGCAAACGTTGTTCCCATCTTCAAAAAGGGGAAAAAAGAGGATCCCAACAACTATCGTCCAGTTAGTCTGACATCAATACCAGGGAAGATTCTAGAACAGATCATTAAACAGAGAGTCTGTGAACATTTAGAAGGCAATGCCATAATCACAAAAAGTCAGCATGGGTTTCAGAGAAACAAGTCATGCCAGACTAATCTGATCTCTTTTTTTGATAAAGTTACCAGCTTGGTAGATGAAGGGAATGCTGTGGACATTGCATACCTTGATTTCAGTAAGGCCTTTGACAAGGTTCCCCATGACATTCTTGCAAACAAGCTTGTAGAATGTGGGCTAGACAAGTTAACTGTTCAATGGATTTGTAATTGGTTGACCGGCCGAACCCAAAGGGTGCTCAGCAGTGGCTCCTCTTCGTCTTGGAAAGATGTGACCAGTGGGGTGCCACAGGGTTCTGTCCTGGGCCCAGTGCTATTCAACATCTTTATCAATGACTTAGATGAGGGAATTAGGGGCATACTTATCAAATTTGCAGATGACACCAAATTGGGAGGAGTAGCTAATACCCTAGAGGACAGGATCAAAATTCAGAATGACCTGGATAGACTGGAGAGCTGGGCCAAAGCTAACAAAATGAAATTCAATACGGAGAAATGTAAAGTACTGCATTTAGGGCGGAAAAATGAAATGCATAAATATAGGATGGGAGAGACCTGGCTGAATGAGACTATGTGCGAAAGGGATCTAGGAGTCCTAGTAGACCACAAGTTGAACATGAGCCAATAGTGTGATGCGGCAGCTAAAAAGGCCAATGCAATTTTGGGCTGTATCAATAGAAGTATAGTGTCTAGATCAAGGGAAGTAATAGTGCCACTCTATTCTGCCTTGGTCAGACCTCACTTAGAATACTGTGTCCAGTACTGGGCACCACAATTCAGAAAGGATATTGACAAATTGGAGCGTGTCCAGAGAAGGGCAACTAAAATGGTGAAAGGTCTGGAAACAATGCCTTATGAGGAGAGACTTAGGGAGCTGGGTATGTTTAGCCTGGAAAAAAGACGGTTTAGAGGCGATATGATAGCCCTGTTTAAGTATTTGAAGGGATGTCACGCTGAGGATGGAGCAGGCTTGTTTTCTGCTGCTCCAGAGACTGGAACACGGAGCAATGGGTGCAAGCTCCAGGAACAGAGATTCCACCTCAACATGAGGAGGAACTTTTTGACAGTCAGAGCTGTTCGGCAGTGGAACACACTCCCTCGGAGCGTGGTGGGGTCTCCTTCCTTGGAGGTCTTTAAACAGAGGCTGGATGGCCATCTGTCGGGGATGCTTTGATTGTGATTTCCTGCGTGGCAGGGGGTTGGACTGGATGGCCCTCGTGGTCTCTTCCAACTCTGCAATTCTATGATTCTATGATTCTATGATTCTAAGAAGGAAATATATATTTCTCTCTTAAGAGAGGAAACAGAAAATAAGGAGATAAAAGTTCTAATGGCCAAAAAGTGTCAAAGGATTTGATGCTGTTGGCAAGAGTGATGGTACTGTTAATGTTGACAATACAGTTAGTCCCACGGGTGAGATTGCATGCAAGTTGGCTGCAGGAACTTATCAGGCCTCACCAAATGTCAATGCTCGCAATCTTCAGTGTCTGGGAGAAATTCCACCACTACTGAAGGAGGTTTGTAATGTTGGATTCAGGGGAACCACCTGTCAAAGGGTGTGCCTTTCATACCACAGGAGATGACAGTGATAACAACAGATGCAAGTCTCTCCAGTTGGGAGCACACTGCAGAGGCCTCTCTGTCCAGGGAGAAAGGATAGAAATGGACTTGAACTGAAATACATTTCCTGGAGTGGAGCTGAAAGCAGTCCAGTTGGCACTTCAGGCTTTTGGACAATTAGTAAAGCATCAAAATGTCCAGATATCAGTGGACAATGTCACAGTCAGGTCCTACATTTGTAAACAAGGATGATCCAGATTGATACTGTTGATGAAAGAAGCAGATTGTTTTTTACAATAGGCAGAAAGAATGAAAAAATACATAGTAGCAGTCTACCTAAAGGGTACATTGAATATAGAGGTGGATTATTTGAGCAGGCACAAAGTCCTGCAAGGGGAATGATCCCTAAGTCAGGGGGTATTCAACTACCTGAACAACAACTTGGGGGCATTTCAAATAGACTTATTTGCAACTGGAACAAATTTCTTACTAAAATATATTTTTCACTCAATGGAAGCAAAGGAACAGAATGATGAGATTGACATGGCCTTAGGTAGTGCACAGATTTCCTATTTGGAATCTAAATCTGATACTGAACAGGTTAACAATGCCACAATTTGAGACCATTTTAAAGAGACTTCTTTAAGACTATGGGCTTTCAAAGTAGTATCCCTAGCAGCCATTACTTCCACTAGAAGAGTGTCAGAGTTGGCTGCTTTATCAACATATCCAAGTCTGTGCACTTGGGATCAAGACAAGTTAACATTGTCTCTTGACCCAACCATTTTACCAGAATGTAGACTGAATAAGGGGTTGTACCAGTATAAATTTACAAAGCTTCTACCTGAGACCAACCCACACATTGGAAAAATGCCACACATTGGGTGTAAAGAAGGTAGTAAAAAACTACATTAGAAAAACTAGATCAATCAAGATAAACAGAGGCTCTATTCATTTCCTTTAATCCAAAAAACACAGATAATAAGATTCAAATTGCAAGGTGGCTAAAGGCTATATTTTTATGCAAGGTGGCTAAAGGCTATATTTTTAATTGGCTGAAGTTCCTAACTAGACAAGTATAAATCAGCACAAGCTGCATTTGGGCTAACTGTTCTACAGTCAGTTATGTAATTTAAAGGCAGCCACCACACCCACCCACTTGAGGCAGGCTTGGGTATATCCTAACAATGGTGGATTGCTTCTCTGTGCCATCCAAGAATGAACCTTCATTGTAAGTACCAACCCCTCAGTTCCCCCCCCCCCACACCTTTATCTGCAAAGGTAAAAATCTTGTTGTGGCAGGTTTGACAAAGCAACAGGGAATCTGATGTGTTAGAAGGTTTACAGAGGTGGAGTCATGGATCATCTTAGAACTGAGGGAGCTGACGGTGTCCAAAGATAACACAACCAGAATGCACTGTATGTATGCCTTCAGTCCTGTCCAAGGCACAGAGACAGTTGGGGAGAGAAGGGAGGGTGGAGCAGCAGCAAGAACTTAAGGAAGAGGCAGGGCACTTATAAAGTTACCAGCTTGGTAGATGAAGGGAATGCTGTGGACATCACATACCTTGATTTCAGTAAGGCCTTTGACAAGGTTCCCCATGACATTCTTGCAAACAAGCTTGTAAAATGTGGGCTAGACAAGTTAACTGTTCAATGGATTTGTAATTGGTTGACCGGCCGAACCCAAAGGGTGCTCAGCAGTGGCTCCTCTTCGTCTTGGAAAGATGTGACCAGTGGGGTGCCACAGGGTTCTGTCCTGGGCCCAGTGCTATTCTGCATCTTTATCAATGACTTGGATGAGGGAATTAGGGGCATACTTATCAAATTTGCAGATGACACCAAATTAGGAGGAGTAGCTAATACCCTAGAGGACAGGATCAAAATTCAGAATGACCTGGATAGACTGGAGAGCTGGGCCAAAGCTAACAAAATGAAATTCAATACGGAGAAATGTAAGGTACTGCATTTAGGGCGGGAAAATGAAATGCATAAATATAGGATGGGAGAGACCTGGCTGAATGAGACCATGTGCGAAAGGGATCTAGGAGTCCTAGTAGACCACAAGTTGAACATGAGCCAACAGTGTGATGCGGCAGCTAAAAAGGCCAATGCGATTTTGGGCTGTATCAATAGAAGTATAGTGTCTAGATCAAGGGAAGTAATAGTGCCACTCTATTCTGCCTTGGTCAGACCTCACTTAGAATACTGTGTCCAGTTCTGGGCACCACAATTAAAAAAAGATATTGACAAATTGGAGCGTGTCCAGAGAAGGGCAACTAAAATGGTGAAAGGTCTGGAAACGATGCCTTATGAGGAGAGACTTAGGGAGCTGAGTATGTTTAGCCTGGAAAAAAGATGGTTAAGAGGCGATATGATAGCCCTGTTTTGAAGGGATGTCACGCTGAGGATGGAGCAGGCTTGTTTTCTGCTGCTCCAGAGACTGGAACACGGAGCAATGGGTGCAAGCTCCAGGAACAGAGATTCCACCTCAACATTAGGAGGAACTTTTTGACAGTAAGAGCTGTTCGGCAGTGGAACGCACTCCCTCGGAGTGTGGTGGGTCTCCTTCCTTGGAGGTCTTTAAAGAGAGGCTGGATGGCCATCTGTCGGGGATGCTTTGATCGTGATTTCCTGCATGGCAGGGGGTTGGACTGGATGGCCCTCGTGGTCTCTTCCAACTCTGCAATTCTATGATTCTAACATGAATTGGAAAAAAAGAGAGAAAGACTATTGAGGGGTGGGGAGGGAGTAGAAGTGCCATGAGGTGAATGAAGGAAAAGGACCTGGTGTAGGAAGACAGGAGCTAAGAGAGAGAGAGTGGAGGAAGGAGAAGGCATAGCTGAAAGAATAAATGAGACAGGGGTTCCTGAAAGAGGCAAAGTTGGAGGTCTGACAGCAAGAGAAGGGCATGAGCTGAAGTGCTGATTAGAAGATGGCTTCAGCCTCAGGCTGCAGCAAGAAGAAACAGAGTATCTCAAAGGTTAGCAGGCTGACAGAGCCCTGCTCAGCGGCTCTCATCCTGAAGCTGGGGACTGCACGGGGGGGGGGGGAGCAAGTTTTCCTGCTGGAGATTGTGTCTTCTCTCTTGGGCTCAGACTGTTCTGGGAGCAAAGTTGTGACCATGAGAGGGCACTCCTTGTGAAACATAACTGGAGGAACTTCCCTATAGTGGTGCTTCCCTATAGCAGAAGGGGTTTAGGGGCAGGAAAAACATTTGCAGTAGATATCCCCTGCCAAAGTCTACAAACATAGTCAAGCTATTCAGTACCACTTACTATGTGCTTATCTCTGTTCTTGCCAGGAAAAGACTATTATTATGTGTGGTTAGTTACCCAAGGCCAAGTGTGTGTGTGTGTGTGTGTGTGTGTGTGTGAGAGAGAGAGAGAGAGAGAGAGAGAGAGAGAGATTTGTTTTACTTACCCAAAGTGCTAGGTGAGAGTCTTTGAATGTAAGAAGAATCTGTGATAAAGACCTTTGTGTGTTCTTTACATGGTGGTCTGTGTCAGCGTTCCTCATGGAGAAAAGGGCAAGTGGCACACTGCTGCATAGAGGGAGCATAAAATGATGTCCCCTGTATAAAATGGCAAAATCAAGGTTTGCTTCTTGGGTTTTTTTTTTTTTAATATATATTTTCAAGCCGTGGATGGTGGAATCCATGGACGCCAGGGCTGACTGTACTACAAATTGTTTTGGTTTCTGTATAGTATTGATGATTTGTTCCTCCTGGCCACAAGCATACCTTGTCTCTTCAGGAGCTCTTGTCAAATACTTAACATTACAAACTGCTAAGACGAGTTTGTAATGTTAAGCACTTTATACGAGTTTGTGAAGAGACTAGTTATGTTTGACCCTTTCTCCATGTGGACACAGATTATCATGTCTTTGCTAAATATGCCAAGATACGAATAAGCCTTTTCCTCATGCACTCAGCTCCTTCACATCCCCACCCCCCGTTTCTAGTAGGAACAGTCAGGCTAGGAAGCCTCAAATTACAAATTCAAAACTGTTTTGTCCAAACTAGGAAACTGTGGCAAATAGCTTCAGTAAAAGCCTGAATGCTAATCTGTGTTGGTTTAATTTCCTGGCATCTTCTGATTCTCAAGCTAGATGAAATGGGAAACTATTATTAATTACAATTGTTTCTTCTTGTTAAGGAAAAGATAAAGGGCTGCAAACACAGGCACTAACCTTATACATACCTTGCCTTATTAAAGTAAAAATACAGTACTGTATAATTGTCCAAATTCAGCCAGTTTTCCCCCGTGGAAGATGGTACTCATGTAGATCTCCTGAACCCATGACATTGAGTGCCTTGAACGGTTAATCTTAATTTATCACTAAAAATGTCTTGGTACGTGAGGCTACCAAAGATGTAAGGCTGGTTCTTTGTTAACCATGATTAGCAAATTAGTAACCAGCCACAGCTTCCTCCTCACAGCCCATCTTCCTCCTTATCCCCCTTTATCTCCCTTTGCTTCTTAGCTGCACAGATGTTAACCATGGTTAAGGATAACGATCTGTATTTAAACACAGATCTGAAAGCCATGGTTTTAGATGGTGGTTTAGGAAAACTCAGTGTGAAGTATAGTTATAGCAAAAATAATGCTTTCAGACTGCTTAACTGTTGTAGAGTATGCTAGTGTGTTTTTATTCTGAAGGCTTTCTCCAATTTTGCTAGTCACACTTGCAGTGTTGTTAGAGGACCAGTACTGCATTTGTGCTAGCTCTTATTTTAGTGTTCAAGTTCTACTTCACCCATTTTAACAATGAAATCATGTTCTCAGAGGTTTATCATTTACTAAACATAGAATTGCAAATCTGAAAACACTTAAATGCTTTCCTTTCCAGGGCAGCATGAGGGATGTTTTTGTACAAAGTTCTGGTATTGTGGCCTTGTCTTCAGAATCCACCTTGGAAGCTGTATTTATAAATAGTGATTTAGGACATAGATGTTATCTTATGAAAAATATAGACTGAAAAAGTCCTTAGTTGTCAACAGATAAATCAGAACTTCTTTGTAACTTGAACTCCTGGAAGGATTGTTATTTCTTGTGAAGTTAGAGCAAGTAAATGTATTGGGGGGGGGGGACGGGACACCTGGGAAGTTTACTTCAGATGCAGGGCTAGTGTTTACTTAGCCTTGTCTGGTTTTTGCTCATATTTGTGTCCTGCATGACAGCTCAGTGTACTGGCTTGCTGTAAGCTCTTAGGATGCCAGTGAAAAAATGCTTCTATACTTGACTGTTAAAAAAGGTCTTTTTTCTGTAGATGTTGAAAGCTCTAGTGTAAGTCTTGTAGAATGTCTCTTGCCAGTTACTGTGCAGGTGGGAAGTGTTCACTTTTCATGTGTTCTTGTTACTAGTAGTTGCTAAAATCATGAAGAAACATAGACAATTATTTTTAATTGGTTGTTAATGATCTGTTTTAGTGAGACTAGCATAGTTTTCACAATGCGACCAGTTGAGTTTATCATGAGTAACAGTATGTTGAGTGCCAAATAAGTCCACATTATTACTGATGTGTTTCAGAAAAAATACACTACAGTTGTCCATCTGTATCCACAGATTTGGTATCCACAGATTTAAATATTCACGGTTTGAAAATATTCTTTAAAAAATAATAATCCAAAAAGCAAACCTTGATTTTGCCATCTTATATAAGGGACACCATTTTGCTATGCCATTGCATATAATGGGACTTGTGTATTCATGGATTTTGGTATCCACTGGGGGACCTTAGAACCAAACCCCAGCGAATATGAAGGGACAACTGTATTTTCAAACGTTCCTTAAGTACTTTAAATGATACATCTTGATAACTGAAAATGCTTTACACAGTTTTTGCAGTCAGCAGAGACTATTAAAAACAGGTTTAACTCAAAATTAACTCAAAATAAATTGAGTTAAAATTATGATGTTGGTGATGGTGTTGTATAAAAGCTCACAACTTTCCCATAAAAAGTACCCAATATTCTAATTAGCTACTGTAGCCTTGAGAAATTAGGTTTCCTCACTTGTTTTCTGTTGTTGTTGTTGTTTGTTTGTTTGTTTTTGACTTATGGCAAATCTATCATGGGGTTTTCTTGTCAGGATTTGTTCAGAGGGAGTGCCTTTGCCTTCCTCTGAGGCTGAGAGAGTGTGACTTGCCCAAGGGCCTGCCTTTGCCAGGATTCAAATTCCTGCTTAGTTCCTGTTCATGGTCCTTCTAGTATAGTAGCTCTTAACCTTTTCTTTCTTTACCAGTGACCCCCTTTAAATATATTTTGGCACGGGCCCCCAAGACTTAACTCAAGATTTTAAACAACAACAATACCTGATGATGATGATATAGTTACATCATCCATTACCCTTCCCTCAGAGGCACTGGAGGGGAGGGAATATTTTTCTCCTGCTTCTTCTTGCAAATTTGTGGCTGGATTGATTGAACAGCAATGTGCAGGCCAAGCCAGCCAGCCTTTGCCTTGGCTCCCATCACCTGGGCTGAGTAGCCTTCAGGCCTTTGTGGACCACCCTGTGAGGACACCGCAGCTCCCTGGGGGTCCACGGACTACAGGTTAAGAACCACTGTTCTAGTATAATGTCTAAAAAAATCTGTGAACATGGCTAATAGGCATCTTGGATCAAATATTTCCATTTCCTCTATGGGTGTTCATAGAAAGTAAAGGCACATACACAAAATTTGTCTATGTGAATAGCTGTTCTTCCTTTGGCTGCATTTCTTCATTCTGCCATGTAGTCCCCTTTAGTTACATGGCTCCTTCCATATCTAATTGGATTTCCAAGCTTTTAGTCACCTTGGCTGAACTCTCAATTGGTGTGATATGGGAGAGATAAGCGATGAAGAAATAGATAGCCTTTCTATTTGTGGGTTTCTTTCTTTAAGAACTGTTGCTTGTTCAGTTGGTCCTCCGTATCACGGATTCTTCATCCACAGATTCAGTCATCCATGGCTTGAAAATATTCCTGAAAATAATAATCCAAGAAGCAAACCTTGATTTTTCCATTTTATATAAGAGACATGATTTTACTACATCACTATATATAATAGGACCTGAGCATCCACAGATTTTTGTATCCACTGAAGGTCCTGGAACCAAACCCCAGTGGATACCTAGGGCCTACTATACCTAAGTGAGATAGAGTGAGAGAGATATGATTGCTGTTAAGAGGCTGGTGATGCTGAGAAGTTGTCACTGAGTTGTTGAAGAAGAGGATGTGTATGTGTTGATGCATGTAAGATGTGTTTCTCTGGGAAATATGGCATATTTATAATAAATGTTAATGTATTTTTGTCCTCTCCATTGACTCCCCCTTGTCATGGGAGAGAGGCTTGTGTACCCTAATGATGTTTTGAGCTATGCTGGCGGTGGCATAATAGCCACTGGTAGGGTCCCATGCCAGACAGGTCAAAACCGAAGGGTCTGACAAAGAGCATCAAAGGGCAGGATGGGCTCTCTAGCCTTGTGGCAACCGTCCTAGGAGAAGGAAAACTCTAATCCCAAACCTGGGCAGATGGTGCTCGTCCAACCCTGTAAGGTCAACTATCTAAGAGAAGGAAACTCTAATCAAACCTATGGCCTGAGGACCTTGCTGCCACGTCCATGCTTGCAAGGCCACGGCAGATGAATCTCTGGTTTAAAGGGTGAGGCCAGTTCTGTGTACGCTACGCTCCACCAGAAAAATCCATTGCACAGGCTCGAAGGACAAAATTTTTTTTTGTCCTTAATAGTTTTTTCTTTTTCCTTTCTTTTACTATTATTTTTTCACATAAAAATAAATGAAATATATATTACATTTATTGTTGTACTTTTATTATTACACTTTAAGTCTGTTGTTACACTCCTTACTATCTTTCCTAACAATCAGGTTTTTACAATACATTATCAACATTTAAACCATTGTAACAATTTTCAGAGAGCCAGTGTGGTGTAGTGGTTTGAGTGATGGACTAGGAATCTAGGACAGGGTTCAAATCTGCACTCAGCCATAGAAACCCACTGGGAGACCTTGGGCAAATCACATTCTCTCAGCCTCAGAGGAAGGCAATGACAAACCCCAGTGAACAAATCTTGCCAAGAAAACCCTGTGGTAGGTTCACGTTAGGGTCTCTGTAAGTCTGAAATGACTTGAAGGTTCATAACAATAACTACAACAATTTCCAAGGGTGACCATTTTACTCTTTTGCCGGGGAGCTTAAATGGATGGACTTTCATAGCTCTCCATAGCCCACTTCATCTGGTGCATAGAGTATTTTATCAATTTCAGGTACATATACAGTACATACAGTTTAAGACTAGGAGGTTTAGACAGTGAGTCAGAGGGAAATTAAATGCAGAAAGTACTACCAAGTATGTTTTCTTCAAATATGAGCTAGCATAATGTAGTGTTTAAAACAATGAAATATTAGCAGGAAAGAGCTAATCAAATTTTAAACTACAGATGAGTCACTGAGCAGGGTTATTAAAGCCTCTATCTCTCAGTCTTGAACCTGTATATGAAATACTCAGACTACAATACTAGCTTTAATACCTCCTTTAATGGTTTGGTTTAATGACTGCTGAGATAATGTAAATAAAGTGATTTTAAAGTGTCAAATAATATTATAATATTCACACTGTATCATTCTTAATGATCACAAGAAACAAACTTCTCTGTATGACTAACTTCTAATTTTTGTTCAGTTCAGTTTAGTTCAAGTTATATAACAAGGATATTTTAGCTTCTTTCTGAAGTCAAGTCTGTTATTATTAGTTTGAAAATTGACATACCTTTGAGGGGCTATACATATTATCGAGAACAGAAAATAAATATCATATGCTTTACTTACATTTTGTGATCGCAAAGGCATGTTGGCTTCATTGGTCTGTTATTAGGGAATGCTGCATCACAAGCTTGGTACTTAACATAATCAAAATAGGAGGTGATTCTACTTCAAGAATTTGTAATAATTCCTTGTCTTTAACGCACAAGTATGTCCAGTCTTGGCAAAAGAACACGTTGCTACCAAAACTGAAATACGATCCTTGAAACAGAAAAGACGTTGCCATGGAAAAATGAAGTAACACTCAGTGCAGCTGTGATGCATTAATGAATAGGATTTTTTTTTCTAAAGATCATTTGTGTTTGGTGTGGTTTAGAGGGTCCCAACCAGATGGTTTCCATGAACAGGATCTGACCCCCAGCTTGAGGACTTCTTACTGGCAGATTACTTCATTTTCTTTCCCTTGGATTGTCAGATCCTTACATTAATGTAAGATTTACTGCTCCAGATTTATATTCAGTTATATAAATCAGTCACATTTCACAATAAATTCACAATTTTAGACATGCAGTTTAATAGTTATTTTTAAAGTGTAAAAAGATTTATTTGATAGCTTTAATATAAGCTATTGATGTAACATTAAGACTACAGGACTTTAAAGATATTTTGATTATATGTGTTTTAAAACACCATTTCTATCAATGAAATGATCTGTGACACATTTTCATTATTTAATCCAAAGATTAATACTTTTTTTTTAAAAAAAAATCTTCCTCATTTTAGCATAATTTTCAGTAATATGCCAAAGGACGTATTCTCTGTTCATGGAGGTGTATGTGTTTGTGCAGTTACATACTTGCATGTGGACATGCAAGTGAGGATAGTTCATGTGCCTATACATGGATTTTAGACAGCTAAGAGCTTAAGAGATGTTTCTCAAGATCTTATATATTCCTACGCTTAATGGACTACATAGTTTTCAGATAGAAAATATGGATTTACTCTGAAGAAGCATTTTTTTAAAAAAAATATGCATTTCCTTTTTGTAGTAATTCTATAATATCATACAAAGTATTTTGCATACACAGAAATAAAAAAAACTAATTGGGACAAGATTCTTATTTTCATACATTGTTGTTATTGTTAACTGCCCTTGACTTGGCTTCGACTCATGGCGACCCCATGGATAAGACATTTCCAAGACTCCATGTCCTCAACCGTCCTACTCAGGTCCTGCAGGTTCAGGCATGTGTCTTCCTTGACTTGGTCTCTCATGTTCTCAGCCAGTTCAGGAGCCACATGGAGAGAGCACATGGCTGAGAGCCAGATGAAGGGCCTCAATCCACATGCTTTGTTCTGAGCCACATGGCTGGACCAGCAAGATAAATAGACCATGATAATGGAGGTTGGGGGAAGCCAATCTCCCTCATGGGCCTGATAACATCAAGGGCCCTAAATGATATTGGAAGTCTAAGGAGAGATGTATTTTTACCATATATCAAAGGAGTCACAGACAGAATAGGGAAACTGATGAGGAAACACAACCTCCAATCTATAGACAAACCAAAAAAAATCCAAGAAATGCTGCTACGCTAAGCGAAGGACAAAAGAGACTCTCTCACAGCTGCAGGAGTTTGGTGCATACCATGCAGCTGTGGATAAGTTTACATAGGGACCACTAAACGCAGTGTGCAGACACAAATCAAGGAACATGAGAGACACTGCAGACTGGGCCAGCCAGAAAAATCAGCAGTAACAGAACATGTTATAAACCAACCTGGACACAAAATGCTATTTGAAAACACAGAAATTCTAGACCAGGCCAACAACTAGCATGTCAGAATGCACAGAGAAGCTATTGAAATCCACAAACACTCGGACAACTTCAACAGGAAAGAAGAAACCTTAAAAGTAAACAAAATCTGGCTCCCAGTTTTGAAATACAATAGAATCAAAACTCAACACTTACAAAAGAATTCCACCCAGGGACAGGGGGATTCCCAGCAGATAATCGGCCATCAACCAACCATCAGCCAAACAGACACTAACGAGCCTTGCATTTCTTCTACACCCAGAAACTAACCATTCAGTTACACAAATTTATATCTCCTCCCCTACAAGGGTTCACAGTGTATAAACTCCATACACACACCTACCCAACCATTCTCTGAGGATGCCAGCCACAGATGCAGGCGAAATGTCAGAAAGAAACTATTCCAGAACACAGCCTCACATCCTGGAAAAAAACCCAAGGAAAATCTAAGGAGAGACTTCCAACCAGAAGGACTCTGAATTTCCATCTCTAGAGCCAGCTAGGCAGGCTAGGAGGAGCCTGGCCTAATCATCCCAATTGGGAAATGAACTAATGATAATGGACATCAAAATGTAAGTTACTATTATTCTTAGCTTAGGGACCATATAGCTAGTTGCGTTAGCTTTTATGATTTAATTTTGGGACTCTGACTGAATATATCCTTATAAATCTAAGCTGAGATCCTGGAGGTGTGATTTCCCTCCATGTAGCCTTAAACCTTTGGAACAAAAATAAAGTCTACTTTACTTTCTCTATAAGCTTACCTCACGCGCCTGTCTCAGTCAGCTATCTTTATTTCTCTGGGATAGAGGGAAGTGTGTTACTGATCTTTTTAACACAACCTGTCTGGCTTCTCACTGTGCTAGACGAGAAAGGGGTAAACTCAGTTAGTGGTGGCATTTCGAAGAGAAAATCCCTCAGGTTTGGGATTGGCAAAAGGGGCAATGCTGGGGCTTCAGGCGGAGAAACCGTAGGGTCTGTCCACCTAGCATGCGGTCTTCCTCTCTTTCCCTCCACCTTTCCTAGCATTATTGACTTTTCTAGTGAGTCTGAAGTACGACAGCCTCAATTTGGTCATCTTGGCTTCTAATGAGAATTTGGACTTGTGTTTTAAGACCCATTTGTTTGTATTTTTAGCCATCCCTGGGATCCTCAGCACTCTTCTCCAAAACCATATCTCAAATGAGTTGATTTTCTTCCTATCAGCTTTCTTCATTTCCCAACTCTCATATCCATACATAGTGATGAGAAATATGGTTTGAACGATTCTGACTTTAGTGCACAGTGTTATATCTTTGCATTTTACGATCTTGCCCAGTTCTTTCATAGCTGGCCTTCCCAGTCCCAGTCTTCTGATTTCCTGGTTGCAGTCTCCGTTCTGGGCTATGATTCCCAAGGAAAGGGAATGGGAATTCTTTCCCTATTTTCATATGCCAGTATTCTAATAATCAACCTCTACAGATATTTCCCCTCTCCTCCTCTCTCAAAGGAATCCTTTTGTAAGAACTTGGGAAGCGGAATTAAATAATTTCTCTAATATGGGCCTGAGAACTTCAAGCAACAACCCTAAGTGTGTTTCCATCGAAATGGGAGGTGAAGAGGAAGAGAAGAGTATGCAAATGGCTATCATAACAATTAGTCCATGATCCATATTCTTTGGCAGTCTAATTGTATCAAAAAGCAAATGCTAGTGTATGCAGCTAGCAGGAACTAGCGAGGTGTAGTGGTTTGAGTATTGTACTAGCTCTGGAAATGAGAGTGTATATCATCACTCAGCCATGGAAACCCACTGGGTGACGCTGGGCAAGTTACATTCTCTTCAGCCTCAGAGGAAGGCAATGACAACCCCCACCTCTGCCTGGACAAATCTTGCCAAGAAAACCCTGTGGTAGGGTTGCGATAAGTCAGAAACAACTTGAAGGCACACAACACCAACAAATGGAGCTATCTTCCCATGGCAACAGGACGAACAGAATGCATAGGGGGATGAAGGTGTACTACAGTTGAATTATTTTTAAAAAGGAGGGTGGCTAGAAGCTTTCCAGAATTTGCCTCCCTTGGTAAAGTACAGCAGAACAGGAGGACCTGTAGTGCTCTAAGAGGTCTATTACCGTGGTTGCAACACCTCTGGACGGAAAGCATCTTCTGTCCCTCTTGAATCAGTCCCATTGACTGGCCAATAAAGAAATCCTGCTGATCTTTCATCACTTCTCAGTTTTACTTAACTGAGGCCAGTGTGGCCAGGATAGAGAAAAATCTCAATATGTCTTCACGTATGTCTATACAAGCCCCCCCCCCCCAAACAGAGTTCCCTGCAGTAATGACATTTTGCAGCAGCTGTGACATGTCTTAATGGTGTTTTGGCCCCCAAAAGCTTTGCATGCCCTCCAGTCAAGATGGCAGCTGCAAGTGAATTACTTGTGTTTTCACCGACTGTAATCTGTCGCTGCCAAGCTTAAAAAAACAACAACCCTATTTCATCTGTGCGCTGAAGTGATATTTTGTCTTTCCAAAAGAAAAAAAAAACCACCCCATTTTCTTAGCGCTCGCTCACGAAGGCGAAAAATCAACATGGTGACACCAGACTCTTGCCCTGTTAGCAAGCCCCACCCCCATGCTCATCCACTCAATCAGTCTTGCACTTCCTCTCCAGTGGGAAAGTGATTCGTGTAGAATCTCTTGTTTAAACAAGGAGAAATGCACATTCCCTATGCTGCTTTTAAAGTTTTTTAGTTTTTTTAGTTTGTTATGTCCCCCCCCCCCCTTCATAGAACAGTAAAATGATGTGGCTTGCTATTTACACAGGTAGGGTTTTCCTTACATTCCATGAGGAGTTTTTTCGCTGTTTAGACAACCCCTCAGTATACCTTTGCCATATCTAGTGACATCATTTCCCATTTAATTGGGAAGTGGAGAATGGCATTGCAATTGCAATCAAGATGTGTTAATTACTTTTGTGAGTGTATTTCATATATTTGATTGTGCTGATTATTTTTTATTTTTTTATGCTTCTTTGTTAAAGAAAATGGATAGTGGCTTACAATCAGCATAAGATTTCATATACAGTATTAATATTGAATATAAAATATAGTATTACTATTATTAAAAATGAATAAATAAATACAGTATATTCACCAGTAGTTCAGATCCAGGTAAATTGCTTTATTTTTATTTATTTGTTAAATTTATAGCCTCTCTTCTTCTGAAAAACACAGTTTGGAGGGAGGGGAGAATTATATAACCAAATAAAACCAAAAATTCAGTTTAAAACATAAAAACAGATTAAAAATATAATTAAAACTCATCAGTAAAAATAAATGGCAGTTTCCAGCCAGTTAAAACTCCTCAACATCAACTCATCTTAAATGCTAAATGAATCTGAATGTCTGAACAAATGCTGACTGGATAAAGGCTGATGAAATTAACTTGTTTATGTTGTATTTAGTTAAAATATGGCCATCTGCTGCAGTTTTTTGTTGACCCTCATTTCTTCAATGAGTTCCCTTGAATTTGGGATATTACATGTTTAATGTTTTTTGATATGTAAACTTAAGGAAAAGAGAATAAAAACAATCCCTTGAGTTTTCCAAAGCTTTCATTGTTGGTAGAAATAGGTGGGGTGAAGATTCTACATTGGTGGTGGGTTCAGAAAGGAGGACAAAGATGTTTTGCTTTTCCTTTCTCCCTTCACTCACCTAATCCTCTGAAGTTCCTTACTCCATGAACAGGGAGATACAGGGATACTGATGCCAATTCCTAAGAACTCTTAGTTATAGTGGTGGGGCTCCCTGAAGACTCAGTGCTTGGGGTTTCCATAGAACCTGGTGAGTGAGGTTGTTGCCATATTCTGGTACCAGGCCTTCTCATCTCTTACTCCCCCTGCCTCCAGTTCAACCCTAGTTTTTTGTTTTAAAGTTACAAGAGCTTATGTGAGAGGGTGAACAGCTATGCTCATGGCCACAATTCAGCATGCCCTAATCTTCACAGTGGGTTTTATTTGTTGACGTATTGATTCCTCATTGGATTGGGAATATGCAACAGACTGTCGGCTTCCCTTCATCACTTACCAGACATTCAAGTCCTCAAGCTAACAAAGGTATACTCGTGCTTTTTGGAACACATCCACACACACATCCTACAAGTAGAAAACCAGCACATCCGAAAGTGGGGTACATTGAGAACTTCCCCCCTGATGTACTAGTTTTTGTGTGTTGGTGGTGTTAAAATGGCATTAGCCAACTTGTAGTGTATTCTCAGTGAATATAATGTGTGGTTGTTTACTACAATGGACATGCTCTTTTAGTAAATTGATTTGTACAGAAACTTGGATCATTTTTATTTCTTATATTAATCAGTGAACATACTCAAGAAGACAAGCCCTGACCATTCATGGTCATATACAGCATCAAATAATACATTTAGTTGAAATGGATGTTAACTCTTGGGTAGCCAGTACATGATGTGAATGTTTTGCAATAGTATTAGTTAATTTGAAAACTTTGTTTTATAAATTGGGTTTCTTCCTCTTTTTTCAGTGAACGATTAAAAAATAATCAGAGCTTTTCCAAGGGAAAATATCCTAAAGAATTTAGTTAAATTTTGAGCCAGTCCAAGGGCTGGTGGAGGTGGTTTTGCGGATGCAGGGACCTGCCCACTGCTGAGAACTCTCTTGCTGTAGATACTCTCTGAAATAGGGAGCTGCTTTTCTCCCTCAATTGTGGACGATTGGCCTCTGAACATTTCCCCTGTTTGGTGTTATTGAGGTAAAGGCTATCCAAGGCTGGACTTTACTTGCTGCTTAGGCAGCCAGCAAAGTCACCATGCCTGTCTTTTTCCTTTAAAAAAAACCCACCATTGTACATAGCTGTCAAAGGCTTTGCTTAGCCAGGACACATCTATTTCCTGGTGACAGAAGGCCTTTGTTAGGTAGGGAAACGTGTAATTTTTGTTGTTGTTGTTCAGAGTTTAATCCACTTTAGGGAAAATTGGGGGGCTTGTAAAGCTTGCTTTTCTGGGCATGTTACTGAGTCCTGAAATTAATCTCCAGGCCTGGTTTCAGAGCTCTGTGGTTTCAGAAAACTTAATCAGCATCCCTGATAGTGATAGAACAAAAGCAGAGCTGATTATAACTGTATAATCATGGGAGACAGGATTATATATCATAACCGTGCCACCAATGGCTGATGAACCAAAAATATACGTATGCCATTGCAAACATTTTTTATCAGCCATTTGATTATAGAAACCTGTGAAAATACACAATCTTTTTTGTCCAATTTAAAGAATACTTTGTACACTTGAATCAATAAATACTTACCAAATATAACATTACTTTTGTCTTTCAACTTTAGATAGCTTTTATATTGGAAATAAGTCCATGCATGGAACATTGTATTTATTGTTGTAAATTGAAGTTATATTTATGTGCAGTAAATCTTTGTCAGTTTTGTTTAAACAAAACTAGTATAGAGAGAAATATCTACAGTGTTTATCATTCAAGAAAATTATTTAGAGTATTTCAGTGCTACATATCTTTCATTTGCTTCGGAAGCAAGGATAAGGGGCACCTCACACTGTGTGATAATCTACCCTTTATAAATTGCATGAAATGTACAAAATGGGGCCTGTTTTAGAAATAGAGTACATATGGCTTGAAATGTACCAATCACATGCATATATTGCTTCTACAGTTTAGAAAACAGAATGAAGAAGATTTTTTAAAAAGCACCTCCATTCAGCTTATTCAATTCTTTTGAAGTTCTTTCTAAACATTAAAGAATTATCAAAAGTAATCCCATTTAGAAATCAAGTAATTATCTGCATGCGAAAGGTTAAAAAGGAAACTCTTATATTTGTTGTATGTGCATGTGTTTGTGCATACATTCAGGTTTACATGTATTCCAAAATTATTCAGATTCATTAGCCCAGATGCCTTGCCATCAAAAATTATGAAGATGAGATAGTTGAATACTTTAGGGTAAATCCACATATAGGTGTGTTGCAATGGGGCTGACATAATTGGACTTGTGTCCTATTCTCTATCCCCTTCTTCCCACAGGCTCTCTTCTAATCTTCCTCTAAGAACTATACAGTGGGTGAATGGACTTCCTTGAATGGGTTGAGCTGTGTTCTGGTGGAGAGGATTGTGAGGCTTCTGCCCCTTTTGTTGTTGTTTGCCTTCAAGTTGTTTCTGACTTAGTGTCACCTTAGGGTCACCATATTACAGAGTTTTCTGAGGGCTGAGAGTGTGTTACTTGCCCAAAGTCATCCAGTGGGTTTTCATAGCTGGGTGGGGATTCAAACACACATCTCCAGAGTCATAGTCCAACACTCAAACCACTTTATTCCATTACTTTCCCACCAGATGTGAGGTTCTGCCTAAATCTTTGCTGCCAATGCTAGCAGGGGGAGAACTGAAATATCAGCCCCATTCACCAGACCCAAAGCCTATGGGCGAAACAGCGATCCTTGGATCCTGAATCCCTGTAGAAAGGTATCTGCTGTCTGTGGCCAAAGAGATTTCTTTACCCTTGAATATAGATTCACACAATCAATGTCAGGAACAAGCAAAGAACAACTTTATTAGTGGAAACTGTTAATTTATAGACTGGCTCCTAGGTCTGTACATACGTTAGGGAGAGAGGTTATCATGATCTCATGCAGTTTAAGTATCAAACTTCAGTTGACACATCAGTAAGACAATAGGCTATTCATATACTAATGCTTCCTGTGTCAGGCTACACTCTCTGGCTTTTCTTCGCAAACGAAGATTCAGGAAGGACTCATCCCGCGCTTTCTGCAAGTGCGCTGATGACTAAAAAGGCCAATCCGAGATAAACAAGTCCGGTTGCAAAAAGCACAGCAGAAGGTCTCCTTGGGTGATGTTTTTGGGTTGTGATTCTTTCTGCATTGTCGTTTCTCTTCAAGACTTGTTCGTCGTGAGTTCTCAAATAAGGCTGCAGCATTGTGGATAGTGCGTCTCCATGCCTCCAGATGTGAGACCAGGGCGGACCACTGTTGGTGATCAATTTGGCCGAGCCTGATGTGTTGTTTCAGGGAGTCTTTGTATCGCTTTTTTGGAACACCCCTCTTACGCTGACCCGTGGCGAGTTCACCGTAGAGTAGTATTTTTGGGAGGCGATAGTCTTCCATCCTAGAAACGTGCCCTGCCCAGCGCAGCTGTGTTCTCAATATCATGGCCTCAATGCTGGTGATCCCTGCTTGCTCAAGGACAGCAACATTCGTCACATAGTCAGTCCAGTATATATTTAGGATTGTGCGTAGACAGCGCTGATGAAAGCGCTCGAGGAGTCATAGGTGGTGGCGATAGGTGACCCATGTTTCAGATCCATAAAGGAGGATAGACAGTACGATGGCTCTATACACACTGATTGTTGTGCTTTGCCTCAGGTGTTTATTGCTCCAGACTCTTTTGTGAAGTCTTCCAAATTCACTATATGCCTTTGCTAATCTGTGATCGATCTCTTTGTCAATCTTGGCATCTGAGGAGAAGATGCTTCCCAGGTAGGTGAACTGCTGAACGGACTTGAGCACAGATTTGCCGACAGCAATGTGGGGATGGTGGTGTTCGTCCTGTGGTGCAGGCTGGTAAAGAACTTCTGTTTTCTTCAGGTTGACTTCTAGCCCAAACAGCTCTGCAGCTGTTGCAAAGCAAGACGTTAGGCGCTGCAGAGCTGCTTCTGTGTGGGCAACAAGGGCAGCAGCATCAGCGAAGAGCAGCTCACGGACTAGATACTTTAGAGTCTTAGTGTGAGCCCTCAGACAGCTTAAGTTAAACAAGCTACCATCAGTACGGTAACGTATATAGATGCCGTTGTCTTCTTCAAGCTCTGCCATAGCCCTTTGGAGCATCGTGCTAAAGAAGATTGTAAATAAAGTTGGTGCAAGAACACAACCTTGCTTCACTCCATTAGTTATTAGAAAGGGCTCTGAAAGAGCATCACCATATCTGACTTGACCACGCTGTCCCTCGTGTAGCAAGATAATCATTTTAAGGAATTTGGGGGGACTCCTAGTCTTTCCAGGATCTTGCACAGACCTTTTCTACTTACAGTGTCATAGGCTTTGGTGAGGTCGACAAATGTTACATAGAGACCCTTGTTCTGCTCCCTACATTTTTCTTGCAGTTGCCTAAGGGCAAATACCATGTCTGTAGTACTCCTATTGGCTCTGAAGCCACATTGGCTTTCAGGGAGAAGTTCTTCTGCAATAGCAGGAACTAATCTGTTCAGGAGTATCCTTGCAAGGATTTTTCCAGCAATAGAGAGCAGTGTTATGCCTTGATAGTTTGAGCAGTCGGATTTTGCTCCTTTTTTCTTGTACAGGGTGATGATGACTGCATCCTGGAGGTCTGATGGCAGTTCCCCTTTTTCCCAGCAATTCACAAGGAATTTGTGGAATTTTTCGTGGAGTGCATGACCTCCGTGTTTCCAAACTTCAGGTGGGATTCCATCAATCCCAGCTGCCGTTTTTCATCTGCTGTATGGCCTTAAGGGTCTCTTCCAAAGTGGGAGCTATGTCCAATTCATTTTTCATCGGTTTTTGTATCATATGTTGGATAGCTGAGCCTTGGACTACTCGGTTGGCGCTAAAGAGACTTTGAAAATGTTCAGCCCAACGATTCAGGATGGAGGCTTTATCAGTAATTAATGTTTGACCATCTGTACTGTATAAGGAGCTTTGGACCTGATAAGTAGGTCCAAACACTGCTTTAAGAGCTTCATAAAATCCTCTATGATCACCCAGATCTGCACAGCGTTGTGTCTTTTCTGCTATATTGATCCACCACTTGTTCTCGGAGTTTTTGTTGTAGTTTGCTACATGTGAGGCGGAAAGCTGCTTTTCTTACATGACAGGTTGGCTGGGCGAGGTATGCCTGGTGAGCAGCTCCCTTCCTTGCCAACAGCTCCTGGATCTCTTGGTTGTTTTCATCAAACCAGTCTTGATTTTTCTTGTGTGAGAACCCGAGGGATTCTTCTGCAGACTGGAGGATACTGTTTTTGATATGTTGCCAAAGCACTGTAGGAGAAGGATCTGTAGGATGGTCTTCAAGTTTCATTTATAGCTTTGCCTGGAAGTTGTCTCTCATGGTAGCTTGTTGAAGATTGCTGACTTGGAGTCTCTTCTTTAAGATGCCACCCCTCTTAGGTTTGAACTTAAGATGAAGATTTAGTTTACATCTGACGAGACAATGATCTGTTTGGCATTCTGCACTCGGCATCACTCGGGTATGACGGATATCACGAATGTCTCTCTGACGGACTAGAACATAGTCAACGAGGTGCCAATGTTTGGATCGGGGATGCATCCAGGTTGTCTTCAAGCTATCTTTCTGCTGAAAGATTGTGTTTGTAATAGTCAGCTGTTGTTCTGCACAGAACTCTAGCAGGAGGCGTTCGTTATCATTGCAATTTCCAACACCATGCTTGCCTAAGACACCTTTCCAGGCTTCGGAGTTCTTTCCTACTCTGGCATTGAAGTCACCAAGTATAATAATTTTATCTTCTACAGGGACTTTTTGTATGAGTTGTCGTAGGTCTGTGTAGAATTTGTCTTTCTCTACAGGGTCGGCTTGCATAGTTGGGGCATATATACTAAAGAGAACAACATGTGGGAGGCGTAAGGAAATAATGCGATCAGAGTGTCCTGTTGGCAAGGTTTCGAGTTTGGAGGCAATGGAGTTTTTAATCATAAAGCCTACTCCTGAAAGATGTTTTTCGGTTTTGGGTTTGCCAGACCAGTAAAGTGTGTAGCCGGTGCCATGTTCTTTAAGGCTGCCTTCCTCATGGAAGCGAACTTCGCTAAGAGCAGCGATGTCAATATTAAGCCGTGATAGTTCATGGGCTATTAGGGCAGAACGACGCTCAGGCCATCCACTATCTTCAGAGTCTTTCATGGTTCTGATGTTCCAGCATGCAAGTGTCAGTTTATTTACACCTTTGGAGGCCGGTGTGTGCCTTTGTTTCTTTGTCTTGGCTTGACCGCATCAGAAGATTCCTGTTGGCCGCGGCTAGCCAACCAGGTAGTTGGGGATGAGCTTTCGTTAGGCCACCTTTTCTAGGCCCCTCTCCATATGGAGCAAGCAGTGCTCTCCTTAAAAAAGGCTGCTTGGTCATTCAGGATGCTGCCGAACAAGACTGTCATCTCCCGGGTCAGCCTCGAGCGATCAATGTCCTGAACCGCCTGCATGCAGGGTTGGGGCTGCGGCTTCCAGTGCATCTTTACACCTGCCGGTTTCGTCCCTCGCCAGTTGCTACAGGGCTTTTTTGGAAATGGATTTGTCCTTTGAGCCTGTGCAATGGATTTTTCTGGTGGAGCGCAGCGTACACAGAACTGGCCTCACCCTTTAAACCAGAGATTCATCTGCCGTGGCCTTGCAAGCATGGACGTGGCAGCGAGGTCCTCGGGCCATAGGTTTGATTAGAGTTTCCTTCTCTTAGATGGTTGACCTTACAGGGTTGGACGAGCACCATCTGCCTGGGTTTGGGATTAGAGTTTTCCTTCTCCTAGGATGGTTACCACAAGGCTAGAGAGCCCATCCTGCCCTTTGATGCTCTTTGTCAGACCCTTCGGTTTTGACCTGTCTGGCATGGGAGACCCTACCAGTGGCTATTATGCCACCGCCAGCATAGCTCAAAACATCATTAGGGTACGCAAGCCTCTCTCCCATGACAAGGGGGCGTCAATGGAGAGGCTACACTAGTGTTATAGAAAGGGATACATCCTACTGCTGGGAATTGCAGCTCATGGCAGTTTTTAAAACTTCTAGTATCCTCAGGCATTCAAGGTCTATTACAGTTTCAGCATTCTCAGTAAAGATAGCTTCACTTTCATTCATTTCATTACTATCTAGTGTTCATTATTGATCAATATACTTTGACCCCTCTGTCATTCCGTGGATATCCTAGTCTACCTATGGTTAACAATGCATGTCTCTAATAAAGCTTAGCTGCATTGTGGAACTACAAGTTCAGATCCGTGTGTCTGCCTTCCTCACCATATGTGAAGACTTCCACAAATCTCACTGCCACCACAAAGAGTGAGGGTATTCCCTTATTCCCACCTCTGCCATCAATGTAGGACCTCTTCCTGCTGTGGCCACCAACTGCGGGGAATTACTAATACCCTCAAGGTTCCTGTGCATGATATTTTAGAACTTCTATCCCCACTGGACATCAATTCACTCTCTTCTCTGTTGCCACCACAGCCACCATGTCTGAACTCTCTCTGTCTGTCTATCTATAGCAGTGTTTCTTAACCAAAGTTCCCTGCAATCCTAGGGTTCCCTGAGGGGTCATTAGGGTTTCCCTGAGAGATCACGATTTTTAAAAATAAACATTTTTTTCTAGCTGTAGATATAGTAATTTTTAGGCAGGGGTTCCCTGAGACCTGAAAATTATTTCAAGGGTTTCTCCAGGGTAAAAAGATTGAGAAAGGCTGGATAGCATTCCCAGAAGCCAAAAGCATATGATACACAAAAACAATACTTTATTAACAGAAGTTGAACATAATAAAAAAGATTAATATATTTAAAACAAATGTTTTACTCCCACTCCCACTCTTCTCCTTGCTTACTCGGACTCTTAGGAGATTTTCACACGGGCTATATATCCCGTGGCAGGAACAGAACAGGGTCGGGAAAGGTTTTCCCTTTCGGACGACGTTGACCCCGTTCTGTCCTTCATCTGTCCTACTCCCGTGACTGTTCCAGAACAATGTAATCACGATTTTTCATCGTGAATAGACCTCCCGTTCCGTCACTATCACGGAATCACAGGTGTGCGAACAGGAGCCCCGTTCCTGTTCCGAAATGACAGCCATGGAGGGGAGGTCCGTTCCGAGCACTTCCTGGTACAATCTGGACATCGAGGTAAGTGGCACCCTTTATTTTACCCTCCCTGTTTTGATTATGTGATTTAAAGAGTGCTTTTGTGCTTGGTGAACTGATTTTATGTTTGGGGGAGTTTTATTTTTTAAATTTACTGTCCGGCGTTATCACGTGATAACGTGATAACGTTTCAGATGGCCGGTCGTAAAAGCAGCCTTACGACGGCTGCATTTACGGCCGGCCAGCAAGGGGAGGGGGAGCCCGTTCCTGCTGCGGAATTAAGGTGAGTGTGCGAAAGATTTATGTTATTCCGTGGCAGGAACGAGAGAGGAGGTAGCGGGGCAGTAACGGGACATTTTGGCCCCGTGTGAAAATCTCCTTAAACACCACTCATTAATTCCTAAACCTGATTGACTGACTCTCTCAACCCTAATCCTCACTCACTTCACCACACCACAACTCTCTAACTATACCCACTGTCATTCACCAACTGTCATTAACCAGCCTTATTAAAATCCCCTCAGACATTCCACCAATCACCACTCACTTCCAACATTCCATTCTCTCACCCCCTCTGCCAGCCCCTTACCTTATTACGATAACACCTAATACACAAAAGAACATTTTCAATTAAAAGTCTAAGACATCACAAAGATCTTCCTAAATAAAGTGATGCCGCTTTCTACAAGTGGAACCTTCACACTACTGGAAGGGAGATTCTGGATCCAACCCTTGGTTTTTGATCTTCATATAAATTTAATTAATTTATGCTCTTTTGTTTTTGATATGACAATTGATCTCTGGGAAAATGTATTGGAAATGGGGTTAAGATAAGCAATTAGGGATACAGCAATGTGAATGAATAGTGCTTGGATATGAGGAAGGAGCATTTGTTCATAATTGGTGGACCTGAATCCTGACTTTTTTGCACACAGTATACATACTTCCCTTTTAAAAGTTAGTTACATGCACACTTTCAGATCTTTGTTCTGTGTAATGAAGGTTAAAAGATTAGATTTTTTTTTTAAAAAAAGATACAAACATTAAAGCTAAATTTCCCAGGAATCTGAGCCAGTTTTCACATAACATGTGTGCATAATTGCAGAAGGCATACCGTACTAGTAATGTGTGGTTTTGGCAATAACAAGTAACATTTGGCAACATAACAAAAATCGTACTTCTGTTATGTTTGCTAAGAATGGATCAGTATTCATAATGCACATTGTTTTCTTCAGGCCTCAAAGAGAGTAAAGAATTCTCACTGAAAATACCAATATATGAGCCAGTAGTCTGATTTGATTTTAGCTAGTGCAAACAAAAAGGTAATAAACTGTAAAGTAGGAGGATTCTTTCTCTCTCTCTCTCTCTCTCTTTTTTTGCAAGTAAATTTTCCAACTCAATCACCTCTCTTGGAAGGAGGTGTGGAAAGGCAGATATATGTTGAGCTTTTTGTACTAGTGTTTTTCTGAACAAGTTTATAGGCTAAAATGACACCTCTTCAGGTGTGACTTTTTCTAAGTGTAAATTACAAAAATATAAAACACCTGCTGCTGGGTGACTTTCTTTTAAAAACAAGCTGTGATAATGTTAAAAAATGCAAATGCTTATCATTCTAGGTGTTGTATGATATTTTAATCTAGAGGTTCAGTAAACACATCTTAAGTCCTGTGTTTTGTTTTTCAGCTTGAAGTACAGTCCTGCTGTATGTTCATTCCAAATGACAGCCTTGCATCTCCTAGTACAATTGTGTCGGGTGATATTCCTGGGACTGTTCGCAGTTGGTATCATGGGCAAATCCGTATGCCTGGAACTCTTGTCTTTTGCTTACCCCAGATAAAGGTTATGAGTGCTAGCCACAAATACATGGAACCCTTGCAAGAGATTCCCTTTGTTGTGCAAAGACCAATTCTTGAAGAAGGTAGAGTATGGCAAGTTCTAAAAGAGGGAATTTTGTCACATTGCCACTATTTCCTATCAATATTTCAATGTGATGAAATCACCTCAGAAATATTTTTGTTTATATATATGGAGTGGGTTACTTCTGTGATTAATTCTGCTGTTTGATTTTGTTGTTATTCTCTATTTAGTATTTTCAAAGTTTATTTTCTCTACCATTATTTTCAAGATTTTTGTTCAGCTACAAGTATTTTCTCATCCTGGTTCTCATATAATTTTAGGTTTTTTAATCTTTCTTTCTCTTACAAATTCCCCCCCCCCTTTTTTTTAATACATTGGACAGTTTGATCATATGCCTTTCTGATTTTATTGTTTTCTTCATTGATTGTTCAAATTTAAGTGAATTTTCAAATTTAATAAGCAAATTGATTGCTTAATTCTTTGAAGCCTTATGACGCTATATTTGACAGGATTTGATGCTGTTGACAATGTCTCCCCCTTAAAACTGTTCAGTTAAATGTTCTTATCCCATTTTCTTTGTCTTGTTTGTTGTCTTGAAATGACCATCTAAGTAAAATTAATGATTCTTAGGGGGTTGCAAGTCATTGTTTCTATTACTTCAGCCTTATTATGTTTTTAAAATTTAACTATTTTTAACTAGCTAAAATTATAGCTTTTAGATAAGTAAAATTTTAATTTGAACTGTTCATTTTTAAATACATTATATGAAAAACAGGTGGAACTGAAATGACATATGACAATTTCTGTTTAAGTAAGCATGATGTTTTCTATAGGTTCACCATGTCAAGATCCATTTTTTCCAGCAGTCAATGTTGGTTGCTTAATAACTGTTTTTTAAAAAGGGGGTGATACATTTTTCTGATTATAGCAATAGTGTATATTGCCTCTAATATAGCTGCTCTCTGCTCTTGTAGAAAAATAAAAATAAATGTTTTAATAAGAAAAAAGAACAGCCCATTATGACTAACAAAAAAGTTACATGAGGAACCTCTACTAAGGCCTTCTAAACTACACTATGGCAAGCAGTGTCAGTTGTCTTGTTGAGGTGTTGACTCTGTTGTAACATGAATAAGAAGTAACGTTAGTGCTTTAACTATTGCACAAATGACTAATGATAACTGTCACTTGGTATGTTCCATGTGCATTTTCTCAGAATTCTCAGTATTGCAGATGTGGAGCTGAGTTAGATAGACTGTTGTCTTGCTTCAGCTGAGGCTTCGACCAGGAGCTTCCACTACATAGCTAATATTTGAATGGTTTGCATTCGACATCTGAGTTCATAATTGAGATGTGATTTGTACTTCACATTATTCACACTTAGGTCTTTCTACAGAGAAGTATAGTCTAATACAGATATATTGTAGAAGCACTCTAAACTACCATAGCAA
This sequence comes from Gambelia wislizenii, assembly GCA_030847615.1. Taxonomy (NCBI): domain Eukaryota; kingdom Metazoa; phylum Chordata; class Lepidosauria; order Squamata; family Crotaphytidae; genus Gambelia; species Gambelia wislizenii. The sequence continues at coordinate 298,653,844 of JAUMIR010000004.1, forward strand.
GGTGATTTTTTGAGAGTTAGTACAATGTAGTGATCAGAATTCGACGTTGGGATTTGGTCCATTTCCAGTCCTCACTGCACCATGAAACTCAGTGGATGACTGAGTGAGCTATTCATTCTGTCTTACCTCACAGAATTATTGTTGCAATAATGTGAAGAGAACAGTCATGTGTTACAGTTTGGTTGGAGTGGATGGCCCTTGTGGTCTCTTCCAACTCTACAATTCTATGATTCTATGATTCTATGAGCTCAGTGGAAGAAGAATATACCACTAACAAGTAAATAAACAATATATGTCAATTTGATGTAATAATGAGGCAGCTTTTGGAAAAAAAAATACTGCTACGTTCTCAGTAGACCTTTTCCAATAAATTGGTTGTTTTCAGCAGCGGAGATCTGTAAATTCTTTCTTTGTATAACTATTTGTTTTTACAGATATTTATGGCATGACAAGTAAATTGAAATCTGCCATTATATACTAAACAGATTGTTTTTCAGTTGAACTGTAGTAAGTGATGATAATGCTGTTCTCTAAGTTAAACTTTAATACATAACTGTCTTCCATTTCTGAAAACTACTGCTTTTTGTTACCATTGTAGTTATTCTAATAAGGAGCCCTGGTGGCGCAGTAGTTAAATGCCTGTACTGCAGCCACAACATTGCAAGTTCTATCCTACAGGGCTCCAGGTTGACTCAGCCTTCCATCCTTCTGTACCCATCTTATTGGGGGCAATTAGCTAACACGCTGTAAACTGCTTAGGGAGTGCTTTGCACTGATAAGTAGTGTAGAAATCAAAGTGTTACTGCTATTGCTATTGCTCTGTTCCTTAAATCTGTGGGTGCCACAACTAAGCTAAAATACTTCTTGTGTATTATATTAGCCCTATAATACAAGTGGAGAAATTCTGTTATAGTTGGTGGTCCTTCAGTGGTGAAATGGTTTGAACCATCCTATTGATGGTTTGGCATCAATAGGAGTATAGTTTCTAGATTAAGGGAAGTAAGAGTGCTACTGTATTCTGCTTTGGACTGGAATACTGTGTCCAGTTCAGAGCACGACAATTCAAGAAGGATATTGAGAAGCTGGAATGTGTCCAGACGAGGGCGACCAAAATGGTGGGAGGTCTGGAAGCCATGCCCTATGAGAAGCAGCTTAGGGAGCTGCATATGTTTAGCCTGGAGGAGAGAAGGTTAAGAGGTTACATAATAGCCGTGTTTAAATATTTGCAGGGATGTCATACTGAAGAGGGAGCACGTTTGTTTGCTGCTGCTCCAAAGACTAGGACATGGACCAATGGACTCAAATTACAGGAAAAAAGATTCCACCTAAACATTAGGAAGAACTTCCTGACAGTAAGAGCTGTTTGGCAGTGGAATGCACTGCCTTGGAGTGTGGTCAAGTCTCCTTCTTTGGAGGTTTTTAAACAGAGTCTGGATGGCTGTCTATTGGGAATGCTTTAATTGTGTAATCCTGCAAGGCAGGGGGTTGGACTAGATGGCCCTTGTGGTCTCTTCTACAGTATGTTTTCATAAAGACTACTGTATGAAAAGACCTAAAACATTTAATTGTCTTTCTGGATTTATTAAACAAAAGAATTTATATGAAGAGATGATAATGTGACTAAGATGTTGTTTTGTTTATTTGAGAAGTAAAAAAAAAAGTGCTGTGCAGCTCAAAAAGAATATAAAAAAAAATGAAATAAAACAATAAATGGGAGGGGGCAGTAAAAATTGACACAAATGAATGAAAGGCATGTGAGCAATGGCCTAATCCAATTGCTTTCCCCAAAATAGAATCAGTGAATCAGTGGGAATTTGGTAGATCTTTACTGAGTGGGTCTACTCTAGTTTGGACTAGTAATTGGCTTTCCGGGTCTTGATTTTGCAATGCTGTTAATTTTCTTTTGGCTAACCACATTTCTTTTTGTGCCTGCTTAGTGATTACATCATTAGTTATCTGGAGAAAAGAAATCCCTAGAACTTATTCCATTCTTTGATGTGTTTATACAAGTTTTTAATTTTCTGCCTTTTGTCTGTACACAAGATCTCTCCATGGCCCATCCATCAAATTAGATTCTATGGAAACCACAACTGTGTTTTGAGTGCATCAGATAGTTCAGCATAACAAAGGATAGATTCTCTAATTATGAAAGCTAATGTTTAAGCAAATAAAGAGGCTTTAAATATCTTTCATGCTCTTTTTAAACTCAAAAGATACAAACAACTGTCTGTTTATGATTCTGTTGCTACCTCAGCCTCTAATATCATGCAGTGTTATTTTCCCAACCTCAGTAAAAGATACCTATGTAAATCTAGTGCTAATCTGTGTACACAGTTCAAAACAAAAATTGAAACCAACTGTGGCCACACACTTCATCATTTCAAATACTACCTAGTATCCTCAAACTCACTCAGTTGAAATCACACAAAAAATCTGAAAACCTGGAGGGTAAGTAAAAACATTTGGCTAGATAGACTTTCAGCACAACTCCTTATAGTTTACAATCTAGATTAAGCTGCAGGACACTTGTTAGTAATGACTTGAGTCTTCATTCAGAGTATCCAGAGCTGTTCTCCATTGAAAAACCTTCTCATTCTACTTTTGGTAAACTCATATATTTATATTTAATGTTAATGCCTTTCCATCACAAATAAAGATGCAGAAAACTGTTTAGGGGGTTAAAGAGGTGTGTGTGTGTAATATAATTAATTTTTAAAAATGTGTTTCTAGCTTTCTTTCATACTTTAGCTTAGAAACATTTCCATTTATTATAATTCCCAGAATTCCCCTTGTCATGCTGTCTGGGGGATTCTTGAGAACTGCAGTACAAAAAAGATTGTTTCCAAGTTCTGTTTCTTTAGGCCCCTTGAAACATTCAAAATATTCCTTTTTGTAGGGAAGAGAGACTGGAAAGGGGGAAACATTCAGACCTTGTCCTCTGTGAACAAAAGGGTTCCCTCTATCTAGAAAATGTTTTGGATCCAGCAGAGAATTTCTCTTGTAGAAATAGGGGAGGTGGTGATTTTTACTGATGTTTCCCCACCTCCCACTTTTCCAACTGTCCTCCCTCCCTTCCCCAAAGGGTTGGGGCACCCTCAGATAGCCTAGGATGTTGCAATGGGCAGATAGTGAAAATCCCTTTCTCCTCTCCCCTCCTCACTGTCTAGAGCAATGGTCCCCAAACTTTTTCAAGCTAATGCCACCTTTCCTCTTAGGGAACAACCGTAGTACCCCCACCCCTGGTCCCTATTTCTTAATATTAGGTCTACTGTTCTATTGCAAATTCAAAACAACCAATCTAGCACTATAAATTTAAACAAGTGTATGTGTTTCACAAATAAAACTTAAAAAAAAACAATTTATTTAATGTTTGTATCAATTTGAAATTACCAATTAGAAATTACCAATGGAAAATTCCTCCCTGCAGCATTGAAAACCAGATGTTTAGTAAGTTCTTATGCATACAGTGTTGATATACAGTTGGATCCCCATATCCACAGGGCTTTGGTTCCTGGACTTACCATGGATACTGGAAACTGTGGATAACAGAGAACCCTATTAAAATAAAGGATTTCTGTTAAAAACATACCATAGAGTTGCATTGGAGGATCTGGAAGCTGCCTAGAGAGGATGCGTCTCAAGCGTTTTCTAGTACAAATCTATGGTACGTGTTCCCCTACTTTGTGTCCCATGGACAGCTGAAACCATGGATATTGGTTCAGTGGATATGGGGGTCCGGCTGCATAGATGTGTCTAAAAGACTTCTGTGTTATAAATAGGTAATATTGGTGCTAGTGGCTTTTGAAAAATCAGATGTTTTATTTAGCAAAAATGTTAGAGGTGGTCTTCCCAAACCATTATGAGGAAGCATTCTTCCACAAATTTGTCATGGTGTGCATTCCCTGCCCAGCTGAGTCCCATCCCTCTTCTTCATGATGGTGCTAGCTAGAATAGACAAAGAGCTGGGACATTGTTCTTAGAGTTGTGGTGCTTATCAGAAATGGTCTGGTCCTTCCAAAGTTCAAAATGACATCTGACAAATTCCTGTACTCCCATGAGCAAGAGAGGCACATTGGACTTTTTCGGACGGGGTTTTGTAACGCGAGCAGCCTCGTCCCCATTGCGAGGCTGCTGCACGGCAGGGGGTCCGTTTTGGATGACGCTCTCCCCTGCCGATACTGTTGATCGTGATTAGGAAATACTGTTGAAAGTTGATCGTGATACTGTTGAAAATTGATCGTGATTAGGAAATTGGCAAATATGGCACTGCAGCCTCCCAGCACTTCTGCAACAGTATCGGTGTGGGCACAGCGTCATCCGAAAGGGACCCCCTGCAGCGCAGCAGCCTCGCAACGGGGACAAGACTGCTCGCATTACAAAACCCCATCCGAAAAAGTCCATTATGACCAAAAACCTTGGCTGGCTGCAAGACCAATTAAAATACAGTTGTCCCTTTCACATTCGCTGGGGTTTGGTTCCAGGACCCCCCATGAATACCCAAATCCGTGAATACCCAAGTCCCATTATATGCAATGGCATAGCAAAATGTTGTCCCTTATATAAGATGGCAAAATCAAGGTTTGCTTTTTGGATTATTGTTTTTTAAAGAATATTTTCAAGCTGTGAATACTTAAATCTGTGAATGCCAAATCTGTGAATGTGGAGGGACAACTGTATGTGGATACACATGGGTGGCCGGTTGTACAAGTTGGACAGTAAAATTTTGTGGCATGATCGGATTGGACAAGGAGGGCCTTTTTTTCTGTAGCATTATTGAGGTCTATAAATGCCTGCCCTTCTAGTACTGTATTGTGATCTGTAAATCAGTGGGCTGTAATCAAAACTAAACCATTAGTATTGGTGTCTTTACTGTAGCTCACAGTAAGTAGTGTGACACTTCTGGCTCAGGAGGACCACAATGGACACAGTTTGCATGCCTCTGCAGATGTGTGCAGGGATAATAGAAATCTTGCTTATTATTTCATCCAAGTTGACCATTCTGACAGAACCGAGAAAAAGATGTATTCAGTTTCCAGGTTGCAATGCCCAAGCCAGCATACTTTTATTAGACCAAACAATCCATCATATTTTGCCTTGGATGTTAGTGTTGAAAGACACCCCCAAAAGCAATCTTAAAATGTTTTCTTAAAATAGAATTTGTAAACTAGAGGGCAAAATTATGTGTAGAGAATACACAATTACAGTCCTTCCTCCACATTTGCGAGTTTCACTTTTGTAGATTTGTTTATTTGTTTATTCGCTTCCACTGCTGCCCTGTGCCATTTTTTTAACCACTCTGATAACACCAGAGTCACTGGGAAGAAATCAAACTGGCAGGGTGGCTGGGCCTGGCCATGCACATGTTCCTTCGTTAATGCACTTTTTTGGGGGGGTGAGGGTGGGATGGGGGATCCCAAGGATGGAGGGTCATTTGTGGATTTGCTCACTTGCACAGGCTGGCAGGAAGGGGATGGGATGAAGGGATCATGAGGAGGGAGGGGTGCGTTTGTGTGTGTGTTTGCTCACTTGGGCAGGCAGGCAAGCAGGAGGAGGATGGGATGGGGGATAATGAGGAGAGAGCATGTGTGTGTGTGCGCGTGCGCTCATTCACTGGAGCAGGCAGGAAAGAGGAAAAGATTGCAGAAACAGCAACATCAAGCTTCAAAACATCCCACCACCCCCAATCATTTTTTCTTCCGATATCTCTTGGCCTGTTCGACAAGGGAAAGCAGGAGCAGTGGTGTAGATCCAGCCTGCCAGCCAACTCATGGCAAAGCTCACAAATCTTAAGTGGGGTCCTGAATCTGAAAGCTTCTTTCCCCCACCATTGTTTCTCCCCCACTGCCATGTACACTAATTCCTGCTCCAATCAGACTGTCCCAAAATGGCACCACTCTGAGCTGCAGAAGTGATGCTGTGTACCCAAGCCTCATGAGAGTTTCCTAACTCCTGCTGCCTACTAGCAAAACATGCTAACTACTAGCAAAACATGGCTAAGGGAGTAAGCACAAGCAGGCAAGCAAACAAAGTGCGTGGTGCAAAGAGCAGGAGACACCACCACACAAAGCGAACAGCAAGGTTGGGCAGCAGTTTTAAGGGACCCTCAAAAGAGATGTTTCATAGAACCTTCATCCTCACCATCACCTGCCACCCACTTTTTCTTCACAGCCCCACTACTGCCTCCTTTTTTCTCACCGCACCCTTGGAGCTTTTCATGCCCCCAGGGAGCAGTACCACTCACTTTGGGAATCACTGGTCTAGAGTATTTTTGGTTATCTCCAGTCTGCTCTTTCAGTAACATAATTCACTTTCTTCCTTGACAGTTTCCATGACTGGTCGGAAGGGGAGGGGAAAAGGTTATTGGTTTATTGAAAAGTGAATTATAATCTTTATGTATTTTTCAAGATTTTACATAATTAACCAGGCAGTAAAATGGCATAATGCTTTTACCTAGAGCTGAGAAAATAAATGTTTTTAAATGAATTTCCAAGTGGCTGCTGGAGAAAATGTTATGGCTAGAGCACCATCATTTGGAAGGATTACATAGGCTCAGTCTCTCATTGGTTAGTAGTAGTGTATTTTCAGATGAATTTCTTATCCTGTCTTGAAACCAACAACACTCAACTTCTCACATTCACTTTGTGTTCATGTCTGGATAGTTAAGAGACATAGTTTGGATTATTTAATATTCAGAGAGTTTGATGGCCTAGATTGAAATGATCAGTCACACAGAATTTGCATGTCCCCCTCCCCCACTAAACATAATTGTTCTAATTTTAAAAAGGAACTGCTAAGTTGTGCATGAAAACAGCAGTCTAGATAACAGAAAGCAGAGATCATTTTTCACATAATTCTTTTGCAGGTATAATCGCTTGGGTATTAATTTGTTTACATGATATTTCAAACAACTTTTGATATTTGTTTTTGGACAATAGTAATCAAACTGTAATGTTATGGGAAAGTTTTAAGATAAAAGGGCATGCTCCAGCTAAATGCAAATTATTTTGCTATTTTATATTGTTATGTGCCTTCAAATCAACTCCAACTTATAGAGACCCTATCTTAGGGTTTTCTTGACAAGATTTTTCAGAGGTTTGTCATTGCCTTTCTCTGGTCTAAGGCATAGAGAATGTGACTTGCCCAAGGCCACACAGCAAATTTCCATGGTTGAGTGGGGATTTGAACTCTCCTGGAGTCTTAGTCCAGCGCTCAAACCATTACACTACACTGGCTCTTCAACAATAATTTCCAGCAACACAATTGTATTGATTTTTTTAAAGTCTAGTATTTTTTTTAAAAAAAATAGGACATGCTGCAGGTTAAGTCCCATTTAAGAGGAAATGCATGTTCTTGAAATTCTCCCACTGAAAACAATGAAACTTAAAATGCTTTGTTTTGTCATGCCTAATTCTATAGCAGCAACAACACAGTTTCAGCATGCGAACACATCTGAAGCATGGAATATGAATAGCAAATTTTCTTAGTATGAAGAACAGCAGTATATGCTGGATTTAATCCCTACCCCCACTGCCATTCCCTTTTCCTTATGTGTCATGTCTTTTTTAGATTGTAAACCTGAGGGCAGGGAACTGTTAAATTAACCATTTGTAAGCCACTGATAGTCTTTGTGGCTGAAGAGCGGGGTATAAATACAATTGTATTTATAATAATAAAAAAAATGTGAGGTGGAAATTAATGGAAAGTAATGGAAATTGTTTGGATCTTGGGGATGCTTTCACCATAGAAAGCATTCCTGGTTATAAATAAGTATTTTTATGTGAGCTGGAATTAATTTTCATTAGATTTTTGGAATAATCCATTTGAGTATTTTTATTGATCAAACTTTTAAAGCTATTTACTGATTATTTAACATTTTGTTTTGCTTTGTTCCTTATTCACCAGGTGATGCTTTCCCTTGGACAATCAGTCTGAATCATTTCAGTGTGTATACTCTTCTTGGGCAGCAAATGACTCTTAATTTAATAGAACCCATGGGCTGCACTTCTACTCTGGCAGTCACTTCACAAACTCTGCATGCTGCAGGGCCTGAATCCAAGCACTCATTTGTTGTATGTCTCCATGTTGACCTTGAGTCTCTGGAAGTAAAATGCTCAAATCCTCAGGTTGGTGCAGTTATTTGATTTACTGAAGTAAATTAAAAATCACTTGATTTAAGGATTATTATTGTAGGTTTTGTAAAAGAAGTTCCCTTCTTTCAAGCATCTTTATACCCCAAAAATGGGGCCATCAAGATCAGGGTACTTAGATTAAGATTTGCTTTGAAGCTCTTTCAAGTTTTGTAATTTAAATTCATCTCAAAGTGTAATAGCTACAGCACATAAATGCATCTTTTGGCTGATGGAATGAAATCACTTGCAGATGTACCATTAAATGCTGGGGCCCTGTTTTGCTGTCGCTGTGGGTACATCTGTTGAAATGATCTAATATAGCCTTTGTACAAATTAGCACATACCTGCTCTCATATTTTCAAACAAAGTAATGTACTGTCTGGTATGGGGAAATGACACATTTATTTATTTATTTATTTATCCCCCCCCCTCCCAAATGCAGATCCTCAAGGGGGCTAATCATAAATCAAGCATATAAACAGATAAAATATCAGTCAGTAAAATTCAGAAGAGAAGCAACAAAACTAGAAACAAATCTGTATAAGAAGTGAAGGCAGATGGTTAGTAACACCTCAAGGCAGAAAGCATATTAATTAAGAGTTGGAAGGAAAGAAGAGAGCTGGTTGGTTGCTCCAGGACAAAATATTCCACAACACGGATACCAACACCCCCCACCAAAAAACACCCTGTCCCATGTACCCGCACACCATACCCCCAAACTAGTATTTTTAAGCTTCATGTTAGTTTATAGATGAGGTGGCATTTTTTAAGATACCCACCCCAAATCCATTTTGGGCTTAAAAGTCAGATCCAGGACTTTGAACTGGGCTTAGACATGGCTTAGTTATTGGTGAATATTATGTAATTTTGGTATAAAGTGATTTAAAAAATTCTCAGGCCCCCATCAGTAGCTACGGTGTCTCATCTTCCACTATTTGAACTTTCAAACGCTCTTTAAAAAGGCTCTGTGTAACAAAAAGTACTAATCTAATCTAACCATAATCAAAGTGTACGTAATATTTATTAGAGTACCGTATATTCCGGCGTATAAGACGACTTTTGAGCACTCAAAAGTGCCCTCCAAAATCGACAGTCGTCTTATACGCCGGGTATACTTTGCTTTACCTGCCTGCCTATCTCCTGCCTCTTCGCAAATGGAGCGAAGAGGCAGGAGACGGGGCAGGGGGGTGAAGCAAATGCTCCTCCCTGCCCCCCGCCAACCCCCTGCACATCCACCTCCCCTGCCGAAAGCTGCGGAATCGCGGCTTTCAGGAGGGGGAGTGGCGGGGAAGCCCCCCTCCCTGCCCCCCGCCCACCCCCGCACATCCACCCCCCCTGCGGAAAACTGTGGAATCGCGGCTTTCGGGAGAGGGGTGGCTGGGAAGCCCCCTCCTCCCTGCCCCCCGCACATCCACCCCCCTGCCGAAAGCCGCGGAATCACGGCTTTTGGGAGGGGGGGTGGCTGGAAAGCCCTCTCCTCCCTGCCCCCCACCTACCCCCCGCGCATCCACGTCCCCTGCCGAAAGCCGCGGAATCGCGGCTTTTGGGAGGGGGGGTGGCTGGGAAGCCCTCTCCTCCCTGCCCCCCGCCCACCCCCCGCACATCAACCCCCCTGCCAAAAGCTGCGGAATCGCGGCTTTCGGGAGGGGGGGCTGGGAAGCCCTCTCTTCCCTGCCCACCCCCGCACATCCACCCCCCTGCCGAAAGCCGCGGAATCGCGGCTTTCGGGAGGAGGGGTGGCTGGGAAGCCCTCTCCTCCCTGCCCCCCGCCAACCCCCTGCACATCCACCCCCCTGCCGAAAGCCGCGGAATCGTGGCTTTCGGGAGCGGGGCGGCTGGGAAGCCCCCCCTCCCTGCCCCCACCCACCCCCGCACATCCACCCCCCTGCCAAAAGCTGCGGAATCGCGGCTTTTGGGAGGGGGGGCTGGGAAGCCCTCTCTTCCCTGCCCACCCCCGCACATCCACCCCCCCTGCCGAAAGCCGTGGAATCGCGGCTTTCGGGAGGAGGGGTGGCTGGGAAGCCCTCTCCTCCCTGCCCCCCACCCACCCCCCGCACATCAACCCCCCTGCCAAAAGCTGCGGAATCGCGGCTTTCGGGAGGGGGGGCTGGGAAGCCCTCTCTTCCCTGCCCACCCCCGCACATCCACCCCCCCTGCCGAAAGCCGTGGAATCGCGGCTTTCGGGAGGGGGCGGCTGGGAAGCCCCCTCCTCCCTGCCCCCCACCCACCCCCTGCACATCCACCCCCCTGCCGAAAGCCGTGGAATCGCGGCTTTCGGGAGGGGGGGTGGCTGGAAAGCCCTCTCCTCCCTGCCCCCCCGCGCACCCCCCGTGCATCCACACCCCCTGCCAAAAGCTGCGGAATCGCGGGTTTCGGGAGGGGGGGTGGCTGGGAATCTCCCTCCTCCCTGCCCCCCGCCCACCCTCAGCCCAGCCATCCACCTTGCCCAAAGCCTCGCTTTGGAGAGGGGGGGGTGGCTGCAAAGCCCCCCCCCAGACACCCCGCCACCCTCTGCCCAGCCACCCCCTTCCCCAAAGCCTCGCTTTGGAGAGGGGGTGGCTGCGACGCCCCCTCCCCCAGCCACTGCGCCACCCTCCGCCCAGCCACCCCCTTCCCCAAATCCGCGCTTGGGAGAGGGGGGTGGCTGCGAAGCCCCCTCCCCCCAGCCACCCAGCCACCCTCCTCACAGCCACCCCCCTTCCCCAAAGCTGTGCTTTGGAGAGGGGGGGTGGCTGCGAAGCCCCATCCACCCATCCACCCATTCACCCTCCGCCTACCCACCCCCCTTCCCCAAAGCTGCGCTTTGGAGAGAGGGGTGGCTGTGAAGCCCCCTCCCTCCACCCCTCCTGCCAGCTGGCCATCCCGCATTCCCCAACCCACCAGGAGACTGGGCAGCCTCCTGTGGGTTGGGGAATCGTGGGAGGAGGGAGCCCAGAAGGAGGGATGGGGCTGTGGAGTTAAATCCCTAGATTCGCTCCCTCTCCCTTGACGGTGGGAAGAGGGGGCGAATCCCGGGGTTTGGCTCCACGGCCCCGCGTCCTCCCTATGGAGCCAAACGGGGCATGTTCGCCTCTTCTCCCCACCTTCCTTGAAGGTGGGGAGAGGGGGCGAATCTAGGGGTTTGCTGCGGCCGCCCCCACTTCCCCCTCCTTGGTCCCCTTCGGAAGAGCCAAGACGGAGGGAAGGGGGCTGCTGAGGCAAACTGGGCATTTTCGCCCCTTTCCTCCACCTTCGAGTCCAGTTTGACTGGAAGGTTGAAGAGAGGGGCGAATGTTGCCCTGCGAGCTGATCCTGTTCGCTTTCCCAACTCACGAGGAGATCCTCATGAGTTGGGAAACAAAGAGGATCAGCTGGCAAGGCTCCCCCAGCCAGCCAAATTGGGGGGGGTGGTCTTATCTGGCGAATATATGCCTAGGCCTAGATTTTTGGCTAGAAATTGGGGAGGTGGTCTTATACGCCTAGTCGTCTTATACGCCGGAATATACGGTATTCATACCCTACTCTTCAGCCACAAAGACTCTCAGAGCAGCTTACAAATTGTTAATTTGACATTTCCCTCCCCTCAAGTTTACAATCTAAATAAGATAGGACACACAAGGAAAAGGGAATGGCAGTGGGGGAGGGGATTAAGTCTGGCAGATACTACCAGTTCTTCCCTCCCTCTGCGGCCAGGGCAGTGGTAGTTGGGATGGAGGGCCTTTCCTTTGCTTCTAGGTCTATGCATGATGGAGCAGTGCCTGCCTCTTCTTCTCTTCTTCTGCAGCCAGGGCAGTTGCAGCTGAGATGGAAGGAGGGCCTTTCATCTGCTTCTGGGCCTAATCATGATAAAGTGGTGCCTGCCACTTTGTTATAAACTTTCATAGTTAAAAATATTCAATATTTGCACAAGTTTATTCTGGGGTTTATGCAGGCCTGCATTCTGATTAGATTTGGATATGGGGTGGGCTGAACCATTACTTTCCCATTTACCAACTCATTCATTGAGCTGAGTTCTTTATTATGAAACTTGATTATGACCCAAACCTTGGAACAGTTTTAGAGGGCATAGACTTAGAGTTGCATCTAGGGTGGGGTTGCTTGCCTCCTCGCCAATTTCTTTATTTTTAAAAAATTACAATTAAAGGCATGGGCTTTGATAGTACAGGTTGCCCCCTGTATGGGATATGTTCCCAGACTTATGATTTATAAATGCAACTACGGATAATATGAAACCCTATTAAAATAAAGGACTTTTACAAACATAACATAGAGTTGCATTGGAGGACCTAGCCATCCCCAGAGAGGACAACTCTCTAGGCATTTTCCAGTGCAATTCAATGGTATGTGTCTTTACTTTTCCAGCTGCGGGTAACTGAAATTGTGAATATTGGACCCACAGATATGGGGTGGCAGGGGGAAGAGGGTTCCTGTACGTGTTACTAGAAGACATATGAACTCATCATACATGTTCTCAGTAGATAAAACTGTAAGGGAGTGTTTGACATTGACTTTAGCACATTTTAGACCAATTAGACTCAATAACCCTTATCCACATAGGTCCCTGAAGGGGACGTTTTATTTGAACACACAAAAATCAAAATATACACAATGACTGCATAAGGGAATAGCAAACAGAAACAAAGACGTAACACAAATAACTAGCTAACAGAGCACAGGTGGTTCTGAATGGAAACATACACAAATAAGCAACTCACAAGGTTTAAGGGGGTGTGCTATAGCATTGGATTCAAGCAGAGGTTTGAGGACTAAGTATCCTGCAGTTAGGCATTGCTAAGACTAGAATGAGGGGGAAGAGAGAGAGAGAGAGAGAGAGAGAGAGAGAGAGATGTTCAACAGTGGGAGAAATAGAAAACATTCCTTAAGACTCACACATCAGAGGAAGAGGGGTAAATTGGGGGAGATTTAGGGATGGCAGAAATTAGCTCTCCTAAATGCCATTAGACTTTCCTGAGGACAAGCTGTGGAGCATTGTACCCTCACTTGGGCACACTCTCTCATTGGTTAGTAGTGGCCCCTAAGAAAGAGAATCAGCTGTTGATATTCTCTAGCGAAAAATCCTGGATTTTTAGGGAGTAGAGGTGGAGGAGTAGAAGGTATCCTAAAATGCTTCCTTATAAAAGATAGAAGCAGCAAGCACAAACTTATCCTAGAAATTTGTTTTTGTCAAAGATACAAGCATAAAAAAAGATCCCTCCCTCAGAATGCTTCTTAGAGTATTCTCTCCTTTTTTGCATGATACTTTGGGTTTGGACAGGTACTCTAAAATAAAGGAACCCCGAAAGCAAAGGATGACCTGCAGGCTTTTTTGTTAGACTACATTATTGTGTAGTCTAACAAAAAACAAGTAATGTTCAACGAAGCATATGTTTAAGAAAGAGGTACAGTAGACTTGCTGTAAGGTGTGAGAAATTATTACTACCAGAGAGAAAGTGTTGAACTGGTCACCAGCCCCAGAGGCAACTCTGTGTTCGTGTCCATAATTAATTGTTTCCCAACTGAAGGATGTCTTGCCAACCAAGACAGAATGTTGCTGGGCGGTGGGGCAGAGATTGTCATGTTTTATGCTTGACTAATTGCTCCCCAATCCTGGAAACAGTTAACACTCAGTAGTTAGCATTACTTGAAAGTTATATTTCTATAATTTCCCACAGAGGATGATTGGAAGACTTTAGAGAAAGATTTTTTTTCAGCCTGTGGTTCAGTGCTTCATGTCCTAGGTCACACAAAATGTCCAGTTCCACCAGCAATTTCTACACACACATGTATCTTGGCAAGAGTGTTGTACAAATGTAGATAGCTTGCAGTGCACATTCTTCTTTCTCAGGTTGCCACTGAAGGCACTAGCAAACCCTGTAGCTTTCTGAAGAAGAAAGAAAGAAAAACAAAGAATCATTATGTTCTGCACATCAATTTGCATCAAACCTCTACTTTATTTATTTATTACAACATTTGTAACCTGTCCTTTATTATGGGATCTCAGGCATTGTACAAGTTAAATGGATTATTTAACAAGGTAAAACAGCTTATAAGTTAAAACTCCCATCAAGTGTGGAAGGCCAGCCTAAAAGACAGGGCTTACGTGAATTGTCCATGGAAAGCAGGAGTGCTATTAGGTCTCATGTGGGGTTTTAAAGACAGTTTTCTCTTAGATCTAAATGGTAGTCCTACAGTGAAGAAAAGTAGAAAAGTCATGAATGAGTACCAGCAGATGACCTTAGCTTTCTATGTGTCTGAAGCAGTGATAATAATAATAATAATAATAATAATAATAATAATAATATCATCCCTCATGGAATACCATGCAAAATAGAACAATACAAAAGTGTTGTATTTATTTTATATACAAATATTTTAATATAAAGTTGGCCCTCTGTATCCACGGATTCTGTATCCACAGATTCAACCAACCCTGGCTGAAAAATATTCAGTGGGGGGAAATCCACAAAGCAAACCTCACTATTTTATATAAGCAACTCCTTTTTATGCCATTGTATATGATGGAACTTGGACATTCACAGATTTTGGTATCCATGTGGGGTCTTGGAGCCAAACGCCAGCAGATATCATGGGCCCTGTACAAAATTACTTCACTGGACATTGTGAAACTTAGTCTAGTGCAGATACTCAATATTCCATGACTATGAAGCATGCTTATCCCTCACTAAGCAGTATTTTTGGATTTCTACAAACTTTCTGCTCTGTTTTGTTAAGGTTTTTGTACTTCTTTAAACTGCAGGGTATGCTGATGTCTACTACATCTTTTTCACTGGCACCATTTTGGCTCAAATCTTGTCAGTATTGACCACTGAAATTCACTGTTAAAGATGTGTTTCTTGTGTAAAATAATGGATGACAATGGATTCGATAAGGGGCATAAATATACTTTCAGCAATATAAAACTGTTTAGCTGTACAGGATATTTGGCCAGCTGCCAGAGTCCCTGTGCTTTGGAAGGGCCCACTGGGGTCAGTGTCTATCTTGCATGACTCCCTTGGTATCCCATCCCCAGCATTGCCACTTCAATTTATCACCATTGGGCTTCCCTCCAGGAACACAGTATAACAGCCTAGACAACTGTGAATGAGCATACACACAGAGATATATACGATGAGAAAGATTTTCCATAGAAAAATACAGCACTGGAAAAATTTCCATCGCACAGGTCTGAGCTCATGTAACGTGAGCGTGTGTGTTTTGTTTGGATATTGTGGAATAACCTTTATTTTATAACTGCAAACAGTTCAGTGGCTGTAGGGCATTTCTCCCTACCTTGAAACGTGGTATTCCAGTTTGGTCAGAAAATACCCCAGAAGTCAGTTAATGCTTTTTAAAAATACATCTGGATTAAAGTTACTTAAGAAAACTGAACAAACACACACACACATGTGCGCGCGTGCGCGTGATATGTAACATGTAACATGTAACAAAGAGAGAGCCAGTGTGGTTTGTTGGACTAGAATCTATGAAGCCAAGGTTCAGATTGGAACCGCACTGGGTGACTTTGGGCATGCCACACACTCAGTCTCAGAGAAAGGGAGTGGCAATTGAAGGTAAACCCATCATAGGGTTGCTATAAGTTGGGGTTAACTTGATGGCACATAACACCAATAAGTAATAAATAAACACTAGAGAATATATTCTGTTCATGTGGAATTGCCTTATGTGTCACAAGAGAGGTGTGTACTCAGGCTAGCACATGGGTATTGGCTAAAAATTGTGATTCAGTAGGCCCCTAAATGATGTTTTACTGTACATTCCCCTGCACAATCATGCAAACAGCTATTTTAGCTCCACATAGAGAGAGCTGAGGTTGCAGTTATGGAGCTTGAAGAGAATGCATTATTTTTTAAAAAAGAAAAAACACACATAACTAGCATTTTCTCTTGGTTTTAATTTTATTATAGTTATAATTTTGTAGATAAGCTACCAAAGCTACCTGTCGTAGCCACCGTTCCCATTGCCAGGAAACAGAGCACAGAGCTGGCTGAACACTGTTCTCCAGCAGACAAACTGATAGATAACAGTTTAAAAGTTAAGAGTAGCTTGCCTGTCCAGGGGTTCTAGCAGAAGCAAAGTCAAAAGTGAGTCCAGAAGTTCAGGAATACAGTGAGCAGCAAGGTCACAGTCAAGGAATCCAAGTAGATAACAATGCAGGGGTCCAAGGCATGGAACACAAATCTAAGGGCTGACAAAACACACAAGTTGTTTCTGGCTCAGACTACCACCCTCTGCCCACCTTAAAAAGGCTGGAGCAAGCTGGCTCTCATTCATGCCTTCTTCCTTCATGGCCCGAGTAGATTTCAGTGTGATTGTGTTTGTTTGCCCTACTTTGAGGCTGCTGTTCGTCTAGAGAAGCTGACTCCTGGCCCATGACACTATCACAGCATTTAAGAAGTACTGCCAACATTGGGAATAAAAGAGACCACATACCAATACTGGCTCCTCTTAAGTATTAGATGTATACATGGAAATGATTTTTAAAAAATCATTCTGGAAGCATTGCCACCAACATGCAAAATAGAAACCACAACCCTTGCAATAATTAAATGCCGTCAGTGAAATATATCCATTTCAGGCCAAGTAAAAACTTAACTCTGCTTCTATCAACCTGTATCTTAATGTGTTCCCACACAAACAATGGGGGAAAAAAACCCTTTCTGTATCCTGTGTGCCAGCAACTGAATAAAATTCCTTTATTTATTATTTTCTGGTGAGTATTCTTAAACTATATGAAAGGAAATAGGTGAGAGAGATACACATTCTTAAAATTCCATTTTTCTAGGTGTATTCCTACGGACAGGTATGTATCACAGGCCCAGCTCATGAATATTTTGAAATCAAAGTAAAGGATTTTTATCTTCTGGATTACTATGTTTTAAGAAAGCTGTGTGAAAAACAAGTTTAGATGCAGCCATAACGTTGCACTAAGATACATAAATCCACGAGATACTGAAACTAAAATTTAGCAATTGATGCTTTTAAAGCTATTTCTGCATATATATCAGATTCCATTATATTTATGAGTATTGCAAGCCAGTTTGAATGTCCATTCAAAATACAGTAGAAATGTGGAATAGAAACAGTTTGAATACACTTTATGTGGGATTGGTACCTGTGGTTTCATTTGCCCACAGTTGTGGGGGGAGGTCTCTCTAGGCATCTGAAGGACCATAGAGTCTTGCTGGAGGTGGTTTCCCTAAGCACTGGGAGCTCCTCCAGCACGACTATGGTCAACTTGTGCTGGACATTGGCGATAAAGTTGCACCATATGCCTAGAGAAGCATCCTCTCTAGGCATTTTCTAGGTCCTCCAGTGTGATTCTATGGTATTCCAAGGTGGTTCGCTATTATATGTGGTTTTGCGTATCTGTGGTAAGTCTGGGACATATCCCCTGCAGATACGGAGTCAACCTGTACTCTCTTAACAAAAACCCATTTGTCAAAAAATATGGGACCTCTTTGTTGTAAATGGTAAGGTTGAATATTAAATGTGAACAATAAAATATTGAGGTAAATTCTGCAGATTTATAGAAAGTCTTTCAACAGTGATTCAGTATAGAGAGAGTGAAGACAAAGTTTGTAGGGATGTATTATGTTTTTGTATCCCTAAAATCACATCCTGTTTTTTATCAAATCAAAACTGACAACATTGTTTGTCTGCATCTGTTCTACTCACAATAGATTTAAGCATCATTCTCTATTTATGTCCTGGGGCTGAAATGTCTTTTTAAAATTTGAAAAAAATCTCCCACCCGCATGGCAGGCTGGGTATGGTGCCCAGCAGTTGATCTGCTTATGTATTATGTCTATTACTTTCCATGGGCTTTTTATACAATATGTGGCAATCTGTACTCGTACAAATTTCTTGATTAATGCTTATTTTTGAAAACGTGTATATACTGTATACCTTAGAATTGAGTCAAACAATGTGCAAGTTATAGAGGATGTTATCTGAATATTCAAATGATCTAACCCAGATAATTGTCAGGGGATGATAGGCTACTCAATCCCCAGCAGAAGCCCAAAAAAGCCTGTCTCAGTAGACACAGTAGCAACCCGCTCCCAAGAATACTCACACACAGAGTGTTTGATGTCCAAATAAGCAGGAGGCACTTTTATCTTCAAACTCAGTTGCAATATATACAAATATTTACAACCCCAGAAGAAACTGCTTCAACAGGCCTTAGCACTCACAGGAAGAAGACTGAGCTCTGCTCCGAGCCCTCCCGTATACACAGTTACAGGGCATTGGCTTACTCAATCACATGATCTTACACACCAATAAGAACCCTCCTTCTGTAACTAAGGCAGACTAGGCAGTTCATGGAGTCAGCCATTTTAACTCAGCATGACTCTGCGGTTTGTTTGGCCTTTTTAAAATGGAGTTCTACCTCCTGACAATAATTACTCAATTGCATATTGGTTGTTGGTTTTATAGTTATAGATTAAACTCATGCATTTTGCAGGATGGTTTGCTTTTTCTGTTTAGAATTTTGGAACTGATGCACCATCCCCTGAAGGGTCAGCTTGTATATGACCCTGTGAAATAGCCCAGAAACTGAAAAAGAGGTCTTTTACTGTTAAAGT
This sequence comes from Gambelia wislizenii, assembly GCA_030847615.1. NCBI lineage: Eukaryota > Metazoa > Chordata > Lepidosauria > Squamata > Crotaphytidae > Gambelia > Gambelia wislizenii. The sequence goes on from JAUMIR010000004.1 coordinate 298,672,559, forward strand.
TGTGATATAATGTTTTACAAGATGAGATGTAGTGATTCTGGTTTTTTAGACCTGCTTCCTGCATATTGATAATTTTCTTTTATGCAGAACTCTTTCATAAGAATCAAAATGCTGTTTGTAATGTGGTAATGTCAAATTGGTATATTTACAATATGATATATGCAGTTCTTAAGGGAGAATATTGCTTTTCAGTGGTTTGTTAAAGCTACTGTATTTTTCCCCAATTAAGGTGCAGTTGCTGTATGAACTAACGCATATAATGAGCAAAGTCTGGAATAAGATTCAAAAGAAAGAAGTTTTGTATCACTCTCAGGCCTATACAGAATCTGCTTCAGGGCCTGCACCTCCTAGCTCCCCGATTAAAAGCAGTGTTGGGACAGCTCCACTGGATACCAGCACATGTAGTCCATCTGCTGACTTTGGGACAACTACAGAGGTAATTAAAAATTATATTGGTATGTAGTAGTGATCTGGCAGATAATGGCTGGGCAAATGACCAAACAGAAATCAAAAAGCTAGAAGATGGAAGTTAACCAACATGGATAAAGACTGAACAAGTGCTGCAACAATAAGCATATAGTACATAAATATTTAATGAATCATGTTTGAAAATAAACATTGGCAAGCCAGGAAGAAGCAACACAAGGTTTAAGATTATGGCTATCTTTGAACATAATGGCTGTGTTCAAACATAATAATAATAAACAATGGCTTCCAGCTGCCCCTACCATCTCTCACATGACTACGAGATGATGAGAAGATTTTGCTTCCATTTCTGATTATGCGCTGTTTAGCTTTATGCACAAACCATAAACTACTGTCTCCAGTGTAGATACATTGGATTAAATCTACCATAATTTTACATCTATCATGCCCGAGTGTCTTGTAATATCTTGTTTGTGTTCTCAGTTGATTACAAGATCCACCAACTATAACAGAGTATTTGCTGTGGTAATAGGAGGTCCTTATCATCAGGGGAACATGCCCACAATGTCCAGTTCCAAGAGACATGAAGAGGTTCTTTTATATTTTGTATAGCTACACCTCACAGTTTATTCCAGTTTGGCAGTCCAGGCCACGTGATCACCTGCTTCCCTGGGAAAACTTCAGATATTATGTGCCTCCTCCTTTGATCTTGCTAGGAGGGGGTATAAGGGAGTGAATTTTCTCTTAACTGCCTGCTTTTTTTATGCTCTCACAGCTCCTGAAATACAGAGATAGGCTGCATCTGTGCAAGTTGATTTTCTTTGTCAAGAACTCCTCTAATTAAAGCTTTGGGCTTGAGATCACAGCTTGATCTCATTCTAAGGTGCTTTATTCCAGCCTAGACAAACTGCTGGTTTGGAGACATAGTCTTCCTATCAGTTGAAGGACCTGACTGCTTTTCTCTACTGTAAATCACCTGCTGTATCCATTATTCATCATTTGTGTCAATGACAAGTGCCAGTTTTTATATCAAATTAATCTTTTGAGAGGTTTGGGTTTGGGTCGAGTTCCAGCTCAGAATATTTATGTAGCATTGAAGTGGGGAATACAAGGCTGTATGTTCAGCTCAGAAATGTTGTTTCAATATCAGAACTGAATTTTTACACCTGATTATCCCCACAAGTTTTTTGTTTCTTTGTTTTAGATACTTGAGAGTGAGAAAGAGGGACTCTTTTAGCTGCTGCTATTGTTTAACATGTGGAATTCAGAAACACATACCAATATACAGTAATGCAGCTCATCCAGAAATATACTAGCACACCTAAATGACAACTCCCTGGGGATGTGTAGCGATAAATGTTGAGGCTCTGGGAGGGGAAATCTTTTTTCAGTATTTTAAAAAAGAAATTAACATTTTTGGAAAAACTGGGAAAAGTGCAATATTAGAACTTGTTTATTTATTTATTTATGTAATATCTGTCCTGCCTTTTCCCCAGCCTTGGGGCCCAAGGAAGTTTACAAAAGTTCAAACAGATACAGCTAAAATATGCATCATACAAAAGTTAAAATATAATTAAGGTATCAATCGAATTAAAAGCGTGCCTATTAAAAATAGTGATAATACAGCACATTATTAAAGGCCCTTTTCCCAATGAGCACTGACTCATCAAATGCCTGCTGGCACAAAAAGTCTTCACCCACCTATGGAAAGATAGCAAGGAGAGTGCTAGTCCAGCATTACTAGGAATGGAGTTCCAGAGCTTGGGAGCAGTGATGAACAAGGTCTTCTCACATGTTCCCATCTCTTTCTCTCTCTCTCTCTCTCTCTCTCTCTCTGGCTTTTCGTCGCAAATGAAGATTCAGGAAGGACTCATCCCGCACTTTCTGCAAGCACGCTGATGACTAAAAAGGCCAATCCGAGATAAACAAGTCCGGTCGCAGAAAGCACAGTAGAAGGTCTTCTTGGGTGATGTTTCCAGGTTGTGATTCTTTCTGCGTTAATTCTCTTCAAGACTTGTTCGGCGTGAGTTCTCAAATATGGCTGCAGCATTGTGGATAGTGCGTCTCCATGCCTCCCGATGTGAGGCCAGGGCGGACCATTGTTGGTGATCAATTTGGCTGAGCCTGAGATGTTGTTTCAGGGAGTCCTTGTATCACTTTTTTGGAGCGCCCCTCTTATGCTGACCCATGGCGAGTTCACCGTGGAGTACTATTTTGGGGAAGCGATAGTCCTCCATCCTAGAAATGTGCCCTGCCCAGCGCAGCTGTGTTTTCAATATCATGGCCTCAGTGCTGGTGATCCCTGCTTGCTCAAGGACAGCAACATTCGTCACATAGTCAGTCCAGTGTATATTCAGGATTGTGCGTATACAGCGCTGATGAAAGCGTTCGAGGAGTCGTAAGTGGTGGCGATAGGTGACCCATGTTTCAGACCCATAAAGGAGAATAGACAGTACAGTGGCTCTATACACACTGATTTTTGTGCTTCGCCTCAGGTGTTTATTACTCTAGACTCTTTTGTAAAGCCTTCCAAATGTGCTATATGCCTTTGCTAATCTGTGATCGATCTCTTTGTCAATCTTGGCATCTGAGGAGATGATGCTTCCCAGGTAGGTGAACTGCTGAATGGACTTGAGCACAGATTTGCCAATGGTAATGTGGGGATGATGGTGTTCGTCCTGTAGTGCAGGCTGGTAAAAAACTTCCGTTTTCTTCAGGTTGACTTGCAGCCCAAACAGCTCTGCAGTTGTTGCGAAGCAGGATGTTAGGCGCTGTAGAGCTGCTTCTGTGTGGGCAACAAGGGCAGCATCATCAGCGAAGAGCAGCTCATGAACTAGATAGTTTAGAGTCTTCGTGCGAGCCCTCAGACGGCTTAAGTTAAACAAGCAACCATCAATACGGTAACATATATAGATGCCATCTTCTTTGATCTCTGCCGTAGCCCTTTGGAGCATCATGCTGAAGAAGATTGTAAATAACGTTGGAGCAAGAACACTACCTTGCTTCACTCCATTAGTTATTAGAAAGGGCTCTGAAAGAGCATCGCCATATCTGACTTGACTGCACTGGCCCTCGTGTAGCAAGATAATCATTTTAAGGAATTTAGGGGGACATCTTAGTCTTTCCAGGATCTGCCACAGACCTTTTCTACTCACAGTGTTGAAGGCTTTGGTGAAGTCAACAAATGTTACATAGAGACCCTTGTTCTGCTCTCTACATTTCTCTTGCAGTTGTCTAAGGGCAAATACCATATCTGTAGTACTCCTATTGGCTCTGAAGCCACATTGGCTTTCAGGAAGAAGTTCTTCTGCAATAGCAGGAACTAATCTGTTCAGGAGTATCCTTGCAAGGATTTTTCCAGCAATAGAGAGCAGTGTTATGCCTCAATAGTTTGAGCAATCGGATTTTGCTCCTTTTTTCTTGTACAGGGTGATGATGACTGCATCTCTAATATCTGATGGCAGTTCCCCTTTCCCAAGCAATTCACAAGGAGTTCATGGAATTTATCATGGAGTACATGACCTCCGTGTTTCCAAACTTCAGGTGGAATTCCATCAATCCCAGCTGCCTTGCCGTTTTTCATCTGCTGTAGGGCCTTACGGGTCTCTTCCAAAGTGGGGGCTATGTCCAATTCATTTTTCATCAGTTTTTGTATCATATGTTGGATAGCTGAGCCTTGGACTACTCGGTTGGCAGTAAAGAGACTTTGAAAATGTTTAGCCCATCGATTCAGGATGGACGCTTTATCAGTAATTAATGTTTGACCATCTGTACTGTATAAGGAGGTTTGCACCTGATAAGTAGGTCCAATCAATACTTGAAGAGCTTCATAAAATCCTCTTTGATCACCCAGATCTGCACAGCATTGTGTCTTTTCTGCTGTATTGATCCACCACATGTTCTTAGGTTTGAACTTAAGATGAAAATTTAGTTTACATCTGAGGAGGCGATGATCTGTTTGGCATTCTGCACTCGGCATCACTCGAGTATGACGGACATCGTGAATGTTTCTCTGGCGGACTAGAACATAGTCAACGAGGTGCCAATGTTTGGATTGGGGATGCATCCAGGTTGTCTTCAAGCTATCTTTCTTCTGAAAGATAGTGTTTGTAATAGTCAGCTGTTGTCTGCACAGAACTCTAGCAAGAGGCGTCCGTTATCATTGCAATTTCCAACACCATGCTTGCCTAAGACACCTTTATAGGCTTCAGAGTTTTTCCCTACTCTGGCATTGAATTCACCAAGGATAATAATTTTATCTTCTACAGGGTCTTTTTGTATGAGGTGATGTAGGTCTGTGTAGAATTTGTCTTTCTCTACAGGGTCGGCTTGCATAGTTGGAGCATATATACTAAAAAGAACAACATGTGGGAGGCATAATGCAATGAGAGTGTCCTGTTGGCAAGGTTTCAATTTTGGAGGCAATGGAGTTTTTAATCATAAAGCCTACTCCTGAAAGATGTTTTTTGGTTTGGGGTTTGCCAGACCAGTAAAGTGTGTAGCCGGCGCTGTGTTATTTAAGGCTGCCTTCCTCATGTAGACGAACTTCACTAAGAGCAACAATGTCAATATTAAGTTGTGATAGTTCATGGACTATTAGAGCAGAACGACGCTCAGGCTGTCCACTATCTGTAGAGTCTCACATGGTTCTGATGTTCCAGCATGCAAGCATCACGTTTATCTACACCTTCGGAGGCCGGTGTGTGCCTTTGTTTTTTTGACTGCATCAGAAGATGCCCATTGGCCGCGGCTAGCCAACCAGGTAGATGGGGATAAGCTTTCGTTAGGCCACCTTTTCTAGGCCCCTCTCCATATGGAGCAAGCAGTGCTCTCCTTAAAAAAGACTGCTTGGTCATTCAGGATGCTGCCGAACAAGACTGTCATCTCCCGGGTGAGCCTCAAGCGACCAAAGTCCTGAACCGCCTGCACGCAGGGTTGGGTCTGCGGCTTCCAGTGCATCTTTACACCTGCTGTTTTATCCCTCGCCTGTCGCTACAGGGCCTTTTTGGAATTGGATTTGTCCTTTGAGCCTGTGCAATGGATTTTTCTGGTGGAGCGCAGTGTGCACAGAACTGGCCTCACCCTTGAAACCAAAGGTTCATCTGCTGTGGCCTTGCAAGCATGGACAGTAGCAGCGAGGTCCTCGGGTTGTAGGTTTGATTAGAGTTTCCTTCTTTTAGATGGTTGACCTTAAAGGGTTGGATGAGAACCATCTGCCCGGTTTTGGGATTAGAGTTTTCCTTCTCCTAGGATGGTTGCCATAAGGGTAGAGATTCTATCCTGCCCTTTGACGCTCTTTGTCAGACCCTTCGGTTTTGACCTGTCTCGCATGGGAGACCCTACCGGTGGCTATTATACCACTGCCAGCATAGCTCAAAATATCGTTAGCGTATGCAAGCCTCTCTCCCATGACAGGGGCCGTCAATGGAGAGGTGTTCCCATCAAATGTACCTGTAAAGATGGTTGGACAGAGAGACGGGCCTCTCCAGAAAATGTCAAAATGCAGAAAGGCTCATATTGTTGTCCTGCGGTCTCATGATAAAAAGGCAGGTTAAAAATATTTTAATTAATAAACAATAAGTATGTGGGAATGCTGTCAGATAGATTGAATGTTACTGTGTCATTTTAGGAACATAGAAAGTGTTACGTATAACTTGGTTTGGCATAACATTATTATGTTTAGTATATTACAAGTACTGTTTGTTCAGAAAATAATTGCAAGTAAAATTTACTTTTGTAATTTTTCTTTATTGTAAGGAACATCTAGGACCTAAATATTCTAAAGGCACCATCCTGTGTGATTTTGAAAGCTAAGCAGGGTTAGCCTTGGTTAGTACTTGGATTGGAAACCACTAATGAATAACAGGTGCTGTAGGATCTGTTTCATAGAAAGAAACTGGCAAAACCACCTCTCAGTATTCCTTGCATAAAACAAACACTAAGAAATTAATGGGATCACCATAAGACAATAGGCGACTTGAAAGCACATATGCATATATAAGGAACACCTAAACTGTAAGGAATTTCTTTGCTTATGCCAGTTTATGAGAATCAGACAACAATAAAAAACGGGAGTGAGGGTGGAATCTACATTAGCAAAACAAAGAAAATTATTTTTCTCTTTTAATCCTCCATTGTGTCAAGCAGACATTAAACATTCATCCCCATGAAAAGAATGAAGAAGAGGAAACCAGGACCAGAAATAGCAATTATATATAAGAATTGTACACCAGTGCTTCTCAGGCTATCTGATGTGCAGGAACTCGGTTTTTTCCACCTAATGTCGGGGAGTAGTACCATATTTGTGCCCACTAGCTACACTATTCCTTTCTTTTCTAGAAAATTGCCATGGACTGGCAGCTGATGGCTCATGCACTAGCACTGGTCTAGGGGACCATTACTCAGAGTAGTACTACTATACATAATCTTACATATTTTCTTGAAATAATGTGTGGGGAAATAGATTTATGAACATCTTGCTTAAATATTTTATCAACTGAATATTCATCAATCTAGTATTCCATTTTTTAAAAATCTTTCCAAAATAAAAATAAGGCTTTGGGGAAAACTTAATAAATGTTTTACCCCAAATTTATGTGTTTTTCCCCAGCCTCCATGTCTGTAGGGATATGCATGTTATCAGTTAATAACACTAAGAAGTGCAGATACTTCCTGTATTCCTCCAGTAGTTTGGAACTGTGCCGCCAATTTTAATATTATTAGAATCAGATGAGAGACTGTATATCTGCCTGATTAATATTCCAAGTAAAGGAAAGTTGACTCAATGATCCTTTTTAGTACCAAGTAAATTGTACACCTTACAGTTGCCTTGAACCTGAAGCTTTGCTTTGAAAATTGTGGTCTCTCACCCAGATGTTTCAGGGACAAATCTATACAGATTTTGAGATTACAAAATGCCAAACCTCCTTAATTCTCAGTAGAGCTTTCATACTATTTTGCTATGTCAAGCTAGTCCTACTATCTCTCATCCAAATGTTGTTTCAGTGTTGAGATTCATCTGGAAATGTTAAGCAAAAAATGAATTTGATGGAGAAATTGTTGACATAAGGCTTCTTTCACTTGATTGTCAGGAATCTCCACAATAATTCCTACTTTTCTAGATTACAGAAAACATGGAGGCTACTCTTAAAATTGATTAAAACTGGCAAGTTTGGTTGCTGCTGCTGTCGTTGTTGTTGTTGTGTTTCCTCAAGTTTCCAACTTATGATGGCAACCCTAAGGCAAATTATAGAACCATTGCATTAATTTCCCAAGCAAGCAAGGTGATGCTCAAAATTCTACAACAAAGACTGACCAAACCCAAAAGGTAGTCACCAATAGCTTGGTGTTCTGTCCTGGGCCCAGTCCAGTGCTATTCAACATCTTTATCAATGACTTGGATGAGGGAATAGAGGGTATGCTTATCAAGTTTGCAGATAACACCAAATTAGGAGGGGTAGCTAATACCCCAGAGGACAGGATCAGAATCCAAAATGACATGATCAGATTAGAAAGCTGGGCCAAAACTAACTGAATTTCAGCAGGGAGAAATGTAGGACACTATACTTGGGCAGTAAAAATGAAATGCACATAGAATCATAGAATTGTAGAGTTGGAAGAGACCACAAGGGCCATCCAGTCCAACCCCCTGCCATGATCAAAGCATCCTTGACAGATGGCCACCCAGCCTCTGTTTAAAGACCTCCAAGGAAGAAGACCCTACCACGCTCCGAGGGAGCATGTTCCACTGCCAAACAGCTCTTACTGTCAGAAAGTTCCTCCTAATGTTGAGGTGAAATCTCCGTTCCTGGAGCTTGCATCCATTGTTCCATGTTCTGGTCTCTGGAGCAGCAGAAAACAAGCTTCCTCCATCCTCAATGTGACACCCCTTCAAATACTTAAACAGGGTTATCATATCGCCCCTTAACCGTCTTTTTTCCAGGCTAAACATACCCAGCTCCCTAAGTCTTTCCAGACCTTTCACCATTTTAGTTGCCCTTCTCTGCACACGCTCCAATTTGTCCATATCCTTTTTGAATTGTGGTGCCCAGAACTGGACACAGTATTCTAAGTGAGGTCTGACCAAGGCAGAATAGAGCGGCACTGTTACTTCCCTTGATCTAGACACTATACTTCTATTGATGCAGCCCAAAATCCCATTGGCCTTTTTAGCTGCCACATCGCACTGTTGACTCATGTTCAACCTGTGGTCTACTAGGACTACTAGATCCCTTTCGCACGTAGTCTCATTCAGCCAGGTCTCCCCCCTCCTATATCTATGCATTTCGTCTTTCTGTCCTACGTGCAGTACCTTACATTTCTCCGTATTGAATTTCATTTTGTTAGCTTTGGCCCAGCTCTCCAATCTATCTAGGTCATTTTGAATTTTGATCCTGTCCTCTAGGGTATTAGCTACTCCTCCTAATTTGGTGTCATCGGCAAATTTGATAACTATGCCCCTAATTCTGTCATCCAAGTCATTGATAACGATCTTGAATATCACTAGGTCCAGGACAGAACCCTGTGGCACCCCACTGGTCACATCTTTCCAAGATGAAGAGGAGCCACTGCTAAGCACCCTTTGGGTTCGGCCGGTCAACCAATTACAAATCCATTTAACAGTTAACTTGTCTAGCCCAGATTTTACAAGCTTGTTTGCAAGAATGTTATGGGAAACCTTGTCAAAGGCCTTACTGAAATCAAGGTTTGCGATATCCACAGCATTCCCTTCATCTGCCAAGCTGGTAATTGTATATAAAAAAAGAGAGATCAGATTAGTCTGGCATGACTAATGTTTCTCTGAAACGCATGTTGACTTTTTGTGATTATGGTATTGCCTTCTAAATGTTCACAGACTCTCTGTTTAATGATCTGCTCTAGAATCTTCCCTGGTATTGATGTCAGACTAACTGGACGATAATTGTTGGGATCCTCTTTTTCCCCCTTTTTGAAGATGGGGACTACATTTGCCCTCCTCCAGTCTGCTGGGACTTCCCCTGTTCTCAAGGAGTTCTCAAAGACTATTGCCAATGGCTTTGAAATTACATTTGCCAGCTCTTTTAATACCCTTGGATGTAGTTCATCCGGTCCTGGAGATTTAAATTCATTTAGATTAAGAAGGTTTTCTTGTACTACCTCTTTATCTATTCTGTGCTGGATTTCCCCTATTATGTCCTTTGTTCCATTATCCCCAGGTTGATCACCCTTTTGCTTTTCTGAAAACACTGGGGCAAAGGTGGTGTTGAGTAATTCTGCCTTTTCCCTGTCCCCTGTTAGCATTTTGCAATCTTTTCCACGTAGTGGCCCTACCGTTTCCTTCTTCTCCCTTTTGCTGTGGACATAGCCCCTAAAAACCCTTTTTATTGTTGTTATCCTGTCTAGTGACCCTGAGCTCATTCTGCACTTTAGCTTTTCTGACTTTACTCCTACACGTGTTTGCTATCTGCTTGAATTGTTCTTTGGTGATTTCCTCCTTTTCCCATTTCCTATACATGTTCCACTTAAACCTAGCTCCGTTGAAAGTGCTTTAGTCATCCATCCTGGTTTCTTGAGACACCTCCCATTTTTCTTCCTCATTGCTGCTGTTTGAAATTGTGCCTTCAGTATCTCCCTTTTTAGAAAGTCCCATCCATCTTGAGGTCTCTTCTCTTTTAGTATTCCTGACCATGGGCTCACCCCCAGTAGTTCCCTGAGTTTATTGAAATCAGCTCTCCTAAAGTCTAGATTGCATGTCTGACTATGCCTGGCTTCTCCTTTCCATTATATAACAAACTCCAGGAGAACATGATCACTTGTACCCCATTAACCAGGTCATCCCTGTTGGTTAGGATCAGATCTAAAATATCTGAACCCCTTGTTGCCTCATCCACCTTTTGGACAATGAAGTTGTCTTCCAGGCAAGTAAGGAATTTGCTAGACCTTGAAGTTTTGGTTGAGTTAGATTTCCAGCAAATATCAGGATAGTTGAAGTCACCCATCACTACTACACCTCTACATAGATATAGGGTGGGTGACGCCTGGTTTGATGGTAGTACATGCAAAAGTGATCTAGGTTTCTTAGTGGACCACAGCAGTGTGGTGTAGCCGCTAAAAAAGCCAATGCGATTCTAGGCTGCATTAATAGGAGTATAGTGTCTAGATCAAGGGAAGTAATAGTGCTACTCTATTCTGCTTTGGTCAGACCTCTCCTAGAATACTGTTTCCAGTTCTGGCCACCATAATTCAGGAAGGATCTTAAGAAGCTGGAACATGTCTAGAGGAGGGTGACCAGGATGGTGGGAGGTCTGGAAGCCATGCCCTATGAGAAGCAGCTTAGGGAACTGGGCATGTTTAGTCTGGAGAAGAGAAGGTTGAGAGGGGACATGATAACCATGTTTAAATATTTGAAGGGATGTCATACTGAGGATGGAGCAGGCTCGTTTTCTGCTGCTCCAGCGACTAGGACACGGAGCAATGGGTTCAAACTACAGGCAAAGAGATTCCACCTAAATATTAGGAAGAACTTCCTGACAGTAAGAGCTGTTCGGACGTCGAATACACTGCCTCGGAGTGTGGTGGATTTTCCTTTGGGGATTTTTAAATACAGGCTGGATGGCTATCTGTCAGGAATTATTTGATTGTTTATCCCTGCATGGCAGGGGGTTGGACTGGATGGCCCTTGTGGTCTCTTCCAACTCTGTGATTCTATGATTCTATATATGGAGTGATAAATGCCATATATGCAAGCTGGGTTCAGGAACGGAAAAGGCACTAGGAATCATATTACAAACATACGTTGGATAATGGATTGTAGCAAAGAATTTCAAAAGAACATAAACTGTGCTTTATAGTTTATAACAAAGCCTTTGATTGTATAGATCAATCATGAAAAACTATGGATCTCTCTTAAATAAACAGGTGTGCCACAAGATTTGATTGTCCTGATGCATAATCTGTACTCAGAACAAGAGGCTACGGTACCTTTAGGACAGAGTATGGAGAAACATAATGGATCTTCATCGTGGTCTCTGTGAATCACACAGCTGGGTTGCTCCTGTGCCTGCGCAGAGCATCGAACCGTCTAGAAACGCTAGGCAGAATATGCTTTGATACATTTTTGGCGGTAACTCTGCCCATCCTAACAGTCCCTTATAAGGGCTTCCCGCCTAAATCCCCTCCGTTCCTTTCTTTCCGCCGCATTAGCAGCTTGAAGGAACCTCTGTTCGCTAGGTGTTTTTCTCTCATACGATCTGGTTGACTTGGCTTTGGGGTTTTTTGACGACGATTTTTGCTCTATCCCTTTGGCTTTGGTATTTGGCTTCTGATTGCTCTGTTTTTGACCCATTTCTGACTCTTGACGATGATTTTGGCTTACTCCCTTGGCTTTGGCATTACCTCAGATACCGTTCCTGACCTCGGACTGCCTTTGACTACGATTTTTCTTCACTGAGCTTATTATTGCTGTTATTGTGAGTAAAATGTCAGGGAAAGGAGCCTTTAAACACTGTGTAATTTGTCAAGCGAAGCTCCCAAGTGTGGATGGTCATTCCTACTGTTTAATATGTTGGGGTGAGACTCATAATGTCGACACATGCGTTCATTGTAAGGCTTTTACACCACATGCTCGCAAACATAGGCTCTCGCGCCTGAAGTCTTTTCTATTTTTAGAAAGCTTTATTCCCTGGTTCAGCTCCAGCCTCTACTTCTGCTTCAGCTTCTCCATCTGAGCCCCAAGGCCGTGGACGCTCCCGATCTCCTCCATCGAAGGGCCAAAAATGTTGGTCCCAAAGCCTGTCGAGGCGCCATTCCACTGCTTCTGATCCGGAGGCTCTCCATTCCTCCCTTCAGCATGCGTCCTCGGATTTGGCTCAGGATGGATTGACACCAACTCGACAGCCGGTCCCATCGATATCGAAGGCTGTCCCTCGGGATGGGGCTCCTGCCACCACCGAGGCCCATCCCAGTACTGTTGCAGAAGGGAGCCATCAAACCCATCAACCCCGATCTTCATTACCTCTGTTTCTTCTCAAGGTATTTTCTGATTACGAAGGACAGTGGTCTACGCCCGATTCTCGGCCTTTGTGGGGTGAACAAATATATAGCCCCAAAGAAGTTCAGAATGGCCACCTTGGCCTCCATCCTTCCACTTCTGAAACGGTACAACTGGTTCGTCTCCATAGACCTGAAGGACGCCTATTTTCACATCGGGATTCATCCGGCTCACAGGCGTTTCCTTGCATTTCAAGTCATGATCGAGGCCTTCCAATTCAGAGTGCTTCCTTTCGGCCTCTCGACTGCTCCTTGAGTCTTCACGAAGTGCATGGCGTTGGCATTGTGGTCTTTCCCTACATCGACGATTGGCTGATTGTGGCGGAGTCTTAACATCAGCTCAAACTTGATGTTGGCCTCACCTTAGATGCCTTAGACTACCTGGGACTTGTTGTCAACATCGAAAAGTCTCAAGTGATCCAATTCATTCGGGCTCATCTAGACTCTGTAACTGCAGCGGCATACTTACCTCAACACGCTTCAACACCCTTCGGTCCCTGATCCATACTTGCCATCGCGAAGGCTCCCCACTCATTCAGTCCAGGTCCTTCTCGGTCACATGGCAGCCACTACTTCTGTGACCCGCTTTGCCAGACTTCGGTTCCGTCCGCTCCAACACTGGTACTTACAAGTGTTCAACACTTTCTGCGATTCTCCAAACAAGATGCTCACAATGCCGAGAGCAGTTCAGCGGTCTCTGGACTGGTGGCTGGTGCCGATCAGTGTCCTGTCGGGCATGCCATTTGACCTTCCTCAGCTGGACGTCTCTTTGACAATGGATGCTTCAATGCAGGGATGGGGAGTGCACCTTGAGTCCTACGAGATTCGTGGCTGTTGGAGCACCGAAGAGCAAGCTCTCCATATCAACATCCTGGAACTTCTCGCTGTCCAGAAAGCGTTGCGAGCCTTCAAATCCTTGGTGAGGGGCAGGTCTGTGCTAGTACTGAGAGAGAACATCTCTGTCATGTACTACTTAAACAAGCAGGGAGGTACGAGGTCCCCTCAATTTTGCAGCTCACACTGGACATCTGGGATTGGTGCGTCATCTTCCCGGGGAGGAGAACTTTCTTGCAGACGGGCTCAGCCGTTCGAGTCTCTCCATCCACGAGTGGCATCTACACAGGTCAGTCACCTTAGACCTCTTTTGGAGTTGGGTTTTTCCTCAACTGGACCTCTTCGCATCTCCTGAGACTGCTCAGTGTCCCCAGTTCATCGCCCTGTGGTGGCCTCAGCAGCCGTGGTTTGCAACTCTGCTACACCTGTCCAAGCGTCGTTTCATCCGTCTGCCATTCCATCCGGATCTGCTCACCATTCATGAAGGCAGGGTCAGACATCCTGACCTAGACACTGTCTGATGGCGTGGAGGCTGATTCTGTGATTCAACCTTCGGGTTTGAGACTCTCGGGGTCGTCCTCGGTACCGAGGCAACTTGCATCTCTCCCTCCAGAAGTTCAGGCTGTCATCTATGCTGCACGAAGACCGTCTACTCGAAAGTCATACCACTACAAGTGGAAGAAGTACGAAACCTTTCTGGCCTCCCGAGGACCGAGTCCTGAACCTTTCTCCATTCCAACTGTACTGGAGTTGCTTCTCCAATTGTCTTTGGCAGGCCTATTGCTTTAATCGATTTGGAGCTACCTGGCAGCTATCTCTGTTGAGTTCCAGGCGAGAGGACGTCTGTCCCCCTTTGTTAATGTGACGGTAAAGAAATTTTTGAGAGGCTTCGCCAACCTGTACCCTCCAGTGACCGAACCCACCCTGGCTTAGAGCCTCGAACTGGTCCTCTCACAGCTGGTTCGCTGACCATTCGAACCTCTGGCTTCTACTGATCTGCGACTCCTATCCTGGAAGATTGCTTTCCTTGTGGCCGTCACTTCAGCGCGTCGGGCTGGTGAGCTCTGTGCCTTGAGGGCTGATCCTCCATACACTGCTTTCCATAAGCACAAAGTGGTGCTTCATCCCGACATCTCCTTCCTTCCGAAGGTGGTGTCCAGCTTCCATCTCAACCAATCCATTACTCTTCCTGCTTTCATGCAGGACCTAAAGGACGAATTCGAATGCACCCTTCATCTCATGGACGTCAGAAGGGCTTTAGCCTTCTACATTCAACGGACTGCATCCCACAGGAAGTCACCCAGACTGTTTGTGTCTTATGCTGACTCGAAGCTCGGAGAGCCCATTTCCTCGCAACGGCTATCGAAGTGGGTTACGTCGACCATTGCTTTCTGCTACGAACTGGCAAAGAAACCTCTGCCATCATGTATTCGAGGACACTCTACAAGAGCCGTCTCCACTTCGACAGCTTTTCTCTCTGGAGTGCCTCTAGAGGACATTTGCAGAGCTGCAACCTGGTCATCACCTTTGACTTTTATTTCTCACTACAGACTTGACTCTCGTCCTAGGAACGAGGCTGCCTTTGGGAAGGCTGTTCTGTTATCTTCTATTCAATGAGTGAGTGTTCATGTTGCCAAGTCACTGTTGTTATATATGCTTTGATCACTTTACTTAAGAATGTGCTCTTAGTGTTTCAATCTCAGGTATCTGTATATGTGGTATATTTGGTGTAGGACATACCCGCCTCCAAGAGTGAAGCTTGCCAGTCTACACCCAGCTGTGTGATTCACAGAGACCACGAAGAAGATGGACAGGTTACTTACCTGTAACCATAGATCTTCGAGTGGTCTTCTGTGAATTCACACAGACCTGCCCATCCTCCCCTCTGTGTCCTACTACATCATGTAAGCATGCTTAATGTTCCTGATGCTGCAGATTGCGGTGTCATTCAAGGAACTGAGGGGATTTAGGCGGGAAGCCCTTATAAGGGACTGTTAGGATGGGCGGAGTTACCGCCAAAAAAGTATCAAAGCATATTCTGCCTACCGTTTCTAGAAGGTTCCGATGCTCTGCACAGGCACAGGAGTAGCCCAGCTATGTGAATTCACAGAAGACCACTCGAAGATCTATGGTTACCGGTAAGCAACCTGTCCTTTCCAGTTGGCAAGGGGGACTAGTAAGGCTGCATTTTATCACCCTATATGTTTAACTTGTATCAAATGTAAAGCAGGCTTAGACCTGGAGGGAGGTGGCATCAAAATCAGAGGAAGGAATATCAGTCATTTAAGATATACAGATGACACCATACTATTAGCAGAAAATAGCAAAGATTTGGAACAGTTACTGTAGAAAGTCAAGGAAGAAAGTGCAAAGGCAGGTTTACAGCTGAACATTAAGACAACAAAAATAAAAATAAAAGCTGATTTACTATAGAATTTTGATCATTACTTTGCTTGTAGGGGAAATTAATGCAATGGTCCTGTGGTTACTGCAATCTTTTATGTCTCCTTTTGTCGGGACAGGAATGTATGTTAAATGGTTCCAATCTGTGGGACATTTTTTTGTTTTCCATATTTGTTGACAGATTTAGTGAGAACTAGAACAAATCTGTTTCTATAGACTGTAACTCTTGTCTCAGTATACCATCTGATTTATTCCTTTCCAGTGCTCTGCGTCCAACTTCCACTTCACTTTCTAAAACTGGAAGTTTCTCTTCGTATGATTCTTCTTCAAGTCAGTCTTTCATTCTTTCATCTCTTTTATATAGTTCTTCCACGTATTATTTCCATCATCTTTTTATTTCAACTTGGTTGTGTATTGTGTTCCCCTGATGGTTGTAGAGCACTCCCATGCTTGGTTTAAATCTCCCTTTATTTCTTGGATCTTGTGGAAGAAATCTCTTGTTCCCCCTTATTGTTACCGACCTCTATCATGTTGCATTGCTTATTATAGTAACAGTTGTCTCGTCACATTTGCTGGGGTTTGGTTCCAGGACCCTCCGTGAATACCCAAATCGGTGAATACTCAAGTCCCATTATATGCAATGGCATAGCAAAATGGTGTCCCTTATATAAGATGGCAAAATAAAGGTTTGCTTTTTGGATTATTATTTTTTAAAGAATATTTTCAAGCCATGAATATTTAAATCCATGAATGCCAAATCTGTGAATTTGTTTTTTTTAATAATAATTTTTATTAATTTTTTTAAAATTAAAAAAAAACATACAATTACTACATAAAACTAACAAACATATATAACAGTGATTCCCTCCACCGAGGGACTTCCCTTTATATTCATCCCTCTTTCCAAAATTTCATTGTTCCCATCTCAGGTTTGCTTCCTCTCCCCTTTATTAATACAAATTCTAAAAATTTACTCCATTTTTCACCAAAAACATTCTTATTTAACCCTCCTTTTTTTTCCTTAACCATATTTGTTAATTTCTCATTTATTGCTATATTCCATACCTCGTCATGCCATTCTTCTATTTTGTATTCACCTTGTATTTTCCATTTCTTTGCTATTATTAATTTTGCTGCTGTCAGCAAATTTGTTAACAAATCCTTAACAATTTGAGATTCTTGTATTTTTTCACAATATGATAATAATGCTATTTCAGGGCTTAATGGTATATTTATCTCCAGTATTTCACTTATTTCCTTCATTACTATTTCCCAAAATTTCTGTACATATTTGCAATTCCACCACATATGCATATACGTTCCCAATTCTTGGCATCCCCTCCAACACTGTGCTGAATGCTTTTTATCTATTTGATTCAATCGTACTGGAGTTAAATACCATCTCCATATAATCTTATAGTAATTTTCTTTTATTCTTACTGATAATGTTTTCAAATGTTGCATATTCCATATTTTTTCCCCACTTAGATTTGTCTATTGCAATTTGCTACATCTGTTTCCCAAACATCTTTTAAATGATCTTGTACTTCTTCATTATCCATTAACATTTTATATATTTTGCTTGTAATACCCTTTATAACATTTTTCTCTTGGATAGCTTTTGTAATTAATTCCTCAAATTTTGTACTTTTCCTACAACTATCCTCCTTTAAACATTTTTTTTGTCCATCTTTCTAACTGTATCAATTTAAACCATGTAAATCCTTGCTCCTTTAATATTTTTTCCATATAATTTTTATTTTTCATTTTCCCCATCCATTCCTTCAACCTTATAATTTCTTGTCCTCCTAATTTTGCTTCCACTTCATTTCTTAAGTTTGCTGGGAAACCCTCTAACAATATTACCGGCGTTAATGGAGATATTCCTGGAACTAATACTTTTTTATATTTATTCCATACATCTAATATATTTTTTAAAGAAACAGATTGTATTGATTCCCTAAATTTCTTTTTTAGTTTACAAAAAATATATATTTCTTAATTTTAACTCTATATCTTGTTTATTTATTTCCATCCATTCTATTTCCTTCACTTCCGCAACCCTCTGGCTTTTCTTCGCAAATGAAGATTCAGGAAAGACTCATCCCGCGCTTTCTGCAAGCGCGCTGATGACTAAAAAGGCCAATCCGAGATAAACAAGTCCGGTTGCAAAAAGCACAGCAGAAGGTCTCCTTGGGTGATGTTTTTGGGTTGTGATTCTTTCTGCGTTGTCATTTCTCTTCAAGACTTGTTCGTCGTGAGTTCTCAAATAAGGCTGCAGCATTGTGGATAGTGCGTCTCCATGCCTCCCGATGTGAGGCCAGGGCGGACCACTGTTGGTGATCAATTTGGCCAAGCCTGAGATGTTGTTTCAGGGAGTCTTTGTATCGCTTTTTTGGAGTGCCCTTCTTACGCTGACCCGTGGCGAGTTCACCGTAGAGTAGTATTTTTGGTAGGCGATGGTCCTCCATCCTAGAAACGTGCCCTGCCCAGTGCAGCTGTGTTCTCAATATCATGGCCTCAATGCTGGTGATCCCTGCTTGCTCAAGGACAGCAGCATTCGTCACATAGTCAGTCCAGTGTATATTTAGGATTGTGCAACACTATCAATAATATATCTCAGTTGATTTGCTACGTAATATAGCTTTAGATTAGGTAAGCCTAAACCTCCTTTTTTTGGAGATTTATACCATCTATTTTTATTGATTCTTGATCTTTTGCCTCCATTACAATAATTATTTATCATATTTTGCCACTTTTTAAATTCCATTTCTGATACTTTAATAGGCAGCATTCTAAATAAAAAAAATGTTTTTGGTAATATTTTCATTTTAACAAGCGCTATTCTTCCAAACCATGACAATTTAATTTTCCCATATTTCTCTATTCTTTTCTCCATATCTTTCCTTAACATAGTAAAAAAAATTTCCTCTAGTTTTTCCAGTTCTGCCACAATATTTATTCCTAAATATTTTATTTGCTCTTTTATTTTAATACATTTCTTTTTACTCTTCATATTTTTTTGCTCTGCCTCTGTATAATTAAATATCATCATTTCTGATTTATTCCAATTTACTTGTAAACCTGTCATCTTCCCAAACGTTTCCAAATGTTTCTCTATCTCTTGCATTTTTTCCAATGGATCTTGTATTGTTATTAAAGTATCATCTGCAAACATATTCAGTTTAATTTCTTCAGTATTTCCTATCCCTTTTATATCTTCATCGTTTCTAATTACATTAGCTAATATTTCTATTACCATAGCAAATATTATTGGGGAGAGTGGGCAGCCTTGTCTTGTTCCCCTAGTTAAGTTTATTTGTTCTGTCTTACCATCATTTACTATTATTGTTGCTTTATTTTTTGTATACAATTGGTCAATCACACCCCTAAATTTTTCTCCAAATCCCAATGTTTTCATTATATTTTTTATTGCTGGCCATTCCACACAATCAAAAGCTTTAAATATATCTATAGCTATAAGCCCTGCTTTAATTTTCTTTCTTCTAATTATTTCTATTAAATTTATTACTCTTCCAGTTAAATTAGCCATCTGTCTTCCTTCTATAAATCCACATTGATCTTTTTGTAGATATCTGTACATAAATTTATTCATCCTTTTCACCATTATTGCTGTTAGTATTTTTGCATCTTGATTTATTAATGATATTGGTCTATATGATTCTGGGTCTGTCAAATCTTTATCTGGTTTTGGAATTAATATAATCAGAGATTGTTTCCATGATGGTGGGATCTCATCTCCTGTTAAAATGTTATTATATAATTCTTTCATTCTAGGTATTAATATACTTTTAAATGTTTTATAATATTCAGTTCCCAAACCATCTTCTCCTGAAACCTTACCTAGTTTCAATTTATTTATAATATCTTCTATTTCCTGTTCTGTTATTGGTTTTTCCATTAATTCTTTCTCCTCCTCACTAATTATATCCTTACAATTTTCCTGTATATATTTCTCTAAATTTTTCAGTGAATCACCTGCTGAATATAATTTTTGATAATATTCTTGAAATATCTTTAATTTATCTTTCATCAAGTTACTTTTTTCCCCTTTTTCATTTTTAATAATTCCAATCAAACTTTTAGATTTCTTTGTTTGTGTGGTTCTTGCTAACATTCTAGAATTTTTATTACTATATTCAAAAAAATCTCTTTTCATAAATAACAGATTTCTTTTTGCTGTTTCTATATCTTCCTTTTCTAACTCTTTTCTCTTTGCTTGTATTAATACGTGAATCTGTTTATCTCTGTTTCTGAAATAATCTTTTTCTAGACCCTTAATTTCATCTTCTAGTTTCTTCCTTTTTTCCCGTTTTTTCCACAATGTATGTGCTTCCCTAATAAATATTCCCCTTGCTACAGCTTTCATTGAATCCCACAATAATGCTTGATTGCCTTGTCCTACTCTATTTATTTCCCATATTTCTTTTAATTCTACCTGTATTTTCTCTACTATATTTTTATAACCTAAAATTTTTGTATCCAATCTCCATCTTTTTGCTAATTTATAATCTTTTATAATCTTTATATCTGCTATAACTGTCGCATGGTCTGTGACTTTTATAATCCCTATATCTGTATTTACAATTTGTGGGACCAGATCTTTTGATACAAAAAATTAATCTATTCTAGAATAATTTTTATGTGTTGGTGAATAATAGGTGTATCTCTTTTCTCCTCCTTTCCATTCTCTCCATACATCTCGTAGTCCATTTCTATTTATAATTTTGTTCTTACCAGTTTCATACATTTTCTTGTCCTCTTTAGTAGGGTTAGATTTATCTTTCTGCTTATCCATTACCATATTAAAATCTCCTGCCATTATTATAGATCCTTCACTTATTTCATTTGTAGCTTTAATAACTTCTTCATAAAATTCTATTTGACCTTCATTTGGTGCATACAGATTAACTAAAGTGAGATGTTCCTTACCCCTAATTCCTTGCATAATTATATATCTTCCTTTTATATCTTTTTTAATTTTCTTAACAATAAAATCACATCCTTTTGACAAAATAGTTGCTACTCCTCTTGATTTTGATGTTCCAAAAGCTTTTTCATCTATATTTGCCCATTTCAACTTCAATTCATTCACTCCATCTTTATTCTGATGTGTTTCTTGAAGGAATATTATATCTGCTTTAGATTTATTTAATAATGATTCTATTCTTTTCCGTTTTATTACATTTCCTAACCCTTTAACATTTAAAGTCAATATTCTCAATCTACCTTCCATATTATGTATAATAAATTTCTACTTCTAATAGTCCCCCATAGTACACAAATACTACAACACTCAAACAAACAATAAACAATAACAATAACATTCCCCCCCTGCACCACCCTCCTCCTTCCCCCCTACCCCTCCCACATACACCTTTCCTCTCCCCCCTCCTACTCCCAGGGATTGCCATCCCCGCCATAGCTACAAACTTAGAGGGGGGGAGGTGGTGTCACCCACCACCGATGTCACCTTTGATCCCATCTCTCTCAGTTTTTTTCCCAGTCCCTTGTCTATATATCTTCATTTCTCCTCTCCTCCTGTTGCTCCTTTCAGCTCCCCTTGATCTTTTTCTGCTTCTTGTTCTTCCTCTCTCAGTCCCAGCGTTGTCAGCAGTTGTAATCCTTCTTCCAGTGTTTTTTATTTTATAGAATTTCCCAGCATACTTGAACTTCAGAAATATTGGGTATCCCCAATTGTAGTTAATATTGTTTTTTTTTTTTCAGTATAGCTATAATGGGTTTGATACCTCTCCTCCATTCCAAGGTTGTCGCACACAAATCATTGAAAATCACTGGTGTTGATTCAAAAAATATTTGGTTACCCATTTTCCTAATTTCTTTCATAAATGTCTCTTTTTTATAATAGTTGGCCACTTTTACCAATACATCACTGGGAGTTGTTTTCCTGAATCCAGTTCTATGGATTCTGTCAAAGTCTTCTTGCACCCACTGTAACTGGGGTGTCAGTTGTTGGAACCAGTTTATTATTTTAATTTTCAGCTGGGTTGCAGTTTCTTTTCAAAATGTGGAACATTTCGAATCCTAATATTCATTCTTCTGCTTTGATCCTCTAAAGCAATAATCTGTGTTTGTATCTCAGCAATCTCTACATCATGTCTTTGAAGCCAGTTCCTGTTGTCGTTTACCATAAGATTCACTTTTTTAATTTCTTTGCACACTCCTGCCATCTCCTGGTTGATTTGCTGCACAGCAGTCTGAAGTTGTTTAAATACTTCTTGTACCGTTTCCTGCTTCATTAATTTAATTTCATTTCTTAGTTCAAGTGTATGAGCTTTAAAACTTTGGAGTAATTTTTCATTATTCTGTGCCAGCAAAGATTGTAAATCTTCTTGCACTGACAGGTTTCCCTTCTGTCCATTTTTCTGCCCATTTTTTCCTCCCCCTGCTCCAGTCGCCATTTTAATTGCTTCGGTCTGTTGTTTTTCTTTTCTAATCTTTTCAGTTGTTGTTAATATTTAGGCTGAAGATGCCCGTTCTAATCTTGAAATTATCTTATCCGAGGGTTTATTTTTAGATCTTGTCTATAAGGGAGTTTGTAAGAATGTTTTCTTTCCCTTATCTCCTCTTTGTTCTCTCGACATCAGCTTCCCTCATAAATCCTCAACCTCGGGCTTCAGCTTTCAGGTTCTAACTTTTAAATAAAACAGATGTTACTCACAGCATTCCGGAACAGAGGACACAGTTCTTTTTCTTTAATTAACTGCTTTAACAAGGTGTTTTCTTTGTTTCAAAGATATCACATCAGAGAGAGTGGATTCTACGGCCACATCCAGTGGTGCGTGGCTCCGCCCCCCAATCTGTGAATTTGGAGGGACAACTGTAGTTCTCTTTATCCCTGTGCACTAGTCGCTCATGCCGAACAAGTCTTGAAGAGAAACAACAATGCAGAAAGAATCACAATCCCGAAACATCACTCAAGGATACCTTCTGCTGTGCTTTCTGCAACCGGACTTGTTTATCTCGGATTGGCGTTTTTAGTCATCAGTGCGCTTGCAGAAAGCGCAGGATGAGTCCTTCCCGAATCTTCGTTTGCAAAGAAAAGCCAGAGAGAGAGTCGTTGAATAGTTGCATTCAGGGTTTTGGTTCTATTTCTGTCACTTTTTACTTTTACCTCTCACTTGTCCTTGACTGCTTGAAGAATTTCATCTGTCATCCATTGGGGCTTCTCTTTCTTTTTGGCTACATATAGTGTCTTTCTGCATTTCTCCTTGACAATGTCCCTGATTTAAGCCCATCGTTCATCTGGTTCCCAGTCAATGAAGCTTAATAGTCCAAATCTATTTTTCACATTATCTTTAAATTCTACTTGATATTTCGGCATGATGGATGGTTTTGTGTTTTTTTTTAGCTTTGCTCTGATTTTTTATATTAATTATTCATTTTCTGTATGACAACCTGCTCCTGGTCTCATTTTTGCTGCAAAGATAGACCTCCTCCATCTTATGTTTCAAGTATGGAATCTATCTGATTTTTATATTGACTATCTGGTGATGTCCATGTGTACAGCCACCTCTTAGGTTGCTTGAAGAATGTGTTTGCTTGCTATGAACGGACGTTTGGCCTCACAAAATGCAATCACTCTCTCTCCTGCTTCATTGCTTGATCCTAATCCAAATTTTCCTACAATCTTTGATTCTGCTCTGCTTCCTACTTTTGCATTCCAATCGCCTATGATTAAGAAGTCCTGTTTTGGTGTGTGATCAGTTTCTTCCTGGATGTTAGCATAGAGTCTTTTGATGTCTTCTTTTGCCTCTGTGAGCAAGGGGAACTTGTAGCACCTTTGAGACTGAGAGAGAGAAATTGTAGCATAAGCTTTCATAGATTTAGTCTACTTTCTTAGATGCTGGAATCTTTCCCCCCTTCCCCCCCCACTGTGGTTGGTGCACAGACTTGGATTATGGTTATGTTGAAGGGTTTTCCCTGAAGTCTTATTGACATGATTCGATCAGACTTTGCATTATATCCTTTGACTTATTTTGCTATGCTTTTTTGTACTGTTAATGCCACCCCATTTCTTCTTTTCATTTTCTGAGTAAAACACTGTAATTATTTGAATAAAAATGTCCTATTCCTGTCCATTGTTTATAAATTCCATTTCTTGTTTTACTGTGTCTAGCTTCCCTTGATTCAAGCTTCTCACATTTTCTGTTTCTATAACATGTGTTGTGCAGTTTTGAACTTTTCCTTCACTTCTGAGGACATCTACAGCTTGACTTATTTTCGGCTTGAGTCCAGTTGTGCCCTTAGCTACTGTGCTACTCGTAATTGCTACTCAAGGCATAACACTGCTCTCTATTGCTGGAAAAATCCTTGCACGGACACTCCTGAACAGATTAGTTCCTGCTATTGCAGAAGAGCTTATTCCTGAAAGCCAATGTGGCTTCAGAGCCAATAGGAGTACTACAGATATGGTATTTGCCATTAGACAACTGCAAGAGAAATATAGATAGCAGAACAAGGGTCTCTATGTAACATTTGTCGACCTCACCAAAACCTTTGACACTGTAAGTAGAAAAGGTCTGTGGCAGATCATGGAAAGACTAGGATGTCCCCCCAAATTCCTTAAATGATTATCTTGCTACACGAGGGCCAGCGCGGTCAAGTCAGATATGGCGATGCTCTTTCAGAGCCCTTTCTGATAACTAATGGAGTGAAGCAAGGTTGTGTTCTTGCTCCAATTTTATTTACAATCTTCTTCAGCATGATGCTCCAAAGGGCTACGGCAGAGCTTGAAGAAGACGACGACATCTATATACGTTACTGTACTGATGGTAGCTTGTTTAACTTAAGCCGTCTGAGGGCTCACACTAAGACTCTAAACTATCTAGTCCGTGAGCTGCTCTTTGCTGATGCTGCTGCTCTTGTTGCCCACACAGAAGCAGCTCTGCAGTGCCTAACATCCTGCTTCGCAACATCTGCAAAACTGTTTGGGCTGCAAGTCAGCCTTAAGAAAACAGAAGTTCTTTACCAACCTGCACCACAGGACGAACACCACCATCCCCACATTAACCGTTAGCAAATCTGTGCTCAAGTCCATTCAGCAGTTCACCTACCTGGGAAGCATCATCTCCTCAGATGCCAAGATTGACAAAGAAATCGATCACAGATTAGCAAAGGCATATAGCGCATTTGGAAGACTTCACAAAAGAGTCTGGAGTAATAACCACACCTGAGGCGAAGCACAAAAATCAGTGTGTATAGAGCCATTGTACTGTCTATTCTCCTTTACAGGTCTGAAACATGGGTCACCTATCGCCACCACCTATGACTCCTCGAACGCTTTCATCAGCGTTGTCTACGCACAATCCTAAATATGCACTGGACTGACTATGTGACAAATGTTGCTGTCCTTGAGCGAGCAGGGATCACCATAATTGAGGCCATGATATTGAAAACACAGCTGCGCTGGGCAGGGCACATTTCTAGGATGGAGGACCATCGTCTCCCAAAAATAGTACTCTATGGTGAACTCGCCACGGGTCAGCGTAAGAGGCGCGCTCCAAAAAAGTGATACAAGGGCTTCCTGAAATAACATTTCAGGCTCGGCCAAATTGATCACCAACAATGGTCCGCCCTGGCCTCACATCGGGAGCCATGGAGACACACTATCCACAATGCTGCAGCCTTATTTGAGAACTCACACTGAACAAGTCTTGAAGAGAAACGACAACGCAGAAAGAATCACAACCCAGAAACATCACCCAAGGAGACCTTCTGCTGTGCTTTCTGCAACAGGATTTATCTCAGATTGGCCTTTTTAGTCATCAGCGCGCTTGCAGAAAGCATGGGATGAGTCCTTCCTGAATCTTCATTTGCGAAGAAAAGCCAGAGAGACTCATAATTGCCCTTTGCTCTGCCCTGTTTGCATGCTGTGTGTCTCCTGTCCATAAATCTTTTTTCATTTTGGATTGTCTCATCATAGGGTTTCTGTGGTGAAAGATTTTCCACAAGGGGTTCACCATTGCTTCCCTCTGCACAGTACCGACAAGCATTAGCTATGGTGTTACTGAAGTTGTCTCTGAAAGATCCTCTGCCAGTGTCACCCACCACTACCATTGCTGTTCAGTGGTTATTTGTGCTAAAAAAGAAATAAGCTTTGGACTAAAAGAAATAAGCATTTCCCATTTTCATTTTGGTGAGTGAGAACATTCCACCTCCTTAGGACCCCCCCAACTTATTAGCAGATTTGCAACTTCCTTCCGTTTCCTACTCCAGCATCCCCTTGTCTCTTAGGGCAGCTGCCACTCCTTGCATCAGCCCTGGTGCCTCCTTTGGAAGCCTCTGCCTTGGCCTCCCTTCCCCTCGAGCAGATTGGTCCTTCACAGACTTTGCTCTACCAGTGTCCAGTTGCCACCTAACCCAGCTTTGTCCACCGAGGCAATGTTTATAACCACTTACCATGCATGTATTCAGCTCTAATGGAGAAAGTTACAGAGGGAGGTAGCAGAGCAACAGTAGTTCTAGCTCAAAATTTGGTGCTTAAAATTATTAAAATAAGAAGTTGTTAAGAAACTAGGTTAAATTTACAGACCATAAATTAAAATATTTCAATATAGTTTCTTGAAGATGATTGACTTTTTTTTTTACTCAGTATTGTAAATAGTAATAGTATAGGTAGGCTCATTAAGTTGAAGAATTTATTTCCTCTGGGTTTATAATGCTTTAGCTATGTTACAATTACTGGAATTTGCTATGGTGTGACATTTCCTGGATATATTTAGATTATTGTTGTATCAAGGGACCACTTTGAAATTTGTTTCTATTTTGTTTATATGTCCCTTACAATTCATGTCTAAAGCCTTGAATGCTGTCAAATAAAAATATGCTGTACCTTATATATGGGGAGTGTTTTTCTTAAGACATTTCACGGTTAAAATGTACTACTTCTCTGCTGGGCCAGAATGATTATTTTGAAAGACTCTCCAGTTCTTTCAAGTGTATTAGGCTTGCTGTAAATGAACTGGAAGTGGAGGGATGGTATGGTATGACCCACTCCAACCATTGTTTGCATTAAATAGCATATGAAGTATTTATTTATACTACGGCTAGATGATTTATACTTTTAAGCTGTGAGTAATTCTTTTCATGCTGACAGGTTGATAGGGAGTGCTGCACTCTTGTGTGGGTAAAGCAATCAGGATTCTTGAATTTTGCAAACTGGGTGGTGGTGAGGATGGAAACATGAGTGAAAGGCTTAAGTACTAGGGCTTAGGAACAGTTAATCATTTTAACCACCCCTCCATTGGAGCAAAGGTAGTACAGACTACAACAGACCACTTGTTACCATTTACTTAAGTACAAACAGTTGAGGAAGTGTTTAGTCCTTGGGGAAGCTGAATGATTGAACAGAAACACAGAAGTTATTTTGATAAGGCAAGGCAATAATTTGCTCCAAACTCTGATCATACCTGAGCTTTAATGCAGGCCAAGGATGAAGGCCTTATATGTTTGGTTCCTCCAGATGAATAAAGATAAATTCTCCTAAGAAAAATAAATGCTGCATTTTGGGTTAATTTGCAAGAATTGGCAAAATAATTAAATTGTGTATATTAGGGTTTGGCATGGAGAGTGGTGGAAAAACAGTTCTGTCTTTTAGATTCTGGCATTATTTCTGTGGATTTAGATGCACAGTATATAAAAGTGTAAATTTACATGCTAAGTATTAGAAACCAAAAATGAAGCATTATGTGAAACAGTTTTTTTCCAGAGCCTAATGCTTTGATTGAAACTGTATATTTTAAAAATATTAAAATGCTCTTTAAAAAAAATAGGCACTGTAAACATGTTATATATGGTATAGTAGAAGATTAATATATAATATACAGGTTTTGATATTAGAGGAAGTAGACTTATTAGGTGAAGATAAGCATAGGCAAGTTGGGAATCATATATACCTTTTTTCTGTCTTTCCCCACCTTCACCCCTATTAGTCATGTTATGTAGTTGTCCTGTATGTTGTTTTATATTATTGAATTTATATGTTAATATATATATATATATATATATATATGCCAAGATTGACAAAGAGATCGATCACAGATTAGCAAAGGCATATAGTGCATTTGGAAGACTTCACAAAAGAGTCTGGAGCAATAAACACCTGAGGCGAAGCACAAAAATCAGTGTGTATAGAGCCATCGTACTGTCTATCCTCCTTTATGGATCTGAAACATGGGTCACTTATCGCCACCACCTACGACTCCTCGAACGCTTTCATCAGCGCTGTCTACGCACAATCCTAAATATACACTGGACTGACTATGTGACGAATGTTGCTGTCCTTGAGCAAGCAGGGATCACCAGCATTGAGGCCATGATATTGAGAACACAGCTGCGCTGGGCAGGGCACGTTTCTAGGATGAAGGACCATCGCCTCCCAAAAATACTACTCTACGGTGAACTCGCCACGGGTCAGCGTAAGAGGGGCGCTCCAAAAAAGCGATACAAAGACTCCCTGAAAGAACATCTCATGCTTGGCCAAATTGATCACCAACAGTGGTCCGCCCTGGCCTCACATCGGGAGGCATGGAGACGCACTATCCACAATGCTGCAGCCTTATTTGAGAACTCACGACGAACAAGTCTTGAAGAGAAATGACAACGCAGAAAGAATCACAACCCAAAAACATCACCCAAGGAGACCTTCTGCTGTGCTTTTTGCAACCGGACTTGTTTATCTCGGATTGGCCTTTTTAGTCATCAGCGCGCTTGCAGAAAGCGCGGGTTGAGTCCTTCCTGAATCTTCGTTTGCGAAGAAAAGCCAGATATATATATATATATATATATATATATATTATTAAAATAGACACTGTAATATGAAATTTCCCCCCTACCTATCCCAAAATATATTGGAATTCTTTGGCACACATCTCGGTAATTGGAATTCTTTGGCACACATCTCGGTAATTGGAATTCTTTGGCACACATCTTGAGACTCTTTCTTATAATTCTTTGGTAATTGCTTTTACCTTCAAGAATCCAAATTGAAACTGTTGAGGTGAAGCAATCATTTGTATGTATTATAAATTATAATCAAAGAGCAATAGTGTATTTAAAAAAGCATTAAAACTGTAGGAATTTTTTTAAAATCAATACAAATAACAGTTAAAACCAATCAGAGCATATGTACAAGTTGGCTTACAGGCCATAGAGGACTGCTAGTGAAAGGTAAATAAAGATATGGGCCAGCTGGGCGTTTTTGGGAAAGAATGCCAGGGTCTGACAGAAGTCAGCTACTAAGAGCACTTATTTTCTGGATATTTCAGATGCATTAGCATTATGTTCCATACAGGACCACATCTTACAAAGGCTACGACTGCTACATAGTGCTGGTGAAAATCTCATTTCATTTTCTGGGAGTGGGTGCTCAAACACATCCCAAAAAATGCAGTAACAGGATTGCAGGAACAAAGCCTCTTATAAAAATCTGAATTGTGTTTAATTTTTTTTTCAGAGGAACTAGTTTTTTTTTAAATAAAGTTTTAAAGAATAAGCTTAAGAATTTCAGTCTCTATTGCTTTGAAATAATATTTAAATGTAAGTCTACAACCAGAAGAATTAAGTGATTGTAAAGTGCTGGAAAGTCACAGGAAGATGCAGTTTGGAAAGCAATATATAAAATATCTAAGCATGTGATTTATGATGATAAACCTTAAGAAGAGATTCAAGTAAAAATGAAGGACAGATTGAAAGACTGACATTCAGCTATGTTTCATAAATTCACAAAATATGTATTTAAAAACTTTGGCATGTGTATGTTTTCTATTTTGTATAGTGTTGTTTTCAACAAGATGTCCTCCCAGCTGCTTGAAAATCAAACGTTCCTATTATTTATTTATATAATTCTCTTGGGTATGTTACCGTTTTCAGTATGTTGATTGGCTGCTTATGTGTCAGGATCTGCCTCTCCTCGCAGGACTAGGCTCCTGGCTGCAGCAGCCAGCACAGCCACTTTGCAGACTCAGGCCCTGGCTGTGGGAGTCTTGGAAGAACCAGGGCCAAGCTATCAGATGCAACCAGCTGCAATCATGCAGCACACCTGAAGCAGCCAGGGGAACTGCTATTGAAGAGTGGCATTCAGCCCTCAGTCTTGGCCACAAGAATGTGGTCTCCTGTGCTGTCTGTAGCTGCTCCTTGCTTTGGCACTTTACTCAGGCCCTGGCTGTGGGAGTCTTGGAAGAACCAGGGCCAAGCTATCAGTTGCAGTGAGCTGCAATCATGCAGCACACCTGAAGCAGCCAGGGGAACTACTGTTTAAGAGAGGCATTGGGCCCTCAATCTTGGCCACCACAACATGTAGCTGCTCCTTGGGCCTTCTGTGCTGTCTGTAGCTGGGCCTTGCTGCTGGGCCTTGCTGCTGGGCCTTGCTGCTGGGCCTTCTGTGCTGTCTGTAGCTGCACCTTGCCCTTGGACCTTCTGTGTTGTCTGTAGCTGCTCCTTGCTCTTGGGCCCTGGGTATCTGGGCCCTGGGCATCTGGGCCTGTGCTCTGACCTTGGACTGTTTTTGTCTTCTGCTTATCTTTGACCCTGCCTGGACTTTGGACTCTGTCTCGTGTGTTCCTGATTCAGCCCCGGCGCCTCTGCTCCTAGAACCTGCCACCCACTCCCCAGACCCTGACAATAGGAAACTTCCTGACCAATCAAAGCTTCCTGTTTGGCAGCCAGTCAGCACACTGGGGGTGGAAACATGTAGAAAGCTTCAAGTCCTTTCTAAACATGGCAGTGGAGGGGCTCTTGTGTCCTGATGTATGTGGGGTGTGTTTGTGTGTAGCGTGGGGGGTGGGTGTGTAGCGTGGGGTGTAGCATGGGTGTGTCACTGTGTGTGTGTGCGTGAATGGTTGCATGGCGGTGGTGGAGGAGCCCTTGCATCGTGGTGCATGTGGTGTGTGTCTATGTGTCTGTGTGTACACATGGTTGCATGGCAGCAGCTGTGGGGCTCTTGGCATGAAACTAGCTATTATAATTGATTTGAAAGGTTATATATTAATGCGTCAAATGAGTGTACTTTTGATATGTTTCCTAAGTGGCCAGTCAGCAGAGTGGGGACAGAAGCATACTGAAGCGTTTTATATATGTAGATAACGGTGTATGTATATACCAGGTTTCTCTGGCTTTTCTTCGCAAACGAAGATTCAGGAAGGACTCATCCCACGCTTCTGCAAGCGCGCTGATGACTAAAAAGGCCAATCTGAGATAAACAAATTGGGTTGCAGAAAGCACAGCAGCAGATCTCCTTGGGTGATGTTTCCGGGTTGTGATTCTTTCTGCATTGTCATTTCTCTTTTGGCATGAGTTCTCAAATAAGGCTGCAGCACTGTGGATAGTGAGTCTCCATGGCTCCCGATGTGAGGCCAGGGCGGACCATTGTTGGTGATCAATTTGGCTGAGACTGAGATGCTGTTTATAGCTAGTATATGATTATTTGACCTGTTAGTGAAGACATAGAACTGAAACTGTTCATAGTATTTCACAGTACAAAAAACAACATCTTCTAAGAGAGAGGATGATTTGTGCTTCTGGGAAACATCTGAAAGTTACGGTCGTGGCAGCAATTATTACTGCAGTTTTGCCAACATAAATTACAATGTTAGTCAGAGGAATTGATATATACCTTGGAACTCATTGAATAGTCTGTGCTAATCATGTAAACAAATGCTTCATATTTTGCATGGTTTCATTTGAGACCAAAATATGGAGAGGTCATTGATAAGCCTGGAGGCGTGTCCAGAGCCTGATAGTAACATGTTACTTGCCACATGTTACTTTGTTAACTACAGTTGTCCCTCCACATTCGTGTGGGTTAGGGGTGCAAGATACCTGTGAATATGGAAAAACCGCAAATAAAAATACGCCTCCCCCCCTGCCTGCTGGAGCCCCCTGCCCGCCCTTCCAATGTGGCTGCAAGGGTTTTGAAGTCTCCTAGCTGCTTCTAAGCCACCCACTCACATTCCTAAAGCTGCGATGGGGCTCGAAAAGCCCTGTCGCCACTTTCGAAAGTGCGAGGGGGGAGGCTGGCAGGCAGCGGGCAGGCTTTTCAGCCACTCCCCCCTGCCCTCCCAAAGTGGCAATTGGGCTCAAAAAGTCCCATCACTGCTTGGCAAGGGACGGGGGTGGTGGGTGAGTGGCAGGGAGGCTGAGCACCCCATTTCAACTGGCTTTTGCCCCTTTTGTGTGAGGGCTGAAAGCTGAGTAAAGTGGGTCACTCAGCCAGCAAACCTTCAGTGGTTTGGTGAGTGAGTGCCTCGTTTCAACAGGCTTTCTCCCCTCATAAGGAAGGGGTGAAAGCCGATTGAAGCAAGGCGCTCACTCACCAAACCCCCTTCGGTTTGCTGGCTGAGTGACTCACTTTACTCGGCTTTCCTCCCTTCCATGAGAGAGGCAAAAGCTGAGTAAAGTGGGGCGCTCAGGCAGCAAACTGGGAGCAGTTTGGTGAGTGAGTGTCTTGCTTCAACTGGCTTTTGCTCCTCACACGGAAGGGGGGAAAGCCGATTGAAGTGAGGCGCTCACTCACCAACCCCCCCTTTGGTTTGCTGGCTGAGCGCCCCACTTCACTCGGCTTTCGTCCCTTCTGTGAGAGGGGTGAAAGCCGAGTAAAGTGGCTTACTCAGGCAGCAAACCAGCAGCGGTTTGGTGAGTGAGTGCCTCGCTTCAACCGGCTTTCATCCCTCACACGGAAGGGGCAAAAGCCAGTTGAAGTGAGGCACTCACTCACCAAACCCCCTTCGGTTTGCTGGCTGAGCGCCCCACTTCACTCAGCTTTCATCCCTTCTGTGACAGGGGCGAAAGCCAAGTAAAGTGGGGTGCTCAGGCAGCAAACCACCAGCGGTTTGGTGAGTGAGTGCCTCGCTTCAACTGGCTTTCACCCCTCACACGGAAGGGGTGAAAGCCAGTTGAAGTAAGGCACTCACTCACCAAATCACCTTTGGTTTGCTGGGTGAGCACCCCACTTCACTCGGCTTTCATCCCTTCCATGAGAGGGGTGAAAGCCGAGTGAAGTGGGGCACTCAGCCAGCAAATCGAAGGGGGTTTGTGGAGTGTGCCTCGCTTCAACCAGCTTTTGCCCCTCACATGGAAGGGGCAAAAGCCGGTTGAAGCGAGACACTCTCTCACCAAACCCTCTTTGGTTTGCTGGCTGAGCGCCCCGCTTCACTCGGTTTTTGTCCCTTCTGTGAGAGGTATGAAAGCCGAGTAAAGTGGGGCGCTCAGGCAGCAAATGGTCAGCAGTTTGGGGAGTGAGGGCCTCGCTTCAACTGGCTTTCGTCCCTCACATGGAAGGGTAAAAGCCGGTTGAAGTGAGGCACTCGCTCACTAAATCCCCTTCGGTTTGCTGGGTGAGCGCCCCACTTCAGTCAGCTTTCGTCCCTTCTGTGACAGGGGTGAAAGCTGAGTAAAATGGGGCGCTCGGGCACCAAATCGAAGGGGGTTTGGGGAGTGTGCCTTGCTTCAACCAGCTTTTGCCCCTCACACGGAAGGGGCGAAAGCTGGTTGAAGCGAGACACTCTCTCACCAAACCCCCTTTGGTTTGCTGGCTGAGCACCCCACTTCACTCGACTTTCGTCCCTTCTGTGAGAGGGGTGAAAGCTGAGTAAGGTGGGTCACTCAGGCAACAAACCGGCAGTGGTTTGGGGAGTGAGTGCCTTGCTTCAACCAGCTTTTGCCTCTCACATGGAAGGGGTGAAAGCCGGTTGAAGTGAGGCACTCTCTCACCAAACCCCCTTCGGTTTGCTGGCTGAGTGCCCCTCTTCACTCAGCTTTTACCCATTTCTTGAGAGGTGCGAAAGCTGAGTAATGTGGGGCGCTCACTCAGCTTTCCTTGGGGTTGGCTCCACCCCAAAAATGCTTCCCTGTGTGTGTGTGTGTGTGAGAAGCCGAGTTTCCGTGAATAGGTGGAACTGCGAGTGTCAGAACCGCGAATGTGAAGGGACAACTGTAGTTTCATTTTCAGTAATAAGATTGAATACTATTATTTTTTGCTTGTAATGGCCAGGGGTGTAATCTGCTGCTTTTTGATGTAGGGTATCCACATGTCCCTTCTGCTGGGGTGTTGTGCGGCTAGCGAGGGGTTAACAAGGGGGTGGGGGAGGGTAGAGAGATAAAGCGTCATAGATACATCAAAATCATAAACTGCACTAGAGATTAAGGCTAGTCAGAATTATTAAATAAATGGTCACCATGCCTTTTTTGCCTTCCACCATTCTGTCCAAATGGAAGAGAGCTAGAGAGTTTGGGCTTGTCTAGATGAGAAGATATAATGCGGATTGCTGCACATTAATGCAAATTCTCAGCAGCATTGTTTTGTCTCCATGGTCCTTTGGCAAAATTGCTGGTATGCAAAGCTATCTGTGTTTGAAGTTCACACGCAGCTGTGGCTGCGAGTCAGGATGGTGGCTGTGAGTGAATTACTTGTGTTATTCTCCTTCACAAGTTGTTGCTGCTGCACAGTACTATTTTTTTAACTGTAAATCAAAGGTGCACAAGTGCAACCTTCCACTTAAAAAAGCTGTTTGGTCACCTCAGCGCAGCAAAAATGTGTACAACCGGCAACACAGAACTCCAAAATGGCACTTCTGGCCACTTCATTGCTGGCAAGCCCAACCCCCTTGCATATCCAACCAGTCAGCTTTCCACTTCTGCCCTCACCGAGAATGCACTGCGAAGTGAATCAGATGGCCAAATGAGCAGGAATGCGCATTTTGACACATTATTTTTAAAACCTTGGGAAAGCTTCAAAGGCTTTCTCCCCTCAGTTTTTGGTCCCCCTCCTTCTGAATAAGGCGAGATCTCATTGCAACAAAAGGTATTCCCCTTGTGTTCTATGAGGTGTATTTTCATCGTCTAGACAACCCCCAAGTGCAAGTGCAGTGGGGGTTGGGGTGGCAGGCTGCTTTGCATGCCTAGAATGAAATTTAGAACAATTGTTTGAGTGAGGGGGCTATGGGAAGAAAGAGGGAATGAGTAAGGGACTGTTCAACCTGTTGCAAAAATGAAGATCTTTCACAAAAGCAAGTGTCATCTATTAATTCTTGGGACTTCCCAGAAAAGTATTTTCAATCCACAGTCATCTCCAACCAGGAGGGAGGGGGGATAAAGGAAACTAGGCAGGCATTGTGGCCAATAAACATTCAGAGATCTTAGTGCTATAGACAATATGCTCTGAAGAACTGGATGGGTATGCCTTCTTTTTTTAAAGATACAGTGTTACAAAAATCTTACTGTTCTTGCATAAACTCCCTGTGCTCCCCTTTCCACCCAGAGGAATGCCCTTTAATTGGGACAAACAAACAAACCCACCCTATGTATCCATCTAAAATGTTATTGTTGTGATGTGTCTTGGAATTGAGAGAAAAAACACCTCTAGGCAGGAATATCATATTTCAATGTTGTTCTGCTGTTTAAAGAAAAAAGAACTATAGCAACAGAGAGCAACCAACAGGAACAATTCCTCCATCTATTTCCCCCCAAAGTTACAGTTTCTGCACACATGCACAAAACATCTGTGTGCCATGCATATGGCAGCTGCATGGTCTACCATGCTCTCCCTGTGTTGTGAAAGGGCAGAGTCCTGATACAGTAGTCCCTTCAGAATTATGATGATTAGAGATGGGGAACCAGAGAAACATTTCCTGCATTTTCCAGTAGCACAATAGTGACAGTAACACAAATGAGTTAGTAATCAGCAATCCCGATGGTTACTTTCTAGACCAGTGGTTCTTAACCTGTGGTCTGCAGACCCTGAGGGGGCCATTATGTTCTCACAGGAGGTCTGCGAAGGACTAGAGGCTGCTCACCCCATGTGACAGGAGCTAAGGCAAAGGCTGGCTGGCTGGCTTGCATATTGCTGTTCAGCCACTACAGCCACAAACTTGCAGGAAGAAGCAGGAGAAAAGTCTTCCCTCCACCTCCAGTGCCTCTGTGGAAAGGTTTAATGGATGGTGTAATTATATTATTGTTATGGTGGTGATGGTTTAATGGATGGTGTAATTGTGTTGATGATGATGTTGTCAGTGGGTTTTAAATCTTGAGTTATGTCTTGCGGGGGGTCCACAGCCACAAAAAATATTTAGAGGGGGTCTCTGGTAAAGGAAAGGCTGAGAGTCACTGTTCTGGGCTGTAACAGTCACAAGTAACCTTTTGGGTGAACAAAGTAAGGAGTGATATAACTAGCTCTTCTTTAAAAGTAACATTTTGGACATCTGGTTGAGAGCGGGGAGGCATCGGACGTGTGCTGTTGGAGCTCTGAGCTAGCTCCACGCCAACTGTGATGGGTGAATTCTCAAGGCCAACTGGAGGACTCGAACTCTGGGAAGAGTGAGAGGAAGGCAGCCCGGAGAAGTGTGAAGGCAGGCTCGGAATGATCTGAGCAAGTCTCCAGTGAAGGGCATCTCCCTCACTGTAGGAGCAGTCCTTTGGATGTAAGTCAAGCCACTCAACTTAAATAGAAGGAGGAATTAAAGTGCAAAATAACATATTAAAAGAAGAAGAAACTGAAAAACCTTTAGGATACGGACTCTCCAAACGAAAGATGTTAAACACCAAGGGGGAGCAAGACTTAGCGGACAGTGTAGCTGCTTGATTATAATTTGTACTATTTGTACTATTTGTGATACTGGAAGACTTGAATTGAAATTGGAAAGAGTTGAAGAACGAATTGGAAAAGTGTTAAAGAAAGAAAGGCTGAGCTAAATCTCTTTATTTTGGGTTTGTCTGCTCCTCTGCTCATCGGTTGAAAGGGATAAATTTGGAGGGGTGAGTATGGCAAAATATCTTTGAGTTCAATTTTTGATGTAGATTTGGTTTCCCCCCTCTACCTTGACTATACTCCATGACTTTGAAACTCTTGATTTTGAGTTAAACTCAAAGTTTGGTAAGGCAGAATGATGATTGACAGTCTTTAAACAAAACTTAAAAGGAAAAGGAGGAAGACTCCTTATAAATAAAGAGAAAGGAACTGAACTATTGTCTGTTTGCTGGAAGATAGGAATTACAGCAACCAAAACTAAGCTAAACTAGGTGTAAAGTCATAAAGCTGGAAAGCTTGGAAAGTTTGGATGTTGGTTAGGACCCACTAAGGTGCTGAGCACAAAGAAATGTTAAGAAAAGGTGATTAAAGTTATTTAAATCGATGCAGCTGTGAGAGGCCACATAAAACTGAGGATAGGCTACCACGAGAGAAAAGAAGGAAAGAAGGAAATTGCAAGGCTACAGCTGTAGAAGACGCCACGTGGATCTGAGTGAAAGGGGTGAAAAGAGGAGAAAATTGCAAGGCTACAGCTGTTGAAGCTATTCAGTGGAACGGCGAGAGGAGGACTGAGAGACAAGGGGAAGCGAGGAGAGAATTGTAAGCTTACAGTTGAAGAAGCCATCACCTGGAACCAAGTGGGAAGAGGACACAGAGATGAAGAGACGCAGGGAGAGAATCGCAAGGTTACCATTGTAAAAGCCAAACAACATTTTAGATTTCTGAATGCCACCTGGTAAAGTGGTAATATTGTTTTTGTTACAATACCTAAATTAAAAAAATAAAGATTAGTCTTTGTTTTAGAAAGTTGGTTTGATCAAAAGATATTGGATGGGTATGGAAATTTAAAATAATAACATTGTACTGGTGGCGAATGACAGAACAGGAAGCGAAGGGAATTGAAAGTAAAAGGAGATTGGGGGGGTCAAGGGGCAAGGAGAATAGAGAACAGAGAAACTTTGAAGAAACACAAGTCTTATTAGAAAGTAGGGGAAAACTCTTAGCTATAGAGCAACAAATTTTCATAAACATTCATATAAAAACAGAATAGAACACTAAGAACTAAAAGAGGAAACCATAAAGACTGTAAATAAATCATCAGTGAATATTTAAGTGAAAATAAAATATAGTAAGATAGCTTACAGTACAAGAAAAGTAACAGCAACCCAACAGCTCAAACGACAACAACCAGAAGAGGATCACTAGAAACACCAAAAATTCTGAAATGCATAGCATAATTCTGGAACAACTTAGATGAGAACTAAGGAACTTTAAACAGGAAATAAGAAGCAAATTGAAAGATATTAGAAATGAGATTAGACAAGATTATAAGAAAGAAGCAGAAGTAATAGGAAAAAAGACTAGAATAACAAAAATTAGGAAGAAATGAATATAGAAATAGGCAATTTAAAAGAAAAATTGAGTACAACAAAAGAGATCACTACTAAGATCAAGGAACAGAAAGAGAAGGGAGAAATTTTGATGTTGAATCAGGAAATTAGGTATAGAGAAAAATGCCTAAAATTAAGGGGACTCTCAGAAAAAATGAATGAAAACCTCTATGAAAGAGTGATTCCGTCACTAGCGAATTTCGCAAAGCTTCCAGAAGAATATTTAGAAGAGGAGATGGAAAAGATGTTTAGAGTTAATTCCGAAATAGCTAAAGAAAGGAAACTTCCAAGAGATATAGTAATCTCATTTAACAAGGGGAGAATAAAAGATTTTTTTTTACAATGGAGCTACAATGATATTTTGAAAACAGAAGAGGAAGAGATTAAAAATTCAAAGACATACCAGCCATGATATTGAAAAAAAGAGGACTATAAAGTAATTACCGAACTATTAACTAAAAATAGAATTAATTAAAGAATAAACAGAAAAGATACAAAATAGATCTGATTGATAAGGCAAAGGAATTTTGCAAGAGATTCAAAATGGGAAAATACCAGTAGGGAAGATGAGAGGAAAAAAGAGCAAGATAATAAAGAAGTAGGAAAAGAAGAGATAAAAATAAGAAACCAAAAGGAAACAAAAAGGGAAGTAGTGAAAAATAGGGAACAAAGTCAGTTAGGGGAAGATAACAAAGAAGAGGAAGAAGAACAAGATATGGAAGTATTAGAATTAGAGGAAGAGGCATACAGTGAAAAAGAGAGGAAAGAAGAAGGAGAAGCAGAAAATTAAGGAAATAATATAGAACTTAGAAATGACAATTGACCTGAGATCATGGAATGTTAAATGGTTGAACTCTGAGTACAAGAGGAGACAGATATTTCATTATCTAGGGAAGCTGAAATCAGATATAGTTTGCCTACAGGAAACGAAGATAAAACAAGAAGATTTGAGATTTTTGAAAAATAGGAAACTTCAGCAACTATTTTATTCTGCAAATGAAAATAAGAAAAAAGAGGGATAGCACTATATATTAATCAAAAAATTAATGCAAAAGAATTATTCAAGGATGAAGAGAGGCAAATTATAGGAGTTGAAGCTAACTTGCAAAATTTGAAAATAATCGTTGGAATTTATGCTCCCAATTTAAAGCAAGAAAATTTCTATAGTAAACTGCATAAACATCTAGAAAAACATGAAAAGGAAAACCTAATTTTAATAGGTGATTTTAATGGAGTCATAAAACCAACAAGAGTTAGATCTAAGAAAAAGTCGAAAATGCAAGGGAAGCTTCCAAGAAGTTTGTTTAATATGAGGGAAGAACTAGCTTTAGAAGATGTCTGGATTTCAAAACACAGGGATGAAAGAGGATTTACATTCTATTCAGTATGTTATAAATCCATGTAAAGAATTGATATGTGTCTAGTATCAAAAAACTTGTTAACCCAAATTCAAGCCATGGAGATCCTGGCTAAAATTACATCTGACCACTTTCCAGTCAAGGTCTCTCTGAAGACAAGGGGAAAAAAATCTTATAATTGGAGATTAAATGATAACCTGCTAAAAGATGAAAAATATCTAAAAGATCTTAAAAATAGGTAAAACAATACTTCTTGGAAAACAATATGGCAGATTGCCAATCGATGATTTGAGATGCAGGATAGGTGGTGTTTAGAGGACTATTAATAAAAAGAAGAGCAGAAGTGAAAAGACACAACAGAGACAGATTCAACTTTCTGAAAAATGAACTAAGGAAGAAAGAAGAATTAAGAAAAAATCCGAGTAATGAAAATATAGTAAGGCAAATAAAATTAATTCAAAAACAACTAAGCTGGGAAACCATGACGGCAATAGAAAGAAAGTTGAAGAGAACACGCCAGTCAGACTTTGAATATGCTAATAAATTGGGCAAATGGTTGATACACAAATTGAAAAAAGAAATGGAAAAGAAACTGTTTACAGAAATAAGGAAGAAAGATAAATTAATAACAAGATAGGAAGATTTAAAACAATTATTCAAAGAATTTTACTCTAAATTATGTGATCAAAAAGTAAGGGAAGAAGGGAATATAGAAAAAATGAAAGAATATTTTGATAGACAAACTTTTCAGAAAGTAAATGAAGAACAGATGAAAATCTTGAATGCATCAATTTCAATGAATGAAATAACAGAAGCAATAAGAGGATTGAAACTAAATAAATCACCAGGCCCAGATGGCTATACAGTGATATTTTATATTTAAAAAATGGAAAATGAATTAAGCATGCCACTTTACCGTACCTTTAATGACATTGAAAAGAATGGAATTCCCAACTCGTGGTCGAACACAAATATAACATTAATATTAAAAGAGGGGAAAGATTGTAAAGAAATCACAAACTATCCTATTTCGCTGCTTAATTTAGATTATAAGTTATATACATCAATCCTAGCACAAAGATTAAAAAGAATTCTTCAAGATACAATTCACAAAGATGAAAATGGATTTCTGCCAGAAAGATAAATAAATAAAAATATAAGACAAATACAAGATTTATTGGAATATTATTATGCTCACAATGAAAAAAAATAGGTCTAATGTTCATTGATGCAGAAAAAGCATTCGATAACATTAATTGGGACTTCATGATAGAGGTACTAGAAAGGATGGGAATGGGAGGAAAATTTGGGAAAAGGATTCAACAGATTTATAAGGATCAAACAGCGCAACTTTTTGTTAATGGTGAAAAGTCAGAAACAATCAAAATTAGAAAAGGGACAAGACAGGGTTGCCCCATCTCCCCTTTGTTATTCATAACAGTTTTGGAGGTACTAAATAATAACATTAGATCAAACATGAAAATCCCAGGGGCCAAAATAAAAGGTCATTCATATAAGCTGAAAGCTTTTGCAGATGACATGGTCATCATTATGGAAAATCTGGCAGAACAGATATAGTAGAACTCACGGAAATGTTGACACAATTTGGGGAATTCTCAGGATTCAAGGTAAATAAAGAAAAATAACAATTTTGACAAAAAATATGAGTCCAACAGAAGAAGAGAAGTTAAAGGGAAAATCAGAATGCAAAATAGGAAACAAAGTTAGATATCTAGGAATCTGGTTATTAAAGAGAAATGGTGATTTATTTGAAAATAATTATTAAAAAGTGTGGTTAGAATCAAGAAAAGACCTAGAGAATTGGGGCAAATTAGGACTGTCATTACTAGGGAAAATTGCAGCAGTAAAGATGGTAATACTAGGGATCTAGGAGTCCTAGTAGACCACAAGTTGAACATGAGCCAACAGTGTGATGCGGCAGCTAAAAAGGCCAATGCAATTTTGGGCTGTATCAATAGAAGTATAGTGTCTAGATCAAGGGAAGTAATAGTGCCACTCTATTCTGCCTTGGTCAGACCTCACTTAGAATACTGTGTCCAGTTCTGGGCACCACAATTCAGAAAGGATATTGACAAATTGGAGCGTGTCCAGAGAAGGGCAACTAAAATGGTGAAAGGTCTGGAAACAATGCCTTATGAGGAGAGACTTAGGGAGCTGGGTATGTTTAGCCTGGAAAAAAGACGGTTTAGAGGCGATATGATAGCCCTGTTTAAGTATTTGAAGGGATGTCACGCTGAGGATGGAGCAGGCTTGTTTTCTGCTGCTCCAGAGACTGGAACACGGAGCAATGGGTGCAAGCTCCAGGAACAGAGATTCCACCTCAACATTAGGAGGAACTTTTTGACAGTAAGAGCTGTTCGGCAGTGGAACGCACTCCCTCGGAGCGTGGTGGGGTCTCCTTCCTTGGGGGTCTTTAAACAGAGGCTGGATGGCCATCTGTCGGGGATGCTTTGATTGTGATTTCCTGTGTGGCAGGGGGGTTGGACTGGATGGCCCTCGTGGTCTCTTCCAACTCTGCAATTCTATGATTCTATGATTCTATGATTACCTACATTATTATTTCTCTTCCAAAACTTACCCTAATTTCCAACGAAAAAATCTTTGACTTATGGGAAAAAGTCCTTTATATGGGAGAAGAAAAAAGCCAGAATAAAATGGCAATATCTAATAGATGAGAAAGTAAGAGGGGGATGTGAGTTACCGGACTTAAGAACATATTATGAAGCTGCAGTATTAACGTGGGTAAAGGATTGGATTAAATAAAACAACGAGGAGATACTAAATGTAGAAGGACACAATGCAAGATACGGGTGGAATGCATATTTAATCTACAATAAAGAGAAAGTAAATAAAGACTTCACAAACCATTGCATAAGAAGAGGTCTCTTAAAAGTCTGGAATAGAGCAAAAGAAAGATTCTATTTCAAAATCCCGATTTGGACCTCACCACAGGAAGCATTTCAGGCCAAAGGGGAAAATACAAAAACATGGTTAAGGTACTCAGACATAGTAGTGAAAGGGAATGGAACAGTAAGTGCATTAAACTCTAAAGAACAATTACAAATGAAGTATAATATAAACTGCTTCACATGCTTCACATAAATGAAAGATTTAAAGAAGACCTAAGAAAGGAAGGAATACAGACAGAATTAAATGAATTGGATAAAATATTATGGAATGAAAAAAAGAAAAAAACTAATTTCCCAAAACTATAGAAATTATTGTTAACTAGAAAACTAGAACAAGAATACATTAAAGAATTCATGTTGAATTGGGTGCCAGATATAGGACATACCTTAGAGTTATAGGATTGGGAGTTAGCAAGGAAAAGATCCATGAAGTTTACTGCTTGCCAGAACTTAAAAGAGAACTATGTTAAAATCACTCAGTGGCGGTATTTCACCCTCGTGAGAATAAGTAAAATGAACAAAAAGGTGAACGACACATGCTGGAAATGTGGGAATTCTCAGGGCTCCCTATTCCACATGTGGTAGAAGTGCAGTAAAATTTAAAAGTTCTGGTTAAAAGTACATGATAATATTAAACAAATATTGAAGGTTAAATTGGATTTCATCACTGAATTATATCTACTAAATATGATAAAAGGCTTGAATAAGAAAGAAGAAAATAAATATTGGAAAATCATATTATATATGATAACCTTGGCTAGGTTGATTATTGCCAGAAACTGGAAAACAAAAGAAATACCAACAATTGAGGACTGGGAAGCTAAGTTGCTAGATATGATAGAATTAGATGAATTAACGAACAGATTGAGAAATAATGAAGCCAGTAGGACGAAGAGGGAGTGGACCACAGTAATAAAGTTTTGGGAAAATACAGATGATATATACAAAGATATTAATAAATCATTATAAAAGTATAGTAATTGATATGTTACTTGTGATATATCAATTGCAGTTGTTGAACTATATATACAACATGTTTAAGGAATTATGAGATTATTTGGAGTGTACCCAAATAAGAAAGAAAGTGAGTAAAAGGGTATGTTTGTAGATAGAGACTGTTAATTGAGGATTATTACTGGAATAATACAGAATGTATGGAGTATGAGTTAATAATGAAAACAGACTTAATATAAATTTCTCTTTATACATGTGTGGCAGGAAACATTTAATTTGATGAACTGAAGCAGAAAATTGACTTAAGGACTCCATAAAGGAAGTTTTGGAAAAATAGTTCTTGTTAAGATAGACTGTGGAATGTAAAAAATACTATATTAGTTTTGTTTTGTATTATATGCCAAAATTGAATAAAAATAAAAAAGTAACATGTCAAGCTCTCAGTATATTGTATCTTTGTAAAATTAGGACCAGTTCACATGGCCCACTGAATTGGTAGTTGCTGAGCTTGTGCATTGATGTTTGTATTTTGTGGATTGGTATCTGTGCCATCTTATTAATGAGCAGCATATTCTAGCCAGGTATGCTGTTGTAGTTTTAAGTGAGGTGGTAAGATTTCTAAACTCATAGAGTTTGATTAGGGTCTCTCCCCAGGAGTATGGGAGTGAGTAGGGTGAATACTGTTGTATCTAGGATTGAATGAATAGGTGAAAGTATCTTATTTCTTACCTCTTCCCTGTCATTACAGAGTTGACATGCAGGAAAAAAAAAGTACTAACAAACTAGTGATTAACATTTCTAGGACACTATGATCAGGAAATCTTTAGGAGTGGGGATGTGTATCTGCAAAAATAGTACTGTTTAGGGATCTGTTTCTTAATGCAAGATCCTTTCCAAATTGTCCATGTATAGCAAAGTATTATTTTATTTTCTATATGTACATTCGCTGTTTACTTATTAAACTCTTATAATAGTTGTTTAGTAGTATTAAATAATTGCAGTTAAATTTTCCATGTACTTTAAGCACGGTTTGAGTTATTCCTTGTGTTTTCCCCCTCTTTGGCAGGGCGAATCTCTACAAGGTGGTGATGATTCTCCATTCTCTGACTCTATTACTTTAGAGCAAACAACAAGTAACATTGGCATATCGAGTGGACGTGTTAGTTTATGGATGCAGTGGATGCTGCCAAAACTCACTGTAAAGTTGTTTGCACCAGATCCAGAAAATAAAGGCACAGGTACTGCACAGTGAATTTTTTTTTTAACCGCATCAGTGATTTGAAGTTGCCAGGCATTTTTACAGTTTTCCAGCACAACTCGATGGTATGCTTGGGTTAATAGGGTTGGCTGTTAACCCGCAGTTTCCAGTATCCATGTTAAGTCTGGGAACGTATCCCCTGCAGATACGGGGGTCTATCTGTACAGTATGGATTCATGTGAGTAT
Source organism: Gambelia wislizenii (assembly GCA_030847615.1). Lineage (NCBI taxonomy): Eukaryota > Metazoa > Chordata > Lepidosauria > Squamata > Crotaphytidae > Gambelia > Gambelia wislizenii. The sequence goes on from JAUMIR010000004.1 coordinate 298,717,108, forward strand.
GGAAGTGAGTATGTTGTAATCATAATTATGAAGAAATATGGACACAGTGCCATTTAAACATCAAGGTAAATAGCCTATCAAGATTAAATTCTTAACTGATTACTTTCCATCACTACACTACCTGTGATTTACATATTTTCGTAGTTAGTACATCTTAGTGTGCAGCATCTTAGTAGCAGATGGCCATTGTGCAGATCCTTGTCTCCACAGATGTTTGATGGCTATTTGAAAATTGATATAACATCAGTGAGATCAATAAGCTTTGAGTGGAAGGAAACTGTCTAGCCTACTGCTCCCTGCTTTTTCTTGGCCTCCAAATCTGATTACTAATGATTTAACAGACAGATAATGTCAAGAAACACCAGATTCCATGTGAAATTACAAATATAGCTAGGGAGTTAAATGCCTGTGACCTCTGTTGAGTTAGAGCAAAAGTGTTTAATGTAGCAATAGCATCTGCATTTCTATACCGCTTTATTGTGCTTATCTCTCTCTAAGTGGTTTACAAAGTATTATCTAATTACCCCCAAAAGTTGGGTACCCGTTTTAGTGACTTCAGAAGGATGGAAGGCTGAGTCAACCTGGAACCTTGCAGGATTGAAATCACAACATTGTGGCTTGAAGTACTGGCATTTAACCAGGCCACCAGGGCTCATTTTGGATGTAAAGTAGTAGGTTATATCCTGATTCTGAATGTAGGTCTCATCTTTTGTGGAATACCTATTGCTAGCTTCATCTTTGTTGTAGTAAACTTCGGGGGGGGGGGATACTGTGTTTGATAAAACTCCCAAAGAATATTTGTATTTTATGGGTGGAATAATGATTGGGACTCATAGCTAATTTTTATTATATGCTGCAGAGATCTGCGTTGTTGGTGAACTAGAAGATCTCAGTGCTTCAGTAGATGTACAAGATGTCTACACTAAAGTCAAATGTAAAATAGAAAGTTTCAATGTTGACCACTACAGAAACAGGTAAACAGTTCTGATGTGCATTGTATTAGTATTCAGGTAGAAGCATTCTACTGTTTCATATAGATAATAACACTACTCGGTTCAAAGAGGTAAATGATTTGAAATGATATTCCTGGGCCATAGTTTGCACAAGTAAAAAAGAACCTTAGTTGTAGTAGGAAGTTCATACAAAGCATGACAAAGAACATATTATTGGCCTCATGACTAATTTTGAATGTCCAATACAGAGATTTACTTTTACAGTCTCTGGACATTAGAGCTTAAGCTACTGTTTTTCATTATTAGTTCAGAGGTGAGCAACACTGGCCTTCCAGATGTTGAACTGCAACTCCTGTCATCCCTTGCAGCGTATTATGGTGAGGAATTATGGGAGTTTGAGTCAACAACATCTGAAAGGCCACAGAATTGTATTTAAGTTTCCCACGGCTGCTTTAATAATTCAGTCATGCTTGCTATCAACGGTTAATTTATGGTAAGAAGCTATATTCACCTCTCTAGCATTTATATCAGTTCTCAATGGCAGCTTTTATATAATAAGGCACAAGACAGTATGTGCATTATGCATGAGAAACATGCAGAATTCTTGCTAGTCATGAATATGTACATTTTAGGATAAAAAGAGATGAAATTGTGTCTAAATTAGCTTGATGCGATGAAGTCTCAATGTACCAACACTTTTAAAATCATATATATATATATATATATATATATATATATATATGGCTTGGGTATGTACAATAGTCACGGGTATGTTTCCTCTCCCAGTGTGCTGATTGGCTGCTCAGGAAACACATCGAACTAATCACTACCCACATGCAAATTCACTCTCTACCCCACAATCAACTCCTGCCATTCAGTCTGCATCTACACCCCCAGCCTCACAAGGGCCCCTCCCAACTCTCACTCCCTCAGCCACTCACCAGTCATGGGCTGCAACAGGACCCAGGCAGTCAAGTGGTAGTGGTGGTGGTAGGACACCGCTGCTGCCACTATGACAGAACCCAGGCAGTAAATTGATGGTGGTGGGATGCCACTGCTGCCGCTGCAACAGGATCCAGACAGTCAACTGATGGCGGTGGCAGCTGCAGTGGTGGCAGGGCAACAGAGCAAGTCACCCTCAATGATTCTGAGAGAACAGTGTATGGTATGCTGTGTCTAGCTAGTTGTATAAAATTTTGTGCAGTGATGTTTTAAAAAAATTCTGCTATACTTTATTTAATGCCCAATGTAGATATCATTGTGATTATAAATATCTTGAAATTAAGTTTTCAATACCTTGTCCATGTCCCATTTTTAAGGGTTTTTCCTAGGCATGGGTGTTTCAGAATTGCCCATCCATTCATGTACGTCCACAGTGGTGAGCAGCAAATCCCTATTTGGCAGTAGAGGCAGTGATTTGTTTTAAAATCTATTGAGCCAGCCTGCCCATTTGTACAACCCATTGAGCAACAAGGAAAGTGTGTGTGTGTGTGTATGTGTATGGCTTGGTTTAGTAGAAATAAGCAAAACATACTCACCTTCCACATTCCTGCCCCTTCTCCTGATATGACTCACTCTCCTGTTCTAACTCCCATATTCATGAACATTATATAACATCACACCCATTTTAATGAACTGAGATAATTGTTTCATCAGATATAATGTTTAGGTCACTGTTTAATCATATCAGCTCATCTGCCAGCTGTGACCAGTAAGGAAAAACTTACAAACCAATACAATTTTGCTTAGGCTTTTGTGTTTTCACTTTCACTCACAGTTCCTGTAACTCCACCCATAGTTATCTGTCTATTGCAACTTCAGTGCCTTTAATTCAATATCAGCTAAAATCCTGTATCAGGAGAGGTTGCTGCAAGGATGTCGTTACACCTCTGTATCTACATCCCCTAGACATACCCCCAAACCTATCTTTTAAATAATCCCACCTGCAAAAAAATTCAAGGTATTTGAGGTGATGGGGGTGAGCAGTGGCATGGCCAGCCTTCTCCCACTAGTAGAGCCAGCCCTGACAAGCAGTGCAAGGGGTTCTGTTGCAGCTGCCTCTCCCAGTGTGCCCCACTAACAGGAGAGAACTGGACACACTATCATCCCTCTCCAACATCTCAGAAATTCATCTGCTTGGCGCGCAGCATGGCTTAATGTAGGTTTTTGGGGGTACTTTCACTCCTTGCGATTGTTCAGTGACCATAAAAGTGAATTAGTATAATTCTGTGTGGCTGGATTAGGAGGAGCAATCCACTAAACCTGTGGGTCATTACCCTCACGCCAGTTGCTAAGGCAGGAGTTCCAAATTCTTTCAGTTACAACCATTGGCTCCCTTTCCTAGCTTGTCAGTTTTTAAATTCCTGTCTTGCTAGCTGGATGCTAAATTCCTTACTTGTCTGTACGACAAATTAGTTAAGAAATACTACATTGTAGGAAGTTAGAATGGAGGTTAATGTTAAAAAGAGAAAGATAGCAGAGGAAGGAAAATAGAAAGGGAACGCCGTGGTGTCTCCAGATAAAAAGAAAAAACAAACGGTGTCAAATGCAGCTACAGAGACAGGCTCATGGACTGCGACACAACAAGTCATGAGTACGGAATGGTGAAAGAGAAACAAATTCAGATGTCCACTGCCCAGCATGGCTCTGAGAAACAAACACAGATTTCCACTGTTAAGTGTGGCTCTGAGGAAAATGAGGCTTTACTGGAAAGGATTTTTATATCCTCAAGTGAGAGTGTGGTGAAGAGTGGGCATGGCTCTCTTCCTCCACCAAAAAAGGAAAATAGGCATTACAAAACAAAGAAGTATTGCAAGAGTAAAGAAATCTGATGTTACCGGTAAGACAATGGCAGAGCTCCTAAGTTCTAAAGCAGAGACATTTACAGCAGCTGTTTCAAGTCACCATCTTAAAAACGGTGGTTCTACACAAGGAGGCGGAGCTAGCATGGGCAAGTAGAAAGCCCTGATTAGCACATTAGAAACAGCCTCTGTGTGTCTCAAAAGTTGATTGATGACACTGAAGGGAGTGAGTAAAGGGAATGGAATGTTTACAATTACAGCCTTCCCTACTGACATATTTAAAAATGCTGATGACTAGAGAGCAGCAGCCAACAAAGGAGGTAGCTGCAGCTTATTGTGTAGGTATTGGCAGGGCTGTGGGAGCAGAGCAACATATTTGCCCAGCAGATATAGAAATATTGATTGCATAGTCAGTAAATAAGGAATAGAATAGAATCTTTATTACATTCATAGACCAGCACAGGTAAATAATTACATGCTATCTTGAAGCCAAGTAATGAATTACAAACTGGAAGTGGTACTCAAGCAACAACAAAAATTAATTATCAATTAATAAATTATTTACTACAAATGAATTTAAAGAACATGATTCAGCAAATTAATTTAGATTCTATAAATTCATTAGATAATATCAGAATTAATTTAAATGATTATAGTAACAGAGAAGAGACACAGGAACAAAGAGGCATTCAGAAACAAGGAAGTAGAAAGAATAACATAGCTGAGGATCACTTCACCAAGATGCTGGTAGGGATAGAGAAGGGGAAAACATAAAAGGAAGAAAGAGTGCTAGGAAAACAAAGCATTTAAATGATGATTCTGAAAATGAGGCAGAGATGGTAATGAATTAGGATGATGAAAATGTAGCACAGCTTCACAGGGCAACGCTGATGAAGAATGTTAATCAGAGGATGACTCAAGACACAGGGGCTAATTCATATAGATTGTTCATGGTGGATCAATTCAGAAGTTTATTGAAAGGGGTATTACAAACTTTAGGATTGCAATGGAATCAAAATGCTAGTCAGAATGAAAAGGAGACTGAGATTTTAAATAGGAGAATAGCAACAGTGTTAAGCAAACCTTTACCACGGGCATTGGAAATTCCATTACCAGAAATGTTTGAAGAAGCAGTGAAACTGGAATGGGAGACTACCATAACTACTAAAATATTATTAGGATATTCACAAAAGCTATATTCATTTGGAAAAAAGGATTTAGAGTTTCTTAAAGTGCCCCTTGTGGATGACCTGGTAGCTGTGCTGATTTCAGGAGCTGTAGTTCCTATGGAGAATCATAGAATTGTAGAGTTGGAAGAGACCACAAGGGCCATCCAGTCCAACCTCCTGCCATGCAGGAAATTATAATCAAAGCATCCCTGACAGGTGGCCATCCAGCATCTGTTTAAAGACTTCCAAGGAAGGAGACCCTACCACGCTCTGAGGGAGTGTGTTCCACTGCCAAACAGCTCTTACTGTCAGAAAGTTCCTCCTAATGTTGAGGTGGAATCTCTGTTCCTGGAGCTTGCATCCATTGCTCCATGTTCCAGTCTCAGGAGCATCAGAAAACAAGCTTGTTCCATCCTCAATGTGACACCCCTTCAGATACTTAAACAGGCTATCATATCGCCCCTTAACCATCTTTTTTCCAGGCTAAACATACCCAGCTCCCTAAGTCTTTCCTCATAAGGCATGTTTTCCAGACCTTTCACCATTTTAGTCGCCCTCCTCTGGACACACTTCAATTTGTCAGTATCATTTTTGAATTGTGGTGACCAGAACTGGACACAGTATTCTAGGTGAGGCCTTAGCAAGGCAGAATAGAGTGGCACTATTACTTCCCTTGATCTAGACACTATACTTCTATTGATGCAGCCCAAAATCGCATTGGTCTTTTTAGCTGCCGCATCACGCTGTTGACTCATGTTCACCTTGTGGTCTACTAGGACTCCTACATCCCTTTCACACGTAGTCTCATTCAACCAGGTCTCCCTCCTCCTATATCTATACATTTCTTTTTTCTGCCCTAAGTGCAGTACTTTACATTTCTCCGTATTGAATTTCATTTGGCCCAGCTTTCTAGTTTATTCAGGTCATTTTGAATTTTGATCCTGTCCTCTAGGGTATTAGCTACTCATCCTAACTTGGTGTCATCTGCAAATTTAATAAGTATGCCCCTAATTCCATCATCCAAGTCATTGATGAAGATGTTGAATGCCACTAGGCCCAGGACTGAACCCTGTGGCACCCCACTGGTCACATCTTTCCAGGACGAAGAGGAGCCACTGCTGAGCACCCTTTTGGGTTCGGCCGGTCAACCAATTACAAATCCATTTAACAGTTAACTTGTCTAGCCCAGATTTTACAAGCTTATTTGCAAGAATGTTATGGGAAACCTTGTGAAAGACCTTACTGAAATCAAGGTATGTGATATCCAATTGATACAATTACCAAGCTGGTAATTGTATCAAAAAGAAAAAAGAAAAAAAGAGAGAGATCAGATTAGTCTGGCATGACTTGTTTCTCTGAACCGCATGTTGACTTTTTGTGATTATGGCATTGCCTTCTAAATGTTCACAGACTCTCTGTTTAATGATCTGCTCTAGAATCTTCCCTGGTATTGATGTCAGAATAACTGGATCATAATTGTTGGGATCCTCTTTTTTCCCCTTTTTGAAGATGGGGACAACGTTTGCCCTCCTCCAGTCTGCTGGGACTTCTCCTGTTCTCCAGGAGTTCTCAAAGATTATTGCCAATGGCTCTGAGATTACATTTCCCAGCTCGTTTAATAACCTTGGATGTAGTTTATCTGGTCCTGGAGATTTAAATTCATTTAGATTAAGAAGGTATTCCTGTACTACCTCTTTGCTTATTCTGAGCTGGATTTCCCCTGTTGTGTCCTCTGTTCCATTATCCTCAGGTTTATCACCCTTTTCCTTTTCTGAAAACACTGAGGCAAAGAAGGTGTTGAGTAATTCTGTCTTTTCTCTGTCCCCTGTTAGCATTTTGCAGTCTTCTCCACGTAGTGGCCCTACCGTTTCTTCCTTTTGCTGTGGACATAGCCCCCCCAAAATCCTTTTTATTGTTCTTAAACTGCCTAGCGAACTAATTCTACGCTTTAGCTTTTCTGACTTTACTCCTACACATGTTCGCTATCTGTTTGAAGTCTTCTTCGGTAATTTCCGCCTTTTTCCATTTCCTATACATGTTCAGTTTAAAACCTAGCTCCATTGAAAGTGCCTTAGTCATCCATCCTGGTTTCTTGAGACACCTCCCATTTTCTTCCTCATTGGTACTGTTTGAATTATGCCTTCAGTATCTCCCTTTTGAGAAAGTCCTATCCGTCTTGAAGTCCCTCCTCTTTTAGTATTCTTGACCATGGGATCTCCCCCAGTATTTCCCTGAGTTTATTGAAATCAACTGTCCTACAGTCTAGAATGCAGACTATGCCTGGCTTCTCCTTTCCATTGTATAACAAACTCCAGGAGGACATGATCACACTCACCTAAGGATCCCACCACTTGCACCCCATTAACCAGGTCATCCCTGTTGGTTAGGATCAGATCTAAAATAGCTGATCCCCTTGTTGCCTCATCCACCTTTTGGACAATGAAGTTGTTTTCCAGGCAAGTAAGGAATTTGCTAGACCTTGAAGTTTTGGTTGAGTTAGATTTCCAGCAAATATCAGGATAGTTAAATTCACCTGTCTCTACTACATCTCTCCTTTCTGCATGTGTGGTCATCTGTTCTAGAAAGGCATCATCCAGTTTCTCTGTCTGACTTGGGGTCTGTAGTAAAGTCCCACAATTACATCCCTGTTGTTTCCCTCCCCTTTAATTTTTATCCAGATGCTCTCCACCTGGCTTCCAGTATTGATGTCATGGATCTCTTTGCTGGTGTAAATATCCCTGACATATAATGCTATTCCTCCTCCTTTCCTGTTTGGCCTATTTCTCTTAAAAAGGTGATACCTCTCTATTCCTACTTTCCAATCATGAGACTCATCCCACCAGGTTTCAGTAATGCCTATTATATCACATTTGCTTTGTTGTGCTAGGAGTTCAAGTTCATCTTGCTTATTTCCCATGCTCTGCGCATTAGTGTAGCGACATCTAAGAGCATGTGTTCCCTTTACTTGCTGCCTGTGCAAGGTTTTTTTGCCTCCCACTGTTGGATCCTTGCACTGTTTGCCTTGTTCCCTCTATGACAGTGTGATTATTTTCTCCAGCCCTTTTGCCTTCCAGAATACTGTCTCCCTCCCCCATGTGATTAAAGCCCTCCTGATCAAATTCTTGAGACTGTTGGCAAAAACGTTTCTGCGAACTGGCATGAGATGCACCCCATCCCTTGCCAGAAGTCCCCCCTCATGGAACCACAGCCCATGATCCAAGAATCCAAATGGTTCTTCGCAACACCATCTACGGAGCCAGTTGTTTACATTGTCTATTTTCCTCTCTCTTCCTGGACCATGCCCTTCAACTGGCAGAAGAGATGAGATGATGACCTGTGCATGTGCCTTGCAGTATCATTTGTTCCCACATGGACCAAAAGGAAGAGGTAATGATCAGTAGGCTTGACCAGTCTTGTCAGCTTCTCCGTCACATCACGGATCTTTGCCCCAGGGAGACAACACAGCTCCCGAGACATCTTGTCAGGCCCACAAATCACTGCTTCTGTACCCCTCAGCAAGGAGTCCCCCACCACCACCACATGCCTCCCCCAAGGCTTAGCAGCAGCTGTTCCTTGTAGTGGTACTCTCAGGGTCCCCTGCTCTGCCCCTGAAGTCTGTCCATGCTGCTCTTCCTCGTTGTCCTTGATAAGGGAGAGAGCTTCAAATTGAATCTGTAGCTGCAAGCTGCCAGAACAATCCCTGGTTTTTCTACTTCTGTGTGTGACATTCCTCCAGCTGTCTATCTCCTGTGTATGTGAAGTGACCCTCTCCTCCCCAGCAACATCCTCTGTGTGGCCCCCATCCAAGACTGTTTGTTCTGTTCTGTCCAGGAAAATGTCTTGCTCACGAATATCGTGAAGTGTAGCTAGTCGGGTCTCCAGCTGCTGGACTTTTTCCTCCAAGAGTGCTACCAACTAGCACTTGGTGCATGTGAAGTTCCCCACGTCTGTAGATAAGAAGACAAACATCCCACAAGTGTTGCAGGTGACTGCAGCAGTTCCCTCAGTGTCCATGCTGAGAAGTCTTAAGTAATCAGGAGGAAAACACATTTCTCAAAGAGGTTGATGAGAAAAGGGCAAAATCAGCATTAAAGAAATCACATGAAGCTGCGGCCTTAGTAATTAGGAGTTCAGCAGCGGCATTAATGTTTGCTAGGGCTACTGTTCTCTGTGGACAAAGTATTTTTAGATTTTTATGGGGAAAGTAGTAATAAAGCTGTAAATAAGGCTTTGAATAGAGTACGAGGAGCTCTCCTGTACATTGCAGACACAACTCATGATTTGGTGGCATTTGCAGCTAGGAGTATAACAGCTACCACAGTGGTGCACAGATCACTTTGGTTGCTCCACTGGGGTGTGGATCATAAATCTAGGAATAATCCAGTATACATGCAATTCAAGGTAGAATTACTCTTTGGAGAAGAAGTGTTAGAAAAAGTTTTGGAAAATAAGGATAAAAAACAAATGATGCCAACAATCCAAAGAAAGAGAACAGACAAAAAGCCTTTTCATAGCAACTACTCTTCCTTCTTTCGAGGAGGAAGAAGTTATGGGAGATCCAATGATTACAACATGAGCAAGACCCAGTGGAATAGAAATAGAGGCCAGGTCAGAAGACATGGTTTCCATGAACAACAAAGATGAGGCACAAATCAAGCACCTAGAGGAGAAAAACAGCAGTACTGACATAAGAGGGCTAATGGTAGGGGGAAGATTAATACATTGCAGTTAGACTTGGAAGGACTAACAACAGATCATTGGGAGTTAATAGACACGCAGAAGGTCTGTTTATTTCTGTCACAGGAGAGGAAAACAAAAATAAGAAAGAATTGAAAGCTATGATGAAAGTGAAGTCCACGGATATAATGTTATTAACAAAGATCGAGGGACTTTTGATTTTGACAATTCAGCTAATACCATGGGGGGCAAAATTCGATACTCGACAGTTGCAACTGTTCCTCTTACCACAACAAATGGTGCTTGTAAGAAAGAAGCATTACAAGGTTTCTATTACACAAAATTTGAAGAAAGACTTAACCTAGTGGGCTAAACAACTTGTGCAAAGCGCCTCTGTTTCAAAACAGAGGTAATAGTAGAGGTAATAGTAATGACAGATGCAAGCCTCTCAGGGTGGGGAGTGCATTATGAGGGGCATTTGATTCAAGAAGAATGAACTCATCTAGATGCAAGGTTCAACATACACTTTTTAGAGTTGAAGGTGGTGCGATTGGCACTGTTGGGGTTTGTGCACAGAGTCAAGGGAAACAAGTACAAATATGTACGAACAACCAGACAGTAAAAGTGTACATTTGCAATCAGGGTGGAGTACATCCTGTGCCCTTGATTCTAGAATCATTCAAATTACTTCACTGCTCAGAAAATTCACTGAAGTCTCTGACAGCAGTATACTTGAAAGGTTCTCTGAATATACAGGTGGATTATTTGAGCAGGTACGCCATATGCCAGGGGGAATGGGCCTTAAACACAGAAATATTCCAGAAGTTAGAGAGATACTATGATCAATTCCAAGTAGATTTGTTTGCTTCTGGACAATTGAATTCCATTCAAAAGATGGAGGACACAGTGCAGAACAACATGATGCTCTAACAACATGTTGGCCTCCAGGAGCACATTATACCTTTCTACCTCTTGCAGATATTCAAAGGGTGTTTACAAAGATAAGGAAGGGAAGGGTGACTTTGGTGCTAATAGCTCTGTACTGGCCAAGGAGACCTTGGTTTCCAACTTAGTGCAGATGTCCGTCAGGAAACCATGGAGATTACCATAGAGGCTGGATTTACTACATCAGGGTCTGATACTGCACCAAAATCCAAATTGGTTACAGTTAACCACATGGATATTGAAAGGGACATGTTAAGTCAGCAAAGTTATACATAGAAGGTGATGGATGTGATTTTGGCATCTAGGAGAGAGTCCACTCACCGTATATATGATGTAATGTGGAAGACCTTCAGAGAGTGGTGTTCAGGTCATGAGGTCAGTTGGAAGGAGGTGAAAGTAACTTATGTACTTGATTTCCTTAATGATGGACTAATTAAATGGTTAAGGCCAAACACACTTAAGAAACAAGGTGCGGCTCTGTCAACTGTATTGTGTTTAAGGGGTGATCAACTTTCATCTTATCCACACATAGATTTTTAAAAGGAGCAACTTTAACAGCTGCACCAACAGTGCGTAGATTTCCATTGTGGGATCTTAATTTAGTACTGAACATGTTAACAAAAGCACCATTTGAACCCCTAGGAGAGGGATCCTTATATTTGCTCTTATTTAAGGTGGTATTTCTAATGGCAATTACTTCAGCCAGGTGAGTATCAGAACTGGCTGCATTATCTGTCAATCATAATCTATGTAGGTTTGAGCAGGATAACTTGATGCTAACTTTAGATCCCACTTTCCTTCTAAAATGTTTAGTAAATAAGGGAGTTTATCAGGATATTCATTTACCAAATTTTTGTCCAGATCCTCAACTTCCATTAGAGAGAAAATGGCATAATTTGGATGTGAACAGGGTTAAATATTACATAAAAAGGACAGCAGAGTTTAAGAATACAGAGGCCTTTTTTGTGTCTTTTAATCCTAAAACAATGGGGAATAAAGCATCAAAACACATGATTGCTAAGATGTTTTCAAACGGGATAAAAAAAAAACCTCAAGGAGATCGGGAGAAGAACGGGGCTGTCGTGCTTACAGAGCCCCATTACAGACAGCCATGTCCTCCTCCTTACCTTCCCCCATTCTTCCTCTGTGCTGCCCGCATGAGAAATGTGCCGCTTTTATTCACGGAGAACCCACATCAATAAAAAGCGGCACCCGCAGCATGGAGGAAAGATGGGAGGAGGATGGGGCTGTCTGAAATGGGGCTCAGTAAGCACGACAGCCCCATTCTTCTCCCAACCTCCTTGGGTTGTTTTTTACCCCATTTGAAAAAGTCCCTAGTTGGATAAAAGCTTGCATATTCTTTGTGTTATGATTTTGCAAAGGTGTCGAGACCTAAACAGGTGTGGGTGCATCCTAACCAGTCTGTGGCAATCACTACCATGTATGCAGCTTCAGCTTTGTTAAATGAAGTCTGTAATGCTGCTTTATTAGACATTATAAAATAGATAAATATAACTTAGCACAGGTAGCATTTGGCTAGATAGTGCTTCAATCTGTGAAATAATCAATAAGCAGCCATTTCTCTCCCTTTTAGTGAATGCTTGGGTATTTCCCATTGGTTTAATGGATTGCTTCTCCTAATCCATCTAGAGAATGAAGAGTTGGTACTTAACGGGAATGATCATTCTTGGATGGTAGGAGGAGCAATCTATACCAACCCATTAATTGGCTGCTCAAAAAAATGGTGGTAGGTTACATAGATAAGTAGAATACATTGCAATATAGAAGGTAGGTATAAGTTGTTAGATTTGGCAAGGCAATAGAAGAAAACTCACAAGCTAGTGAACAGAGCCAGCAGTTGTAACTGAAAGAATTTGGAACTGCTGCCTATCCAGCTGGCATGAGGGGAATAACACCCAAGAATGATCATTCACGGTAAGTACCAACTCTTAATTATGATGCAAATTGGGTTTTGTTGTTGTTGAGTATCTTCAAGTCATTTCCAACTTATGGCAACCCTATCATGGGACTTTCTGAGGCTGAGAGTGTATGACTTGCCCAAGGTCACCTAGTGGGTTTTCATGGCTGAGTGGGGATTTGAACCCTGGTCTCCAGTCGTAACCCAACCTGAAACCACTATACCACACTGGGTCCATAAGTTGTGCTTACAACAACATAGTTACTGAACACGATGACTGGCACCCTTTTGTTGTTGTTGTTGTTGTTGTTATGTGTGTCTGTAGGATAATTCAAGGACTATTTAATGGCACCCTGCTCTTAAAGCAAAGCCTGTCTCAGACTGTGTGACTCTTCTCCTACCAGCTTTTCCTTTCAGAGGATGTTGCAGCACATAGAATATTAATAGTGTTTGGTAAGATGCTGAATGTGCAGTATTCTAAGTACTAAAATAATCCTCTTACAGACAAATTAAGTACAGATATTCCATTTCTGTAGAGAAGAGTGAATTCCAGTCAACTAAGAGTTGTGTTATTCCTTTCATCAAAACTAATCTAACAGAAGCAAACAGCATAACTCTAATGAATAGGTGTCATGTTTGCAAACCAGAATGGCAGTTCTATGCATGTTAAAATGTTCAAAATCTAGTTTTCATGTGGTTGAAATATATGGATTCTGACCAACTACAGAGGACAGATAAGGTGAACATTGTATTTTCCAGACCAGGAGAAGGCTGGCAATCTGGATTTTTTGAAGGCGTGTTTCTACAATGCAAAGAAAAGCTTGTGGTGAGATTTCTGTAGTGGAATAAGACATTTAACCAAATAACGTTCCTAAAAACCTAAACATTACCTTTTGTTTTCATATAGAATGGAGAAGGATTGCAAGAATTATGGTATAGAGCACCATGATACTCTTTTGTAGGTCAATTTGTCCCTGTGGATATTGAGGGGGGAAATTATTTCAGTGCTATTGTGTGTAGTTGTTAATTTCTTTAATTCTTGCAGTCTACCTCCTTCCATTCTAATTATTTGTAATTAAAAACAAATCACGTTATGCTGATGTTTCACATGGACAACATTGCTCTACTTTAATTCCTGATAATCTTTTTTTATCTCCTGCTGAGTTGCTGCTTTCAAATAATAAAACTATAGGGAAATATTTTGGAGTTCATGATTTCCCTTTTTGATTTACAGTTGTCCCTTCATATTCGCTGGGGTTTGGTTCCAGGACCCCCCGTGGATACCAAAATCCGTGAATACTCAAGTCCCATTATATGCAATGGCATAGCAAAATGGTGTCCCTTATATAAGATGGCAAAATCAAGGTTTGCTTTTTGGATGATTATTTTTTAAAGAATATTTTCAAGCGAATACTTAAATCCGTGGATACCAAATCTGTGGATATGGAGGGACAACTGTATTTGAATTGTGATATTTGGGGTGAAGGACATCCAAGTCTATTACATGCTGCTGTGAGTTGTGGTAGAATCCAGCTGAATTTTTAAAATGACTGATTTTTCCTTCTTATGGCTTGTATTTGTTTCTTTGCTTTTTTGCCTGTGTCACTTCAAGCTTTGGGGAAGACTCTTGGTCTCTGGGGAAATGTGGAGGTGTCTTCCTTTCCTGTACTGACAAGCTGAACAGACGTACCTTGTTGGTTCGACCCCTCAGCAAGCAGGACCCTTTCAGTAACTTCTCTGGCTTCTTTCCCTCTGTAAGAAATCAATGCAATTATGTTTGTTACAGAACTTCCATTAACAAATAATAATGAACTTTGGTGTAGCAATAGAAGAGAATTGTTCATTCAAAAGCTTAATATGTTCTATTTCCCAATGTTTTCTGAAAATAATTCTGCCTGTGTTCACACTTGAAAAGTAGATGGACTAGAATAGCAGTGGAAGAATATTTATTTGACTATTTGTTTTAAAAATACAATATTTCAAAACTAAAAGGAAATACTTGAGTGTTTAAAACTAATCATATATGGAAAATGTTTGAGGACTGTAGAAGTTTAAATTGTATAAGCTGACCTTTACATCAGGGAGGGGAAGCATGTGACTCCAGATTGTAGCTCCCATCATCCCTCACCATCAGCTCTACTAGCTAAAGCTTATGGGTGTTGCAGCCCAAAATACCTGGGAACTGCATAATCCCTGTTGCCCAGTTACCATACAGTCTTAGGCATCCCTTGTATTATTTCATAATTCCACCATTGATATTGCTGCTGGAAGCCTACTAAAATGTTTGGAATAACTGGGTTGGTTTTACAATAGCAAACGTATTGCTGAAATTCAAGAACAATAACAGGGCAATAGTAACCTTTATTAGGACCAACTAAAATGTTATAGAATTGTGAACAAGTTTTAAATGTTCCAGACCTTTTCTTCAGGCTTGGTGGGGCGATGTGAGTGACCACTTTAAATTAACCTCCAGCTTTGTTAGTATGAAGACTACAAACTTTGCCACATCAGGATATGTAAACATATGTGTACATCCACACTTGCACACACATGGAAAGAGCCACTATGTTCTCATCTTTCAGTGCCTCCTGAAATGTGTTTTATAGGTAGCAAGGACTAATCTGATGAAGTCCTAGCAAATCCTGTAATTCATCTGTTACAAACTTCAAACTTTGGGCTTCCAGCATCTCAGAGATTTTTTTGTCTCCTAATATAGAGTTCAAAAATTTGCTCATGGTTTTGTAACATTAGCAGGTCTAATTAAAGTTTTCTTTTGGGTTTTCTGAACTAAAAAAACCCCCTATCTTTTACTTTGTATATTTCTAAAAAGGTCCAGATCTCAGATATGAACATAACATTTATGTTTTGAGGCTTAAGATGGGCATCCTATCACTTACAATGATTGGTGTTTTAAAACATTCATTAATTTCCTAGAAAAATCTCAGCTTGGTATGAGTGCCTGGTTTTAACACCTTACTCTGTGTCAGAGTAAGTGACAAGTGTATCTAGTTAATATAATGTTTATTTATATGCCACCTAATTAAACATCCACTTTCAATCAGCAGACATTTAAGATGGTCAACAAATACTACATTCAGATAAGCACAGTGTAGTCTTGTCCCCTTGTTACCTTTCCCTTCCTCTAAATGAGAGGAGGGAGGCAGCCAGAGATTCATATTGAGTAGAGGATAGTCTGCATGGAAAATATTGAATGAATAGATCCATTGATTATTAAGGAACCCAACCGGGTAGGTTTAATATATTTCTTAAAATGTTACTGGAAGTTCTGTTCTGTTTAATTTTTTAAAAAAAATCAGGAACATAGAAAATTACTGCTGACACTTACCCCAATTATTTCATTCTAACACAAATTAAGCTAATATACTAATGTTACAATTCACCTAAGTCCAACTTTAAGAATTTAACTTTGAGAATTTAAAAATAATGGTTATATTTATATAAGAATTTCATTTAAAATATAACTAAGTAATTCAGTGATATGTTAATATTAAAGGAGAATGCACTGATTTATTAAACATGCAGGGTCTGCGATTCATATTTAGAGCTATTTTTTAAGCAAGTATGTAATCATTAATATAGCAGAGAGAATTCTGCACTCTGATTTCCATTGTATGTGTGGAGCTCCTGCCCTGATAGGAAGTGGATAGAGAAATTCACAGGGATAGAAGCTGTATGCAGGAGTCAGAGCTCCTGTGCAGCTGCACATTTAGCTCAGTTCTATTGATTTCAATGGGATTTGTGTTGTACTGGGGTCCATCTAGTGGATGTTCATTGACTTAACTCCTCTGCTGCAAATTAAGGTCAAGCTGTATCTTGAGATCCTGCTACAATAACTAAACACAGTTAGTTAATCTATAGTTCTTCTTCATGGTCTCTGTGCAACACATATATGGGTCTGTGCCTGTGCAGTCACTCTTTAGAACCTTCTAGATAGCTGAGCTTTTTGGCAGTAGTGCCTCCCTCTCCCTTAAATCACATGCCTCAGGAGCCATTTCCTCAAGTTCTGCTTTGTCTGCCACAGTGGTAGCATATAGTGGGAATTCCTTCTGCATTCTCCTTAATAGTCAAGATTTACTGCTTTTTAAGTGACAGCTGTTACTTTTCTTCTACCTTTTATGAGTTTAAAAAACAAGATAGATAGAGAGAGAACAGGGCAGGGTTTTTTTTTCTGAGGCCACCTGTGAGGCCTGTGGCCTTGTAGCCAGCATTTAAGTCCGGTTCACTTTGCAAGACAAAGCTCATGGTGGCTGATGGGCACTCTGCCTTTTTTGTGTAGGTTCATTGCACAATATCTCTAACTGTATTATTTACTTTGGTTTTACTCCTCAAGCAAGGTAGGCACAGCTGTAGGTGCTTCTTTGAGAATGCTCCATTCACTTGGTCGTATCCCTACCAAGCATAGCTGGAGCCCCTAATTGTCATTCTCAAGCTCCTTTGGCTGTTCTTTTGGGCTCTACTTGCGAGCCTGCTGATACTTTTCCAGAAGCGGACCTAACATCATCATTTGTTCTATCTGTGCAGCCTCCCTTGGTACCACAGCAGTCTGCTGATCCCCTTATACATCTTCAAATAAGGTGCATAAGGCCAAGACTAAGAGATCTCATCAGGATGATCCTCCTAAAGAAAAGGTGAAAAAGAATTGACCTGCATCAGATGTTTAAGTTGTCTTAGTCATCACTTTACTTTTACACCATCAGTCCAATGTCTACGACTGGGAACGTTCTCCAGCACCTGAATTTCAACTGATCCCCTCTATATCCAAGGGAGAAATGCATGAAAAATCCATGCATGAAGAGGCTCATCACTGTCCAAGAGCGATCACCAGAGGGTTACTACTATGGCCTCTGTTCTCTTTACAGTCTTGGAGGATTCCCACTCCTCTGTGTCTCATCAGGACCTGGGAGCTTGTTATTACTTTGTCCTCATTCCAGAGTGAGGATGCTTACCATTTGTCAGCAGTAGACACCATCTCTCCCAAGTCCATCCTGAGAAAAATCTGGCAGGTGACACTGTGAACCATAGCACCTCTCTCAGTCATAGAGATAGTCGACCTGCACATCCTATTCTCACTGCAGAACTCCATTATCCTTGTCACTGCAGACCATAGCCCCTGTAACACCTGTTGCCTCAGCCAGTTATTTGGCAGCACCTTCAGTATCCTGAGATACAGGCAACTGTGGTCCCCACAGTAACCCTAGCCGTAGATAGCATCAGCTGTCCAGATCCAAAGAAGATTCCAACTCTGCCTCTGAACCTTCTGAACGTTCCGCCGTTGCTTCAGTTCAACTGTCATGGTCATCCTCAGATGCTTTGCTAGGGGGGCTCACTCTATTGTCTGTGTCAGAAGATTATAAGGCGCACTCGAATTTACTCATCTGGATGACAAAATGTCTCAATATCTCCTACCAACAGGACTCACCACAACCAGATTAACCAGTATCTTCAATAGCACATTTCTCCTCCAGTACCCCAGTAGCCATTCCCTTTCTCCCCTCCTTGATGTCATAAGTGAAATCTTTTTGGAAGAAGCCAGCATCACTCCAGTCCACATTCCAGGAGTTGGAGAACCTCTTTAGGATCCAGAAGGAGGGTTGCACTTTCTTCCTCTGGCATCCTAAACCTAATTCAGTTATTGTTGCTTCCTCCTCTGCTGGCCATGCAGTGGAATGTTCCTCTAGAGCACTGGTGGCTGCAGTAGCTTTGCAATGGCACACATCGGTCTGATCTATAGCACTAATGCAGGAGCTGCAGCTGAAAATCATGGACATGGCTTTTGATGGCCTGGCTTGTTCGATGGAAAAAAAATTGACGAGAAGCTTGATGCAGATCACAAACTTGCCAGCAACAGAAAGGAGATTAGAGTGAACCCAGTCTCACCGACCAAACCTTAAAGAGCTTGACCTAATTCTTTCTTCCACAGAGGATGGTTCTGCTCAGGTTCTGTTCTCTCCACTCCTAGAATGACCCCATCTATTTTAACGAGGAAGACTACTTTCTCTACATCAGCAAATCATAAATATGACAGATGCAGGGGTACTGAGGGCAAATGGCATTTTTACTACTGCAACACACAGTGTTACCACTTTACCCTTTTCCTTTCTTTGGTGATCATCTTCATCCCTTCCTCCCAATTTGGGAAAGCATTATGCCTGACAGTTGGGTCCTTGACATCATTGTGCAGGGTTAGTGGATAGAATTTCACTTTTTCCCCACAGATTGCTTCTGTAATTTCAAACCATCCTCAACCATTCTGGAAGAAGTAGGCATGGTTTTAGCCAAAGGGGCCATCAAAAGGATCTCCCCTTTGGAAGGGACCATGGGCTTTTCCAGATACATCTTGATTCCCAAATGGAATGGAGGGACAAGGCCAATCCTCAATTTAAGGGGAGTCAGTGCCTTTATTATGGTGCAGCATTTTCGCATGGTCACGCTAACCAGTATCCTCCTTCTCCTCTGGGAAAGAGACTGGTTCACCACAGCAGACCTGAGGGATGCTTACTTCCGCATCGGCATTCACCACGACTGTAGGGAATTCCTCAGATTCACTATGCAAGGTGATTATTTCCAATTCAAAATCCTCTCATTTGGATTAGTGATGGCACAAGGAGTGTTCACAAAAGTGATCGCTGTAGTTGCAGCACAGCTGCGTCAGCAACATGTCCTTTTATTCCTATACACTGACAATTGGTTATTAGTCACTGACTCCAAGAACAGACTGTGTACAGCCATCCACAGTGTCATACATCTCATCTCAACCTCTGTGAAATCTCACCATACCCCAACACAGGGCATCATATTCATAGGGGCACATCTGTCCTTGCATGCAGCTCACACTTTCTCCCCAGTAGAGAAGGCAGTGCACATGAAGGGTTTGGAGTCATGGGTTCAGTCTTCAGATATAACCACAGTTCAATCAATCATGAAGCTGCTAGGTCACATGGTGTCCACCACATCAATGCTACCTCACACTCAACTCCACATGAAACCACTACAAATCTGGTTCATCCAAAGTCAGTATGTGCATTTTAGACATGATAGCCTGCCTCCATTTCCCAACCAGGATTTAGGACAGTCTCGCATGGTAGACCACTCTGACTCAGGATGTGTCTTTTCACCCTGCTTAATCATCTGTTGCCATAACAACAGGTGCATTCTCCTTTGGTTGGGGAGCCCACTGTCACGCACACAGAGTTTAGGGATACTGGTCAGCCATGGAAGAACATCTCCCATCAATGTCCTAGAGATGTTGGTGGTACTCAACACTTGCAAAGCCTTCATTCCACTCCTTTGTGATGACAGACAATACAGTAGTGATGTGGTAGATAAACAAAATGAGGGCCTCTCACTTTCCTACATTGGCCACCAAGGTACTTCATCTATGGCACTGATATCTGCAGTACCACATTCATCTGGTTGCCATCCATGTGTCCAAAACTCAGGCCATGCTGGTAGATCATCTCAGCAGGTCAACCACATAGAACCACGAGTGGATGATTCTCCCATTGGCTTGCATCAGGATATTCCACAGATGGGACACACCTCTTTGCCTTCCCCCACAATACTCATTTACCATGGTTCTGCAGCAGAGGACCAGGCTTGGAGGGGTGCCTTCCTCTTCTGATGATTGGACAAGATGTTGTACCTCTTTTCCCCATTCCCAGTGATCACTAGGGTGATTTTCAAGATCAGGATAGACCACACCAATTGCATCTTCCTGACCCCCTGGTGGCCAAGGCAAATATGACTTACTGCTCCTGCTTTAACTATCCAGAGACTCTTACAGATTTCCCTTGTGAAACAATATCATTTCCAGAGATAATGGCTTGATCCTTCACCCTGAGGAACACAGGTTCAAAGTGACAGATTGGAGAATAGATCTTTGATAACCTTGGACAGAATCTGAGGCATCCTTATGGGGGCTTGGAAACCCTCCACTAGAGCATTGTATGATTATAGTATCACAGAATCATAGAATTGGAAGAGACCACAGGGTCCATCCAGTCCAATCCCCTGCCATGCAGAAATATACAATCAAAGCACTCCTGACAGATGGCCATCAAGCTTTTGTTTAAAAACCTTAAAAGAAAGAGACTACACAACACTCTGAGCCAACGTATTTTGTATTAGGAAGTTTTTCCTAATGTTGAGGTTAAACTGTTAATGGGAAGTGTTTAATAAATATGCACTAGATCATAGTTGTAACCCCCTCAATTGCTTCTTATAGCACATTTTTTTTCATTCACCCTAACGCTTTTGGACACAGGTTTATCATTTTCCTCTGCGAGAATCTACCTGGCAATGATCTTAGCTTACATCAGCCCAAGGGACATTTCCATCCCACTCTTTGCCCTACCAGCAACCAAGAAGTTCCTCCGGGAATACAGAACCTATATCCCTCTCATCTTCACATAGTCCCCTCATGGAACTTGTTGGTAGTCCTCACCCAACTTACTAAAGCCTTATACCAACCTCTGGCATAAATTCTGCTGGATCATCTGTCTTAAAAGGTAGCATTTTTAATGGCTGGCCAAAGAGCATGGGAGCTCTGTGCACTTCGCATAGATTCTCCCTACCTCATCTGGCACATGGACCAAGTGGCTGTCAGACCAGACATCACCTTTCTTCCCAAAGTAGTATTGGAATTCCATCTCTTGCAGAACATTTACTCATCTATAACTGCCCCCCTCCACCGCCCTACAGCTTTCCTTACACTGCCTGTATATGAAGAGAGCCTTGAAATTCTATGCCTCAAGAACAAAACCCTTTAGGAAGAACTCCCATCTCTCTCTCTCTCTCTCTCTCTCTCTCTCTCTCTCTCTCTTTGTTCCTTGGAGCCAAAGAAGGGTTACCACGTTTCTCCACAAACTTTTGCAAATTGGGTCATCAAAATAATTACCCTATCCTATAGACTCGCTAACTTGTCATTGGATGGACTGGTAAAGAGCCATTCTACTAGAACTACAGCTATGTCCACCGTGTTCCTGAAGGTGTCCCCTTACCAAAGCTCTGCTGGGTCGCCACATGGTCTATAGCATTGGCATTCATTCATCATTACTGCCTAATTACCAGAGCATGTGCGGGTGCAGCTTTTGGTAGTGCGGTTCTGTCCTCAGTCCTCTCCTGATGTGCCTCCCTGCTAGCCTGTACCCATATGTGTGATGCACAGACCACGAAGAAGAGAGACAGGTTGCTTACCTGTAACTGAGATTCATGTTATGATCATCTGTACATTCACACAACCCGCCCAACCTTTCCTTCTGGCATATCTTTTATCCCTTCTGTGTGTACCACTGTGTCAGATGAATTGCAACTGGGAAAATTGCCACTGAGACATGCGGTTTAAGGGAGGGGAGGGGCTACCACCAAAACACTCAGCTATACAGAATATTCCAAAGCATGTCTCTCTGCAGGCATAGACCCATATATGTGAATGTGCAGATGACCACTCAAAGAACCTAAGTTACAGGTAAGCAGTTTATCTGTCCTGAATTTGGATGTAGTGGGTAATGCTAATGTATTCAAAACAGAATGGGAACTTCACTCTTCTCTCCCAAAACATAAATGAGGAGGAGAGGAGAATGTTACCACGGTTCTTTGGGGTTTTGAACCACAATAGCGTCTTAAATTAGCATATACTTCAGCTGAAGCTTATGCATTTTAATATATATCAGTTGTATGGGTAATCAAAGTTGAAATAGTTCTGTAAAGAGCCATGGCACTTGTCATTTAACACAAATTCAGAAAGGTTTTTTCTTCTGATCTCCAGGAGAGGATGTGGGAGGGGGGGAAATATTGATTAAAGGATTAATTGATAAGTGTTCATAATATTATTCAATGAATATGGGTTGCTTATTTCTGGCCATATCTATTTCTCTGCATAGGCTACCGCAAAACTTTTGGATGGTACTCATCAACAGCATGGATTCCTCTCACTGACTTACACAAAGGCAGTTACAAAAAATGTTCGTCACAAATTGATTTCAAGAAATGAAAGAAGAACTTTGCATAAATTATCAGAAAGTTTCACTGATGGTTCTCCTCACTTCCTCCATGAGATTCTTCTTTCAGCTCAGGCATTTGATATTGTGCTTTGCTTTCCGTTTCTCAATGCAATTGCCAGTATTTTTCAAGCAAAACATCCACGAAGTCAAAAAGAGAAAAGAAAATCACCAGGACAGCCCATGAGGACACACATTCTCACATCTCGCAACTTGCCACTTATTTATATCAATACTGGGGTAATAAGAATATTTTTCCCCAAAATGGACGAAATGCACCATAATATTGAAGGTACAATTATAATATGACAAAGGCAGAATGCTTATTATTCTAGAGTGAGTAAAAAGTTTTATTATACCAAAGTATTTGTTTCAAACATAACGCCGAGATCCTGCATTGACAAATGGATCTATGACAGCAGAGCTCTGTTTTTGGTACTTCTGCAGATGCTGCCTCCCAAAACCCTACTTTTTAAGTCAGACAGTGTCCCAACCAAAGGATTTCTGGGGTGCTACAGATCAGGAAGCTTGGGAATGACAACTGCAACACTATTCTGGTCACAGAGTGCATTGAGACAGAGAGCTGGGGATATTTCTTGGGGTCCTGCTGCAACTGCTTTGTCTCCGTGCTCCCTGCAACCAGGAGAGCACCGCAGCCATTCCCTGGTGCCCCAATCTGTAGTGCTTTGGAAACCCTTCAGTTGGAAACTGCCTGGCTTAAGAGGTAGGCATTT
Source organism: Gambelia wislizenii (assembly GCA_030847615.1). NCBI lineage: Eukaryota > Metazoa > Chordata > Lepidosauria > Squamata > Crotaphytidae > Gambelia > Gambelia wislizenii. The sequence goes on from JAUMIR010000004.1 coordinate 298,740,324, forward strand.
GGGGTCATGCTTGGTCATTAATGACTATAAACATGGATCTCCAATCTTAAAAGATCATAAAGTTTGGCTTGCAATCTCATAAATATTGACCAGGATGCCAGCCTTTGTTGTTGTTGTTTTGTTTTGTCCATTAGTTGTTTTGTCCATTGTTGAGCTGCATACTGCAGGAATTGATGTTTTGGAACTGGAATATCCCTTTTAAAGATTTCCATAACATTTTAATGGATTTTCAATATTTCATTAATATAAATTTTAAGACTATTCACAGGAAAGTCATTTTATAAATGCTTTGTCAGAAAGGCTAAAGAGTGCTGGTACCTTTTTGGTGGTGCACTCCGTGATATTCTGTTTGATCATACATAGATGAAAGCTTGATTGTAATAAGATGCTTAGCACTACATTTATTTAGTAAGTTTAGTTTAAAAGCCAACATATAAATGAGAAACAGCATCAAATATCCAGTGTGGTTGATTTGGTATCAAAACTCTTTTGAAATCACTTTAAGCATCTTTCCCAGTATAATACGTATAAACATCCACAGAAACACTAGGAGTTAAGTGAGCATTAGTGAGAAGCTGGGTTTGATGGTTTAGAAATGTTACCTATAAAAACCTTACACTTAAAAAAAAAAACTGCTTTTGAGCCTGGCCTTAACATCTTTTCCAGTATAATGCATATAAGTATCCATAAAAACACCAGGAGTTATATAAGCATTAGCAAGAAGTTAGGTTTGATGGTTTAGAAATTCTACCTATGAATATCTTATACTGTTTTTTAAAACTGCTTTTAGAGGCTGGCTTAAACATCTACCACAGTATTTGTAACTGAAAAATGGTATGACCTAAACTCCCATTGAATAATTTAAAGTAATATGAGAACTTATGAAATTGCCAGCAGGCCTGGCGGCTGGATTTACACACACACACACACTGCTAAGATAGAAATGCTGGTTCTCTTCCCTTTGCATATAACTATGCCCCCTTCCTCAAAAAGATGTCAGCCAAATCATTCTTATTTTAATCAAATAAGAGATCAGATTCTTCTTTATGTTTAGTGTGTTCTGAACTATTTTATGGAATTATTTGCCTCCCAGCATGGTTTGTGCTTTAAAGCTGTGTGTCTAGACTGTTGATCATGGCCTCAGTTTGGTTGTTAGATTCAATCCAGGATGGAACTCTGTGGTGTGGAGAAACTGGTTGACACACACACACACACACACACACACTTTCTTACATGATTCTTCTGAGCTGAATGTGAAGTTTGCTTGCTCTTTCCACATCAAGCAATGTGTTATTTAGCAAAGTACTTAGCACTCACCACATTCTTAGCATCTGTAGCTAAAAGCTTAGCTTTCAAAACAATTGTCTGGGATATCTCACTGGGTGGCCACAGATGGAGAAGGAGAATTGAAATCTTAAGTACATCCTCAAAGCATTGACTTGTGGAGAACACTAGGCTTGCCTGTATGTATATATCAGATGTCACTGTCATCTTCTAAAATATAATGACATCCTTCATGGGGAGAAAGAAATGTTACAGAATATAGAATACAGATTTCATTTCTGTAGTACATGTTCAGTTCTTCATTTCTCTGCAGGATAACAAGCAAACAGTAGAAAGACAGACACACACTAGTGCACATGGACACACATACACAATCTTTCAGTGCATGAAATATACTGGTGTCCTATATACTATGCCTGTCACAATTACAAACATTTCACTAGTTGGTACTAAAAATGGTTTGCCTTCCAGTTAAACAGATTGGGTTGGATTCTGAGTTCTCTCCCTTAAGTGGAAGAGCTTCCATCAGTTCAAGGGACTTGCTGCAGAGGGAGGGCAATTTCTACTTCACTAGCACTGTTCCCCAGATTTCTCAGCCTCTGAATAATTTGTTCAGGTGTGGAAATGACCGTGGAGGGGAAGGGAAATCAGCAAAATGTGCTTTCAGTCTAACACGGATGGGAGCATCCAAAGAATGGAATTCCACCAAAGAGATACTCCCACCATCTGAGCATTAATTAGGATCCAAGTAATTGTTATGCCTATCTTTTTGGTGTTATGAAATAGGGCTGCTATATCATCTCCCACACTACAAGAATACAGGTCAATCCCTGTATCCACAGATTTGGTACCCACAGTTTCACTTATCCATATCTGAAAAAATGTGTTCTTTCTAGGCATTTCTAGGTCCTCTAATGCAATTCTGTGTCAACTTCCAGCATTCACCTCTTTGAAAATAATAGAGTTTCCTATTATCCACGGTTTCGGGTATCCATGGCACGGTCTTGGAACATATCTCCCCGCAGATACAGGGGTGGACCTGAACTGGGAAATGTCAGACTTGATGGCCTAACAGTGTATGATTGATCTATTTACTATGTGTTACAAAGAGCTATGCAGCATGACAAAATCAACATGCTGTTATTTACATAGGGACAAATAATTAAGAAATGTAGAGAGCTAAATCAACAAAATTGAAATTTTATGTGTGTGTGTTTGTGTGTAACATCCCAGGTTTGCTTCATCCTTCTTACAAACAAGCTCCTTGACTCCTTCCTCTGTCATTCAGGAGCTGGTAACTTGCTTAGTGATGACCACACTGGTTGCTTGTGTATATTGGTTAGATGCAGCCTTCAGGTAGTACGGTATATTACTTTTGTGTAGTCCTTATTACTTTACTTACACCCATAGAATAAGTAAAGTTGCTCTAATCAAATGTCATCTCACTGATTGTTAGGCATTTGAAATAACCAATTAACATGTACGTCTCTATACATGTGCATAAATATAATCCAATGTTTTTCTCTCATTTCAATTGCAGATAGTAAGACAAACAAGGAAGATACTTTGGTACTTAAAATTGGTTCTGTATCCATGGCTCCTCAGGCTGACAATCCTCTTAGTAGAGTTGTGCTGAGGAAAGATATTTATCAGTAAGTATGTGTGTGTGTGTGTGTGTGTGTATTTAAAAAGTAAGAAAGTCTTGGGGAAAGACAGTCTCATGAAGTCAGTGATATAACATCCATAGCTGAGGACTGAGATTGCATTAGTTTATCCCCACTTGCTGTGTACATATTCAGTGGTATCTGCACAGGGACCTACATGCATACAGCCCAGTGTGCATAGGCTGTATCTGCATAATTGAACACAAAATCAAGACAACTGAACCATGCTCATTTGGTCTTTGGAAATAGGCTGTTTTACAAACTCATGAAGGGCTGGCATGCTATGGCCAGAATCCTAATCCTTTCAACACTGACACAGTTTTTATGTCTTCATAGACTTAGCATGAAAGTGATCCATATGACTTGGATCCTGGTGAAAATATGTTGGTTGCTGTTTGTTTTTTTCATGCTCAGACACTTCAGTCAAAAGTCCACACTAAAGATTTGTGAATCACAATCTAGGCTGTGACACCACTAGGAACCTGGTCTGAATGGCTTTCCCTTGCCTGTAAAAATTCAGTTAGGAAAGACATCTTTTTTGCAAATATCATTCCTCTCAGTAGCTACATAGTGTGAAAGTGATTTTTATAATGTTAAATGGTTAGCAGACATTCAAAATGCTGGACTGCTGATGTCATGTGGATCAAAGCTGTGAAAGAAAGCAAACTTCTAAGGCAAAGTTTCACAGTAAACACATTTTTTGTATGAATGTCGTGCTCTGGATTATGTCACTGACTTTGCACAAACCACACTAATCATGTGTAGGGAGAAAAACTGGAGAACATATGTAATCAACATGATAAAAATAATAGATGATCCTTAGTAGAGTTGGCACTGCTGAGAAACATGAAAGTAGAGTTGCGAATAATACCAAGTGAGAAAAGACACAGAAATACAGATGAACAAGTGTATTATGCTTCCTGTTGGTCTGTTTCTCAGATGTGGCAATATTTCTTCTTTCTTTTCTTTCCTTATTTTTCTTTTTTTTTTTGAAAAAGTATACTTCAATAGAAGTAAGTTACAAACATCAAAATCTTTTCCCAGCAGTAAAACATTTTACAGCTTTAAAAATGACAGGTTTTACTTTCCGTCAAGCATTGGAATTTCTAGAATGGTACATGCTTCTTGCAACTTTCCCATTTTGCTCTAAGGAGGGAGGAGAGAAGTTTTTATATAGTGCTCTTTTAAAGGAAGATTTGTCTCTCAATCCCATATCATAATATCTAGGGAAATGTGTCGTTTGAAGTGGTTTCGTGGGAACGTGTTCCTTGAATATGCAGTGGAGTGATTGTCTCCAAAAAATTAAGAATAGATGAAATTACACAATAGAATTATTCTCTGGTCTGCTAAAACATACAAAAGTAAGATTAAATGGTAGAGTACCAAGGAACTTGGGAGAGAGGAAATGTTGACAAAGAGTGAATGGTCTGGGCATTTCACAGTTTCACAACTGTTTTTTGAACACACAGCTATGAAGTATGCAGGTGAGTGTAAATATGTTTGGCAGCACAAGTGCACAAGTGAGGCAGCCATATACACTCATAATACATTTCATCAGAAATGCTAGAAAAATTATAGAAAATTGGTTATTTTCCTGTACAAAAAGGATTTCCTTCTTTGAAAGCTATAATGTTTGAAGCTGCCTTATTGCATGAAATCTTATAATCTTCCTGTAGAGAAAGTCAGATTAGATGAGACTTCTTGTAATAATTGTTATGGTCCATTAACCCACACAGTTAAACAGTCCCACTTTGATACAATAATCATTTATATCTTTGCTTGGCAGCTAATTTTTCATCAGGATACATTTTCATAGGAGAAGGGACAATAATGGTTCTTCCTACTGGATTTCCTGGTATGGGGTTCAAGACATAGGAAAGAGTTTCTTGACTATGAGATGAATTGGCAGAGCCCTGTGTTAATACACTACATGTGTATTTTTTTTTTAAAAAAAATATTGAATATAACATTCTTCATTCTCAATAAAGAACCCTCAGAGTAGTTTATGGAAATGTATAAACACACAACATAGAATAAATATAAAATAATAAATGAAGATTAAATATCAGTAGTTATTAAATAAAAAAGAGGTTAAAATACCAAGTCACAGATCTAAAAGGTCTGGGGAGGCAAAGAGATCTTCACCCTGACTCCAAAAAAACAACAACAACAAAACAAAACAAAAAACAAAAAACAAAACAAAAAAAACAAAAAACCCAATAAAGGCATTGCAGAGTCTTGTAGAGGCTTGGGGCCCTGTGAAAGAAATGACCCTATCCCACCTAATAGCTGCCTTACTTCCAAAGCTGGGAACTCAGAGAAGGGTCTCTCAAGAAAATCTTACTTGGTCAGATTTGTGTGGCAAGTTTGATAGTTGAAACAGTGGACAGTTTGATAGTTAAAACCAGCACCCTGAATTGTCCTCATTGTTCCTTTGCTTGGGTTTCGTTTTAAGAGAAAATGGCCAAGACACTGTGTTATGGGATTAGAGGATATAAAGGGGCCAGATAAACACTTTTGCATGTGGATGCAGTTCAGTTGCAGGCCTGCAGTTGTTTTTCCTTTCTAAAGTGTCATTTTTTCATGACATTACCTGAAATGGGAATAGGCCTTAGGGAACCATATTCTTAGCTTAACTGAGTATAATTTAAACAGGACTGAAAATGTGGCAGTTAGAAGGGTATCCTACTATGTAGCCATATTTTAATGTCTGCAGTTATGATATACAGAGTGAGTTTTGTCAACATCTAAATACATTTCTTTCTCATGGTTACTGTTCATGAAAAATATTACCACAAGACACTTTGGAAGAATCATTACACCAAATCTTTATCACTAATCTCAGTAGTACGGTGGCCATGTGCTCTGTTAGAGGACAGCCCCTTATTTTGAAGGTTTCCAGTCTCTAAGACCAGTTTAAGTATAAAGAATCCTATGAAGGAAGAGCATGGGATCTTGAAATTGCCAATCCACAACAGCTGGATAATAGACTAAGTAGGCATGTAGGTCATCTGGTCACAGTCTTCCCCACTATAGTGAGATGTGATGCACTTCTATTTAAATTATTGTAATTATTTTTACATTTCTGTTTATGGCATAGTCACATTTTATGCAAATCTGTGTTTTCTCATGACCTCTTCTTTGGAAGATGGACACTGCCTTTCCTTTTTTTAATGTGTGTAAGTTGCCATGCTACTCAAACTGGCTAGAGCTGAGGTCAGCCTGCCTGGCCCTCCTCCACTTTTTCACCCCAAGGCTCAGAGGGAGGCACGTACTGGTCCTCACAGGCAATACTGCTGCTTGTTCTTACATGTCTTAGTAAGGCACGTCTTAGCTTTCATGCAAAGGTGTGGACCTGGGCCTCAGGTCCAGCATCCTAAATAGGCAAGCGGCTGCCTTATCTTTGTCCTAGCCCTCGCCCAAGGAGCTCCTCTTCCTCTCACCCACATGTCAAGAGTTATTTATTATTAGAAGTAGTAGTAGTTATTTATACCCCACTCTTTAGCAACAAGGCTATCAGACCAGTTTACAAATTGTTTTAAGCAATAGCAATTTACACATCTACGCTGCATTAAGACGTTTCCAAAGTGTGTTTGCTAATTGACCCCACAAGCCGGGTACTCATTTTACTGACCTACGAAAGGATGGAAGGCTGAGTGAACTTTGGAGCCCTCTAGAATAGAACTTGCAAAGTGGTGACTTGGAGTACTGGCATTTAACCACTGCACCATCAGAGTATACAGTGCTCCCTTACACAGAGTATACAGTGTTAGCAATGGAAGACATAATGAGATAGATTCTGGATTTGTCCATTCACTTATTACAGTTTCTTCTGAGTAATCGTCCATGTATGGTTTGTACATGAAGGATGCTTTGTAGCAACACATAAAAATACCACCACTCCATAGCTGCTTTTTAGTAGTGCACGTAACTGGAAGTTACCTCCCTTACCTGAATATCTTCCCCTAACTAGGAAAGGATAGCAGAAACTACAGACAATTGCATTTCACAAACATGCCAGTCCTGTGTGCAGCAAGCAATTTAAGTAAGCAGTGCCCTGTAGCTAACCTACTTTGCTGCTTTTGAAAACTCCAGCCTACAATAGTGATAACCCACTTTCATCTTATATTAACAGTTCTTCTTATTTAGCTCAAGCCCAAACCATGCATCCAAATCCTAGCTTGATGTGCTAAATATCTGCCCTTTGGAAGAGATGGTTCCTAACAGGTGCCAAGATACAATTATGGAAACTGCACAGGATCTTACTGTGGATGCATCTTGTAAAGGGAGCCATCAACCCCAACAGTGGTGCACAGACAGCCAACTCCCTTATTGTCCCGCAGCTGGTTCAGGATTGCCCCCAGAGTCGCAGCCACCAGGTTTGCTGAGTGGAACAAAATTGTACACACATGGTGGACAGCGATGCAGTCCTCATGGGAGGGCTCAACCCCAAGACTGGTCAGTATCTCTTTGGCTTTATGTAAACATTCTTTGCTCTTCTCTATGGCAGAGAAGCATCCATCGTTTCCCCACCAGTTAGGCATTGCTGCCCTTCCTGGAGCCCTTTCATTATTACTAAAGCAATTCACGAAGCACCCTTTTGAGCCCCTTTGGAAGGACCCTTCATGGTTTCTGTCCCTGAAGATAGCCTTCTGGTTGCTATCACCTTAGCTAGGCATGTTTCCGAGCTCACAGTGCTGTTGGTCAGAGAGCACCTGTGCTCTTTTAATGAGGGCTATGTGTCTCTACGCCCCATCCTGTCCTTCATCCCCAAGGTAATGTCCAGTTTCCACCTTTCGCATGAATTGATCCGGCCTTCCTTCTGTCCAAATCTGTCACATCCAAAGGAGAAACTGGCACAAGTTGAATGTGTGCAGGGCGCTCAGAATCTACATCAAAAGGACCAAGCACATCAGGAGATGCAACTCTTTATTTGTGTCCTTCAACCCATCCTCATTAGTTTCAAAGATTTTGAGATAGACCCTAGCCACATGGTTCAAAGCATGCATTCTGTTGGCATATGTACAGACCCTAGCCACATGGTTCAAAGCATACATCCTGTTAGCATACAATGTACCAAAGTTACCTTGACCCGATAGGGTCATGGCTCACTCCACCAGGGCTGTAAGCACGTCAGCAGCCTTTTATTCTAGCACCCCTATCTTTGAGATCTGCAGGGCAGCCACCTGGAGCACCCCTTCTTCCTTCATCTGTCACCACAAGATGGACAGGTTTTGGGAAGCAGATGCCTCCTTTATAGGGAGGGTGCTACAGGAGGTTATCAAGGACTAAAAGGCAGTCACTCCTTCCCTAAGAGGAAAAAAAGCTTGGGCACGTCCTAAGTGTAATGGGTCCCTCCTCTCACCAACCCAGAGAAAGCCACATTGGTTACTTACCATGAAGGTGAATTCTGGGGTTGTTGAGAGGAGGAATCTACCCCTTGCTCAGTGACTGCTCCTTCTTAATAACAACTATCTTTACTAACTGTTTTACATAATCTTTCTACTGGGCTTTACTAGTCTGCAAACTTGCCTCGTGGAGGGCTGAAGGGGAGGAGTCAGCATTCCTTATGGCTCTTGCGAGATCATACCTCTTCTTCCTGCCTATCTCTGGGTGGTGACAGGACTAACCCAAGAGTAATGGGTTCCTCCTCTCAACAATTCCAGAATGCACCTTCACAGTAAGTAACCAGTGTGGCACTCTACTGTCTAGGTGGTAAATGTGGATGGGCAATTTCCAGACTCCTGCTCTCCCATTTTTAGGGCTTGTTATCTTTAAATTGGACTTGGAAGAGTCAAGCCTTCAAACAGAGGGTGTCTTCAAATGTAGGACCACTCTTTCTGACAGCTCTTTAATTTTAAAGTTATTTTTATTTTATTTTATTTATCCTATCTCACATTTCTACTAAAATGGACCACAAACTAACAAATATCATTTAAAAATTAAGGGAATAAAATTATTTAAATAATCACAATGATTAGTAAACATCAAAACAGTTTAAAAGACCATGGTGCAAAGATGAGCCTTGAACCCCTTTCTAAAAGCAGGGAGAGGGAGAACTGATCACAACTTTGAGGGCAAAGCATTCCACAGTCTGAAAGGAAAACAAAAGAATGTTCTCTCACGCATATGTCCATCAAGGGAACTTCTCCCGGTGAAGATATTCTCATGAGGGCTTGAGCACAAAATAATATAGAGGACTTTTCTTCATAAAGTCCAGAAGCAGATGACATGCCCTCCCAGTTGCCACTGCCCTGAACTTGAAGGGATAGAAGAACAGGCAGTATCTGCTGGACTTAATCCCCTCTTCCACTGCCATCCCCTTTTCCTTGTGTGTTCTGTCTGTCTTATTTAGATTGTAGGCCTGAGGGCAGGAAATTGTCAAATTAACAATTTGTAAGCTGCTCTGAGCACCTTTGTGGTTGAACAGTGGGGTATCAATACTCTAAATAAATAAACTCAGGGTCGTCCTATTTACCATTGTTGGAATCATCTTGGTGCAGGATTTTGTACAAATTTCACCATGGCTAGCTTTAACGAAGTCTGCTACCACAGAAATGTTTCTCTTTGAACCATAGCAGTAAAATAACCTGGTGTTCATTTTACCTGTGATGGCATGACTTTATACTTGGTCCTTGAGCATGCAATTGTATTTGCATTTAAATAACATGCCATATAGGCACATCATTGACTTTACACAAAATGGCTGTCCTATATATACTTCCAGCTGCATTCAAAAATATGTTTTTGAACAGCCATTTCAAGGATACTTTGCTGCCATATATGTTTTAAATTGACATATAAAAGCCTTGGTTGTGGTAAGTAGTGTAACTGTAAAATTGAGAAAAGCTTCACAAAGCTTACTGTTACTCCCCTCCTTTTTTTTTTTTTTATTAATGGTGTGTGAGTAAATATAATTTACATTGTATTTGGTTTCAACAGATGTTTTGTTTGTTTGGAAAGTATTTCCCAGTAATATCTGAAACAGATTATTTTCTCTCTTTTAATTATGGTGGAATTTTAAGTTGAATATAATGTGAAGTCTATGCTTCTGTTACTAAGAGAACCATATCCTGGTTGTAATGAGACATTTGTTAACTTCTGTATACAGCTTGTGGTTCATTCCATAAATACTTGTGGCTTCTCTGATGTCCTTCACAAGGTTTTATCTATGACAAATTTTTACCACAGTTCTTGAAGTGCTTTTTGAGAATGGGTGTGAGCTTTCTTTCTTTCTTTCTTTCTTTCTTTCTTTCTTTTCTCCTGTGTTTCTTTTTCAAATTGTTCCTCAAAATCGTTACACATTTCATAGCCAAACTCCTTCAGTTTTGTTGCCATTTACCTTATTTTAAAATACATTTTAATGATATGGATTCTGTTCATGTAGATTTATCAATGGCCTTTTATTGATTTAGTGAGGAGTAAACCCTTTGTAGTCTTCAGTATGCACGCTGTAAAATTCCCACCATTTTTGTGTCACTTTTTTGGTAGAATTTACACAGCAGTAAACTGTGTCTCCATATTTCATCTACTTAAGATTTATAGTTTTCTTTTTGGAACTTATAAATTTTGCCTTTGGAATCCTCCTCCTCCTCCTCCTCCTCCTCCTCCTCCTCCTCCTTCTTCTTCTTGGTCTTAGCCATTATAAAGCTTTGGGTATAAAAAAGTCTTTGGGGATTTGCAAACAAAAACTGATCCAGGGAGATCAGCTTAAATGTCCTTCTGATACTGCAAGCATGGGTTTGTTAGGGGATATTTCACTACCCCAAGATACATTGGAAATGTCTCAAAAAGTGTTAATGCATGGTTTGGTATGGATATTAATCATGTCCAATAAATGTGTCCATTTATTGTGAGTACAGCATAGTAAATATCTGAACAGAGGAATCAAGCTGATTATAAAGGATCTTTATATATCAATACATACTTATGTATTTTCACATCACTTCTCCCTTGTACAAATATGATGGCTTTGATGACCGACCCAAGAAATAACGAGACCACACACAATGTGTTGGGTTAAAATACAGGCCGCTTTATTTAATCTATCCCCCATTGCGTTCTGTTACTTGAGATATGCAAGAAGTTGGGAGACACCCAGCACAGGAGCAGCAAGAGCAGTTGATCTCATGCATACCTACTTCCCTAGCTTCCCCTGGATGAAACCTGAGCCTCAGGGATGGGATCCCAGCATCTGGGTTGCCCCTCGGCAGACCATCTACTGGAAGGCCAACCTGAGGACAAGACCCCCAAGGTCATGACCTCTAGTAAGAGCCAAACCCTTGGGCCAGGGCCAAGGACATTTTCCTTCCCTACTCCCCATGTCATATGGCAGTGAGATTAATTCGAGAGACCTGTCCTTCATCAAAAAGGGTGCCATAGGTGTTCACTGGACACCTCCTTTCTCCCCCAACTACCTGTCAAGTGAACGAATATTTAAGACACCACCCCATTAAGCCAATTTTCCTAGTTCCCTTTGACAGTGTAGGGTAGGCAAAAAACAAAAACAAAAAACAACTGTGGAATAGGGGGAGAATTCCTACCTGGCCCATAAGCGACCAGCAAACCTGCACTGTGTGAGAGGCAGGAGGATGGATCAATCAAAGGAGCAAGAGGAAGATGTTGGGGGCAGGATGGCCTTAAATGCCTATAGCTCTGCCCCCAGATCCTCTGTGTCACGTTGTGAAGGAACCAAGGCGCTGTTTTACATTGGCCTCTCTTCTTGGGAGACCATCAGAGTCAGTCTCTCTCTCTTTCTCTCTCCCTCTCTCTCTCTCTCTCTCTCTCTCACACACACACACACACACACATACAAAACACTAAAATTTTCTGCTATGTTAAGGGGATGGGGATTATGATACATTCTCAGTGTTCTTTACATATATATTTTCTTCTTCTCTAGAGAAGAAAAACAAGCAAGATTAACTTTTTAAGGTGGAATTCATAGACTTCAGTAAATTTTGGTAATTTAGAATAGGGTCACTGTAAGTCAAGAGTTGACTTGAAGACACATGACAACAACAAAGCAGTAATGAGATGGTAATCATACCACAGGCAAATGTGTATCTGTGTAAAGAACAAACAAAACGTGTTTAGACAGTAGTTGTATTCAGACAGTTCCACAAAGCATGGTTTGTAGTATTGGAAGCCAAGCAGCACTGAACATCTGCCTTGTAGGCCATATAGGAAGCTTCTCCTTGTAATTAGTAGCAAACCAGTTTGTTCATTTGTCCCAATGTAGCAAATGTAGCTTGCTCAAACCATGTTTTGCCACAAACTGGAATCCCAAAGCATGCCAGACACTAAAAGCAGAACCTTCTATCTTTTCTTTTTTGTATGTGAAGGAGAGGGGAACACAGGCTAATTTCATCTTCCAGAGAAATGGAGAAAACAGATATGCATCATACTGTTGTTGATTATCAAGATATCACTTAAAATACATCCTTTGGGGTTAAACTGTATTTTAAATTACTCTCTCTGGGTCACTTTAGACATATAAATTACTTCAGTAGAGGTAAAACCATAAAAATTCCAATGTTCATGCTTCTTATATATTGCAAATACACCTGCTGAAAAATGCCACTATGGCATTTCAGTACGTTTGCACTCATAGCAAATAGTCACGTGCAGTTGTTATATGTGACAAATGGCACACTTTTCATGTATCTCCTGGATATCAGTACAAAGTAATGAAAATTAATGTATTCGTGTTGCTTGTTTATGGAAATCCTCTTGAGTGAATTTTGCTTTCATAACTCAATAGTCTGAGAGTATTAAATGTTTCTGGAGGCACTTCAAACTATCTTGTCTTATCTTACTAAAATTAATTATCTGTTTCTCTATTTAACAGCTTTTTCTATACCATAGTATATTGGAGTCTTGTGATTATGTATTCTTGATGGATGGATTCAAAACTATTTACAGAAGCTGTAAATTTATGATTTTAGGATTTTGATCAGTAACTGCATAAGCCTTAGCTCACTGCTGAACACAGCTTGCTGCTGAAATAAGTCAATAGGGCTGTGCACATGACCCCCACACACATATGCATGTATGACCCAATTTGGCAATTTGTGTTACCGGTAAATCCCGATGAAGTCTAACTGGATTCAGACCCAGTTCAACCTGATGCAGACTCCAAATCAATATTCAGAAATCTTGAATCTTCAGCCCTCCCATTGACATGCACTGGGAAACTGAAATGGCTATAACTCCCCCGCCCCCATCTTCATGCAGTATCGAGACTGGTCCATTATAAATCAAGTGGTTAACCATGCAAAATTTCAGACAGGTAACTTCATTGGCTTTTGTGCTGGGCACCTGTAAACTTTCCTCCTCCCCCCCCACTCAAAAAAGTGAGGGGCCTTTAAAGCTGATGATCATTTATTCTTGTCAGCAGCCAATTCATGCCTTGGCACTGTCTCCTTAATAGCTTGTAGAACCTTCCTATCACACAATAGTATTCACAATCTTTTCAGTTGAGAAACAGCACCAAAACAGCAGAAACAGCATGATGAGCAATGCAGATGGGCAGCAGGCAGATAGCAAAATATGGCAAAGGCTAGCAGGCAAAACATCTTGAGTCAGGTTGGCAAGCAAGAAAGCATGGGCCACCTAAGCCTGTTAAAGTTTTTAACCAGTGATCAGATATAATAAAAATAAAAGTGGGAATAATCATTATCATAAATGACAGGTCTTGAGAAGAGTGTTCACTTTGTTTTAAGTCTCGTTTTTGTGCAGTTCAACTGCATATTCTGCTGTTGTTTGCTGTTGCGATTGGGAAGCCCCACCAAAGCTTGTACCTTAAGAAGCTGCAAGATGCAGTAACACAGTTGGTCTTATCTCCTGATAAGAGACTGAAACTAAAATTTCAGGGAGAGCAGCAAGATTATGAAATTGTGAAGCTGCAAAGTCTCCTTTTGGGTTGAGTTTTAACTTGGCTCCAAGTTTTATTTATTTGAGTTTAATTGCAAAGTTTATCTATTTGATGATAGCACTGGGAGTGTTACACTAGGAGATGTTGGAATCCTGTGTTCCTTTTCAAAGAAGAAGAGTTGTGCCCTCTCCCTTCTGTGTATAGCATGTAGTTGATTTACTCATGCCCATGCAAGATTGACCTGTTTTAGTGCCTTCCATCACTGTCTGACCCTGAAAGTGCCTGAGAATCACCTAGAGAGTTAGACGTCCTTTGACACAGAACAGGGGAGGAAGCATGGAGACTCAGAATATAAACATATATTATGAAAAATCTGTGACCTCACACAGTCTCTCCCTAAAAGCATGGTGTTTGGAAATTGCTCATTATATTTTTGCACCAGATGATAAATAAGCAGTACAGCCGCCGCCCCCCCATATACACGATATCGGTAACTGTGATCAGGGGGGAAAGGTCTCTCTAGGCATCTGGAAGTTCTTGAGAGCGACTCTGTGGTTAGTTTCTGCTGGAAGTTGACAGTAAAATTGTGCTGAAGGACCCCCCCCAGATGCCTAGAGAGGCATCATCAGTAGGCATTTTTTAGGTCCTCCAGCGCGATTCTATGGTATTCTATGGCAGTTTGCTACTATCCACGGTTTCAGTTATAAATGGTAAGTCTGGGAACAGATCCCCCACAGATGTGGGGCGGGGAGACCTGTAGCCACAATAAAAATTCAACTTTGTTCCCAAGTTCCAAACCTCTCCCTTTTTTATCATCTTGCCATCTTCCTTATATAATTAAGTGGACTGGAAACAAAGTACCTTACTTCCTTTTTAAAAAAATTCAAAGCAGAAATAATCCTTAGTGACAAATGAGGAGTAGTCTCCTTTGGCAATGTGAAGAACAACAGCTAACAGAAAACCAGTATTCAAACATTTCTTTGGTATATGCTGATGTTTAACTGATTTAATGCGGTTTTGCATTTGACTTTGGCAGTCACAAAAACAATGGTGCACTCTGTGGCTTCCTGTAGCAGGATATAGGTTTCTAGGAATATAATGCCTTTCATTGCCAAAATCTAGCTTAACAATGCTATTAGACATGCCTGAATACTATACATTTTATTCAGTTTTAAGTATGCAGATTTTAGAAGTTCATTTTTTCAATATGCTTTCCAGTTTCTCTTGAACATTTGTATGAGTGTGTTCCTCTGTTTACCAGTAAAAAGAGTTTTTACGTTGAGTGTATGGACAGATTCTTTTCATCATAGTGATCAGAGAGTATGTATTAGACAGCTGTATGTTTGCAACTTGGGCGACAGTCCTGTGCAGTCTTTTTCAAGAACCTTTTCTAACTGAACCTTGCTTTTATTTATTTATTCTTAATTATAAATGTGATTTCAGGGATAGGAAAAAAGGCTTATCTTTATTAGCATTTGCATTTTAACTCTGGGAATACTGAAAGCCTTGTTTTCTTTTTGATTTTATGGTTTTATTTCTTTATAGTTTTAATTGTTTTTATACTTACTGATAAAGAGTTGCCTTGAAGATTTTATGTTGATTATTCACTATGTGAACCTAAGAAAAGAATATTTCATTTTGAGAGGTAAATTAGTAATTCTTTCCCTTCCTAGCATGGAAAAAATAATTAAGGGTAGTAAGAGTAGAGGAGGAAAAAAATCTACCCTGGCCTCCTCTCATGATAGACAAGAAGATGCTGGCACCATTTCCACAATCCTCTTTGTACATGGAATCAGGCCTCTGTAAAGTCCTTTGTCAGACTCAATAGGTGAGGAGATCATGGGGGAGGCCAGCACCTAATCTGTGCATCACTGTGAAATTAGCACCCAGTCTTCTCTAGGACTAAGGAGTGAGCTTTTCACACTTCCTCTTTTGCCCCTCTGCCATTGTTGGAGCTTGGATTGGCCCCAGAATGAATGCAAAAAGTCAAACTCATCTCTTAAATCTTTGAAACTTCAGAGTTGAAGTGTATACATACGTGCATGATGGAATAGGGGGAAAGCAACTTAATTTCACCCTCATTGACCTCAAGTAGATCACTGCAATTTTTATTTATTTTTTAATTATTATTTATTATTATTATTATTATTATTATTATTATTTTGATGAGTTGAAAGAAATTAAATTGGTTTCCCTGGTCATTCAGGTGCACTACCCCAGCAGCTAAGATTATGCACTGATATCTACTAGCAGTGATTTACCAAAGGGCTGCAACTGCACCGGGGTGTGTGTGTCTAGACCAGTGCCACTCAAAGTGTCAGTCCAGGAGCCATCAGCTGCCTTTCACTGACATGTTTCCAGGAAAGAAAGAAATAGATGTAGCCAATGATCTCAAATATGGTACCAGTCCCTAGAATATTGAGGAGAGAAAAATCCAGTTCCCCACATTAGATAGCTTGAGATCCAGTATTCTAGGCTCAGCTCCCCAGCCACTTTTCATTACATATACATAAATATGCATTTATTTATATTCCACTTGCCAAGCAAACAGCCACTATGGAGCAGCTGTGTTCAAGACTGGAATGTGAAAATAGGTGCATTGGGGGTTGCCCTCCCTGAGGAATTGATATCAACCACCCAAATTGGATGTGGTCAGAGGTCCATGTTTTTTTTAAAAAAATCCCTTTTTGGGAATGAAACATGGCACTGTGAGTGCTGTGCCTTTTTAAAATGGAAACTTGCCGCTCCTGAAATTTCGTTTTTTGTATTTGTTGGGAGAATAGGTGAGAGGTGTTCTAGACAATGGTAGTAACATGGAGAGTGAATTTGTTTTTCAGTTATGAATGCATGGCATATAGCTAGGGATGCCAGAGAAATCCAGATTAAATCTCTGATATCAGAATTCTGATATTGCAACATAATGAAATCTACATAGGATTGGCTGTACGAGAACACACGTGGAATCTGCAGGCTGATGTATCGAATCATTAGTCAACAAAATTTATATATGAACATACCTAAATACTTTATGTAAATGCTTCTTTAGGTTATGGTGGTTTTGAAATTTCTGTATTTTGGTGCAGAGTCCTCCATCCATCATTTCCTTGCCGTTGAATTGACTGTTCATTGTCCTCTCTCCCTCCTTCCTCCAGTGGCAGCTCATGCCCATTGCAACTGGTGAAACTGAGAGCAGGGCAGAAAAGGGTGGACAAAACAAGGGTGACCCACAAAGTTAGGGGTAAGAGTGAGTATTTACACAGAGAGAAAGAAGAACATTTGGGCTCCAGACAAAAGTCCACATCAACCTTACTAATGGCGGTGGAGGGAAGAAGGAGGGAGGGAGAATGGAAGGGTGGTGGAAGGAAGACTAACAATGGAGACAGGAGAAAGGGGGAGATAGAAAAAAGGAGGTCTCAATGAGAAGGAGGGAGGCACGTATCTTCATTTTTACATACAAAATTCGGTGGCGGGGGGGGGGAAGATCCACATAAAATTTGTAGTCAGGAAAAAAAGAGCACCTGGTCTTTACCAGAGCAAAGGAACACATCCAGCTGGAAGACCTGGGGGATGGGCTAAGGGTGACTTCAGTGTTCCTATATATAAGTAAACAGTAATGGGCAATTGAAATGTCATAATTAACTGCATACATTTGCATATAGATAGTTATGAAAAATAAAGCATTGCTTTTAGATATCCTCCTATGCATATATTACACAGCAGATACTGTCTTAGAACATGTACTCTCTATTGGCATGGGCATCTATGGAGACCGGAAAATTGCACTCCTATCCTCAGAATCCTTAATATTTATTTATTGTAATATACATAGGGCCTCCATATCTGCAGGGCATTGGTTCCAGGGCCCCCCATGGATAATGAATACCACTAATAATAGTGAACACACACCCCCAGTTGCCATTGCCGCCACAGAAGCCATCCCACTGGGTGAATAATAATAATAATAACAACAACAATTGGGGCGGCTTCCAACAATTAAAACTCTACAATGCCAACTAAAAGTGAAGTAGCCACGTGGACCTTAATGTCTATTTTCTGAATGCTGTCACCTGCACCACCCACCCCCACCCTCCCCCATAAAAAGACATTAAACAATATAAAATTAAAACCACCTAGCTAAAATCACATTAAAAACAAATATAAACAAGACTAAAAAAGGCCAGGAGACGCAGCTCCTGAGGCCGGGATCTAATCAGGAAAGGCCTGCTGAAAGAGATCTGTCTTTAGTGCTTTTTTGAAACTACTTAACCTCGTCATCTGACGGATCTCGTTCGGCAGGCCATTCCATAAACTGGGGCGAAGTGAGAAGGGAAGTGAGATCTCCTCCCCTCCCATCATCATTGCCACCATTGAAGCCACCGGAGCTATGGGGGGGGGTGAAGGAAGAAGGGAAGTGAGACCTCTCGTCCCCTTTCTTCACCCTCCCGTCACCACTGCCTCCACGGAAGCCATCTGGAAGCCTCCTCCCCTCTCTCCCCTGTCCACCCCCTGCTGTCGCCAACCATGGATAATTGCATTAGCAGTTGGAGAATCAGTGGATGTGGGGGTGCTACTGTACATAGACAGATGTACAACCAACTCAGCAAGAGGTTTAGAGTGACCACTCCTGTTGAGAGTCCAGCTACCAGACCTAGACTCTCTGCACTGTTCTGGATGAGAGCCTTCCTGGACCAAAGGGCAGCTCATATGAATACCACTTGCTCTGATCTAATGCTGCTGCTTTTGCAAATTTTTAGAAGATTTAGGCACCTCAGTGTGCTGTAGCAGTTTGAATGCTGGAGTAGGACTCTGGGAAACCAAGGTTCAAATTCACACTGGCTTTGGAAAACCACTGGGTGACCTAGGACCCTCAGCCTCAGGAGGACAAGGGCAAACCCCTCTGAACAAATCTTGTTAAGAAAGTCTCATGATAGGGTCACCATAAGTCAGAAACAACTTGAAGGCACACAACAACAACAAGAAATACAATGGTGGGATATGGGTTTGCATAAATGATATAAAATCCATCATTATTATATGCATTTTGGAAGAGGTGGGACTGTGGCTGAGAGGGTGAGGGTTCTGCTAACTCTGCAAAGTAGCCCAGCATTGTTATATCCATTTTGTAGTGGGGAACTGATATGCTTTATGACAAACCAATTGAATAGTCCTGTGTTGTTGCTTGGTTTCCTTGTTCATTGGCTTATTGTAGACAAATGCATGGATGGCACTATAGGGTTGGTTGTAGCAACAGCACAATTAATTAAGGAATAAAGAGACATTACATGGAGTGAGTGCATCAAGGGCGAAGGGGAAGAGTATCAGCTACAGATGGAAAAGCATATTTTGGATGCCGGGTCTACTTACTGGGCAATAATAGAGAAGTAGATCTAGTACAGATTTTGCAGAGAGCAGGTCTACCTATTGTGGTGGACCTAGTGTGCAGGCTACCACATCTACCACAAATGGTGGATATGATCTCTGAAACTATAATAGCCTTTTATATACACAAAATAGGCAGCTCATGAAAAAAAAACTTGTACAGTTCAAAATTGAATTTCGTTTATGTTAAACTGATGTAAAAAGTGACAAAGTGTAAAGTAAAAAAAAAGTCCATTCTCCTCTAGAACACCCAACGTGACAGAGCATAGTAGATTTCTTATCCTAATACTAAAAACTCCACTGCTATGCTCTTGGTCCCCCCTCCCCCATTGTATTAAATATTATTATTGTTTTAAAAACACATGTCTAGTTGATTGGGAATAACTTCTTAATTTTCAGAAGATTGCTAGTCAATTCAGCTGTTAATTAGGTCAATATTGCAGCCCTATTTTACAAGTGTGCCATTGAGGTATTGCAGTGAATAAATTGAGAACACTTAGTTGATCTCTTAAAACAATCCAAAGTAATGTCAAGATATTGGGACATACAGTAAGTACAGTTGTCCCTTCATATTTGCTGGTTCCAGGACCCACCGTGGATACCAAAATCCATGAATACTCAAGTTCCATTATATGCAGTGGCATAGCAAAATGGTGTCCCTTATATAAGATGGCAAAATCAAGGTTTTCTTTTAGGATTATTATTTTTTTAGGAATATTTTCAAGCCGTGAATACTTAAATCTGTGGATCCCAAATCCGTGGATACGGAGGACCAACTGTAGATTCATTGTGTAAAGAGCTGGGATATAACAAACAGTCTGGACTTTGCAGAAGCAAGCTAGCAAATGTATCAATATTAATGAGCTCTCAGAGCATGTGCAAAGCTGACTAGGGGAGGTGCTAGGAACTCTGCAAAGCTGGGTATTTAGTTTTGTCCTATAGAGTTGAACTAAGTAGTTCTGTGTTGGATGTCAGAGAGTGTTTTCTCTTGAATGCTGTATATACCTGTAAATACTCTTCATTATGTCCAAGTAAAGAGAAGCTGTCTATTTTAGATACAAAGCTATGTGTCTGTGCCTTTGTTCTGATGCCTGAAAGAACAACACTTTGTTGTCTGTTTTATGCTGCCTGGGTTCCCAGTGCATGCTGCCAGCTGACAAGTAATATTATGCATTAGGCAGAAAATAATATGAAATATTTTTAAAGAGATGCTAGAAAGGTTATCTCAATTAGACAAAAGAATTTGGTGTTGTCCCAACAGTCCTTCAAATCACCATCAAATAAATAAAATGTAATAAAAAAATAAATAAATACCTAAGTGAAAATAAATAATTTGAATATTTAATATATACAACTGTAGAAGTAGTGAAATAATGTAATATTTCTAAATGTGTCCTAGTTAGCAATAGTGGCAAATTTGAGTCTAAAAGCTTTCAAGAAAATTCAAGCAGTTAAAACAATAAAAGATAAATCCTACAATGATATGAGTAGGAAATTTTATGATGTCTCAAAGTTCTAAATGATATTCAAACATCTGTGTTACCTTTCTAGGTATCCTTACACAATAGCTGTGCTAAAATTATCTTGGGAGGGATGTTTTAACATGCCTCTTATGTTATTTTTATTTTATCTGAAATATTTACTATAACAAAGTAATGCTGAAAACACTATTCTATGAACTAGGTAGAATTTCGCATTTGTTGTAATCTAATTTACATTCAACTTAATATTGAAATACCATGTATGCCACTTCTAAGGCAATTCTTGATATGCATGAGTTTCAGCAGATAAACCAAAAAATTTTTTTAAAAAAATTGAAGCTATAAGACATTTGGCTTCTTTTTCTTCCATAGAAAGTATGTAGCATCAAAAATGGATGCTACCATGCCCCCTGTGAAAGTGGTAATTGAAGATATATTTTCCATTATATTTTCCATTATATTTAAAGAATGTAATAATAAATTCAAACAGTAGAGATACAGTATACATTAGTAATTGTTGTTACTATAATCATTATTATTATTATGCTTCCCAGTCTGGAACTTATTCATACATACATACGTACACACACACACACACACACAGAGTGGATCTAATTCACAACTTCTTCTCAAATAATTTCATCATGCTTATTAGGGGATTTGACTACTGTATTTTCCTTGTATAGATGTGATAAACTAAGACAGTAATGAAAAAGAACTCCTGTCCCCATGTCAGCTCATCAAATAAGTTAAGCATGTTCTACCTTTCATTTCACATAAAAATAAGTACCACAATGTAAATGTGAAGCTTATGTTCAGTGAAACTCAACCTCAGTACTTCCAGGTGAATATATACGACGCCTGATAATGCTGAGGTATTGTACCACTAAACAAACAGAACCTGAAGCAACGCCAGTGAATATTTGGTATGACTAGATTGACATTGCTGCAGAATTAGAACGATGCTGCTTGCTTCAGATTAGCAGTAAGGAAAATATTTATATAATGTTTCAGAAAGCTAAATCTTAGTGTCCTGTTACAGGCAAGCAATGTTGCATTCCGAATTAAAATTACTTCACCCATAAAAGAAATCAATAAATAATGTATTTTCTGCTTACATCTGGTTTTAGCACCAGTTATTTTTTATTACTGGTAACCTCACTTCCTGTTCTCCCTCCTGTCTGAGTCTATTTAGAAAAGTTATGCTCTTCTTGTGACTGGTGAAAATGTTCTAACATCCAAATATATCACCGTCTTTTAAAAGTATTCATATTTATTGTTTACACAGCTATCAGATCAGTATTTAGAATATGTCCTGTAGATTGATGAGTGCTTAAAAGTAATTCGATGTTATTCTATCTGAGCATACAAAGTCATTCAGTTATAATCTAACCCTTGTTTGCTTTCTCTTTAACTTTTTGTTGAGCATTTAAACAAGAAATTGGTGCCTCTTTTTAAAAATTGCCAGGCAGATTGTATACATTTACACAGAGAAAAGCTGAACATTTCCAAAAGCATTTTTTACATACCAACACCCTTCCCCGTTAGCTGCAAATATATTGTACAGTTGCCATACTTTACCTTTCCCCCCCAATTGTGTTTCCAATGTGAATCTAGAAGACAGCTGCAGTGGAAAACAGTCTTCTGCTTATTTATGGTAATTTACTGTACTTTTGGAGCTTTTTGAAACAAGGCACTACTTTTAAATGTTTGGTCACCTCACGGGATATGTAGTGCATTTCCTGCCACTAGGATAAGAGGAAGGAAGAAAAGACCAAAACGTTTGATGTGTGGTCTACTGTAATTCCTTTCATGTGTTCAGTGGCTTTCATATGATCCTTGTACTACAATCAGTTCTGACCATACTGTGGTCCATTTCATTATAGCTGACCTTCCTGTATGAAAAACAAATTCACATAAAGATAATTTCATTTAGGGAGTGGATACTAAACAAAGTAGCATCTAAGAATATGAAATCAGACATAGCTAATAGGAAATCAGAAATAGCTAATATTTTAATCATCTTGAATAATAATAATAATAATAATAATTTATTTATACCCCGCCCCTCTGTTAAAACAATCAGGGCGGCTTACAAAAACTAAAATACAATACAGATAAAATCCCCAGACACCCCCCACCCCCACCCTCCCCCATAAAAATATATTAAACAATTATAAATTAAAACCAACTGATCTAAAAACACATTTAAAAACAATAAAAACAATAAAATACAATAAGTGGCCAGCAGACTAAAAGAAGCCAGGATCCTCTGAGGCCGGGATCTAATTAGGAAAGGCCTGCAGAAAGAGATCCGTCTTTAGTGCTTTTTTAAAGCTACTCAAGCTTGTTATCTGACAGATCTCGTTTGGCAGGTCATTCCACAATTTGGGGGTGATTACCGAAAAGACCCTCTGGGAGGTTGCAGACAGCCTAGATTTTTGTGGCTGAAGCAAATTCCTCCCAGAGGACCGGAGTGCGCGGGGAGGATTGTATGGGAGGAGGCGGTTCCGGAGATAAGTTGGATCCAAGCCATTTAGGGCTTTAAAGGTAATAAACAACACCTTATACTGGGCCCGGAAACTGATAGGCAGCCAGTGGAGAGATCTTAACACTGGAGTTATATGGTCTCTCCGAGATGTTCCCGAGACCACTCTGGCTGCCATATTTTTTACCAACTGAAGTTTCTGGACCACGCATGAGGGCAGCCCCATGTAGAGCGCATTGCAGAAATTAGACGAGAGGTTACCAGCGCGTGCACCACAGTCTCGAGGTCCTTTACTTCCAGGAAATGGCGCAGCTGGCGCTCCTGACTGTCGCATTCACCTGACTTGTCATCTGAAGCGATGAATCAAGGAGCACCCCCAGACTGTGAACACAGTCCTTAACGGAGAGCGTGACCCCATCCAGGACTGGAGGTTGCAACCCAACTCCTGGTTTCGGGGCCGCTACCGTGAGCACCTCCGTTTTGTCTGGATTTAATCTCAATCTGTTTTTCCTCATCCAGCCCATTACTGCCTTAAGACAGTCATTAAGAGGAGAGACGGCATCGGAATTTGAGGCCGACGATCAGGACAAGGAGAAATAGATCTGGGTGTCATCAGCGTACTGATAACACCCAGCCCCATAACATCAGGGACAGGAGGCGCCCTGCGGAACACCACAAGTAAGCTCCTTTCTGCTGGAGCAACTGTCCCCGAGCAACATCCTCTGGGACCTGCCCGAGTGGAAGGACCGGAACCACTGGAGCGCAGTGCCTCCGATTCCTAACCCTCTCAGTCGATCCAAGAGGATGCTATGATCTATCATATCGAAAGCCACTGAGATGTCCAAAAGCACCAACAGGGTCACACTAGCCCTGTCGATGCTTAGACACAGGTTGTCAGTTAAGGCAACCATGGCAGTCTCAACTCCAAATCCCATTCTAAAACCAAGTTGAAATGGGTCTAGATAATCGGTTTCATCCAAGACCACTTGGAGTTGAAGCGCAACTGCCCTCTCGATCACTTTGCTCAAGAATGGTAACATAGAAACCGGCCCATAGTTGTTCATGTCCATGGGGTCAAGGGAAGATTTTTTCAGGAGCGGCCTAACGGCTGCTTCCTTTAAACAAGATGGAACACACCCTTCTCTGAGGGATGCATTGATGATGTCCTTAAGGAACACCTTCAAGGCAGTCCCCTTGGATGGCCAGCCATGAAGGGCAAGGATTGAGAGGGCAGGTCGTCTTCTTCACCCTACCAAGTAGCTTGTCCACGTCCTCGGTACTCACGGATTGGAATTCATCCAGTAAACTTACATCAACGGAGTTGCTGGACACCTCGTCAATTGTTTCTGTCAAATTACTGGCATCAAAGTTGGCTCTTATCCGAGAGATTTTATCTGCAAAGAAATTGTTAAACGTGTCACAGCAGGCTGTCGTTGGGTTAAGCAATGGGTTCTGTGCTGGAATAACCTGTGTCATCTCCCTTACCACCCTAAACAGCTCTGCTGGACGGGACTCTGCAGATGCAATACGTGCAGAGGAGAAGGATCTCTGCGCTGCATGTATTGCCTCTCGATAGGACCAAAGAAAGTTCCTATGACGAGTCCTGTCGGATAAGAGTCGAGTTTTCCGCCAGTTGCGCTCTAGTCGTTGTCCAACCCGCTTCATTTTCCTAAGCTCTGTTGTATACCATGGCTTACGGTTTGGAGCATGTTGGAAAGGACGCTTGGGAGCGATCGTGTCAATAGCCTTGGTAAGGTCGGTGTTCCAGGTATTAACCAAAGCCTCGACAGGGTCACCGCCGTTACCAACCATTAAACCCTCCAAGGCTTTCTGGAATCCTCTTAGTTCCATTTTAATGGGTCCACCACCCCCGGTGGGGCAGGAAGAGACTCTTAGTTCAGTCTTGACCAGGAAATGATCCGCCCATGACAATGCGGTGGTTTTTATAACCACTGCCTACGGATATTCCTGCTCCGTACTAAAGACCGCATCGAGGGTATGACCCGCACAATGTGTGGGCCCGACGACCATTTGGGATAGGCCCATGTTTGTCATGGTTTCCATGAACTCCTGAGACGCACCAGTCAGATTTGTTAAGCTGGTCTCGAGTGGAATGTTGAAGTCACCCAAAACTAAAAGCCTGGGTGACTCCAACAGGAACTCTGAGACCAGCTGTGTCAGCTCGGTTAGTCATTCCTCAAAGATTTAAATTTAAATAACTTAAAATCATCTGAGAAACCCTGTATATTTTACCCTCTTAGGTTGCTTCTAACACTACAGCACTGCATACTACCTTTTTGAAACTACCTTTATTAAGATTATTACTAGATCTTGGCTGTAGTACATATGGTATATCAGCCCATGGTGCAAATCAGTTTCTATTGCAGGATATACATATTTGGATTGCTGCAGGAAAGGTAAACCACTGTAAGATAGTTTATGTGGCAAACGTATAAATACACATGTGCACAAAACAGCTTGCCACAAGGACCATCTAACATGTCAACTCATGTTAACTTATTTTCATGTGACCATCATGCCATAACTGTGTCATGAAAAGTGGCTTCGGTTCCATCTGGCAATAAAGAGTCATTGTCTGTTTAAATAGCAGCTTATATTTCTCTTCCATGAAATGAAGTTTGCATTATTGGAGTTCATCAACTGATAAGCATTTAAGATTTGGTATTGGTATATAGTCAATTCGAAAGGCATAACACAGCATATACTTTTTAAAAAATCCTTGGGATGTTTTACAAATCAAATTATATGGGCCCATTTCAAAATTAAAAGGCTTACTTTTGAGGTGGAAAGCTAATACGCATACTCTGTTATATGGAGAGAGATTAGCAAGATGAAATACAGTGGGATAGAAGTCAAATCTCATTATGACAGTGGTGGACAAGACAAGAATAGACATATCTGCATCGAGTGAGCTGTGCAGGGATTGGCTTGGGGTTGACTGGTTACAGTTCAAATGGGTGTCAGAAATGAGTCTTGTGGAAAAACGTGAAGAATCGTCAAGGAAGGTCTTGAACTGCAAGGTGATGTGCTTCTTTGTCCACGAGTTTGAGGAAAAGGTGGAAGTAAGGCACCATTTGCAAATGTCTTTTAATGATGGACGCATGGAATAACGAGACAAGACACAGGAAATTGGGTTGAAATATGGGCCACTTTATTTATCTTACCTATTTAGTTATTTATTTCTTGGGGTATGCAAAACTACTGGGGGAGACCCAATGCGGGACCGGCTGGCGCAGACGATCATCCCTGACCTATCCCCCAGCTTCCCTGGGCCAATCACCTGAGCCCCAGGGGGAATCCCAGTGTCAGGGGTGCCCCCCGGGCGCCATTTACTGGGAGGCCCACATCTGACCGCAAATCCTCAAGCCGTATAGCTTCTGAAGAGGATTGCAACCTGACATTGGCCCGAAGGATAGCCTACCTTGCTGCACCCCATCTGTTCAGATGCCGGTGCAGTTTAGTACGGTCCATCCTTCCACTCAAATTGAGGTTGCCATAGGTGAATGCCGAATCCTTGTCTCCCCACTCCCTGCCACGGATAAGGGGCAAGTGTTGACTTAGCCCCTATCCCCCACTAGGGAGGCCAAAATGGCCCTCACCCTGGCTCGCATACCCTCCAGAAATAACTGGATCCCCTTGTCTGATAATTGGACCCCATCAACCCTGTAGAGATCCAGGAATCGATATGATATTCCCGGATATTGGATGAAATGACCCAGGCCATTATCCATTGCCAGGTGAACCACCCAGTTCACCTTCTTGTGGGCAATATCCAGTTGTTTGGTGTCCCCTTCTCCAGGGTAAGTCTGCCATGGTATGATGTCAGACCAGATCAAACGCACATCTGGCCACGTCGCCTTGATATACTGCATGTCAGCAAAGGCCTGAAGGGTCAATGCCCTGCCTTTCAGCAGGCCCAGATCATTTCCTCCAAGATGTAACACCAAAAGATGAGGAGGAGGTCCACGACACTCCTGAAACAGGAAATTGATTAAACCATTCCACTTCTAACCCCTCTTGCCCAGACATTCAATCGTGGCGGTCTCGCCAAGACCCAGATGAGGACCCAGGTGGCTGGTTCTGGCATGGGTGCTGCCCAATACACAAAGCTGTGTCCACATATCAATACCCGGTACCTGAATACATCTGAAAGAAAACACATAGAGGTCAAAAAGAACACATGGGTCGCGTTAGTAGCAAATTGGTCGAACATAACCCTTATAAGCCCCAGACTTCCATCTACCTAACTTTTTGTTTGCCTCGGGCCGCATGCCCATCGCCGCTGCTGTAGAGGCAGCCCCTGTCCGAAAAGAATGTGTGCAGAAGTGTACCCCTCCCAAATCTAAGTGTGCCAACGCATTATTAGTGAGTGCCCAGAATTGATAACGGGTGAGGGGAGAACCATCCACGTGACAAAATAAGGGTCCAGGTTGGATGGGTCGCAGTTTTAAATATTCCTTCAGGGCTGTCACCGGGCACAAGGTCCTGTCTTGGCATACCCGGAGCACAATTCTTGCCCCTTTCCCCAATTGATGAGTTTTGGAGCACCAAATGCAAATCATGACAGCATTAGAACCCATGCAGAGGTTCCCCAAACTACAGGCCAGGCCAGATTTGTCCCATTTAGATGATGCAACCAACTCACTGATGCGTAAGGCACTGAAGAAGGCTGTGAGGGCTGTGGCGTGAAGGAGAACATCCTTGAAGGGCATTGCACAAATGCTGGGCCAAACCCCGAACAACCCTCTAAGAACTGATGGTGATAAGGGTTGCCTATTGTCTGCAGTTCTACCGCGCTCCCTGGCCCAACCCTCCAATGCCTTCCTAATCCTAAAATCTGATGTGGTGTCTGGCAGACCCTGGGCCTTACTCCAGAAGGCCAAGGCTGCTAACCTGGACCGTATGGATTGAGGAGCAAGACCGCTATCACTCAGGACGACACAAAAATGGAGTAGATGGGGGACAGGAATAGGCCACGTGTTGTCAAGGTGCATACTGGTCTGAAAATTAGAAAACTCCAGGATGGCCCTCTTATACACCTTCCGTGTGCTGGGAGCGATGGATGGGCTGATGGTCTTAACTATTGTGCACATCCAAGCTCCCACAAATCAGTTGGCATCGGATCCAGCATCTCGGCGGCTCCCGGGGCTAACTGCCTGAAGCACTCCATCTGCATGCGGGAGAGAGCATCAGCGATGCCATTGTCTACCCCTGCAATGTGCTTAGCAGCACACAATATATTATACTTCAAGCAATGTAGTGTGAACGCCCTAACCAGCACCATGACCCGCTTTGACTTGGAGGTCAAAGAATTAACAACCTGTACTGTAGCCATGTTGTCGCACCAAAAACACACCGCAGAATTTGCAAATTCCGCCACCCACAATCTGACTGCAACCAGTATTGGGAATATCTCTAAAAATGTCAGATCAGACGTGACCGCAGAATCCAACCAATCCTGCGGCCAATGTTCAGCGCACCACCGGCCATCATAGTTGACCCCGAAACCCAAGGAACCAGATGCGTCAGATGCCACCTTAAGGGCATCCCGCACCTGCAACTCCTCCCGCCAGAAGGACACACCATTATACTGCTCAAGGAAGTTATACCATGTGTCTAAGTCCAATCTAATTTCGCGGGTGATTCTAATTCGATGGTGAGGAAGCAAAACCCCCACAGTGGCATCACAGAGTTGGTGAAGGAAAGCCCTTCCAGGAGCCACTACTTTACACGCAAAATTGAGATGTCCAATTAATTCCTGAAATTCCTTCAGTGTGGCTTTCCTACGGCGCCGAAAGTATGTCAGTCGGGCCAACAGGTCATCTATCTTACCCAAGGGAAGTATACAGAATTGATTAACAGTATCAATTTCGATCCCCAAGAAGGTCAATTGGTGTGAGGGACACTCTGTCTTTTCGTGCGTGAGGGGGACTCCAAATTTGTCCATGAGAGAATGGAACTGCTCCAGGAGAGAGCGACATACTCCTGAGCCAAATTTGCCAATAAAAAGGAAATCATCTAAGTAATGTACTACCCCCACACATCCAGTCTGGTGTTTTAACGCCCATTCCAGAAAAGTACTGAACTTCTCAAACACGGAGCACGAGACAGAGCAGCCCATCGGCATCGCCCGGTCCATGCAGAAAAAAACATCAAATGAGCCATCAAAACCAGCAATTCAAAATCCTCAGGATGTACCGGGAGAAGGCGAAAAGCAGATTTGATGTCACACTTCGCCAACTCAGCCCCAGGTCCATGCTGCCTGACAATCCTAATGGCTGTATCGAATGAGGTGTAATGGACAGTGCACAATTCTGGTGGGATGAAATCATTAACAGACTGACCTCTTGGGTAAGATAAATGATGAATTAAGCAGAACTCACCAGGAGCTTTTTTAGGGATGATACCCAGTGGAGAGACCCTCAGATTAGGAGAGGGTGGAACAAGGAATGGGCCAATGACCCTGCCTTCACTTATTTCCTTTTGTATTTTTTGTCTAAATATTTGTTCCAACCCTTGCACCAATTTTAAATTTACTGACCTGTAAGGCTTGCGGTCACCACTGTAAGGGATACGTAAACCATCTTGAAACCCCTCCCATAAGTAACGTGCTGCTGACTGGTTAGGGTATACACACAGCCATGCAGCAACCCTGTCCAATCTAATTGGACTGGGGCCCTTTTCCCTGAGGAGCAGGGTTTTTGGCACCTCTCCTTCCCCCTTGCTGGTCCCTACCGGACTGATCCCTACCAGACTGACCCTTCCCTTTTGGACAGTTCCGGAAGGAATGTCCCCCGCCACAGATGGAGCACTCATGGCGAAAAGGGAAAGGGTGGTGAGAACATGCCCCTTTGGTGCCAAACACCCAACATAAGACCCGCCGCTGATGATTAGATGTCTGAGACAACTGTACCGGTTGCCATGAAAAGTTACACGACTTGGCATTCTGCAATAAATGGCCGCTCTGTGCCCGTTCACAGTATGGGATGGCTCGGCGGCATAACTTGCAGTCACAGATGTGAGTTAATAACATCCCACCTCAAGGACAGGTAAGAAGCAGCCATCAATCTAAAGGACTCATCATATTGAAGCCAGTCGGGACCTGAAAAATCCACGTAAGCACTGTAGATGATATCAAGGTACCTAATAAGGGCGTAAGCCTTATGAGGCTGGCTCTGAGACACTACCCCGGCGTATATCAGAAACCCAGCTAACCAATTAGACCAGGTTCTGTCAATGCGTTGCTTCTTAATTTTTTCTTTCTCCCTGTCATCCTAATCCTTTTTCTTTCTTATCCAATTCTCTATAAAGTAATGAGAATATGTCAACATATTCACCCTTCAAGATTTTCTCCTTGGTAGCAGGAGCCAAATGTTCGCCCAAAGCAGGTGCCTGATCAAAACCCAAAGGGGTGTGGGGTGGCACCAAAGGTGCTTGGCCACCCCCTGGTGTTCCTGGCATCACCGGGGAGCCTAGATGATTGAATGCATATGGGAATATAAATGGCAGTCCCATTCCCGGGTACCAGCCAAACATGGCAGAGGTTGGGCTTCCTGGTGGAGTATTAGGTACATGAGTGATATTGCCATGAGTGATATTGCCTGGCTCAGGTGGGCCCCATGGCCAGGCATGTGTGTCAGTGGTATCATGGGTAACTCACTTGGAGCAGGAGGAGGAGTTGTCAGGGTGCCACTGGGTCCTTCTCCTGGAGACTCAACCTCAATGAAGTCATTGTGGTTCGCTGCTGCATCCCCCTGGTCCTCCAAGGCCTGGATACGAGCAAGAAGTTGATTAGCAACATCATTAGTCAAACCCCCTCATTTTCCCTAGCAGGCCGCTTTGGCCTTGCCTGACATGCATCCTCCAGAGCCTGCAAACGTTCTAGTATCTTTTGCAAAACCCCCTCATTAACATTCTCATTAGTTGGAGGAGGGGGTGCAGGCTTAGGAGCAGGCCTTTAACCCTTTGGACCCCCTTTTCCCTTTCTGGGAGCCATATTGGTGGCAAAGCTTAACAAAGCTTTAAAAAAGGCACTAAAGCACATATAGCATACACAAAAGAATGTAAATCAGAATTAAATTGTAGTGAGGTAAGTACAATAGCAGAAATAAAGGTAAGAAATTTCAGAAATAAATCAAAAGCAATTGAATAAATAAAATCAAATTGTTGAATATGAAATTGCAGTAAAATTAATTGAATGTATTAAAGAATGTAAACCAGAAGTAAGAAATTGCAAAATAAAAATAAAAATGCAGAAATAAATTCAAATTCAATTGAATAAATGAATCATAAATGGCAACAGTAAAATAATTAAAAGTATTAAAGAAATAAAAGTATGAAATTGCAAGAATAAACCAGGAGTAAAGAATAAACGTAACAAAATCAATAGAACAAATGAATAATCAAGTAAGGAACCAAAATCAATTGAACAAATAAATAATCAAGTAAAGTAAGAAATAAATAGAACAAAATCAATAGAACAAATGAATAATCAAGTAAGGAACCAAAATCAATTGAACAAATGAATAATCAAGTAAAGTAAGAAATAAAGCAGAAATAGCAGAAATAAAAGTATCAAATTGCAAGAATAAATGTAAGAATCAAATTCAAGTGAACAAAAGACTAATCCAAAATCAATTGCACAAATGAATAATCAAGGAAAGTAAGAAATAAAGCAGAAATAGCAGAAATAAAATTATGAAATTGCAAGAATAATCGTAAACTAAATCAAGTAAAATAAAATAAATGAAACTAAATACTGTTGTCCCTTCACATTCGCAGGGGTTAGGTTCCACAGACCCCCGCGAATGTGAAAAATCCATGAATATTGATTGCCCCCTACCCCGCCAAAGTGACCACGGGGCCTCCGGAGGCCCCATAGTCTCTTTCCCCAGACTCCCCACTCCCTCCCAAGACCTTCACGGGGCCTCCGGACACCCTCCCGAGGCCCCGTGGATGCCTCCGCGGCCCTCCCCCCTCCCGCCCAGGGCCTTCATGGGGCCTACAGAGCGTCTCCGGAGGCCCCATGGAGGCTTCCCCAGACCTCCCACCCAGGGCCTTCATGGGGCCTACGGAGATGCTCTGTAGGCCCCGTGGAGGCCTCTGTGGCCCTCCCCACTCCCCCCCAGGGCCTTCACGGGGCCGTGCAAGGCTCCGCGGAGGCCTCTGTAGCCCTCCCCCCAAGGCCTTCACGGGGCCGCGCAAGGCTCCGGGGAGGCCTCCGCGGCCCTCCCCCCAGGGCCTTCATGGGGCCTCTGGAGGCCCTGTGTCACAGTTTTGGGAGGGCAGGGGGGCCCTCCCAAAACCGCGAATAATCAAAACCGCGAATGCCGAGTTCGCAAATGTTGAGGGGCAACTGTAGAAGTAATACAAATCAAAGTGTAAAAGGGGGAGGAACCAAGCCGAATAAGCCGGGCCACATGGTGAGAAGGGGCTCGGAACAAAGGCCCACCAGACCGGGCCCCCACCAGGGGGGGCAGGCCACATGGCAAGAAGTGTGAAGAAAACAAAAGACCCAAGGAGGCCTACCCAAAGCCACGTGGCGAGGCTATGAGGCCACAGAACAAAA
Source organism: Gambelia wislizenii (assembly GCA_030847615.1). Taxonomy (NCBI): domain Eukaryota; kingdom Metazoa; phylum Chordata; class Lepidosauria; order Squamata; family Crotaphytidae; genus Gambelia; species Gambelia wislizenii. Next base: position 298,773,085 of record JAUMIR010000004.1, read on the forward strand.
AGGGGTGTGTAGCAAGGCCTGAAGAAAACAAAGGCCCCAAGGAGGCCTACCAACAGCCATGTGGCGAGGCTATGAGGCCGCAAAACAAAGGCCTGAACCCCCAAAAAGCCACAAGAGGGGCCGAAAGGCTGGCAAAGCCCCCGGAGGGCCGCGCTTGCCCGTGCTGACCGGCTTCACCTCCCCCACCCCGTGAAAGGCTGCAGAAGGGCCCGAAAGGCCGGCAAGGCCCCAAGAAGGCCGCACTCACCCGCGCTGACTGGCTCCGCCTCCCCCACCCCATGAAAGGCTCTACTAAAGGCTGCAGAAGGGCACGAAATGCCGGCGAGGCCCCCGGAGGGCCGCAGTCATCCGTGCTCATCGGCTCTGCCCCCCCCACTGTACCAAGGGCAGAAGGGGCCGAAAGGCCGGCGAGGTCCCCGGAGGGCCACACTTGCCCGTGCTCACCGCCTCCGCCTCCCCCGCTCTACCCAAGGCCACAGAAGGGCCTGAAAGGCCGGTGAGGCCCCCGGAGGCCCACGGTCACCTGTGCTCACTGGCTCTGCCTCCCCCGCTTTACCCAAGGCCGCAGAAGGGCCCGGAAGGCTGGCGAGGCCCCCAGAGTGCCGCGGTTGCCCGCGCTCACTGGCTTCGCCCCCCCCCCCGCTTTGCAGAAGGCTGCAGTGAGGCCCGAAAGGCCGGCGAGGCCCCTGGAGGGCCACGCTCAACCGTTTTCCATAGATCCGGCCCCCCGCCCCGCGGAAGGCCGGGAAAGGTCCCAGCCAGCAGCGAGAGTGAGCAGAGCAAAGCATCGGAGAGGTGAGGGGTATGGAGAGGTGAGGGGGGGTACCAGGAAGCACCAGGAAGTACCAGGAAGGGGGAGGGAGGCCAAAGGAGAGAAGCAAGAAATCAAAAATGGATCAAAGCCACGCAAACCATACACAAACCACGCAAACACCACGCACACACGGCTGGGCTGCCTCACAACCCACGATTAATTGCAGCCCAGTCAAACTGAACCAATCCCAAAGATCCAGCGCAGATCCACGATCCCACATCTTTCCGATTCAGGGGTAAAAGAGGAGGAGGCCAGGGGTGGTGAAGGGATAAATAGGCCTGTCTGAACTCTGCCCCTGCCTTCTCCCTGCCAGGGCGTGCCTACACCCTGGCCACTCCCTGTCTTCGTCTCCCTGCCCATCATTAAAACACCTCCCCCGGATCTACCATTCTTGCAGATCCGGGGGGGTGTGTCTGTTCTCTCTTCACCTCCTCTTCACTGTTATGCATACTCAGTGGTTAGTAAGAGCGTTACAGAAAATACAGGAACAGCACTGTGGGGACTGACAGTAACTGAGGTTGTGTAGAACAGGGAGAACATGAAGGTGAGTGTAAGGGAAGGTGAAGCGAAAGCCTGCAATTTGGTACTAATAAAGGGAACAATTTAAAGCAGGAAGAAGAGATGCGTATGAGAGAAACACTTGGCTCCACTAAAGATTATTTGTCCATATAATTTGTATGGGAACAGGTAACTAAAAGGGCAGTCTAAATCAGACTTTATGAGTTTTGTATAGGAGAAGCACTTCTATGTAAGAAAAAGTATCTTTCCCCAAAGTCCTAAATCTTCTCACTGTTTTGTCCATTGTTGTTGCTGTGTGCCTTCAAGTTGTTTCTGACTTATGGAGACCCCTACGGTGAACCTATCACAGGGTTTTCTGAGAGCTCAGACTGTGTGATTTTCCCAACGTCACCCAGTGGGTTTTCATGACTGAATGGGGATTCAAACTCTGGTCTCTAGAATCATAGTCCAACACTCAAGCCATTATACCACACTCATCTCCTATGATCCTTATATAAAAGCAGGTAAATATAAGACATCTTCAAACCATCAATCAGATTTCAATATAAAGGAAAGAATAGTATCCAGGGAAGTATGTAGTTTGATTGTCAGTGAATGTATTTTTAATTTTTTTGTAGCATTTAAAAAATATTCATCATGGGAAAGTAAACAAACAGAATGTACTCTTTGGTATATGTTTTCATAATTCTTTACCATTTATTTTCAACGAACAAATTGTGAAAGCCCTCAACCTCAAATATTGTGCATATGTTTGTTCTGACACATTGTAAACATCACAAATCAATTATAATGTAATATCCTTTAATTATAGAAAATGTCCTGTCTGACTCCAGTTAACAGCTGTATTGTTCTTATGATACCAATTACAAAAACTGTTCAAAAACTCAGTCAGACTTTGAGAACTACAGTTCTGTGGGCAGCTGTTACATTTTTCTGGGAGTAAGAATGGCTGCAATGTTGCTAGTTCCTGGTAATGAGAGAAGACCAGACTGCAGAGGAGGGGCACATGCCACAAGGCTAGTAGATTTAAGGAGAGGGGGTATAGTGTAGGTTTTTCTCAAGCAGCATTAGTGATGTAGGAGGGGGTGTTCAATAACTTCCATACCTCCAGAACAACACAAGTATCAAATCTAAGGGCCAAACTAGATTTCTCACAGGAGATTATAGGAGTGCGATGGAGTCTCCTTCTTTGGACTTTTTAAACAGAACCAGGATGACCATCTGTCAGGAATGCTTTGATTGTATATTCCTGCAGGGAAGGGGGTTGGACTAGATGGCCCTTGTGGTCTCTTCCATCTCTATGATTTTGTGATTCTATTATTTGTAAATAGAATCTTCTGTGGGTGATCAAAGGGTTTATAGCAGCAGGATCCTGTGATTCATATGGGAATTGTGGCACTGGGGAGAGAGTTTTGAATCTTTTCCTTCACCACCATTTTCTCAGTGAAAATCACCTTTCACACCTCTAGACACCTCTGTTTTACCATGGGGAAGGATATTAAGGTATCATGCTAGTAGTGCAGGCAGTCAGGAGAGGTCCTCATGAAGACAACTGTAAGGAAGATTAAAAATCCTTCTTCAGTCCTTCATTCCTGATCCAAATTCCAGAGTCCATGTCATTTAAATAATAAAAAAAGTGGGGTGGATATTGTTCATGTATCTTCTGCATCATAGATGATTTTTTTCTTGAATTTAATATTGGTCCTCTTTTATCTGTGGAATTTTGAAACAAATCTGGATGTCCTAACTTTAATTAACTTTAGAATTCCTGTAGTAACAAATTTAAGAAATCCAGATAAATATAGGCCTGTACCTGGGGTAAAGCAGATACACAGTTTTGACAACTGCATGAGAATAAATTGGGTCCCCCCCCAAAAAAAAAAGATTGATTTTGTTTTTGTATGGGTTTGGGGGGCAGATAGTAATCATTCTGGAAGTGATAGAATGCATTTGTCAAGAAGATGGGAAAGGTTCTTATGTATTCCATCAGCATTCAGTGCAAAGCAACACAACGTGAAAGAGTAAGTGGTGTTTGAACATTGTATTTGTTCTCTTCGCTATACAGATTTTTGTATGGATTAGAACATTTACTGTAAGTGCTGGTCCCTGGACTGTTGCCAGTCCCGGACCCATTGACAAGTTTCCAAGAAAGTAAGAAATAATTGTAGCAAAATGGGCAAAAATATAGGTCCAGTCCTTGGCATGTTACAGAAAAATAATTACCAGTCCCCCAGATCGAATAACCTGAGAAGCAGTGGATGAGAATACAAAAGGGGGATCCTTTTTTAGAGTTGTGTCACAGAAGGCTGCTCAGGAACTCTTCCCAAACAGTTTCTCTAACTCTCCTGAGCTGAAAAGTTGGGGGGGGGGGAGGCACAAAATAATTTGAAATGGGAAACATGGCATGGGTATGCCACAGCCTTTCTCCTTGCAAAGCTCTTATACCTGATTACTAGACTGCTTTTAGAACTTGATTGTTTCTGTGTCTGGGCAAAGTAGGTGGAATCAGTTGGAAATAGAAACTATACACATGTGGTCTTTGGATTATGCTTAAAGGCAGGTTAGAATACACCCATATTCCATATTTTATCTTCATAACAACCCTGTAAACAGTGTATTAGGCTAAGGCAAAGTGGCTTTTCCAGCATCACCGAGGGAGCTCTTAGTTGCAGAACAATACTATCAAAACTATACATTCTACCCGTGTAATCTCTGGCTTTAAAAGTAAAGAAATGTGTGAAAGTGGGACTTCCTATAATAAATATGATTAAACCATACAAAACTATTATTTATATCCTTTTTCAAAATTTACATTTTTTTGTTTTTGGTTTCTACAGCCTTTTATAATTCTCAACTGACCTGTAAGGGAATACATTTGACTTTCTTTCAATGAACCTCTGAATTATGCCTATTCAGCTGTGAGTAGTAACTGTTTCAACATGAGCTTTTTTCTTGTGTAAACATACAAAATGCCCGACCCAGACTAAATCAATTTTAAAAGGAAAACATTAAAGTTATGCTTCCTGTTAACATGCTTAAGGTCTTCTTTGGGTGCATTACATTGCTGTATTATTTACCCTGTATTATTTAGTTTATTCTCTAATGCCACCTGCTTTAGGATAATAGATCATACAGGAAACAATAATAAGTAAGCTTAATTTTATACATCACAGCAATTAGATAAGCTTTTGTACTGCAAATCAGGAAGTCCTTATCATGGCTTATTGTCCAGATTTCAGTTGAAATCTGCATTTGCATGCTACAAAACTGCATGCTATACACTAGGCTTTCATGGTACAGAATTCAGTGGGCTGAAGTTCAAAGGGAAAGCTAATTCCACTTTGAAGTTTGAGCTTGGTTGAGCTTTAAAGTACTAGAAAGTTGTGAGGAAGAATATGTGTGAAGCTGAAAACCTACTCCTATGCCCCAGAGTACACAACTATGATACATATAACTGAGCTTGACCCAGTATGTTTCTTGCCCCGCATTTGGCAAAATCATGATTTTCTCATTTCTGTACTGAGTGGAAGGGAGATGGTTGTGGGTTGGAGAGTAAATAATGTCTCAGTTTTTATGGATAGATCATCACCTTGGTCAAATTAACCCCACTTCTTCAGAAACAGTGAGCCAGTTAGTTTTATCATAGGAAACTATATTCTACCAAGTTAGTCTGTTGGTCCATCTATCTCATCATTGTCTATATTGAACAGCACTAGTTCTCCAGGATTTGAGAACAGGGTGTTTCTTAGCTCTTCCAGAAGATACAAACAATTGAACCCTGGACTTTCTGTGCACAAACCATGTGCTCTGCCACTCAGCTACAACCCTTCCTCAATTGGTCTAACTGTCCAGAAAGCAACTAGGTACCAGCAAAGTATAAACAGCACTACTCTGCAAAGTAGCCAATTGTTAATTAGCTCACAGGAATGCAAACATAGTCAAGAATTTAGTTCAGTAACACAGTCCAAAAAGTCAGGGGCTTATGGCAATCATTCAGCATGGTCCAAAGCAGTCCGAGGGTCAACAGGAACAGGCAGCAGAGTAGTCAGGGACAGTCCACGGTCTAAGCATGAGTCAAGGTAACAGAAGTCAAGATAACAGGAATCCCGGCACCAAAGCCAGCAGGAAGCTTTCACCAGGAAGATCAGTTGATCTCTGACAAAGCCTCCGTTGCCTCTCCCAGCCTATATAAAGCAATTAAGTCTTTGTCAGGTGTTTCTTAACAAACAGGTTTTATTCATAAAGTCTCAAGAGATTTCCTTTGAGCTTCCTTTTGAGCTCACTGTTGGGTATACGATGGTGGAGGTAAGTCCTTCTCTTCTTCTTTGTCCTTATCTGAATGGGCAGGACTCTCTGCTGGGACTGATTCCAACCCACTCGGACCAGGCTCTTCCTCTGCTCAAGCCTCTAGGTTGGCAGGGTTCCCTGCTGGTACAGGTATAGATAAAGCTGTGCCAAGGCCCCTAGGGCCATTCCCTGCTATGTCCTCCTCCTCCTCTGACTCTATACCCTCATCAGGTTCACAGGGCATGACACCAACTTCAAAGATGGATGGAACTGGAGTTTCCCTATATTTCTGCTGGTACATTTGGATGTACAGATAATGCCCTAGAGATTTCTTGAAAAGTGGTCTATTTTAATTTTGTATTTAACTGCTGTTGTATTTGTGCCTTACTTTGGGAATGCTGAGAACATCTGGATGGCTGCTATTGGAAATAGTATGCTGGATTAGATGGACCTTTTGGTCAGCATATTTCTTACTATGTTTTACAAGGAAGTGGTTATCTGATAGGAAATGAAGATCTGTGCTTTAGAATCCTTCCTGAAATGTATTTGATGTGAATAACTAGCCTTCCTAACCAAGGTTTCTAAACTAGGATGTGTCAGGCAGTTCTAGATTATTCTGGTTAAAACAAATGTTCTAGATCCATTTTAGTCTGGTTTTTATCCAGCTTTTGGCCTGAGGCCATTCTGGTTCCCCTAAGAAAGAAACCTCTGCAAAAGATAGACAGAAGTTTGGTTTCTCACACATTCCTGGACCTCCCAAAGGCTTTTGATACAATCACAAAGGGGTTGTGGAGGGGCTGGTTGTTGTAGTTATTCCCTGCTACCTGACAGATAGCTAGGTTCTGAAAACAGGACTGGTTACTACCTGTGCCTGATGTATAGCAGTTAGTTAAGACAAAACCTTTCTTTCATATTTAATATTGAGCCTCAACCTGAAGTAGAAGGTTTAATACAAAATAGTAAGAGGGAAACAGAAAGTAGAGGGATCTTCAGTCATGAAGACAGAAAAGCAAGATTCTTCTTCATGGTCTCTGTGACTCACACAACTGGGTTATGCCTGTGCCTGTGCAGTGCACTTCAGAACCTTCTAGAATAGTTATATAATTTTTAGCAGTAGCTCTGCCCATCCCAGTGGTTTCCATCAGGTGTTCCCGCTCATTTACTTCAGTTCCTTTTCATCCGCTGCACTAGCAGCACCTAGGAACTTTCTCTCTGTGTTCGATAGTTTCTTCATGGTTTTTGTCTATGATTTGGGTTAGGATTTCACTTTGGACTGATTTTCTCCTTGTGATTGACCCAGACTGTCAATCTTGTTCTTCCTCTGACTACTGGCTACGACTCTGGTCTGTTCTGCTCTCTGTCTGGTGATTTTACTCTGGTTAATAATTTACCATGGGCCCCCCGGCTTCCTTTAAAAGGTGTGCAGAGTGTGGGGCCAAATTGCTGGGCTCTGATAGGCACCCCAGTATTTCCTTTGCCTGGCCGAGTTGAACAATTTGTCATCTTGCCTTCAATGCAAGGCCTTAAACCCCCCCCCCCCAGGCCTGTAAAAATCAACAATTGTGTCTGAAGGCTCTTCTTTATGACCAAGCCTTAAAGCCATCCATGCCTCCTTCAGTGACGGTTTTGGTGCCCCCGACAGATCCGGGCGAGTTGACACATCGTCATTCTCTGGCCTGTAAACGTGCCCATACGAACTCCTCCAGTCCCAACAAACACCACCATCTGGATTTGGCTCGTGAACCCAGCCCCTCGATCCCTGGGGGTTCTTCTGCCCTGCCTCAGCTGCAGGCCGCTCCTTTGAACCAGGGAGGGGAGAAAAAGAAAAGAAAAAGAGCCATGCCAAGCACTCCTCAGAGCACGGATCCTCTTGTCACTGTATTTCCAAGAAAGCAGCCGAAAATGCCAGCAGGATAAAGAAGGTCTGGGAAAGAAGCCAAGCCCCATTGATAGCAAAGTTAATTAGGGAAAGCCAGATAAGGTTTGAAACAAGCAAGGTTCCGTTTCTTAAAGAAGTGTCAATACAGGCAAGAAGGCACACAGAGAAGAGTCCAGAGTACAGTCCAAAGGTAAAGGCTTACAGAATGCAGCGTAGTCAAGAAGTAGGTCTGTGGGTCAAGCAGGATCAGGCAACAGTGTAGTCAGGAATGGTCCGAGGTCAAGGCATGAGTCAAGGCAGCAAGGCAATGAAGTCAGCAAGAAGCTTTCTCCAGGAAGATCAGAAGACAAACCATCCATCGTTTCTCCTAGCATATATAAAGCAATTAAGGCTTTGCCAGGTGTTTCTTAATCAGCAGGTTTTTCTCATAAAGTCTCAGAGACTTCCTTTGAGCTTCTTTTTGAGCTCGCTGCTTGATATACAATGGTGTTGGTAAGTCCCTCTCTTCTTCTTTGTCCTTATCTGAGTGGGCAGTTAAGAGTTCTTTCAACATCTATCCTGGTTTCTTTAGACACCTTCCCTTTTTCCTCCGCATTGGAACTGTTTGAAGTTCTGCCTTCAATATCTCACTTTTAAGCAACTCCCATCTTTCATGAACTCTTTTATCTTTTAGTATTTCTGACCATGGGATCACCCCCAGTAATTCCCTAAGTTTTCTGAAATCAGCTTTCTTAAAGTCTAGAATGCATGTCTGACTATGTTTGGCTTCCCCTTTCCTCTGTATAATAAACTCCAGGAGAACATGGTCACTGCCCCCCTAAGGATCCCGCCACTTCCTTACCATTAACCAGGTCATCCCCATTGGTTAGGATCAGATCTAAAATAGCTGATCCCCTTGTTGCCTCTTCTAACCTTCTGGACAATGAAATTGTCTGCAAGGCAAGTGAGGAATTTGTTGGACCTCATATTCTTGGCAGAGTTGGACTTCCAACAAATACCAGGATAGCTGAAATCCCCCATTACTGCTACATTTCTCCTTTCTGAATGTGTGGCCATCTGCTCCAGGAAGGCATCATCCAAGTCCCTGGTTTGGCTTGGAGGTCTGTAGTAGGCCCCAGAATGATATCCCTGCTGTTTCTCTCTCCCTTAATTTTTACCCAGCTGCTCTCAATCTGGCTCCCAGGATTTAAGTCATGGATATGTTCACAGGTGTACACATCCTTAACATATAATGCTACTCCACCACCCTTCCTGTTTGATCTATTTTCTGAAATAGGCTATACCCCTCTATTACTACATTCCAATCATGAGAAGACAAAACATTCCACAGGTACTGTGGGTGATTGCAGCAGCTCCCTCACTGGGCATATTCAGTTTTCTTAAGTAGTCATTGAAAGAGAACTTTGGGATTACCTGTCCAAACTCTTCTGGTATCCTCCTCAGTTCCTGTTGGCCTTCTTTCTCAGAATAACTCCTATGCCCCTGTTATGGTAGACAGGCTGTAGCAGCAGTTATATAGAGCTTGTGGCTGCTAATTTCTCCCCCAGGCAGACTGCGTGGCTCCGCAGAAGGCTCTTTTAAGGCTGACCTTTGTCTCCTCTGTGCTTTTAGTCTAACTGAAATTAGATGCCCCGCCCCCTCAGACCATGTGCTCAGGGAGAGCAGATGGCCCAAAAGTAACTCTGTTCCTCTGTGCCTTGCAGGCTGAGGCACAGTCCCTAACTGGCCAACAAATCAATTTTTTCTGCCATGTGACCAACTGCTCTGCTAAATCTATCGCTCTCCGTCAACAAATGTGGCTCATGTCCTCTGGCCTTTCACTGCAGGCCTGCACAACAATAGAGGATATGCCCTTCGACCACTCGGGTCTGTTCCATCATTCGACGGATGAAAAACTGGAGTTTACACAGAAGATGTAGACCACAGTCAGGAGGAACGGCATGCTATCACAGTCCATCTTCATGCCCCAGGGTTGTACTGGTTGGCAAGGATCTACTTTACTCATGTTGGCGTGCATTCAGTCCATCCTTTTCCCGCAAGTTGCGTTATCCCTCACAGTCTTCTGCGTCCTCAGGTAAGTGCCAATCCTCCATGTCCCGCTTCCACCAGCAATTCAAGCCGCGCACTAAGGACCAATCCAAGCAGCGCCATTCACTTTTTCCTCCCTTCCGCTCTCCATCTGGGAGTGCAATTTGGAGATTGCCTGTCTTTTTCTACGAGTCCTGGTTGATTATCACGACAGACCACTGGGTTTTGCGAATAATCTGGGAAGGGAACTCCATTGAATTTGAGAATCACCTTCCAATGGGTCAAATTCGTGTAACATCCCTTTCTTTAGTTCTGTTCGAAGAGGTACTGAAGGGCACCATAGAACCAGTGTCTCCCCAGCTTCAACAGCTCTGCTTCTTCTTGAAGTACTTCCTCGTGGCCAAGAAGGATGGAGAGCTTCGGCACATCCTCAGTCTCCAAGAGGTGAATTCATACATCCTTCCAAAACGCTTCCGTGTGGTCACCCTGTCATCTATCCTGCCTCTCCCTTAAAAAGGAAACTGGTTTGTTACCGTGGATTCAAAGGATGCGTATTTCCATGTTGGGATCCTCCCATTCCCACAGACAGTTTCTCACCTTTCAGATCAGTGGTGGCCCCTTCAGGTTCACTGTCCTGCCCTTTGGCCTGGTGACTATATCCAGGGTATTCACCAAGTGGCAGGCTGGCTTCACCAGCAGGGAGTCATCATATTTCCATACATCAACAACTGGCTCCTCGTTGCCAATTTGCATTGCCAACTTCTCCAGGACATTGATGTGACCCTGCAGCTCCTCAACCCCCTCGGTCTGGTGATCAATGCATAAAAGTCACAGCTTGGTCCCTGCCAGACTGTCCAATTCATAGGAACCTTAGATGCCATCAATGCAGCCACCTGCCTTCCGCAAACCAGGATCCATAACCTGATGGCACTCATCCAGCAGTGGTGCAGGTCCCGTCGCCTACCTGCCTGATCCGTCCAGATTCTTTTGGGACACATGGCATTGACCACGGCTGTGACCCCTTCACGAGGCTCCGTTTCCATCCCCTGTAATCATTGTTCCTCTCCGTCTTCGGTCCTCTACAGGACTCCCCGAGAAATCTCCTGACCATGCCGAGGGTGGATCAACAATCCCTGGATTGGTGGTTGGTTCCGGTGAATATACTTGTGGGTCTTCCGTTCAAATCCCCACAACCTCAAGTCACCCTCATGACAGATGCCTCCCTCCAGGGGTGGGGGGCTGATAGAATCATAGAGTTTGGAAGAGACCACAAGGGCCATCCAGTCCAATCTCCTGCCATGCAGGAATGCACAATCAAATCATTCCTGACAGGTGACCATCCAGCCTCTGTTTAAGAACCTCCAAAAAAGGAGACTCCACCACAATACAAGGCAGTGTATTCCACTTCTGAGCAGCTCTTACTGTCAGGAAGTTCTTCCTAATGTTTAGGTGGAATCTCTTTTCCTGTAGTTTGAACCCATTGCTCCATGTCCTAGTCTCTGGAGCAGCAGAAAACAAGCCTGCTCCATCCTCAGTATGACATCCCTTCTAATATTTAAATATGGCTATCATGTTCCCTCTTAACCTTCTCTTCTCCAGACTAAACATGTGCAGCTCCCTAAGCCACTCCTCATAGGGCATGGCTTCCAAACCACCCACCGTCCTGGTCACCCTCCTCTGGACATGTTCCAGCTTCTCAATATTCTTCCTGAATTGTGGTGTCCAGAACTGGACACAGTATTCCAGGTGGGATCTGACCAAAGCAGAATAGAGTGGCACTATTACATCCCTTGATCTAGACACTATATTCCTATTAATGCAACCTAGAATTGCATTGGCTTTTTTAGCTGCCGCATCACACTGCTGACTCATGTTCATCTCGGTTGGTTCTCCATCAACAACAACTGGTCAGCAGAGGAATGCTGGCTCCATATCAACATCTTAGAGCTGTTGACTGTGCAGAAGGTGCTGAGGTTGTTCGAATCCCTGGTTACCGGCAAGAATGTCGTCCTCGTTACTGTCATGCCCCTTGAGCCTGATGAGGCTATAGAGTCAGAGGAAGAGGAGGACATGGCAGGGAACGGCCCTAGGGACCCTAGCACAGCTTTATCTACATCTGTGCCAGCAGGGAACCCTGCCAACCTAGAGGCTCGAGCAGAGGAAAATCCTGGTCCAAGTGGGGTGGCCAGCAGAGAGTCCTGCCCATTCAGATAAGGACAAAGAAGGGAGGGACTTACCTCCACCATTGTATACCCAGCAGCGAGCTCAAAAGGAAGCTCAAAAGAAGTCTCTGAGACTTTAGGAGAAAAACCTGCTTGTTAAGAAACACCTGACAAAGACTTAATTGCTTTATATTGGCTGGGAGAGGCAACGGAGGCTTTGTCAGAGATCAAATGATCTCCCTGGTGAAAGCTTCCTGCTGACTTCAGTGACTGGATTCCTGTTATCTTGACTTCTGTTACCTTGATTGATGCTTAGACCTTGGACTGTCCCTGACTACTCTGCTGCCTGCTCCTATTGACCCTCAAACTGTTTGGACCACGTTGACTGATTGCCGTAAGCCCCTGACCTTTTGGACTGTGTTTGTATTCTTGTGAGCTAATTACCAGTTGGCTCCCTTCCCAGACTAGTGCTTTCTATACTTTGCTGGTACCTAGTTGCTTTCAGGACAGTTATAGACAATATGTCTGTAATGTATTATCTCAAGAAGCAGGGAGGGACAAGGTCCTCCACTCTACTTTTGACCACTCTAGATATTTGGAACTGGTGCATACTGAGGAACATCTTTCTCCGATCCATTCATCTCCGTGGAGAGGACATTATTGCAAACTGACTGAGCCGTTCCAGTTCCACAATTCATCAATGGAAGCTTCACCGCTCAGTGGTCCTCTCTCTCTTTCACCATTGGGGGACAGTGACAGTCTACCTCTTCGCCTCAGCAGCCAACAAGCAATGCTGACAGTATTGTGCGAGGTCCAGTGTGCAGGGTTCCAGAGGGGATACATTTCTCTTTCAGTGTACTGGTCCCCTGCTTTAACTCCCCCCCCCCCATTTCCACTGCTTGCACGGGTGATCTCGAATTGCACCGCATCGGATTGAACGCCGTCCTGATCACTCTGTGGTGGCCTTGACAACCATGGTTCGGACCGCTACTCCAATTCGCATCTCGTCGATTCCTCCACCTTACTCTCCATCCCGACCTCCTGACAGTTCAGGGAGGCAGAGTTCGTTACCTGGATCTGTCCACCCTATGGCTGATGGTTTGGAGGATCCTACCCTGAACCCTCCCTCGCATTCAGGGCCAGTTTTGAATGATTCTCTTCATCATTTGTCTCTAGATGTTCCGGCAGTACTAGATGCCTCCCTTCTTCTTTCAACTTGCCATTCTTATGCTTACAAGTGGAGGAAGTTCATAATTTACCTAACGGATAGAGGACTCTCTCCAGCGGATTACATTGTGTCGAACATCCTCCAGTTTCTGCTTCACCTTTCAGATTCTGGACTTTAGTTCTCCTCTATCAAATGTTACCTTGCTGTGATTTCTACCGAATTCCAAAGGTTGGGTCGACATTCTCCCTTTCTGGACCCTATTGTTAAGAAGTTTTTGAAAGAATACATTAACCTTCACCAACCTGTGGTGTAACCCACCCCTGCGTTGAGCCTGGAACTTGTTCTCACACAGCTTTCCAAGAGGCCATTCGAACTGATGGCCACATCAGATATCCATCTCCTGTCCTGGAAAATGGCCTTCCTTGTGGCGGTGACATCAGCTAGACGTGCTGGAGAATTGTGTGCTTTGTGCTCAGACCCACCCTACCTGGTCTTTCACAAACATAAGGTAGTACTCCAACTGGACATGTCATTCTACTGAAGGTCATCTCAAGTTTCCACCTCAACCAATCCATAGTTTTGCCTGTGTTGATGCAGAACCCGTCTAATGACTTTGAACATGTGCTCCATATGCTGGATGTTTGTTGGGCTCTTGCGTTTTATGTTAAGCAGACTGCTCCTCTGCACAAGACCAGTCATGTTTTCGTTGCTATTCTGCTTCCAACCGTGGCTTCCCGGTTTCCCCGCAGTGCCTATCCAAGAGGGTTGTCTCCACTATCTCTTTGGCCTACGAACTGGCTTGAAAGATGCTCTCCTCTCAAATTTGAGCCCATTCAACGAGGGTGGTAGCTGCATCAGCTGCCTTTCTCCTCAGTGGTCCTTTGGAGGATGTTTTCAAGGGAGCTACTCGGCCTACACCTTTGACCTTCATTTCTCATTACAGACTTGACAACAGGTCTAAGGATGTTGCTGCTTTTGGGAGAGCTGTATTCTTATCTATGTTGCAATAAAGTTACTTGTGGTTCACTGTTACACTGTGTCCTTGTCCTTTCTCTCATGGTTGGGCATGACGATCCCTCCTCCTGTGAGGAAGGTTGCTAGTCTCCCAGTTGTGTGAGTCACAGAGACCACAAGGAAGAAAAACAAGTTGCTTATCTGTAACTCTAGTTCTTTGAGTGGTCATTTGTGAACTCACACAAACCTGCCTGTCCTCCCCTCGTTGTCCTGCTCTTTTGTAAAGTTATGATGCTGCTATTGCAGCATCCTTGGAACTGAGGTAAATGAGCGGGAACGCCTGAGGGTAACCATTGGGATGGGCAGAGCTACCGCCAAAAAACATTATATAACAATTCTAGAAGGTTCCAAAGTGCACTGCACATGCGCAGGAATAACCCAGTTGTGTGATTACACAGCCGACCACTTGAAGAACTACAGTTACAGGTAAGCAATTTGTACTTCTCAATGCTGCTCCTTCTGTAGCTGATGGAGAGGCCGGGTTGGTCTACCTTTCATATTATTGCTTGAAAACAAGGAAGCCATCCTCTCATAGTCCTATGCTGTCTGGCCTATGGCTGTCCTGATCCAAATCAATTCAGAAATTAATCCGGTTGACTGATATGACCTTATGGTTCAGATGAAATGTACAGATGAAAACAATGGAATCATTTTCTTAACCTTTCTGTTTCTTTCTGCCCTCACAGGAGAGCACTGAATCTGGGGATTCTTCGAGATCCTGGTTCTGAGGTTGAAGACAGACAATATCAAATAGATCTTCAGTCCATCAACATTGGTACTGCTCAGTGGGATCAGCTGAAGCCCGAGAAAGAGAATGGTAAAGGCAGGACAGTTCCAGAGACTGAACGGAATTCTCAGAATCCAGCACTTGAGTGGAATATGGCCAGTAGGTAAGAAACTTCTTGAAAAACAGTGCCTTGAATTAAAAAAAAATCATTAGAATCCCATGTATTTGAGCTAACTGCTTTGGTATTTTTACATTCAAGCGTGTGTTTGCATTCCATTGAAAACGTGTTTTTCATGAATGAGGCATATGAACAGTACATTTCAAATTGTTGTTTGTAGCATTGTTGCACTATAATCACCATACAGATACACTTATGTCTACATTTCCATAATAGCTTATTATATGGCCATAAAATATAACTCGAGGCTAAAACCTGGCATTCACATTTCTAGTCTAGGAACAACAGAGTTATTATCCCCTTTGTACTTCTACAAAGTTTGAACAAAACCAGTTTAGACATTTTTAAGCCAGCAGAGGACAAAAAGATTTTTCCTCTGTTGGCTCCAAACCAATTTTTGTGCTTCTGTAAATGAAAACAGCTGCAATTTCTGAAATGACAAATTTCCGTTGATTTGTTGATATGCAAAAGAGAGCTTCCAGCTCAAATCTACTTAGAAATGTTACTTTGACATCTTCCATTTTTGGTGTTCCATTTTTTTATTATGCCGCTGTAGTAAGATTTTGAGGCTTTTTCCAGTTAAAGGTCACAGTAGCCCTGTGCAGATGATAGTCTGTAGCACAGCAGAGGGAGTTGGGATTGTGCCTGCTGAGCAGAGCCTGTACAAACTTTGTCTGCACAATCTCTACCCTGCAGAAATATTGAATACAGATCGCATAGAGAGAATTTATATACAGTGGCTCTGTTCAGAAGAGTGGGTGGCGTACAAAGGCTAATGGATGCATTCTCTCTTCTGACATCCATTTATTGTACATACTTCAGTACATTGTACTCAGCATGTGGTATAGTATGGCCAATAGGAGTTCATTACATCTCTGTGTATGTATAAGAAGGATAAAGATAAAGAAGGATAAAGAAGGATATAAGACTCAGGATAAATGGCTGCATTAAGTAAAAACATTATTTAAACAAAAATTGGTTCATGATAGTGTTATGAAAGGGGTTTTGTCCTTTTATTCTGTTCAGTAGATAAATTTTCAAATAGTCAACACTGACATGAGATTAAACTTATGGGATCCTGAGTTAGTCCAGTAAAATAAATGTATAGAGATGAGAACAAGTTAACGAAGTTGACTTCAGAAGATATGACAAAAGTTGTTTCCAGTTTCAAGAGTCAAGCCCAGCGAATTAAGGGCCATGTTGGATCAGACCAAAGGCCTAGTTACTTCAGCATTATATTCATATAGTGGACAACCAGCACAACCTGTGGGAAGTCCAAAAGCAGGACATGAATGCAAGAGCACTCTCCTGCTTGTGCCCTCTAGCAACTGATATACATAAACATATTATTTCAGGTACCTTGGGAAGAATATATCCATCATAGAATCACAATATCACAAAATCATAGAGCTGGAAGAGACCACAAGGGCCGTCTAGTCCAATCCCCTTCCCTGCAGCAATATACAATCAAAGCATTCCTGACAGATGGCCATCCTGCTTTTGTTTAAAAAGCCCAAAGAAGGAGACTCCAATCATACTCCTATAATAAATCTCCTGTGAGAAATCTAGTTTGGCCCTTAGATTTGATACTTGTGTTGTTCTGGAGGTATGGAAGCTACTAAACATCCCCTTCTACATCACTAATGCTGCTTGAGAAAAACCTACACTATACCTCCTCTCCTTAAATCTACTAGCCTTGTGGCATGTACCCCTCGTCTGCGGTCTGGTCTTTTCTCATTACCAGGAACTAGCAACATTGAAGCCATTCTTACTCCCAGAAAAACGTAACAACTGCCCACAGAACTGTAGTTCTCAAAGATTTGACTGAGTTTTTGAACAGTTTTTGTAACTGGCATCATAAGAACAATACAGCTGTTAAGTAGTCAAGTCACTGTTTAAAACTGGTTAAGTGGCAACACTGTATTTTATTAGAGTGAATTTTACAATTTAACTTTGTGCTGGGTAAATAACCTTCTTTTATTATTACTGAATTTCTGACTGCCACTTCAGTTGATTACCATGGATTCTTTTCTTTTTTTTTGGTATAATTTCTTTTTATTCGTTTATAATAATAAAATACATAACAATTCCATTTTGTGGTTTATAGTCTCCACAAAATGACAAGTAACAATAATATTTTCAACATATATGGTGATAAGAAAAAATAAATAACTACAACAACACAAACAAACAAGGATAAATATTAAAAGGAAAAATTATGCTGTTATATATATATATATATGTCTGGTATGCAGTTTCTTAATGTATGATTCAATTTGGTTGTGCTGAACTTTGTACAGTGCGTTTATATGATACAGTACAGGAGTTAACATCTTATTCTCCAGAATATCATTCCACAGTTTTCCATGGGTGGCAGGTGGGGTTTGTTGAACCAGGTTGTGATTTATATATTCAATCATTAGGAACCATTTTTCTGCGAAGGTTGTTTTTGTAGGACTGCCTTGGGATGCTCTAATTTGTTCCTTAAGTTTTTCCATTAGCCAAATGTTCCAAAATTGATTCTACCATTTTTCCATTGTAAATTTGCCTGTTTTCCAATTTTGCGCAATTTCCAGTCTTGTTATTGCTAATAAAAATCGTATCAAGTCTCTGTGTTTGACTGTGGTGTTTTGATCAGTGAAACAAGAGAGGGGTACCAGGCTGGGAGTCACGGTAAATGTTTGTTTCATAATTTGTGAGATCAGTCTGAATACCTCAGACCAAAATTTTTGAACTACAGGGCAATGAAACCACATGTGGAGATATGTACCTTTTTCTTTGCATCCTCTCCAACAGGTGGGGTTATTGTTTTTGGTAGTTTGAGTAAGTTTGTGGGGTGTCAGATACCATTTGTACACCACCTTAACTATGTTTTCTTGTATTATGACTGGGCTTTTTTGAAATGTTGGGGATTTCCAGATGTTTGACCAGTCCAGATCGCTTAAGGGGTGTGAAATATCTGTTTCCCAAGCTAAATTAAAATGTGAAGTTTCAATCATGGTAGTTTCCATCATGAAGTTATATATAGTTGCCATGTGGCCTTTGACTTGATTGGTAGAGGATACACATAAATATTCAACTTTTGTTAGAGGTCTGGGTACAAGTCCTTGACGTTAAATATGAGACAGGAAACGCGCAATTTGGATATGTTGTAGCCAGGTGGGTTGAATAGGGTATACGTCTCTTATTAGCTCCTCTTTAATTTTAGGAACATTTTTGTTATAAAGGTCAGATATCGTATATATCCCCTTTCTGTTCCAATCCGGGTAGGATTTGTATTTGATTGGGTCATAAAATTCCGGATGTGTCAGAAAAGGGCGGACAGGTGATACTTGTGGCATCATTTTATGGCTCCATTGTTTCCAAATTCGTAAAGATGTTTGTAAAAAGGGGTTGTCCCAATTTATTAATCTGAGAGTGGGAAAGGTTATAAAAATATGTTTCCATGTGTTTTGGGTCGCCTTGGTCTAGTTCAGCTTCAATCCAGTTGGTTTGGGGGTTTCTCTTGAATATCTGAACCAAATGCATGAGCTGTGTAGCTGCAAAATAATGTGGAAGATTTGGGACACCTAGACCACCTGATTGGAGTTTTAGATGTAAAATACTTTTTGGGAATCTTGGTTTTTTATTGTTGAAGATGAAAGTGTAGAATAGTTTTTTCCTATTGTTAAAATATGTTGTAGGGGGTTCTAGAGGTAGTGTAAAAAACAAAAATAGAAGTTTTGGGAGTGCAAACATATTTATTATAGATATCCGTCCTAGGAGGGAAAGGTTGAATGTGGTCCAGTGTTTTATTTTTTGCTTAATCCATTTTGTGAGTTGTTTATAGTTCCGTGACAGCAGTTGTCCCATATCTTTGGTAACTAATATCCCTAGGTATTTAAATCCTGAGGGCTGTAGGTGTAGTTTGGTCAACCACTGCCATTCCTGTTGTGTTGTGTGTGGAGTGTTTGAACATAGTAGTTTGGATTTTTGCATATTTACCCTAAAACCTGTAGATATATCAAAACTGGTCAGGATGTTTCGGAGAGCTGGAAAAGCTGTGGTTATATTTGTGATATAGAGTAAGATATCGTCTGCAAAGAGACCAATTTTGTGAATTTGTTGGTAGATTATTGGGCCTTCGATTTGATGTGACATTCTGATTTGTTCTGCAAGGTGTTTTACGGCTACTGTGAACAATAGTGGGGATAGTGGGCATCCCTGTTTGGTTCCGCGGTGAAGTTCAAATGCTGGGGAGTCAACTTTGTTAGCGTATATCATTGCTTCGGAATTGGAATACAAGTTTTGGAGGAATGTTACAAATTGGTGACCCATATTCATCTTCTGAAGCAGTCCAAATAAGTAGGGCCATTCCAACCTATCAAAGGCTTTTAATGCATCTAGTGATATCAACGCTAAGGGTAAACGTTTGTTATTGCAGAAGTATATTATGTTTAATGTTCTTCTGATAGCGTCTGCCAGGCATAAAGCCTTTTTGGTTTGGATGTATGTACTTGGTGATGAAAGTGTTCAAAAGTTTTGAGAAAATTGTGGTCATTATTTTGAGGTCAGAGTTGATTAGAGCGATTGGTCTAAAGGAGGTGATGGACAGGTGTGTCATCTTCTGTCTTAGGGGTCAGAATGATCCGCGATCTTTTCCAGCTATCGGGGTGTGGATCGCTGTGAAGGAGTTCATTATATATAAATTTTGTAAATGTGGGTGACATCTGTTTTAAGTTGTTTATAAAATTCAGCAGAAAATCCATCAGGTCCAGGTGACCGTCCCAATTTGAGTTGACTGATGGTTTGTTCAGTTTCCTGTATGGTGATTGGGGAGTTTCAAGTTGTCTTGTATTGTTCAGTGCATTTTGGGATTTTGAGTGAATTTAAAAATTGAGTTAGCTCTAAAGACTGGGAGCATTCTGAGGTATATAGATCTTTGTAAAATGTGCGAAATTTGTGAAGTATATCTGCGGTTTTGGTTATAGTGGTTCCATCAATAGTTTTAATTCTTGAGATAATTCTCTTTTCGGCTTTTTTTTATATTAAGCATGCTAATAAAAAAGGAGCCCTGGTGGCGCAGTGGTTAAATGCCAGTCCTGCAAGCCACCACGTTGCAAGTTCGATTCCAGCGGGCTCCAAGGTTCGCTCAGCCTTCCATCCTTTCGTAGGTCGGTAAATTGAGTACCCAGCTTGTGGAGGCAATTAGCTAACACACATTGGAAACTGCTTAATGCAGTGTAGATGTGTAAATAGCTATTGCTTAAAACAATCTGTAAGCCACTCTGATAGCCTTGTGGCTGAAGAGTGGGGTATAAATAAATAAATAAAATAATAATAATTTTGAATTTTTATTTCCATGTTGGTAGTACTGTGCTTTTGTATATTGGGTGGCTATATGAATGTTTTTGAGGTCTAGTTCTTCTGTTTCAGATTTTATTTTTGTCATTTGAACTAGTATCTGCTTATTTTGAGTCTTCTTGTGTGTTTGGGTCAGTATGTTTAATTCATTCAATAGGAAGTGTCTGTGTGCCTCTTTTAGGTTTTTTTTTTTTTTAAGCTCCTTCTTGAATCAGGAGGCCACGCAAGACTGCCTTTAAAGTGTCCCAGAGTAGTGATTCTGGGGTATTGTCTCTTTTATTCTCTTGATAGAATTGTTTTATTGCTTGCTGTATTTGCATTTTGAACAGTTCATTGTTTAGTAAGTAAGAGTTAAATCTCCATATTTTAGTGAGATGTGTTGTTTCTGTCAGGGACAAATCCATAGTTAGTGGAGTGTGGTCTGAGTGGAGGGCAGGGTGGATGGTTACTCTTTCAATGTGGGACATCGTTAGTTTATCAACAAAGAAATAGTCAAGTCTTGAGTAAGAATTCTGAACTTTGGAGAAATAGGTGTAATCTCTAGTAGTGCTGTTTAATAATCACCAAGGATCAACCAAGTTAATTCTTTTAAGATTTTCCAAGGGAATTTGTGGTATTGAGTGGGATTTCAGTGATTTGTAAGAGGATTTGTCCATGTATGTGTTGAGAACTGCATTAGCACCTCCTGCGATTATAACTGCACCCTTTGTCATCTGTTCTAGAGGTTCCAGGAAGGATATCAAGAATTGGGTTTGGTTTGTGTTTGGCGCATAGAAACTGGCTAGATTGACTTCCCTGGTCATAAGATTACCTTGTACTATCACAAATCTGCCTTTAGGGTCCATATGGGTTTTCTGTGGAGTGAATGGGGTATGTTTGTCAAATATTACTGCAGTCCCTCTCGCCTTCCCATTACCTCCAGCCACAAATTGTTGTCCCAATTGGGATTTTGGAAGCACCAGGTCAGTCGATTTGTTGTGAGTCTTTTGTAGGAAAATTATATTCGGATGAAGTGGTCTGATTTGTTTCAATAACTTGGCTCTCTTGACCAATGATCCCAACCCTCGAACATTAAAGGAGAGAAATTTGAGACTAGACATGTTTAGTTAAGTGAAAATTGCTATTATAGTTGTTACTCCATGGATGGGCTGGAGATGTCAGTTGTAAGGGACCAGAGGGAGTGCAATTAAAGATATTTAGCAACCATATAGTAGGAGTCCAGCGTTTTTCCAGAACATCGTAAGGAGAGATGTACAGCATAATAGTTAAGAATATCAACATAATCAACATTGATATTTGAACATTCAAACACCTGGGTGTGGAGTCCCACAGAATGTGTGGGACTTCGGGTGGGGGTAATATCCCCATCCTTTCCAGGGAAAACATTTTTGGGATTAAACTAGAGCAGAGGGCAGGTTACTGAGACCTCTTGATATCAGGGTGTTGAATGTGCCCTATTAGTCATTGATTTTTTATAGAGGGTTTTGTGGCGCACTGTCTCAGGTCTGAGCATTTCACTCAGGCCCAGGACCACGACACCCCCACCCACGTCAATAAGAATATAGCAAGTAGATACTTATCAATCAGGTAAACCATCAGTTAAGAAGGCAACACATGTAGATGTGTTGACAGAAGGTCTGGTAAAATCTTCAGAGGGTTTGGCTTGAAAATGTACATTTGTTTTGGCTGACAGCGTCTAGCACAGTCATTCGCTTTTTCTTGTCCTGTGTTCTGATTTTTGCTGTTGATGGGGTTGATAGTGGTCTGATGTGTATTAGACCTTTTGGAGTGTGGGGCTTTTCTTTTTGTGTTTGGAGATCTGAGTCCACTTGTTGGTATCAGACGGGTGAATCCTCTGTGTGGCCCAGTTGTCCTCATGATGTATCTCTTGCTCCAATGTTATAGGCACTGGAATATCAATAGCCAGTAGTATATCCAGGAGTTGAGGTCTTGTGGAAGCGATCATTGTTGTATTGTTGTGGGAGATGATAAGTTTAAATGGGAAGCCCCACTTGTAGCGTATCTTCTGTTTTTGCAAAATTGATGTCAATGGTTTGAAGAGTTTTCTTTTGCGTAAGGTTTCTGGGGCCAGATCTTGATATATTGCTATCTGGGTTGCATTGTGAAGTATCGGTGTTTGTTTTGAGAGGAGGTCAGATATGCGGGCTTTTGTGGAAAAATGGGTAAATCAAGCAATGATATCCCGAGGAGGTCTGTTTAAAGAGGGTGGGGGCCTCAGAGCTCTATGAACGCGTTCTATATCAGTTGCAGTAATGGTGACGCTGGGGCAGTGCTCGTTAATCCAGTTTACTAGAAAGGTTAGAATGTCTTTTCCCTCAGCGCCATCTACAAAACCGCGAAATCTGATATTTGTCCATCTCCCTTGATTTTCCAAATTCTCCAGCTTATTTGTTAGAGATTCATTGGCCTCTTCAAGGTGCTGCAATCTAATTTCATGATTTTGCCCCATTTTGTGTGCCTCAGTGGCCATTTCTGCAACTTCAGAGATGGTCCGTGTAAGCTCCTTGATGGAGGTCTGTAGGGGAGCAAGGGCTGCAGACCAGTCTCTTTGAAGGTCAGAGACAATTTTCTCACAGAGCAGTTCAAATTGGTCTGTTTATTTTGTTTAGGTGAGGTTTCCTTTCCTTCCCCTCTGCTGTTATCTCCCTTACCGTCTCCTCCTTTGCCTGACTTGTTTATTGCCGGCACCATCTTATCTTCCCACTTGTCCTCCTCGCTGCTGTTATCCAAGGGGGTTTCTCTTCCTCTTTTTTTCTGGCAGTATTCAGAGATCAGTCTCTCAGACAATCTCTTGCTGCCAAGCATCAGGAAGGTGATTCTTTATTTAGTGCTTCAGAAGGACCCCTCCGTCACTGAAGGGCAGGTTAAAATTCTGAAGCCTTCAGGAGCCCTTGCTCTATATGTCCGCCATGTTAGGCATCTGGACACGCCCCCTCCAATTACCATGGATTCTAGTGTGATGAGAGATGAAGAAAAATGTGATCTCCACATCATGCATAATTTTATATACCTCTATCATGTCTTCATTTACTTGCCCCTTTTCTAAAATAAACATTAGGTGTTATAGTATTATTTCACAGAAGAGTTGCTCAGCCATCTTTGCATCTTTTCCAGTTCTACAATATCTTTTTCTGTTCCAGTGGACAGAACCATATGCATTATTCCAAGTACATAGGTTAGGTACCTTCATTAGGATTACATGTTGGACAGCTGTTTTAAGATCACTTAGAAATTTACACTGAAACCTACTGTTGTGGTGGTGATGTGCCTTCTAGTTGTTTCTGACTTATGGTGACCCTAAGATGACCCCATTACGGGGTTTTCTTGGCAATATTTGTTCAGGGAGGATTTTCCTTTGCCTTCCTTGAAGGCTGAGAGAGTGTGACTTGCCCAAGGTCACCCAGTGGATTTCCATGGCCGAGTGGGGATTCAAACCCTGATACGCAGAGTCATAGTCAAAACACTCAAACCACTATGCCATGCTGGTTCTTGAACCTACTGTACAGTTACTGTGCAAATCTACTGTACAATTATGCTATCTATATAATATATATATATATATATATATATGGGTATGTTTCCTCTCCCAGTGTGCTGATTGGCTGCTCTGGAAACATGCCCAATCAATCACCACCCACATGCAAATTCTGTCTCCACCTCACAGTCCACTCCTGCTGCTTAACCTGTGGCCCAGATTGGGACCCAGACAGTCAACTGGTGGTGGCAGCAGTGGCAGCAGTGATGGGCCGCCTGCGACAGGACTCATGCAGTCACCTGGTGGCAGCAGGATGCCATTGCAGCCATTGTGATGGGACCCAGACCGTCAACTGGCAGTGGCAATTACAGGAAAAGTGTGGAATGCTGAGAAGCGGGGGGAGGAATTTAAAAATCCACCGGCCTACGTTACAGGGTTGTCCTGAGGTCTACCGGACTTTTGGGGGGGGGTTAATGGTGTATGCTACAGCTAGTTATATAAGTAATGCTTTTGTAATTGACAAGGCACCTATGCTAATAAGTGAGGTTTTTTGGAAATGTGTTTTGTCCATGTGTGAACATTGTCCATGTGTGAACATTGTCCGAGGAAAATGTCAGGGGATGATAGGACAGTCAGTCCCCAGCAGAAGCCAAAAACTATCTCAACAGACTTAGTAGCAACCCATTTCCAAGAATACTCACATACAGTGTGTTTGACGTCCAAATAAACAGGAGGCACTTTTATCTTCAAAGTCAAACAGTTGCAATATGTACAGATATTTACAGTTGAAGGACAAACTGCTTTGCCAGACATCAGCATTCACAAGAAGAGAAAGAGCTCTGAACTGAGCTTTCTTTCATACACAGTTACAGGGCATTGGCTTACTCAACCACATGGATGCATTACATCAGAATTTGCACTCCAGTAACTATGCCCTCTAGTAACCCTCTTTCTGCAGCTGTGGACCAAGGCTAGCATGACTTGGCGGTTCCTTGGCTTCAGCCATCATGACTCAGCATGACTCTGCAGTTGTCTGGCCATTTTCTCTGGAGTTCAGGTTCCAACTCCTGACAGAAAAATTATCTATGGTAGGTAAACCAAAATAGAGACCAAGATCTAATTGGCTAATTATGGTAGCAGACTTCTGCCATATGCTGCTGGATGTGGTGACAGCAAGAGGGAAATGACTTTGGAAGTAGCAGCAGCAGCAGCAAAGGAAGGAAGCTGAAATTATTACAGGAAGGGAGTGCTGCTGGTTCCAAGCAGCTTATTTTTCCAGTGCTTGGCATACCGTGGGTCCTCAGAGCCATGGTACTCGAGTAAGTCTGGCTTGGACTTGTGGACAGGACAGATGATTATCGAAGCCAGCCTTCCCAGAGTGCTTGGCTCCAAGGACTGTCCCCCTTTGAGTGCAGGAATTGGAAAAATTGGCTAATCTGAGCTAGTAGCCTTCCTTTTCCAACAATCTTCCTTTGTCTTCATTCCTTTGGTGTTGCTGCCTGAGCCTGGAAAGAGTGCATAGGTTCACATGACGGGCCATTACATGAGTGGATGCACCAACTGGATTCCAGCCATAATCATTTTGTCATTCTGAAGGGCTTTTTTCCCAATTGGCTTTTCACAATCCTGGCTTCCAAGTTATAGGAAACATTTTTAAATGTATGTATCTTATTTTATTTTAAGCATTGCTTTTCAAATGTAATGTTGTAACTATATGTAACCCTCGGGGGGCATTTTAAAATCATGCATGTTAGCCCTTGTATTTTTTGAAAGCTATGTATTTTGTAAAATGTTTTGAGAACTGAACACTTGATTGCCAAGTTTCAGTCTATAGTGACTTTTAACAACAATTCTATAAAATCTGGCAAAAATGCAGTTTATGGTGGAAATGCTGACACAACACTAACTGTGATCATGATAACTCTATAGCATGCACGTTTCTAGAAACAAATCACAGGTGGGGCAAAGCTATCAGGTACTCTGAAAATTAAAGAGCTTTTTAATGTTTGGGAAATATTTCATTGTTCTATCTATTAGATGAAATAAAATGTGCTGATGCTTCTAACTCTTGACATAAAACATCAAAAACTTCTCTGGAGCTTTATGTTGAAGCACTTAAGGATTGAATCAGTGACAGTAGTTTAAATGATTGAGACACATTTCAGCTTTTAACTATTATCAGAAAGACTAGATAATGGTCAGACTGTAGTGAATTAGATCATGGTGTACTCCTGCATTTAAGTAGATTAAGGGAGAGCCTGGGGGATTTTTGGAACACAAATTTCAGTCCTTAAAGATTTAGAAGCATAATGCATAGGTGCCACTAAGGTCCCTATATGTCTTATTTCAAAGAGTTCCAGATGTCTGTGGAGCTTCCTAGGGCCACAATCCCATTAGTGTAATGGTCCACGTTTAGGGCATTTTTTTACAGGGTTATACAGCAGTTGTGGGACTATAATTGGTGCTGAAAGTTGATGGTTCTCAAGCAGCCTGTTTCTTTAATTTCTATCTTCTGGGTATTTTAGAAAGCTGGCTTGAAAAATCACCTGTCCTGCCCACCTTCTTGTCCTACCAATGGTTTTCCAGGCTAGAGTTACCAGAATATCCAGGCTTCAAGGACTCATCCAGATGTCTGGCATAGAAAAAATAGATGGCCTAGGAGCTGGCTGCTTTCTCTTCTGATGGTGGCATTGCTGGTTTCCTGTCCCACCCCCATACACTGGCAGCCTTTTTACTCCAGCCACCACTGCAATACCTGTGCCTCCATGCCACCAATGGCATAGTTACACAATGCACCAGCAGGATCTTGGCCTAAATACAGTTGTTACTTCAAATTTTCAGGTTAAACATTCATGGATTTGATTATTTGTGGATTAATGCATTTGCCATTGCTTCCACTACTGCTCTATGCCACTTTTAACAGGGACTTTGATAACACTGATGTCAGTGGGAGGAAATCAAACTGGCAGGGTGGTTGCACCTGGCTGTCCATGCCTTCCCTCACTTGTTCACTTTGAGGAGGGAGGGTGCATGCATTCTCTCACTTGGGCAGCCTGTGGGGGGAAGGGGATGGGATGGGGGAATGCAATGAACAGAAGGAGCGATGGTGCATGTGTTCCCTCACTCATCTGTGTGAGCAGGGTGAAATAAGAACATGGTGGAAGAGGAGTGCAGGGGAAGGAGATGGGAGAGCGCAAGGAGGGAGGATGCACACATTTCCTCACTTGCATGGGGGGGGTCAGGGGGAGCATGAGGAGGGGGCATACATATTCCCTCTCGCTCACTCACTCACATGGGCAGGGGGAGGGGGGCAATGGGGAAGGCAAGGAGAGAAGATGCTCATGTTCCCTCACTCACGTGGATGGGCGGAGTGAAGGGGATGGGATGAGTATTCCCTTTCTCCTTCCTAGTGCTCCTCTCATCCCCTTCCCCCCTTCCACCTGAGTGAGCGAGCAAGCGAGCAACAGAGAATGCTTGTGAAGACAGGCCCAGCCGCCCTGCCAGTACAGGTACTTTTATGTGTGTGTTAGATATGGGGGGTGGTTTTGGGGGGGGAGCTAGAGATGTTCACAGTTTTTCCACTTTCATGGAGGTCCTATACCCATAACCTCAGTGAAAGTTGAGGGCTAACTATATACCTGCAGTAATTATGGGTACTGAAGTGGTTCCAAATACCAGTGTGAATGAATAACATGTGGAAAACATAAAACCGGTATGGAAAGTATAAGTGGATTTCATAGAAAACCTCTGACAAAAGAATGCTATCAGCTCCTATACTCAGATATATCGTGCAAAAACATGTGACTGTTCAACTCTGCAGATTTTCTTGATGCAGCATAGAGCCACAAACGTACTGTAAACTAATCAATAGGAAATATGTATTTTGTTTCTTTTACTGGAAAATGCTGTCTTAGATTTTGTGGATTTAAAACAAAGTAATATTGCTTTTAATAGCTTTCTGCAATAAATAGTACACTTATTATCAACTTCCCTTATTTTCCAGATCAGCTGTATGACTTGTGTGTCCCACATCACTTGCGTGCACAATAGCAGTATTCTTATGTTCTGCATGGAAACTAACATCCAACTGATATACTGCTTACTTAATAAAAATCATGGTCACAGTTTTGTCTATACAGTTATTGTGTGTGGCTATCGTACCCTCTTCCTTGTTTTCTTAGGATCTTACTCTAAACAGATGTTCTTTAAATTATTTTAAGGATTGTCAGCTAGTTTAATATTTGTGAGAGTTCTGTCTTCCTTTTAAAGGTATAAATATGTAACAGATGCCTAAATAGAACCTGGAGTGAATATATAATAGTCATGGTACTATCATGACACCATTCCTGATTGAGGATACTCATATGGTATATGCCTGTACAGTGTGAAAGAGTTAATAAAGAAACTTCATATGTATTTCTTTGTTTCCTAGGATCCCTGAAAGAAGGAGCTCTCATCTATATATTATGTGTTCTATTCTGTTTTGGTTTTTTACATTTACATTATTTCCTGTTTTATCCCCTTACTAGAGACATAGGACATTTTCAGATGCGTAAAAAGTGCTGCGGAGGGCTCAAGAGAGGTACGCGCCTGTTACGCAGCAGGGGGCCAGTTTCTGATGACGCCATCCCTCTCGTGTTACCCTCCATGTTCCTTCCGTGTCGCATGGAAGGAAAAGGCACCACTTTTTACTCACGGAAGTTCTTTGTGAGTAAAAAGTGGCGCCTTTTCTTTCCATGCGACACGGAAGGAACACGGAGGGAAACACGAGAGGGATGGTGTCATCAGAATCTGGCTCCCTTCCGCGAAATAGGCGCGTATCTCTCCTCAGCCCTACGCAGCACTTTTTACGCATCTGAAAATGTCCATATATGCTAATACCAAGCAAGTCTTAGTGGTAAGAAAGTTAGCATACTGAACATTCTTCCTTTTTTTCTAGACACCATTGTGAAATTTGCAAATTAAAAACACAAATGGTGCAAATATAAATTGTATCAAGGTTTTTATTTTGCAATGTATTTTTCTCCCCTGACCTTCTGTGCTTGAAGCAAAGATCATATCACTAGATCAACAAGTTTCTTATTTAGATATTTATCATCAAAGCAGATCCTATTTTGTCCACTTTCTCCTTACAGACGTTTCAGTCTTTTCACTAAATGAGGAAATTAATGTTGCAACCTTTACAAATATAGAGAACCTTATCTTCCTCAAGAAATTGTAATCCACGTTAAATTTATTGTTCTTTCAGCATAAAGCGGCATCAAGAACGGAGAGCTATTTTAACTCCAATTTTAACAGACTTTACAGTACGAATCACTGCTGCTCCTGCCATCATTTTCACAAAAGTAATTTCACCAGAGAATTTGCACACAGAGGTTAGTGTTTAGTTTGATAGCTTTATTCATAGGACTTCCTTTGTTCTACTTGTTCTAATTCTAATTGCTAAAATTAAGTTGTTTAAAAATAATGGATTGCACTCCATTGTGTTGTTCCACTCACAACATGGCAGACATTGCTAGCTGAGTGAATTTCACCCTATGTACCCCCTGAATTTGCTCCAGAAGTTTGGGGGTGGCTCTCCAGAGCAGATTTGAAGGGGCACAAGATGAAGGGGAGGGAAGAGTCCTGTTCATTGCATGAGAAGATATGCTTGTGGAGTGTTGATTGAAATACAGTATTTTCTATCAGGCTAATTTTTGGATTTAGCATGTATGAGAAGGATAAGGAGATGGTGCATGTATGTACTTTTCTTGATTTTTAAAAATGCATTGTTTTTTAAAAAATGTATTTTTTAAAGTATGTTTTAATTCCTAAATTATTTAATTGTATTTTAAGGGGGTGGGTGGGTTGAGGGTTTGGATGTATATTTTAATTGTTGTAAGGCTCCCTGATTGCTTTTCGTAGAGGGGTGGAATATAAATAAAGTTTATTATTATTATTATTATTATTATTAATTTTTCTACATTTACATCCTATGTTTGAAATTGGACAGGTAAGAAATGTGTTCCATACCAGAATCTTGCTTAAATTGTTCCTTCAGCTGCTGCTTGTAAAAAAGTAACACAGTGTTAACCCAAAAGCTAGCCCTTGCCTTGGCTGTGGATCTATAGCATGCAAATTATATTTGTTGTATGTCTTCAAGTTGTTTCAAACTTATGGAGACCCTAAGGGTGAACCTATCACAGTGTTTTCTGAGGCTGAGAGTGTGTGACTTGCCCAAGGTCACCCAGTGGGTTTTCATGGCTGAGCAGGGATTCAAACCCTGGGCTCCAGAGTTGTAGTTCAACACTCAAGCCAATATACATAAGCAATTTGGCCTAGTTTAAATGAGATATCAGCTGCATGGAATGGGTCATCAACATTTTTTTTCTTACATGCTCATCATCATGATTAAATCAGTTCTGAGTAGGAGTTTTTTAAAGACCTGCTTGTGGAGCCTTCCTTTGCCAAACTCGAAACCTGTGAAGGACAGCTGTGAAATAAAAGGAAAGGCAAATGTTGAGACCATTCAACAGGGTCATAGGACACTCCTCCAGACAAGAATGCCATATCTGTTTGATCCTTTAACTTCCTTGTTTTTTGAGGCCCACTCCCTAGCTTCAGCATCAAGCTGGTTGTTTCCTTCTGCTCTACATTTTGTACAACACTGTTTTAGCTCAGATTTTGTACAACACTGTTTTACCTCAGCTCATCTAAGAAAGGACTAGTCTTCTGCCTGAGATCCTTTCTTTAGAAATGCTGAGAATTAAACTTGGAATGAAGAGAAGCTAAATGTGCTATACATGTCATGCCTGCTGAGCTGTGGCTCTATCCCAACTGTGTTGACTGCTACTACATATGTGCTAGAATGAGATGTATATGTATATGTGTGTGTGTGTGTATATATATATATATATATATATATATATATATATATAGTTTAGGGAATTGCTAATCTATAGTGAAAGCAAGATAAATCTCTAACAAACAGATCAAAAAGTTGTTTAGGACTAATCTATAACGAAAGCGTTCAGTGGAAAGTAATAGATGACTATTACTGTTGTATAAATGTTTTGGCTATTATAAATCATCTTGAATTTGTTCTCTCAGTGATGAAGGGAGGGGTCTACTATGGATTAGCAAGAATTTGAATATGCATGTGGTCTTCAAGACAAGGGGTATGAGTGTCATATACAGGTTTCCACAGACTCAGTAACCCGCAGCTTCAGAGTTAAAACAGTAAGCTTTATTGCTACAGAAATCTAAAGAGCAAACCATACAAAATTGTTGCTTCGAATGGAAACTGTTTACAAAGCCATGGAATTAAAAAGTATTTACAGTCTACAAAATCTAGTGGGCTATACAGACATTGGCTATCCATCATTCCCACTCCCTTTTCTCACTGAGAGCGGACACCACCTACTGTTCCCACAGCCCTCAGCAGGTGCAAGGCCACTCATCCTGTTTTCCACACACATACCAACCTCCCCTTGTCTCCCCATAGAATAAAGACTGGTTACAAACACACACACAAAAATGCAAACATCAGCACAGAAATAGAAACACCCTTTGTTACAATTACTTTTATCAGGAGAAGGTCGCATTCAGACTATTCCTGACAATGAGCTTCTGCTGAGCAAGCAAACCTGTTTATTTTCTGCTTTTCAATTCGGAAATTATTTGCCAAAAATGGCCAAAAGCTATTGCTTGTGTATGTGTAGTTATAATCATAAAATAAAAGTAATTTAACTTTAATTCTGCCAAGATGACAACAGTGACTTACAGGCAGCAACAAATCAATTAAGTTATATGTGAGTTGCCATACAATTTCATTATCAGCCACAATGAATTTGTGCTCATACGCACACAAAACTGAAAAGGGAGAATTGGAAGATTCTGCCAAGAAAATGAATAAGGGCTCTGACAGAACATAATTTGATGCAACAAAGGAACAGGACCTCACACGTGAATCACATGAAACAAACAAAATGTATCTTAATCATCAGATTTCCTGTTGGAAGCATAGTGGTATGTTATTCCACCACTCCTCCACCTGATTTTCTTTTGCAGATGGTGCACAGTACTTTTCTGGCTGAAGAGATCAGGAAATGTTATTCATCCCAATTTAGAGAGCATAAATAGTCTATACTATGTTTGGTTAGAAAAGCAAATTACATTATTGCATAGAAACAGCTGGTATCTATTGATTATGTTTTAAAAACTTCTTTTCACAGGAAATTTTAGTCTGTGGCCATTCTTTGGAAATGAACATGACAACAAGCCTGGACTTTTTCCTCAGTGTGGCTCAAGTACAACTCCTACACCAATTAATACAAGCTAATATGGTTGGATTGGAACCATGTAATAAAGCTGCAGAGGTAATATCTATATAACCAGCTTTTTTTCAGTGCTTCTGTGGCTACTATTTTTATCAGTGTGTTTTGGCTGGAAATATGATAATATACACCATAATAATGCTATGGTAACAACAGTCTATGATTCTATGACATCTTTTCTGCTGAGTATCCTTAGGATACCATGTATACACCTGGCCTCATTAGAGTCAATTGATCATTGTGTGGGGTGGTGGTTCTAGATGTTGGGTTTTGGTATTTCACAAACATTTTTCAACATCTCCTCTAACTTAAGTTATTCATTCAATTAAAAATACTAGAATTGTCTTCATAAATCTATCAACATTAAAAGACACCCCCCCCCCACAATAAGATACAGCATGTTTGATCACCTGGATTTCTAGTACTCAGATAGGCACATATATCCATTCTTGAAATAACTCATTTAAACTCCAGTCCTAAACAACTTTTTCATCTGTTCGTTAGACATTTATCTTGCTCTTTCTCTAGAAATCTTAGAACAGCTTATATGCTGTTCTCAATAGTCATAGAATCATAGAGTTGGAAGAGACCTCAAGGGCCATCCAGTCCAACCCCCTACCATGCAGGAATAAACAATCAAATCATTCCCAACAGATGGCCATCCAGCCTCTGTTTAAAAACCTCCAAAGAAGGAGACTCCACCACACTACAAGGCAGTGTATTCTACTTCCAAACAGCTCTTACTGTCAGGAAGTTCTTCCTAATGTTTAGGTGGAATCTCTTTTCCTGTAGTTTGAACCCATTGCTCCATGTCCTAGTCTCTGGAGCAGCAGAAAACAAGCCTGCTCCATCCTCAGTATGACATCCCTTCTAATATTTAAACATGGCTATCATGTCCCCTCTTAACCTTCTCTTCTCCAGACTAAACATGTGCAGCTCCCTAAGCCACTCCTCATAGGGCATGGCTTCCAGACCACACACCATCCTGGTCGCCTTCCTCTGGACACGTTCCAGCTTGTCAATATCCTTCCTGAATTGTGGTGCCTAGAACTGACACAGTATTCCAGGTGAGGTCTGACCAAAACAGAATAGAGTGGCACTATTACTTCCCTTGATGTAGACACTGTACTCCTATTAATGGAGCCTAGAATCACATTGGCTTTTATAGCTGCTGCATCACACTACTGACTCATGTTCAGCTTGTGGTCCACTAAGACTCCTAGATCCTTTTCTCATGTACTGCCCTCAAGCCATGTATCACCCATCCTATATTTGTACATTTCATTTTTACTGCCCAAGTATAATATCCTACATTTCTCCCTGTTGAAATTCATTTTGTTAATATTGGCCCAACTTTCTAATCTGTTGAGGTCATTTTGGATTCTGATCCTGTCCTCTGGGGTATTTGCTACCCCTCCTAATTTGGTGTCATCTACAAACTTGATAAGCATACCCTCTATTCCCTCATCGAGAGCCCAGGACAGAACCCTGTGGCACCCCACTGGACTCTTCTCTCCAGGATGAAGAGGAGCCATTGGTGACTACCCTTTGGGTTCAGTCAGTCAACCAATAAAAAATCCACCTAACAGTTGTATTGTCTAGCCCACAGGTTACTAACGTTTTTGCAAGAATATCATGGGGGACCTTGTCAAAAGCCTTACTGAAATCAAGACACTGTGTTCCCTTCATCTATCAAGTTGGTAACTCTATCAAAAAAAGAAATGAGATTAGTCTGGCATGACTTGTTTTTGAGAAATCCA
This sequence comes from Gambelia wislizenii, assembly GCA_030847615.1. Lineage (NCBI taxonomy): Eukaryota > Metazoa > Chordata > Lepidosauria > Squamata > Crotaphytidae > Gambelia > Gambelia wislizenii. Next base: position 298,806,775 of record JAUMIR010000004.1, read on the forward strand.
TGTTGACTTTTTGTGATCACGGCATTCCTTTCTAAGTGGTTACAGACTGTCTAATGATCTGCTCTAGAATCTTCCCTAGTATTGATGTCAGGCTGACTGGGCGGTAATTACTTGGGTCATCTTTTGCCCCCTTTTTAAAAATGGGGAAAACATTTGCCTTCCTCCAGTCTGCTGGGACCTCTCCTATTCTCCAGGAATTCTCAAAGATTATTGACAGTGGTTCTGAGATTACTTCTGCCAGTTCTTTTAATATTCTTGGGTGAAGTTCATCTGGCCCAGGAGACTTGAACACCTATCGAGAGGCAATATGTGCAGTGCAGAGATCTTTCTGCTCTGCATGTATTGCGTCTGCAGAGTCCCGTCCAGCAGAGCTGTTTAGGGTGGTAAGGGAGCTCACACAGGCTCCACCTGTACAGAACCCTCTACTTAACCCGATAGCAGCCTGCTGTGACGTGTTTAATAACTACTTTGCAGATAAAATCTCTCAGATACGAGCCGACTTGGACACTGGGTTTATAGCAGAGTCGACTGATGAGGTGTCCAGTAAACCCGTTTCTGAGATTGGACTGGATCAGTTTGAGCCGATGAGTACTGATGACATGGACAAGATCCTTGGAAAAGTGAGGAAGATGCCGTGCCCTCTTGACCCTTGGCTGGTCGTCGAGGGGGGTAATGCATTGATGGCCTTTCTTAAGGAGACCATCCATGTGTCATCCCTAGGGAGGGAGTTATGCCACCTTGTTTAAAGGAAGCGGTTATGAGACCACTCCTAAAGAAACCTTCCCTGGACCCATTGGACTTGAAAACTTATAGACTGGTTTCTCATCTACCATTTTTGAGCAAAGTGATCAAGCGGGCTGTTGCTTCTCAACTCCAAGGAATCTTGGATGAAACTGATTTTCTACATCCATTTGAAACCAGCTTCAGACCGGGATTTGGGGTGGAGACTGCCATGGTTGCTCTGGTAGATGACCTTTGCCAAAACATCGACAGGGGAAGCGTGGCCCAGTTGGTGCTTTTGGATCTCTCAGCTGCTTTCGATCACGGCATCATCTTGGAACACCTGGGAGAGTTGGGGATTGGAGGCACTGCACTTCAGTGGTTCCATTCTTTCCTCTCAGGTAGATTCCAGAGGGTAATGCTCGAGGACAGTTGCTCGTCAAAAATAGAGCTTAATTGTGGCGTCCCTCAGGGTGCCATCCTGTCTCCGATGCTTTTTAATATCTATATGAAGCTGCTGGGAGAAATCATCTGGAGACATGGAGTGGGGTGTTATCAGTATGCTGATGACACCCAAATATATTTCTCCCTGTCTCGGTCATCAGCCATGACAACAGATGGTATTTCTCCCCTCAGTCACTGTCTTGTAGCGGTAATGAACTGGATGAGGAAAAATCGACTCAAGCTGAATCCAGAGAAAATGGAGATGCTTACAGTGGGGGGCCCTAAACCTGGTATTGGGTTGCAACCGCCAGTCCTGGATGGGGTCACACTCTCTGCTAAGGACTGTGTTCGCAGTTTGGGGGTGCTCCTAGACTCGTTGCTTCACATGACTGCTCAGGTGAATGCGACAGTCAAGAGCACCTGTTATCAGCTTCGGCAGATCCGCCAACTGCTCCCTTACCTTGAGATGAAGGACCTAGAAACTGTAGTGCATGCACTGGTAACTTCACAACTCAATTTCTGCAAGGCTCTCTACATGGGGCTACCCTTATACCTAGTTCGGAAACTACAACTGGTACAAAATATGGCAGTCAGGTTAGTTACCGAGAAATCGAGAAGAGAGCATATCACTCCAATCTTGAAATCCCTTCACTGGTTGCCTATCAGTTTCCGAGCACAGTATAAGGTGTTGGTAATGATCTATAAAGCCCTACATGGCCTAGGTCCAACCTACATAAGGGATCACCTCCTCCCATATAATCCGCCCCACACCCTTAGATCTTCTGGGAGGGGTTTATTGCAACCAATGAGATCAACAACCTCCCAGAGAACTTTTTTCTATTGCTGCTCCCAGATTATGGAATACCCTGCCAGAGGAGATCCATCAAGCAACCAGCTGGCTTGGAAAATTTCAAAAAAGTCATCAAAACGGATCTCTTCCAGCAGGCCTGCCTTGAATAGAACAGACCATTTTTTAATGGATGCTTCTTCTTTTTATATTTATGTTGTTATGTCTTTATTTTTTGATATTATAGTTTTAAAGTCTTAGGGTAGTTATTTTATATCACTGGTGAATTTGCCAATTATTTTAAATACATGCACTATTATATGTAATTTTAAAGGGGTAAATTGTTTTAAGTTATTACTGTTGTTAGGATTTGTTTGTTTGTTTGGGGACAATATTTGCCCTCTTCCAGTCTGCTGGGACCTCTCCTGTTCTCCAGGAATTCTCAAAAATTGACAGTGGTTCTGAGATTACTTCTGCCATTTCTTTTAATTCCCTTGGATGAAGTTTATCTGGCCCTGGAGACTTGAACTCATTTATACTGACCAGGTATTCCTGAACTCCCTCTTTACCAATTCTGTGCTGTAATCCCCTATTGCATTATCTGCTCCATTTTCTCCAAGTTGAGCACTGCTCTCCCTTTGGTAGAAGACTGAAACAAAGAAGGTGTTAAGCCTTTTCTCTGTCCCCTATTGGCCTTTTGCCATCTTCTCCATGCAGCTGCCCTACCATTTCCTTGTTCTTCCTTTTGCTATGGACATAACAAACCTCCCCCACACACACCTTTCCATTGTTTTTAATCTCTCTAGCAAGCCTGAGCTCCATCTGTGCTTTAGCTTTTCTGACTTTCCCCCTACATGAGCTGGTTATTTGTTTGAATTCTTCTTTGGTGATTTCCCCCTTTTCCCATTTCTTGTACATGTCCTTTTAAAGTTTTAGCTCAGTTGAGAGTTCTTTCAACATCCATCCTGGTTTCTCTAGACACTTGACACGTTTCCTCCTCATTGGAACTGTTTGAAGTTGCACCTTCAATATCTCACTTTTAAGAAACTCCCACCGCTCATGAACTGCATTCTCTTTTAGTATCCCTGACCATGGGATCACTCCCAGTAATTCCCTAAGTTTTCTGAAATCAGCTTTCTTAAAGTCTAGAATGCATGTCTAACTATGCTTGGCTTCCCCTTTCCTCTGTATAATAAACTCCAGGAGAACATGGTCACTCCCCTCTAAGGATCCCACCATTTCCTCATCATTAACCAGGTCATCCCCATTGGTTAGGATCAGATCTAAAATAGCTGATCCCCTTGTTGCCTCTTCTATCTTCTGGACAATGAAATTGTCTGCAAGGCAAGTGAGGAATTTGTTGGACCTTACATTTTTGGTAGAGTTGGACTTCCAACAAATACCTAGATAGTTGAAATCCCCCTATCTTCTTCGTGGTCTCTGAATCACACAGCTGGGTTACTCCTGCACCTGCACAGAGCATCGGAACCTTCTAGAAACACTAGGCAGAATATGCTTTGATACATTTTTGGTGGTAACTCCGCCCATCCTAACGGTCCCTTATAAGGGCTTCCCGCCTGAATCCCCTCAGTTCCTTTCTTTCCACTGCACTAGCAGCTTGAAGGAACTTCTGTTCGCTAGGTTTTTTCTCTCTCATCGATCTGGTTTGACTTGGCTTTGCTTTTTTGACGACAATTTTTGCTCTATCCCTCTGGTTTTGGTATTCAGCTTCTGATCGCTCTGGTTATTATTGCAGCTATTGTGAGTAAAATGTCTGGGAGAGGAGCCTTTAAACGCTGCGTAATTTGTCAAGCGAAACTCCCAGGTGCGGATGGTCATTCCCGCTGTTTAATATGCTTGGGAGAGACTCATAATGTCGACGCTTGTGTCCATTGTAAGGCTTTTACACCACAGGCTCGGAAACATAGGCTCTCGTGCCTAAAGTCTTTTCTTTACGAGAAAGCCTTACTCCCTGGTTCAGTTCCAGCCTCTACCTCTGCTTCGGCTCCTCCCTCTGAGTCCTGAGCCGTGGACACTCCCGGTCTCCGCCATCTAAAGGCCAAAAGCATCGTCGGTCCTGAAGCCCGTCTAGGCGTCGCTCCACTGCATCTGACCCGGAGGCTCTCCACTCCTCCCTTCAGCGTGCGTCCTCGGATTCGGCTCGGGATGGATCGACACCGACTCAAGAGCCGATGCCATCGACATTGAAGGATGCCATTCGGGATAAGGCTCCTCCCACCACCGAGGCCCGTCCCAGTACTGAGTTTGCTTCTTCTCAGTCTCTGAAGAAGAAGAGAAAAGAAAAGCATTTGTCTAAGCATGACTCTAGTAAGTCCAAAACTAAGATGAAGGATGGCTCAAAGAAATCTAAGCCTGTGGAAGGTGCTGCTCCAGAGATCCCCCCTCGCAAATCTACAGATGTCGAGGGCACCTTTGTCCGGCCTTTGCCTGTTTCCACCATAACGGAGCCCGAGACTCGTCGGTCACATACACCGTCGGGATCAGCTGAGATTGTGACGGTTGAGGTCCTGTCTGGTACCGATGCCGAGAGATCCCCTAGATGCCTTGAAGCATCCTCTGCTCTGGTCGTGTCGAGGGCTCAGTTGCTGGAGCGCCATTCTTCGGACATGGAGGTCGAGATCATCGAGTCTGAAGATGTCCCTTGAAGCCGTGCATCTGCTGCAATCCGTGATGATGTTCCGGCTTACACTGCCTATGATCTTGCCCGATCCATATGCAGGGCAGGTTTGGGGTCACCCACGGGTTCGCAGATCTATACACTGAGAGGTGATGTCTTCGACACCACCATCACGGGCCGCTCAATTGCCCAGTCTCCACGACTCGTCGATCTGGATGTTGTGAAGCCTGTGTCGAAGAGGGATGCTGTGATCCAGGTGTCTCCTCTTGAACATCGCCCTCTACCTCCAACTCCACAGCCCCGATCTCCCACACCGCCGCAGGGACTGTAGTCCTTCATAGGAGGAGTCAACCTCATCTTTCGCCACGTCTTGGGACCTTTACCGACCATATCTGCCATCACCTAAGACCGAGTTAATGTAGGATGATTCTGTCTCTCCAACTGATGAAGTGCATGCTTTTGGAGAGTAAATGGTCTGGATGTCCCATGCGCTAGATCTTAAATTGTAAGAACGAGCGACTGATCCCGTGGACCCAATTTTCCAACGGATCCAGTCGAAGGCACCCCTGACGGCTTCCATCCCAGTACTGCTCTCTCTGTAAAAAATCGCACAGGGGTCCTGGGAGAATCCTTTATCTATCTAGTCGACATCTAAAAAGATAGATCGACTTACCATGTCGGTGGCGAACATGTGGATTGGCTCCAGAACCATCCAAGGCCGAATTCTGTGGTTGTCAAAGTCACACAGAACAAGAAACAATGCCGGCTTCTATCATCTCCGCCAGACCCAGAGGGCAGGAAACTGGATATTGTCGGGAAGAAAATTTACTCGGCAGCTGGTCTGAGCTTCCGTGTGGCGAATTATTCGGCTTGCATGGGAGCTTACCAGCAGGTCCTATGGGAGAGAATGAGTCATCTCATCCAGGACCTCCCTGAGGAGAGGCGTCAGATGGCGGAGGCCATACAATCTGAGGCCCAGTCCCTTGTGGGACTACAAATGAATTCGGCCCGTCATGTGGCAGATTGCGCAGCAAAAACCATCGCTGGTTCCATTGCGCTGCGTCGACATGCATGGTTGCGTTCCTCGAGCCTTACACCTCAAGCCTCAGCCACCATAGAAGATCTGCCCTTTGACGAGTCTGGCTTATTCAATGGGTCAACCGACGAAAAGCTCGTGTTCACCCAAAAGATGAGGACCACTGCCAGGAAATATGGTATGGGCTCCACTTCCACCTCTCAATACTGTGCTAGAGGCAGATATTCCTGGCAAGCCCATTGTATGGCCAACAGTTCCTTCGATGGTACTCTGGCCAATCCTACCGCCAGTCCCATTACGTTCCTGCTCCCTCTCCGGCCTCATCGGTGAGGAGCCAGGGCTCGGGTTCCAGATACTGCCAACCATCGCGGCGATGATCCAGGGATCAGAGCTGGAAGAAATTTTGATTGCCTTGCTGATGCTGTTTCTGTTTTTTCTTAGACGTGTCTCTTCGGGGATCGACTGTCCAACTTCCAAGAAGCCTGGTCTTCTATAACATCAGACCGTTGGGTGATTCAAATCATCCACACTGGCTGTTGGATCGAGTTCGACACTCTACCTCCAACGGGACTGGTTCGATCAACACCGCCTTCCCCTCCCCTCCTCAAGGAGGTGCACACTCTGTTGCAGAAGGGGGGCATCGAATCTTTTGACCCCGACCTTCACCACCTCTGCTTCTTCTCGAGGTACTTTCTGGTTACCAAGAAGGACGGCAGTCTACGCCCGATTCTCGACCTCCGTGGGGTGAACAAGTACATAGCCCCAAGGTAATTCAGAATGGTCACCTTGGCCTCCATCCTTCCACTTCTGAAACGGAACGACTGGTTCGTCTCCATAGACCTGAAGGATGCCTATTTTCACATTGGGATCCATCCGGCGCACAGGCGTTTCCTTGTGTTTCAGGTCGGGACCGAGGCATTCCAATTCAGGGTGCTTCCTTTCGGCCTCTCGACTACTCCTCGAGTCTTTACAAAGTGCATGGCAGTGGTGGCGGCTTTCCTTCGGCAGCAGGGTGTTGTGGTCTTCCCCTACATCAACGACTGGCTGATTGTGGCGGAGTCTCAACATCAGCTAGAACTCGATTTTGGCCTCACCTTAGATGTCTTAGACTACCTGGGACTTATTGTCAACATCGAAAAATCTCAGCTCCAGCCGGCTCAAGTGATCCAGTTCATTGGAGTTCGTCTAGACTCTGTAACTGCAGCAGCATACTTACCTCAAGACCACTTCAACACCCTTCAGTCCCTGATCCATACCTGCCGTCGGTTCCGAAGCCTTCCCACTCATTCAGTTCAGGTTCTTCTTGGTCACATGGCAGCCATGACTTATGTGACCCGCCTCACCAGACTTCGTTTCTGTCTGCTCCAACACTGGTTTCTGCAAGTGTTCAACCCTCTCCGCAATTCTCCGAACAAGATGCTTACAATGCCTCGGGCAGTTCAGCAGTCTCTGGACTGGTGGCTGGTACCAGACAATGTCCTGTTGGGCATGCTGTTCGATCTTCCTCAGCCGAACGTGCTTTTGACAGTGGATGCCTCGACACAGGGATGGGGGGGCGCACATCGAGTTCTACTAGATTTGGGGCTCTTGGAACAACGAAGAGCAAGCTCTCCATATCAACGTCCTGGAACTGCTCACCGTCCAGAAAGCATTACGAGCCTTCGAATCCTTGGTGAGGGGCAGGACCGTACTAGTACTGACAGACAACACCTCTGTCATGTACTACCTGAACAAGCAGGGAGGTACAAGTTCCCCCCAACTCCTACAGCTTACACTGGACATTTGGGATTGGTACGTCCGCAGGAATGTGTTTCTCCAATCCATCCATCTTCCTGGGGAGGAGAACACTCTTGCAGATGGACTCAGCCACTCGAGTCTCTCCATCCACGAGTGGCATCTACACAGATCGGTCACCTTAGACCTCTTTCGGAGCTGGGGTTTTCCTCAAGTAGACCTCTTCGCATCTCCCGAGAACGCTCAGTGTCCCCAGTTCTGTTCCAGGTGATGTGCTCCGGGATTTATTGTTTTTAATTGTGATTTTAGATCAGTTGGTTTTAATTTATAATTGTTTAATATTTTTTTATGGGGGAGGGTGGGATGGGGGGTGTTTGGGGATTTTATCTGTATTGTATTTTAATTTTTGTAAGCCGCCCTGATTGTTTTAACAGAGGGGCGGGGTATAAATAAATTTTATTATTGTTATTATTATTATTATTATTATTATTATCGAGGGGAGACGCATTCCTGTTCCAATTGTCAGGTCCGCTACTATACCTGTTCCCTCCATTCCCACTACTGACAAGAGTGATTGCCAAGCTCTGTCGGGATCGAGTGAACGCCATCCTCATTGCCCCGTGGTGGCCTCAACAGCCGTGGTTTGTGACTCTGCTACACATGTCCAAGCGTCGCTTCATCTGTCTGCCATCCCGTCCGGATCTGCTCACCATTCGCGAGGGCATGGTCAGACATCCCAACCTAGACACTCTCCATCTGACGGCGTGGAGGCTGATCCTGTGATTCAACCCTCAGGTTCGAGACTCTCAGGTTCATCCTTGGTACCGAGGCAACCTGCGTCTCTCCATCCAGGCGTTCAGGCTGTCATTGATGCTGCACCCAGCTGTGTGATTCACAGAGACCACGAAGAAGATGGACAGGTTGCTTACCTGTAACCATAGATCTTCGAGTGGTCTTCTGTGAATTCACACAGACCCGCCCATCCTCCCCTCTATGTCATACTACATCATATAAACATGCTTAATGTTCCTGATGTTGCAGATTGCGGTGTCATTCAAGGAACTGAGGGGATTTAGGCAGGAAGCCCTTATAAGGGACCGTTAGGATGGGCGGAGTTACCGCCAAAAAAGTAACAAAGCATATTCTGCCTAGCATTTGTAGAAGGTTCCGATGCCTGGCGCAGGAGTAACCCAGCTGTGTGAATTCACAGAAGACCACTCGAAGATCTATGGTTACAGGTAAGCAACCTGTCCTTACTTCTACATCTCTCCTTTCTGAATGTGTGGTCATCTGTTCCAGGAAGGCATCATCCAAGTCTTCCGTTTGGCTTGGAGGCTTGTAGTAGACCCCCAGAATGATATCCCTGCTGTTTCTCTCTCCCCCAATTTTTACCCAGATACTCCCAACCTGGCTCCCAGGATTTAAGTCATGGATCTGTTCACAGGTGTACACATCCTTAACATATAATGCTACTCCCCCACCCTTCCTGTTTGGTCTGTTTTTCTGGAATAGGCTATACCCCTCTATTACTACATTCCAATCATGAGACTTATCCCGCCAAGTTTCAGTGATGCCTATGATATCATATTTGTTTTGGTGTGCTAAGAGTTCAAGTTCATCCTGTTTATTTCCTATGCTCTGTGCATTTGTATAGAGACATCTGAGCCCATGGGCCATTTCTCCTATCTGCCTTTTAAAGGGTTTATTCCTCCCATTGTTGGGTTGTTCTGCTATTTGCCTTTTTCTCTGTATTGTTTTTCTCTGTATTTTTCTCTGTATTTGGGCTGTTATCTCTAGCACTCCTGCCTTCAAGAGTGCTGTCTCCCCTCCCCCATACAACTCAATTTAAAGCCCTCCTGATGAGATATTTCAGACTCTTCACAAAAACATGCCTACCAACTGCTGTGAGGTGCAGCCCATCTCTTGCCAGAGGTCCACTTCCCTGAAACCTCATCCTGTGGTCCTGCGTAGCCAGTTGTTCACCTCCACTATTCTTCTCTCCCTTCCTTGGCCATGCCCTTCCACTGGAAGGACAGTCTAAATGACTATCTGTGCATCCAGGTTCTTCAGCTTCCTACCCAAAGCCTCATAAGCCCTTCTGATCTTCTGGGGGCTCTGCCTTGCAGTTTCATTGGTTCCCACATGGACCAAAAAGAAGGGATAATGGTCAGAAGGCTTGATGAGTCTTGTCAGCCTCTCTGTTACATCTTGAATTTTTGCCCCAGGTAGACAGCATACCTCCTGAGACATTTTGTCAGGAGTACAGACTACTGCTTCTGTTCCTCACAACAGGGAATCCCCTGCCGCCGCCACCCTCCTCCTTCGAGTCTTGGCAGAGGCCACTTCATGTGCTGGATCTACCAAGATTTCCTGTATGTTCCCTGAGGCCTGGCACTGTTGCTCTTCCTTTTCTTTGGAAAGAGAGAGAGCTTCAAATCAATTCTGTAGCTTCAAGCTGGTCAAAAGAGCCTTGGCCCTTCTACTTCTCTGTGTCACATTCCTTAAGTCTTCATTTCCTGTGTATGGGTAATGGCCTCCACTGTAGACACCTCCCTGTTGTGTTCCACTTCCAGGATGGTCTTCTCCACTCTTTCCAAGAAAACTTCTCGCTCCCTAATATTCAGAAGAATATATACCCTGTCCTCAAGATGCTTGACCTTCTCTTCCAGCAGGGCTACCAACTTGCACTTGCTGCAGATATAGCTCCCTGCCTCCCCTTGCAAGAAGAGAACATCCCACAGGTGTTGCAGGCGACTGCAGCAGCTCCCTCACTGGGCATATTCAGTCTTCTTAAGTAGTCACTGAAAAGAACTTTAGGCTTCCCTGTCCAACTCCTCTAGTATCTCCCTCTCCACCCAATGCCCCTTTGGCCTTGTTTCTCAGAAGAGCTCCTATGCCCATGTTATGTTAGAACTGCGCACACCAGAAAGCACTTGGCGCTGATTTTCTAAGATTAACCTGGAAAGATTGTAGCAGCATTATATAGAGTTGGTGGCTGCTAACTCCACCCCCAAGCAGCTCAGCAGAAGCCCTTCTCCCTCAGAAAAGAACTGTGCATCCCCTGCTAAACACCCACACCAAACACCCCTGTTGTCTTGTCTCCTGTTGGCTTTCCTCCTGTACGCCAAGCTCCAGAGACTGAAGCTGCAGCTAGAGAGAGAGAGAGAGCTACTGGCTGCTAGCTCCTCCCTCTGACCTACTAACCTACTTCTTAACTCCTCCCTCTGCCTCTGACCTACTTCCTTTCAGCAGTCTCTATAACTCACTTGCTCTCAAGAGAAGCAGCTCACCAAACAAATGCTAGTGAGCCCCTTTCCCAGGCAAGCCTACACTCAGCCCACACAAACAAACAGCCTTGACCCAAGCAAGCACACTAGCCTTAGCCCAACAAACTCTCTGGGGCTGAAGAAGTTTAATTCAACAGCCACAAGCTTATCTTATGCTGCCTCTTCCACTACACCCATGCCAGATACCCTTGTTGTCCTCTCTCCTGTTAGCCTTGCTCCTCTACACCGAGCTGCAGAGACTGAAGCTGCAGCTAGAGAGAGAGAGCTACTGACTGCTTGCTCCTCCCTCTGCCTCTGACCTAGACTCCCGTGCCATAATCTATAACTGCTTATTTTCATGAATGCTCCAGCATTAACTTGATTCCAGGCTTGGAAATGTCTCTGTAGAATTTAACAACAGTTGTGGGGCCTATTTTGTGCCTATCCAGTAATGTTGGTCCATGTTGACATAGGCTTAATTATCAATTATTGATGTGTAAGGAAGGTGCTGTGGAAAACATTATACAGTAAACATTAATAGAAAAGAGCAATGTTTTTATTTGTACTGAACTGCTTAATGCAAGATATAGAGTGCAGATTTATCTTGAATAAGTTAACAAATAAAGGACCTCTTTTGAAACTTAGCTCTCAAAGTATACTATGGGAATATTTGCAATAAATAACTTACAAAAGGCAGTGTTTCTCAGTTTTGGTGGATTGGAAAGAATCATAAAGTTGAACACATGCCCAGAATTTTAATTTAGGGATTCTGCTGTTCAGAAATCCTGTACTTCAAGTGTAGAACTGGCAAATATTAAAATGATTTTCAAAAATGCATAGAATTATCAGATATCTGGGCTCTCTCCCACTCCCCCCCCTTCCTCTGCCTCTCTCTGCCTTTCTCTCTCTCTCTCTTGTTCATTCATGCTTTAATTGCTACACATACCTTGGAATACATTACTCATAGTTTGATACCCAGCCATACAAACCTTGGGTACAATCCACTGGGGAAAAATTTTTGCACAAGGTCTTAACATGAGCTTGCATAGAAAAACTTGTGGATGGATTGTACTGTTGCACCCTGTCTCTGGATGTGATACATTCACATAGCAAAGCCTTAAGTAAAAAAAGAAGTGTTATATAAAAGTAGAAATGCTAGAACTAAATAAATAGAAAATTCAAATATGGTTAGGAAAAAAACTTCTTGTGGATGAATAGAAAAACAATAATAATAATTCCGAGGAATAACTAATACGTATAGTACCAAGGAGCAACCTTGAAATGATAAGATGTGTGATTGTGAGGAATGCTAATAGTAAGAATAGTTAACCCATGAGATACAAATCTTCTAAACATCCCATTGTACGATAAGAAACCAGAAGCATGCACTACACTTCTGGTTAGAAAGACCTGTGTCTCACGGTTCTTATCAACCTTAAAATGTTGCTTTTTTCTTCTCATATTCCCCAAGAGGGATCCTTTAAGTTTAAGACATCTCTGTAGCACAAGTGGCACAAAACATAATTTACATACAGGAGGACCCCTGTATCTGCTGGTAATTGGTTCAGGGGAGGGGGCATAGCTACCTAAAACTGTGGAAATAATGGGACTTTTGAAAATAATGGGACTTCTGGTTTAAAATACCATAGAGTTGCCTTGGAGGACCTAGAAAATAGTTAGAGGGGACACATTTTCTAGGAAGACTCTATGGTAGGTGTGCTGTTTTGTGTCCCATGGCTAATTGAATCTGTGGATAATGAATCAGTGGATACGGGGGTCCTACTGTACACATATGCATGAACTCACACAGGGATAAGTTATTCTGTTACCAAGGACTGCAGAAGCCATGATCTAACAATGAACAATTATAATAAACTGCTCATTGTAAGCTTCTTGTCAGTATCTTTTAAAGCACTTCAGTACCTATGGTGGGTGATTGTGGCCCTCCAGGTACAACTTTTATAATCCTTTTCTACTAGATGTGCTAGCTAGGGCTGAGGAAAGTTGCAGCCTAAGAACATCTGGAGGGTCACAGTTGACCACCCCTCTTTTATATGTAAGTAATCCTCAAAATTGCTTTTTTGAATTTTACTTCAGCATAGAAACTGAGTAATTGCTGTCACTTTGTGGAATACTGGTAGTCACTTTTAACTATCTCTTGGAGGAGATATGACATATTTTATGACAGAGGGCTTTTGTTTTCCCTTTCTTCCCTCACAAAGCCATGCTTTTCTTCTGAGGAATGAGCAGTCAGGAGAAAAAGAAATAAAGAGCCAATGAGTTCTTCTTTCCATATTCTTTCCAATGAGTTCTTCTTTCCATATTCTTTCCCGCTCCCTTAGAATCTCCTTCACATTTCTTTCACCAACAAAGGAAGGCCATCTTCTGATATCTGAGCTGCAAACACCTCCTCCAGCAAACAGACCTTTGAAGCGTCTACAAACTCAAAGTTCAAAGAAAAACAACAAAAGTATTCTAGAGTTTAGACTGATTTATAGTTAAGATTTTAGAAGTTAAACACATATAGTTTGAGTAAGAAATGACAAATGGAAAAGAACAGCCATAAATCTGCAAATATAACACACCAGGATGAAAAGGGGGATGGGTAGGACTTCACAAGAGATCATTACTAGAAATCAGATACTGACATTCATACTGATATTGTTTTGGGAAGATGCCTTTGTGTTAAGGGTTTATGCTAGAGAATTATTTCACCGATTGTCTTATTGACTTCTTTTAATCAGGCACTAAAAATTGTAGAGCCTTTATCTATTCCTGTTCCATACCATCCTTGGAAGCTATATAGTGTGTGTGTCTGTGTGTCTTCAAGTCACCTGACAACTTACGGTGACCCCAGGAATTTCACAGGGTTTTCTTAGGCAAAGAATCCTCAGAGATGGTTTTGCCAGTTTCTTCCTCTAAAATATAGCCTACAGCACTTAGTATTCATTGGCAGTCTTCCATCCAAATACTAACCAGGGCTGACCCTGCTTAGCTTCCAAGATTAGACAGGATCTGGTGCCTTTGGGGTATTTAGGCTCTCCCAGCTATATGATAACATTATTTTATAAAAGAATGCAAGACAAAAGCTGTTGCTGTATTACAATAATTGCATCACAAGCTTGTTTTAAAATGTGGGCAGAGTAGCTAAGTGTATCAACTCTGCCTATGATAGATGGATTTGGAAGCAGTAATTACTTTGTTCACAAATATCAAGTAGTCATCATATTAAACTCATTTCCAAAAGAACCAGATGTAAGGAATAAGATGTGTATATGTTTTCTAAAGCCAGTGTTATAGAGTAAATGAAATGTTTATATTTTCACAGAATATAAACATATTGTTTGGAGGGCTAGAGGGGACAACATAATTAAGGCCAATGATGGTTGCCCTTTCGTTTAGGTAGCTGCTGAAGGACAAATGTTATTTTATAAATGTAGCATTCTGAATTTTGTTTCGTTCCTCCTCCCATACTTTTCAGATTCTAATTTACAGATAGCTGTCTTATTTTGGTTTAACTTGCTTTCCTGACATTTCTGTTTTCATAGAATCATAGAGTTGTAAGAGACCAAAGGGCCATCCAGTCCAACCCCCTGCCATGCAGGAATAGACAATCAAAGCATCCCTGACAGATGGCCATCCAGCCTCTGTTTAAAAACCTCCAAAGAAGGAGACTCCACCACACTATGAGGCAGTGCATTCCACTTCCAAACAGCTCTTACTGTCAGGAAGTTCTTCCTAATATTTAGGTGGAATCTCTTTGCCTGTAGTTTGAACCCATTGCTCCGTGTCCTAGTCTCTAGAGCAGCAGAAAATAAGCTTGCTCCATCCTCAGTATGATATCCCTTCAAATATTTAAACATGGCTATCATGTCCCCTTTTAACTTTCTCTTCTCCAGACTAAACATACCCAGCTCCCTAAGCTGCTCCTCATAGGGCATGGTTTCCAGACCTCCCACCATCCTGGTCGCCCTCCTCTGGACACATTCCAGCTTCTCAATATTCTTCTGGAATTGTGGTGCCCAGAACTGGACACAGTATTCCAGGTGAAGTCTGACCAAAGCACAATAGAGTGGCAACTATTACTTCCCTTGATCTAGACACTGTACTCCTGTTAATGCAGTCTAGAATCGCATTGGGTTTTTTAGCTTGTTTATCTGTCATTAAGACTGAAGTATTTAAGAAGAGCATAGTGACTTCTGTGGGATTGTTTAATAGAAATTAATTGAAGATCCCACAGTTCAGTATATTAAAGCTTAGTGCACAGACTTAAATCACTTAAGGAAATGCTAAAATTCAACCAAATATGTGGTATATTACTTCATGGAGAAAATATTTGTAGACAATATGCTGAAGTGAGCACGCTTTTGAGTTAGTAGGAATTAAACAAGAAGCACGAGGAAGACAACCAGATGTTTCAGGACCTGATGAAAAATTCAGGTCTGTACTTTATAATTACTGAATATGGAATGTTGCCTAGATTTAATGGGTTATGCTATGCTTGTACCAAACATGATATAGACAAAAAGGAATAGCAGCCCTTCCTTGTGAAAATATAAAGGCCATTTTTATTTAGTTGTGCCTCACACACCCATAGGAACCTGTTCCAATTACAGTTGTCCCTTCATATTCGCTGGGGTTTGGTTCCAGGACCCCCCGTGGATACCCAAATCCATGAATAGAAAGCCAATGCCATAATCACAAAAAGTCAACATGGGTTTCAGAGAAACAAGTCATGCCAGACTAATCTGATCTCTTTTTTTGATAAAATTACCAGCTTGGTAGATGAAGGGAACACTGTGGACATTGCATACCTTGATTTCAGTAAGGCCTTTGACAAGGTTCCCCATGACATTCTTGCAAACAAGCTTGTAAAATGTGGGCTAGACAAGTTAACAGTTCAATGGATTTGTAATTGGTTGACCGGCCGAACCCAAAGGGTGCTCAGCAATGGCTCCTCTTCATCTTGGAAAGATGTGACCAGTGGGGTGCCACAGGGTTCTGCCCTGGGCCCACTGCTATTCAACATATTTATCAACGACTTGGATGAGGGAATTAGGGGCATACTTATCAAATTTGCAGATGACACCAAATTAGGAGGAGTAGCTAATACCCTGGAGGACAGGATCAAAATTCAAGATGACCTGGATAAACTGGAGAGCTGGGCCAAAGCTAACAAAATGAAATTCAGTATGGAGAAATGTAAGGTACTGCACTTAGGGCGAAAAAATGAAATGCATAGATATAGGATGGGAGAGACCTGGCCGAACGAGACTACGTGCGAAAGGGATCTAGGAGTCCTAGTAGACCACAAGTTGAACATGAGTCAACAGTGTGATGCGGCAGCTAAAAAGGCCAATGCAATTATGGGCTGCATCAATAGAAGTATAGTGTCCAGATCAAGGGAAGTAATAGTGCCGCTCTATTCTGCCTTGGTCAGACCTCACCTAGAATACTGTGTCCAGTTCTGGGCACCACAATTCAAAAAGGATATGGACAAATTGGAGCGTGTCCAGAGGAGGGCGACTAAAGTGGTGAAAGGTCTGGAAACCATGACTTATGAGGAGAGACTTAGGGAGCTGGGTATGTTTAGCCTGGAAAAAAGACGGTTAAGGGGCAATATGATAGCCCTGTTTAAGTATTTGAAGGGGTGTCACGTTGAGGATGAAGCAAGCTTGTTTTCTGCTGCTCCAGAGATTGGAACACGGAGCAATGGATGCAAGCTCCAGGAACAGAGATTCCACCTCAATATTAGGAGGAACTTTTTGACAGTAAGAGCTGTTCGGCAGTGGAACACACTCCCTTGGAGCGTGGTGGGGTCTTCTTCCTTGAAGGTCTTTAAACAGAGGCTGGATGGCCGTCTGTCGGGGATGCTTTGATCGTGATTTCCTGCATGGCAGGGGGTTGGACTGGATGGCCCTCGTGGTCTCTTCCAACTCTGCAATTCTATGATTCTATGAATACTCAAGTCCCATTACATGCAATGGCATAGCAAAATGGTGTCCATTAAATAAGATGGCAAAATCAAAGTTTGCTTTTTGGATTCTTATTTTTTAAGAATATTTTCAAGCCGTGAATAATTAAATCCGTGGATACCAAATCTGTGGATACAGAGAGACAACTGTAGTTTGATTAACTTCTAGTTTTTACATATTGAAAAGGGTAGCAGTAAAAACCCCTCCCCACTTAATCTGCTGTTTGAAATGTTAGCAGAAAGTTTCCGGTACCGAGGAGAAAGAGGTTAATCGCTCCCTTGTTAATTCTGATATGTATAGGGTACCCTGGCTAGTTTTCTAATTTTTTAAAAAGGAAAAGATATGAAATCTGGTCACAGACATCCAATAACTCTTGTAGTTTAACCTTCACAAAACTTAAATCTAGCTAAGAAAATTAGCTAAGCTAACAATGAGGTATTTAATGTACCATGAAATAAACTTATATAAACAGGCTATATCTCCATTTCTTAATGGAAACAGCTTACTAGGATAGGTAAAGGATGTCTTCTCCCAAATGAACCTGTCTGAATGTTAAGATCAGCTAGAGAAGCCCTCCTGAATACTCTAATGGCGTTTGATCTGCGTTGAGGTGCAATGAGCAAAAGGATCAGTCCTCCTCACTCATTAATTATTTTAAACAGTCAAAACCTTATCTTTCAAAAGGCTTCTGACATATAAAGATGGAAGTGCTCTTCATCCTGATACCTTTTATCATCATTGCCACTACTGCTGTTGCCTATCACGTTGGACACACTTAGTGGAACGATGGGATAAACTATAATTTTTTAAAAAACCTAAGAGTAACTAAAAAACGCAAACGAGGTTCAAGAGGAGGCTGAGGAAAAGGCAAAAGGAAAGCAGGGAGGAGCCAACCTAGCCTCCCATGGAAGGGAGTCCCACAGGGTGGGAACAGCCACTGAGAAGGCTCTCTCTCTTGTCCTTACCAAACGAGCCTGTGATGGTAGCAGGTAGCAAAGAGAAAACTTTCCCCTATGGATCTCAAAACTGGTAAACTTTTTTATTGTGGTGGAGGAGGTAGCTGGTGAGGCAGGCTCATCTGTTCTCCCTTTTTATCTCTGTTTTGTTGTTCGTGTATACTCAGTAAGGGATTCTAGGGGCAGCTGCTGTTTACTTTGTCTGTTGTAGGCAGGCAAGCATAGCTACAGTAGAGTCAGCTAGAGTAGAATCCTGCTGTTTCACTATTTGAGTTTTGCTTATTGCATTATTTACTGCAGACACACTGCTGCAACCCAACACTGAAAGTATGGGTATCACTAGCCCTCCTTCACTATCTCTCCAATACCGAGGTTGCTAGAAAAATTTTCAGCTACATAGAGGACAAGGAAGAAAAGGGGATGAGACATAAAAAGACTTTGTAAAAAGGAATGTCTTTGTCACAGATTCGTGAGCTGAAGTATGCATGTAATTGGTTATTTATATGCTGAAATGAAAACCCGATGTTTTACATCCATGTTGTTTCTCTATTATTCTATGTAAATTGCAGATATAAAACAAAACGTTTTGCAGAGACAATATTTGTAAAGAAAAGACAAATGCAGAGTAAGGAAAAAAAGTAACATTGTTATGATGGATAATGAGATTGGCCTAGGAACATGGAGCCAAGTATTTTGTGTTATCGGTTCCATACTCACTTTCAGGGGTGGGAAGGGGAAGGGTAGTGGTGATGATTTTTAATTGGGGTTATGGTGTTAGTATTTATCTAGAATGTGTTGTAAGTGTTTTTTCAAGTCACTTTGGCATACAATTTACCATATTATATGTAGTTAGATTATGTGTCAATTATGAGAATCCTGTGTGTGTGGACTTTCTTGTGCAGAGTGATGCTGTTTGACTGAGGTGTAGAATAGGATTAAGCGGCTCTCTATAGGAAAAGAGATTCCACTTAAACATTAGGAGGAACTTCCTGATGGTAGAGTTGTTCGACAGTGGAATACACTGCCTCTGAGTATGGTGGAGTCTCTTTCTTTGGAAGTTTTTAAACAAATGCTGGATAGCCATCTGTTGGGAGTGTTTTGATTGTGTATTCCTGCATGACAGGGGGTTGGACTGGATGGCCCTTGTGGTCTCTTCCAACTCTATGATTCTCTGATTCTTCTGAGTCAGCCCATTGGTTTCTTTTCCCTACTATTATCTGCTCTAATTGTCACTGGCTCTCCAAGGTCTCAAGCAGGAAACTTTCTCATGTCCTTTATACTGAGATGTTGTAGATTGAATCTGGATGTAAAATATATACAGTGCTTCTGAGGTATGAATCCTCCTCATTAAGGCAAGGCAGGAGGAAACTTAGATTCAAAACAATAACTGGAATAAATGCTAAGAAATTGCTATAGGAACCACTTGGATAGAAACATGGATATGGTACAGTCAATTCAGGGGGCTGCTTTTTTGAAAAACCAAGTATCCAATTGATCCTTGTCCTTCTCTCATGCATGCCAGTGCACGCGCACAGCTCTGCTTGCTTGTGGAAGGTCATGAGAAGGGGAGTTAATGGGTATGTGCTTATGCATGGTTTGAATTGGGGGTCCTAGTCATGTATGAGGGAGTATAATTTATTCTAAATCTCATTTTATAAAGTTTACTCATTTAAAACATAGCAATGAGAATAAAAGTATAGCTGCTGCCACCCATTAAAATACACTTTTGCAACAACCAGCTAGTCACCAAAAGTCAATCTAAATAAAAAGATATTTGCTTGCTGGTGGAAAATGAAGAGGGGGGCAGCCTAGCCCCATGTAAAAGAATGTTTGTTTGGTTGTTTCTTTGATTGATTGATTTGTATCCTGCTTTTTTCTCCCAACAAGGGAACCAAGGCAACTTATAAGAAGGTTAAAACAAGATACAACTAAAAACTTGGTACAATTTTTTAAAATAAATTAGTTATCTAAAAACATCCCCCATCCTGTATCTTTGCATTTCATTTTTCCGCCCTAAGTGCACTACCTTACATTTCTCCGTATTGAATTTCATTTTGTTAGCTTTGGCCCAGCTCTCCAGTCTATCCAGATCATTTTGAATTTTGATCCTGTCCTCTAAGGTATTAGCTACTCCTCCTAATTTGGTGTCATCTGCAAATTTGATAAGTATGTGTCAGGGGATGATGGGACAATCAATCCCCAGGTGAAGCCAAAAACTGTCTCAGCACACTTGGTAGCAACCCTTTCCCAAGAACACTCACACACAGAGTGTTTGGCATCCAGAAAACAGGAGGTGCTTTTAATCTTCAGTAGTTTCAGTATATACAAGCAAAGTGCTCCGCCAGGCATCTCAGGATCATAGGAAGAGAATGATCTCTGTTCTTTCTTGCTTTTATACACACAGTACAGCATTGGCTTACCCAAGCACATGGCCACATTGCATCAAATTTCTACCTTCATGGCTTTGTACTGTAGTAACCCTCCTTCTGATGCAACCCTTCTCATGCAGCTGTAGCATGAGTAGCATGACTGGCAGTTCATGGAGTCAGTCATCATGACTCAGCATGATTTCTGCAGTTGTTTGGCCATTTTAAAATTTAGGGTTCAGTAACCAATTCCTGACAGTATGCCCCTAATTCATCCAAGTCATCATCCAAGTCATTGATAAAGATGTTGAATAGCACTGGGCCCAGGACAGAACCCTGTGGCACCCCACTGGTCACATCCTTCCAAAACAAAGAGGAACCACTGAGGAGCACCCTTTGGTTTCGGCCGGTCAACCAATTACAAATCCATTGAACAGTTAACTTGTCTAGCCCCCATTTTAGAAGCCTGTTTGCAAGAATGTCACGGGGAACCTTGTCAAAGGCCTTACTGAAATCAAGGTATGTGATATCCACAGCGTTCCCTTCATCTACCAAGCTGGTAATTTTATCAAAAAAAGAGATCAGATCAGAGCTTGGTTGATTCTGCTAAATTGAGCAATGTGGCAATAATAAAAAGTGCCATTTTTGCTTAAATCAAGGAGTGCAAGGAAGTGCATTTGTTTTAAAGAGACTCACACTACCAGAAATGCAATTCACCTTTAAAACATTTTGTGTTCTTCCTTTGCTCCATGAAGTGTTTTGGTTCTTCTTCATAATCTCTGTGACTCATGCATGTGGTTAGTTTTTGGGTTTTATTTTTGGGAATACATGGTGTCAAAAATGTCCCAGTATATTTGGGGGGTGGGGGGGAAATTGGTAGATTTTGCTCACCCTTTCTCTAGGAGAGAATTTGGTAACATGGTTGCATAGCCGAGAAAGTAGTCTCAGCTGATTTAAGCATTGTTCTTATAAAGAACAGTAGAGGTGGTCTGGAAGTTTGTGGGGGCCTAAGCCATTAATCATGCCTCCTATCTTAAATATCTGGCACACCACATCCTAAGCATTTGTTTGCTGTAAGAGCTAGTCATGGGAATTTAGGTGGTCTATTTATTTTTCTCTTATTTCTTGTAAGAATCAGAGGTGACTCTAAATCTTTAACATCTCTCTGGAAGTAACTGCCCTACTTATATGACCTTGAGTTCTTATATTATTCTAAAAGATAAATATTTATTGCAATCGATTATGTAATACTTGTTGATACAGACTTAACGTTTGCTTTTTCCCCTAGTAAAATCTAGCATGCTGGCCAATGACCAAGTCCATAATCACCTCAAGGAGATGATTCCCCCTAAGAAAAATCTTGAAAAATTGTGCAATCAAAAATCTGAATAATAAATAATGTACTCTAGCCAAAGCAGATTTTTCTAGTTAACTTAATCTAAACTATTTTTATTTATTTTTCAATGTGTTTGAGAACTAACCCGTATGGATCAAGCAGTTTTAACCTGAGTGTTAAGTGCAAGATTGGGCACAGTCCAGATTTTAAGGTCTATGTTATTCGGTTATCTGAAACAGACCTCTTTGTTGTTGGGGCTGTATTTCTTTCGTCTTTGTCTAACCTTAGTGTAGTTGTTTAAAAGAGATTAATGTTCTAGCCAGCCTCTTTTGGAATCTATCAAAATATTGGATAAAATGTAGTAGACCTTTGTTTTATGTCTCATCTATAACTTAAATAAATCTTCAGATTTATAAAACTTCAGAAGTCTAGCTTGGTAGCTAAGTGGATTATGTTCTATTTTGATGGTTTACATTTCTAATAATTACCTTTATACTTAAGGCAGATAACTTTCTGTTTTCTATTACAAAGTATAAAAATATGTACACCACAGCTATTTATTCCAAAAATGATTTTTAAACTTTTCCTCATCTGTATAGGATGCTGTCAACTTATCTAATTTGCTTTTTGAAAATAATGGATGTACATACATCTCACATGTCTAGTATTTGACTTGATTTACTATATATATTCATTTAGGTTCACTTGGTACAATGAATTAAATAGTTGCAGTAACATTCGCACACAATAAAACTGCAGAGAAATATATGCCCCCCCATTTTCATTGCAATTGGCATCCAATCAGGTTCTACCACATTTGTTTAAAATAGAATTTCTAGGCCATCGCTCACTCATTTCATTCATTCATTCATGTGTGTATTAGAACTGAGCTAAGCAGATTTTTCTGTATGTGGTGTAAGCCAGAGCTGGATGTAACACATTAAAATGATATTGTCATGTTAATTTTCTGTAATAAGTACTTTAAAGCATTTTCATATCAATAATATCAAAGTTGGGTTTTTTTTTAATGTTATCAGTAACATTTACTCATTACTTCAAAACATTGGGAAGGGGGTATTTGTGCAAATTTTGGAGTTTTTCTATTTAGTGTTTTTCTCACCTCCCCATGTTTTTACTTGCTCAGAATTTCTTGTTGCAGAGAGTGAGGCCAGGAGTGTGTGCTTATTAAGGACTTTTTCAGACAGGACTTACCGCACAAGAAGACTCCGGAATAGTTACGACGCTGTCACGTGGCAGGGGGTCCGTTTCGGACAATGCCATCCCTCTCTCGGCATCGTCTGTGTCAGTTCCATGTATGGAGGCAGCCGCACCATATTTTACTCATGACCAACTTCTGTGAGTAAAATATGGTGCAGCTGCCTCCAATCATACACAGAAGTGACACGGCGATGCCGAGAGAGGGACGGCGTCGTCCAAAATGGACCCCCTGCCACGGGACAGTGTCATAACTATTCCGGAGTCTTCTTGTGCGGTAAGTCCTGTCTGAAAAAGTCCTAAGTGTTACAAAGTGGCCAAAGGGTGTTTTATCCACCTATTTTGTATTTTTTTAAAAAACTTTTTAAATACCACATTCCACTTCAAGTGTTTTGAAAATGTGACAGAGAAAAACAGATAAAACAGCAACCAGCTACCTCATACACTTACTAGGGTAAGAACAAAGCCTTGCTCCCCATGTGAGAATTTTTATTAGACGTTTTCATTTCATTCTCACCTCATTTCATTCTTACCTACCTTGAAAGTAGGTAAGAAACATTTAGCAAGTTTTTATTTTAAGTGGGGTTTTTTAAAAGTTCTTTGTGGTCCCTGTTATTCACACAAATGGGTTATCCTGCACCAGCACAGTGCATCTTTCAGAATCTTCTAGAGTGTTATATAAGCGTTTTGGCAGTTGCTCTGTCCACCTCCAGTTCCTTCCCACCAAAACCACCAGTTCCTTTTTGCCCACCATTGCAGCAGTATTGATAGGAACTGTGTTCTTCTAGTTCGCTTTGGCCTTTCGGTGGCAGCATTTCTCTTTCAGCTAGTTGTTTCGACTTCTGCACAAGGGGACTCATTCTGGTGCTTCATTGATTCCTGGATTGTACTGGCATTCAAGGCCGTGCTCATACATCAAGCCCATTATCCCACTGGCATTCTTTAAGAAATGCTCTCATGTGCTTTTCCTAAAGCTAAGATCCCAGATAAGATAGACACCTGAAGTGCCTTCTCTGCCTCAGAGAAGCTCATGTGGTTGCCTCTAGTGCCCACTGTAGAGTTTTCACGCCTCAGGCGAGACAGAACAAAGCGTTGTAATTGAAAGTACTCTTGTACAGTCTCTGAGACCTCAAAGGTTGTCTCCTTGGTGTTCTACTTCTGTCAGTATGGACCCGTCTAATAGAGCATCTTCCTTGAAATTCATACCCGCCTTGGGCTCCTCAAAGTCCATACTGATCTCAGGTTTGTCTTCTTTGAAGTCTGTACTTTTGTGTGTGTCTAAAAATTGCTTCTGAAGTGTTGATAGCAAAACATTGGTTTTATTCAAAACTTGAATTAAAAAAGAAGAATGGAGGATTATTGACTCATCATAGGTTGGAAGCTATCACAGATGCCTTTATTAACATTCTGACTAAGATAATATATGTTATCTGAATATGTTATATGTGTTCACATGTATCACTCTTAATTAATTTAAAAAGCAAGTCCAGCTATGGGAAAACAGCTATAAGAATATTCCTTAATGAATCCCTAAAAACACTTTGTAGATTTATGCACCATTTTATTCTGTAGACTACTCCTTTGAATTATAACAAGCTATGAGACAAACATGACAGTGCACAATGAACTGTTGCGACAGCAGTATAGAATAGGTACAAATGGTGATTCATTAAAATGATGTAGTAAATTTACAAGCCCTGGCTTGAAATACTAAGCTTTGAGGCATTTCTATTATTAAAAAAATGCATATAGAGCTAATGTGTTTCTTAATAGTATGTGATGTAGGATTAGACTTTCACAACAATAAAAATCTGCTTCTGTATAAAAGCCTTGGATACATACTGACATTAGAATTGTCAGGCTTTAAAGAAGATTATTTTTCAGATTGTAGATTCTTGCAGAGGGCTGGCATAGTATAGTAGTTTGAGTGTTGGACTAGGACTCCAGGAGACCAGGTTAAAAATCTAGCTCAGCCATGGAAATCCACTGGGTGACATTAGGGAAGTCATATTTTCTCAGCCTCAGAGAAGGGCAATGGCAAATCCCTTCTGGACAGATCCAAGGAAACACCATGATAGGATCGCCATAAATTGGAAACAACTTGAAGGCACACAACAAGATTCTTACAATCGAATGCTTTGTTCCCTTTTTTTCACTCACACCCCTGAGCTCCAATGTTCCTTGTATTAAGAATCTTCACTGGCATCTCTTTGGAACCAATGTGTGACAGAAAGCCAATACAAAGCATAGAAAGTTGAAAATACTATGTTCTCAGTTAAATATTGCCTGGGAATTACTCTGTCTATCAGTGTCTTTCCAGATTACAGTTGTCCCTCCACATTTGTGGGTTGAGCATTCACGAATGATTAAATACGTTCTCCCTAGGCATTTTCTAGGTCCTCCAGTGTGATTCTATGGTATACTTCGACCAGAAGTTGACCATAGAGTCATGCTGGAGGATCTAGAGATTCTTAGAGAGAATACTTCTCCAGACATTTGCTTTGTCATTCAGAATTCTTAGCATTTGTTTCTGTGGGCTTTCTCAGGAGATAGCAGTGTAGTTCTTGTTTTTTAAAAGTCAACATGGCTAATTTTTCAAGGAGTAGGTGCATCAAATAACACTGTTGCCTCTACATCTCAAAACAGATATATGCTATATTTTCCTGTATATTATCCATAACCTATAAAGAACAGAGGTTCTACAATGCAATACTACTGGTGAAACAAGTTCAGATGTGCTGCTATTTTAGGTTATCCTAAGCTAATTTTGTTTCCTGACCTGCACTTTATACCAAGTGGTCTATCTATTTATTTGTATACAGTTGGCTTTCTGTATCCACAGATTTGGTATCCAAGGATTCCACCATCCACAGCTTGAAAATATTCCCCCCCCCAAAAAAAAATCCAAAAAGCAAACCTTGATTTTGCCATTTCATATAAGGGACAACATTTTACTATGCCACTGTATACAATGGGACTTTAGCATCCATGCATTTTGGTATCCATTGGGGGGGGGGGTTACCTGGAACCAAAATCTAGTGGATACCAAGGGCCCTCTGTATGTTGTTGTTAGAATCATAGAATTGTAGAGTTGGAAGAGACCACGAGGGCCATCCAGTCCAACCCCCTGCCACGCCGGAAATCTTGATCAAAGCATTCCCGACAGATGGCAATCCAGCCTCTGTTTAAAGACCTCCAAGGAAGGAGACCCCACCACGCTCCGAGGGAGTGTGTTCCACTGCCGAACAGCTCTTACTGTCAGAAAGTTCCTCCTAATGTTGAGGTGGAATCTCTGTTCCTGAAGCTTGCATCCATTGCTCCTTCTTCTGGTCTCTGGAGCAGCAGAAAACAAGCTTGCTCCATCCTCAACGTGACATCCCTTCAAGTACTTAAACAGGGCTATCATATCGCCCCTTAACCGTCTTTTTTCCAGGCTAAACATACCCTGCTCTCTTAAGTCTTTCCTCATAAGTCATGGTTTCCAGACCTTTCACCATTTTAGTTGCCCTTCTCTGGACATGCTCCAATTTGTCAATATCCTTTTTGAATTGTGGTGCCCAGAACTGGACACAGTATTCTAGGTGAGGTCTGACCAAGGCAGAATAGAGCGGCACTATTACTTCCCTTGATCTAGACACTATACTTCTATTGATGCAGCCCAAAATCGCATTGGCCTTTTTAGCTGCTGCATCACACTGTTGACTCATGTTCAACTTGTGGTCTACTAGGACTCCTAGATCCCTTTCGCACGTAGTCTCGTTCAGCCAGGTCTCTCCTATCCTATATCTATGCATTTCATTTCTCCGCCCTAAGTGCAGTACTTTACATTTCTCCGTATTGAATTTCATTTTGTTAGCTTTGGCCCAGCTCTCCAGTCTATCCAGGTCATTCTGAATTTTGATCCTGTCCTCTAGGGTATTAGCTACTCCTCCTAATTTGGTGTCATCTGCAAATTTGATAAGTATGCCCCTAATTCCCTCATCCAAGTCATTGATAAAGATGTTGAATAGCATTGGGCCCAGGACAGAACCCTGTGGCACCCCACTGGTCCCATCCTTCCAAGACGAAGAGGAGCCACTGAGGAGCACCCTTTGGGTTTGGCCGGTCAACCAATTACAAATCCATTTAACAGTTAACCTGTCTAGCCCCCATTTTACAAGCTTGTTTGCAAGAATGTCATGGGGAACCTTGTCAAAGGCCTTACTGAAAACAAGTTATGCGACATCCACAGTGTTCCCTTCATCTACCAAGCTGGTAATTTTATCAGAAAAAGAGATCAGAGTTCCGTGCCCTCAAGCTTACAATCTAATAATGAAGACATGATACAAAAGTAAAGGGGATGGCAGTAGGGGAAGGGATTAAGTCTAGTATTCTCTTCTGTCTCTCCTTGGCCAGGATAATGGCAGTTGGTATGGAGGGAGGGCTGTTCTACTTCTGAGGCAAGGCAAGATGGAACTCAGTGCCCAGTGTCCAGAGAGCTAGCTGTGTTAGTCTATTGCAGCAAAAGCAACAACAACAACAACAACAAAATTCTGGTGCCTGATTGACTAATACATTTTCTGTTGAGTAAATATTATTGAACTTGTTAATCACCATAAGGGTCTTTTAGTTCTGTGGGGTAGTTTTCGATAATGTTTTCATATTTGACAATTAATAAATACAATAAATAAGATGTTTTATAAAAAGTGCTTAATTTTTACCTGGAGCATTCAATTAAGTTAGATCTCATGGTGATGAAGAACATATAATTGAGTCTCTTGTGGTTTTATGCTTGCATCTTGTTCCATATTTTATATGATGCTGGAAAATGATCTCATGACTGCATGATAACGCTCTTTATTTTTAGATAACGTTTTAGTTAAACTGTAATGCAAGCTAGAAATAGCATTTAAATAGTGCCATTACATAACTATCAGAAAATAAACTTTATAGCGATGTGGCCTGAGAAGTTACAAGGCAAGTTTGATTGGGGATGGTGGAGAACAAGAAGACATTACTATTTCATCTCCAACCCTACAGATTCATGCCTGCCAGGTCTGAAGAGTGGCAGCACTTTCACTAAACTCTTCAGCTTGGCAGATTCATTTCTTTACACACTTCCCCCATTGACAACAATAGGGAAGAGCTGTCTCAGTTTCAGACCTGATGTTGCTGAGGGGTCCATCTGGGTGGAATGGAGCAGTTTCAAAGTCATTTAGTAGATTCATTTGGGAACTTCCAGGCTGCTACCAACAGTGAAAGACCTGATAGTGGCAGCCTCCTACCTCACCAGGCACAGCATGGCATTAGCCATGTAGCCCCCTCCCTCCCCATGTTATCTACCTATGCCAGTATTGACTGCTCTGATTGGCTGGCAAAAAAGGCAAGAGCTGAAACATGAACTGTTCCAACCATCAACATCAGGATTAGGATTATTTTGTTTAGTTTTCAAAAAGGATAAATATCAGAGCTGGTAAATCTCTGAAACAGCTATTTGAACTGCTATCACTGTCAGGCCCTCATATCTGTGGAATCAATATCTGTGGTTTCAGTTACTGCAGAACACAAAATAGGGGACACATACCATAGAGTTGTGCTGGAAGATGCCTAGAGAGGCATCCTCTCTAGGCATCTTCTGAGTCCTCCAACACAACTCTATGGTATGTTTTTACTGGAAGTCCTTTTTTAAAATAGGGTTCACTATTATCCATGGTGTCCAGTATCCATGTTAAGTCTGGGAAGCTAACTCCTGCGGATACGGGGGTCCAGTTGTATATATATTAGCTAACACACATTGGAAACTGTTTAATGCAGTGTAGATGTGTAAATAGCTATTGCTTAAAACAATTTGTAAGCCGCTCTGATAGCCTTGTGGCTGAAAAGCGGGGTATAAATAAATAAATAAATGTTCACAGCAATTAACCAGATGATTCCCAAAATTGTAAAACTGTGTTGTCCAAGTGAGTTGTATTCAGTTACATAAATGAAACAGTATGCTAGCAGAAAATTGAGTAACTGTTTGCAACTATTCCATTTGAGAGGAATCTTACATGAGGGGGCCTTTTATATATTCTTTTATTTGCCCCTTTTAAAATGTGAAGCTCTGCACATTTATCTTGTAGAAGGATTTACTACAAATAAGCATATTTCAGTAATATATATGCTCATAATACAAGAAGTGGATTAAAGGAAAAGTAGATCTGCTTCCATTTTTAAACAAGGGTTGTGTTTAACTGTGTTCTCATTGGGGCAATTATGGTATCTCACCATGCTTCTGTAATACGAATTTTTGGAATATCTTGATGGAATGTGGTATGTATTAAAACCTGTTCCATTATGTTAGCAACACTTAACATTGTTAAGAACCTGGGAAGAGCCATATTGAATGAGCCTAAGGGCCTGTCTAGTCCAGCATTCTGCTCACACAGTAGCTGGTCCATTGTCAGTTGCTAGCAGGATATGTGTACAATAGTATAGAATATGGCATTGAGAGGTATTACCTGATAATACAGGTAACATGGTCATGTCTTCAGACGAAACTAAATTAGACTAGTGCAACATTTCAGATTGTAGATACCAAGAAAAAGAGAAGTTCCCCTCAGCAGACACATCAGAAGCATTCAAATACAGTAGGCTAAGAAAAGGCTAAATTGAAGAACACATTCACTTCTTGTATAGTTCTGGAAGTCTTCTTCTCCACAGACCAGATTGGACGTTCATGGTAAGTAACCAGTGTTCTAATTTCTGTCTGAGGTGGAAGGACCCATCCAGGTATGATGGAATGTGTTTCAGCAAAACTCGATTCAACACTTATCCAGCTAACCAGTAGGAAGCTGAGCCAGTGTTTCACACATTATTTAAGTTATGTCTTCATACTATAAAGAAAACTTCAGTGTTAACATAATGTGGTTGAAATAATTCAGCTCCCACTTTAATAGCTGGAGTCATTTAATGTCACAGAAAATGATCCATCATCCAAAAAACATCTTAGGATCATGCGAAGGTATTTGTATTATCCTAGTGGATGTTTTTTTAACCAGTCACAGAGTAGCCTTGATTTAATATCCACCAAACCCAATTTGACAGAGTTATTATTACAAATAAAAAAGAAGGCGACTAATTACCGACAGCGCTCTAGAAATAAATTTTAATAATAATAATAATAATAATAATAGTAACAATAATAATAATTAAAAATGTGCATAGAAATAAGCATAGAAGTTTTGTGTCCAGAAATAATCAATTAGTGGTACTATTTTGCTCCCAACATATTTTGGAGTGTGTGGTGGTAATATGCAGTTGAAGAGTTGTACAAACAAAGGTAGTCCCATTAGCGTGTTATTGAAGCAACTAGCTGGACCTGGCGTACCACACGCCGGTAAAAACTCTCCCCAAAATGCCCAGTAGACCTCACGACAACCCTGTAAGGTAAGCTGGTGGGTTTAAGTTCCCCCTTCCCCTTCTCAGCATTCCACACTTTTCCAGGAATTGCTGAGGGTGACTCGCTCTGTTACCCTGCCACCATTGCCAACAATTGACTGTCTGGATCCCATCACAGCCCATGACTGTTGAGTTGCTGAGGGACTGAGAGGAGGGAGGGCCCTTGTGAGGCAGTGATACAGATTGAGTGGATTATGAGGTGGAGAGGGAATTTGCATGTGAGTTGTGATTGATTGGGAGTGGGTTGGGTGTGTTTCCTGAGCAGCCAATCAGCACACTGGGAAAGGCAACATACTCAAAAGAATTATATATATAGATGGGAAAACATACAAAAAATGAGGGTACAGTTGCCCCCCCACATTCGCGACTTTCACATTCGCGGTTTTGATTATTCGCGGAAAGCCGCCTGCCCCCCCTCCACTCCGTCCCTTCCCAGGGTAGCGAAGGTGTTCTCAGGAATCCCTTCACTGCCTTGGGAAAGCGGGGGTGGAAAGCCTCCCTCATTCCACCCCAGTCCCTTCCCAAGGCAGCGAGGGACCCCCTACGCCACTCTGGGAAGGGCGGGGGGGTGAGGGAGAGTGGCGGCGGGGGCTTCTGAAGCCCCCTACGCCACTCTGGGAAGGGCGGGGGGGTGAGGGAGAGTGGCGGCGAGGGCTTCTGAAGCCCCCATAGCCACTCTGGGAAGGGCGGGGGAGTGAGAGAGAGTGGCAGCAGTGGCTTCTGAAGCCCCCGCAGCCACTCTGGGATGGGCGGGGGGGTAAGGGAGAGTGGCGACGGGGGCTTCTGAAGCCCCCGTAGCCACTCTGGGAAGGGCGGGGGGTGAGGGAGTGTGGTGGCGGGGGCTTCTGAAGCCCCCACAGCCACTCTGGGAAGGGCGGGGGAGGTGAGGGAGAGTGGCGGTGGGGGCTTCTGAAGCCCGTGCAGCCACTTTGCGAAGGGTGGGGGGGTGAGAAAGGCCGGAGAGAGGCAGCGCAGCCTCCTCCCTACCCACACGCTGCCTTCCCCGGCCTTTCTCAGCGGGATCCAGGGCTTTGGCACCCCGGAGCCTGCTGAAAAAGGCCGGGGAGGGGCAGCACAGCCTCCTCCCCACCCGCTGGTGTCCCCAGCCTTCCGAAGCGGGTGCTGGGGTCCAAAGCTCCGGGGCCCGCTTCGGAAGGCCGGAGAGAGGCAACGCAGCCTCCTCCCCGCCCACATGCTGCCTTCCCCGGCCTTTCTCAGCGGAGTCCGGGGCGTTGGAGCCCCGGAGCCCGCTGAGAAAGGCCGGGGATAGGCAGCGCAGCCTCCTCCCCACCCGCTGCTTTCCCTGGCGGGCTCCGGGGCTTCTAAGGCCTGGAGTCCCCTCAGAAAGGCCGCATATATATGTATTCTGTCATTTCAGAATACATATATATGTAAGTGTAGTAGCCATTTCGACTCTAATGTCTATTTGCTGAATGCTGTTACTTACAATTACTATTTGGGGTCAGACTAGATAGGCCATGAGACTCTGGAAGTCTGCAAAGTCTTTTTCCTTTAACTCTCAGGCCTAGCCAGTGTTCCTTACTAATCAACTCTATGTTCCAGAAACATATGATATGCTGAGGTAAACAAATTCTTTCTCTAATAACGGTCGAACTGTACCTAAATGTTCCTAAGCTCTCTTGCCTTGAACTATCAACACACTGTCTCAAGGAAAACTCAAGGGAAATTGCTTTCCTGAAATGTAAACAGTATTGCAAGAAAGGGAAGTGCCAAATATGGACACCAGATGGGTGGAAGGAAGTGCTCCTGTTTGTATTTCACAACATACTGTATTTCTCTATAAAAAGTTGCTTTCAAAGTGGCTCGGGGCGCCTTGGACTTTGGGAAGCTATTCCAACCAAGGGCCCACGCGTAATTGGGAATAAAGCTCACTTTCTCCAATTCTCTGTGGTCCTGAGTCTGGTTCCTGCAACATAAGTATGTATTTAAAAACTATTCTTTCATGAGATTTTATGAATGGAATGGGACTGATTTATGGCAGGAGGATGAGGTGTTACATTACAAATTTGTTGTGTGCCTTCATCAGTGATGGGCAACCTTTTGAGCTTGGTGTGTCAAACGTCGCCAAAAAACTGAGCATAACTTGAGTGGTGTGTCACTTTGAGGAAAAAACATTATTTTGCAATATTTATTGTTTAATCAACAATATTATTAATTGTTTATTAATAATTAATGAGTTGTCACAACTCATGTGACAACTGAGTAGTCAAAATGTACAGTCATCCCTTCATATCCGTGGGGGTTAGATTTCAAAGACACCCGCGAATGTGAAAAATCCGCGAATAATAACAGCCTCCCCTGGCCTCCCGAACGTGGCCTCCCGAACAGCCGCCCCTGGCCTCCCGAACGTGGCCTTCGGAGGCCCCGTCGCTATTTTTCCCCCACCTCCCCCAGCCTCCGGAAGGTAGTGACGGGGCCTTCAGAGCACTTACTCCCCTTCCCACAACACCACGTGCACACACACACACACACACACATGCATTCTCCCCCTCCCTCTTTTGGCAGCTCCCCTGTGCGGAGCTATTTAGGAATGCTGCATTGGAGAAGCTGCACACGGTGCCCTGGGCTCAAACAAAAGGCCCACCTGCCTGCCACCTTCCCCTGCCTTTCTGAGGCGGCTCCGAGGCTTTGAAGTCTTGGAGCCCCCTTGATAAGGCCGGGGAGAGGCCAGGCACAGTCCTTCCCTTCCACCTGCTGCCTTCCCCGGCCTTTCCGAGGAGGCTCCGAGGCTTAGAAGCCTCGGAACCCCCTTGGGAAGGTCAGGGAGAGGCTGAGCAGTCCCTCCCTCCCACCCGCTGCCTTCCCCAGACTTTCTGAGGTGGCTCCGAGATTTCAAAACCTCGGAGCCCACTCGGGAAGGCTGGGGAGAGGCCGGGCAGAGTCCCTCCCTCCCACCTGCTGCCTTCCTTGGCCTTTCCAAGGTGGCTCCGAGGCTTCGAAGCCTCGGAGCTCCCTCAGGAAGGCCGGGGAGAGGCCAAGCAGAGTGCCTGCCTCCCATCCGCCGCCTTCCCTGGCTCCGCCTCTTTGAAAGCACAGAGCCCCCTCTGGAAGGCCAAGCGGCCATCCTCCTGCTCACCTGCCACCTTCTCCAGCCTCCTCGAGGCGGCTCTGTGACTTCAAACCCACGAAGCCCCCTCGGGAA
The DNA here is from genome assembly GCA_030847615.1 of Gambelia wislizenii. Lineage (NCBI taxonomy): Eukaryota > Metazoa > Chordata > Lepidosauria > Squamata > Crotaphytidae > Gambelia > Gambelia wislizenii. The sequence goes on from JAUMIR010000004.1 coordinate 298,839,830, forward strand.
GGCCAGGGAGAGGCCGGGCGGCCACCCTCCCCCTCGCCTGCCATCTTCCCCGACCTTTCTGAGGTGGCTGCAAGGCTTTGAAGCCTTGGAGCCACCTCGGGAAGGCCAGGGAGAGGCTAGGGGACCACCCTCCTGCTCACCCGCCATCTTCCCCAGCCTCTCCAAGGTGGCTCTGAGGCTTCGGAGTCCCCTCAGGAAGGCTGGGGAGAGGTAAGGCGGCCACCCTCCCCCTCTCCCATCATCTTCCCCGGCCTTTCCGAGGCGGCTCCGAGGCTTTGGAGCCACCTCGGGAAGGCCAGGGAGAGGCCGGGTGGCCACTCTCCCACTCCCTCGCCCCCTCCCCTGCCCTCCCCTATGCAGCTCCGTGGCTTCAAAGCCACGGAGCCCCCTCAGGAAGGCCGGGAAGAAGCAGGGCAGCCACCTTCCCACTCGCCCACCATCTTCACCGGCCTTTCCGAGGCGACTCTGAGGCTTCAGAGCCAACTCAAGATGGCCGGGGAGAGGCCGGGCGGCCAGCCTTCTGCTCACCTGACGCCTTCCCCAGCAGAGTCCTGCCCGCCGGCCACCTTAACGGCCTTTCCGAGGCCGCTTCAGGGAAGCATGGCAGGCCTCGGGGGGGCGCCACCCCCACCTCCCTAAAGTGACAATTGGGGCTTCGTAGCCCCGCCCACCACTTTCCTCTACCCTCCATCCTCCCTAAAGTGCCAATTGGGGCTTCATAGCCTCGCCAGCCACTTTCCCCCCCCTCCCTAAAGTGAGGCTTTGAAGCCTGAATCGCCACTTTAGGGAGGATGGTGAGGTTGTGGGTGGGGGCGGGGGGAGGCCTATGGCCGCGTGTCAGCACAAATGGCTACGCGTGTCAGTGCTGACACGCATGTCATAGGTTCGCCATCACCAGCCTACATGATACTTGAGCCCTGAATGTTTTAATGAAATAAGCAATAATACATTAAGCAGAAACCCATAATAGAAGGAATATTAAGCGTAAAACAGCAAATACTGCTTACCAGTATAACTTGTGCATATTGCTGTCATTTCTGCATGTTTCTTCGCACTGAAGAACTAACAGAAGTCTTGCATAAAATTGCATCTTGGCAATGCACTTGGTTCTATTGTTTTACTTTCCGTGAAACAGTGTTTTCTTTTCTTTTTGCCATCTCTTGTTTGCAAATTTACTGGTACCTAATGCTGTCTCATCTGAAGTATGATGGAAGTGTTCCCTACTTGGGAAATTGTGGCATTTCTTTTGAAGAGGCTTATGAATCCAGGATACCCTACATCCGTTGACTTGCCTTACATTTCCTTGTGTTGTTTGTTTTTTTGGCAAGATAGCTTGTATGCGAAGCTATTCGTCTTTGATGTTCGCGTGGGCATGCCTGCAAATCAAGATGGTGGCCACAAGTGAATTACTCGTGTTTTTATGTTGCACAAGTTGCTGCAGCTGAACAGTGGGGGGTTTATAGCAAATCAAAGATGCAGAAGTGCGATCTTCTGCTTAAATAACCTTTTTAAAAAAGCTGTTTTGTTGCCTCAGTGCACAATCACTACCACAAAAATCCAACATGGTGGCTCCAGCCACTTTGCTGCCAGCAAGCTCTTCCCACTGTGCATGTTTGACCAATCAGTTTTTCATTTCAGCTCTTCTCGGGAATGTGCTGCGCTCTGAAACTGTTGTCCCAACAAGCAGGAATGTGCATTTCCCTCTCATTCTTTTAAAAACTTTGGAGAAAGCTGCAAAGGCTTTTTCCATGCAGTATATGGTGTTTTTGACCCCCCCCCTCCTTATGAATCACCATGGGATCCTGTTTAGACAAAAGGTATTCTTGAATTGTATGAGGAGTATTTTCACCATTTAGATAAGCCGTTTGATAAAATACGTAAGATTGTTTTCCAGTTAATATATTTGAATGTGAATCCTTTAAATGGTTAGAGTAATATGGCTGTCTGGAGCCAGCATGGAGTAGGGGTTTGAGTGTTGGACTATGACTCTGGACCAGAATGCAGATCCCCACTAGGCCGTGAAAACCGACTGGGTGATCTTGGGCAAGTCACACACTTTCAGTCTCAGAAAATCCTGTGACAGGGTCACCTTAGGATTGAAAATGACTTGAAGGCACACAACAACAACAACAAAATATTTCATGCTATATCTTGGTCCTAATAACAGAACATGCTTGAGCGTATTTACTCTGTTGTTTTAGGATGCCCAGCAACAAGGTGGACACATACTATAGCCCTTATCTCTTTATCCTTCCCTAGATGCTTTTAAATTCCTGGGGTTAAGGTAGTAAAGTCACTTATCTCAAGACATGACAGGAAAGAATTTGCCAAAGTTCTCTTGCTACCAGCATAGCTTTCATCACTGGGGGTGGGGGGCTTCTATGACATGGAAGGATGAAAAAAAATGCACTGAAACAATCTAATAAGTAAACTTTCAGCTTGACATGTTTCAGCAATTGAAAACTTTTTCACATTACATTCAGACAGAGAAAATGCAGAATTCCTCTGATTTTTAAGAGGCATCTGGTTATGCTCAAAACTTTAAAACTATTCTCTCAGCATAAAAAAATCTAAGTCCTATACTACTTTTCTTCACCAAACTATCCATTTTTAAGCCACAAGTATTTTCCCAGTACTTCTAGATTTTATCTGAAAGTATATTTTATCAGTATTTTAAAGTTTTTTTAAAACAATAACAATTTATCTTGATAGAGGACATGCTGTGTTTTTTCGTTTTATTTTAATTAGCCATTGTGAAACCGCATTCCCCTTTGTTTTATTCCTTTGAATACTGTTTAATTATGGTTATCATGCCAGATATCTTAAAGGTTATTTTACCAATACAGTTTCATTTAACATAAGCCATATGGAATCAATAGCACTGTTTCCTAAAGTAAATGCTTGGAAAATCTTACATTCATATGTTAAGAGTGCACATCCTTTCCTCATTAGTTGGAAAGTACAGGGATTTTGGCACAGGTTCTGTGTGGAAGCATTGTGCAGCTTTTATATGGATTTTGTTTTTAGCCTTTGATGACACTGTTTAGAATAGGAAGTATCTAATAAGTAAAGCATTTTGTCTAATGTGCTGCCAGTGTGTTTAATATATGCCTGGAGGTCTGAAACATTATCTTCTCCACTGCAGTAATATGCATTTAATTCTCTGAAAGCATAAGGTTGAACTTTTAAAAGGGACTCAAAGTACATTTTCAACTAAAATAATTTAAAACACATGTGATAGGGGACCTGAGTAATGTACAGTTGGTTTTTATGGTTTAATCATGATCATGTTAATGCACACCAGTAGCTAATTAAAGAAAACTTTTATTGTTCATTTTAAATGGGTTATGTAAAGAGTAAGTGAACTGATATTAATGCAGCTCAATGATAAATGTAACCATTACATTTGCTATCAGGAAGCTGATATTGGTGCATTTGACATATTTAAAGTATTGGCCTATTTCTTCCATAACAAAGCAAGGAAGGTTTTTTAGAGTTCTTGCATTTGGAATTGTTCACTAATATAAAAGGATATTCAGTTGATGCCCAGATTAACTACCAGGCTTGCCTTTTAAAGTTAATAGCTGCAAATCCTAACTCAGTAACTAAGTGACATGTAAAGATATATATTCTCCAAGAGAGCATCTATTGGATATTTCAAGAGCTCTCTCTTGCCATAGCCCTCAAGATATGTGTCCTAGAAACTCTTTCTTGGAGGCATTGTCTGTGTGCTCATTTAGGATTATTAAGTTACTGTATTGTCAGAGTAGTTTTTAGCTGTGACACTCCCTGTCTTTAGAAGCTAATTTAAACCCAAGCTGGAGTGTTTCCTGAAAACAACACTGGCTTGTGATGCCTGATGATTGAAGGATCCATCAGTGTTTCTCTTTAATTGCTGATATATTGGTTTTCATGTTTTTATTGAGATATTTTATGGTATGGCTAAATGTAGTCAGTTTTTTATACATCAGCTTGACATTCTAGAATGGCAATTTGGACAGATTGCAAGCTGGGATGTGGGTGGCAATAGTTTTCTTATGTCAGAATTGCATAGACTCCCAGATGTTGTTGAACTGTACCTCCAAACATTGTTCAATATTAAGTTCTGCTAGCTTGGACTGCTGAGAGTTGCATTTCAACAATATCTGGAGGACTAAACAGTTCCTACCACTGTTGTATATATTGGATGCTGAACATATTGAATGTAGCCATTAATATAGTCCTGACAGTGACAATTGCCATATCAATGCTGGCTATGCATAAAACTCTTGCTCATGACACAAAGATCTGTTAGTTTTTAAGGTGCCATAGGACTCTATCATTTTTGTTGCAGCAGACTAACATGGCTACCCCTTTGGTAATGGATATAATGAGTAATTTAAAACACAGTCTAGAAGAAAGTTGGATGGAGGACTGAAGCCCATTTCAGAACCCTGAAAATTATCTTGTACTATAGAACATTCATCCATCTAGTTCAAATTTTTTATTCTGTCAACCACTCTCCAGTGACTTGGACAGAGGATCTCCCCATCATCTGCTCTCTTTCAGCCTCTTGTTGCTGGGGATTCATCTTAGGAACTTCTGCATGCTTAACATGTTCTCTGCCACTGCACTACAGTTCTTCACATAACACAGTGACCACCAGTCAACAGGCATACTTGTCCCTGTGCTATTTGTAGTTACTTTCTAGCCCTCCTTTCTGGATAAAGTCTACAGAAATAGATTACAAAATCTTTTAAAATACAAATAAGTAATGAAAACATAAGAACAGTACTTTTCAGTACATAAATAATTGACAAATAAAAGCTGTGTGTCAGCTTTTATAGATGATACCTGTTGTCTTATTTATTTGTGCAATAGGGTTTTCTTAGGCAAGAAAAACTAATAGGTGGTTTTACCAATTCCTTCCTGTGAAATATAGCCTACAGCATCTAGTATTTGTTTGCATTCTCCCATCCAAGTACTAACCTGAGCTGACACTGCTTAGCTTTGAAGATCAGATGGGATCTGGTGCAATCTCTCAGCCTGTGCTCCAACTAAGGCAGAATCTGGGATCTGCTGCTTCAAGTGACCCAGCCTGCCGGGACATTTTTTTTAGTCCCTTCAATCCGGGATTTTCCTGATTTTCCAGGACATATGGCAACCATATTTAAGGATCATTAAGGAGGGAGACATGGACATTTCCTGGTGGAGGGCATTTTAAAGATGAGGAGATAACAGAAAATGCTTTTTCTTTGGTACTAATTAATTGTATGATGCTTACCAATGGACTAGACCAGTGCTACGCAAAAAGTGTTGATCTGTGGACTGTTGCTAATCTATGAACCATTGGCTGCTGGTCTACAGCATGTTTTAAGGAAAGAGAAAAACAGTTATAGCCAATGGACTCAAATATGGTGCTAATGCCCAGCACACTACAGAAAAAGCACTCTACCATATAACCTAATCACTGGACTAAACATTACGGGCTTAGAAGCTGGTTTTGAAGTTCAAGCAGACTTGTTTGGATGCTGGTAGTCTCCAGATTATCTGGTCCTGAACTATTTAGTGTTTTAATGTACTTTTACACTGGGCCCAGAAACCTATAGGCAGCTAATGTAATTGGCATAGTGCTTTATAATAATCATGCCTAGAAGCAACCGAAACATGTTACTTTAATGTGTACTCACTCACAGGGAGGCTTCTTATGGGGAGTGCATTATTTTTAACATCTGTATACTTTTTAATGACTTTATAATGTTTTGTGATTGTTGTAATTATTTTTAAGATTTTATTGTTAGGCTTTCAGGACTCTTTTTGAGAACTGCCTTGGGTTCCACTCTGGGAGAAATATGGCATAGCAAATAAATAAACAAGGAAGCAAGCAAGCTAAGGAGGCAAACTCAATTTTCTGTAGGTATAGCTACAACTGGTGAACCTGCTGAAGACGCTAAAAGGTACTCCTGGCCATGGATACTGCCTGTATCTTTATGTTAAGTGACGAGTGCAGGAGAACTCCCAAGGTTCATACCTGGCTTTGTAGGAGGAGCACAACCTCATCAGAAGTTAGTTGCAAATTCCCAACCAGATAACCGGATTTTCCCAGCCACAACATTTTCATCTTGTTTGAATAAACTTCATCTTGTCTACTCAAAACTGCTCTGATATCTTTCAGTGTTTTCATTCTATACTGCATTATAGTTGCCTGTGTTGATTATTTGGTCACAGGGTCCCAGTTTTTATTAGAGTGATTCAAATTTTTGAGTTCAGAGTTTGTTGGTTTATTTCTTTTAATTTTTATTAGTTTGTTAATATTAATGGTATTTTAGTGTTGTATTCTCTCCATTTTGGGGCATAAGAAAATAAAAATAAATCTGACCTTGCCTTCCAAGAATTACTTTAAAAGTTTGAGATAGTTTATATTTCCTTCACTGTCACAAAAATAGATTTCTATTTACATTTAATCCATTGTTTAAAAGGTAGGTAACTGATCAATTAAAAATCTCTTTAATTGTTGATCCTCAAATAATTTAATATAAGTTTTTCATAATGGTTTACAGTATACAAAAAAATAGTTTGACGTAAAGAGATATTTCGTTCTACTGCCACATCTTTCTTCAGCATGTCATCTTTTCCAGTGTGTGGCAACTAAATATGAATCATCCTTTCTCTAGAACAAACACATGCTGGGTTTTCATGAATGATTCCTATTTTAAAATTTAACTTGGCAAGTTTTCTTTTAAATAAAATTTTCTCTCTTTTGACCTCATGTTTATATAGCAATTGTGTTATGTAGCTGAAATGGAAATACTTGGGATGTGGCTCTTTTATATTAATGTAATACTTTCCTTCCCAGGTTTCCAAACATGAACAGAAAAAAATGGATATGTCTGATGGAAGTATGGTTGAAACGTCTTCACGTTACAGTGGAGCCCAAGACAGTGGCATTGGGAGTGACAGTGTTAAAATCAGAATAGTTCAAATAGAACAACACAGTGGCACAAGCCAACACCGCATTGCCCGCCCTTCCAGACAGTCTTCCATCGTTAAGAACCTGAACTTTATTCCATTTGACATTTTTATTACAGCAAGCCACATCTCCTTCATGACTTACTCCTCCACCAGTTTACCTAAATCAAAATCAATGGAAGATCAGAGAGATAGTGAGAAAACAACCAAAAGTTTATTAAAACTTGTAGAAACAGTTGATCCTGATTGCAAGAAAACTGTCAGAACAGGTATTTCATCAGTAACAGCAGATGATCTCTTAAATAGTAACAATTCTTTACCCTCTGGGAAAAAGAAAGGTCTCCTATCTCTAGAAAGTCTTCATGCCTCCACAAGATCATCTGCTAGGCAAGCGTTGGGTATAACTATTGTCCGACAGCCTGGTCGCAGAGGAACTGGTGACTTGCAGTTAGAACCGTTCTTACATCTTGTTGTATCTCAGCCTTCTTTGATCTTAAGCTGTCACCACAGAAAGCAGAGGATGGAAATATCTGTGTTTGATGCTGTTCTTAAAGGCGTAGCTTCAGATTACAAATGTGCAGGTAAGACCATTTATGCCATTACCTGTAATTTAATGGTTTATTTACTACCCAGTTCTTTAGTTCAAAGATGAACAAAGGAGGATTGTTTGCCCCAAATTTCCATTAGCATAGGCGGCTTTTCTTCATGGCCAAAGAATTTGTCCCCTATTAAAGTTTATAGAATGCTTGTTTTTAAAGCACACCAAGGAGATTTATAGCAAAATGCCTCTATGAGGAGTTTTTTAAAATTGCCTTTTGCACACCTATATCACACATACACTAGCATATGTATAGTAATTGGTATAGTTTGTAAGCATCTAAATTATTTCATTTAATCCTATGGTGCTTGTTATGAGGCACTGTTGTCATTCCCACTTTTAAAAGATGATAGGTAGCTTGGAGGCTCTTGTAAGAACATCCTGTAAAGCCTTTAGGTACATGAAGAGCCTTCAGGTACTGTGCTGAAATCCAAATATGTAAGGAAAGATGGCTTTGGCACACTGCCTGAAAAAGTTATTGTGGCTGGAGTTCATATATCTGTGTTCTTTGAAGAGTCTGTTTCATGCTATCACATCACCCTTTAATTTGTTATGCTTTCTTTGCCCAAACCTCTTAACTCTTCTGCTGTCCACTTTCTCTTCTCATAAGGCCCTTCCTGCCCTATGTTCTGCTTTTCATTTCCTAGCCTCTTTCTATAGTTTCTCATTTTTGTGTCCTCTGTTCTTTCTCTCTTCCAGAAGTCTACTTATTGTCCTTTAACCATCTTTCCCCTGCTTTCACTTTCCAGAATATTGTAATCCAAGTGTTATTTTTTCCTTCCTGACTTTAAGCAGTAAATATTATTTCCTGTGTGACATAGGTATGGTGGAGCTTTCAGCAGTTATAGTTTTGGGGACAACACTTTAATTATGATAATGATCGAGGGTCTATGCATGAAGTTGTACTATATTTCCATAGTATTAACTTATTAGCAGGAACTAAATTTGAAGGTGTATTAGGTACATATCTATCATGGCTGTTCTGCACCCTAAATTAGCTTGTTATTTTTTTCATAGGGATTTATCCCATATTTGTTTTTATTAGTCATTCCAATGTTAAAATGTGTAACTGTCAAAGATACTCTGTGTAGTTCTGTTTATGAATCAGACAGATGTGTGCTGGTATTCCTAAAGAAGTTCTTTCTAAAATTAATTAATACAGAGTATAATTTACCCCCTGTCTACTGGAAGAGGACCTAAATACCCTGAAGGCACCCAATCCCAGCTTGAAAGCTAAGCGGGATCAGGCCTGCTTGATACTTGGATGGGAGACCACCAATGAATACCAGGTGATGTACACTATATTTCAGAGGAAGGAATGGGCAAAACCACCTCTGAGTATTCCTTGCTTAAGAAAATCCTATGAAACTCATGGCTTCACCATAAATTGACAGGTTACTTGAACGTGAGTGTGCATGCGCACACGCACAGCATCTGTACTTGCTGTAGTAGCTTTGTATAGACATTGGTTATTTGAAGTCCTTCTGAAAATTTCATCAGATTTCTTTATCCAAATTGTTATTTCCTTTTTACTCCATAAATTGATATGTCATACTTGAAATTGTTGCCTAGTTTTCATTTTTAATCTAAGTTCTTCAATAGAAGATAACTCTAAGAAAAGCACCAGCAATATTTCTTATCTTTCAAAGCATTATGTAATCTATTTAGTTTTCAAAACATTTTGAGAGAAGAAATACAGGTCGAGTCTCCCTTAACTGAAATGCTTGGGACCAGAGGTATTTTGGAATACTTACATGTACTGTACTGTATACAATGAGATGACATGGAGATGGGATCCAAATCTAAACACGAAATTCATTCATGTTTCATATGTACCTTATGCACATAGTCTGAAGGTAATTTTTTACACAATATTTTAAAAAATTGTGTGCATGAAACAAAGTTTGTGTACATGAAAACACCAGAAAGCAAAGGTGTTACTGTCTCAGCCACCCATGTGGACAATTTTGGAATATTTTGATTTTGGAATCCTGGATAAGGGAGACTCAACCTAGATATAGTTAGACTATCGCCCGCAAATGATCATGCTATAATAATTGGTTAGCCTTTATTTATTATTTATAAAAACATCTAAATCTTTAAGATGCCACAAGACTCTTAGGGTTTTTAAAATTTTGTTTTGATAAAACAAACTAACATGGTTGTGTGTGGTGTGTATGTGCCTTCAAGCCCCCTGTCAACTTATGGCAACCCTATTAATTTCATAGGGAATACTCAGAGATGGTTTTGCCAGTTCCTTCCTCTGAAATATATCCTAAAGCACCTGATAGTTGTTGGCAGTCTCCCATGTAAGTACTAACCAGGACTGACCCTGCTTAGCTTCCAAGATCAGAGCAGATCTGGTATCTTTAGGGTATTTAACACATCTACTGCTTTGGGAGTGGATACACTTAAAAACAGTGCACCAAAACATAACAATTAAAATTCCTGATGTGCATTAAATGTTATGAGTAAACAGGATAAAATGTGGACAGGATCCTTGGTGAAGTGAGAGCCATCATGTGTGTACTTGATCCTTGCTTTCCCTGTCCAACCACAGGCAGGAGGACTTGCCAACTGGGAAAAGAGCACGGGGAACATCTTTCTGCAACAAGGCAAGGTTCCAATGTGCCTAAAAGTGGTAGCTACAAGACCTTTGCTGAAGAACCTCTCCCTGAACTCCACATTACTGGATAACTACCATCCAGTTTCCAGTACAGTCGGACTCCCGTATCTGTGGGGGTTCAGTTCCCAGACTTACCACAGATATAGGAAACCATGGATGACAGCTAACCTATTAAAATAATGGACTTCCAGTAAAAACATACCATAGAGTTGCATTGGAGGATCTAGAAGATGTCTAGAGAGAATGTTTCTCTAAGCATTTTTTGGGATCTCTATAGTATGTGTCCCTGTTTTTTGTCCCATGGAAACTGAAACCGTGGATAGTGGTTCCGTGGATATGGGGGTCCAACTGTATTTTAGTTTGGGGGATGGTAGTGGAGCATGGAGGGGCCCCTCAGTTCCACAAGTGTTTCTATAGGAGATTATTTAGATCCATTTCAGTATGGCTTCAGACCTGGTTATGGGAGGGAGATGATTTTGTTCACCTTGGTGGACATCCCACTGCAGGAATTAGATAGGGGGAATGTATCACTCCTGGTTCTCTTGGTAGCTTTTGATACTACTGATCATGGTATATTTCTGGGCTGCCTCTCTCAGACAGAAATAGAAGCAGTGTTCTTTAGCCCTTTCTTTAGGGGACAGATTCTGAAGGTGGAACCAGCAGATTCAGGTTTGGTGCTTTGGCTGTTGGCTTGTGAAACCTCTTGGGGATCTATCTTGAGCCCCATGTTATTTAAGATTTGCACAAAACTACTGTGAAAGGATGTCCAAATATTTGGAGTTCAGTTGCACAAATATGCTGACGAGACCCAATTCTATTTCTCCTTTCTGTTTAAATCTGAATAAACTATTTTAGTTCTAAACAGTGTCTGACATCATAATGGACTAGATAACGGTGAACTAACTGAAATTTAATACAGGGATGCTTCTGGTCAGATCAAAAGCAAATTGCAGGGAAGGGAATTCAGCCTGTGTGAGGTGGGGCTATGCTGTCTGTGAAAACAAAGGTTCATAGCCTGGATATTCACCTGGATTCAACTGTGAACCTGGATTCCCAGTTTTCTGTGATTTGCACAATTAAAGCTATTGTGCCAGCTGTGGCCATTGCTGATCTGACCAAGGCAACGCCTTGGTTGCATCCTGTTTAATTTGTTCTAATGCAGTCTATATGGGGCTGCCTTTGAGGAGTAATTTGAAATTTTAGCTGCTCCAAAATGCTGTAGCAAGACTGTGGCCTGGTGCTGGTTACAGGGGGCATATACATTCCTTATTATAACAGCTACACTGTCTACCAGTCTGTTTTTGGCAGAAATATTGATTGTAACCCTATTAAGAGCAATATGACTTTGGTTCAGGCTACCTGAAATACTATGTTCTCCCATACAAGTGCTTCTTGGCTTTGAGATCTTTAGGAAAGGCTCTTCTGTCAGGTCCAAATGGAATTCTGCCTGCATGCCCCTGCATTCATCCTGAAGCCCTGCTCATTATTATTCTCTACAAGGACGTGGGATATCTTGTCTTCAGTGTCCCTGCAGAGTTTTGGCTGCCACTGCCACTGCCACTTCAATCATAATTTAAAACTCAGGAAGCAGTTCCTGGCCAAAGGGAGAGGTTTTCTCCCTTCACTTGTCTTGGCAGTGCTGCCTCCACCCGCTTGCTCATCGCAGGAAGAGGCACTTGAAGAAAGCAATAGAAGTGCTTGAAGGAAGCATTGGGAAAGTGGAAAGTGGATGGAGGCAGCCCTGCCAAGCCGGGGAAGGGAGAAACCTCCCTTCGGACAGGAATTGCCTCCTGAGCTTTAACATGGTGGTGGCAGCAGCGGACAAAAATGCTGAGAAAACCCAGAATCATCAAAACTCTGCATCTAGGTAAAATACCTCAGAATGCCTCAAATCTGGGCCATGTAACATGTGCCCTGATCACCCCAGATTTGGGGGGGGGGAAGGCTGTACGTCATGTGGCCTGATCACCGCAGATTCAGGAAAATTTGCAGGAGGATTCTGGGTTTTTAATAGTGTAGACAAGCCCAAAGTCCTGTCTCCTTCAGAGGCACATTTGGTGATGACACAAGAAAGAACCTTCTTGGTAGATGCTCTCAGATAATTAAACTCCCTTTCAGGAGAGACTAGGTCAGGCCCTGTCCTCTTTTCCTTCCAGCAAGCAAAGATAGATCTGTTCAGTCAGGCTTTTAACAACTGACTGCCTAAAAAATCAAGGGCTTTAAATGCTGGATGTTTAATAAACATTTGTTTACTATTATATAGGTGTTCTAAAACTATTTTATCTGAATTTGTGTTTTAATATTATAAATACAGTCAGATTTGATTATTTGAGGATTTGATTAATATGTCCCCTCTAGGCAAGTTGACCATAGAATTTCACCGACGGGGGTCCAAATGCCTAGAGAAGTGTTATCTCCGGTAAAAAAAAATAGCAGGCTTATATTCATCATTTTTCCACTTTCACGGGGCTACTATGCCTCTAATCCCTGCGAAATTTGAGGGGTCACTGTAATTCAATTTTCAATATTTATAATATTTTGTGTTTTATTTATACTTGTTTTTAATTATATTATAAGCAGCCTTAGATACAAGTGGGATACAAATAAAATAATCTTCGGAGGTGAAACCATAATGAGAAGAAATGTCCATAATCATACAACTGTAATCTTCAAGGAGATTGACAAAGAGATCGATCACAGATTAGCAAAGGCATATAGTGCATTTGGAAGACTTCACAAAAGAGTCTGGAGCAATAAACACCTGAGGCAAAGCACAAAAATCAGTGTGTATAGAGCCATCGTACTGTCTATCCTCCTTTATGGATCTGAAACATGGGTCACCTATCGCCACCACCTACGACTCCTCGAGCGCTTTCATCAGCGCTGTCTACGCACAATCCTAAATATACACTGGACTGACTATGTGACGAATGTTGCTGTCCTTGAACAAGCAGGGATCACCAGCATTGAGGCCATGATATTGAGAACACAGCTGCGCTGGGCAGGGCACGTTTCTAGGATGGAGGACCATCGCCTCCCAAAAATACTACTCTACGGTGAACTCGCCACGGGTCAGCGTGGGAGGGGCGCTCCAAAAAAGCGATGCAAGGACTCCCTGAAACAACATCTCAGGCTTGGCCAGATTGATCACCAACGGTGGTCTGCCCTGGCCTCACATCGGGAGGCATGGAGACGCACTATCCACAATGCTGCAGCCTTATTTGAGAACTCACGACGAACAAGTCTTGAAGAGAAACGACAACGCAGAAAGAATCACAACCCAAAAACATCACCCAAGGAGACCTTCTGCTGCACTTTTTGCAACCGGACTTGTTTATCTCGGATTGGCCTTTTTAGTCATCAGCGCGCTTGCAGAAAGCGCGGGATGAGTCCTTCCTGAATCTTCGTTTGCGAAGAAAAGCCAGAGAGAGAGAATCTTCAAGGAACTAATTTAGATGTACTCCAGTAAATGCAAAGTTTTCTCATTCCTTTAAATTACTTTTCCTTTTGTGACATGTCGGCAAGACATTGTGTCTTCTATTAATGTTAAGCAACAGATATATTTTAGAGACTTTTTGTAAGGAATAAATTCTGGTGGCAATGATGATGATGGCAGCAGGAACCACATTCTTTCTTTCTTTCTTATATCTGAAATAGTCATTTGGAAACTGAAGCAGTAATACATTAGTCATATTTTAGGATGTGGTCAACAGGCAGGTCATTTACCTGACAATTCTTAGTTTCTGGGTTACTGAATACATTCAATGTATCAGCCATTCACCCTTCTCTTTTAGGATATATTCTAGTTTCTGAATTCATCTGCAAATCACCAAAAGTCTTCAAATCAGTAATTCTAGCTTATAGACTTAGCTGTTTTCTCTCTCCACCATTGTGGAACTACTGGTTTACTCTCTCTGTGCTTGCATGTGCATGTGGCCAAGAAATTATATTACAGCTACCATCTCAGTAAGATTCAGTTAAAATAGAGTGCTAGTGCTGTTTCATTTCATTCTTTGAACTCTCTTGTATGCCTAACCTTTTAGTCTAAGCAACTAAGTATTGGAATAATGAATAAGCTGTTCAGACTTCTTATTGTTTATTCATTTAACTATGTATCTACTTTCCTACCTCATGGCTTGCTTGTAGTTAACTGCCGTCAAATCAACTTTGACGTATATGGCAATCCTACAAATGAGAGACCTCCAAGTCACCCTATCATCAACAGCCCTGCTCAGGTCTTACAGATTCAGGGCATGGCTTCCTTGATTGAGTCTATCCATATTTAACATAGTCTTCCTCTTTTCCTACTGCTTTCTACTAAACATTATTGTCCTTTCTAGTGAGTCATGTCTTCTCACAATGCGCCCAAACTACAACAAGCTTGTTTTCTTCTGCTCCAGAGATTAGGACACAGAGCAATGGACTCAAACTACAGGAAAAGAGATTCCACCTAAACATTAGGAAGAACTTCCTGACAGTAAGAGCTGTTTAGCAATGGAATGCATTGCCTCAGAGTGTGGTGGAGTCTCCTTTGGAGATTTTTAAACAGAGTCTGGGTGGCCATCTGCTGGGAGTGCTTTGACTGGGTATTCCTGTATGGCAGGGGGTTGGACTTTAGAAAAGATGTGACAGTACAACTAGAAGACATCAATACGAAGTTCAATGCCCTTCATACTATACTGACGCAAACAAAAAAAGAAGTGAAAGAAAATAAAGAAGACATCCAACTGTTAAAAAAAAGACAATATAGATCTGCATGCAGAACTGGAAACAACACGTGATCAACTAGCATTAGCAGAAGCCAGAGAAAAAGAAGCTTGGATCAGATTAAGAGGTCTAAAAGAGCAACCAAATGAGGACACCAAAAAAAGGGTGATAGAGTTGCTAGTACAAAACTTAGAATGGAGTGAAGAACAAGTCAGCAGGGAATTGGACCGGATGTACAGACTAAAATCGAACTTTGCAGTCAAAAGAAACCTCCCGAGAGATATAATAATACAATGCGCAAGGAAAGTGGTGAAAGACTACATTATGGAGGTGCACTTTAACAAAGGCATTTGCTATGAAGGGAAGTTACTTATATTACTGAAGGAAATTCCATTGAGGATTCTAAGGAAGCGTAAGGATTACCAGTTTTTGGTGGAGATATTGAAGAAAGAAAAAATTCCCTTCAGTTGGGACAAGTTGGAGGGTGTTCTATTTACATACAAAAAAGAAAAATTCAGAATTGATACAGTGGAAAAAGCACAAGAATTCATTAAAAGGAGCAAAAAAGACTTTGGGCTGCAACGAAAAAAACAAACTGAGCAAAATGGAAATACAGAAGAAAATAGAGAAGCAACACACCAAGTAGAAAGACGACTTAGTGAAGAGAACAGAAAGACTGAGGGAAGAAGTGTAGAAAAAATGAGGAATCCAGAAGACAGCTTGCTGGACTTAGAAGTGCCAATGTAGGATACTACTTTACTGAATCAAGGAGAAAGTAAAAAAGTAAACAAAATTTATGAATTAGGGTAATCAAGTTAAATTTTGAAGTTTCTTGAAATATTTACACAAATAAAGATAGTAATATTATTATTGACGCTACGGTTGATATCTAGAAAAATTAATAATTTCTATAAAATATGGCGGGAATAAAATTCATGACGTGGAATGTGAAAGGATTAAATGCAGAAAAGAAAAGGAAATTAGTATTTCATTATCTCAAAAAAACAAAAATAGATGTCATTTGCCTACAGGAAACTAGGATAAAGAAATCACAGGAATTTAGGCTAGACCAAAAAAATCTAGGAGAAATATTTGTATCATCAAATGTGAAAAAGAAGAAGGGGGTGGTACTATATGTTAATCCGCAACTAAGACCAACCTTGATTTTGGCTGATGAAAAAGGTAGATATATAATGGTGGAGATAATATTGGACAACTTCAAAATTCTGGTAATAGGTATCTATGTTCCTATAGAAGAAAAATCTAGTTTCTTTGGAGAAATAAAAAACATAATAGGACACCTGAGCTATAACAACTGGTGCTTACTGGGTGACTTCAATGGGGTGGTAGAACCAAAAGTGGATAGATATTCAGAGAAAACGATGCACAACAAAATGAATAAAAAATACCAAGGAAAATTAACAAAGGAGTTTTTTGACATAGTAGAGGAACTACAATTAATAGATATTTGGAGATTTAAAGAGGGGGAAGCAAGAGTACACCTACTATTCAGACGTACACTGCTCATTCTCAAGAATTGACATGATATGGATCAGTGTTAACCTGGCAAGTAACATTAAAAAAACAGATGTTTTGCCAAAACCCCTGTCGGACCACAATCCAGTATTGGCGACAATAAAAAGCAGAAAAACAAGAAACAATTGGAGAATTAATGTATCATTACTATTAAAAGAAGAAGTGATCGAAGATTGTAAGAAAAAATTGAAAGAGTATTTTGAATTGAATTTAAATAAAGGGACAGATATTAATACGGTTTGGGATGCAGGAAAAGCAGTGATGAGGGGCGTTTTTAAGAAATGGAATGTAATAATTAACAGGAGAAAACAAGCAAGGAGAAAGACAATTTTCGATGAAATAAAACAAAAAGAACAAGAATTGGTGAAGACCCCAAATAATAAGAAAGTTGTAACCCAGATTAAAATACTGCAAGAGCAATTAAATCTGATAGTGACAGAGGAAATGAAGAAAAAGCTAGACTTTTTAAAACAAAGAAATTTTGAACATGGTAACAAACCGGGTAGGTGGCTGGCTTATCGGTTGAGAAAGGAAAGAACAAAAAGATTAATAATAAAAATTAGATTTGGGGATAAGGAAATAATAGATGAAATGCAAATTCAAAAAATATTTCATAACGACTTTAAAACAATATATCAAAAGAAAGAAATTTCTACAACAAAGGTGAGTGAGTACATTAAGAAATGTGGTATTAATAAAATTTTAGATATGCAAAGAGAGTTACTAAACAAGGATATAACGATAGAAGAAATCGTAGATATAATAGGGAAAATGAAAATGAAGAAATCGCCAGGACCAGATGGCCTGCCAGTGGAATATTATAGAATATTTCAAGATGAATTAACAGATCCATTACTGAGGGTAATAAAGAATATTTTGAATAAGAATCAAATCCCCAATAGCTGGAAAGAGGCAAATATAGTTTTAATTCCTAAGGAAGGACGCGATCAATTACAAATAAAAAATTACCGACCCATCTCCCTACTGAACACAGATTACAAAATTTTTGCGGCAATATTGGCTAGTAGACTCAAAGGTTTTTTGCAAAGTTATATAAAGTATGACCAAAACAGTTTCCTGCCCAATAGACAAATAAAAGATAATATCAGATCAATAATCAATATATTTGAATATTTACATTACCATAATAAAACTAAAGGAGCTCTAATCTTTCTAGATGCAGAAAAAGCATTTGATAACTTAAATTGGCTCTTTATGATAAAGGTATTAGAAGAAATGGACTGTGGTCCAAAGTTTTGTAAGTGGATTCAAATAATATATCAGGAACAAAAAGCCAAATTAATAATAAATGGAAAGTTATCGGAAGAAATAGGAACTGAAAAGGGTACTAGACAGGGTTGTCCACTATCTCCCCTATTATTTATCTTAGTACTAGAAATTCTTCTTAACGAAATAAGAAAGGATAAAGAAATTAGAGGACTCAAAGTTAAGAAAGAAGAGTACAAAGTAAAGGCATTCGCTGATGATCTGGTGGTAATTCTAGAGGATCCAATAAAAGGAGTGGATGGTTTAATGGCAAAAATAGAGGAATTTGGAAAATTGGCAGGACTCAAGATTAATAAAGAAAAAACGAAAATACTGACGAAAAATTTAGACAAAAAAGAAAAAGAAGAATTAGAAAAGAGAATAAATTGTGAGATAGTGAAAAAGGTAAGATATTTAGGGATTAATCTGTCAACAAATAATCAACAACCATTCTACAACAATTATGATAAAGTCTGGAAAGATATCAAAACAGATTTGAGTAGATGGCAAGGGCTGAATTTGACACTTTTAGGAAGAATAGCTACTATCAAAATGAATGTATTACCGAAACTAATATTTCTTTTTCAAGCTATACCTATAATTATCTCGAACAAAATTTTCAGAATCTGGCAAACAGACTTAAGTAAATTTTTGTGGGTGGGCAGGAAACCCAGAATTAAATGGAAGTTATTAACAGATGACAAAGACAGAGGGGGGGTGGGTCTACCAGATCTGAGAATTTATTTTGAAGCAACGTGTTTATCATGGCTAAAACAATGGATACTGTTAGAGAATAGAAGAGACCTAGAATTAGAGGGATTTGATTTAAAAGCAGGCTGGCATGGCTACTTAGGTTACAATAAATTAAAAATAAATAAAGACTTTAAGAACCATGTAGTGCGAAGAGCACTGATTAGAGTTTGGGAGAAGTATAGAATTAGGCTATGCCCAAAAATCCCAGGTTGGTTATCTCCACAGGAAGCCTTTTGCAAAAATGAGCTAAGAGATTACAAATGGTTAATCTATAGAGAATTAATGGTGAAAGACAGAAATGAATGGAAAATTAAAGAATGGCAGGAGTTAACAGCGGAAGGGATACAACTACAATGGTTAACATACTACCAAATTAGGTCTAGGATCAAGGAAGATTTAAAAGCAAGACAGTATGAAGGTGAAATTTCAGAGTTTGAAAAATTATTGAGAGCAAATAATAAGCATTTAATTAGTAGACTTTATAGACATTTATTAAAATGGAATTTAGAAGACGAACAGGTAAAACATTGTATGATAAAATGGGCCGGGGATATAGGACACAATATTCAATTGCAACAGTGGGAGGAAATTTGGAAGAGGGGTTTGAAATTCACGTGCTGTTACAATCTGAAGGAAAAATTTTATAAATTAATGTACAGATGGTATATAACCCCATCAAAACTAGCTAAAATGAAGAAAGGTATATCTTCACAATGTTGGAGATGTAAACACCAAAAGGGATCCTTTTATCATATGTGGTGGGACTGCAATAGAGTAAGAAGATTCTGGCGGAAGATAAATAAAGAAATAGAGAAAATTATAGAGGTGAAATTGGATCTAAGACCAGAATTATATTTATTAAACATGGTTAATTTAGAAAATCCAAAAGAGAAAGAACATAGATACCTAATACTTTACCTGATTACAGCACCAAGGTTGGTCTTAGCAAAGTGCTGGAGAGCGGAAGAAGCCCCAACTAAACTGGAATGGCTACAGAAGGTTGTAGAATTGGCTCAACTGGATAAATTGACGAATTGGATAAGAAAGAAAACAACAAAGGACTATATAAAGATATGGGAGCCACTCATAAAATATGTTAAACAGAAAGAAGGAGATATAAGTACTCTTGGTTTCTATAGCTAGGCAAATAATCAGATGGCTAAATTGGGTATAGAGTAAAAACTTATTTACTGTTTAATTTACTGTTTAGACGTCATATTAAGGAATAGATGTAAACAGATGTAAATATATATAAAGTTATAAGAGAATGTGGTTATGTACTTAACGAGTATATGTGAATTGTTGTCGGCAGGAAAATATGTATAGTAGAAAAGAAAAAGAGAAAAAAAGAAGGCAGGGTAGACCATTAGGAATACTGTTAAATAATGGAGGTTGAATTTTGAGAGAATAGTTGATTTACTGTTGTTCTTTAGCTTTACTGTAATTTTGATATTAGCAGTTCATGGTCTGTTCCTCAATCTGTTCCTGGGCTTGTTTTTGCAGAGAGAATGGAGCTTCTCCATCTTCTGCTTCTAGTTATGTAGTCTTATTTCCTTTTTGTATTGGTCATCAGGTGATGTCCATGTATAGTCATTTCTTTATGAGGTGCCCAGACACATAATCAACAAGAAGGAGGTTGCTCTACTCCCGCTTTGTTGATCGCATGGGTGCCCCATTCTGATGTCAGCAGAAGCGACACCACCAGGCAGGCTCTTGCAGGGAACTGCTTGGCCAGCAAGGCAGAGGTCGCTCTCACAGGAATCCATCCCCTTCCCTATACTGTTCATTGCAGGGTAAGGGAGATGGTGCTGCATTTGCATGTAGACAACTATATGTGGCTGAATCAAATCTGATCCAGTTGTATAGACCGCAAAAGAACTGAAGGTCACTCTGGAGTTTCCAGGAAATGCCAGAATTTTCCCCAACTTTGCTTAGTTTGGAGAAAATTTGGGGTAAGGGCAAAAAAATGCAGTTCCTCCCCAGAAGTAGCCATACATTGTCTGGATTCAGGGCAAGTCTGCATTTTTGTACTGGTGTAGAGAAGCCCACTATTAAGCTGTATGGGGATCTGTCCTCTTATTTTATTACTGCTAAGTGTTTCTAAGCGTCTCAGTGACTTTGTCAAACCCGTTTGGAAAGAAAACTTAGGCAAAACTGACATATCTAACAGTTTTAACCAACTACATAGGTATTTAGGAAGCGGCATTATACTCAAACTTTTACCAGCTCTTTCAAACACCTTTAAACACTGGATTTCATTATTTCCCCCCACTGTTCACTTCCTCCCATTGAGCCCTGGTTCTGGTAAGAATTTGAGGGGCTTACCACACTCTGAAGTAAAGCAGCAGTGTCTTCCATGCTCCCTTATGACACGATGTCATCATCCCTCCAGTGTTCTGCTATTCTGGTCCCATGGGAGACCAAGGTAAAACCATGTCTTTTTGCTAATGGGTTTTTCTGGTTAGCAAAAAGACGCGGTTTTACCTCAGTCTCCCATGGGACCGGAATGAATGAATGACAGCGTTGTGCAGTAAGTCAGCATGGAAGATGGAACCTTCCTGCTGCACTACTGCTTTACTTTGGAGTGTGGTAAGCCCCTGAGAAACACTGAGAGGGGAGGAGAGAAGGTGGACCGCTGTACCCCAAGGGCAGCAACTGCTCTGAGGCTGCCTGCAGCAGTGGGATCAACAGAACACAGTAAAACTGTTTTTCTTCTTAAGTCAGCACTGTGGGCCTCATCCCCATCCCCCAACATCTGGGGAGGAAAGACCAGGCCCTGAGATATGGGAACCTTCACCTCAGCACAACTTCCTGAACTGTGGCTGCTAATCATAGATTTATTCATGGTTCTCACCAATTCATCTGGGGTGCGTTTAATGCCTTTGCTTTAGTCTATTCAGATTCTGTTTGGAGTGAGGATTGTATTATGTTTTTTCCTGTATCTATGTAAAGTTAGTTCAGTGTATATTCCAAGAGACAATATAATTCAAGATAATAGTATGCCCCCAAAGGGCATACTATTACAGCATAACAACATAGAATGCCTTTGTTTTTCTCTGTAGCGCATTGTTTTGAAACAGTCATAACAAGTGCAGTAATCTAAGTGAGAAAATAATAAAGTGGTGGACTGTTTTGTTTTGTGTTGGTAAAGTATATAGTGTGCGGCATGGATCTTACTATAAAAACCCAGTTTCTGAAAACTGATCGGATCATGATATATATTGTTTCAAAAAATCCTCAGAGGAATTGGCTAACTTTTAAACTTTTTCCACCCACGGCTAAAGCCACAGCCAATTGGTTTCTGTATGCCCTTTGAAATTGCTTACCGGCCCACATATGCCAGGCTTTACTTGAATCGTGTGATTAGGTTAAGAAATACATTCCAAGACAGATTTTATATGCCCAGTTTGTGCCACAATGCCATATGCTTACTCTAAGTGCCAGTATGCAAATACAGTACTCTTCTCGAAAATAAAGTCTTGAGATAGCTTGAGAGTCTTGAGAGGTGCACGGTAATACTGTGAAACTATCTAAATGTCACTAAGTAGTATTTTCTGTAAGCATCACTGTATAACAGAAGACAATTAAAAGACATGATGGTAGCATGATATGTGATCATCAGGCTAGTATGAAATAATATTGTACCTAAAATTCTGAAAGAGTGCTTTTTCTAAATGCCGAAGCACTGCAGCCCCCGCTTTTTTAAAAAAAATAACCTGTTCAAATTATTCTTATAAAGATTATGGATTGCCAAGGTTTCAAAAAGTTTTACAGTGATAATTTCTCATGTACATGAAGAAAGACATAGGACTGAGAAGTACCAAATGTGAACTTTTAGTCACAATTGGGAATGTTAAGGACTGAGTGAAGAGGTCCCATTAAAGAGGGCCAAGAAGAAAAGCTACTGAAGTTAACTTCAAAAGCCTAGCAGTAAAAAGGGATTGCAACGTCAGTGAAACTGCAAACTATCAAATAACCCATAAGTAGAACCACTCTTGCATCTCCACGCATGTGGTTTTCTGATCTTTAAGACTTGTGTATTGTTAATTCCTTTTCTTGCTGCCTTGCTTTTACTTTTCAGCAAATAATTTTAATTGATGGCTAAGGAAAATTCAAATTCATTACTATTGGGGTGGAATTTAGATCATAAACTTGTTTTAGAAATATAACTCAGATAGGTTCCACAGGCAATGCCTTTTTAAATTTGATGGCAATAGTGGTTGGAGATTTGTAGTCCTAACAAAAATATGTATAATTATTAGAGCAGAGGATTTATATAAGATGTATGTGGACCATGTCACTTTGTGTTCATACAAGAAAAATCATAGGTGAATTTTAGTTATGTATGCTTAAAGTATAGGCATGTATTATTTCTTCCCTGGGTAAATACACTGTTAGTTACTGTATTATCAACATATCAAAACCAGATTCTTATTGCAAACAGATCCTGGAAAAACTCTCCCAGAGTCTCTTGACTACTGCAAGATGTGGTTACAAACAGTGGCAGGAGAAATTGATGCTAAAAGTGGCATCCCACCTTCTCTCATCACCTTGCAGATTAAAGACTTCCTGAATGGACCAGGTAAGAGTGATAATATTACAAATAGCATGCAATGGTAGGTTCAGTTTCTTATAGGACAGTACATATGGACAGAACAAGTTATTTATTTTAACTATGTTTTTAATTATGAGATGTGCTAGAGTGGAGTCATTACTGTGATTCTTATCAGATCGAATAGATACAGAGGTATCCCAAATCCATGGTGTCTGTAGCCATTGAGACCATTTGAAGCCACAGAGTCATAAAATAATAGAATTGTAGAGTTGGAAGGAGTCCCAACAATCATTTGACAAACACCCCACCAATGCAAAAAATCCACAGCTAAATCTTCCCTGGCAGAGGGCCACTGGATCTCTGTTCAAAAACTTGCAATAAAGTTGAATCTACTACTTTCCAAAGTATTTTGTTTCACTCTCAAAGACCTCTCGCTGTCACAGATGACCACTTGAAGAACCACAGATGCAGGTGAACAGCCTGTTCTTCCTAGTGGTGGGAGGAAACTGGTGTAAGTAGTAAGCCATGATGATGGAATAAGGAACAGGTGCAGGTTGATAGGAATATAATGATAGGAATGTCTCTCTGGCTTTTCTTCGCAAACGAAGATTCAGGAAGGACTCATCCCGCGCTTTCTGCAAGCGTGCTGATGACTAAAAAGGCCAATCCGAGATAAACATGTCCGGTTGCAAAAAGCACAGCAGAAGGTCTCCTTGGGTGATGTTTTTGGGTTGTGATTCTTTCTGCGTTGTCGTTTCTCTTCAAGACTTGTTCGTCGTGAGTTCTCAAATAAGGCTGCAGCATTTGTATGGTCCAAGAAACAACACACATGTACAGTTATGCAGAGATGCTTTGCAAGGAAAAAGTGGAAATCCAGCCATGCAGTATTGGTTTGATTATGACTCCTCATTAATACACAGATATGAATCATATTGAGCCCATTGAATAACCGTCATTTCTGATAGACAAATTCCATGCCTCAAACAATTCATTTTTTTTTAAAGTATTTTCTGGAAAATGCTCCCAAAAATCCAAGTACTTGAGTGAGTTCCAAACAACAGCAAGAAATGGGTAAAGTTTGGCTGTAGTGATCTGGACATTGGACCAGTAGGGGAAAGGAGCTTTTAATGTGCTATACAGTACTTTTAATTTTTTTATATGCTTTTATTTTTTTCTAAACTCAGTAGCATTTTAGCATTATGTTCTAATAATACGTTTGCATTGGACCTGTTTTTATCTCTACTTGCTGTTATCTGTATGAGTTTTCATCTGTTCATGAGCTGCTTAGAGTCTCAGTGTGAGGAAAAGTCAGGACATGGGGCTTTTCCTCAGTGTGAGGAAAAGTCAGGACATGGAACAAATAAAACAAAACAAAACAAATAATTGCCTCAAATTGTAATTGTTGAAATATACTCTTTGTGGGGCTGCCCTTATGGCTGACCCAAAAGCAGCACACTTGTCTGCACAGTTCTCCAGGAAGCAAGAGTCCTTCCATGACAGGGAGAACAGCAAATTCATTGCTCCTGATGATCCACCTGAGGCAGCTGCCTCATATCACCCTATATTAGAACCTGTCTTGGATATAGGTGTTTCTTTTTTTCATTGAGAAGTAGAAGAAACTTGGCAGAGAGTACTAAATTTGGAAGTGGTCTAGTGCTGGCTCAAATTGTGGTGAGGCTTTTTAAAATTCCTCTGGCTGTTTTGCCACATCACTGGCTTTAGGTATAAAACACTTCCTAAACTGGTTACTCAGGGTGGTTTCATATCTTGTGGTTTCAGCAGTAACAGTAAGTAAGAATACAACTTCCAGTGCTGTATCCAAGTTTTTTGAACACTGTTTCATTGTAGTAACTTTTGAATGACCTTCATCAAAATCAAGCAGGTAGCATCCCCTCCCCACCCTCAGACACAGAGAGAACAGCAATATATATGTATGTGTTCTCATTCCATACAGAGAGTAAATAAATATGCCGATAACAAATGTCAGTGCTTAAAATGTGTGCCACTTTATAAATATGCAGGCTGATGGCTCATGTTAAACAATCATTAAAGATTATATTGCAACTATAAATATTCTGAGGTGTATACATTTGTTACTGATGGCTATGAAGACAACAGAACTAAATTTGTTTTATAGCACATTTCTTTCAGTCAACAAATGCCAAGAAAATATATTCCAATTATCTCAAAATTCAGAGCATAAATAGATGTCAAGTTATACTGTATTTTTGAACCACCTTTTCTATTTACATTTTAATTTTTTCAGGAAAGAATGTTCAGATTTCTTTTATTTAAAATCTAAACTAGCATCTCATTTATTTATTTTTATACTACATTGCATATTAGGAAGTGCAGATCTTTTTCTAAAAGATTTGTCTCCTTAGGAATGACATTCAATAAATGTTGGAGCTTGACTGAGTTCCCCTTTTAGATACATAGATGGTGGCATGCCACCATAGAATGATGCCAACCTGTTGATCATACTATTTGGGTTGAGCTGTTTGGATGGGTCTTCCCCACCCACTGGCATCTACTGAAGTGAAAAGTTGCAATTGGGTGTGTGCGAACCAGGCATCAGCACACAGGAGTAAATTTACTTACAAATTCCCCAACTGTGAAATCACATCACTGAGAAGTGGCTGTGATGCCACTGAGTTTCAGAAAGAAGAAAGTCTCTTTCACTAGCCAAAGTGTAATGCCTCTTCAGGCCCACAAGAATGTGGGGGCTTTTTTTTTAATATGAGCTGACAGCGTTTAAATGTAATTTATCATATACCAACATTTTCTTTATTTGCAGCATAATAGCCATGAATATATAATTTATAAAGATGTATATATTTTGGTTGGTTAATTATTTAATGCTAACAATTCTGAAGATGATTGTGGGGTTTTTTATTACCTTACTCTTATTTCTAATTAATAATTTCATGTTTTCAAAGATAAATACATAGAATGTGGAGTTTTCCATGCAACAAACTTTATCACAGCCTTTGTAATAATATATTATAAAAACTGCCAGTGAGTCATAAAATCTGACATATCTAATAACTGCTAATTACAAGGCTAAGAAAAATGCTAACTTTTTTTCCTGCCAGAGCCATCATATATGCCATCTTGGAAAGATCCTTATGTATTTACATTATTAAGCTTATTGAATTTTTGCTGTTGGAGTGATTTTTTTGTAGTATATTTTATCCAATTAAACAAAAGCATGCAATACATTATTTTTGTTTTCATTGCAAAAAAGGCTGATGTAGCCATTTTGGTCTAGGAACAAACCTCAATACTTTTGTTGCTTGTATCTTCTGATGCATAGTATACCTCCAGCCCTACATTAAAAAAGCACTTTGTAGGGTTTCTTCCCCCCTTACCTCCAACAGTAACAATTGTACCCATTAGCAAGGTCAGTGGTTGGGAGGAACCTGGAAAATAGCAGCTACCAGAAACCCACTACAATAATATCTCCAGCAGGTGATAGATTAGTTGGAACAAATTGGAACCATTGCGCTTCAACAATCCTGGTTTCTTTCAAGCTGTTTTAAAATGTCGTCATTTTAATACACAATCTCAGCCCTGCGGAACAGTCCACAGCAGGTTAATTTGAATCATATGATATGTCACTGCCCTCAGTTGACATGAGCTCCATTCCATGTGTGAAGCCATAATAAATCCATTCCCAACCGAGGCAAATTCCCTGTGAGAAGGTGAACTAATCCAGGCCTCACACTGGCATGTTAGCCCTCCATAATTGAAAGCAGGGCCACCTGTTCCCCAACACAGTTAGCCTATATAGAGAGAATTAGCATTAGATCAGATACTTACTATATTGAAAAATCATTCATACTTTTTTGCGAGTTCAGCTGTGGGCTGCTTAGCATGACATCATATATAAACCTAGGAATGTGCCCACTTGATCCTAGTTTAACAGTTTTGTTAACCATGGTGTTGGTTAACTTTGAAATGAGAATTTTTTGATTTAATGAGAGCTGACATGTGAGAAGGGGAGCTGACCGGGGTGCAGACTTTTCTAATTAACTTAGGGTCATTTGCAAAAACACTTGAGCACTCTGGTAGGGTTATTTTTTCCCTTTTTCAAAAAATAGTTGAAATAGTGACGTTAACTGCAAAGCTGTGTTTCTTAGTAGAATGAGGAGAATTATGCCAGATAGTAAATATTCATATTAATACAGGTAAGGTTTCAGTTGTTGCAAACCACAGTTCTAGGAAATGCTTCAAGTACAAAGAAACTGTAATGCCTCCATCATTTTTATTGTCATGCTTTTTGCTTTCTGCTGTAATTTCTCCCTCCCCCACTCCTTCAGCTTTACCCATTTTCATTTAAGGTAGATTAGCTTAAGGTAGATTAATTTCTGCTAAAGTATGGATCTTAGGCAAAGTAGATTAGATGATTGCATTCCCTCCTCTTTACCACAGTTGTTTCAAGTGGTATTAGCTAACCAATAAATCCTTTCCCACAGCTTTTAAACTGAGTTTTGGCAGTTACTTTTTAATAGCAATTATAGTTCAATAGACTCCATTGTTAGTTATTGTTATACTTAATTTTTAAGGAAAAGTAATTTTACCTTTCTGTCTCTCAAAAGTAACTTGCTAGTTAGTTTAGTAACCTCCTATCCATGCCATTCTGTCCAATTTTTCTGTTCTCCTTCCTCAGTGTTGCCTCCTTTCACATTCTCTTGGCTTTTTATTGGCTTTAAATGACTGAGGTGGTAAAAATTAGTACTGCTTGAGGAGGAGGAAGATATTTCACCTCTTGATGCAGGGTTGTAGAACCTGTGGCCCTCCAGATCCCACCACCCCAGTTCTCCAGCCAGTCCAGTAGTGTGGTGTGGTAGAAACTGTAGTTCAGCAACATCCATTGTGCCACAAATTCCCCACCCTTCCCTTAATGTATTCCCATTTCTATCTGTCTCAGGCTGTACTCATGAAATCATCTCTCTGTTTGAAGGCAGGGTTTGTTTTTTCCCCACTCTTTGTGATTTGAGCACCAAATAGAGTGATAGTTGATATCCATTAAGACTGATAGGGCATAAATCAGGATCACCAGGGAGACCCAAGTAGATCTAATTTTCTATTCCTGCCTATCCTTCAATATTGCCTTGAGATGTGGGCATCATATTTTCTAGAAATTAAAGTCTCCATTGCTAATTTTTGTTGGAACAATGCTGATACAGAATAATTTTTGCTAATCTCTAATTCACAGTCAAGAAGCAAAAATGTCCTTGTACTTTTGTTTGCTAGGTATTTTTAAAATGCATTTTTCTTCACCTGTACCCCATTTTCAGTGAAAATAAAAGGGAAAATTCTTAACCCATTTGATGGGTGAAAGTATATTAGCACACTAGACCAAACCTATGGGCCTTCTTAAATAGTTATAGAGAACAGGCTGAGGGGTGAATGAGTTCTTGTAAAAAAAAAATACAGCTCAAAAAGAAACAGTATAATGTGTCAAGACTGAAAGACAGATGCCCCTTGAGATATGGATAATAGAGATGCTAAAGAGAATGGGCTGGATAGCTCAGTGATAGATAGCACCTAGAAAGTTTGTGCAACTGAATAATGAGAAGTCAGGGTTTGGCGAGAAGAATCTCTTGTTTATTAAGCAGACTATACATATGGTCTTTAATTCGTGTACCTTATTTTAACTTAAATGTGAGCTGCCTTGGTCCCATTCAGGAGAAAGATGTGATTGTAATTAAATAATAAACAAACAAATAGGGAAAGTTGATGTTAAGAGAAAGAACTTGCTAAGTCAAAGTGACAGGGGTTATCCTCCATATATTAGCCATGCTTTGCTATTCCCCCCCCCCCATTTTATTCATCTCTACTCAGGCAAAGAAAAGAAACTTTTTTTCTTTACAAAAAAAATTTGGAAAGATATAAATGATCTGTTTTTTTCCTTTTTGTCCTTTTCATTAGCTACAGTGGGAGAGGGGGTGTTTTCAATGAAGATTCTCAGGAAGAAATATGTATGTGTGATATGGTTCCTTAAAACTGAACCCATTGAATCTGTTGATTTCTCTAGTAGCTTCCCATTTAGCCATTAAGTTTTAGGGGAGACTTGGAGCCAGTCACTGTCTTTTAGGTTAACATGTGTTACAGATTGTTGCTATGTTAAAATAAAGGGATGGGGCCAGAGACAACCATGTAAGCTGCCCTGGGTTCCTTAGAGCTCCATATATTGTTGTACTGTAACTCAGTATCCCTCACTATTATCTGTGCTGGCTATACTTGATGGAGTTTCAGTCCGCAATAGCCAGAACACCACATATTTCCCATTCCTATCCTTCAAAAAGGGCAAGAAAGAAAGGTAATGATATAAAATAAGTTGGATAGAGAAGGTGGTACTTTTATATAGTATATTTAGGATCATTGGTATGGCTTTTTAATGAAATGACAACAACAAACATTATTGTCATTGTCACCATCATTACTAGCTTTCCATTTTGACAGATCCTAAAGTCATTTACAACTACTGTATACTGTAAGATTACTATAATGTTACAAAACAATAAAAACAAAATAATATGATAAAGAATTTAGCAGACAAAATGACTTTTATGGTGAGACATTTCATTGCAAAGACAGAGAACCATTCATTTAATTTACAGGTTGACCCCCATAATGTGCAGGGGATATGTTCCAAGACATCTTATGGAGACCTGAAACCATGGATAATAGGGATCCCTATTACCGTATATTGCTGCATACAAGACTACGTTTTAACACTTGAAAATCTCCTCAAAAGCGGGCGGGTGGTCTTATACCCCAGTAATCATACTCCCCTGCTGTGAGAATGATTGAAGTGTAAAATGGCCTGGGCAGTTTTCCCAGCAGATCCTTCCTCCTGCTGTGAGAATGACAGCTTTGCCTTTGAAGAGTTAAATGGCCCTCCATTTAGCTCAGGAGAGTCAAAATAATGTTTCTTTTCAGGACAAGTTAGCCTAAAATTAGAATTTCTGGATTCAGACTTATCACTCTGCATCAAGTTTTGTCTATGGTGAAATTCTCTTGTCTACCACTGTGGCTCTAAAATCATTAATGTGCTCATTCATTAATGTGCTCATTCAAAAATTTGGGATTTGATAGCTTCATATTAACCAACTTACAGTATTAATGCAACCTTACTTTCCAAAGATTGAACACCACAGAGATTTTTCAAAGTATCCCATGCTTTTTTAGCTGTTCTCAGTCCTTTAATTTCACAGACTATTCCATCATCTATAGCCACTGAGCTGGCTGGCTGGTAGGGGACAGGCTTTCCAGCCAGGTGGCTGGCTGGGGGGGGGGGCAAACTCTATATTTTAACTTAAAAATTGGGGGGTCGTCTTATGCGCCCAGTCGTCTTATACGCCGGAATATACGGTATTTTCAATGAGACAAATGCCTGAAGTTGACTATAGAATCGTATTGGAGGACCTAGAAATGCCTAGAGAGAACATATTTTTTAAGATTTATTTTATATCATTTTCAAACAATAATAAAATACTGAAGGTTTAAAAACAAACAAATATACAGGATAGATAATAGTCATTTTCAACTAATAACAAGTAAATAATTCACTTACTATTACCAATAAGAAAAAAAGAAACTAATCATCTGTAATAAATCATACCTTTAACTAAATAACTATCAAAATTAGCTTCCTAGTTCTTACAAAGCTGGAATCTTATTCAGTATCACTTGACCTTCCCCTTCAACAACATTAGAGGTGTTTTAGTTTGCCCATTTAATTGATTATTGAATGTTATTCTATTGTTAGTGTAAAAATAATCCCTATTACTAGTAATGTAACTTGTTAATATCTAATAATAACCTAAAATTTAAAAAATAAATTAAGATAATATAAATTATCACATTAAAGAAATTTAACTTCCATCAATTAAATTTCTGATAATTTCACAAATAATACTTCTGTTTAGATGTCAAATCCTGAAATAGCCAGTTTTCCCCATTTTTCTTCCCAGAGAGGTAAAATACAACTCCAGTCTTCTTTGAAATGATCCAATGACTTATTTCTTAATAATATAGTTAATGTATCCATCTCTGACATTTCATAAAGCTTCAATAACCATTCTTCTCAGAAGGAATTTCTTAAGAAGGAGCATATTTTTTCAGTTCTGGCTAAATGAAACTGTGGATTGCACACTAGCATGTGCCCTAATAAATAAAGGCCTTAAGGTCCAACAACACACTTTGTTGTGTTTGGTTTGTAGTTTATTATTTATGAAATGTATAGACAAATTTAGATATACCAATATAAGTCTAGCAATACACATGTTGTGCATGTTTTTCTACTATGCCATTGTACCTTGAGAGGTACTTGTTCCAAGTTGTAAATGAAGCCTACATATTTGTAATTCCCAGTCCATTCAAATCATTTCAGTAATGTATACAAGAAAAAAAAGAAAGGGATGTAGAAATGATGCTTTGTAAGCTTAACATTCTATATTGTACCATCAGAAGTGTCAACACATAAAAGTTGGTTATGAAGTCAGTTTGTATTTCCTTCATGGAATCATAAATGGTCAGATGAGGACTGCCGTCCTTTGTACATTTAGTTGGAGTAAGGTCCATTTGAATATAATGTGATGTGAGCAAGTGCTAAAACTAAGGGGAGAATTTCTGTGAGCAAGTCAGGTGGCACATTTCCAAATAGCCATGGTTAGGAGAGTAGGAATACTATGTTTGAATAGGGCATGGTAAGAATCCTTCTTAGTAATTCGTTAGCCTAGAGAACACTTTAGTTAATCTTAAATGTGTCAAATTGTGGAACTGTTCTTTATGCTGCATTCAAGTGAAAACCCAGTTTATTACCTACTTGAAAAGCAGTTGAATTTAACTTTCATTTTAGCATAATCTAAGTAATTGTTTCAAGATGCATTGTTTTTATTTAAAAAAAAAAAGTAAGATGGTTTCTTTCTTCTGTACCTCCCTCCCTCCTCTCTGCCTCTCCCCCCACAGCTGAGATAAATGTTGATATAGCAAAGCCTCTGAAGGCCAATATCAGCTTTGTCAAGCTAGATCAAATAAAACAATTTCTGAAAAAGATCAGAAGCAAAAGTGATTATGAGACCCAGGAGGAAAATGTTTCAGCAGCTGATAGCCTTCCAAAGAAAGATGACACATTAATATCCCAGTGTTACAAAAGCAGGATTCCTGACTCTGAAGATCACAGTGAAGGAGGGCTAAAGATTTCAACCCAGAAAAATCTGTGGACAAGTATTTCCTGTTGTCAGAAGATTTCCATTCATACCACTCAGATGGTGATTTCAGTGGAAACCTGCCCAGATCCTAGTAAACCCCGCCTGCTAGCATCTTTATCAAGTCTCAGTGGAAATTTGCTTGTCAACGCTAATTCTAAGACAAAAGGTAAGAATTTAAATCTCTGTTTGCTTATAACATTGGCATTGTAATGACAGCAGGTTGTAACAAATCATGGTTTTAATTGTGGGACAAGGTCTCTAGTAGACTCAGAAGGTGGAGGGATTTACTTTTCCTTTTGAAGGTTTAACCCTAGTCTCAGTGCAGTTTGGGACTTATCTTAAATTGTATTATTGCATCCACGCTGTTCAGGACCACTCAATCATTAGCTGGGTCAAAGCACCAGACATGCTCTTATGGATCAGATTTTAAGTTAAGTTTTAGGTGAAGTTTGTCCAAAAGCTCCTGTCATTTGGCCAAAACCTTAATGGTTCTGCTCTCTGGTGGTGCTGGTTATTTATTTATGCAATTTATATGCCACCTTTCTCCCAAAGCAGGACCTAGTAGTTGGAAGCATATTCAAAACCAGGCGTACAAACAATGCACAGGCTTCCTATATTAGTGAGTCAAGGACAATAGCGTAATGTCCAACATAGCCCTACCCATGAGCAGTTGGTTTAGGAAGAATGTGTATCCCTGAAGCCACTTTGGAACTGGGTTTTTGTCATTTTCAGTGGAGATTCCCTTAAAATGGTCTACACTTGCCCTTTTGCCTCAGGCAGCAAATTTACCCTCAGTTTGAATTGCCCATCATACATGTCTTCAGAACAAGAGCTTACAAGCGGCCTTCCTCTTGAAAGAGGTCTCTCTCTTAGGCTTTTCATCACCACAGAACTGACTGTGCCTATCTGTGGTAGGATGTTCTTGTCAACCCAGAGTTTAAAGGAGGAGCAAAGGGAGAAGGAAGTATGAGCGCACACACACACTGTTGAGAGAGAGAAAATGATTGCACCTTTATTGGTAATAGCAGTTAGACCCTTGGGTCAGCATAGGGCATAGATCCAATCAATGGACAACTCACCTGCCACCCAGTTAAGCCCCTCACCGCAGCCCTGCCTGCTGGGGAAAACCATGGGGTGTCCACATGTGTGTAAGTCACTGTTTGCCTCCCGCTGCTGGCTGCGAATTAAGTGGGCCCAATTGCCCCTGACTTTATCTCCAAGAATTCCTAAAGGATTCCCCAAAGTTGAGAGACAGGCAAACAATCCCACATCGATTATCACCACTGAGGATCCCATCTCGGAGACAAAACTACCTTCCAGAGGTGTGATAGAGAAAATCAGAATGACACAACTGAGGAAACACAATGAGATGCATTTCATTGCTGAGAAAACACAAAGCCCAACATGCCCAAAACTGAACCAAGGTGGAGAAAGCCAAATGTGACTGAGTGCTGGCTCCTTGGTAGGAAATGCTTTTAAGCTCTTCAGGTGGACAGCAGTGAAGAATGCAATCAGGTCTGCCAAAAGAAATCCCACCTTTTAGCTTTCTAACTGCTGCAGTCATTCACCCTGATCTGCCTGTGGAGCTTAAAAGTATTCCCTGCCAAGTAGCTGGGGAAACAGCTCTCATAAGTATTACCAAGATTGGCTGGTCTTTCTGTAGAAGAAATGTGGGACACGTGCCTGTGCAGGCCCCAGAAAAACATGCTGAGCATCAGGGGAAGACGGCAGCAACTATCCTTCACTTCCATGCTCACCCTCCTACCCCACAATGGGCCTACGAAAAGGGACCCAAGCAAATCTGGAATCTGCTCTTGTCACTGCCTATCAGCTGTTTGTTAAATGGTGACTGTTAAAAAGATCCTCAGTGGTTATACCTGTTCCTTCACACACACATACACAAACTCAAACACACTTTCAGCTTGTATATAAATCTGCCTTATGCTAAACAAAGCTTATGCTAAACAAAATCCATTGGTCTATAAGATTACTGAAGATTCTGTTGTTTTCCTAAGCTCTGTTACCAGGGACTCCCTTTAAATATCTTTTGTTGCTGCAGATCCCCAAGATGTAACTCAAGATTTAAAACCCCAAAAACAACAACAACACAAATACAACATTCATTAAACCTTCCCTCAGAGTCACTGGAGGGGGAGGGAAGACTTTTCTCCTGCTTCTTCCTGCAAGTTTGTGGCTGGAGCAGATTGAATGGCTATGTGCAGGCCAAACGAGCCAGCCAGTCTTTGTTTTGGCTCCTGTCATGTGGCCACTCCATTGTAGGGAGGACGTGGGCCAAGTAGCCTTCAAGCCTTCACAGACCCCCTGTGAGGAAATTATGGACCCTTGGGGGTCCCCAGACCACAGGTTAAGAACCACTGCTATAGATGCATCTTTCATTGTAGAGTCTGCCTTGAACAAGGATTTTGACTAGATGATCTACACATTCTGTTAGACTTCTATGATTGTGATCTTCAGTTTAGTCTAGCAGTAGTTTGTCTAGATTTGGATGTAACAACACCTATAGTTAGTAAAAAGTGGAAGCAAAACTTTGATTTCCTGCAGAAGTGCTAGAGGACAGGAATGGGTGAGTCAACACAAGCCTGAACTCCCTAGGCTCATTCCATTAATGGTAGACCATTGTTTGTGTAGGAGATGAAATGCTTATAGTACAGGCAGGTCTCAATTTACAAGCAGGTCTCAGTTTACATCAGTGTTACATTCCTGGACTCTTGATGTAAAGAGAGATATTGAAAACTTATGGGTGTGTTCTGATGGAGATGAAGTAGTCACAGAGTTAGCAATAGTACACAGCCCACCACCAATTTTGAAGAGGTTTAAAGCATAAAACAGCAGAACTCACTTTTATCTAAGCTAGGCAGATGCTCTCCAGAGGAATCAGAAGAGGCAGCAACTGCTAGTTGCAGGGGGCGTGGCTGGGATGAACTAGCTTGCCATTAGGTAACAGTTCCTCTTTAGAGAAGCACATAGGCAGAGAGTAACTGGCAAGAACTGTGTTCTTCTGCTGTGTCTTCTCCAGCAAGTACTCTTCCCAGGTAGAGAAAATACATTTGTGGGGGAGGGGAGAGGCAGCATAAGTACTGTGTCTTCTACAGCAAGTGCAGAGGGCACAACAGGAGAAGAGACAGCACATCTTCTGTACCGTACATCTCATGTACAGTAACCAGCTGCACTAAAAAAGCTAAACAAACAAACAAGCGAAAACAACCGTCCTTGCACAAAAGGACCCACTGATTTGGTTCCTTCCCCTCAACATTTCTCTCTCTGCTATTTTCACGGCTCATGTTCGCCTGCTCTCTGGCTACCTTATCCTTCACTGAGGCTTGCCCTCTTTTTGCTTTCCAACTATCCCAGGCTCCTCCTCCTTGTAGTTCGCCCTCGCTGCTCCTCTCAATTTCCTCCCGGCTCTCCTACCTGGGTTTCCTGGTGTCACCTTTCATCCTTCTCTCCCTCCCCTTTAAATAGCCTCTTTCCATTCCAGCGTCTCCTGCGCTTCTCCCCCTCACATTGTCCTCTTTCCATTCCTGTGTCTCCTTCTCTCCGTTTCAGTGTTTCCTGCCCTCTTTCTCCACCCACAATCATCTTCTTCACCTTCTTTCTCCACCCACAATCATCCTCTTCCAATTCCAAAGTTTCCTACTCCTCCTCCCCTCGCCCATTTCCCCTCTTTCTATTCCTTGCCACTGCTACCCTCTTACATTATCTTTGGGGTTGTTTACACGGGCAAATATTCCTCTAAATATATCGCTAAGATAGCTCATAGTTCCCATGGATCGCAGCACAGCATCACCTCATTCAGAAGGGGGGAAGGTAAAACACCCAAATATAGCGTGGCAAGGGATGTCGCTACTTTTGCAGGTATATTTGCAATGTAGCGCATTATTGGTAGTGTAAACAACCATTTCGCTAAGAGCTACAGCAGAGCTGCATTGTGATTGGTTGATGATGCAGGGGTGGGCTTAAAAGAGGGGCAGGGAGGGAGGGAAAGACAGTAGCGATTAGAGGAAACTTTGAAAAATCCTCTCTGCTATTTTGCAAGCCAGTTTGCAAACAAAAAGGATTCCCAACAATTTTCATTCAGGGAGCATTCCTTCTCATCCTCTCTGCTGTTTTGCAAGTATGTAATAGCTCATTTCGTCAGCTGTGATCCTGTGCATGGGGGAGGGAGAAAAACCATTTCACGAAGGGCTGCCTCAGATCTAAGCTGTTATTTCCCCCCCCCCTCTCTCTGGCTTTCCTCTATTTGGGAGAAAATGCTGTTAAGCAAGGAGGAAAACCTTCCCTTTGATTTGTGGGAAGGGAGTGTGGGGGGAGGGGGACTGCCTCTAAGCTGTTTGGGGCCAGGACAGACATTCCTATGGCATTCCTTTCCCTCTCCAATGCTTGGCCATGCCCCCAGCACTTTTGACTATGTGAACCTCAAAGCGGAAAAAATCAAAGAGCCACAAAATATAACTGTGTAAACATATACCGTGTAAACTACCCACCACTGTTGCGGGAAAGCGCTAAAGCACAACGCAATAAAACCTGCCGTGTAAACCAGCCCTTTGTCTCTCTTCCTCCTGCCTCTGTCTCACATCTGCTTCTTTCCTCTCCACTCTTGCTGCTACGTCCTCATTTTAGTTCTTCTGACTCATTTGCTATTCTGCCCCCTACTGAGAATCTCCTTACAGCTCCTGCCCTTCCCCTTCTGCCTCTCTGTGTCCTCCTTCCCATTCCTTGTCCTTGGTCCTGGCCTTTCTCCTTCCTCTCCCACTTCCCCTGTCCTTCCGCTTTTATCTTCCCTTCTTTTGCTACTGTTGTAAATTTAAATGGGAGAATGATGCAGTCTATGACTTGCCTATATATATTAAAATAGTATACCTTGGAGTTTGAAAAAAGGAAATATATGAGTTGCTCAGTTATCAAGTTGAAGAATTTAGTTGTGAAATTAGGACCAAAAGTACCACATTTTCTCCCTACTAAACTTTTGCTTTGGAATCATATAAAGAGAAACTAAAAGCTAGCTTTGTTTCCTTTTGAATCATTAAAAATGTAAAGTAGTTGCAAAGGTAAACTGAAAACTGACTCATGACTGGACTGCTGTTTCATTTGGGGTATTTGCACTGAGTGTTGTTGTTATTTTTAATGCTGAACTGGGGAAACTCTTATTAAAATACATTTAAGGAGTACGTTTTTCCTTACGCGATATCAGCTAGATTTTAGTAAGTTGGCATAAATAGCTTCAGAGCTAAAGATAGTCATTTGTAGCTGAGAAGTATAGGTTCCAGGCCAAGCTAAGTGGTTTATTGGTTTTTCATCAATAATGTGACTACTTGGGCCAATAAATCTTAGCACTTTTCATTGTATTAAATGTTAACAATGACAAATTTAAGGTTCATAGAACACAAAAGGCCCATTGAAATGCTGGATGCTAAAACCATTTTTATCCATAAATAAACTGCTGTACAGACAAGAATAGCAAAGACATTCCCACACTTTTCTAGTTGTATCTCAATTGTAGAATGGAAAGATCTTTAAACAGCAGAACAAAAAACAGTTAATATCATAATATTACATAGTTATACATTCATTTTGACTATTCCAATTCTGCTTCCCCCTGCCCCATCACTTTTTGTCAACTACTCTGGCAGTATCCATAATTGCATTTGCTATCATATCTACAATAAATAAATAAATAAATAAATAAATCTCAAAATCCTTTATGTATGGGGCTGTCTTACCAGTAGATTTCACTTACTTTTGATAGTGATCCATCTGTTCCAGCAATGTAATCCTCCTAGTTCTCACTGATCTTGTAAACCTGTGACAGAGTTGTACTCAGAGCAATCTCTAGGTTTTGAAGGCTTCTTTTGATTCACCCACACAAGTGGCTACTGTTCATACCTTCATACTTTCACTCACATGGCTGTCCACCCAAATGACACTGGTAACTGTGGCTAAGAGTGGCAGCCTCAAATGTAGCCCAGAGGAAGAGGCAGGTGAGCAAATAATGGCTGATGCTTCCAGCAGCTGTTGTGACTTGGTCATTGACCTACTTAGGAAAACAAACAATTGATAATGATGAGGTGCTATGACCACATCTTGAGCAGAACTTAGAAAAGTTACTTTTTGGGCAACAGCCCCCTAATTTCCTTGCCAGCAAAGCCAGTGGCCATACTACCTGGGGGAATTGTGGGACTTAACAGTCTACAAAAGTTAGTGTTTCCAAGCTCTACTCATGCCCTCTTTTTTTAGCTGCTAGAAGCTGCTTCTAGAAGATATTGCCATTCATTGGTGGCTAAACAAATGCCATTGCCAAGCTACACCAGCTGTCATTAGTTACGCTCTGCCTTCATCTGGCAAATGGGGAGAGGGAGATGATGGAGTTGGGAGGAATTTGTGTGGGCCCTCTGATGGTGCAAATGGAGTTTACCTGCTGTTTGAAGATACCAAGCCCCTGATTCCAATCCTAGCTCAGAGCCTAGAACTTTACTGTTTTGGACTACACCTCTTAGAAATCTCCAGGCAGAATGTTCTGCATGGAGTTCTTTCAGTTTTAATTAACAAATAAAATTATTAAAAAATAACATTTCCAAGTTCTTCCCTAGCTAATCCCTTCATAGTATTGAACACATCTCATTAGCAGCAATAACAGTCTCTCTGCGTAGAAAACTAACCTTTCAAGGAGAAGTGTTATAGCAGGGGTGGGAATCATGTGGTCTACATATGTTGTGGTATTGCAATGCCCAGCATTCCTCACCACTGTATATGTGCTTCTAGAAATTGCCATCCAACCACTTCTGTCCCTGAGTTATAACCTAGCTTTCTCCTTAACATGTGAGGTTTTTATTCAGATGAATACAGTGATGGTGAAGCATTCCGTCATGTGAGCAGCATGTGATATAGCCCAAACAAAAGCTTAACAACTTTGTGAGAACTAGCCCATAATCTGAGTAATATTCTTCTATACTCCCCTACAGTCCTTTCCATGCCAATTTGGAAACCATTTCCTTGTGAGTTAAACTGATCTTTCATGTAAGTAAATAGGTATAGGATTGCAACCTCTGTTACACTTCTAAACAGACATGAACAATTTTGGGAACAATTTGGAATTGCAAATTGCTTTTTTGAAGCTTGCAAATTGCTTTTAATCTGGCAAATATGCTTAATGAAGTCATAGAAATACATGGCTTAATTAAAGTGAAAGTTACTGATTTAAGAAGAACTTCCTTAATCAGGTCATAAACCAGGAGAGACAAAGTGATTTAATATTTCTCCGAATGTAGTTTATTTATCCACATACTAACCTGTTAAAAAATTCCGGGCCTAGGACTGCGGTAGAACATATTCTTGATAAAGTATTACTTTTGAAATATATTGTATATTACATTTTATTTATATATTACTTTTTGAAATGTATTAATAAGTTTAAAAGAGATTTAGGGTGACTCAGCAGAGATGTAGATCAGTACAACATTAAGCTGCAGTAGCTACATCTCAAATGAAAATATAATAGTAAAAATATATCAGAATAGCCCACTTTTTACTTTCAAAGTTTTATTGGTATACCTTTTGAGCCAAATAGAGTTGATGTTGCCGTATGAAACTAATACACAAATACTTCACTGTGTTTCAGGTTTTTACAATCATATAACTATGGTGACCATCTGTAGCAGCTGCATTTTACGAATTATTTGCTGAAGCAGACGGCATACAATGACAAAAAGTAGTCATCTCAGATGTACTGTTAAAAAAGACAAAATAGCATTGCTTGCCTTTTATACAGAATGGCCATCTGCTCTACAGATGTTATAATAACCAATGACTTCAGATTCAATAATTGTAGAAAATTTTCATTAAAACCTCAACAATTTGCACTTGTTTACTTGAATCTACATAATTCTCCCATGAGACAACACAACACACTAAGGGTTTTTTGGGTTTTTTGGGTTTTTTTTTTTTTTTTTTAGTTCTTACTAACAGTGGCTTTGATCCTTTTTGATGTGCAACTTTAATAAACATAGTCAAAAGGCGCTATTCAGAAAACATCATGGAAAAAACTACAAAGGAACAATTATAGCAGCAGAAACTACTCTAATCCTTTACTTACGCAAGCTATTTTTAGTGAAATATGTTTTTTTACAAATTTTATGTGACAGTATTTTATAAACAGTGTAAACGGCCTCTTTTCCAGATGAATCTTTCTGTAAGTGATGGAAGTTGGTTTGTAATGTAAGAGGAATCTTATGTGCTGAGAAGCATTTTTTAAAAACCTCACTTGGGAATGTGTTATACATGTTTCCTCCCCCGTACAACAAAACAAGCACTTATAACCTTGCCTAATGACTTTAAAGGAGTTTCAGCTAACTAAAAACTCAGCATTAAAATGTTTTATTCTAGAAATTATTAATTAGGATCCTTTAATCAAGAATTTTAATAGCCATTCTCCTCCACTACTTTCTACTTTAGGAACTTTGAAAATGTGGTTGTTTTTATTAGGAGGAAATTAACATTTTATTTCATGAAGCTGATCTTTTTTCATGAATGATAGGGAAATACCATACATGCAACACACTGTTTCATCCTGTTAGTGGAATTATTACAATACTTGGCCTTCTCCAGTGGTATCCTTCGCACCAGTTCACCAGAACAGGTTGTTAAAAGACACAGAGGCTAGGGAGGTTATAAAGGGAGCCAAGTGAAGTAGAGCAGGAGGAGGAGGAGGAAGAGACTGGAGTGGATGAGGAAGCCAGAGAGGCAAGAGAGTAAGAGGGAAGCCACTGAGACAGGAACTGGTTATTAATTATTTTGAATGACACTACTGGCCTTCCATGAGTAGAAAAAAATCCCTACAAAATTCAGCTGAACACAGGCAAGAAAGAAATCCCATCTGGATTGGCATACTTAATGAGTAGATCCATTGACAGTTGCTAAAACAGGAAGAGCTATGATGCAGTCTGGCTATCCAGTCTGTCTTCCCATATGGACTTATCTGTATCTTAATGCAGGAGTAAATATGTATGTATACTCAGGTATGCACACAGTGCTCTTTTGCACATACTGGCTTCGAATTGATACCACTTTTTGTTAAAATGAAGATATAATTATTATTTTTTTGCCAATTCATGGCCTCGCGGATGTTGTTTCACTGCAATTCCCATCATCACTAAGGCTGATGAAAATTACAGTCCAACAATATATAGATGGCCCTAAGTTATGCCTCCCTGTTCTGTAGTATGGAATCTATACCTATTTTTTTAAAGCCTATTCTGCCTCCTCTCCATTGACACCCCCTTGTTGTGGGAGAGAGGCCTGCGTACCCTAATGATGTTTTGAGCTATGCTGGCGGTGGCATAATAGCCACCGGTAGGGTCTCCCATGCCAGACAGGTCAAAACCGAAGGGTCTGACAAAGAGCGCCAAAGGGCAGGATGAGCTCTCTAGCCTTATGACAGCCATCCTAGGAGAAGGAAAACTCTAATCCCAAATCCGGTCAGATGGTGCTCATCCAACCCTTTAAGGTCAAACATCTAAGAGAAGGAAACTCTAATCAAACCCACGACCCGAGGACCTCACTGCTACCGTCCAGGCTTGTAAGGCCACAGCAGATGAACCTTTGGTTTAAAGGGTGAGGCCAGTTCTGTGCATGCTGTGCTCCACCAGAAAAATCCATTGCACAGGCTCGAAGGACAAATCCAATTCCGAAAAAGCCCTGTAGCGATAGGCGAGGGACGAAACGGCAGGTGTAAAGATGCACTGGAAGTCACAGCCCCAACCCTGCATGCAGGCAGTTCAGGACTTTGGTCGCTTGAGGCTGACCTGGGAGATTACAGTCTTGTTTGGCAGCATCCTGAACGACCAAGCAGCCTTTTTAAAGGAAAGCACTGCTTGCTCCATATGGAGAGGGGCCTAGAAAAGCTAGCCTAACAAAAGCTACCTGGTTGGCTAGCCATGGCCAACGGGGATCTTCTGATGCGGTCACACCAAGGCAAAGAAACAAAGTCACACACCGGCCTCCA
This sequence comes from Gambelia wislizenii, assembly GCA_030847615.1. Classification (NCBI taxonomy): domain Eukaryota; kingdom Metazoa; phylum Chordata; class Lepidosauria; order Squamata; family Crotaphytidae; genus Gambelia; species Gambelia wislizenii. The sequence continues at coordinate 298,882,061 of JAUMIR010000004.1, forward strand.
AAGGTGTAAATAAACTGACGCTTGCATGCTGGAACATCAGAACCATGTGAGACTCTGCAGATAGTGGATGGCCTGAGCATCGTTCTGCTGTAATAGCCCATGAACTATCATGACTTAATATTGACATCGCTGCTCTTAGTGAAGTTCGTCTCCATGAGGAAGGCAGCCTTAAAGAACACGGCGCCGGCTACACAATGATCGCATTATTTCCTTACGCCTCCCACACATTCTTCTCTTTAGTATATATGCTCCAAATATGCAAGCCAACCCTGTAGAGAAAGACAAATTCTACACAGACCTATGCCAACTCATACAAAAGTCCCTGTAAAAGATAAAATTATTATCCTTGGTGACTTCAGTGCCAGAGTAGGAAAGAATTCCGAAGTCTGGAAAGGTGTCTTAGGCAAGCATGGTTTTGGAAATTGCAATGATAACGGACGCCTCTTGCTAGTGTTCTCTGCAGAACAACAGCTGACTATTACGAACACTATCTTTCAGGAGAAAGATAGCTTGAAGACAACCTGGATGCATCCCCGATCCAAACATTGGCACCACATTGACTATGTCCTAGTCTGCCAGAGAAACATCTGCGATTTCCGTCATACTCTAGTGATGCCCAGTACAGAATGCCAGACAGATCATCGCCTCGTAAGATGTAAACTAAATCTTCATCTTAAGTTCAAACCTAAGAGGGGTGGCATCTTAAAGAAGAGACTCCAAGTCAACAATCTTCAACAAGCTACCATGAAAGACAACTTCCAGGCAAACCTGCAAACAAAATTTGAAGACCATCCTACAGATCCTTCTCCTACAGTGCTTTGGCAACATATCAGAAACAGTATCCTCCAGTCTGCGGAAGAATCCCTCAGGTTCTCCCACAAGAAAAATCAAGAATGGTTTGATGAAAACAACCAAGAGATCCAGGAGCTGTTGGTAAGGAAGAGAACTGCTCACCAGGCATACCTTGCCCAGCCAACTTGCCATGTAAGAAAAACAGCTTTCTGTCTCACATGTAGTAAACTTCAACAAAAACTCAGAGACATGCAGAACAAGTGGTGGATCAATATAGCAGAAAAGACACAACGCTGTGCAAATCTGGGTGATCAAAGAGGATTTTATGAAGCTCTTAAAGCATTGTTTGGACCTAATCAGATCCAAAGCTGGCACAGTCCAGATGGTCAAACATTAATTACCGATAAAGCCTCCATCCTGGCTCGATGGGCTGAACATTTTCAAAGTCTCTTTAGTGCCAGCCGAGTAGTCCAAGGCTCAGCTATCCAACATATGATACAAAAACTGATGAAAAATGAATTGGATATAGCTCCCACTTTGGAAGAGACCCTTAAGGCCATAGAGCAGATGAAAAACGGTAAGGCAGCTGGGCTCAATGGAATCCCACTTGAAGTTTGGAAACACGGAGGTCATGTACTTAATGATGAATTCCACAAACTCCTTGTGAATTTCTGGGAAAAGGGGAACTGTCATCAGATGTCCGAGATGTAGTCATCATCACCTTGTACAAGAAAAATGGAGCAAAATCCAATTGCTCAAACTATCGAGGCATAACACTGCTCAGTCTTGCTTGGAAAATCCTTGCAAGGATACTCCTGAACAAATTAGTTCCTGCTATTGCAGAAGAACTTATTCCTGAAAGCCAATGTGGCTTCAGAGCCAGTAGGAGTACTACAGATATGGTATTTGCCCTTAGACAACTGCAAGAGAAATATAGAGAGCAGAACAACGGTCTCTATGTAACATTTGTCGACCTCACCAAAGCCTTCGACACTGGCAGATCCTAGAAAGACTATGATGTCCCCCCAAATTCCTTAAAATGATTATCACGCTACACAAGGGCCAGCATGGTCAAGTCAGATATGGCGATGCTCTTACAGAGCCCTTTCTAATAACTAATGGAGTGAAGCAAGGCTGTGTTATTGCTCCAACTTTATTTACAATCCTCTTCAACATGATGCTCCAAAGTGCTATGGCAGAGCTTGAAGAAGAAGATGGCATCTATATACATTACCATACTGATGGTAGCTTGTTTAACTTAAGCCGTCTGAGGGATCACACTAGTCCATGAGCTGCTCTTTGCTGCTGCTGCTGCTGCTGATAATAATAATAATAATAATAATAATAATAATAAAATTGTATTTATATCCCGCCCCTCTGCAACGCAATCGGGGCGGCTTACAATATAAAAACCCCATACTCACAATACCCTAGCCCACCCACCCCTTAAAATAATATTAAATTACGAAGGATTAAAAACATGCATTAATTAAAATATATATATATAACTTAGAAGTAAAAAAATTAAAACATACAATCATAGCCTAGAAAGGGCAGCTGAGTCTTGGGCCAGGATAATTATTCAGGAAAGGCCTGAGGGAAAAGATCCGTCTTGACAGCTTTTTTAAAGCTGTCTAAGGTGGTAATAAGACGTATCTCGTCCAGCAGGCCATTCCATAATCTGGGAGCAGCAGCAGAGAAGGCCCTCTGGGAGGTCACCGACAGCCTTGTTTTCATAGGCTGTAACAGATTCCTCCCAGAGGACCGAAGTGTGCGGGGAGGGTCGTACGGAAGGAGGCGGTCCCGGAGGTAAGTTGGACCCAAGCCATGTAGGGCTTTAAAGGTCATAACCAACACCTTGTACTGTGCCCGGAAACTAATAGGCAGCCAGTGGAGAGCTTTTAGCACCGGGGTTATATGCTCTCTTCTGGAAACGCCAGAAATAAACCTGGCTGCCATGTTCTGGACTAGTTGAAGTTTCCGAGTCAAGCACAAGGGTAGCCCCATGTAGAGCGCATTACAGAAATCCAGACGGGAGGTTACCAGTGCATGTACCACAGTTTTGAGGTCCCTAGTTTCCAGGAAAGGGCGCAGCTGGCGTACCAGCCGAAGTTGATAACAGGCACTCCTGACCGTCGCATTAACCTGATTAGTCATCTGGAGCGATGGGTCCAGGAGCACCCCCAGACTGCGAACACAATCCTTGGAGGAGAGTGTAGTTCCATCCAGGATTGGAGTTTGTATTCCCAGACCTGGTTTTGGGCCTGTAACTGTTAGTACCTCCGTTTTGTCTGGATTCAGTCTCAATTTGTTTTTCCTCATCCAGTCCATTACTGCTTTAAGACAATCATTGAGAGGAGAGACACCATCTGAAGTCGAAGCCGATGACCGAGACATGGAGAAGTATATCTGGGTGTCATCCACATACTGATGACACCACATTCCATGCCTCCGAATGACCTCTCCCAGTGGCGTCATATAGATGTTAAATAGCATCGGGGACAGGATGGCACCTTGAGGAATGCCACAGTTAAGCTCTATTCTAGTAGAGCAACTGTCCCCAAGCCTCACCCTCTGGGATCTGCCCGAGAGGAAGGAACGGAACCACTGCAAGGCAGTGCCTCTGATTCCTAACTCCCTCAGGCGATCCAAGAGGATGGAATGATCTATTGTATCAAAGACCACTGAGAGGTCCAAGAGCACCAACAGGGTCACACTACCCCTGTCGATCCCCAAGCGGAGGTCATCAGCCAGAGCAGCCATGGCAGTCTCCACTCCATAACCCGTCCTAAAGCCAGTTTGATGCCCTTGTTGACCACACAGAAGCAGCTCTGCAGCACCTAACATCCTGCTTTGCAACAGCTGCAGAGCTGTTTGGGCTGGAAGTCAACCTGAAGAAAACGGAAGTGCTTTACCAGCCTGCACCACAGGATAAACACTACCATCCCCACATTGTCGTTGGCAAATCTGTGCTTAAGTCTGTTCAGCAGTTCACCTACCTGGGAAACATCATCTCCTCAGATGCCAAGATTGACAAAGAGATCGATCACAGATTAGCAAAGGCATACAGCACATTTGGAAGACTTTACAAAAGATTCTGGAGTAATAAACACCTGAGGCGAAGCACAAAAATCAGTGTGTATAGAGCCATTATACTGTCTATTCTCCGTTACAGGTCTGAAACATGGGTCACCTATCACCACCACTTATGACTCTTCGAATGCTTTCATCAGCACTGTATACACACAATCCTAAATATACACTGGACTGACTATGTGACGAATGTTGCTGTCCTTGAGCAAGCAAGGATCACCAGCATTGAGGCCATGATATTGAGAACACAGGTGCGCTGGGCAGGGCACGTTTCTAAGATGGAGGACCATCGCCTCCCAAAAATAATACTCTACGGTGAACTCGCCACGGGTCAGCGTAAGAGGGGCGCTCCAAAAAAACGATACAAGGACTCCCTGAAACAGCATCTCAGGCTCGGCCAAATTAATCACCAACAATGGTCCGCCCTGGCCTCACATCGGGAGGCATGGAGACACATTATCCACAGTGCTGCAGCCTTATTTGAGAACTCACACCGAACAAGTCTTGAAGAGAAATGATAACACAGAAAGAATCACAATCCGGAAACATCACCCAAGGAGACCTTCTGCTGTGCTTTCTGCAACTGGACTTGTTTATCTCAGATTGGCCTTTTTAGTCATCAGCGTGCTTGCAGAAAGCGCGGGACGAGTCTTTCCTGAATCTTCGTTTGCAAAGAAAAGCCAGAGAGAGAGAGAGAAAGATTCTGCCTACAATCATTACTTTATTACTTGAACTTATTAATGCAAACTAGATTAATAAAGAAGTACCTGAGTTAAATTAGATGGATATGTTATGCTTAGAGTACTTACAGTGTAGGAGCTGTTCAGTTATATACTCCATTCTGTCACATATATGAGTTTTGGCTTGAATGAGCGAAAAATCAATGTCACTACTGAAGCTATAAGGCAGCACAGTTAGAGTAATTGGAAGACACGTCACTTACTTAGCTTGTTGGTTTTCATCTTGGACAGCTTTCATGAGAATATTTTCTAATAGCAATCTATTAGCATGATTGCTGCTAAAATAATAATATTGTCATCTGTGCTCTTGGTATAATCTTGTTAGAATCAGAGTAGAATTGGTTTAGCATTAGTATAATGATGATTGCAGAAATATTAATGATTATACTTTAATTAATAGCATTGTTCAGGTTTGCAAGCTACTTTTGTAATTAAGCATAGAATTTAGTTGGTCTGTCAAGTCACATGCTTTGTCACTTGCAGTCTTCTCCTACATGCACCGATATCACAGTAGGTATCATGTCTTTTGGATGCTTAATTATCAAGTTGTTCCAAGCCATATGCTTTCAGGACTGTGTCCCAGTCTGATTAGGAGGCATAAAAGTCCATTTCAGAGAAAGAGGAGTCGCCACTGATATTCTAGCCTTTAGAGGCAAAGCTATGATAAGTCTCTTAAACATGCATGCCAGGAACAAAACTTCAAGTCCACAACACTACCAGTTCCCTGTGTTCCTATCTCACAGCTAACTCTCTGTAGTCACACTTGTATGTCCAGAATAACCAAATTGAATATGGTCTTTTAGTACTTCAGAGGCTTGTCTGTTTAAGAAACTCTATTTAAGAACCTCCTCTCTCCAACCCCAGAATGCACCTTCACAGTAAGTAACCAATGTGACATTCTCTACAAGTGCTGGAGAGTTCCCCCCCCCTCAGAAACAGGTTTTGCTAATTGCAGTTATGTCCAGAAGAGTTCCTCAACCTCACAGGTTCTCCTTAGTGACTTTCCAATGCTCAGAAGATGATACGTGTCTTCTCTACAGTGGTGACACTATGGGGTGCGGAGAGGCCAAACTACAAGCTAGTGACTAGTATGTACAGTTTCTCCATACAGGTTTATGCTACTCACTAGTTTTGTTCAATCCTGATATGTTGCACTTGATAACAATGATTAACCCTAGTTTAGCATGAAGTGGTGCTCTGGTGCTAGAAACAGAATCTGTTTCTGACATTGCTGTACTACTGACAATGAAATTGCAGAGGCACAGCAGTCAGTGCAGCTTCCTAATTGCTATTATCTGTGGTGAGCAACTTCCTCAGTATAGAAGCCTATTTTCTGTCCTGGGACTCCCTGGGCAGCATGTTGACTCCTAAAAGCACCCGTCTGCCCCAAAATGGACATAGCCAGAAGGCCATCTCTAGTTCTGAAAAACAGGGTGGTTTTTGTTTGTTTGTTTGTTTGTTTGTTTAGGTTAAACAGGATGAGGTGGCTGCAACCTGTTTTAAAAAGTGAATGAAAGCTTTTTGCCAAAAACCAGGCAGTCTGAGAGGAGTTGGGGCCTTACAGTCTTTGGGCCACATGTAGCTCTGGGGCTACACTTTGCCTGCTGCAGCTCAAAATTCTTATTTTCTAGCCTAGCAGCTCATAGGATTGTGCTCTTGTTTTACTGAATGCACAATTTGTGATTTTCTAAAATACACTAGCATTATAGTTGCAGTCTTGGAGAAAAGTAAATTAAAACATTGTTCAAGCTGTTTTTATTTTATGCATAATGCAAGCAAATCTATCAAACGTATTTTGCAGCCGTTTTACCACTATTTTTAGTGGAAAGTTGTGATATATATGTTATTGTTATATTTGTGTGTGCGTGCGTGCACGTGCGTATAAATAATTTCATTAATTGAACTAGTACTTTATCTGTCTTTAGAACAGTTGCAACATTGGTGACATATACCTAAACCAGATGTAGAAAAGATAAATGCAGTCTCCAAAATGAAAGGAGGAAATCCTTTTTTAAAAATCCCTTTCTTTAATCAAGAAGAAACAGTTAGTGCCTTGGGCCAGAGAAAGAAATATGGCAAACTGTGTAGCTGCAGCTCAGAATAACTTCCACTGTTCTCATTTTTATATGTAAATATGATTGTTTCTTCTTTAAATGTGTAACAAAAAAGAAATTAGCTGCAACTGCAAAAAGTTCTAAATCTCAAATGTTTCAAAGTGTGAAATACTGAAAATCTCTGCCAATTAAAAAACAGTGCAGTTAATGATGGTATTAAGCAGAAAATACTGTGGTCTGTGTGTGTTTTCTCTCAACTGAGATTTATCTGGCTCCCTTTAGAAAACTTTTCTAAGGTGTTGCTGTGAGCCTTCGATCCTTAAGATCTACAAGTTAGCCTAAGAAGAAATAAAACATCAAATTAATTTTGACTATGTAAAATAATATGATAGAGTAACAATCCTTTTACAGCACCCAGAAGACCATTGTTACTTTTAGAAAGAAGCATAAAATCTTTCCAACACTTGAACAATAGGAAATGAATTCTTTGTCAGTAAAAGCCAGAGGACAAACTAAACACTTTAATGGCCACGGAGGATTGAAGTGGAAGTTTAGCCTGTAGACAGCTATACAAATCACTAACAAAGCGTAATGAATATTGGGTGTGGGCATCAGGGTCCTGTCAGTTTTGACACCGTGTCCCAAGTAGCTTAAACACAACACTCAAGGAAAGGTGGAGACCTCATCAGGTCTCTAACATCTGGGATTTTATTTGTCATTTTGGCATACCCTACAAGCGCAAAAGAAAGAGTAAAAGGGGATTATCTTGACAATGAAATGAGTTACTGAATCTTGTGATAATGAAAAGCAGAACAATTCTAATTCCTTTCTATAGTCCCTGAGGTAGAGGTACGGTTATAGTTCTGCAGAAGTAAATGTAGGAGGGAAGAACAGATGGCCGAAAATCCATGAAATAAGACACCACCTAATCCCAGGACTGAGTACCACTATTAATCCTGGTCAGGCTTCCTACTGTTACTTTATAATAGAGTTCAGAGTTGCTACTGATGAACTGGCATGTCCTATTTTTTTCCAGAGGAAAAAATAAAATTAACTCAAGTTTGCAGATTTGGAGAAAGAAAATGCTCTATGTATAGAGGGCCATTAAAAATGCAATTCCACCTGCCAGTTCACTTATGAAAGTGCAAAGCAGGGATGACATTCAGATGGAACTGACTCAAACTATTTGGTTTCTTTCAGAACCTTTTCCCCCTACTGTTACATTCATAATGGATGTAATAGCATATCCTCTGAGAAAGGAACATTTTGTTTATTAAATTGATGTATGTGCTGTGCAGGAGAGCCATACACCAGAGTCGTGGGCCCAACACTTTATATTTTACTATTGTAAAACTACTATCAAAATATTGTTAGCTGTAAAGTTAGACTTTGCTAGAACAGCTGCAATCTAATAAATAGAAGATGTAATGGTGAATCTCAAAACTAGGGACACAGTCTTCTGGAAATGTCTTTTCCACAAGATTTACTTGGCTTTGTGCCACAAAAATTGGAAAGTGCTTGATGATGATTGTTTTGAAATCACCACTCTAACATTTGAAACATTGGGTCCATGCATTATTTCAAAGTCATTTCTGTGTTTTAGTGTCTTTCCTGTCCTGTGGAGTTATAATAGTGTTATATTTTCAAATATAAAGTTCAATCTCTCTGAACTAGCATTCTTATAATCTTATGTAGTAAATCATAAGTAGTAGTCAACTAAAAGTGCAAAAGTATGTGTTTATTAGAACAGTAAACTAAAACAGTACAGTAGATAAATCAACCACCAATGGTCATCTTGTGATTTCCAAACTATTGAACAGTCAGTATTGAACATGGAGTACCTGCTCAGCTTTTCTTAAATCGAGATGAGCTCATTTCATAAAGATAGCCATCTTTGACTTTGCTCCTGATTCATCACTGGCTTGAACTTCAGTTGAACCTTGTTAGACACAAAACAAACAAGACTCCTGGCCCAGGCTATAAAATATAATTAAGCCCTTTTCAAAAGATGCGTAAGAGAGCATTGCTCTCCACCCCTGCCCCTCAGTATATATCCACAACCACCAACACAGCCAATAAAGTTAAATCTAGCAGTGCCTGCAATGGATTAAAGTAATAGATGTTTCTGATGGTTAGTGTTTGAAGTACTTAAACAAAATACACACCCATGCTGCCAGGGCTTCTGTACTATAGGAGAGACATACATTCATAATGAATTCAAGGATTTGGTCTGTTCAGCATCATTAATTTCTGTTTACCGTTGGTAACACATCTTGTGTTTTTACAGAGCCCACATGTGGTCACATACAATGCTGAAAAACTCTTTCACTGATGAATAGTTAATTGGTAATGTAGAAATATAGCACTCCTGGGAAGAGTGAACTGTTGCAAGACTGTGTTTTACGCTAATGAGAAATCCAGTAGTCTAATTTATTGTACTGGATCATGGCTGGCATTTTCACTTAACCTGATGTCTTAACTTGCTGATGTACACTTGACCTAGTACACCATTTCTGTTAAATGGAGTACCTGTTTAAGAGGTCTGTTCTTTCATCTTTTAATGTTCAGGTGTGTTGGCCTTTGCATTCTTCTAAGACCACACTGGCAATTTCTAATTAGGTAGCAAGATTATCCAAAAAAAAAAAAAAGGAACACACATGTTCTTCATCTAGAAATTTACCGTGGCCCTTCAAAGGGCAGACAATAACAGAGTCTTTCTCTTGTTAGTCTTGCCATATTAACACTGATTCTTCTACCATTTTTATGCAATCTGTAGAATATCCAAGCCTAGGCTTTAGAGCAGAGGTGGGAATCATAACACCCTCCAGAAAAGTCTCAGGAGCCCTAACCAACATGGCAAAAGCTGAGAAATGCAGGAAAGTACAGTCCAGCAATGTTTGGAAGGTTTTATGACTCCCAGCACTGCTTTAGAAATAGCACTTAGGAAAAATGGTTGATAACAGCACAAAAGAGTGGAGGATCGTAGGACAGGCAGGAGGAAGCTCATGAAGATGACAAGCGCTGCATGAAATTTTTGTCTCTCTCCTCTCCCCATGTAATCCTCTGCCCTGTGGTAGTATTTTACACAGATGGATGAACATATGAGTGTTGTAATCCTACTTGATTGCAGCTCACCTTCTTGATGATCATATGAATGTGCCCTATACTGAAATCATCTAGTATAGCATAGTCTGTACTCTTGCAGGCCTTAGGCAGGGAAGATTTTTCTCATTCTTGCTACATGGGATCACATATTTGGGGATATGCTACAGGTTGAATCTGAGATTCTGACCTACAAAGGGTGTGCCCAGCTGCTGAGCTATACTCCTTCTCTTGATAGTGGGCATGCGTGTGTGCATGTGTAGATGACTGAAATAGTATTTGCTTTTCCATATAGTATTACTCAGTAACACATGCCTGATATCTGAATTTGATTACTTTGTGTTAGTCCTCAGATAACATTAATATCGTACCTTTCTGAAAATTGCAGTCATTGTATGAGTGTGCTAAACTAACATACAAGTAGATTTTCTTTGGTTTTTTTCTGGGCTGTGAGGCCGTGTTCTGGAATAGTTCTTTCTGACGTTTCGCCTGCATCTGTGGCTGACATCTTCAGAGAATAGTTGGGTAGGTGTGTGTGTGTGTGTGGAGTTTATATGCTGTAAACCCCTGTAGAGGAGTATATGTAAATTTGTGTAATTGAATGGTTAGTTTCTGGGTATAGAAATGCAAGGCTTGTTAGTGTCTGTTTGGCTGATGGTTGGTTGATGGGACATTATCTGCTGGGAATCCTCCTGTCCCTGGGTGGAATTCTTTTGTAAGTGTTGAGTTTTGATTCTATTGTATTTCAAAACTGGGAGCCAGATTTTGTTTACTTTTAAGGTTTCTTCTTTCCTGTTGAAGTTGTCCAGGTGTTTGTGGATTTCAATAGGTTCTCTGTGCATTCTGACATGATGGTTGTTGGCCTGGTCCAGAATTTCTGTGTTTTTAAATAACATTTTGTGTCCAGGTTGGTTTATAACATGTTCTGCTACTGCTGATTTTTCTGGCTGATCCAGTCTGCAGTGTCTCTCATGTTCCTTGATTCGTGTTTGCACACTGCGTTTTGTGGTCCCTATGTAAACTTGTCCACAGCTTCATGGTATGTGGTAAACTCCTGCAGCTGTGAGAGGGTCTCTTTTGTCCTTTACTGAGCGTAGCATTTCTTGGATTTTTCTGGTTGGTCTATAGATTGGTCTATAGATATAGACGAAATGTCAGAAAGAAACTATTCCAGAACACGGCCTCACAGCCCGGAAAAAAACCAAGGAAAATCTATGGATGCCGTCCGTGAAAGCCTTCAATGTGCTTTTGTAACATACAAGTGTTCAGGTGGCTTCACATATGCAGTATCATGTGTTCCAATATCTGAAAATTATTTTAGCCTAAATCCTTTTGTTAGTCCTGACTCGAGTAGGCTGGTTGAATCAATGGGATTTCGCTATGTGTTGACATACAATCAGAGTAGATTGAATAAGTCTACTCTAGTAGGGAATAAGCAGCTATAATGTTAATCCACAAATGGTTAAAAGAAAAGAAAAGATGCTTTTTTAAAAAAAATGTACAAGCAGTTGGCTGTTTAGGCTTTCTGGTCCTTTGTATTCACAACTAATTATTAAAAACAGTTTAATGGTTTTGTTAACATTATTACTTATTATAATGTTTAAATAAATAATAAATATTTCCTTTTTAATATACAGTTGGACCCTCCAGATTGCTGGGCTCGATGTGAGAATTCAATTGACATTTTATCATCATATCCCATATTATAAAATGGCACTAACATGAATGCAGACATGCTAGAGTGTCCATGTTCTTGTTGCTACCATTTAATAATTTGGAACATGATTGTCCACATTTTTTGGTATCTGCTCAGGGTCCCAGAATCAAACCGCCATGGATCTGAAGGGCCCACTTTATTCATGCATTGAATGTGTTGTGTCTATATGCTTATATATATCATAGAATCATAGAATTGTAGAGTTGGAAGAGACCACGAGGGCCATCCAGTCCAACCCCCTGCTACGCAGGAAATCACAATCAAAGCATTCCCAACAGATGGCAATCCAGCCTCTGTTTAAAGACCTCCAAGGAAGGAGACCCCACCACGCTCCAATGGAGTGTGTTCCACTGCTGAATAGCTCTTACTGTCAAAAAGTTCCTCCTAATGTTGAGGTGGAATCTCTGTTCCTGGAGCTTGCATCCATTGCTCCGTGTTCCAGTCTCTAGAGCAGCATTAAACAAGCCTGCTCCATCCTCAACGTGACACCCCTTCAAATACTTAAACAGGGCTATCATATCGCCCCTTAACCATCTTTTTTCCAGGCTAAACATACCCAGCTCCATAAGTCTCTCCTCATAAGGCATGGTTTCCAGACTTTTCACCATTTTAGTTGCCCTTCTCTGGACATGCTCCAATTTGTCAATATCCTTTTTGAATTGTGGTGTCCAGAACTGGACACAGTATTCTAGGTGAGGTCTGACCAAGGCAGAATAGAGCGGCACTATTACTTCCCTTGATCTAGACACTATACTTCTATTGATGCAGCCCAAAATCGCATTGGCCTTCTTAGCTGCCGAATCACACTGTTGACTCATGTTCAACTTGTGGTCTACTAGGACTCCTAGATCCCTTTCGCATGTAGTCTCATTCAGCCAAGTCTCTCCCATCCTATATCTATGCATTTCATTTTTCCGCCCTAAGTGCAGTACCTTACATTTCTCCATATTGAATTTCATTTTGTTAGCTTTGGCCCAGCTCTCCAGTCTATTCAGGTCATTTTGAATTTTGATCCTGTCCTCTGGGCTATTAGCTACTCCTCCTAATTTGGTGTCATCTGCAAATTTGATAAGTATGCCCTCTAGTCTCTCATCGAAGTCATTGATAAAGATGTTGAATAGCACTGGGCCCAGGACAGAACCCTGTGGCACCCCACTGGTCACATCTTTCCAAGATGAAGAGGTGCCACTGCTAAGCACCCTTTGGGTTCAGCCAATCAACCAATTGCAAATCCATTTAACAGTTAACTCGTCTAGCCCACATTTTACAAGTTTGTTTGCAAGAATGTCATGGGGAACCTTGTCAAAGGCCTTACTGAAATCAAGGTATGCGATATCCACAGCGTTCCCTTCATCTACCAAGGTGGTAATTTTATCAAAAAAAAAAAAAAAAGAGAGAGAGAGAGAGAGATCAGATTAGTCTGGCAGGACTTGTTTCTCTGAAACCCATATAATGATGTCCATGTTGATTGGAAAATATTTACTTGTTTTAAGTAAATATTATTATGTAAATATTTAAATCATATTAGAAAATAAATTTTGTCCCATGAATTACATTCTTTAGTTATTAAATGAAGCTAAAATGCCTAAGTTTGATAAAGTTGACACTTGCACATTCCACTTGCCAAATCTGATTTAAGACTTCCTAGTTGATTAGTCTATGATTTCATGAGCAGGTGCTCCTAATTTCAAAACATATCTAGACATAGAATTTTTAGACAAGCTAAATGTATCTTGAAAGTTAGGTTAGCACAAGTGGAGGAGTGGTATAAAGAAGTTTGCAAGATGGCAATAAATGATAAGTTAACATGTAGAATTAAAGTAAGAAGAGGAAGTTGGAAAGAAAGTGATTTTGATAAAATTTGGAAAGTATTTGTTTAAAAAGTATTAGACAAAAGATGGGAGGTTACCTCCACGAGAAGAAATGAGAAGAAAGATTAGGTAAGGCATAATGGCTCTGGTGAAGGGGAGCACTGAGGTGGGGGGGTAGGGGAATTAAGATGTTTGAATAGAATTATAGTAAAGAATCTATGTTACCTTTGGAAATTAGTTTATAGAAAATGCGATGTTTATAGTAATTTTATGTGTTATACTAACTAAGTATTGATTGGATAATATAATGTATGATTATAAAATTAATAAAAATATATTTAAAAAAAGAAAGTTAGGTTAGCACTCAACTGGATTAATTGATTTTGATTTTTAAGTGTACAAACATAAAATGCATCTCTTAACCTGTGTAGACTTGAGACAGCTGATACTGGCTCCTGGTATGTCGGGTTGTGTGGATAATATTTGTATCTCAGGTTTCTTAGGCTCTTATGACTACCAATTGTATCTAGGATGTTGGTTGCAAGAAGTGAATTATTTCTTGGTTTTTGTACTTCAGTGTTCTCTTACTTCAGCGGTGCAATTCATTCCACCCACTTGGTTGTATTATTCAGACACACTGTATTCCCCTGGAATAGCACTGTATGTAGGAGTTCCTGTACAACATGTGTTTGAGCTTAAAAGATACCTGGTGTAGAGCATATACTTTACATACGAAAAGTTGTCAGGTGTATTCCATTGCACCTGCAGTTTAAAAGGGTGTAGGTAGCAGGTAATTTGAAATAACAGTCTCATAGAATAACTGTCCATGAGACCCTGGAAAGTCACTTCCAGTCAGAGAAGGCAGTATTCTGAATCATTTGTGTCAGAGGCAATGCAAGAACATGTGCTCACTAATAAATACACAACACACACATAGAGAACCAGTTTGATTGGAAATTGTACCAAAGAATGTATAGAAGAGTTCTAAGGGGTTGTCTAGATGGTTAAAAAAAAAACTCCCCATGGAATTTGAGGGGAATTCCTTTTGTCCTAATGAGATCCTGCAGTGATTCGCTGTATTCCGAAGGGGAGGGGGGAAAAACTATGTGAAAAGAGACTTCAGGACTTCTACCAAGCTTTTTTTTAAAAAAATGTGGGGGAAATGTGCATTCCTGCTTGTTAGGACAACTGGATTGCATTGTAGTGCATTCCCAGATAAGAGCAGAAGTGGATAGCTTATTGGTCAGATGTGCGCAGAGGGTGGGCTTGCCGACAACGAAGTGGCTGGAACTGCTATTTTGGATTTTTGCAGTAGTGATTGTGTGCTTTTTCACAGCAATGAGATGACAAAACAACTTTTTAAAGGTTTTTAAGTGGAAGGTCGCACTTGTGCACCTTAGATTTACTGTTTAAAAAAATATTGTTCCGCATCGGCAACTTTTGGAGAATAAAAACACAAGTAATTCACTCACAGCCACCATCTTGATTCACAGGCATGCCTCTGTGTGAACATCCAACATGAATAGCTTTGCATACCAGTGATCTCCCAAAAAAAAAAAATATGTGGAGACAAAAGAGCGCTGCTGTGAATTTGTGATAATGTGCTTCAATCTGTATTATATCACCTCATTTAGACAAGTCCTAAGATATCTACCATACATTGTGGAAGCAAGTGTACCTTTTTGGCCCTGCTTGTATCCTTTGTAGAAGTGCAGATTGGACTGTAATAGCCCAGAGAAGAAACAATTGAAGTTAGGTCAAAATTAGAATATGACTTAAAAACCATTATGAGATCGATGTAATAGTTAAATTATAAGATTTTCTATATTCTTTAGGATTTCTTAACGTACTGTATTTAATTGGGGAAAACACAAATATGTGGCTGCTCTGTTATAGTTATGTTCACTTAATGGGACCTGAAATTTGTTTTAGTATTTCATCTTTAAAAGAAAAATAAGCCATTTAATCATTTCATGAAGTTTAATAGTTCTGATTTTTGTAACTGTTATACAAATCAGCTTCTGGATACTATCCACCACATGCTTGCAGGTTTCTCAAGTCTTTCTAAACCATTTCCAGCTGCATAAAGAGTACCTGGATATCCCTTGCTAACATGTGTCATCCCTGTCTAACCTTTATAATGACATACAGAAGCCTTATTATAAAGAAGGCCAGTGGTCTTTTGCTCCATCAGCACAATGATACATCCGAGTGCTATTATAGATCAAAGTGCAGTCTGACAATGTAAGACTGGAGCATTTTGTAAACATTATCTGAACCACTTTTATTAACCTCCTGAAGTCTTATTTTTAAAAGTCATGAAACTTTTTGCTCCTTGAGCTAAATTATTGCACTCCCTGAGAAGTATGTAAGAGTTCAGTAAGCAGCAATTCAAGCACGGTGTGCTAACTTTTGGATATCCCAATAATTGTTCAGGAAGATATGTATGATGCTTTCGCAAGCCATCATATCAGGTTGAATGGAAATTGTTTACCATGATTTGATTTGTTTAAACTTTAAAGGTAAGACTGAGCTCTTCAGTAGATTTTTAGAGTCCTTAAGAGAACTGTGTGAAGTGATGTGGGGGAGGCAGGGAAGGAAAGGGAAATACAACTTTAAAGTTTCCCCTCCAGATTCGTGGGGGTTAGGGTCTTGAGACCCCCGTGAATGTGGAAAAATTGCGAATAAAAAATGCTGCTCCCGCGAACCCCCCCCCCCGAGGGAGGGGGCGGCAGGAAGGTGTCTGGCCAGCCTGGCTGGCCTCTCCGCAGCCTTCCTGAGGGGACTCCGGGCCTTAGAAGCCCTGGACTCCGCTTAGGAAGGCCAGGGAAGGCAGCGGGTAGGCGGGCGGGAGGCTGCCCTGCCTCCCCACGGCCTTCCTGAGTGGACTCTGGGGCTTTGAACTCCCGGAGCCCACTTAGTAAGACTGGGGAAGGCAGCAGGTGGGAGGGAGGCTGCCCTGCCTCTCCCCAGCCTTCCTGAGCGGACTCCGGGGCTTTGAAGGCCGGGGAAGGCAGCAGGCGGGCGGGCGGGAAGCAGCCCTGCCTCTCCCCGGCCTTCCTGAGCAGACTCTGGGCCTTAGAAGCCCTGGAGCCCGCTTAGGAAGGCCGGGGAAGGCGGTGGGCGAGTGGGTAGGCAGGAGTCTGCCCTGCCTCCCCACGGCCTTCCTGAGTGGACTCTAGGGCTTTGAAGCCCTGGAGCCCGCTTAGGAAGGCTGGGGAAGGCAGCAGGTGGGCGGGCGAGAGGCTGCCCTGCCTCCCTGCAGCCTTTCTGAGCAAATTCTGGGGCTTTGAAGGCCGGGGAAGACGGTGGGCAGGCGGGCAGGAGGCTGCCCTGCCTCTCCCCGGCCTTCCTGAGTGAGCTCCAGGTCTTTGAAGCCCCCGAGCCGCCTCTGGAAGGCCGGGGAAAGCACAGGCAGGAGGTCCCGCCTCTCGCCAGCCTTCCCAAAGGGGCTCAGGGCTAAACCTCAAATAATAAAAACCGCGAGTGTGAAAGCCACGAATGTGGAGGGGCAACTGTATTTCATTTTCTCAGACTGAACCATCATGTTGTAGGAAAGTAACTGTGTAAGTTCAGCTCATACTTTGTAATTCAGCCAGATGCTTAGAAATCCAGAAATATGACTCTGGGGCCTGCTGATATGTACCATCGATTTTTCAGTACTCCTCTCCTTTAGCATGCAAATTCCCTTTGTCCACACTTGTTAGCCTATTGGGATTCCCCTATATGTGATCCTGCAGTGAAAGAAGTTTACTGAAGTCCATATCCATGCCTTATTTCACTCACTGTTACTCTTTCAGTACATCTGTAACCATCTGTCCTCAGCTGTTCTTAAGTACTTATTTATTTAACCCCCTCATGATTGTACTTTCTGTATCTTCCAACAATATTTCTCTTTAGGATCCACCCATCCCCCTTCATTAAGTGTATTATGATTTATACAGGAAGATTTATTTCACCCCAAAGAGGGAATATAACAGCTGAAAAAGAGAGCTATAATGTCCTTGAGGAAAATGTTGGCTCTTAGTAAGATCAGAATAAAGAATACATTTCAAAATTGTCTTCGATCCCAGTGCAGTTACTTTTCACAATGTAAATCAACTTTCTCTGGAATTCAGAGAGGCTTTGTTCCCCTTTTATGTATCCTTCAGGTTTAAATGAAATTGAGGCTGATTAGAAAGAACACTCTGTCTCTTTATCAGAACGCTACACATTTGCAAGCAAGAGTAATTTGCAGCATTGAGGTTGTGACAGTCTTGTAAACATAACCCAAAATTTTGTGTACAAAATACATGTGGACACTCTTGGATCAACCATTGTGTTATAAGGACCAAGCAATCCATATTGCATTAGTGAAGGATAATGTGGTAGTAGGATCCCTTGCAATGTTATACAATATTTACCCAGATGTTGAAATGCACTATTCTGATATCCTGGGACAAATGTATCAAGTAATGCAGTGTTAATATAGGAGCCCTGGTGGCGCAGTGGTTAAATGCCAGTACTGCAAGCCACAACATTATGAGTTCAATCCCAGAGGGCTTCAAGGCTGACTCAGCCTTCCATCCTTCTGTAGGTTGGTAAAATGAGTACCCCGTTTGTTGGGGCAATTAGCTTGAAAACATTGTAAACCACTTAGGGAGTGCTTTGGCACTGATAAGCGGTATATAAATATCAATGCTATTGCTATTGCTATGCTTTATATATAGGGCAACATAAGTCTATTGAGATGGTCCTTAGATCACCAATAATAAGTTAATACAGATGGTAGAAACCTATTCACATCCTTAACTTTATGGCCCAGTCCCATTCATAATTTCTTTAAATAGTAAATTGAAGCTGAATTTCTGTAAAAGTTAAGCAGAACCTTAAGCAGAAGTTAAACAAGCATGCAAATTAACTCTGAAGAAGAAAGGCACATGCCAGGTGGAAGCACAGAGTGAACAAGGGTGTCATGCTCATCCCTGGATTCTGGGTATTAGAGTAGACTCCATGGAAGACCCTGACATGAGTTCGGTTCCTGACCTGTTTTCCCTGCCTGGGCCTCTCTATCTTTGGATGGCAGCCAGCCTGCCTTTTGGGTCTGGGAACACTGTTCCTCGGGCAGGTTCAAGGCCACAGCGCCTGGAGGTAGCTGCCCTCCTACAACCCTCCCTACATACTATTCTCACGCTGTAAGGGTTTATCTGGAGGCTGTACTAGGTTGTGTTTAGTTCTGGCTTTGCCTGTGTTACTTATTGGTCTACGTTTCCTTGCTTAATAAAGAAATCTTATTGAGTTAATGTGAGCGTGTGTCTTGTACATCACAGTAAGCCTGAACTCACCAATCCTGCTTAATTCTTAATTCCCACCCGCGATATCTGACGACGCGGAGATTGGAACTCAGACAGAGAAAGACCTGGCCACAGGAGATGGCCAGGGAGCCAGCTTGCCAGAGAATGGTGCAGGCGTGCCAGAGGAAGAGCCGAGCCGAGCCCGCTGGAGGGCTGGGAGGCCGACCCTTCCCCCTCCCAACCTCATGGAGCTGGGAGCCAGGCAAGCCCTTGGGAGGGGCAGCCTACCCTTCTCTGTATCTCCAGTGCGTGGAGCAGGAATGGCCATGGGAGCCAGCTGGCTCTGGCCAGAGGAGCGAGGTTGGGAAGAACACAGGTCCCTATGGTGGGATAGACCCCTAATCGAGGGGTTCCGAGAGCCTGAGACGAGACCCCCTCGCCTGGAACTGGAGACAGAGGTGTAGCAGCTGAAGCAACAGATGGAGGTCATGCAGATGAGCCTCCTGGAGATCCTGCAGAGACTGCCTCAGCACCCTGCAGCCCTGCGGGGGCAACCTCCCCAGGACTCTCAGTTGCCAGCTCCTCCAGGGGGGTTCCCAGCCCCTCCGGGAGGTGTCCCCGCCATGCCTGTTGGAGGCCCTGTCCCTCAGGTTCCTGGTCCAGGACCCCCCGCGGGGCTGGCCTGGTTGAGCTGCTGGAGAGACCATGTTAATGGTGGATTCTGGATGTACCCAGGTGTTAATTCACACCTCCCTGGTCAGTGAACTTTCAGTTAGCACCATTAAGCTAGACAAGCCGGTGTTGCTGTCTCAGATGGACAGAGGGATGATGAAGGGGGGCCCAGCAAGGCAGATGACTGGCCCAGTACAGATGAAGATGAGAAATCATCAGGAGGAGCTCCAATTTGTGATAGCGCCAGGCTTGGTCCCAGCCGCAGTAGTGGGCTTAAACTGGTTGAAATTTCACAACCCCATTATAGACTGGGTAAAGGAGACTGTGACTTTTACAGACCCTATGTGTGTTTGGGAACACGGGGTGTGTGAGGCCTCACTGGGGGGGATCCCTCAAGAGGCCAAGCCTCAGAACTTTTAAGGTCGCTATGGTACAAGGGGAAGTGAAAGAGTTCCCGGTGGAGTATAAACAGTGGCAGTATGTGTTTGAAGAGAAGGAATGTGACATTCTACCCCCCCACCCACAAGCCGTTTGACTGTGCAATTGAGATAGTTTCTGAGGCAGAGCTGCCCAAACCTAAGATTTACTCCATGACCCCGGTGGAAATGGATGCCCTCTGGGAGTTCATAGATAAAAACTTGGCCCAGGGATTCATTAGACCTATGACCTCCTCCTTTGGGGTCCTGGTTTGTTCAGATATAAACACGATTCTTCTCTCCATCTCTGTATTGATTACAGATCCTTAAATGCTATCAGTGCAACAAATCAGTACCCCCTCCCCTTAATGAAAGATATCCTGGCTCATTTAGCCAAGGGAAAGATATTCACCAAGCTGGACTTGCGGGAGGCCTATTACAGAGTGTGAATCAAAGAAGGGGATGAGTGGAAAACTGCTTTCAATTGCCAACTAGGGGCATTTGAATTTCACGTAATGCCATTTGGATTAAGCGGGGGTCCCGGCGTATTCCAGAACTTGATTAATGATGTGCTTAGAGAGTTTTTGTACAAAGGGGTACTGATGTATTTGGATGATGTTCTAATTTATTCTGAGGACTACACATCCCATGTTAAGCTGGTGAAGAAAGTGCTTAGTAAACTGGGGGAGAATCACTTGTATGCTAAAATGTCAAAATATGAATTCCACCAAAGCCGCTTGGATTATTTTGGGTACCGCATCCCTAGCAAGGGGGTTGAAATGGATCCTGAGAAGGTTAAGGGAGTCCTCGCATGGGAGGCTCCCAGGACCAGGAAGCAGCTTCAAAGCTTCCTAGGGTTTGCCAACTTTTACTGGTCCTTCATCCCTAGGTTGCCTTGCCCTTGACTGACCTGTTGAAAACCAAGGGTGTGCGGGGGAAGAAACGAACTGGGAAGGGGAAGGAAGAGAAGCCTCCCCAAAAGATTGTGTGAACTGACCAATGACAAAGGGCATTTGACAAGCTGAAGAAGTTTTTCACCTCTGAACCTATCCTTAAACACCTCGACCCCGAACGTTTTGTGGTTCAAGTGGACACCTCTGATGTGGCGATGGGGGGTGTTGTTACAGCAGGATGAAGGGGGAGCTCAGACCCTGTGCATATATGTCAAAGAAGTTCAATGAAACCAAATGAAATTGGCCAGTATGGGAGAAAGAGGCGGGGGCGATCAAATTGGTCTTAGAAACTTGGCGCCATCTGCTGGAAGGATTTTCCCAACCTTTTGAGGTTTGGACAGATCACAAAAATTTGGAAGCTTTGAAAACCCCATGGCGCTTGAACCCTAAACAAATTAGGTGGGCTAGTTTCTTTTACCAGTTCAACTTCACCCTGAAGTTCCTCCCGGGGAAAAAGAATTTCTTAGCTGATGCTTTGTCCAGGCTCCCTCAACATGACAGTCAGCGGAAGGATGTGATAGACATGGTTTTCTCCCCCTCCCATTTGGGATTGGCAGTTCTCACACGTAGTCAAGCCAAATGCCAGGAGCCCAAAATGCGAAGGGAGGTGGAGGAGTATGTAAAAGGGTGTCCTACGTGTGCAATAGCAAAAAGAGCCGATGGGAAACCAAAAGGCTTGCTGTTACAATTACCAACCCCCACTAAACCCTGGGAGGTCATCAGTATGGACTTCATTGTTGAGTTGCCAGAGAGTAAGAAAAAGACAGTTATTTGGGTGGTGACTGACTTGTTTTCCAAGGAAGCTCACTTTGTGGCCTGCAAGAAACTCCCAACCGCCCCCCAGCTGGCTAAGCTATTTGTACAACACATCTATAAGCTACATGGTGTTCCTGCCCAAGATCATCTCAGATAGGGGAGTTCAATTCACCTCCCTGTTCTGGAAGGCGTTTACAAGACTGTTAGGAATTGAGCTGGGGATGAGCAGCTCCCATCATCCACAAAGTGATGGCCAAAGTGAACGTGTGAACCAATTTTTGTAACAGTATTTAAGGTGTTATGTTAACTTCCAGCAGTCTGATTGGGTTGACCTATTACCCTTCGCAGAGGTGGTATACAACAATGCCATACACCAAAGCACAGGCTTGTCCCCATTTAAAATTGTTTCAGGACAGGACTTTGACCCTCTACCTTTGGGAGAGGGGACTTCCAAAGACCCGGTTCCAGTGACTCAGTGGAGCGCTCAAATCAAGGACACATGGCCAAGAGTTGTGTCGGCCCTGGAATTTGCAAAAGCCCGCTACAAAGAGTACGCTGACAAGAAGTGTGACCCTACCCCATGGTACGCGGTGGGGGACTTGGTATATCTTTCCACCAAATTCGTAAAGAGCCCGCAGCCCTTGAAAAAGTTGGGGCCTAAGTACATTGGACCTTTCCCTATTGTTAGGGAAATCAACCCTGTGGCTTTTGAACTGTCCTTGCCCAAGTTGTATCGTAACGTCCATCCTGTGTTTCATTCTAGTTTGCTCAAGCCTGTGTGCCCTCCGGATCAACATCATCGAGTTCCTGAGATGACGCTCCGCCCTATCATGGTGGACAATGATCAACACTTTGAAATCTCTGATGTGCTGGACTCTCGGGTGCACAGGGTTTTTTTTACAGTATTTGGTTAAATGGAAGCATTTGCCTATGGGTAATTCAGAATGGGTCAATGAACACATCAACGCTCCACGCTTATTGAGGAAGTTCCATGCTCGCTTCCCTGATAAGCCCGGCTGAAGGGGGGGGAGTTCCTGTTTTTGGCTTGGCATTTTTTCTCTGGATGTGGGTTTTGATTTGGGGAGGGGGGTTCTTTTTGTGGGGGCGGTATGTCATGCTCATCCCTGGGTTCTGGGTATTAGAGTAGACTCCATGGAAGACCCTGACATGAGTTTGGTTCCTGGCCTGTTTTCCCTGCCTGGGCCTCTCTATCTCTGGACAGCAGCCAGCCTGCCTTTTGGGTCTGGGAACGCTGTTCCTCGGGCAGGTTCAAGGCCACAGCACCTGGAGGTAGCTGCCCTCCTACAGCCCTCCCTACATACCATTCTCATGCTGTAAGGGTTTATCTGGAGGCTGTACTAGGTTGTGTTTAGTTCTGGCTTTGCCTATGTTACTGGTCTACGTTTCCTTGCTTAATAAAGAAATCTTTATGAAACAACATCTCAGGCTTGGCCAAATTGATCACCAACAGTGGTCCGCCCTGGCCTCACATCGGGAGGCATGGAGACGCAATATCCACAATGCTGCAGCCTTATTTGAGAACTCACGACGAACAAGTCTTGAAGAGAAACGACAACGCAGAAAGAATCACAACCCAAAAACATCACCCAAGGAGACCTTCTGCTGCACTTTTTGCAACCGGACTTGTTTATCTCGGATTGGCCTTTTTAGTCATCAGCGCGCTTGCAGAAGGCGCGGGATGAGTCCTTCCTGAATCTTCGTTTGCGAAGAAAAGCCAGAGAGAGAGAGAGAGAGAGAGAGAAAGAAATCTTATTGAATTAATGTGAGCATGTGTCTGGTACATCACACAGGGGTTGCAAATACATTTTCTAGATCCTCTATAAAGTGAAAAGTTTTAGAAGTGAATGTGCAACCAAACAAAAACTTAAATAGGTATTTGAAAGGGGAGGGTACCTGGTAAAGGGACAAACTTTATTAGGTGTAAGTGTTGCATGCATGTCTTTCTGTTATTATTTGGAGGGATCCATTTGGGTAATTTCATCTTTTTTCTTGGCTGTGGAATTGTGTTTTATATCCTAAGTTGGATGGACTGCGTGTCATTTTTGAGAAACTGGAAAATACTATTTATTTGATTATTGCAATACAATTTTCTTGGATTAAACAGTGCTAATTGACATATTGGTAGATTGCCATTGTTGAATGTGTCACTGAAATTTTATATATTATTTGAATTAGTGGTATTTTCTTCATGAATTTGCTATGTTTGCATTGCTTTTGTTATTTTGACAGAAATGTCTCCGTTACTGACAGCCACCCTTACCACGAACTTATTTGAGAAAACTTTACATATACATATTGCCAGGTTTTGTTCTTGGTATTTGAGATAGCTAGGTTGGAGTATTGTGCATGAGACCTTGTAGTGAGTGAGCCACTATACATCAGAATAGAGGAGTACAGGTTCACAACGCAGTTTTGTATGGATTAATTCCTTAGGAGTGGTTGTTATTCACCATCAAATTGGCTTCAACTTAAGGTCCCCTATGAGTAAAAGACCTCTAAAACATTGTATTATTAATAGGTCTTGCAGACTCAGAGCTGTAGAGTTCTTTATCAATTCACTCCATCTGTAATATGGTCTTCTTTTCTGTAAAGCCCCATATTTTTGTCTCCCACTTGCATTCTCCCATGTGTCATTCCTTGTCCTTTTTTCCTATTCTTATTTCTATTTTTTTTGTCATTTCTCACATCTCCTCTTATACTTCTCTAACCAGCCTCCTATTTCTCCCTCTCTCCACCTCTGTTCCCGTACCAGCTTTTTTAAAAAAGAAATTTAATTTCTCAAGTTTCATTTTTAATGTCTGTAAAAACATGAAGCATTACATAGAGAAAACCACACATGCATCACATCCAAGCATTCTGCAAAAGGAAACATGCCTTTTTAAAAGGGCTGAATCATGGGGTCTTTTGTGTTCTTGGAGGCTGTATATGTCTGCAAGAGTGTATTTCTGCAAAAGTGTTGTGCAGGGCATACTAAACATGTGCGTGTTTGAATAGCCTTTGACTGTCCAGACTTGACAAGAGATTCTCTTTTGTGCAGAGCAATATTCAAAACCCTTTTGACTAAAGCATCTATTAATGTAGTTGTTGGATTTGTCTACCTTTTAGCAATTTCTAACAATGCCCTCACTAACAGAAATGTAGTCATATCCTTGTGATGAGTTTCCTTTACCAACTATCTTCACTGATAGCTTACCTCTTTTCCATCATCTCTTGTTTTCCTCCCTTTTGCTCATTCATTTCTTCCACAAGTTATTTTACTTTTGTTCTCTGTCCTCCTCTCCCTCTAAGCTTCTTCTGTACCATCCCCCTCCTCTCTCATTTTTATTTGTTTCTTCCCTACCTGAAATTTGTCCTTCTGCTATTTTCTTTCAGCGCTTTTAGCCAAGAGCCTGCCCTGGAAGCCTGCAACATCAACTGTGGTTCTAGTAGGTTTTTATAGCAACTGATTTGGGTGGCCCAGGCATACACTGCATACATGTACATTTGTGTTTCAGCCTTTGCAGGTGCAGGAAAAACTGTTTGCCTTTTCACCAAGGTTTTGGCGTATTTATAAGTCTTAGGGCTCTTCCTAGCCTACTGATTACTTCTTTCTCTGTGGGAGTGATGCCATTTTGTCTATAGAAAGTGATGGCACCCATGTCTGAAAATGAGAAACAGAGGGAATAATATCCCTGGAATAGATGGACCAAGAGTCAGTCTGTGCATAACACAATTTCCTGTGGTCCACTCTGTATCACTAAGCCATGGTTAAGAAAAGTTGCATATTAAGTCTCTATTGATTCCATATAAAGACTGTAGAACTGATGTATGTGTTTACATTCACTCTAGCATATACCTTGTTTTCCACCATGGCCACATGGATACCATCCGTTTGTGTTAGGGCCTCAGTCTTGCTGCTATCAGATTAAGTGAAAATATTGAGAATGTATTTGCAGCCAAAAAAAAATAAATTAAAAATTGGCTCTTGAAACATTATTGTTCTGTAACATAAACCTTATTTTAAGCAGCAATAACTCAATACATTATAAAATTATTCTTGGCAGGATAGGTACATTTGGAAATTTCACATTAAGGAAACAGACCAATTTTTCCTAATTTCTAAAAGAGATTAAATAAGCAAATCCCTCTGCTTCTCCCTCCCTTCCCCACCTCATTCAACACAGGTGTTCCGTTATATGCAGGATAGAGTTCTGACTTCTGGAGTCTTTTTTTTTTTCCAGAGGCTTAAAAATTCTGCTCCATGAAACAGCTGTCTGTTGTAGAGCCTAGGTGTTTTTTAATCTTTCATCTTTTATAAATATTAAATTACATTAGGAAAATAAGCTATAGGCATTACAAATTAAGTATGTTGAAATTCAATATTCACAATGACAATTCTAAAAATGAATAGTGTAGTTTATTGCGGGGGGGGCATGGCCCTCAAGTTCATTACTTTGTATTTGTTGTCCTAAGAATTTTGAAGGGCTTTCAACTACAGTAGAAGAATATGGATTTTAGGTAACACTTTTCTTCATTAAAATGTATATGTGTGGTCAAAACTAGCAACATGGTTACTTTAAGATGTTACAAATATAAACTGCAACTGGATGTGTTGCAGAACAGTTTTTATTGCAATTTCACACCACATCTTCTATATATATATATATATATAATTCTCTTGGGTATGTTGCCGTTTTCAGTGTGCTGCTTGGCTGGCTGCTTAGGTGTCAGGATCTGCCTCTCCTTGCAGGGCTAGGCCCCTGGCTGCAGCAGCCAGCACAGCCTCTTTGTAGACTCAGGCTCTGGCTGTGGGAGTCTTGGAAGAACCAGGGCTAAGCTATCAGATGCAGCCAGCTGCAATCATGCAGCCACACCTGCAGCAGCCAGGGGAACTGCTATTTAAGAGCGGCATTTGTCTCTCATTCTTAGCCACCACAACATGGTCTTCTGTGCTGTCGGTAGCTGGGCCTGGGGCCTTCTGTGCTTTCGGTAGCTGGGCCATGGGGCCTTCTGTGCTGTCTGTAGCTGCTCCTTGTTCTTGGCCCTTGAGCCTTCTGTGCTGTCCTTGCTCTTGGGCCTTGAGGTGGAAACATGTAGAAAGCTTCAAGTCCTTTCTAAACATGGCAGCAGAGTGGCTCTTGCATTCTGGCATGCACGGTGTGTGTGTGTAGTTGCATGGTAGTGGCTGAGGAGGGATGTGTATGCGCTGTTGCATGGCGGCGTCAGTGGGGCTCTCGGCATGAAACTAGCCATTATAGTTTGTTTAAAAGGTTATATATTAATGCATCAAATGATCATACTCTTGACAAGTTTCCTAAGTGGCCAAGGAGCAGAGCGGGAATGGAAACATACCAAAGCATGTTACATATGTAGATAATGGTGTATGTTACGCTGGGTATAGCTAGTATAGTGAATCATTTTAGTTAGTTTGTGTTTTCAACCTTTTCTAGAGGGGGTTGTACTTCTGCATCAGCTGTGTATTTTGGGGGTGTTCCTAGATCCATCATTGTCACTTGACATACTAGTAGCTTCAGTGGCTAATATTGACTTTTATCTGCTTTGACTGATAAACCTGTTGCAGCATTATCTAGACAGCAACGTGTTAACCCTACTCTGTCTGGTAACATACTTTAAGGGTTATTGCAACATGTAAGGCTATTGTAGAAAATCTCTTAAGGGTTGTTTAGACAGTGAAAATACCCCTCATAAAATTTGATGGGAATCCTACCTGCCTAAATGGGCTCCTGCACCAATCCACATTATTCAAAAGGAGAGGGGCCCAGAACGTCAAAACAATGCAGTAAAAGCCTTCGTAGCTTTTCCCATGCTTTTTTTAAAGCCATGAGGGGGGTGCACATTCCTGCTTGTTTGGACTGTTGAACAACAGGAAATTCGAAGGGAAGCACAAAGCTGATTGTCCAGGTGAGAGCGGGCATGGGGCTTGCTAGCAGGGCAACTCCTACTACCACCATGTTGGATTTTTGCCTTAGCGAGTACTCACTAAGGCAATAAAACAGAATGTTTTTTGTTTTTTTTTACTCTCCTATAAAATCAAAAAATCACTCTATTGCTCCAGCGCACCTTGGATGACTTTTTGTTAAAAAAACCCAAATGGTGGCAGCGAAGAACTAACTTGAGTAAATCACTCGCAGCTGCCATCTGGAATGCGAGGCTTATGGGGGCTCCCAAGCCCAGAAAAACCAGTAAGATATGTCACTGCTGCTGCTGCTGCTGCTCTGAGATGCCAATACTGCAAGGTACTCCTTCCCTCCCCCATGTAAATGAGCCCTTAGTAACTTCTGATTGTTCACACTAGAGCAGCTAGGTTACTAACTAGAACTCATTGATATGCTCATATGTGCACAAATGCTTTTTTTGGCTGCATCAGCTTCCAGTCTCTTTCTGTGTGCCCAATTGAAGGTGTTGGGTGTTGCTGATGACCTTAAAACCTCTGAAGAGCTTGGTAGGTTCCTATAGTGGAGGATGCCTCTCTAGGCATTTTCCAGCACGATTCTGTGGCATGTGTCTCCTATTTTGTGTCCCGCAGATAACTGAAACCGTGGATATCTGTTCCATGGATACAGGGGTCCGACTATATTTTATTCTTTATGTAACCTGGCATTACACAGGAGCAAGGTGAGGTTTTGTGGTTGGCTTGGTTCACTCTCCAGGTTCCCTGGGATGTCAAGGAGACTGGAAGGTTAAACAGATATTAAGTGTCTCTTTCTCCTTCCTGTGTAACAACACTTTGCTCTGCCATTGCCATATCTCCTTCTGTCCCGGGCAACTTATATCACTGCCCATTTCCTTTAAGTGTTATGCTCACGTAAAACAATCCACATAATAACAATAAATATAGACTACACAATTAACAATTGACACAGTATAACAATCACTAGACAATGATTTTTAGTCTGTACATACTGGGCTGGTAGGTTCACTTTAGGGTCACCATAGTCAGAAATGACTTGAAGGCACACAGAAACAAAATAGTTGGCCAGTCCAGTATAACCTTATTCACACTAAGGTGAAGCCTTATAGCCAACTAGATGGTACCAAGTTGTACTCTCACCACAACCCAGCCTTACAGGTGCCACTCCTACTGCCAGCTGGATTTATCAGTGTTGTAATGACTGATATCCCTATAAGTACCCAGTCAGGTAAAATTTTCATGATGTACTAATGGGATTCTAACATAGAGTAAATAATACAATATGATACAAACACAAACACAATTCTTCACTCACTTCAGTTCAGTTACTCTCACCCCTTAGACCTACACCTCATTTTCTCTTATGTAATTTGTGCCCCTTACTTATAGCCTCCAATCAGTCAGTGTGCAGTATGTAGTTTGGATAGGGACCCATTCAGGCACTACCCAGGCACCAAACAGGCAATGCCCTTTGGCACTGCCCTTTGGCTGCTGCCCAAGGCCACTGCCTTGGGACTTCTGCTTATGATTAAGCTAGCTGGCCATGCCTCTGCAAAGGCTTGGTAGGAGCAAGGTGGTTAGTTCCTCAGGTAAAGCTGCTCTTCTTACCAGGCCTCTCCTTGCTAATAAATAGTTATAAATTATTTATTTATAATTTTTATTTATTAAATTTATTTTATTTATAAAATGTGTGTTCATAAAATTTATTTTATTAATACATGAATTATTTGTTTATAAATAAATAAATAAATTCAGACTTCCTGACTTAAAAAGGGAGCTTAAAAAAATAAATGGAACAAAATGCTATGAAAGAAAATGTTACACTAAATTTAATTATATCTAATTTTAATTATATACATTTTTCTGTTTGTATATTAGGTAAAATTAATGGATCATCATTAATGCTTGACATCAATGATTTCCTTATTAAGACAAGTCTTCAAGAAAAAAGCAGAACCCTTCTTGGACCTGTTTGCTGTTCTGTCACTGTAGAAGCCAAATGGTGTAAACACAGTGGTAATCCTGGTCCAGAGTTGTCAATTCCAAAAGTACATATTGATGCAAGAGGTGGACTGATGCAGGTCTGTATGTGGTAATTCCTAACTGAGACTTTAGGGGCAGGAGATGTCACAACAATATGAAGTTTCCAGCAGCATAAGAACATTTCTTAAATCTGAGGAAATGTAAGGATGTGTATACAGTTGTCCCTTCACATTCACTGGGGTTTGGTTCCAGGAACCCCCATGGATACCCAAATCCGTGAATACTAACGTCCCATTATATGCAATGGCATAGCAAAATGGTGTCCCTTATATAAGATGGCAAAATCAAGGTTTGCTTTTTGGATTATTATTTTTTTAAGAATATTTTCAAGCCATGAATACTTAAATCGGTGAATGCCAAATCCGTGAATGTGGAGGGACAACTGTATTTGTTTTCATACATGGAAATGATATACAATTATGTGTGTCCCATAGGGATGTCTTATTAGGCTACGAATTAAACCCTGTTATGCATTCTCTGCACTGCACATATATACCTTGTTTTTCAGCTGTAGTAAGTATAAACACTGGTCTTCTAAACCAGGGCTTCTTAAACTTTTTCCACTTACGACCCCTTTTTGCCCGAGAAATTTTATGCAATCCCGGGTATATAGGTATATAAAATAGGTATATTGGAAACCTTTTACCAATTTTTTCTCAGCTCACACATTCTGGTACAAGGCCTCATATGGGGTCATGACCCACAGTTTAAGAAGCTTTGTTCTAAACAACACTGATGCCTAAATGCAATTGCTAGTCCCAACTAGAATCAGTCCATTGAATAAAACACTAAAATGTAAATCAACATTGGTGTAAATCCCATTCGTTCTAGTTGGAACTAGCAATTGGGTTTAGGCCTGAAAGTATTTGCTGGGAATCACACTATTGTACTTTATTAATTGTGATAATCTTTAAATAATTCATTTTACATTTTTAAAAATCTCCAGAAAATAATCTAAAGATTAGTTTGTTCTATGGTAAATCCCAGTCTCAGTCTCTCTGTATGTTTGTAAGTTTATATTATGATTTTTAGACAATCCACAAAAGGACAATATGTCAGGGCTGTATGGTGATGTTTATAGCATTCTGTTCTGCTATCTGAAGACAAATGTCATATGCCCAGCTACAGGCTTTTCCCTCGCAAAGAAAAGTAAAGAAGCCACTACAGAGGGACTCAGAGACAGGCTAATGATTTTTTTTTTAATACAAAACTTTAAAAAAGCAGCCTTTCCTTTAATCTACAGCAGGGGTGGCCCTGTGCAGAGGTTCTAAGGACAAACTTTCATCCTTGGATTGAGACACAGTGTACCATTTTCCAGCTGTAAATAGGCCAATAGGCTTGGAGGAGGGGATGGGAAATCATGCACCACTGCTGGAAGCCTCCAAGAATGCCAGTAGACCAATTTGGGAA
This sequence comes from Gambelia wislizenii, assembly GCA_030847615.1. NCBI lineage: Eukaryota > Metazoa > Chordata > Lepidosauria > Squamata > Crotaphytidae > Gambelia > Gambelia wislizenii. The sequence goes on from JAUMIR010000004.1 coordinate 298,912,825, forward strand.
TGAAAATCCCCCCCCCAAAAAAAAAGTTTGCAGGAACTGGTGGATTGGATGGTCTGGGCAAAGTCTAGTGGCTGTAAAAACACCCCTGGTGGTTTGCATGCAACCCATGATCTGCCCTATTACTACCCTGATCTACAGAGTCCTCTTGTCTCTGGTATTTATATGAAAAAGAACTACAGCTCCTGCTGTAAAAATAAGTAGCATGTATAATACTCATTTTTAGATCCTGGGGCTTACACATCATTCACTACTAAATACCATGTAGATGAGGTTAACATCCATCCTGTTTTAAATAAATGTTTCCATCTTCTTTGTTAAATTTGTGAATTTGCTTCTCTTTCATGCACTTTCTTCTTGGTGTTTTCCCCTCCCTCCTGCTGTGATATGTTTATGACACTGATGTCAGCTTTTTCTCATATTTTTAATAAACCCTATGCTGCAGCATATTACCGTATATTCCGGCATATAAGACGACTGGGCGCATAAGACGACCCCCAATTTTTAAGTTAAAATATAGAGTTTCTCTCCCCCCCCCCCAGGCCAGCCACCTGGCTGGAAAGCCTGTCCCCCACCAGCCAGCCAGCTCAGTGGCTATAGATGATGGAATAGTCTGTGAAATTAAAGGACTGAGAACAGCTAAAAAAGCATGGGATACTTTGAAAAATCTCTGTGGTGTTCAATCTTTGGAAAGTAAGGTTGCATTAATACTGTAAGTTGGTTAATATGAAGCTATCAAATCCCAAATTTTTGAATGAGCACATTAATGAATGAGCACATTAATGATTTTAGAGCCACAGTGGTAGACAAGAGAATTTCACCATAGACAAAACTTGATGCAGAATGATAAGTCTGAATCCAGAAATTCTAATTTTAAGCTAACTTGTCCTGAAAAGAAACATTATTTTGACTCTCCTGAGCTAAATGGAGGGCCATTTAACTCTTCAAAGGCAAAGCAGTCATTCTCACAGCAGGAGGAAGGATCTGCTGGGAAAACTGCCCAGGCCATTTTACACTTCAATCATTCTCACAGCAGGGGAGTATGATTACTGGGGTATAAGACCACCACCCCCCACTTTTGAGGAGATTTTCAAGTGTTAAAAAGTAGTCTTGTATGCAGCAATATACGGTACATGTATTGTCTACATGTTCTTAGGAGTGGCCAGTGCATCCACTCTTGATTTTACCACCATTCCTCCTACAGCTGCTACACGTTACATGGAAGCTCTGCCAGTTCCAAAGTGTTGAAGGGATGGACCCAGCTCCTGTTCAACTTGAAGCAGCTGCAGGAGAAGCTGCAATAAAATCATAGGTGGATTCAGCAGTCCTGCTCTAGCTGATCCATTTGCTGCATCTACCCTGCATATAACTTCTGAAATACATTTGTAGAATATGTAGCAAGCCAAGCTAGGTACTATAGAAGGAAAACAGAACTGTAAAATCAGAAGATATCTGATCCAAGGGTGATAATAATACAGCCTTCAGGATGTTGTTGTCTGCAACCTCCAGCATTCCTTATGATTGGCTATGCTGGCTAAGGCTTCTGGGACTTGCAGTCCAACAACATCTGGAGTGTTGCATGATTCCCACCTTTGATCTAGTCCAGCCCCTACCAATGCAGCAATCCACAACTGAAGTGTCCCAGAAGATGGCCATACAAGCTCTGTTTAATCAAAGGAAGACCCATCACCTTCTAAGAAAGTTTATTCCACTGTCAAATGATTCATATGAGATTGTTCTTCCTAATTTTTTTCAAATTTGAATCCATTGGTTGAGGTTCTCCCCTCTTAAGCAGCAGGAAGCATCCTTGCTCCATCTTCCATGTGACAGTCCTTCTCAGCCTTCTGCAGTCTAAACATATCTATCTCCCTCAAAAGTTTCTTAGAGTGTGATTTCCAGACAGTTTACCATCTTGGTCACCCCTCTCTGGGCACATTCTAAGTTATCAATATACTTCTTAAACTACAGCTCCCAGAAACAGATGCGATACTGATATCCATCCAAAGGAGAATGGAATGGTACAGGATTATTACTTCTCTTGATCTGTACAATGTATTTCTCTTAATACAGGGGTTGAATTTTAAAGGATACTACATACTCATACATAGTTTCTCCAGCTCTTATCACTTGACCTGTGAAGAAAGGGAAGGAAAGGCAGGAATTCTGTCTGTTCTATTTCCTACTACTATGGGATATTATTTTTCTTTTTCTTGATTTAAGGAGGTTTACCAAGAGTTGTAAGAAACTTTGTTGCACTTTAAAATGTTTGCCACTATAAATGCATCTGCCTATTCAAGTATTTTTGGGGCAAAGTCTTGTCTTTTAAACCCTTCAAAATGTACTAGCTTATTTATCTGTTAAGTCTGGAGAATTCCTAAAATAAACTTACTAGCAATTATTCTGGCTTTGTGATGGTTGAACCTGAAGTGTTTAAATGTTTTTGAAGTTACCTTTCTGTTCTCTTTAAGGTTTTTTGGGGACAAGAACATTTGAATTGCTTAGTTCTTCTGCATGAACATTTGCAGAGTTACCTTCTACAAGAAGACAAGGAGGAGAGGCAGGGCACCACTCACATATATCCAGGGCAGATTCCTGTAGAAAGGAACCAAGGCTTTAAAACAGAGCATACTTCAGATGATTTACGTACAGGCCTGTTTCAATACATACAAGATACAGGTACAACAGATATTTTTAAAATGTACTCTGATTACAAAATAATTTCTGTAATAGCCTATAAAATATTGCATTCCTTTAATAGACATTTTTAGAACCAAAAAAGTCATCTGTTAGAAAATGTTTTGGTGTTTTCTCCATTTTTACTATGACTTTTTAAAACTTAGGGAGATTGCTTTTTTATTTTCAAAGAGATTTGTTTTTAACTGTTTTGGTCTCATAAAACAGCATGCTCCCATTTTAGAAATTATATTCACCAATTATGGCTTCCTCTCCTAATTTGGTAGAAGCACAGAAACTCCCAGGTGCCTATGAAGTTGTGTTTTACAATGAAACAGAAGATAATCCAGGAATGATGCTGTGGAGATATCCAGAACCCAGAGTGCTCACCCTTGTGAGAATCACTCCAGTTCCTTTTAACACCACTGAAGATCCAGATATTAGCACTGCAGACCTTGGAGATGTCCTTCAGGTTGGTAGCATTTTTGTCAATTTGGAAAGTACCTTTTAAAGTGCTATTATGAAGTTTTAAAAATACTTTTAAAGTTTTTTAAACATTTGACTACATCTCTGGTTTGGAAAAAAAAAAGCAAAGACATTGTGATGAGTGAAAGTACCGTATATTCCAGCATATAAAATGACTTTTTCAGCCTGTAAAATCAGCTGAAAAGTCAGGGGCCGTCTTATACGCCAGATACAAGTCCAAGATGGGGCTGTGCCAGCCCCATCTCGGACTCGGAATGACGGAGGTGGCTGGCTGGGGGGGGGGGAAGCTTGCTAGCCACCTTATCCCCCCACCCCACCCAGTGCAGCTGCATGGGGGGCGGAAACCTCGCTGGGCGGGATGGGTTCTTCTCTGTGACTCTGAGTCATGGAGAAGATCCCCTCCCGCCCAACGAGACTGCACGGGGGGAGCCTTGCTGGGCGGGAGGTGGCTGAGCCTCTTCCCAGCCAGGCAGCCATCCCCTGTGATTCCTCAACTCGTGAGGATGCTGACCAGCTTCCTTGAGGGTTGGGGAATCCCGGGAGGTGGCTAAGCCTCTCCCCAGCCAGGCAGCCATCCCCCGTGATTCCCCAACATGCGAGGATGCTGGCCAGCCTCCTCGAGGGTTGGAGAATCCCAGGAGGTGGTTGAGCCTATTCCCAGCCAGGCAGCCATCCCCCGTGATTCCTCAGCCAGCTTCGGGGAGGCTTCAGGAAGGGTGGCTGGCTAGAAGCGGGAAGCTTTCCAGCCACCACCCGCCCTCCCCAAAGCCACGATGGGGAGCCCGATCGCGGCTTCAGGGAGAGCGGGTGATGGGGAGTCGTCTTATATGGTGAGTATACCCTAAACTCTATATTTTGACTTAAAAATTGGGAGGTCGTCTTATACGCCTAGTCGTTTATATGCCGGAATATACGGTATTTATTTTGGATGCCTTGATTTGAATAAATTAGGGAGGGGAACAGAAATTTTGGGTAGCTGAAAATATAATGCTGCTCAGGAGCAAAAGATCAGAACTGGCTAATGGAATTGCATGCTCCCCTCTCATGTATGTCAACCTGCTCTCCCCCTCCCCATGCATATCTTCCTATCTGTTGTTCTGGATATGGTTGGCTTTTTAAACCTGGTTAAAGTAATCCATGGACAATCCTAAACCTGGATTCTGTAAAGGATCCAGTAGGATTCACATACTAATAGCTATTTGTTTCCCATTTATATTCACACAAGTTTTTCTCCGTTCACATTTAAAATCCATTTAATATTCTTTATTTTGTCTTTTAAATGCATTAGAAATAATGTCAGCATTATTTTTGTAGTCTTCCTATCTGAAATCTTAACACAATGTAAGACTATGTTAGGCCTTGACAGCAGATATGCTGTTTGATTAGCTCTGCAATGTAAGAATCAGGACATAAACAACTTGATTAGAAGCAATGCTTTCCACTACTTACACTAGTTAGACTATTTGAATGATCATGCATTAAAAAAAACAAGTATCACATAATTATGATTGGTGCTAACTGTTTGCTGAATAAATGTTCTGTTGGCCATTCAAGTTATACGATTAGCTCTTTCACTATCTACATATTAGTCAGAACTAGGGCTTGTCTATACTGGTGGGAACCCACCTCGTAGCTGCCATGGATGTTTTTGATCCACAGTGGCCCCATAAATGCTACACATACCGGGGCTTGTCTGATGATAGATCGGAGTATCCTGCCACACTGTACTCATAGGCAAACTCACGTTGGTGTAAAAGGGTGGTCCTATGCTGATCATGTGTCCTGTACGTTGCATTATTTCTGGTCACACAGCCAGGGCTGCTCCTATTTTTCTTTTTCCCCATTCACTTGTGCATGGGAATATACATTGTCCCAGAGTGCTATATTACTGGATAAGCAGAGATATGCTTAAATAGATAAGTGCACAAAAAAAAAAATTAAAAAGCTCTTGCATACTGGCAGAACCAAGTCCTGTCCATCAGAAGCCCTGTCCCCGGCTTCGCACTGAAGCCAATCCATGGCCACCACATAGCCAGTAATCCGGGTTTTCCCCTAAAATGCAGAGCAAACCACTAAATCTTTTACATCTGGGTTTTCCAGCAAAACCCCCAATGAAGCTGCAAATTTTCACAAATGCCTTGTAGCAACTGTGCAGCAAATACAAGGTAAGTATGGGGGGGGGTTGTTCCCCCCCCCCGCAGTGTAGACAAGCCCCTGATAATAAGAACATTATCAGGACCAGCAAAATACTCTGTGACTCACATACATTTTGGCAGCCTCAGACTTGTGTACTCTTACCTTTCATCCCCTCTCCTGGTATAACTTTGAAGACTAGAAATTTCCACTTTAGAATTGCCTCTGAATTGGGGATGAGAGAACCTAACAGGTTTAAACTGATTTGTTCCAGCCAGCCAGGATCATAACTATAGTTTGGTCCAATTTGTTTGGACATCTTCCTTCCCTCTTCCCTCAACCAGCTAATCCTGTGTAGGTGAAGTAAGAAGGTCCTTTGGTTTTCTGGTCCCTTGTCTTCTTGAAAAAATACTCAGAGAGGCTGATTTAGGAAGATATCTGTTGTCCACGATGCCATAGGATGCTCACCAGAGAAATTTACTTCAGTTTATTCTGCCCCATAAGCTGCACTGACTCTAATAATCTAGTTTAGTCCACTCTGCATGCATCCTTTGATTGCTCCTCTAAATCTTAACAGGTAAACAAAAAACAAAGCAAAACTGTTGTTTTTGATAACCAGGTCTTACTTGATACCTGCTCTGTTCTGACAGTAGGATTGAATGAGGGGGTGCTACCAAATTTATTTGGAGTTAGAGCTCTTCCTTATAGTATGTCAAGTTAAGTTTATTTTAATGTAACAGTCAGCCATTTTCCTTGTAGGTGAGTTGACTTGATGTACCTCTCTTGAATGACCTATGTGAGATGTCAGCAAGTAGTTCTGATCTATAGGTCTTCTTCTTCAGGTGAATCATATACAGTTTATGTCATTGTAAATCAGCTTCTTGCAAGGCCATTGAAGAGATACAGATATCATACAAGTTTTTTCTTCTGTGTACTACATAACCAAGAACTGCATTGATTTTCATTGGGTTTTTTTTCCAGGCTGTGAGACGGTGTTCTGGAATAGTTTCTTTCTGACATTTCACTTGCATCTATGGCTGGCATCTTCAGAGAAACTATTCCAGAACATGGTCTCACAGCCCGGAAAAAAAACAAGGAAATTCTATGGATGCCGGCCGTGAAAGCCTTCAACTTCACAAGAACTACATTATTTACAGAATGGATCCAATAATATTTTAACCTCACCACTGACTCCCAAAGTTTTATGACGGTTTGGGTTGGATATTTAGGATTTATATTTATGATTTATATTTATTGAGAAAATATGACAATTTGTAACTTCAGATGAATTGACTGTTTCATTGCTCTGTTGTTGTTGTGTGCCTTCAAGTCATTTCCAACTTATGGTGACCCTAAGGCAAACCTATCACAGGGGTTTCTTAGCAAGGTTTGTTCAGAGGGGATTTCACATTAAATGTTTTATCCTTTAAATAAAACATTCTTGTCCTAAGTATTTTAATATTTTTCAATGCCATGTTAATCTGTAAATATGCCCATTTTAAGCAGTTTGACACTGCTTAAAACAGTGGCTAAAGGAAATGTGAACTTGAGAGCAATTGGCTTTAGATTTATGATATGTCATAATTCAGGAGAGATTTGACATGACCATCAACAGGAATCTAATTATGATCAACATCAAAGACATTCATTTTTTTTTTCCTTTTAACATAGAATACCTCATTTTTTGCTGACTCTATTTCCTTTTTGTTTTCCCCATTGAGACTAGGCATTGAGAGTTTGGGGAAAGGGCTTCTTGGAAAACCACAAATTCTACTGATCTTTGACTCCTTTTTCACATTTCAGTATTTTGGAAATCCAAGTAAGTTGTGTATGATAAGGTGGTGATTTAAGTCTATAGCTTTAGCAAAGAAAGTTATACATAGTGTGCCACGCTTACCAACAGTGAGGATTAACACTTGCCTCTTTTAAAAGTTGACCAGTATACCAAACTAATGGTCAATTAATTGCATAGGTATTTTTAATATGCGATATATTTTCCAGATTAGCAATGATGAAGACAGCTCAAGTACACACAGGAGACAATATTGGAGTTGAAATGACCACAGCTTTATTGGTTACAACTACTAGAGCCTTGGTGCCATGTAGGGTATGAATCCAGGCATCAAATAATCCCCCTTCAGGCAGATGACATGCCATACTCAACTCACCTGCTGGGAGAGAATCCATGGGATAGCAGTTACCAGAATCAGATGAGCAGGAACCAGTATATGTTTCCGACTTAGACCTGGAGGTGAGGCAGTGGCTGATGGATCCCTAGCTGTTCTGCCCAGAATGCCATAGCCTCCAAGGTCCCTAAAGGGGACATCCAAAGTAGGAAAATAGGCACATGTGGTTTGCTCCCTCCCCCAGAGGATCCAAGGTTTGCTCCCTCCTCTGTCCCAAAGGTTGTGACAAGTATAAGAACATTAACTTACCAAAAATAATATCCCATTCTGGCATGACTGTTGACACCCACACATATAGCTCAAGCCAAGGGAAGGAAGATTGGCTGGGGAATGCTTATATGCCCCCCCCCGGCAGGGCAGGGTGGGTATGTCTGCTTCCTCTGGCCTCTATGCTGTGGTGTCCCGTCCCACCCCACCCCCAGCCAGCCAGTTTCCTGATTGGTTGGCCACTCCCACTGTTTGCAGAGGGCCTGCACTAGGCACAGGGCTACCTACAAGGGAGATGCACCACCAGACGCTGAAGATTGTGGCCCCTTGCATCTTCCTTTCCACAGCAGACAAAGGGGATCTTCTGATAAGTCAGGAACCCCATGCTTCTCAGTTGTTTTAACTGACAGATAAAATGAAGCTTCATATACTGTTTACAGTAATAATATATTTCAGACCATACTTTTTTTTTCTGTTCTGCAGTTCCAAACTCAGGTATTTGAACATCAATAAATTGGCTTAAATGGAAAGTGCATTTGAAGCACTCACACCTACACAAGCAGTTGGTGGGCTGGAATCTATAATAGTTTGAGCTTTGTGCTTGTTTTAAGAAAATAGAATCCAGGCCTTGCTTTTAACTTTATTATTTTAGTCTCACAATGCTAAAAATAATGATTTAGCAGCAACATTCTGATCCCTCTGTTAAAAGTAAATCTATATTCTAACAGTAAATTATATCCAGGTTGATTAATATAATCTGTCATTTTCTATAGATCTGGATTTTTCCTGGTTACCTTGAATATAACATATAAATATTTTCAAAAATAAGATAACTAACAAAATGCTGCAATTATTTAAACTAAACTATGTTGGAATCTATACATGGGTTTAACAGGGTAACATTAATATTTCTGAACTCTGTACAATACTCATGAAGCTTGTAGCTTGATTCCAAATAATTGTGGCTAAAACAGAGATTGTGAGGTCCATATTTTCAAAGGAATAAATTATAATCCACAGGGTCTTCCCCCTCCCATGTTGATTTCCAGTGAAAAGGGTCTCCTCATCAAAGCTGCTCCAGAGCTGCCTGAGAGGGAAAACTTGCATATCACAATTTATACATAGGGAGACAGAAAATCTTATAGCCAATCTCCTTTATCTCTTTTAGTTTGGCTTTGAAATCACAGTTTGGTAATTTCAAGCAAAGTGTGAAATTTGCTTAACACCAAAGTCAGAAAAGACACTCTAGGTAGACTGTGTGCATTCCCAAGCCTGGATCCTGATTTGCTATCTGGGATTAACTTGGGAACCAGGTTAAATTTGCATTGGCTCTTTTGCTGCATATGTGAGTGTGGTGATTTGTAATGTTTAGGAAAAGATATATAAGATTTTTTTACTCTGATGTCTGTTTTTTTCCAGTTTTAAAAACAGCATGTAGCTTGCAGTAAAAATAGAAAATATGTATATAGTTGCCCAAGCCAGAGTTTAAACTTCCTGAGCCCTGGAGGTAATGGAAAAACATGATTCATTGAAATCCAGTTCTCACTTTGATTTGCATGTACTGTACAGACATACTTCAACTAACAAAGCTTCTAACAGTGAAGCTCCTTTTAACAAAGTATTTTTACACCACCAAGCCCCCTCTTTTCCTTCTCATCCTCTGTCCAGCTGGAAGAGGGGGTTTTGGGTGGTGGGGTTGGAGCAATAACATAAAGAAGAAGGTAAAGCAGGGCTGGAGAAACACAGACTTTCAGTGTTGGGCTGCAGCAGCTTGTCTGCAGTAAACAATTCAAATAAAGCTTGAGCTGGGAAAGGATGGAATTCTACTCTAGCTGATCCTACTTTAACCGTGTGTGCCTGCCTACAATAGGCAAGATAAACAGCAACACCCCCCAGAATCCCTTACTGAGCATGTGTAAACAGCAAAACATAGAGAAAAGAGGAGAGTAGGTAAGCTTGCCTCACCAGCTATCCCCAGCAAACTACAGTTTAAAGTCCAACAAATTCCTCACTTCCCTTGCAATTTCATCATCCAGAAGGTAGAAGAGGCAACAAGGAGATCAACTATTTTAGATCTGATCCTAATGGAGTGGAAGCGACTGGATCCTTAGGGATGAGTGATCATGTTCTTCTGGAGAGGAAAGGGGAAGCCAAGCATAGTCAGACATGCATTCTAGACTTTAAGAAAGCTGATTTCAGAAAACTTAGGGAATTACTGGGAGTGACCCCATGGTCAGGAATACTAAAAGAGAATGGAGTTCATGAGGGATGGGAGTTTCTTAAAAGTGAGATATTGAAGGCGCAACTTCAAACAGTTCCAATGAGGAGGAAACGTGTCAGGTGTCTAGAGGAACCAGGATGGATGTTGAAAGAACTCTCAACTGAGCTAAAACTTTAAAAGGACATGTACAAGAAATGGAAAAAGGGGGAAATCACCAAAGAAGAATTCAAACAAATAGCCAGCTCTTGTAGGGGGAAAGTCAGAAAAGCTAAAGCACAGATGGAGCTCAGGCTTGCTAGAGAGATTAAAAACAATGGAAAGGTGTGTGTGTGGGAGGTTTGTTATGTCCATAGCTAAAGGAAGAACAAGGAAATGGTATGGCAGCTGCGTGGAGAAGATGGCAAAAGGCCAACAGGGGACAGAGAAAAGGCTTAACACCTTCTTTGTTTCAGTGTTCTACCAAAGGGAGAACAGTGCTCACTCAACTTGGAGAAAATGGAGCAGATAATGCAATAGGGGATTACAGCACAGAATTGGTAAAGAGGGAGTTCAGGAATACCTGGTCAGTATAAATGAGTTCAAGTCTCCAGGGCCAGATGAACTTCATCCAAGGGTATTAAAAGAACTGGCAGAAGTAATCTCAGAACCACTGTCAATAATTTTTGAGAATTCCTGGAGAACAGGAGAGGTCCCAGCAGACTGGAAGAGGGCAAATATTGTCCCCATCTTTAAAAAGGAAGGGAAAGAAAACCCAAATAATTACTGCCCACTCAGCTTGACATCAATACTAGGAAAGATTCAAGAGCAGATAATTAAACAGACAGTTTGTAAGCACTTAGGAATGCTGTGATCACTAAAAGTCAACATGGATTTCTCAAAAAAAAAAAAAAAGTCATGCCAGACTAATCTATCTCTTTTTTGGATAGAGTTACAAACTTGATAGATGAAGGGAATGCTGTGGATGTAGTGTATCTTGATTTCAATAAGGCTTTTGATAAGGTCCCCCATAATATTCTTGGGGAAAAAAGTGAGTAACCTGTGGACTAGACAATGCAACTGTTAGGTGTATTTGTAATTGGTTGATGGGCCGAATCCAAAGGGTAGTCACCAATGGCTCCTCTTCATCCTGGAGAAAAATGACTAGTGGGGTGCCACCGGGTTCTGTCCTGGACCCAGTGTTATTCAACATCTTTATCAGTGACTTGGATGAGGGAATAGAGGGTATGCTTATCAAGTTTGCAGATGGCACCAAATTAGGAGGGGTAGCAAATACCCCAGAGGACAGTGTCAGAATCCAAAATGACCTGAACAGATGAGAAAGCTTGGTAAAAACTAACAAAATGAATTTCAACAGGGAGAAATGTAGGATACTACACTTGAGCAGTAAAAATGAAATGCACAGATATAGGATGGGTGACACCTGGCTTGATGGCAGTACATGTGAAAAGGATCTAGGAGTCTTAGTGGACCACAAGCTGAACACGAATCAGCAGTGTGATGCTGCAGCTAAAAAAGCCAATGCAATTCTAGGCTGCATTAATAGGAGTATAGTGTCTAGATCAAGGGAAGTAATAGTGCCACTCTATTCTGCTTTAGTCAGACCTCACCTGGAATACTGTATTCAGTTCTGGGCACCACAATTCAGAAAGGATATTGACAAGCTGAAACATGTCTAGAGGAGGGTGACCAGGATGGTGGGTGGTCTGGAAGCCATGCCCTATGAGGAGTGGCTTAGGGAGCTGGGTATGTTTAGTCTGGAGAAGAGAAGGTTGAGAGGGGACATGATAGCCATGTTTAAATATTTGAAGGGATGTCATACTGAGGATAGGGCAAGCTTGTTTTCTGCTGCTCCAGAGACTAGGAAATGGAGCAATGGGTTCAAATTACAGGAAAAGAGATTCCACCTAAACATTAGGAAGAACTTCCTGACACTAAGAGCTGTTCAGAAGTGGAATACACTGCCTTGTAGTGTGGTGGAGTCTCCTCCTTTGGAGGCTTTTAAACAGAGGCTGGATGGCCATCTGTCGGGAATGATTTGATTGTGTATTTCTGCATGGTAGGGGGTTGAACTGGATGGCCCTTGAGGTCTCTTCCAACTCTATGATTCTATATGTTTGGCCATCAAATGGAAATCATAAGAAAACTGGACTCTGGTGAAAGGAAAAAAAAAAAACCATTCCTGGTGTATTTTGGAAGAAGACTTCAAGTAGTGTCTGAAAGGTTTTTAAAAATTGCTTACTTATGCAAGGCTTACCTGACCTAGCTGTTTCATTTTACAGGTGTCTATTGTCAGTTTTGGTTTAAAAGTTTGCTGAAACATTTGCAACTGCTCTTTTCACTTATGGTATAGGAACCTGTCCCTATTCTTTCACATCTGGTACCAAATTTTCTGTTTAAAAAGTAATGCCCAAGAACTCATCTACTTTGTTAACTGTGATATACCTGTATAGGATCCCAGGCTTGATTACCACCCCCACCTTGAGGTAGTAGGGCTCGTAAAGGAAAAGAAAGGACCCTGGCCAAGGCTTTGGAGATGGGCTGCCACTGAGGACAATTAATACTGGGTTAGATGGACGAATGATCTGACTCACCATGAGACAGCTTTATATGCATTAATTGGTTTATTTTATTTACTCAAGATATATTTAGACTATTTTTAGCATAAAAACTCAACCCTCCTGGGAGAAAAAACAGTTGTTGTGTGTATTTATGATGTATATTTATGATTTATATTTATTGAGAAAATATGACAATTTGTAACTTCAGATGAATTGACTGTTTCATTGCAATGTTGTTGTTGTGTGCCTTCAAGTCATTTCCAACCTATGGTGACCCTAAGGCTAACCTATGATGGGATGGTTGTTTGTTTGTTTGTTTGGCAAGAATTTTTCAGAGGGGGTTTGCCTTTGCCTTCCTCTGAATCTGAGAGAGTATGACTTGCCCAAGGTCACCCAGTGGGTTTCCATGGCCAAGCAGGGATTGCAACCCTGGTCTCCAGAATCATAGTCCAATGCTCAGACCACTACACCACACTGACTCTTTAGAGAAACTATTCAGCATTATTGGCACAGGCACAGCTTTCCGAAGATCAGAAAAGATTATGAGGCTCTGGGGAGGAAGCTTAAAAAAATGGATGCACAGGTTGTCATCTCGTCTCTTCTGCCAGTTGAAGGGCATGGTCCAGGAAGAGAGAGGAAAATAGCCGACGTAAACAACTGGCTCCGTAGATAGTGTCACCGAGAACAATTTGGATTCTTGGATCATGGGCTGCGCTTCCATGAGGGGGGACTTCTGGCAAGAGATGGGGTGCATCTCACAACAGTTGGCAGAAACATTTTTGCCTACAGTCTCAAGAATTTGATCAGGAGGGCTTTAAACTGAGTCATATGGGGGAGGGAGACAGTATTCTGGAAGGCAAAAGGGCTGGAGAAAATAGTCAAGCTGTCACAGAGGGAACAAGGCAAACAGCGCAAGGACCCAACAGTGGGAGGCAAAAAAAAACTTGCACAGGCAGCAAGTAAAGGGAACACATGGTCTTAGATGTCTCTACACTAATGCACAGAGCATGGGAAATAAGCAAGGTGAACTTGAACTCCTAGCACTACAAAACAAATATGATATAATAGGCGTTACGGAAACCTGGTGGGACGAGTCTCATGATTGGAATGTAGGAATAGAGGGGTATAACCTTTTTAAGAGAAACAGGCCAAACAGGAAAGGAGGAGGAACAGCATTATATGTCAAGGATATTTACACCAGTGAAGAGATCCATGACATCACTCCTAGAAGCCAGGTGGAGAGCATCTGGATAAAAATTAAAGGGGAGGGGAAACAACACGGATGTTATTGTGGGACTCTACTACAGACCCCCAAGTCGGACGGAGGAATTGGATGATGCCTTTCTAGAACAGATGAACACACACGCAGAAAGGAGAGATGTAGTAGTGATGGGTGACTTCAACTATCCTGATATTTGCTGGCAATCTAACTCAACCAAAACTTCAAGGTCTAGCAAATTCCTTACTTGCCTGGAAGACAATTTCATGGTCCAAAAGGTGGAAGAGGCAACAAGGGGGTCAGCTATTTTAGATCTGATCCTAACCAACAGGGATGACCTGGTTAATGGGGTGCAAGTGGTGGGATCCTTAGGTGAGAGTGATCATGTTCTCCTGGAGTTTGTTATACAATGGAAAGGAGAAGCCAGGCATTAGTCAGACACGCATTCTTGACTTTAGGAGAGCTGATTTCAATAAACTCAGGGAAATACTGGGCGTGATCCCATGGTCAGGAATACTAAAAGAGAAGAGACCTCAAGACGGATGGGACTTTCTCAAAAGGGAGATACTGAAGGCACAATTTCAAACAGTACCATTGAGGAAGAAAAATGGGAGGTGTCTCAAGAAACCAGGATGGATGACTAAAGAAATATCAACAGAGCTAAGTTTTAAACGGAACATGTATAAGAAATAGAAAAAGGGGGAAATCACCAAAGAAGAATTCAAACAGATAGCGAACACATGTAGGAGTAAAGTCAGAAAAGCTAAAGCACATGAGCTCAGGATTGCTAGGGAGGTTAAGAACAATAAAAAGGTTTTTTTTGGGTATGTCCGCAGCAAAAGGAGGAAGAAGGAAATGGTAGGGCCACTACATGGAGAAGATGGCAAAATGCTAACAGGGGACAGAGAAAAGGCAGAATTACTCAACACCTTCTTTGCCTCAGTGTTTTCAGAAAAGGTAAAGGGGGACCAACCTGAGGATAAAGGTACAGAAGACACAACAGGAGAAATCCAGCACAGAATAAGCAAAGAGGTAGTACAGGAATACCTTCTTAATCTAAATGAATTTAAATCTCCAGGACCAGATGAACTACATCCAAGAGTATTAAAAGAGCTGGCAAATATAATCTCAGAGCCATTGGCAATAATCTTTGAGAACTTCTGGAGAACAGGGGAAGTTCCAGCAGACTGGAGGAGGGCAAACGTTGTCCCCATCTTCAAAAAGGGGAAAAAAGAGGATCCCAACAATTATCGTCCAGTTAGTCTGACTTCAATACCAGGGAAGATCCTAGAGCAGATCATTAAACAGAGAGTCTGTGAACATTTAGAGAGCAATGCCATAATCACAAAAAATCAACATGGGTTTCAGAGTAACAAGTCATGCCAGACTAATCTGATCTCTTTTTTTGATAAAACTACCAGCTTGGTAGATGAAGGGAACGCTGTGAACATCGCATACCTTGATTTCAGTAAGGCCTTTTACAAGGTTCCCCATGACATTCTTCCAAACAAGCTGGTAAAATGTGGGCTAGACAAGTTAACAGTTCAATGGATTTGTAATTGGTTGACCGGCCGAACCCAAAGGGTGCTCAGCAATGGCTCCTCTTCATCTTGGAAAGATGTGACCAGTGGGGTGCCACAGGGTTCTGTCCTGGGCCCAGTGCTATTCAACATCTTTATCAATGACTTGGATGAGGGAATTAGGGGCATACTTACCAAATTTGCAGATGACACCAAATTAGGAGGAGTAGCTAATACCCTGGAGGACAGGATCAAAATTCAAGATGACCTGGATAAACTGGAGAGCTGGGCCAAAGCTAACAAAATGATATTCAATATGGAGAAATGTAAGGTTCTGCACTTAGGGCGAAAAAATGAAATGCATAGATATAGGATGGGGGAGACCTGGCTGAATGAGACTACGTGCGAAAGGGATCTAGGAGTCCTAGTAGACCACAAGTTGAACATGAGTCAACAGTGTGATGCGGCAGCTAAAAAGGCCAATGCGATTTTGGGCTGCATCAATAGAAGTATAGTGTCCAGATCAAGGGAAGTAATAGTGCCACTCTATTCTGCCTTGGTCAGGCCTCACCTAGAATACTGTGTCCAGTTCTGGGCACCACAATTCAAAAAGGATATTGACAAATTGGAGCGTGTCCAGAGAAGGGCGACTAAAATGGTGAAAGGTCTGGAAACCATGCCTTATGAGGAGAGACTTAGGGAGCTGGGTATGTTTAGCCTGGAAAAAGGACGGTTAAGAGGCGATATGATATGATAGCTCTGTTTAAGTATTTGAAGGGGTGTCACATTGAGGATGGAGCAAGTTTGTTTTCTGCTGCTCCAGAGATTGGAACACAGAGCAATGGATGCAAGCTCCAGGAACAGAGATTCCACCTCAACATTAGGAGGAACTTTTTGACAGTAAGAGCTGTTCGGCAGTGGAACGCACTCCCTCGGAGCGTGGTGGGGTCTCCTTCCTTGGAGGTCTTTAAACAGAGGCTGGGTGGCCATCTGTCAGGGATGCTTTGATCGTGATTTCCTGCATGGCAGGGGGTTGGACTGGATGGCCCTCGTGGTTTCTTCCAACTCTGCAATTCTATGATTCTATGATTCTATGATATAACATTATTAAACATTATATAACATCAGTAAACATCAATATTGATAAAAACTAATGATAGTAGTAAAACTCTCCCCTCCCACCAAACAATCAAACCAAATAGCACTGCAGTCAAAATCCATAAGCAGGCCCTTCAAATATACAGATCAACTCAATAGAATATAAATGAGTCTTGAGAGCTCTTATGAAGACCTACAGTGTTGTAGCTTGCCTTCATTTGATAATGCATTAAAGAGATGTACGGCCGTTACAGTTAAAGGCTCTTTTTTGCCTGTCTGCTAATTCAATGGTTGTCAGAGGTGTGTGGGGGGAAAGATCCGCCTTTTTTGATGTTAAATGTAGGCTGGCTGGTGTAGATGAAATTACTCAGCCCCAATCTAGTTAAGGCTTTGAAGGTTCAAAATGTGCTCAGAAATGCACTGCCAGCTAATACAGCTGGAACATTATAGGTATCACATATGAAAATGTAATACAGTTGGACCTCCATATCCATGGGAGTTTGGTTCCCGGACTTACTGCCTGATATTGGAAACCATGGATAACAAAACCCCCTATTAAAATACAGGACTTCCGGTAAACACATACCATAAATTTGTCTTAGAGGACCTGGAAGTCACCTAGAGAGGACAGCTCTCTAGGCACTTCCCATCGCGACTCTATGGTATATGTCCCTATTTTGTGTCCCGCAGGTAACTGAAAGTGTAGATATTGATTCCACAGATATGGGGGTCTGACTGTACCTACCAGTATTTGGTCAATCACTTTCTGTTCCCACTGAAGTTTATGAACTGTCTTTAAAGATAGCCCAAGGTAGAATATGTTACAGCAGATGGGTAAGTATGTATTTGGCAGAGAGAGAATGATGCAGTCTGCCAAAGTTATGGAACCTCAATTCAGTTTTTATAAAATTCTCTTTCCTAAAATTCATTTCTGTATTTACATAGTGTGTCATTGCCTTCTTCTTCAGAGCCGATTGAGAGAAAAATAAATGCAAAGCATGTTGGACTCTATAGTCTGCAAAGTCAAATAGCAAATATTAAGACCAGAATTCTTATACAGTGCCTTTCTGCCTCTTTGCTATCAGATTTTTCAGTGACCTAAAAAGGTGTGTGTGCAATAAAAGGTGAGACAAGCATTCCTTGTATGAAATTATTTTGATACTTATCAACATAATTTATTGCCATATACATGTACATATGTCTAGATCACACATTTTTCCTCTTTCTGTTCTTATGAATCTGATTTTTAAAATGTTTGTTTGCTTTTCTAGATTTTAAAGAGAATAAATCTTGCCTTTGTGCCACACTACAATCCATAGTTCCACTCAGCACACCTGCATTTGCTCTAAACCTAGTAGCTTGATGAATTGATAAGATAAGCTGGCCACATGCTTTTTCTAAAAATAAAGGAATGCTACATATTTTTTCCTAAAGGTTAAAAAGTATTTCTCAGGGCTCTTGAATTACCATATTCTGATACCAAGGGAAAATAAAACCTCAGCTTTAGAGTCTTGTTTGTACTTAGAGGGCTTTCCGGACAGGAAGGCAATCTTGATGCAATGCAGTAAGCCACAATACCAGTGGGGCATTACAGGTGAAAAGCACACAGCTGTACCCTGTACCACAATGTATTACAACTGTACAGTAGAATATTTCCTGTACAGAAATGGGGCTTGGTTAACTTTGTTTCCCAAGAGTAGATCACATTAAAATGTTATAAAATCATGATTTCCTGCATTTGAATACTTGTGGTTTCTCAACTGGTTCCAATATTACAATGGGGGTTTTATGGCTTCTATTAGTTGAAGATGTATAGACTCCTCTTTCTCAAGTCGTCTAAAAGCAGGGAGATATGTAAAAAGAGAAATATTTTTTCATGCAACATGACTTCTCAAGCATTTCAGCTGCATAACTAAACATCTATGGTTTGTTTTGTAGAACTTCATATGTGTTCAAGTGTTAATCGAATGAGTGTACAGTGTACTAGCTTTGAAGAAATGTCAGTGTATTTACTTGGAACTAAAATACAAGATACGTTTTTTCTTCTTTAATTCTGATTTGTATGGAACCAAAGAAAGAAAATAGATTCCAGGCAATGTGTCCTATTACACTCTGATCCCACCCACCCTCACAACTTTGCAACTCAGTATACCTGTGGCAGTACTTCCCAACCGGGTTGTTGCATCTGAACAATTGGATTGATTTTCACATAAGCTCATGCTAAAACAAATCAGTCTCAAAGGTGCTGCTTGATTCCTTTATTCCCCCCACTTTCCATTTTATAATAATTTATAATAATTGCCCTATTATTGCTACTTGGTTGTTTTTTTGTTAGGTAGTCAAAAGTAATGTGTCTGATTTCCAATATAATTACAATTTTGCATATTCAGCAACCACTTTGCTTTGTATGATTTGTACTAAATCACAGGAATATAGAAAACAAGGAAGGTAGCTTACAGACAGGCAGACTATTTGTCCATCTAGCCAATATTGTCTTCTCTGACAATTCATTCCAGGTTCTCCAGCAGAAGTACACAAAGCAACTGATATATTGTATTTTACAAACAGGCCAGTAGGCTTAGGCTTGCCTTTCTTTGACCAGTAGGTGGCCAGGCAGTTAAATAGCTGGGTTAAGGAGATGAAGTGCAGTGCAAAAGAAAGCAGATGAAGCAGGGCAGAAGAGGAAGGAGGAGACAGCAGCAGGCTGTGTGTGTGCGTGTGCCTTCAAGTCTCTGTTGGCTTTTGGTGGCCCCATGAATTCCATAGGGTTATCTTAGTCAAGGAATAGTCAGAGGTGGTTTCGCAAGTTCCTTCCTCTGAAATAAAGCCTACAGCACCTGGTATTCATTGGCAGTCTTCCATCTAAGCCCTAACCAGGGCTGACCCTGCTTAGTTTCTAAGATCAGACAGGATCTTTAGGGTATTCAGGACAGATGGCCAAATGGCTAGCAGACGAGAGGGAGGAAGAAGGTAGGAGAAAGCATCAACAAAGATTGGGAAGCAGCCTTGGTGAGAGAGTTTGAGCTGTTACTGACTTCTATGGCTCTATATTTAATCCAATTCTACCAAAAGATGAAAAAATATAGTTGTTGGTTGATGAGCCTGCCTAGTGAATTTCGATGACACTGGAAAATGAGACAAGGCTCTCCATCAGTTTTAAGCTGAAGCGTGATTTTAAAATATATGTTATATTTTCACAACCCTCAGTTCATCATACCTCAGTGCCCCAGGATATATCATGTCATCTCTTGAGTTTTAAATAGTTTGTAATTAGAATAATGTAATCCATTTATGTGATTAGTTTAGCATGGAATTCCCTGTTTTGATCCCAGACTTTGTTCTAGAAAGTTAGTGTTAGGACCTGCAATGAGAATTTGTCTTACATTAGTCAAGACTTTCTCTCTCTCTCTCTCTCTCTCTCTCTTTTTTTTTTTTTTTTTTTTTTTTTTACTGAACCTCCAGACCTGCACATTAAGGATTAGGGAGTAAAGCTTTCAGATTAGAGGCCCAACTTCCAGGCAGTCATGGTCCTGGGCATCTCTAATTTTACAAATTAATCACTGACTGTGAGGTATGTTAAGATTTGGCTTTTGTGCTTATCCATAGCATTTTCCTGAACCACACTGATTTGCCTCAAGTGATGTTCAGATGGCACATTCACTTGAGGGAAATACTCTGGAAAAAATTTAAAAGGAGAAAAAGGGCGAAGAAATTCCCTGGGGACATTTCTCAGATAATCATCTTATGAAATGTAGATGTTAACAAAATCTTTGTTTGCATGGATACGTGTAAACTTTTAAAAAATTGACTGGACAAATAGAAAAACATTATAATATAATTACAAATGTTGTTATATACTGTATTTTATTCTACATCTTCTCAGTAAAAGATTATTGAGTTCACACTTACACACAGATAGATAAGCCTTTTGTATCATGTGTGTGCTTTTTTGTACAGTAGTATTTTTCTGGCACAGTCACCCTTAGAGAAATCAGCAGAGAAATCAGAAACTGAAGCTTCTGAAGTAAACATGTAGGGTGTGAGCCAGCAGACTTAATCATGTTGATAGCTCCTCAGTTTCAGTTGAATAGTTAAGTACATACATAAATGTCTCTGCTAAATCAATTAAGATTAAATGCAGTTAACTTCTATGGGATTGTGATTTAGATTTAACAAAATGTATGTATAGTAGAACAAAAGGTTAAACAGAAATTCATAAGCAGTTTCAGTTTGGAGTTCATCAGTGTCTGATCTGTTCATTTATTCAGAACAAGAAGCACTGCTATTTCAGCAGTTGATAATATGTAGGCAGCTGTGAGAAATGTTTGCCACCAAATAGTTACTCAAAAATGTTGTTTTTATGAGGAGCTAGATACCAGCCGCACAGCTTCTAAATTTGCCACTGCTGTGTTTAGTATGATAATGTTTTTTTGTTTACTTCCTTCTAATTTTCACTGCTGTTAACAACTGTTAAGATTATGTTCTGATTTTTCATTATACAAATGTTGATTGGTAAAGTACTTGGTTTGCATTTTCTGTTATAATTTCAGAAATTAAAGTACATTTGGAAACCAGAGGGATGCTCTGAAGATGAAGCATTTCTATATGGATAGTACTGTTTTCTTGTTTTAAATACTCTATTGATATTCTGCTAGTCAGCCCTCACAAAGTTTGAGAGTGACTTACAAAAAAGATTTAGAACAATTGTAAACACCTAAGACATTTTAACCAGCATAGCATCATAAAATCATTCTAAACATAGAATCAAAAGGTCTTCACTTGGGACTGAGAAGTGAGAAGCAGGTGAAGATAATTCCAAAGATGGTGTGCCTCCACCACCACTTCACCAGTGAACCTAACAGATCAGTAGGGAGATACCAGATGGAACCATTCTGTCACCCCAGAGCTAGCAGACAGTTACTATTCTCAGGCTACCCACCTTGGAATTAATTTCAGCTGTCCCTAGCTTTTAGTACTAACTCATTTCTCATCACAGATTTCAATAGTAACTGGTTAGCTCATCTTCAGCAAGGGAAACTCAAACCATCATCCCTTTGAACCTGCTGTTTCACTGTCTCTCTGTCACCCCAAGCTCCTTTTGCTCCTAGGGTATGGAATGCCCAAAGTGTAGAGAGGTACTTTGCTTTTGTGTGTATATGTGTGAGTGTATGTTCTAACAGCACTCTGTCAATGCCCCTTTTAAAAACTTTTATGGCAGCTGTGGAAGAAGCAATATCCCTAGAGATAACCATTATTTGAAATGTAAGTAAAGTATTAATCATGTTTTTCAAGACAAAAGGAATACAATTTTATTTCACTTATGGGACACTTTCTAGCTCAACTAATATCCTCACTTCCCCTGCCATGAGTCATTTTGTGGAATATACTTGATATCCAAGTTTCAAACTATTATTTTTGGCAGCTGCTACTGCACAAAGCATTCATCTCCCTTTAAATTTCCCAAGCTGGGCCATTAGTAATACCCTGTATCCACCCACAAGAACAAATTATGTGATATGGTTAGGAATATACAAGTGAAATAAGTTTAAATTCGCAAATCCAGTTCCCAAAGCTCTCTTCCATTGTAAACCCTATGGGTTTCAATGGGACTTTCTCCCCTGCTCGCCTTTGAATATCAGGTTATCAATCTCCTTTTAATATTTCACATTACAAAGTTTGCTATTTTAGTATTTTTGGTGACTCCCAAAATCCTTAAGGGGGTCACTAAAGGATGAATGTGCACTTTTTATTTTATAACATACATTATATTTTTGCTGCATTCTACATATTTGCTGACATAAAGGGCTTTCATGTCTTAAACACCCTAGAATGAAGTATTGTGTACAAAGAAATTTGCTTTCTGTTGCTGCTTTACTTTCTTAAAAGTGCATTTTAAAAGCTTTCCTATTTAAACAGTATTTGGCTGATTCCTGGTATGTATAATAAAATAGGCCTAATGCTTATCTTAGCTTCTTATGAGTAGTTAGTTAAGGCTTAGCCTGTTTGACTCCTAGATACTTCGCAAACAAAGATTCAGGAAGGACTCATTCCACGCTTTCTGTAAGTGCGCTGATGACTAGAAAGGCCAATCTGAGATAAACAAGTCCGGTTGCAGAAAGCACAGCAGAAGGTCTCCTTGGGTGATGTTTCCGGGTTGTGATTCTTTCTGCGTTGTCGTTTCTCTTCAAGGCTTGTTCAGCGTGAGTTCTCAAATAAGGCTGCAGCATTGTGGATAGTGCGTCTCCATGCCTGCCGATGTGAGGCCAGGGCAGACCATTGTTGGTGATCAATTTGGCCGAGCCTGAGATGTTGTTTCAGGGTGTCCTTGTATCGCATTTTTGGAGCGCCCCTCTTACGCTGACCCATGGTGAGTTCACCGTAGAGTACTGTTTTGGGGAGGCAATGGTCCTCCATCCTAGAAACGTGTCCTGCCCAGTGCAGCTGTGTTCTCAATATCATGGCCTCAATGCTGGTGATCCCTGCTTGCTCAAGGACAGCAACATTCGTCACATAGTCAGTCCAGTGTATATTTAGGATTGTGCATATGCAGCGCTGATGAAAGCGTTCGAGGAGTTGTAAGTGTTGGCAATAGGTGACCCATGTTTCAGACCCATAAAGGAGAATAGACAGTACAATGGCTCTATATACACTGATTTTTGTGATTCGCCTCAGGTGTTTATTGCTCCAGACTCTTTTGTAAAGTCTTCCAAATGCGCTGTATGCCTTTGCTAATCTGTGATCGATCTCTTTGTCAATCTTGGCATCTGAGGAGATGATGCTTCCCAGGTAGGTGAACTGCTCAATGGACTTGAGCACAGATTTGCCGATGGCTTTGTGGGGATGGTGGTTTTCGTCCTATGGTGCAGGCTGGTAAAGAACTTCTGTTTTCTTCAGGTTGACTTCCAGCCCAAACAACTCTGCAGCTATTGCAAAGCAGGATGTTAGGCGCTGCAGAGCTGCTTCTGTGTGGGCAACAAGGGCAGCATCATCAGCGAAGAGCAGCTCACGGACTAGATAGTTTAGAGTCTTAGTGCGAGCCCTCAGACGGCTTAAGTTAAACAAGTTACCATCAGTACGGTAACGGATATAGATGCCATCTTCTTCTTCAAGCTCTGCCATAGCCCTTTGGAGCATCATGCTGAAGAAGATTGTAAATAAAGTTGGCGCAAGAACACAACCTTGCTTCACTCCATTAGTTATTAGAAAGGGCTTTGAAAGAGCATCGCCATATCTGACTTGACTGTGGTGGCCCTCGTGTAGCAAGATAATCATTTTAAGGAATTTGGGAAGACAACCTAGTCTTTTCTACTCACAGTGTTGAAGGCTTTGGTGAGGTCGACAAATGTTACATAGAGACCCTTGTTCTGCTCTCTACATTTCTCTTGCAGTTGTCTAAGGGCAAATACCATATCTGTAGTAATCCTATTGGCTCTGAAGCCACATTGGCTTTCAGGAATAAGTTCTTCTGCAATAGCAGGAACTAATCTGTTCAGGAGTATCCTTGCAAGGATTTTCCCAGCAATAGACAGCAGTGTTATGCCTCAATAGTTTGAGCAGTCAGATTTTGTTCCTTTTTTCTTATACAGGGTGATGATGACTGCATCTCAGAGAGCTGATGGCAGTTCCCCTTTTTCCCAGCAATTCACAAGGAGTTCATGGAATTTATCGTGGAGTACATGTCCTCCGTGTTTCCAAACTTCAGGTGGGATTCCATCAATCCCAGCTGCCTTGCCATTTTTCATCTGCTGTATGGCCTTAAGGGTCTCTTCCAAAGTGGGAGCTATGTCCAATTCATTTTTCATCGGTTTTTGTATCATATGTTGGATAGCTGAGCCTTGGACTACTCGGTTGGCACTAAAGAGACTTTGAAAATGTTCAGCCCATCGAGTCAGGATGGAGGCTTTATTAGTAATTAATGTTTGACCATCTGTACTGTATAAGGACCTTTGGACCTGATAAGTAGGTCCAAATACTGCTTTAAGAGCTTTGTAAAATCCTCTGAGATCACCCAGATCTGCACAGCGTTGTCTTTTCTGCTATATTGATCCACCATTTGTTCTGCATGTCTCTGAGTTTTTGTTGAAGTTTACTACATGTGAGACAGAAAGTTGCTTTTCTTACATGGCAAGTTGGCTGGGCAAGGTATGCCTGGTGAGCAGTTCTCTTCTTTGTCAACAGCTCCTGGATCTCTTGGTTGTTTTCATCAAACCAGTCTTGATTTTTCTTGTGGGAGAACCCGAGGGATTCTTCCGCAGACTGGAGGATACTGTTTTTGATATGTTGCCAAAGCACTGTAGGAGAAGGATCTGTAGGATGGTCTTCAAGTTTTGTTTGCAGATTTGCCTGGAAGTTGTCTCTCATGGTAGCTTGTTGAAGATTGTTGACTTGGAGCCTCCTCTTTAAGATGCCATGCCTCTTAGGTTTGAACTATGAAGATTTACTTTACATATAACGAGGCGATGATCTGTTTGGCATTCTGCCCTCAGCATCACTCGAGTATGACGGACATCGTGAATGTTTCTCTAGCAGAGTAGAACATAGTCAATGAGGTGCCAATGTTTGGATCGGGGATGCATCCAGGTTGTCTTAAAGCTATCTTTCTCCTGAAAGATAGTGTTTGTAATAATCATCTGTTGTTCTGCACAGAACTCTAGCAAGAGGAGTCCGTTATCATTGCAATTTCCAACACCATGCTTGCCTAAGACACCTTTCCAGGCTTCGGAATTCTTTCCTACTCTGGCATTGAAGTCACCAAGGATAATAATTTTATCTTCTACAGGGACTTTTTGTATGAGTTGGCGTAGGTCTGTGTAGAATTTGTCTTTCTCTACAGGGTCGGCTTGCATAGTTGGGGCATATATACTAAAGAGAACAATATGTGGGAGGCGTAAGGAAATAATGCGATCAGAATGTCCTGTTGGCAAGGTTTCGAGTTTGGAGGCAATGGAGTTTTTAATCATAAAACCTACTCCTGAAAGATGTTTTTCAGTTTTGGGTTTGCCAGACCAGTAAAGTGTGTAGCCGGCGCCGTGTTCTTTAAGGCTGCCTTCCTCATGGAGATGAACTTCACTAAGAGCAGCGATGTCAATATTAAGTCATGATAATTCATGGGCTATTACAGCAGAACAACGCTCAGGCCGTCCACTATCTGCAGAGTCTTGCATGGTTCTGATGTTCCAGCATGCAAGCGTCAGTGTATTTAAACCTTTGGAGTCTGGTGTGTGCCTCTGTTTCTTTGCCTTGGTTTGACCACATCAGAACATGCCCGTTGGCTGCAGCTAGCCAACGAGGTAGATGGGGATGAGCTTTTGTTAGGCCACCTTTTCTAGCCCCCTCTCCATATGTAGCAAGCAGTACTCTCCTTAAAAAAGGCTGCTTGGTCGTTCAGGATGCTGCCAAACAAGACTGTCATCCCCCGGTCAGCCTTGAGTGACCAAAGTCCTGAACCGCCTTGCATGCAGGTTGGGTCTGTGGCTTCCAGTACATCTTTACACCTGCCATTTCGTCCCTCGCCTATCGCTACAGGGCTTTTTCGGAATTGGATTTGTCCTTCGAGCCTGTGCAATGGATTTTTCTGGTGAAGCGCAGTGTGCACAGAACTGGCCTCACCCTTTAAACCAAAGGTTCATCTGCTGTGGCCTTGCAAGCCAGGATGCTAGCAGCGAGGTCCTTGGGTCGTAGGTTTAATTAGAGTTTCCTTCTCTTAGATGGTTGACCTTACAGGGTTGGACGAGCACCATCTGCCCGGGTTTGGGATTAGAGTTTTCCTTCTCCTAGGATGGCTGCCATAAGGCTAGAGAGCCCATCCTGCCCTTTGATGCTCTTTGTCAGACCTTTCGGTTTTGACCTGTCTGGCATGGGAGACCCTACCGGTGGCTATTATGCCACCGCCAGCATAGCTCAAAACATCATTAGGGTATGCAAACCTCTCTCCCATGACAAGGGGGCGTCAATGGAGAGGACACCTAGATAACCTGCATAGTAAAAATTCAGGACCCTGCTTTCTTTTTATTTCAGTACTAGTACTACGCCACCAATGGCAGTACCTTTCCGTTGTGGTGGGATTGCATGCTCCTTTGAGGCAAAAGTCTATGCTGCTGGCAGCAGTGCTGCTGACTGGGTCTCCCATGTCAGACATGCATAAAAGAACAAGATGACATGTGCCAAACTGCTCCTGGCCAACAGTAATTATGAAGGTTGACACTGGCGTAGGATCTCTCAGAGACAAGGGCAGTGACACCATAGCTGTTGCTTGTTACTTGTTACTACACAGACGGAAGCACAGTAAACCTTCTTTTGAAAACCCTATGATGACACAATCCAAAATGAAACAAGAGATAGCGCCAGAAGATGAAACTCCCAGGTTGGATGGCACTCAGCAAGCTGCTGGGATATAGCAGAAAACAGCTACAAGTAACACTGTGTCTAATGACGCAACTGGACTCAAGCTGACAGGGCATTTAACTGTTGACGTGCTCAGAGGCAAAAGGAAAGTCTATAGCTGCACAACACATATTATACGAACATGTGAGAAGCGTGAATCAGGAAGCTAGACATAGTAAAACAAGAAATGGTGCATATAAACACTGCAATACTTGGGGTGAGCAAGCTAAAGTGGACAGGAATGTGATATTTTGAGTCAGATAATTACACAATGTTTTACTCAGGAAGTGAAAATCTAAGAAGGAATGGAGTGCTGTTTATAACGAGGAGAAATGTAGCAAAAGCAGTTAAAGGATATAATGCAAAGTCTGACCGACAGGGAAACCCCATCAATATACAGTAGCATCCTGTATTGGCTGATTCGCCAAGTGTGGATTCAGTTATCTGCGGTTGGGGATGGCAGGTGGAGGGATCTCACCTCCCCCGTCCCTCCCGCTGGGAAGGCTTCTGTTGCTGTGGGGGTGAAGGGAGGGGGAAGAGCAATCTCTCCTTCCCCTTTGCCCCCATGATCACCGCTGCAGTTGGGCCATGGTGGGGAGGAAGGGGCATAGCAGTGATCTTGCCTCCTCCCCTTCCCCCTAAGCCCCCGTGATCACCGCCGCAGCAGGGCCATGGCAGGGGGGAGGGGGAGGAGGACATCACCTCCCCCCTTGGCCCCCGCAATCACCCCCACCATGGGGCCATGGGGGAAAGGGGAGAAGGAGCAATCTTGCCCCCCCACTTTCCCCTTCACCCCCACAATTTCCCCACGGCAGGGCCATGGCAGGGGCGAGAGGGGAGTGATCTCTCATCATCATCTTCCCCCTTGGCTCCCATGATCGCCACCATGGGGGACAGGGCACGGATGAAGGCAGAAGGGAGGGGGAGGAGCGATCTCGCCTTCCCACGGGATGGCTCCTGTTGCTGCAGCAGGGCCGTGGCAGGGGCAAAGGCGAAAGGGAGGGGAGGAGCAAACTCACCTCCCCCTTTCCCCCGGGATGTCTACCCAGGATGACGTTCACTATTATCTGTGGAATTCACCATCTGGGGGGGGGAAGAACCAATTCCCCGTGGATACGGGGGTGCTACTGTAACCTCAATACAGTTGTTCCTTCATATTCTCTGGGGTTTGGTTCCAGGACCCCCTGTGGATACCAAAATCCATGAATACTCAAATCCCATTATCTGCAGTGACATAGCAAAATGGTGTCCCGTATATAAGATGGCAAAATCTAGGTTTGCTTTTTGGATTATTATTTTTTAAAGAATATTTTTAAGCTGTGAATACTTAAATCCGTGGATACCAAATCCATGGATATGGAGGGACAACTGTACATGCTCCAACTACAGAGGCAGAAGAAAAAGAAATGGAGAGAGTCTGTGCTGGAGTCCAGGAAGAACTTGAGCATACAACAAAAGAAAACATGTTGGTCATCATGGGCGATTGGACTGCAAAAGTAGGAAACAGAGCAGAACCAAACAGTGTAGGAGAATTTGGCCCAGGAGCAAGAAAGGAAGCAGGAGAGTGACTTTACATAACTTTGAAGTACAACAGTTTGTTCATCGCAACCCATTCTTCAAGCAGCCCAAGAAGCGCCTGTATACATAGACATCACCTGATGGTCAGTGTAGATATTCAGACTACATAATAGGAAGCAGAAGATTAAGTAGCTCCCATCTCTCTGCAAAAGCAATACCAGGTGCAGATTTAGACATAGACCATGAACTACTAATATCAAGAATTAGAATAAAGCTAAAGAAGAACACAAAACCAACCATCGTGACGAAGTACAATCTTTAGAACATCCTCATAGAATTTAAAGATAATGTGAAAAATATATTTGCATTATTAAGCCTAATTGACCAGGAGCCAGAAGAACTCTGGATGAAGACAGGGACATTGTCAGTGAGGAATTCAAAAAGGCACTATCTGTAGCCAAAAAGAAATAGAAGCCTAAGTGGGTGACAGATGAAATTATTCAAGCAGTTAAGGATAGATGAAAGGTAAAAGTAAAAGGGGACAGAAATAGGGTCAGAACCCTGAACACAACTGTTCAATGACTTGTGCACCAGGACAGAGAGAACTACTATAATAATCAATACAGAGAAATAAGAGGGGACACCACAAAAGGAAGAATTAGAAACTTCTTCCACAAGATCGGAGAAATCAAAGGCAAATTTAAACCAAGAGTGGGGATGCTCTACAAACAGCAGGGGAATACATTACATGACCAAGTAGAAATAAAAACATGATGGAAACAATACATGGAAAAACTATATAAAAGAGATGAAAGGGTGACAGATTAATTGGAGGAAGAACCATAAGAAGACAAACCTTCAATTTTAGAAGGTGAAGTGGAAGCTGCACTCTGAGCACTTGGGAAAAATAAATTACCAGGAACAGACATCATGGCAGTACAGTTACTTCAAGCTAAAGAGACAGAATCTACTCTAGTTCTAACTAAAATCTGTCAGCAAATATGGAAAACAAAACAAACAAAGGCCCACAGATTGAAAATGCTCAATATACATTCCAATTCACAAGAAAGGGGACAGCAGGGATTGCAGTAACCATAGGACCATTACATTAATTTCTCATGCGAGCAAAGAGATGCTCAGAATTCTACAACAAAGATGTTTACCATGTATGGAGCGAGAAATCCCAGATATCTAAGCTGGGTTCAGTAAAGGAAGAGACACTAGGGATCATATTGCAAACATACATTAGATAATGGAGCGCACCAAAGAATTTCAGAAGAAAATCCACCTGTGCTTTATAAATTATAGCAAAGCCTTTGATTGTATAGATCATGAAAAACTGTGGATCGCTCGTAAAGAAATGGGTGTGCCACAGCATTTGATTGTCCTGATGCATAACCTGTTCTCGGGACAAGAGGCTACTGTTAGGACAGAATACGGAAAAATGGAATGGTTTCTGATTGGCAAGGTGGTCAAGCAAGACTACATTTTATCACCCTATCTGTTAATTTGTATACTGAACATATAACACATAAAGCAGGATGAGACTCAGAGGAAGGAGATGTGAAAATTGGAGGAACATCAACAATTTAAAATATGCAGATGACACCATATTACTAGCAAAAGGTAGCAAAGGCTTGGAACTATTACTGAAGAAAGTCAAGGAAGCAAGCGCTTGGGCAGGTTTATAGTTGAACAATAAGAAAACAAAAATAATGACAACAGATGGTTTACATAACTTGAAAGTACCCAAAGACATTGAATATTCAAGATTTTCCATACCTTGGTTCAATCATGAAATAGAAGACTAGGACTTGGAAGGGCAGCTATGAAAGAACTAAACAAGATCCTGAGGAATAAATAGATATCATTGAATAGTAAAGCTAGGATTGTCCACGCCATTGTATTTCCCATTTCTATATATGGCTGTGAAAGCTGCCATATATTGAACAGTGGTTAAATGCCAGTACTACAAGCCACAAGGTTATGAGTTCAATACCAGAGGGCTCCAAGGTTGACTCATCCTTCCATCCTTCCATAGGTTGGTAAAATGAGTACCCAGCTTGTTGGGGGCAATTAGCTAAAAAAACAATGTAAACCGCTTACGGAGTGCTTCGGCACTGATAAACAGTATATAAATATCAATGCTATTGCTATTGCTAGAGTTGGACAGTGAAGAAAACTGATATGAAGAAAATCAGCTCCTTTGAAATGTGGTCCTGGCAAAGCATTCTACAGATACCGTGGAGTACTAAAACAACAAATAAATAGGTCCTAAAGCAAATCAAGCCTGAACTCCTCCTTCGAAGCCATGATAACTAAACTGAGTCTGTGATACTTTGGACATATCATGAGAAGACATCTCACTAAAAAACACAACAGTGCTTAAGAAGGTAGAAGGCAGTAGGAAAAGAGGAAAACCACATTCCAGATGGATAGACTCAGTTCAAGGAAGCTACATCCCTGAGTCTGCAAGACGTGAGGA
This sequence comes from Gambelia wislizenii, assembly GCA_030847615.1. Lineage (NCBI taxonomy): Eukaryota > Metazoa > Chordata > Lepidosauria > Squamata > Crotaphytidae > Gambelia > Gambelia wislizenii. The sequence goes on from JAUMIR010000004.1 coordinate 298,943,509, forward strand.
GGGCTGTTCAGGATAGAGTGACTTGGAGGTCTGTCACTGATGGGGTCCCATAAGTTGAAGTCAACGGCAGTTGACACCAGTCAACAGCAAACTATTATTGATGGCATTTGAAGAGAGTTATGATGGGTGATATTTGCTCTTCCCATGGGATATGATATGTATGGTGTCTCAGGACTCTGTTTTAAAATATGTTTTGCTGAATATCGTTATGACAATGGAAGGAGGAAGAATGAGTTGTGGAGTATGGTAGCTTTAATATACTGACCACATCCTACTCTCATTTTTATTCTTGGCTGAATAAGGAGAAACGGTGACCATTCCTAATGGATGCTTAGATGCAACAGTGGGGTGAGGCTTAAGAAGCTGATGCTGAATCTAGATAAGAACAAACTTGATAGTTCTTAGGAGAAGTGGGATATTCTGTCCTGGATTTGGTCACAGTCTTCCTGAAAAAAAGTTCTAAGTGGATAATTAGCAGTTCACTATAAGAATTTCTAATCTCTAACAGATGTACAGTAAAAAATGCTCCTTTCTGTCTCTGACTTCTATTTGTACATGTGAGGATGATATCAAAAAATTCAGTCACTTAATCAAAGTCCTAGAAAAATATTTTCCTGATACGATTGTGTAATTTACATTTGGTAGAGTTTGCATCTACTTAATATATGTTTTTCTTGTATATTTGTATAGTAATTTGGGGGACTTGTGTATTGTTTCTAGTAGTTAGTTGAAATATATCCAGATGCCAGTGAAGTGGATAAAAACCTTTATTAATGTCAAATAGATTAATATTAAAATTCTGGAAGAAATGTTTAAGAGTATGACTGAAGAGATAACAGCAAGTAAAACTCTACTAATAAGTAATACTATAAATACATGTTTTTCTGTTTGTCTCAAAATGACATGCAACTAAAATTTGTGAAATGTTACAGATTCCCTGCAGCTTGGAATACTGGGATGAGCTTCAGAAGGCATTTGTTGCTTTCAGAGAATTCAGCCTATCAGAAAGCAGAGCTTGTGAGCTGTCACTGCCTACCATCAACCTAATGACTGACCAGAAAGAGCTTGTAGCCTCAGATCTTTGGAGGATTGTCCTCAATAGCAATCAGAATTTAGGAGATGACCAAAGGTAATGAGAATTACACCTTTTTAATGAGAGAGATAATTCTGTTATTGGGTCACAGAGGTAGATTGCCAAAGCAGGATCATTCACTCTGTCCACTATATATTTTCATTTGGTGTCCAAATGCAACCATTATCTAGCCTGGCACATGCAGTGAGGGAGAATACATTATATTTAAAACATTATTGATAAATGTCCAACCTAGTCATTGTGTCTATGATATTTTTTTGTTTGCTTCTTATATTTTGATCTTTTTTTTCTCTAATGATCTGAAGAGTCTCTATTTTGCCTGGCTTTATTGTCACAACAAAACTTTGATTTAGGTTAGGTTAAGAAATTGTGAGTTGTATAGGATTATTTAGTGTCCCCCATAGCTCAGTAGGGATTTGCAGCCTGATTTCCAAAAGCCTAATCTATTATTTGAACCATTATGTTGCCATTAGTTCTTAGACTGAACACAGAAGCACCAGATAAGTTCTGTGCTTTTATGAACAATTGTCTCCCATGGCACAGCAAGACATTAAAGCGTACTGAGTACATATCTTCATGATTTGCTTGATTGCACACACAGCTAGTGATTTATATACCTATACATACACACAGACTCATGCTTCGTGCATGCGTACACACACACAATAAGCAGATCGTGAATTAGTAGAACAGAGCAGAATTTTTGACTGTAGTTTGCCTGTGTATATAATATACTAGAATCTAGAAATAAGAAAATGGATAGCAAATCAATAAGAAATTGAACATCTGGTTTCCATTGATCATATCAGGTTGAAATGATCTCTTCATGTTAATTGCGAAGGAATGCATTTTCATCACTGAGAAGTTAAGCATTTTAGACAAGGTTAATTCCTCAGAATGTAGAACCATCACAAAATCACCTTTGTGGTTGGCTTAGTATCGCAGAAATATGAACTCTTTGGGAACTGGGCATAAAGTTTGTGGAGTTCAATGGACTTTTTTTATCAAAGCATTTAGCACTATAGTCAAAATTGTTACGTATTCATTTGGGACTTGCTGCTTTGGTTAATATTTTGTTTAAAAGTATTCTCTGGGGATGGAATTCAGTGATAGCTCTGACAGCATGTGAAGAATTTATGTCTGTTGCAATTGACAAAACAGTAATATAACTCAGAGGGTCTTTTCAGGCATTAAGAGATTACACTGGATAATACGAGGGTCGGGGGCAGTATAATTTTATTCCTTAAACAGCAGTACTGCTACATATGCAGCATAGTAGAGCTGTTAATGACTCCATGACCTCCTCCTCCTCCCCAGCATTTCACATAAATCCCTTTGTGTGTTGTTCTTCTTCTGTACTGTATATAGTATTCACCTCCCAATTGTTCTTATTCTTGGCTACCATAATATAAACATATATTATTTGTACATGAAGAAAATAAGCTTTGAGTTCAGTAAATTAAATGCCCAGAAGTAATCTATCTCTACAGTTCATCTACCTATCTATCTGTCAGATATCAATGCTGGCTACATATTGCTCTTTGATCTGTAGCTTCGCATAGTGGTTCCTGTAGCTCCCAGTTGCCACCTCCAGTTTTGCCACTATCACCATATTTGCAATTGAAAATGCAGTGAAAAGGTCCTTACTATCAGGAAACCCTGTGAAATACTCTGGCACCCATCTGCTCCTTAGATTGCTGCTGCATTTACTGCAAAATTTCAATAGTGGAAGTGGCAGAAGCAACATAATACAGTAAATGGTGGTACAATCCCCAATGTGTTCTGGGAGATCTGGGGCTGTTGTTTCCCCCACAGATCTTGGGAATTTCCTGCACCGGAAATACACACACAGAGAGAGAGAGAGAGAGAGCTCATGACGTTAGCCTGTATAGTAGTTCCTGCACAATTTTATACCTGTCTACTTGGATGCCCCATAGAAAGGGCATAATGGGAGATGTTTAAAAATGTTTGTTGAATATTTTTTGGAAGTATTACATGATGCCATTAATTGTTACTGGGAGACAGTGCAATAGGATCTTACATTTATTAAAAATCACATCTTTAGAATTCTGTTTTTAAAATCTAGACCTTCCCACACTTAAATCATTTCTTTTCTTAATGATGACTCTGCAGTAGCACTCAGTGTATGCAGAAACGTGAAGAGCATCATCTGAGAAAAGAACACCATTTCTTTTTACTTACATTTTTTAAATGCTGTTTCATTGCTGAAATTAATGCAATGAAAATACGGTATGTTTAATTGTTGAATTCTCACAAACTCTTTTCCTGTTCTAACACACTAGTATTTAGAATGCTATTTAATTCATTCTCCTTTAAGTAAAAGGGGTAAATGAGTTGAAATACCCATCATACAAGGTCCGCCTCGAAGTAATTGTGTGCACAACTTGTATTTTTGCCCAAAACCAACAGTACAAATGGCCAAATATTTGGATAAATACCAGGATATGTTGAAGCAATGCTCTCACTGTATTTTCTTCCTCAGCTCTGAAAGCGAATCTGGCTCTCAAAGTGCTTGTGACCAGCTTGTAACTCCAACTGCACTAGCAGCCTGTACTAGGGTGGATTCATGTTTTACCCCTTGGTTTGTTCCTTCCCTTGGAGTTTCAATTCAGTTTGCTCATTTGGAACTCCACCTTTGCCATCATCTGGACCAGTTGGGCACAGGTATGTATCTTATACTCACAAGGGGAATACTGTAACTGTTGCTTTTACTTTTATTCATCATTGCCCCACCTGCTTTATATTTGCAGTTTCTTTGTTGCTAGAACCATATGCTCAGATAACTTACACCTACTTATCGGTAGCAGGAATGTGTAGAAAATAGTGTTTGGATTCAGTAACTGCAGAAGGTGCTGCATTTTCTAAGCCCTGACTAATGGTTGCAAGTGCCCACTTCACTTTATTCTGAGCTATCTGATAAAACAAATTCGGCCTTTTAGTTTGGCCAGAATGCTTGTACTTCTGCTGAAAGTTTTTACCTCCTTTGAGCAAAGAGATTATAAAGAAAACTCTGAGAACTGAAAACTCAGTTGTTATTGTAAAACAAAGGGGAAAAGTCCATCTGTTTTTGTTCAGTAGTATGGGCTGTTATACTGATGTTGGTTTTACTCCAAGAAATTTTGTTAGATTGTCTGATTTCAAATAATACTTTCCAGGAAAGATGAACAAATATCTACTTTTAAAAAAAGGACTTTGTGCTGAAGTAGTTTGTTCTTTTTCAGGTAACAAAATATGTGAATAAACAAATTTTACTAGCATGAATGTTATATGACCTTGAAAAAAGTGACTTAACACTGTCTTTAGCTCTTCCCTGTCCCAGCTGATGAATCCACTTCCACATTTTTGACGTTTAGTATGACAGACAATGAGAAAAGCAAAAGCAGCTTGAACCAAACATAACTCATGTTAGCATATATAATTTCTTTTTCCAGAAAGAACTATGTTTAGCCTGCTGTTAATTATAATTGTTTTCTTTGTTAGTTTATTCACAGTGGGACAATTAAGTATTCACAACTGGGTATTTGCAGATTGACTTAAGTCAATTTAGTAACTATTTCTTTCTAAGATAATGGTTTTCTGCAGATTGAAAGTAATCTATTGTTCTATAATTTGGGTAGCTATTTACTTAAAATAATGTGTGTGTGTGCACGCGTGGACTCCTTCAAGTTGCCTGTTGGCTTACAGTAACCTAATGAATTTCATAGGGTTTTCTTATGTAGGGAATAATCATAGCTGATTTTGCCAGTTCCTTTCTCTGAAATATAGCTTACAATACCTGGTATTTGTTGATGGTCTCCCATCCAAGTACTAACCAGAGGTGTCCCTGCTTAGCTTCCAACATCAGATGGGATCTGGTGCCTTTAGAGTATTTAAGCACTCAAAAATACCAGGTGCTATAGGCTATATTTCAGAGAAAGGAACTGGCAAAACCACCTCTGAGTATTCCTTGCTTAAGAAAACCCTATGAAATTCATGGGGCCACCATAAGTCGACAGGCGACTTGAAGACACACACGCACACACACACACAAAATAACGTACACATTTTTAAATATCTGCATGATTCCACTTATGTCTTAGATGGTTCTTTCTCCTGGTGCTTTTTTTTAAAAATGTACTTTATAATGGAATATATTTTAAACAGATCTACTTTTCCAGTTTCCCTGTGTATTTACTAGGTGTTGATCCATATAGCCATTAACAATTTATTTTTTGTCACCATGCACATGTGGTCCAGAACTAAATAGATGTTGCAAATGAGTATATCCCCAATGTTCTCAGAGCCCTAATTTTCTCTCCAGTTTTTACTTCCCAGTCAAAGATCTTCAGTTTAGGTCTGCAGGCAGGTTGTTGTTCAATGGTGATGATCATTTTTACTCTTATTGCCATAGTCATTATCATCAAGATTTAGTCTGTTGATAGTAACTAATGGCCGTAGTATACTGCTAATGTTCTAGGATGCTAACCTTTGTACATTGCACACAATAGTTTATTTATTACATTTGCATTCCACCTTTTGCCTATCAAAGAAATGCATGTAAGATTTCCAGGTAGTCCCTAGTCTTGCACTGATTAGACTCAGACCTATGTGAGTACCATAAGATTGCTATATTGTGTAACTTTATGTCTGGAATAAGCAATATGTTGACCTTTGCGTGCATTGGACTGCACCTCCCTCGGTATCCTCCCTTTGGCCATGCTGCCTACATTTTATTGGCACTGTAATCTAAAACACTTGGAAGGCAACAGATTGTTTATCCCTGCTTTAGACTGGTTCCTGGGACCTATGCTTAAATGCAGATACACAAAGACCAAAACTCCTAAGCTCTAAAAAAATAAACTGGGTTCAACTTAGACCCAGTCTGGTAGGTATGAACTTTTAAATATACATGATTAACATTTGCTTTCTTGTTGTTCTTGTTATTTTTTATTTATATAGCACCATCAGTGTACATGACGCTTTACAATAAATCAACAAAAAACAGTGGGTGCTTCAAATGCATACAATCTAAAATATATGTTTATACATATACAGAAGGAAGGAAAGAATAATAAAATATATAAAATAATAAAAAATATTTTATATAAAATAAAATATAACTGCAGACCCAAATAATAAACTATACAATACAATAAGCAAAAGGATCTTGAAGTACCATTGAGATTAAGGGCTTGTCTATATGAAGGGGGGGATGGATTGCTCCACAGTAATAAGTCACGACCTGTCTTAATGTATTTACAGCCCCCCATAAACTTTGCATGACTGTAGCCAAGATGGCAGCTGCAAGTGAATTCTCTGGCTTTTCTTCGCAAACGAAGATTCAGGAAGGACTCATCCCGCGCTTTCTGCAAGCGCGCTGATGACTAAAAAGGCCAATCCGAGATAAACAAGTCCGGTTGCAAAAAGCACAGCAGAAGGTCTTACTCACGTTTTTAAATGTGCCACTGCCTAACTTTAAAAAACAACTGTTTCTATGGTGCACACAAGTGATATTTTACCTTTCCAAAAAAAGAGAAAGAGAAAGATAGCACAAATCCCCATTTTTTTTCGCCTTAGCGATCACTCACTAAGGCAAAAATCCAACATGGCGGCTGTGGACGGTTGCCATGTAATCAAGCCCCACCCCCCTGTGCTTGTCCAGCCAATCAGGTTTGTGCTTTTTCTTGTATGGGAAAGCGATACATGTCAAATTGCTTGTCTTAACAAGCAAAGATGCGCATATCACAGGACCTTGTTTAAAAAGTCAGGAAAAGCCACAAATGCATTTCTCGTGTAGTTTTTCCTCTTTTTGGCTCCTCCACAATATGACAAGACAATGCAGGATCCCATTAAGACAGCTCATATTCCCAGCGAATTCTGAGAGGGGTATTTTCACCATATAGACGATCCCTAACTGTGTGAGAGTTCCCTCTCACAGGTAGTCTCAAAGGTGCTACATGATCCCTTTGCTTACTAACATGGCTATGTCTTTGAACTCTATACGATACAATTGCAGAACAAATTATCCAGATAAAATGCAAAAAATGCAATATAATACCAAGCCAACTGACCAATATATGTAATCAAAATATTCAAGATTATAAAACAAGATCAGACTAAAATTCCAAAAGCTTTGGAAAACAAAAAAGAAGTCTTCAATTGAGATTTAAAAACAAAAAGGAAAGGAGCAGTCTGCAAATGTTCAAGGATGCAATTCCAAGAGTACGGGACAGATAATAAGAAAGGATGAAGCTGAGTCAAGGAAGGGGCTTTGTGAGATAGAAGGAAATAAATAATAAAGGATATGATTTGAGTGCTTAGAGATAAGCATGTCCTTGATAGAACAGATAAAAGTGTGGGTTTTTTAAAAAAAATATTAAAGAAATTGTAATCTTGAATATTTCTTAGTATTTAAGTTATAGGCTTCATTTTAATTTCAAGTGTGGCCATGTTGGTTTCAAGAGAGGCTTTGCATTAATATTAATTACTTAATTCAAATCAGCAAATACATCTATTGATACAGTTATAATTTTTATTATAAAAATAGGTTGGTCTGATCTTGAAAATGTGTGGTTTGTTCAGTCAATAGAGACTGTTCTCATCAACAGATAGATTTGTTTCTCGTTTGCACTGCAATTTTGTACTATGGATCTTTTTTGTTTTGTCCCACAGCATCACCAAAGTTCCTTCATCCATTTACCTCTGATAAAAATGTGCCATCTGAGCTAGAGTACTCAATAATTTCATTCAAAAAACCACATATCTATCTAAGGCAATGGAGTGATGGATCCGTCTTCAAGGAGATCCAATTCTCTACTAAGATTGACTGCAAACTTTTGGAATATAGAAATGTAACAATGAAGGATGTTGTAAAGCCATTTGGCATGTTTGGTCAGATTGCAATTTCTGGCAATTCAGTGGAAAGGTTATTGGATGGAAATGTGATGGTGGATCCAATATTTATCATCTTTGGACAACATGCTGTTTACTCTCTACATAAAACTGTTCAAGCTTGGCAACAGGTAAGGCAAATAGCCAAACATGAAATGAAAAATTCAGTTTAGATATTCTAAGTTAGGAGTTCTAAGAATGGAGAAAGTTGGTAAGATGCAGAGAAAATATACGGATGGACCAACTGGTAACAAGTAGAACCACAGTTATTGAATATGAGTTGGGAGAACAGGCGTGCAAAGCAGTACATAGAACCAGTTCAAATGTAATGCCAAACCATTATTTGGTATAAAATGAGCAAGTTTCTGGCTTGTGTGTTCTCTTCTCTCCTTGTACACTCACATTTAGCTGGCACTACTTCTTTAATAGAAACCATTTACATCCAAACCAGCAACCTAATGTTTGCAAATTTTCCAGACCATAAGTACAAACTGTTGCTTAATTATAGTTTGCAACTGCATTTTGGAGAGCAAGTGCTCTAAGAATGTGGAGGCGAATGAATGGGTGAGGAGTCATGACAACTCACAGTACTTTCCTGATCCCACAGGTCATTAATTGGATCTGAAGAATGGAAAGGCATTTTCATTTTTACAAAGAGCCCACACACACACATTTTCTGTTGATTCCTTCTTCTGCCTTGGCCCCTTGTTCCCCTCCCAGCCAAGGACATTTCATATGCCAATCCAAAAAAGCAAGTGCTTGAAGTTGTATTACTATTGCACAGAACATGATTTCAAGTTCCACAGGTGATTTTGGATGTATTTAATTCTGTGTAGTAGAGATCAGAATCTGACCTAATTGATCATTGTAATATAAAATATTTTTATAAGCTAATAAAATCAATTCAGTATATGCTAGGGTACTAGGGTGCAAGCTACCTGTGGGGTGGTGACTTGACTATAGACTTCTCTCTTCTTTGAGTACAGGTGATAGTGGTGATAGCTGTTAATTTGGTCAGAAACAAAACAGGGGTTTTAACCCTTCAACTTCATGTCACAGATTGAAATCACCTTTCTCAAAGCTTTTAGTTATACTGCCAGGTGAAAAAACAACATTATCTCCATTGCATTTGACATCTAGCATGTGTTAAGTTACTGTTCCCTTATTATCTAATTGAAAATATTCACTACATAACATATTATATTCTGTACATGCAAAAGTAATCATCCAAAACAATCTAATATGTTCACATTTTTTGCAGTTTATTCTGAATGTCTTGAGTTATCCCCAGCTATCCAGTCCCATAAGAAAGTACTTCTTTTTACCAATCCAAATGCTTAAACAAAGTTCTGTGCATTAATTACCCATCACAAACTACAATAGTAAAGCTAGAAAAGATAAAACATCTGTTTCATATCAGAGTTTCTTTTTTCAAGGCATTCCATGGTTTTCTTATTGTAAAAGGACGTTCATAAAACAAGAGCTAGTGTGATTTAAATCTTTACAGCTGGTTCAAATATCACTGTGAAAAAAGAGTCTTTGTAGCTCCAATTTCTGCTTTTTGTCATATTTTGAGCAACGTGCTTAACAGAAAACAAGCAAACAGAATTTTGGATGAGACCCCATTATGCATGGACTCAAGGGGCAGCAACTACTGCAAAATGGCCTTCAGAAAAGTGTAGTGGTTTGTGAAGTTAAAAAGTCTCTCAGACAGCCTATACATAAAAATAAAATGCAGTGTATAAATATTTAAATGTTTGAGACCACATCAGAGTGTGAATGACTGACTTGGACTGCAGGGTGCCTTAGAGGAATATTCTGAGTTGGAAACAACAGAATTGTATATTTGATTAAGTAGAGCCATATGCTACATGGCAACATATTCCTAACAGGTACATTCTATGAATGGTTGGGTCTCATTTATACATGGGGGTGGCAGTGTTCAAATGACCCACACGTGGATACGCTTCTGTAATGGTTGTTGCAATTTTCTTGTTTCCTCTCATGTCAGGAGTTCTTGCCACCATCTTCTGATGTGGTGGGTGAGTCTTGATTAAAACCTCATCCTAGTTTTCAATTAGGGGACATCAGATGCAGAAGTAGGTTCAGAACTGCTTATTAAGGTTAATTGTTAACAACATGTTCCTTATGTGGCTTCCCCTCTGCCACATAGCAAATATTAACTTCCCACTGCTAAGTGTTATTTGGTGTTTAGCCTTCACAATCGATACATTATGCTGCCAGACAAAATCAAGAGCTCCACCATTAGTCAAATTCTTCACATTTTCTAACTGAATATCAGAGACAAGTAATTTTGTACACAGTGTAGATGGGAGCTGACATATGAAGCATAAAGCAATTTGGCCTTGCACCTTTAGGTCAAGAGTTCAAGATTAACAGAAGCCTCTGTCAGTATTTGTTTCTCCCAATATGTGGGAGAATTTTTTTCTTAAATAATGATTGAAGTTTTAGAAGTAGATTAGGCTTTAAAGACATCATCAGCCTCTTTGCTTTATAATTCTGGATCACATGTTCAAATCCCAAGATGATGAATCTTTTTCTTGGGGGGTGGGGTGAAATTAATTTGCTTCTGTAGGTAACTGTTTCCTAGCACAAGGTTTCAATCCTAATATGTGTATTTGCTAAAAAGTTGGGCTCACTTAACTCAGTGGATTACTCTCTTGTGTAAACCTGTATAGTATTAGACTGTTATATCTATCAGTGGAGAATTTCATCTGAAACACAAGTGTTGTAGTCCAGCCCAAACCCTTTTTATATGCTTAATTCAAAGCACCTGCTTAATTCTCCCATTTAAATTTAAATTGAGTGAACATAAACATTTTAAATGTTGGACAGGTCATGCTCAGCTGTTGGTAATAAGACATGTGCCTTATTAAATGCCATAGAGACGTCATGTACTATTGAAGATAGTTCTAGTGTTCTTGAAAGTTTGTACTCTTTTGCCATAAAAACATTCACCCAATTAAAGCTATTTATTTCCTTATGGAGTCTGAGCTGTTCACCCACCCCGTATGCATGGGGGATACGTTTCCAGGCTTACCACGGATACGTGAAAATGTGGGTAATAGCAAACCCCATAGAATCATGCTGGAGAACCTAGGAAATGTCTAGAGAGACCATACTTTTCAGACAACAGAAAATTGAAACTGTGGGTACTGGTTCCATGCATGTGGGGGGCAGGGGCAACCTCTATTTTAAAAAACTGTTAAATGTAAGGCAGTGCTTTTCAAACTATCTGATGTAGTGGACTGGCAGCCAGTTTTCTGTCTCAGTTAGCTTGCCACATCTGTTACCTACTCTAACACCCCCTGCCCCTTTTCTGTAATAATCGGCAATATTTAATAATTTGGCCAACTGAGGCCTTCCCAGAGTGTGGCCAGTAAACTGGGGACTCCCAAGAACCAAGAATCCCAAAGACTAGCACTAAGAATCAGTCAGGTATGCACTAAGGAGGAGCCAGCCCAAATTCCTACAAAAGGTAACCACAGGGCAACTTCTTGCCTTAACATCTGGCTAATCCCATCATTTTAAGATGAGATAGTCGAGTTTGTAAAGAGCTATCTTACCTCTACCTTCCCCCAAACAGAGAAAGTTGCTTCCTCCATTCAGTTATAAAGTATCAGCACATTAAGGGTCGTTAGCATATTCAGAGTATCTATTGTATTAACCTGAGAACCTCCGAGAAGCATTGCCTTACACTCTAAATCCCATGGCCTGAAGGGAATTATTGGATATAAAAACCCCTTCAAAACCCCACTCAGGTGCGCACAGTTCCCCTGCTTCTAGACACCATGTCAGACTGTGTAACCGTTCTTACTTTGGGACCGCACTCTGCTGGTTTTCTCCACAACCTCAATTCCTCTGATCAGTACAGTATCACCTGAAAAAAACCCTTACTCTATTCCTCTATCCCAATCTTTCCTACTTTATTCACTAGCCTTCTATGATTGCTTGAAGCCTGAGTGTATGTGTGAACTGTGGTATTATTATTTCCTGAATAAAGATGAATTAATTAAGCTATCTAGCTTAACGTTTCCTCCTGAGTACCGACCGGTATACACTGGTTAAAAGGTTCTGCTTTGTTTCCCCCTCTTGTATTGCCGAGATGTCTATATTAATTCTCCAAATTAATATTGATACTTAGAGGATCTTTAAGACAACCAAGCATTTAGGGTAACACATCTCAGGATCAGCCTCTGAGTCTCTATGGATCATCTCCAGATGGGAGACAAGGATGCAAATTCCCCAGTTTTGGTGGGCTTAGCTCCAAGCAAAAGGAAAAGACTGTGTGCAAATCTCCCAACTCAGATATAAAGCAACACCTTGCTACAATTTGCAAGCCTTGGTTGATTTGTTCCAACTTGCAAAGTCTCTCCAAAGGGTCTGTGTATTTATTTAGCTAGCTTCCTTCATCCCTCCCAGTCATTGTAGTGCTAAGACCCTCCACTCTGTTCTGCTTCCACCTTTTGACTGAAAGTAAGTAGACTAAACATTCCTTGTCCCCATTTCTTAAGGGAGTGAGAAGGAATAATATCCTTATTTCACCTTGCTTTGAGAGGCACCTCTTTAGTTAAGATTTCTGTCTTAATTTCCAAACAGGGAAATATATTATCTCTGTGTGTGTTTGAATGACAAGCTGTGAGCAATTGTGGTTGGTACTTAATGCATAACGCTTAATGATGTCACCAAAAGCCATCCCTAGGTCACAGGTTTTGGGGCCCAGAAACCTCAGGGCCTGGAATGATCCTGAATTGACATCCCCAGCCCCATATGTTACAGCAGAATGACTGAATCAACTGAATTTCTGTAAGTCTTGACTACTGATTGATTCAGTGGGTCTCTTCTAATTGATATTAACAACTGACTTTAGCCCATGATTCTAAGGGAAAATAATGAGGTACCAGAAAACAAATGTACTTTTAGCTGTCCTCAGTCTTCCACAAATTAATGTGCTTTCAGTGGATACCCCTCAATGAAGGGAATAACTGGATCTCCACTGGATCCGGGAGTTCTGAAGCCTGGGTGTTACTATTGTAATTATTAAATGACAGTCAAATGAAAGAGCCCTAGATACCAGTAGCCCTCTTTTAGAAAATACAGAGGACCTAACCAGAGACACTCTTGTTAAATAGCTTCTAAAGTGCTATAGAAATTTTTAGGGTTCGTTTAAAAAAAAAAATGAGGAAATCTACCTTCTATCCCATCAAATCTAATGTGGTGGTTTAACATGTTGTAAGTAACTCAATGAATGGATATAAAGTTACTTCAGTGGTATGAGAAGCAGTGTTTTGTAGTTATTTTATAAAGATTACTTCTGTAGGTCATTTTAAAGCATTTCTAGACTCATTTTGACAAGAATATTGCAGGTTTTATGCCATTCTTTTGTCAGAGGCATTAAAAAGAAGCAGCAGTAGCAATGGAAAGTAATAGAAAATGAACCAGCAATGTTTTTTCTAGTAAAGAATAGCAATGAACAAGTTACTTTTAAATTTTCCTCTCCCTTTTTACAACAGGTAGAGAAAGTAGAGAAGGGAGGGGAATATTATATTCAGGGGAAGGTTTAAAGTTGGCATGCCTAACATCTCTTTAATGACAGAAAAAGGAAGAAGTGGAAGAAGAGAGTTGTGCTCACTTAGTATTCTAAGGAAAAAGTACCAGTTGTTGTTAACTGCCCTCAAGTCAGCCTTGACTCATGGTGGCCCTATGAATGAGACATCTCCAAGACTCCTATCCTCAACTGCTCTGCTCTGTTCCTGCAGTCTCGGGGCCATGGCTTCCTTGATTGAATCTATCAATCTAGTATGTGGCCTTCCTCTTTTCGTACTGCCTTCTACCTTACCCAGCATTATTGTCTTTTCTTATGAGTCCTGCCTTCTCATGATATGGCTGAAGTATGACAGTCTCAGTTTAATCATCTTGGCTTCTAAGGATTGCTCAGGTTTGATTTGTTCTTGGACCCATTTGTGGTCTTTCTTTTCTTTTCTTTTCCTTTTTTTTGGGGGGGGGTGGTCCACGGTATCTGTAGCACTCTTCTCCAGCACCATGTCTCAAATGAGGTTATTTTCTTTCTATCAACTATCTTCACTGTCCAGCTCTCACATCTGTGCATGGTGATGAGAAATATGATGCCTTGGACAATCCTAACTTTAATGTTTAGTTTTATATCTTTGCACTTCAGGATTTGTCTAGTTCTTTCATAGGTGCCCTTCCCATTTCTAGTCATCTTTGGATTTCTTGACTGCAATTTCTTGACTGATCAATGATTGATCCCAGATATGGGAAATCTTTTACTATTTCAGTTTCAATTTCAGAGACCAGATTTAATTGAAAACCCTGATTTTTCATTGTAACTCCATTGTTTTCTATTTGTTGCTATGTCACTGAGTGGGACTGGACTTCTCCTCCCCTTACAACTAACATTAGAATCAACTGTCCTGTGTAGGAGAAGAGGAAACAACAAATCATCACCTTAAAAAAATGTCTCCTGTTTAAATGACTGTAGACTATTGTTCTCATTGATTGTATGTAAACTGTTCTGGCAGCTTTTGTTGGCTGAAGTGGGAAATTAAAATGCTTAAAGAGAATATATAAATAAAAACACCTACAGAGGCACCTACATCTAGCAATGAAAAAGGACTGAACCCTGGTAAACACCTTGGAATAAATTAAGTCTTCTGTGTGAGGAAGAAGGGTATGGTACATAGAGAAACAAGGTGGGAAGCCTTTCCTCATCTTCATTTCCTCACTTTCTCCTCTTCCATTTGAGCACAGAGCAAGAGTTGTGTATTTTCTTATAATGACAACCTGCCACCTCTCCTTCTTGCTCATTCAGACCCTACCCTGTGGCATGTGCATGCACACAGCAGTTCCAGTTGGCCTGTGTCTGACAGAAAATTATATAAGTTAATTGGGGATGGCCATTTTTGCATGGCCCTATTGTATGGATAGGCCAGCTAAGCAGCTGCCTGTTGGAACCAGTTTGAAGTCAAGAGTTGTACTGGTGGCCACATACACAACCTTATAGCATTTGTGTGAAAGGGTTCAAGAGATCAAATATACTGCAGGTCTCAGTTACATCTCGGTCTGTTGCACTGCACATATGAGGAGAAATAGAAAAGTGGACCCAATGAGTCCATGTGGAGAGGGACAACTTAACCTCAGCCCTGGTATATGCCTTTGTAAGTATTGTGGTGTTTCGCTTTTGGAAGGAAAAGACTTAATTCCTCAGAATCTTGCATCTTGATATAGCCAAAATGTTTCCGATGGTGGAAAAATTCCAAAACATTGTTCCAGAAACAACAAGAAGGGCTCTAGTTTTTAAGGAGACCATGACGGTTCTAGGTCATAGAACATTATAGAAAATATTTCTATTTTATTTCCTCCTTCTTCTAAGCAACCTCAGGGTGGGATGCATAGAGTTTTATCTTTACAATAGCCCTGTAAGGTAAATAAGGTGGAAGATAGTGATTGACCAAGCCCACCCATTCAATGTAGTGGCTCTATATGGACTTGGAACAGGCGTTTCTTTGTTCCAGTTCAACATGCTATTCACTACACTAGCAAGAATGTTCTTTAACTAGAAGCAGATAAATGAACAGAGAGCTATATGTTGAGTGAAAGTCTATAGTTCAGGAGTTTGTTTTGGTTTGTTTTTCTCCCTTTCAGTTTTCACAAAAATGTCTTAAATTCTCCAGATATCCCAAAGGGAGAATAGAGGTCTAGGCATCTTGTTGAGAGGATGGTTGTGCTATTTCTCTAAAGCTGCTTTGACATAGACAGCTGGGGCTGCCTGCTGCTGAGTCTTTTGATTTTCAAAGCTTTTATTTTTATTCTGTAAACTCTCATTTTAGGCTCCTGGTTTGTGTGTGTGTGTGTGTGTCGCCAATCATGTGGCATCATTCCTGTTTAAAGCTCATTTGATTAATTTCATTGCTTGGTATGCTGTGACTATAAGTTCAGCACATATACTCTCCTTACTAATTAGGAAAGTGCCACTCAGTATTCCCCAATATGGCACACAAACACCCCTGGTGTTTTGGACTACAACTCCCATAATGCCTACCCAGTCATGCTGGCTGCAAGTGATGGTAGTTGTAGTTGAACACATCTGGGGGTTCCCATATTGGAGGAGGATGAGCTAAGACGTTGGGCTATGATTGCTCAAATTCAGTGACTGTCATTTATTTGATAATTTTACTAATGTGATGTGGAATGTTTCATAACTCACCCAGACTTCAGACTGCTTCCCTAATGTACAAGCACAGAAATATTTCCTGAGGATATAAAAGTCTACATTCCCATTTTCTTCTGGTTCTCTGTCTGATGCAATATTGAAATTTAATTTAATTAAGGAAATATAAGAATTCTAGTGTGAAAAGAGGAGATCTGTTTTAGCTGATCAGATCGGTTTAGAATGTTGTGTTGTGTCCAGGCAGAATACATCCCTTCCTAATATGCTCTGAAGGGTTGGGGGACTCTCTTGAAAATTTGGGAAGAGTGCAGAGGGATTGTTGTTTATTATGTGTAAGACAATGACAGTTGAGCCTCAGTTTGACCAAAAGAAGCAGTGGGGGGGGGGGAGAGTAGGCCTCACAGTCAATAAAACGAGATTAAATTACCACCAGCTGAACTTCAAATTTATGCATATGTTTATTACTTATTGTTTTATTTAAAGTATTTCTTAACAATCCTCTTCATCAGACACACAGCTGTATATAAAAATGCAGTTTCTAAATCTATACAGCTTATCTGTACCTTTGCTAGTTAGCTAACACACATTGGAAACCGCTTAATGCTGTGTAGATGTGTAAATTGCTATTGCTTAAACTGTAAGCCACTCCAGGAGCCTTTGTGGCTGAAGAGTGGGGTATAAATACCTAAAGTAAATAAATAAATAAATAGCTAGTAACTAGACACTGGGCACACTGATTGCAGGGTAGACTAGAACCTTGATTTGTACCATGAAGGTCCAATCTCTTACAGCCTCCAACAGATGCTTAACATTTTGCAGACCATTCTGTTTCTGTTCTTTAGACTGAGAATGGCAAACTCTTGGATTCCTGGAAACCACTCTCTTTTCCAGATGGTGGTCTTGGAGCAGAAGTGTATAGTGCTTTACAAGCTGACCCTGCTAACCCTCACAACTGATGCGGCTCCATATACTTTTGGCACCATCCAGCAGTAAGAACTTCACAGATACGCAGCATATGTGCTGTGGCATAATATTACACAGAAATATGTACATTTCTCTATTACATAATATTAATACACTATAGAAAATATGAGTAATACTAAAGTGTGGAATCTCTCTCTTCCTCTTATCCTCTTTGATAGCATTTTTTTTCTAATGAATAAAATTATAGGTGATTTCTTTCCCTACTCTGATTGAAAATCTTGTAGAGTTAAAGGAAACAGGTTCAGCTTACATACAAGTACCACCAGTTGGCCTTGCTTTAGAACACAACTCTTTCTATATTTTCTCACACCTGTTCAGCTATATTCAATGGGATTTCTACACATTTATAGGGCTGTACCTTTTGTTATTGTTTCAAAGTTATTGGAAATGTATCCAGTTTTTCACTTCAGAGGTTAGAATTCAATCAAATATTAAGATTAATAGAAAAATTGTGAATTTGGTGTTCTCTGTACAGGTTTTCATATCATAGCCTTAATTCAGTGTCATACAAAAATGTTTCCATAATTTGGTCCTTGTTGCCATTGAAACATTCTATACACAATTATCTACTGTATGAATAGCATTTATATTATTTTCTTTACATCAGGAAATTGACAATAAAACTTCAAATCAATATAGTCTGTTAAGATAAATTTTAAACATCTTGGAGGGCTAAGTTTCCAGTCCTTCTGTCTACAAATGTAATAAGAAAATCCAGTAGATAACTGCCTTAGGGGCGAAATGTTTTATGTATTCTTATGTTTTATTTTAACATGCAGAGATCCTTAGATGTTAAATCCTTCCTTTTAAGAAGAGCATTTTATAAATCTGTAACAAGAAAATCCATGTTTGTGGGTACTTCTCTGAGCATGTGGGTATGGCAGCCTGACAATATAAAGTCATAGATCCACCATTAGAGAATGCCAAAACAAACTCCATGCTCTGAAGTGATACCAAGAATGTCGGCCTTAGTTTTCCCAGAACCGAACAAGTCTTGAAGAGAAACGACAACGCAGAAAGAATCACAACCTGGAAACATCACCCAAGGAGACCTTCTGCTGTGCTTTCTGCAGCTGGACTTGCTTATCTCAGATTGGCCTTTTTAGTCATCAGCGCGCTTGCAAAAAGCGCAGGATGAGTCCTTCCTGAATCTTCGTTTGCGAAGAAAAGGCAGAGAGGACTGCACATTGTACATACAGATGCTCAATAGTACACTTAACTATTTATAAAATGTGGATCTTTGGTTATTCTGTTGACTCCCCCCCCCCCCATGGAACATGTTGATGAGAACAGTGCCAGGTTTTAGATGATACTATTACAAAGATCATGTGGGTCTGGAAGTTCCAAATGAGAATGCCCTTACATCCAGCTCTATCCAAGCTACCTAGAACACTGTTCCTGAGCATGGACTAGTGAATAGATGTGTACTACAAGTAGATTGAGGAGAAAAGAAAAGACTAAGGATATAAAAGTGGTCTATTTGGGAAGGGTACAAAGTATGTTTTCATGTGAGTGCTGCCCTTTTTGTCATTCTTTTATTCTTTCTCTGGAAAATCAAGCCAAGGGGGAATGCTGAGAAAACACAGGAATGCAGAAGTATGCATTTTGTTGTTTTTTAAAGTACATAATGGAAAATGGAATATACACATTTGGTTATGCAGTCACCATAGAAACCAAGTTCTGCTTGGGGATGTTCAGGCTTCTTACAGATGTTAATATATGTATCCAAGGATAATTTTGCATAACTCTGAAAATTAACAGATCACGTACTTTATACACCTAAGAACTGAACATTTGGCCCTTCATGTTTGTCAAAGTGAAGTGCTGACAGCAGCAGCTACCAAAGTGAGCTTGTGAAAAACTGGTGGCCAAGAAAGAGTTGGCTAGCTAGAGAGAGCTGGCCCTTATCCTTGTTTTTTTATGCTTCTATGCATTCATTGGCATTTTGCTGAGAGAGCCTTGAAATAACTGTAAACAACAAGGGAAGATCCAGTCTGGTTGTGGGAGGAGATGCTGTGGAAGAAAAGGACAACTCTGAGAGTGAAGACCATAACAAAGCTGGCAAACAACCAAATAGAGGGGAAATGGTCAGAGAGAGGCAAAATGGATAGAGAAAAAAAGAATGTCATGAGTAAAGATTATCACACTACACTGTTACAGCGCTATCATTCCACTTTAACTGCTATAGCTGCCTCCTATGGAATCCTGGTATTTGCAGTTTAGGGAGGAGCATTTAGCATTCTCAGCCAGAGTGCTCTTAGGCCTCACTAAACTACAAACCCCAGAATTCCACAGGAGGCAGCCATATCTGTTAAAATGGAATAATAGCGCTATAACCGTGTAGTGTGATAAAGTCCTAAGAGTGAAATAATATATGTTACTGTCATGAAGGCAGTCCCATCATCCTGCATATGTGATGGAACTCCCATCATTCTGCAGTAACCACATGTCCCATTATCTGCAAACAGAAATTGTCTTGCCAGCAGGACATCAGGTAAACAAAGCGGTGGGGGGGGGGGAACCCAAGGAAAGTCTATGGATGCCGGCCATGAAAGCCTTCGACTTCACAGAGGGTTAAAAGTTAAAGGAACCAAAAATGGGAGCTGAAGGGCATCTCCTGATTCAGCATCATCATGATGTCAGATCACCAGAAGCAGATTTCACAAATCAGGAATGCCAGAGTAGAGTGGCAATTCCAAATAAAGTATAATGCTTTGTGTGAGCACATGGCTGGGTCAGACCATGAGGTTTGAGAGACACAAAAGGAATATTTTAAGACAACACCTCATGTTTCTTGAAAAGATAAGAGGACAAAGTCTCAGTGGTCACCTTCGACTTCAGATGGCATCTCTCCTCTCAATGATTGTCTTAGGGCAGTAATGGACTGGATGAGGAAAAACAAATTGAGACTGAATCCAGACAAAATGGAGGTACTAACAGTTATGAGCCCGAAACCAGGTCTGGGAATACAACTTCCAATCCTGGATGGAATCACACTTTCCTCCAAGGACTGTGTCCACAGTCTGGGGGTGCTCCTGGACCCGTCACTCCAGATGTCTAATCAGGTAAATGCGACGTTCAGGAGTGCCTGTTATCAACTTCGGCTGATACACCAGCTGCACCCTTTCCTGGAAATCAGGGACCTCAAAACTGTGGTACATGCGCTGGCAACCTTCCGTCTCAACTTTTGTAATGCGCTCTACATGGGGCTACCCTTGTGCTTGACTCGGAAACTTCAACTAGTTCAGAACATGGCAGCCAGGTTGATTTCTGGTGTTTCCAGAAGAGAACATATAACACCTGTGTTAAAAGCTCTCCACTGGCTGCCTATTAGTTTCCGGGCACAGTACAAGGTGTTGGCTATGACCTTTAAAGCCCTACATGGCTTGGGTCCAACTTACCTCCAGGACCACCACCTCCCATATGATCCTCCCCGCGCACTTTGGTCCTGTGGGAGGAATCTGTTACAACCTATGAAAACAAGGCTGTCGGTGACCTCCCAGAGGGCCTTCTCTGCTACTGCTCCCAGATTATGGAATGGCCTGTTGGACAAGACCCGTCTTATTACCACCTTAGACAGCTTTAAAAAAGCTGTTAAGACGGATCTTTTCCAGCAGGCCTTTCCTGAACAGCTATCCTGGCCTGAAGATTCGGCTGTCTTTTCCCTTGAGCTGCCATTGAATCATTCTATTTTTTCTCTCCTTTTAATTATTGTATGTTTTTAATCCTTTCTAATTTAATATTGTTTTAAGGAGTGGGTGGGTTAGGGTACTTATGTAATTATGGAGTTTTTATGCTGTAAGCCGCCCCAATTGCGTTGCAGAGGGGCGGGGTAGAAATAATAATAATTACTACTACTACTACTACTACTACAAAGGACTTAACAATGGAAGATGCTGTGAGCCAGCCTGGCACATCTACTGGCTCCAGCCTTCCATCTGGATCCAACAGAAAACTGCATATTGTGAGTAGAATTTTTAGGGACTGTATTAGATGTTGCATCGGGGCATTTTTATGTTATTTTCTTAAACTTTGGCTGAATGTAGCTGAATATAACTGAATGCTTTGACTTTAATACTTTTGCTATTTCTTTAACTCTAAAGTGTACCTGGGGGCATGGAAGGTTTCTGGGATTTCCAGGCTAGAGGAATCTCGGAGGAGTGTGTTTCAGAAGGGTCAGCATAGGAGTTCTCGGTGGAAACACTCTTGAGCTGACTGTAAACACACACGCAAGCCTTGCCTTTCAAGTCTGTGCCGGTGTGCATGCACAGAGTGAGGGGCTGGGCTAGCGTAACAGTTACTTCATTGGATGGGTGATAGTTGTGAATTAGACTTAAACGAATAGAGTAACAGGATAGAAATATCTTGCGTAAGTGGTAGGGTTAGAAATGTGTCTGCAGACTTGTGGCAATGTTGCCACTTGCTCTTCTGCTGGCTTCAAATCATTATTGTAATTCAAAGTATTACTGGGATTAATGAATCTCTGAGGATTTGGTAATTTATACAGACTCTTGAGTAACTTGTGAACTCTGGAGTCTGTTACTACTGGTGGAAAGATACCCAGTGTGCTCTTTGGTTCAGTCTGATCACTCAATGCAGATTGAAGCCAAATACAGATTGATGAAGATGAGTGGCAGTGACATATTCTCACTAATTTAAATTGAATTTTGGGAGTACATTGGGCAGCATAATACTTCCAGGCCTAAAAATCCATTCTTTGAGTTAACACTCATGTAAGTTTCATTGATTCAGTTGATTGTACAGTATTCTAGTTAGAACTGTTGGATTTAGACTTAAATGTCAGAAGTATATGATGTATTTGAAAGAAATCTCGTGGATATGCAAAATTACTGTCTTTCTTTTACTTCCACATTTCCTACTATGTTTGCATTTTGATACAAGAACAAGGATACTGAAGCATTTTGGCATAGAGTAATTAAATTATATAGGGTGAAGCTTGTGTTCTAGTAGTCTACAAATATTTGTTTTCAAGTTTAGGAGCTCCATGGTTATTTTCATATTTTCATGGTTATACTTCATGGGAGAGGTGGGATATAAATAAACATTATTATTATTATTATTATTATTATTATTATTTTCAAACCTTATTTTGCCCTATTTGACCAAGTACGCTAATCTGCCGGTTCCAGTCTACTGATTCTTCTTGTTTATTTCCCGGCCATTGTCTATGTAGCTGTCTCAGGGTAATATTATGATGGCTGCTGCCAGAAGAAAAAAGAAAAATAAGTTTCTCCCCTAAAAGAATATCCAAAGTGTGTGGTGTTGGTGGTTGCCATGAAATAGAAGGAAATGTTGATCAACTCCTTACATAAGTTCTAGAATGGTTACTGTTTTTCATGTTCAAGATGCTCTGTTTACATCATGGGAGTGGCAGGCATAATCAGTTCATCCTTTTGCTACATAAAACCAACTAAGGACTTTTAACATGTTGTTTGCACACATCCTGGCATAAATACATCAGTGCAACAGAGCATTCCAGAATCTCTCTGTGAACACTAAGGCTGAGTAAGCCCAGTTCAGGGAACTGAAGTCAAGTTTTAAAAAACAACTGAAACCTAAGCTTGACATTTTGATAGTTGACATTTCTGCTTTAAATTAGGAGAGCCTATGGGTGTATGTATGGCTAAATGCAAATTTTAATATTGCTGTTGTGATGTTACTTCAAAAAATGGTTCTCAAAAATAGCATTTATTTATTTATGACTTCACACTGAAGAGTACATTTGTCTGTAGTGTTAATGGTACTTTACTTCCAGCACATGTTGAGCTGTTGATTCAATTCAAATAATCTTTTAAAAGTTGAGATTCCATTGTCTTTTGGGTTGTTTGAGGTTTACAGTTCAAGCAGTATAAATGAAAATACATTTTGGGGACCCATAAATTGCTTTGCCATTTATGATACGGAAAGAAAGCTTTCTAGAAAACCTTGTGATTGGGGAGTTTTTGGTGTAGAAACTTTCGCCACTGGGCAGACAGCTGCCAAACATCTTGCAATTAATCTGACGCTTGTTTGGCTTTCGTATTCTTTTCCTTTCAGAACCAGTGCCCTGAGGCAGAAGAGTTGGTCTTCAGCCATTTTGTAATCTGTAATGACACACAGGAGACACTGCGGTTTGGCCAGGTGGATACTGATGAAAATGTTTTGCTGGCTAGCCTCCAGAGTCACCAGTACAGCTGGCGTTCTCACAAGTCCCCACAGGTATGTCAGAAAAAGCCTTACAAGTGCAACAATTGTTAAAACCGGGTGGTGGTTTAATAATTGATTCTGGGTTTTATTCATGCATTCAACTATCTTTAGCCTCCCAGATTCCAGCTGGGGTCACATGTTTTAGCTACAAGAGACACAAGAGATAAACAATAAGGATGAGAAAACCCAGAAGTGTTTAGATTTTATTCAAGTTTGGAACTGTATGCCCGCACCCTTTCCAATTAAAAAAAAAAAAGAACTTTAGGCTTCTAAACCTGAGCACAGCAATTTCAGGGGTCGGGGGTAGTCCTCAGGTTTAGCATTTTGATTCATTGTTGGCACAGACCTGTTGAAATTAAAGCATCCTAAAGTTGAAGGGTAAACCACAAAATAGGGTTTCAGGGAAGAATGTCATATGAAGCATCTGCTCCTTCCACTATAAGAACACTGACATTCCACACACCCTTTCACAATGTTTGTGGAATTCACAGATATCCACGTATATAAATACAAACATATGATGATACTTTGCAAAGAAAGAAACAAATAAGCTACATCATCATATTAAACCATTGCAAAAATGTCATAAAGCACTGAACAAGCTTTCAAATTTACTGGAACTCTTCTTCAGGCTACAAAGGGGGATGTGGAAGAGAATTAATGGGCATGCTAGAAAAGGCAGTCTGCTTATTGTAAGAGACTTAATTAAATAGGTATTTTGCAGAAAAACATGGATTAAAAAAAAACTACATTCCCCATTTCCACTGGAAATAGTGCTCAAGGTGGCTAACAGCAGTAACCTAAAATTATA
The DNA here is from genome assembly GCA_030847615.1 of Gambelia wislizenii. Lineage (NCBI taxonomy): Eukaryota > Metazoa > Chordata > Lepidosauria > Squamata > Crotaphytidae > Gambelia > Gambelia wislizenii. The sequence goes on from JAUMIR010000004.1 coordinate 298,967,707, forward strand.
GAGAGAAAAAAAATCAAATTTAAATACATCAATAAAATTAAGAAAGAAATAGCATCCACCAGTTTACACTTGCCCTCCTGACAGGTTAGACAGTGTCTAGTGCAAAAAGAAATAGAACTAGCAGGTGTGTCACTACCTGATATAATGCAACACCAACTTAGAATCACCAAGGCAGGTGTGTCACTCAGCAGGTATAATGCCACACCAACTTATGATCACAGTAATGGGCTAATAGATGACAAACTCACCAAGTGGTTTGGTTTTACGCCATTGGTTTTCTAGGCTGTCTGTATTAAGGCTTATTAAAGTTTTCTAGGCTGTCTCTGGTGACATTTTTCTGTGTGAAGGCGAAGGCTTTCACGGCTGGCATCCATAGGTTTTTTGTGGTTTTTTTCTGGGCTGTGAAGCCGTGTTCTGGAAGAGTTATTCCTGACATTTCACCTGCATCTGTGGCTGGCATCTTCAGAGAATGGTGGGGTAAGGTGTGTGTGGGGGTTATGTACTATGAGTCCCTGTTGGAGAAGATATGTACCTTTGTGTATTTGGATGGCTAGACCCTAGGGGGAGATATGCAAGGAGAATTAGTGTCTATTTAGCTAATGGTCCGTTGTTGCTGGGAATCCCCCTGTCCCTGGGTGGAGTTCATTTGCATGTATTGAGTTTTGCTTTTGGTGTTTTTCAGGACTGATAGCCAAATTTTGTTTACTTTAAGGTTTTCCTCTTTCCTGTTGAAGTTGTCCAGGTGTTTGTGGATTTCAATAGCTTCCCTGTGTATTCTGACATGATAGTTGTTGGCCCGATCCAGCATTTCAGTGTTTTCAAATAACATTTTGTGTCATGTTCTGCTACTGCTGATTGTTCTCTTGCTACAAATTCTAATCTGCGGCAAAGGCTTGACTTCATTCAAGTCATTCAGTGATTAGGTTTCTCTGAGTCTAAATTAACCACTCTGTAAATAAGTTGTCCCTGTTAGTAATCCATAGTTTTGAGTAGGGAAGGCACTTTAGCAAATTCTGGTTAGTACTGTGTGGAAGGAGACACTTAAACCATTTCTCAGTGCCTTTTACCTTGAAAACCTTATGATGAGACAATTCAAACTGAAATAAGAGAGAGTTCTGAAAGATGAGAGGCCCAGGTCAGAAAGTGCTCAACTGGCTATTGGGGCAGAGTGGAGGGCAAGTAGGAGTGACACTGTATCTGATGGCTCAAGCCAAAATGACGTTCAGCTGCTTAGATGTGAAAGGAAAATACAAAACTGCACAGCACACATAATAGGAACATAGAGTGTGAAAAGCATGACATCAGAGGAACCTAGAAATTGTAAAACAAGTAATGGAATGTATAGGTAGGTGTACCTCATTTAATGAAGTTGATGTGTTCCTGGGCATTACTTCTTTAACAGAGCATTGTACCAGAGGCAGAAGTAACATAGAAAACATAGGGGTAGGTTCCTACACTGCAAAAAAGAAGAGCAGTGCAACATGTTTTAGCAAACTCCCTGCCACGAAAAAAAACCCTAACAATATGCACATGTAAAATGAAAGAGCCAGGTCAGGTGAGTATGTAAACATATGTAAACAAAAATATTTTGAACCTTCTAGAAACCATTTGAAGGCTTCTTCCAAAAAGCATAAAGGGATGACTTCATTTTTCATAAACCTCAGTTTTTCTTATGATTTCCATCTTGGTGGCCAGACTTATGAATCTATGCTTTTTTAATATGCTGGTAATGGCTGGTAAGGGAGGCTTATTTGCTCTCCCGTTCTCTATCTGTTTCTCTGTTCACACATGCTCAATAAGGGATTATAGAGGCAGTGGCTGCTTACCTTGCCTGTTGTTGGCAGGATCTTCTTCGTGGTCTCTGTGAATCACACAGTTGGATTTATTCCTGCGCCTGCGCAGTGCATTCGGAACCTTCTGGAATCACTAGGCAGAATGTGCTTTGATACATTTTTGGCGGTAGCTCCGCCCATCCTAACGGTCCCTTATAAAGGGCTTCCCGCCTAAATCCCCTCAGTTCCTTTTTTCCGCCGCGCTAGCAGCTCTAAAGGAACCTTCGCGCTCTTCGACGACTTTCGCTTTCGGTTTTTGACTTGGATTGGCTTTGGATAATGATTTCTCTCTCACGTGTTGGCTATTGACGACTTCTGGTTTGACTTGGTACTTCTGACTACGATTTTGGCTTTCCCTCCGGACTTGGTAACGGCTTCTGACTCACGGTTTGACTCTTTGCTCCCTTGACTACGTTTTGAGATCTCCATTATGGCTGCAAAAATGGGCTTTAAACGCTGTGTGGTATGCCAGGCCAAGCTGCCCAGTTCTGATGGGCATTCCAGGTGCCTCCTCTGTCTTGGTGAGACGCACAATGTTGATGCGTGCATCCACTGTAAGGCCTTCACGCCTCAGGCGAGGAAGCATCGCTCCTCCAGGCTGAAATCCTTTTTATATGAGAAGGCCCTCATTCTGTCGACCTCTTCGACTCCGGCTGTGGGCGCAGGGCTTTCTCTGCGGGGAAGGTCCCCTACTGCGAAGTCCCCCCAGTCACCACATGCTAAACATCGTCGCTCCCGAAGCCCTTCCAGGAGACACTCGGTGGCGTCGGATCCAGAGGCAGTGCTGCACTCTCACAAGCATGCGAAGTCGGCCCCGGCTGGGGATCGGCCTTCCTCGGATTCGGGAGCTGTCGAGCCCAAGGATCATCATGGGGACCCACAGGGCTCTCGGGATGGAGATTGAACCCGAGAATCTTCTGAGCCTTCAAAGCTTAAGGCCCCGAAGAAAAAGAAGGCGAAAAGGGTGCACGCAGGGGAGAAACGAAGGGAAGTCCCCCGAATTCGAGACCCCTTGCCTCCTTCGGCTCCGGTTCCATCGACATCGGGAGCCCAACCTATCTCGCAACAGCAGCCTTCCCCTCGGGATCGAGATGTGGACATCGGGCACACCCACCCAACAACCCTGACCCCGACCCAATCATTGGAGATTGTAGAAGTGGAGGTGGGCTCGGCTGAGGAGATGGAAAGCACCCCACAGGCTCGTGGGATCTCTCCGGCCCTTCTGGTTTCACAATCAGAATTGCTCTGTGACTCCGCTACTGCGATGCGAGGAGGCCAGGATGTGCCCCTCCTTCAAGATGAACCCCAGCCTTCGACTTCCAGGGTCCAAGATGATGAGGAAGCATATGGTGCCTATGAGCTTTCACTACACCGATGACTCTGCCTCTGACCTCTGCTGCCACAACGGAGCAAATATTTCATCTCACCTCTGAGGCTGCCACCCTATGCTCCGTTGCTTTATCCCCTCCCCGTCTGTTCTTTCACGGCTGGGATAAAGAGGCCCTCCGTGCTCGGGAGCCAGAAAAGCAGAAGCTTAAGGACACAAGTTGTCAACTGTCCCCCTTCCAGCCTCTGCCTCCACCGCCTCCGACTCCTCCACGGCGCACGACGTCTCTCCATGATGGACGTCGATCTCCATCTCCGACGTCCGACTCTTCTGCTTCATCTGAGTCATCTGAGGAGTATCAACCTTACATACTGTCGCCCCAGCCTGACCTTCTGGATGAGGACTCCTCCTCTCCCACTGACGATGTTCGCTCCTTTGCGGAGCAGGTGGTGAGGATGTCCCACACTCTAGACTTGAAGATAACGGAGAAAGAGACGGAGCCTGTTGACCCTGTTTATCAGAGGATCAAGTCAAAGGCTCCCCCGACTGCCAACATCCCAGTACTGCCTTCCCTCTTAAAGTTGACGCAAAATTCATGGGAGAACCCTTCGTCTATCCCTTCCACCTCTAAGAAGATTGACAGGCTGTACAAGGTTTCTGGGGACGGTATCGACTGGTTGAGAGAACACCCAAGACCCAACTCAGTTGTTGTGGAGGCGGGCCAACCACAAAGGCAGCGTCGTGCACAGTCCACTCCTACTGATACTGACGGTAGAAAATTGGACATAATCGGTAAGAAGATATACTCCGCTGCTGGACTGAGCTTCCGTATTGCTAATTACTCTGCATGTGTGGGGGCTTACCAGCAGGTTCTTTGGGAAAGAATGCAACCCCTTATCCAGGACCTTCCGGAGGAGCAGAAGAGGCTAGCGGAGGCCATCCAAACTGAAGCCCAATTACTTGCGGGCCAACAGATGAACTCCGCAAGGCATGTCACTGACTGTGCAGCCAAGACAGTGGCGGGATCTATCACCTTACGGCGCCACGCCTGGCTACGTTCTTCGGGCCTCTCGACTCAAGCTGCTGTGACCATTGAAGACATGCCTTTCGACACCTCTGGCCTCTTTAATGCGTCGACAGATGAGAAGCTTGAGTTCACGCAGAAGATGAGGACCACTGCGAGAAAATACGGTATGCCATCGACCTCATCTTCTGCTTACCGCCCCAGGCACCGTTCCGGATGGAACACTTACTCCTTTGGCCAATCTTACAGGAGAGGGGTATGCCCCAGTCATCCAGGCGCTCCCGGTTTCAGCAGCAACCTCTTTCTTCCACATCCTCGGTGAGGAGTCAGGGCTCTGCCTCCCGGTACCGTCTACCCTCAAAACACAGGTCTAAAGATCAAGGCAGGAAGAGATTTTAATTGTGGTTCTTTATTTTGATGTTTACATTTTCTTTTAGAATCTCCTGTTTGGAGACTGCCTGTCGTCGTTCCAGGAAGTCTGGTCCTCCATAACATCGGACCGCTGGGTGCTCCAAATTGTACATCAGGGCTACTGGATCGAATTCGATGAACTGCCTCTGACAGGACTCATCCGCTCCACGCCCCCCTCCCCGCCCTTGATCGAGGAGGTGCAGACCTTACTTCAGAAGGGAGCCGTCAAACCTGTGCCTGCCGACCTCCGTCGCCATTGTTTCTTCTCCAGGTATTTCCTGGTACCGAAGAAGGATGGAGGCCTCCGTCCCATTCTCGACCTCAGGGGACTGAACTCTTACATCATCCCGAAGAAATTCAGGATTACCACTCTTGCGCTCATCCTCCCCCTCCTTCAACGCAGGGACTGGTTTGCATCCATAGACCTCAAGGACGCTTACTTCCATGTTGGGATACATCCTGCTCACAGGAGGTTCCTAGTGTTCCAGATCGGGGACGAGACCTACCAATTCCGTGTCCTCCCCTTCGGACTCTCCACAGCACCGCGGGTCTTCACAAAGTGCATGGCGCCAGTGGTGGCTTTCCTCCGACAACACGGGATCATCGTCTTCCCATACATCGATGACTGGTTGCTCATAGTGGACTCAAAGGCCGGTCTTGAGAGGAACGTCAACTTCACCCTAGATGTTCTGCATTCCCTGGGACTTGTTGTCAACACGGACAAATCCCAACTGACCCCATCGCAGACGATCCACTTCATCGGGGCCCGCCTGGATTCGATCTCTGCAGCAGCCTACCTTCCCGAAGACCGATTCGACACCCTACGGTCTCTGATTCTGGGATGCCGTCGAATCCAAGCACGGGATGTACAAGTCCTCCTGGGCCACATGGCAGCAACTACATCCGTCACCCTGTTGGCCAGACTTCGATTCCGCCCGCTTCAACACTGGTTTCTCAGCGTCTTCAACCACCACAACCACCCACCGGAAATGCTCCTGACAATGCTCCGCTCTGTCCAACGCTCCCTGGACTGGTGGCAGGACCCGACCAACATCCTAGTGGGCATTCCATTCGAACCCCACCAACCGGATATTTCCATCACAACGGATGCATTACTACAGGGGTGGGGAGCCCATCTCAGATCCCACAAGATACAAAGTGCCTGGTCCGAGGAAGAGAGAATGTTGCATATCAATGTACTGGAGGTTCTAGCGGTTCAGAAAGCTCTTCGTTCTTTCGAGGTCCTGGTTCGAAACAAGACCGTCCTCCTGACGGACAACACATCGGTAATGTATTACCTAAACAAGCAAAGTGGTACCAGGTCCCCCCAACTGCTCCAGCTAACACTGCAGATCTGGGATTGGTGCGTACAACAGAATATCTCCCTCCACTCCATCCACCTCCCTGGGGAGGAGAATATTCTTGCAGACAGACTGAGCCGTTCTAGCTCCAGCGTTCACGAGTGGATGCTCCACCGCCACATGCTGACGGACCTCTTCCATCGTTGGGGAACCCCCTTGATAGATGTCTTCGTGACTGCCCTGAACAGGCAGTGCATCCAGTTCTGCTCCAGGGACAGGCACAAGGACTCGAGGGGAGATGAGTTCCTATTCAAATGGACTAGACCGTTCCTGTATCTCTTCCCTCCGATCCCGCTGCTGACAAGGGTCGTTGCCAAGTTTCGTCAAGACTGAGCAAACATGATCCCCATCACGCCATGGTGGCCTCGACAACCGTGGTTTGCCCCACTTTTGCTCCTGTCCAACAGATGCTTTCTCCACCTTCCAGATCAACCGGACCTACTCACAATTCAGCAGGGCAGAGTCAGGCACCCAGACCTCGATTCACTCTGTCTGACGGCTTAGAGGATCCGACCATGAACCCACGTCCTCCACAGACTGTCCCTCTCTCTCCCTTACCTTGAGAGGTTCAAACTATTATTGACGCTGCTAGGAAACCTTCCACTCGGAAAGCCTACCTTTACAAGTGGAGTCGTTTTGAGAAATTCCTAGCAGAGAAGGGCTTGAACTTCGAATCCTGCTCGGTATCCACGGTCCTTCAATTTCTCCTCGACCTCTCCAAAGCGCGTCTCTCGGTGTCTTCCCTCCGGGGATATCTAGCTGCTATCTCCGTGGAATTCCAGGCTCAGAACCGACCGTCTCCCTTCCAAGACCCGATAGTTAAAAAGTTCTTGAGAGGGTACATCAACCTCCATCCTCCGGTGCGCGGTCCCATCCCGACTTGGAGCCTCGAACTCGTCCTTTCTCAGTTGGTGAGGCGACCCTTCGAACCAATGGCGTCGACCGACCTCCGCCTACTTACCTGGAAGACTGCTTTTTTGGTTGCTATTACTTCTGCTTGTCGAGCTGGAGAACTCTGTGCCCTTCGCTCAGACCACCCATATATTTGCTACCACAAGCACAAGGTGGTCTTGAGACCAGACATTTCCTTTCTACCGAAGGTGGTTTATAGTTTCCACCTCAACCAGCCCATTGTCCTACCAGCCTTGATGCAGGACCCGAAGGACGAACTCGAGCGCACTCTGCATGCCATGGATGTACGGAAAGCACTCGCTTTCTATGTTCAACATACTGCTCCGTTCCGGCAGTCACCCCAGCTCTTTGTTTCCTATGCCGACTCCAAGAGAGGTACACCAATTTCATCGCAACATCTCTCGAAGTGGGTGACGTCGACCATCGCTCTCTGCTACGAGCTGGCCAAGAAGCCACTGCCTTCATGAATTCGCGGACATTCTACGAGAGCTGTCTCCACTTCTACTGTATTCCTCTCGGGGGTACCCTTGGAAGATGTCTGCCGCGCTGCGACCTGGTCCTCACCATTGACATTCATTTCACACTATAGACTGGACTCTTGTTCGAGGGCCGAGGCTGCATTTGAGAGAGCAGTCCTCCTGTCCTCCATTCAGTAACTGACTGTAATTATATTGGCTTGCCTTGATACTGTCCTCCCCCTTTTTTTATGCTATTATCACCATGACACTTGATTAAGTCAATACTTACGGAATGTGCATAAGATATATATATGTATAATTGGTAATAGGGTAGATTGAGGGAATATAAGAAATCCCTCCTGTTGTTGGCAGGATCACATGGCTACAGTAGGATTGCCTAAAGTAGAATCCCACCCTTTCCCAGGTCAATTTTTGTTTATTGCATTGTTTACTGCAGCCATGCTGCTGCAGCTCAACACCAGAAGTCTGTGTTTTTTCCCAGCCCTCCTTTACCATCTTCCCAGTGCTAATGTGGCTAAATAAATTCTAGCTAAGCAAAGGATGAGCAAGAAAAGGAGGGGGCTGGGCAGGCATTAAAAGCCTTGGTAAAAATTAGTTTCTCTGTCAGATACTTTTAAAACTGAAGTATACAGATATAAAGATAACTGAAACCAGGGCCGTAATCAGGGAGGAATTCACAAAGACACTACAGTGGGCCCTTGGTATCTGCTGGGGTTTGGTTCCAGGACCCCCGTGGATACAAAAATCCGTGGATGCTCAAGTCCCACTATATACAATGCTATAGTAAAATGGTGTTCCTTATATCAAATGGCAAAATCAAGCTTTGCTTCTTGGTTTTTGTTTGTTTGTTTGTTTGTTTGTTTTGTGGGATATTTTCAAGCCATGAATGGTGGAATCCATGGATGCCAAATCCTTGGGTACAGAGGGCCAACTGTATTTGTAGCCTAAAAGAAAGAAAATCCTCATTGGATGACTGATGAAACTCTTCTAACAATTAAGGACAGATGAGAAAACAAAAATAGGGACATAAATCGTCAGAATCCAGAATGCAGCTGTTCAGTGACTTACACATAGGGGCAAAAAGAAGTATTATAATAACCAGTGCAAAGATGTAGAAGACAACAGAAAAGTAGAACAAGAGACCTTGTTAAGAGCAACAGACAGGGTTTACTGGTTTGGGTCGGGGGGGAGCTTTCCCAAGCACCAACTCTCTACAGGACCTTACAGCCTAAAAGTTTTAAAAACCGACAATTAACTACAGTGACTCCAAGGTGCCAGTTACACGACAGAAATTGTCACGGTGCTTACTGTGTCTTTGTGATCACGAATCTGCCCCTCGCTGTTTATACGATTTATGTCACTGATCTGGATATCCCGGGTGGTCCCGTGACTGATATTTAGACATCCAAAGTTCCGGTTTTGTTTAGGTTTTTTTTTTTTTTTTTGGCTGTCAATCAAAGATGCGATTACTCGTGTTTTCACAACCTTGGTGACGCACTTCCTTTAGAGTTCCGCGCTACGAGCGATGCTATTGGCTGGCTGGGGGGGGGGGAGAGGGGGGGCAGAGGTTTGTTATTACCCCTTGCTTCTTTAAAATTTTAACCCTTTCAGAAGAGGCAGAAAGCATTTTGAAAGATCCAGACAGATCTTTCGCTCAGACACAGGGCTCTCCTTTTTGAAATTTGTTTGGGGTGGGAAAAAGCCCAGAGTGAGATTTAAACTTCTGCAAAACAAATCTAATAGGGGTGGACTTGCTTTACCCAATTTACAAGTATATTATGCAGCTTGTTGTTTTGTTTGGATGTCAGAATGGTTTCTGTTAGATAATGAGGGGATTTTAGCACTTGAAGGCAATGGACTTAGATTTGGGTGGCATGCTTATTTATTTTATGGAAAGCATAAGGTACACAAAGATTTCGGCAATCATTTCATTCGTAAATCCTTGTTTAATGTTTGGTTAAAGTATAAAGAGAGAGTTAGTCCGGAACTACCTAGGTGGGTGTCAATACACGAGGCATTTCATCATAGGGAAGTTATAAAAGAAGTGGATTATATATGATGACTTACTGGAGGTGAATAAACGGGACGGAAATCTCTATTTTAAAAAACATCAACAAATAATAGATGAAGGTTATACGTGTGGTTGGCTCCTACATAGACAGTTGAGAGAGAGGTATCTCTCAGATCAAAAATTAATCGGTATTAGAAAGGAGAGAAGTGAATTTGATGAAATTATATGTTCAGAAAGGAGACATAAAATAGTGAGGTTTTACAATTACCTTATGAATTTTGAAATGGAGGAGGAATTAATCACAGACTCGATGGTTAAATGGTCCCAAGATTTAAAGTTTAATATTAACTTGGATCAATGGGAGAGGTTGTGGAGAAATAGAGTTAGATATTCCCCCTGTTGTGATCTCAGGGAAAACCACGTGAAGATGCAATTTAGGTGGCACCTTACCCCAGCAAAAATTGGCAGAATATATAAAGGTACATCAAATAAATGTTGGCGATGTAAGAAAACAACTGGGACCTACATGCATATGTGGTGGTCCTGTAAAAAAGTACAGAAATACTGGAAAAAATTCATGGTGTTATTGAAAAAATTTTACAATTAAAATTTAACCTGGCCCCAAAGTTTTATCTGTTGAGTTTATGTAAAAATCCGGATTTTGAATGTAAGTTTGGAAAATTAACATTTCATTTGAAAACTGCGGCCAGGATGGTTTTGGCAAGTAGGTGGAAATCGGAAGAAACCCCAGCGGTCGAACGCTGGCTAAATAGACTTTGTGAAATTGAACAGATGGATGTGCTCACTACTATTCTAAGAGGCCATAATGTGGAAATAAGCAAGAGGATTTGGAAACCGTTTAGGGATTATATGAATGGATTATATAAGGTTAAAGATAATTAAGGTTAAAATGAATGGTTGAATATCTCAGTTTAGAAGCTAAGGTGTCTACTGGTTATAGCTGGTTTAAGCTATTTTTGTTACAGAATTGAATATAAGTTAATTCTTTAAATTCTTTAAACTTAATAGTGTACCTTAAGGAATGAAGTTAATTCACATAGGAAGCTTAGCTTCAGGACTTTCATAATGAAAAGTGCACTGAAAAGAAAAAAACTTTTTTAGGACCGGTCCCCCACTCCAGGAAGTTTTGTTGATTATTTGTTATGTGTGTATTGTCATATAATGTGTCATCGTAGCTGTGTATTGTAAGTCAGGTATTGTAAGTATATGCTATTTATGTTGATAGATAGGATAGAGATGTATTTGGTGTTGGGCTGAACATTTTCAAAGTCTCTTTAGCGCCAACCGAGTAGTCCAAGCCTCAGCTATCCAATATATGATACAAAAACCAATGAAAAATGAATTGGACATAGCTCCCACTTTGGAAGAGACCCTTATGGCCATACAGCAGATGAAAAACGGCAAGGCAGCTGGGATTGATGGAATCCCACCTGAAGTTTGGAAACACGGAGGTCATGCACTCCACGAAAAATTCCACGAATTCCTTGTGAATTGCTGGGAAAAAGGGGAACTGCCATCAGACCTCCGAGATGCAGTCATCATCACCCTGTACAAGAAAAAAGGAGCAAAATCCGACTGCTCAAACTATCGAGGCATAACACTGCTCTCTATTGCTGGAAAAATCCTTGCAAGGATACTCCTGAACAGATTAGTTCCTGCTATTGCAGAAGAACTTCTCCCTGAAAGCCAATGTGGCTTCAGAGCCAATAGGAGTACTACAGACATGGTATTTGCCCTTAGGCAACTGCAAGAAAAATGTAGGGAGCAGAACAAGGGTCTCTATGTAACATTTGTCGACCTCACCAAAGCCTTTGACACTGTAAGTAGAAAAGGTCTGTGGCAGATCCTGGAAAAACTAGGATGTCCCCCCAAATTCCTTAAAATGATTATCTTGCTACACGAGGGCCAGCGTGGTCAAGTCAGATATGGCGATGCTCTTTCAGAGCCCTTTCTAATAACTAATGGAGTGAAGCAAGGTTGTGTTCTTGCACCAACTTTATTTACAATCTTCTTTAGCACGATGCTCCAAAGGGCTATGGCAGAGCTTGAAGAAGACGACGGCATCTATATACGCTACCGTACTGATGGTAGCTTGTTTAACTTAAGCCGTCTGAGGGCTCACACTAAGACTCTAAACTATCTAGTCCGTGAGCTGCTCTTTGCCGATGATGCTGCCCTTGTTGCCCACACAGAAGCAGCTCTGCAGCGCCTAACGTCCTGCTTTGCAACAGCTGCAGAGCTGTTTGGGCTAGAAGTCAACCTGAAGAAAACAGAAGTTCTTTACCAGCCTGCACCACAGGACGAACACCACCATCCCCACATTGCCGTCGGCAAATCAGTGCTCAAGTCCGTTCAGCAGTTCACCTACCTGGGAAGCATCATCTCCTCAGATGCCAAGATTGACAAAGAGATCGATCACAGATTAGCAAAGGCATATAGTGCATTTGGAAGACTCCACAAAAGAGTCTGGAGCAATAAACACCTGAGGCAAAGCACAAAAATCAGTGTGTATAGAGCCATCGTACTGTCTATCCTCCTTTATGGATCTGAAACATGGGTTACCTATCGCCACCACCTACGACTCCTCGAGCGCTTTCATCAGCGCTGTCTACGCACAATCCTAAATATACACTGGACTGACTATGTGACGAATGTTGCTGTCCTTGAACAAGCAGGGATCACCAGCATTGAGGCCATGATATTGAGAACACAGCTGCGCTGGGCAGGGCACGTTTCTAGGATGGAGGACCATCGCCTCCCAAAAATACTACTCTACGGTGAACTCGCCACGGGTCAGCGTGGGAGGGGCGCTCCAAAAAAGCGATACAAGGACTCCCTGAAACAACATCTCAGGCTTGGCCAGATTGATCACCAACGGTGGTCCGCCCTGGCCTCACATCGGGAGGCATGGAGACGCACTATCCACAATGCTGCAGCCTTATTTGAGAACTCACGACGAACAAGTCTTGAAGAGAAACGACAACGCAGAAAGAACCACAACCCAAAAACATCACCCAAGGAGACCTTCTGCTGCACTTTTTGCAACCGGACTTGTTTATCTCGGATTGGCCTTTTTAGTCATCAGCGCGCTTGCAGAAGGCGCGGGATGAGTCCTTCCTGAATCTTCGTTTGCGAAGAAAAGCCAGAGAGAGATGTGTTTTCTGATATATCTTGTGCGTTATTCTGTCTTTTATGTCTATTGTACTGTATATCTGTCTATTGTACTGTATTGTACTGTATATCGTACAATGTTATTAGTTGTTTGTGGTTATTTTAATCAGTAAAGCTCTAAAAAAAAAAGAAGAAGAAATCAAGCTGAGTGCTTTGAAATCAAGCTGAGTGCTTTCCTTTTGAAATCAAGCCTCTTGGGTTTCCCCTTGCCTCTTTAAAATATTAACCCTAACAGCAGGCTGCAGAGATTTCAAGCCGGCTATAGGTAGGCGTTTTGAAAGACACAAACACAGAGAGGGGGAATTAAAGGGTGCTAATTCGCTCAGAGGCTTGAATATTTTAATGTGCCCGTTCTGACCCAGGGAGGTGACCAAGGCAGGGGATGAATGGGTGATGACGATCTCTCTGTAACATGCAGTTGAGGAAAAGGTAAAGCTGAAGGGTTTGCAGTGTAGAAATCCATTTAAAAAGGTGATTGAGTACACACACACGCGCGCACACACACACACATCAACCTTCATGCAGCTGGAAGGGATGCTTTTGTTTTCGGCTGGTGAGGCTGGATCTGTTGAACGGGTGACTGACCCCTCCTTTTCTGGTCGCTGATCTCTAAGCCCGCCCCCAGTCACCATTTCCGGTCATCCCAGTACTGAGACATTTTGTCCCAGGCTGTTTACATTTCCGATTTTCCGAATCCTCCCATGACTTTTTTAAAAACCGGCACAAACCGCGGGACTGGAAGTCCCGCAGGTTGAGGGATAAAAGTTGCCCCCCCTTCCGAAAATTACGTACCCAACCCGATGGACGTGTAAACTGCCAGGGATCTACATGAATTCTTCCCAGGACATTTTCATTGTGTAAACGGCCCCCAAGTGAAGGAAATCAGGTCAAGGACAAGCTGCTTTTTCAACAAAAGCAATTATTTCTTTATTTAAAAGACAGAAAAAGATAGCAGTAGAAACCAATTGAAGTCTATATTTAATACAAGCTGTTAATAGCCGTTTCTTAAAGGAAAAGAGAGGTAACAATGATACAGATGCGAAAACCCTACCCCTGACCAATCTAAGGGGTCTAGAGGGAATCATAGAATCATAGAATTGCAGAGTTGGAAGAGACCACGAGGGCCATCCAGTCCAACCCCCTGCCACGCCGGAAACCACAATCAGAGCATCCCCGACAGATGGCCATCCAGCCTCTGTTTAAAGACCTCCAAGGAAGGAGACCCCACCACGCTCCAAGGGAGTGTGTTCCACTGCCGAACAGCTCTTACTGTCAGAAAGTTCCTCCTAATGTTGAGATGGAATCTCTGTTCCTGGAGCTTGCATCCATTGCTCCGTGTTCCAGTCTCTGGAGCAGCAGAAAACAAGCCTGCTCCATCCTCAACGTGACACCCCTTCAAATACTTAAACAGAGCTATCATATCACCTCTTAACCATCTTTTTTCCAGGCTAAACATACCCAGCTCCATAAGTCTCTCCTCATAAGGCATCGTTTCCAGACTTTTCACCATTTTAGTTGCCCTTCTCTGGACACGTTCCAATTCGTCAATATCCTTTTTGAATTGTGATGCCCAGAACTGGACACAGTATTCCAGGTGAGGTCTGACCAAGGCAGAATAGAGCAGCACTATTACTTCCCTTGATCTAGACACTATACTTCTATTGATGCAGCCCAAAATTGCATTGGCCTTTTTAGCTGCCGCATCACACTGTTGACTCATGTTCAACTTGTGGTCTACTAGGACTCCTAGATCCCTTTTGCACGTAGTCTCATTCAACCAGGTCTCCCCCATCCTATATCTATGCATTTCATTTTTCCGCCCTACGTGCAGTACCTTACATTTCTCCGTATTGAATTTCATTTTGTTAGCTTTGGCCCAGTTCTCCAGTCTATCCAGGTCATTTTGAATTTTGATCCTGTCCTCTAGGTTATTAGCTACTCCTCCTAATTTGGTGTCATCTGCAAATTTGGTAAGTATGCCCCTAATTCCGTCTTCTCTCTCTTGCTTTTCTTCGCAAATGAAGATTCAGGAAGGACTCATCCCGCGCTTTCTGCAAGCATGCTGATGACTAAAAAGGCCAATCCGAGATAAACAAGTCCGGTTGCAGAAAGCACAGCAGGTCTCCTTGGGTGATGTTTTTGGGTTGTGATTATTTCTGCGTTGTCGTTTCTCTTCAAGACTTGTTTGCTGTGAGTTCTCAAATAAGGCTACAGCATTGTGGATAGTGCGTCTCCATGCCTCCCGATGTGAGGCCAGGGCGGACCACTGTTGGTGATCAATTTGGCCAAGCCTGAGATGTTGTTTCAGAGAGTCCTTGTATCAAGCTGTCAAGATGGATCTTTTCCGGCAGGCCTTTCCTGAATAACTATCCCGGCCCAAGACTCGACTGTCCTCCCTGAGCTGTAATCAGATTAAAAAAAAAAAACTATTGTATGTTTTAATCTTTTTCTAATTTATATATTTTAATTTACTGTATGTTTTTAATCTTTTATAGTTTAATATTATTTTAAGGGGGGGTGGGCTAGGGTACTGGGACTATGGAGTTTTTATATTGTAAGCCACCCCGATTGCGTTGCAGAGGGGCGGGATAGAAATAAAATTTTATTATTATATTATTATTATTATCGCCTTTTTGGAGCACCCCTCTTACGCTGACCCATGGCGAGTTCTCCGTAGAGTAGTATTTTTGGGAGGTGATGGTCCTCCATCCTAGAAACGTGCCCTGCCCAGCGCAGCTGCGTTCTCAATATCATGGCCTCAATGCTGGTGATCCCTGCTTGCTCAAGGACAGCAACATTCATCACATAATCAGTCCAGTGTATATTTAGGATTGTGCGTAGACAGCACTGATGCACGCGTTCAAGGATTGGTAGGTGGTGGCGATAGGTGGCCCATGATTCAGATCCATAAAAGAGGATAGACAGTACAATGGCTCTATACACACTGATTTTTGTCCTTTGCCTCAGGTGTTTATTGCTCCATACTCTTTTGTGAAGTCTTCCAAATGCACTATATGCCTTTGTCAATTTTGGCATCTGAGGAGATGCTTCCCAGTTAGGTGAACTGACCAAGTCATTGATAAAGATGTTGAATAGCACTGGGCCTAGGACAGAACCCTGTGGCACCCCACTGGTCACATCTTTCCAAGATGAAGAGGAGGCACTGCTGAGCACCCTTTGGGTTTGGCCAGTCAACCAATTACAAATCCATTGAACAGTTAACTTGTCTAGCCCACATTTTACCAGCTTGTTTGCAAGAATGTCATGGGGAACCTTGTCAAAGGCCTTACTGAAATCAAGGTATGTGATATCCACAGTGTTCCTGTCATCTACAAGCTGGTAATTTTATCAAAAAAAAAGAGATCAGATTAGTCTGGCATGACTTGTTTCTCTGAAACCCATGTTGACTTTTTGTGATTATGGCCTTCTAAATGTTCACAGAGGGATGCAGTTAAACTTAAGGGATTATAGACTAATACACACAGAATTTTTTTCCACCCTCTGATGCGCAGAGAGGAGTCCTGTTCTTCTGGGGAGAGCTTCTGGAAAGAAAAGAGAGAGAGCTTCCCCCCTCTCTCCCTCCCTCTCTCTCTCTGGCCCTTTTCTCATTTGGGGGCTATCACCTGGAGTGAGGGGACAACTGTGGGCAGGGAATGTTATTCTGTTGGAGGGTGTGAAAGGCCCCATGTGCTTAGAATGATGAATGCAAAGCCTATGGCTTGTGTGGAAAAAGGCAGATATGAACATGATCTCTACTTTTCACCCTCTGGACACTGGTGATGTCTTGTGAAATGGTCTGGGGAAATGAACAATGGAGCTATGCACATTAGACAATGCCAATCAAGTATAGACCTTTGCCTTCCTTTAAATCTAAACAGGATTGCCCAATATCTCTGGAAACTGCACAATACCTTACAATGGGGGGGGGTTGTACCAGTCTGAGCCAGTTTGGCAGATTCTCTATTCAGTGGAGATAAGCACTAATTGCTCTCAATGAGACCATTTCCTTGTCAGCAGGGGGAGGGAAATTCAACTTCATACTTTAAAAATAAATTACTTTCCAAGGGAATCCAGGCTTTTCACTTTCCTAGTCTTACAATGTATACAAACTCTGTCAAGACGCAGCTCCCTGCCTTAAGAATCAAGTTCTACTTGCAATTCATATTTATCCAGCATAGCTCATAACAATCTCTTCCACAAGATATGAGAAATCAAAGGGAAATTTAAATCAAAAGTAGGACTCTTAGATGACCAAGAGGAGAACACATTGAATGATTGGAACAAAATAAAGATGATGGCAGCAGTACACAGAACAGATGAAAGTATGACTGATTCCTTCAAAGCAGAAACTTTTGAGAAAGAACCTACAATTTTTAGAAAGTGAAATGGGAAGCTGCTCTCAAAGCACTCAGGAGAACTAAGTCACCAGGAACAAATGGCATACCAATAGAACTATTTCAAGCTACAGAGAAAGAGTCTGTTCAAATTCTAACAAAATCTGCCCACAAGTTGTGTTGTGTGCCTTCAAGTCTTTTCTGACTTGTGGCGATCCCTAAGGTGAACCTATCATGGATTTTTCTTGGCAAGATTTATTGAGGGGGGGATTGCCTTTGACTTCCTCTGAGGCTGAGAGAGTGCAACTTGCCCAAGGCCACCCAGTGGGTTTCCATGGGTGAGCAGGGATTCAAATCCTGGTCTCCAGAGTTCTAGTACAGTGCTCAAACCACTGCACTATGATGGCTGTCAGCCAACAAGCACAGAAAACAGAACAATGGCCCATAGGTTAAAAATACTCAGTATACATTACAGTCACCATGAAAGTGGACACAAGGGATAATAGTAACTGTCAGACCGTTGCATTAATCTCCCATGCAGGGAAAGTGATGCTCAAGATTTTACAACAAAAGATTTTTACTATATATGGAGTGAGAAATGCCAGATGTCCAAGCTGTATTCAGAAAAGAAAGAGTCACTAGAGATCACATTACAGACAAATGGTGGCTAATGGAATACACCAAAGGAGAAAATCAGCCTGTGCTTTATAGATCATAGCAAAATGCTTGATTATGTAGAGCATGAAATGTTACGCATCACTCTAAAAGAAATGGGTGTGTCACAACATTTTATTGTCCTGATGCATAACCTACAGTATTCAGGACAACAAGCCATTCTCAGGATAGAATATGGAAGAACAGAATGATTTTAAATTGCCAAAGGAGTCAGACAAGGTTGCATTTTATCACCCTATCTGTTTAATTTATATGCAGAATATATCATACAGAAATTGGGATCAGACTGAGAGAGAGGAGACATGAAAATCTGAGGAATGGAACAGCAACAATTTAAAATATACAGGAGACATGATATTGCAAGTAGAAAATAACAAACACAACTGCTAATGAAAGTGAAGGAAATTAGTACAAAAACAGGGTTAGATATGAATATTCAGAAAATATAAATTACAACCACAGAAGTTTTACATAAAAATGAATGATGAAGACATTGAAATAGTAAAAGATTTTTCTATACCTTGTCTCAGTCATCAGATAAGACTATAGTCAAGAAATTAGAAAAAGACTAAAACTAAAACTAGGAAGGGCTGCTATGAAGGACTACATAAGATCCTTGAGTCTAAAGCTACATTATAAAATATCAAAGTTAGAATTATCCATGCACTGATATTTCCAGTTTCTATGTAGGATTTTGAAAGCTGAACAAAGAAGAAATCTGACAGAAAGAAAATCAAGTCATTTGAAATGTGGTGCTAGAGGAGAGCTCTATGAATGCCACAAATTGTCAGAAATCCCAGTAAATGGATCCTAGAGCAAATTAAGTCTGAACTTTCACTAAAAGTTAGGAATGGGGTGCTACTGAGCAATCCTAGTTATTAGGCATGTCAGATTAATAGTTTGCCATACTGTTATTGGAAAGCAGACAGAACTGGTCCCAGTGCTCACTCAGCTGAATATATTATCTAGTGATGTATTAGGAATGAACACTGTACTAGCAGGCAGAAATAATGAGCAAGTACACTAGGGATTGCAGTAACTACAGGACCATAGCATTAATTTCCCATGCAAGCAAAGTGATGCTCAAAATTCCACAACAAAGACTTTTACCATATAGAGAGTGAGAAATGCCAGATGTCCAAGGAAAGGAAAAGGCACTAGGGATCATATTGCAAACATATGTTGGATAATGGACCACACC
The DNA here is from genome assembly GCA_030847615.1 of Gambelia wislizenii. Classification (NCBI taxonomy): domain Eukaryota; kingdom Metazoa; phylum Chordata; class Lepidosauria; order Squamata; family Crotaphytidae; genus Gambelia; species Gambelia wislizenii. The sequence continues at coordinate 298,986,466 of JAUMIR010000004.1, forward strand.
AAAGAATTTCAAAAGAAAATCAGCTTGTGTTTCATGGATTATAGCAAAGACTTCGATTATATAGATCATGAAAAATTATGTATCACTCTTAAAGGAATCGGTGTGCTACAACATTTGATTGTCCTGATGGGTCACCTGTACTCAGGACCAGAGGTTTCTGTTAGGACAAAATATGGAGAAACTAGTATTTTCCAATTGGCAAAGGGGTCAGACAAGGCTGCATTTTATCATCGTATCTATTCAACTTGTACACTGAAAATATCATGTGTAAAATCATACATTGTGAGCTTGATCCTGCAGGGCTCCAAGGTTCATTTAGCTTTCCATCCATTCACAGGTCAGTAAAATGAGTACCCAGCTTGTTGGGGGCAATTAGCTAACACATTGTAAAACCCCTTAGAGAGTGTTTGCACTATAAAGAGGTATAAAAGTGTAAGTGCTATTGCTAACAAGTTGTAAGCCGCTCTGAGAGACTTGCTGAAGATCAGGGTACAAATACTCTAAATTAAATGAATAAATAAATAAATAAATCAGGATTAGACTCAGAGAAAGGAGGCGTGAAAATTAGAGGAAGGAACAGCAACAATTTAAGATATGCAGGTGATACCAAAATACTAGTAAAGACTAGGAACTGAAGAAAGTCAAGAGAAAAAAAATGCAAAGGCAGGTTTACAGTTGAACGTTAAGAAGACAAAAATAATGACCACAGATGATATACATAACTTTAAAGTGGACAAAGACATTGAAATAGTTCCAAGATTTTCCACACTTTGGTTTAGTCATTAATCAGAATAGAGACTGCAATCAAGAAATCAGAAGAAGACTAGGACTTGGAAGGGCAGCTTATGAAGGAACGAGACAAGATCCTGAAGTGTCAAGATACTGTATATCATTGAATAATTAAATTTAGTATGATCCATGCCAGGACTGCATTTTATAAATCCCTTATCCTCTATTCCCCCATCCAAGTCATTGATAAAGATGTTGCATAGCACTGGGCCCAGGACAGAACCCTGTGGCACCCCACATAGAGTCTGTCCTGTTTGTCCAATGTAGAGTGTAGAGGGGCATAGGATGGCATATATCACATTGGAGGAAGAGTAAGTAAATGTATCTCTGATGTTGTGAGTGATGTTATTGGACCCTGTAATATTGTTCCCAGAATTGATATGGAGATCTGGGTTTGTGGCAAGGTCTTCTCCCTGTATTACCATCCATTTTATGTATCCTGTTGTGAGTAGTTGTTTAAGATTTGGAGCTGCCTGGCAGGTAAGTACTACCCTAAACAAATAACTGTTAAATCCATCTGCCCCCCACCCCAGCACAAGCCTAGTAATATTCCTCTGCATTGTTGTTGTGTGCCTTCAAGTTTGTTTCCGATTTATAGTGATCCTAAGGTGAACTGATCACAGGGTTTCCTTGGCAAGATATGTTTAGAGGGGGATTGCCTTTGCCTTTCTCTGAGGCTGAGAGTGTGTGACTTGGCCAAGGTTGGTTTCCATGGTTGAGTGGGGATTTGAACCCTGGTCTCCAGAGTCCTAGTCCAACACCCAAACCACTACACCACACTGGCTCTCTTATTGTTGTTCTACTGACATTTTATTGCCTCTCCCATGGCAATAGAGTTTAGAAATTGAAATGAAACAGTCCGGTAGCTTGACAGGTTGCCAGAACATAAGGGACTTTTCGCACAGAAGCTTAAGCATTCACTAAATGTTACAAAAGTTTATTCTGGGTATAGTTGGTATGGTTAAAACCTAAACAAGGAATTGTGATGTTACATTGTTTGGGGAAAAAACAGTGAACAGCTCAATACTTTATCTTCTTGGATAAGCAAAGCTCTTTGTGTTTAACACCACGTCTTATTGTTTCATAGAGGGTATGTTTATATGCAGAAGAAATTAATTCAGCTTCATTAGAACTTCAACTTGTTTTGTGCATTGTTTTGTGGCACCTTCCAAATTGTTCAGTACTGTAATGGGTTTTGAGAAACTCATTATCCAAAGGTCAGAATAGTGCCCAAGCATGGATAAGCCATGCAAGTGTCAGATTAATGGAATGCTGGAAGACTTCATAGTTTTGAAACTGTTTCATTCCTCATGATAATTCTCATCTTGCCAAGTTAGTGAATTTTAAGAACTCTGAGAGTTGATTCTAAGATAAATGTGAAATATGAAATAATCCATACCTTTGGAGTCAGAGACTTTCCTCTAGGCATTAGTTCATGTTTGACTTACTTGACTCACACTTGGGGATAAAATGAGTTAGGACAAGGTCTCAGATACCACATTCCCTTACTAGGGAGAAAAACCCTCTTGCAGAACTTTGGTGAGCTCATGTTTCTTGATACACAGGCACTAAGCAGCAGCGGTTGCCATAAAATACTTTATTTAACCTTTGCTAAAAAAAATTTTTTTTACTATGGCAAAGCAGGCCAGTTAAATGAAAATAAATAGTTTTCAAAGGATTGGGTTTCATTAACATTCATATCATTTAAAGTCTTAATTTTTCTTTTTCTGATTAAAGTTGAGAAGAGGTGTTGTAATTACCCATTTTAATACATAATAAAAATAAATGAAAGAAGTCTTAAAATTCCTTCGGTTTTGCTATGGTGGTATGAAGCTAAAACCTCAAAACATATTTGCTTCAGATGTAAATTTATATAAAGAATTGAATCATTACATTCAAGAATAAATCTTTTATTTAACAGTTACTTTACAGTGGTAGTAAAAAGAAGTTGTGTTTTAATATCTCATATTTTACAAACCCTCTGAAAATCTCAATGAATATGAGGGATTTTATTTTTTTAAGCACCCTGGAATTTCTCAAATTATCCCTTCCCTTTCATTGTTTTCCCTCTATAAATGTCATGCTTCTGAATTACTCATTATATTTGGTTAAAATTTCATTTCATTACTAGATGATGGTTCAAACACACTTTTTTTCTGGATTCAACCACTTGCTTGCTCGTATGTTCTGGACCTTACTTGAGTTCAAGACATCTTTGAATGCGTGGTTCCACTCAACTTAGCAGTTGCAAAACTGGTGAAATGTTTGATAAATTCAAATTGCAGTTATGATTTAATTAAAGCCTGGAATGAATATATAGGAAAGTAAGAAATCTTTTGAAAGTCATGTTTGTGGGTATGGGAGGCAACATCATTGGAGTCAATATACCAAGCGGAAACCATTTTGCTCTCCAAAAAGTGAAGAAATAGGAAGCACACAGAACTTAAATGAGATTAGTAAATTCAGAAATGTAGTTGGGTATTTTCAGCAGCTACCTTACAGCCAAAGATGTATTTTTGTGGCATTGTAGTGTGTCCAGAAATCTTGCAGATTAAGATTAATATGGAAAAGGCATCAATTTATAAAAATACGAAGCTGCCTCAAACAGAATCAGACCATTGGGGTCTGTAGCCCAGGACTTCCTGTTTTGACTTTCTGTCAGGTACTTGCATTCCCAGACACAGTGACCAGCAGTTTCATAGTTAAACAGGAAGCTTTATTGGCACAGTAATACAAAAAAAAAAAAAAAACCATATCATACCAAGTTGTTATTCAGAATGGAAGATCAGAAGATAGACAGTTTACTAAAAATATTTGCAATCTATGAAATCTGGTGTGCTACAAAGCTATTGGCTATCCATCATCCCCTGACCCTTCCTTCCTAGACAATCATACATTCCCTGGTTCTCAGACAAACCTCTACAGCTGCCAGGCTTATCTCAGTGACCATCTCGGACTGGAGAAGGACAGGAGATGGCTAGGGAAAAGTGCTGGATTTAGCTGTTGCTAAATGACAAAATACCTTGATGTGGCTACCAATTCTGACACCTTTCCTTATCAAGGATGTAAAAATTTGTGTTTGTTACATCCTTAGTATGTGTTTGTCAGTATGCAGAACACAAAAGGAACACAGACCCTGATGGCAGATTGTTCTGGAATAGACAGATGAATTGGGCTAGGTCAGCTGCTAACCATTAACTATAACAGTAATGAGAGAAAGGGCAGATGTTAGTGAAAAAGCAGGTAGAGCTAAAAGAGTCAGAGCTTTTTATTAGTTGACAGAAAGGAGGCTGATGAACAGAGCAGCAGGTTCTAGAAACAGGAAGTAGCATGTCAGAAGGCGTAGACACAAAAGTGAGAGAAACAAAGAGATCTGGCCATGTTATTCATGATATTTTTCCACTGTGATTTTCAACACTGCCAGGGACCAGTTAAAAGAGGAAGCTGGGGGGCTTGTGGACTGGGCAGAAAATGTGGCTTCTGGTGTTATGGGGAAGTTGATGGTGAGAATGTGTGAGGGATTTTTATGTCTCTAGTAAAATATCTGAAGAGACAGTCCAGTCGCCAATGCCACACTCTAAGCTGAAATGCAACGGGAATAAATGTACACCCTCCTCATTTATCTCTGCCTCCATTTCCCCATTCTGTTTTCTGCCAAACTTTAGACTGTATGATCTGTAGGGCAGGATATCTTGCTCCTTTTGCCTTACACTATGCACACTATTGGTGCTATAGAGAAAAACAGAGAAACAAAAACTGTAGTAAGATTCATGGTCTGTAGAAGTTGGTATAACTCTAATTTCATCCTTTTCTCATGTATCCTTTTGGATTAATGCTCAAAATGTGTGAAAAGCATTTATATTAATCATGCCATTGTGTAGCACATCTGCTGTCAGGCTGACATCTACTGTTTCGAAAATAAATGTTTATGGTGGGATCACCAACTGCTATGCTACTATAACATCAAAACCCAGTTCTTCCTTTGCCATCAAATACCATGGTGAAAATGTTTATAATCAGTTTGCTGAAATGGGAGGCAAAATAGTATAGTAGGACCCCCATATCCAGTGATACATTATCCACTGATTCAATTAGACACAAATTAGACACAAAACAGCACACGTACCATAGAGTCTTCCTAGAAAATGTGTCCTCTCTAGCCATTTTCTTGGTCCTTTAAGGCAACTATGGTATTTTAAACCAGAAGTCCCATTATTTTCAATGGTGTTTGCTATTATCCATGGTTTTTGGTATCCACGGGCCCTCCCAGAACCAATCCCCAGTGGATACAGGGCTCCAACTTCCAGGAAAAGGCACAGCTGGCAGATCAGCCAAAGCTGATAACAGGCGCTCCTGACTGTTGCATTTACCTGATTTGTCATCCGGATCGATGAGTCCAGGAGTACCGCCAAACTGCGAACACAGTCCCTGGAGGAGAGTGTGACTCCATCCAGGACTGGAGGTTGTATCCTAGTACCTGGGTTTGGGGCTGCTACCATGAGAACCTCCGTTTTGTCTGGATTCAGCTTCAATTTGTTTTTCCTCATCCAGTCCATTGCTGCCCTAAGACAGTCATTGAGAGAAGAGACACCATCTGAAGTCAGAGCCAAAGACCGAGTCATGGAGAAATATATCTGGGTGTCATCAGCATACTGATAACACCCCGCCCCATGCCTCTGGATGATCTCTCCCAGTGGCTTCATATATATGTTGAATAGCATCGGGGACAGGATGGCGCCTTGTGGGTTGCCACAATTAAGTTCTTTCCTTGCAGAGCAACTGTCCCCAAGCATCACCCGAGCATATAATGCTATATTTTTCCAGTACTATGTATGGGTATATAAAGAGATCTACATTTATCAATATGTCTTTGGACTCTTGTACTGCAGTAAGTCCGTTAGTGAAATAAAATGTTCAACTAGCTATAATGAATCAGATTTTTCTCAACATGAAACAGAACTGATAAGCAATACAGGGTGAGTGAGTGAAACTGAAGGTACTATAGTTCTACTTTAGCAAAAGAAAGTTAAATTCTTGTTATAAGATATATCAGGTACATCTCTCTTTAGGTGTTCTTTAAAAATAGTGCTCTTTCAGGTATAGTCGTTTTTTGTCAGATGTAAGGGTGGTATATGCCATTCTCTATATTATTACAAATATTTGAATAAAATAATTTCTACATAAAGTTTTGAGTGTGTTTGAATAACATTTAAAACAAATGTGCTACATCAGATAACTTTATTTAGTGCACTGGAAATTTTTCAGTTTCTATTGTTTCAAAAAACAAACACCCAAAGCACATTTATCTCTTTGTCTGATGTCATTTAGGGAACCACAATTCAGGAAGGATACTGAGAAGCTGGAACGTGTCCAGAGGAGGGTGACCAGGATGGTGGGAGGACTGGAAGCCATTATGCCCTATGTGGAGCGGCTTAGGGAGCTGGGCATGTTTAGTCTGGAGAAGAGAAGATTGAGAGGGGACATGATAGCCATGTTTAAATATTTAAAGGGATGTCATACCAAGGATGGAGCAGGCTTGTTTTTCTGCTGTTCCAGAGACTAGGACACTGAGCTATGGGTTCAAACTACAGGAAAAGAGATTCCACCTAAACATTAGGAAGAACTTTCTGACAGTAAAAGCTGTTTTGCAGTTGAATCCACTGCTGCCTGCATGTGGTGGAGTCTCCTTTGGAGGTTTTTAAACAGAGGCTGGATGGCCATCTGTCAGGAATGATTTGATTGTCTATTCCTGCATGGCAGGGGGTTAGACTGGATGGCCCTTGAGGTCTCTTCCAACTCTATGATTCTATGTCTATGTCTATCAGCGATTGTGAGGGTCAGGGGCTCTTCAGGTAACCTACAACCCCTAATCTCTGATTCACCCTGTTTTTTTAGAAAAAATCGTAGCCCCCTGTAATTTCTCTTTTTTTTTAATGTAGCTAAGAATGGAGTACATCAGCTCCCTGCCCAGCCCTCTCATAATTCAAACATTGGATATCATGGAGGAGATACCTGAGAACCAGGAGAGGCAACCTAAGCATGTACAACTATCATTAGATGCCAGATAATGTGCAGGGTGACTATCACACTTGGCCATTGCTAGCAGGTGGCAGCAGTAGCAACTTGCAGCCTTTTCTTCCTAACCTTCCTATCTGTTAGCTTCTTTAAAGACAGAGATGTGTATGTTACACAGCTTGCCCCATGTCCTAAAATAGTCTGCTTCCTTCAGGTGTGGTGGAAGATGTAATCCCATGGTAAACATTGACATATCCTCCAATTTACACAGATGAAAGCCAGGATGTTTGTGGCCATGTGCCATCACAGTGTGGCCAAGATGACAGGTTATTATTGAGGAAGGACACACAGTCTAGGAGAGGCAGCAACAGTTTGCTTTTGCCTGTGCATATGGGAAAGGGCAAGATTCCATCCCCTTCTCTCCCCTCCTCCTCTCTCCCTTTGCTTAGTTAATTGAGCACAGACTACTTTTGCACTTTGAACTCAGTTTGCAGCAATGAAAGTAAGCTGAGAATAAAGGGGAAAGGTGGAAGAAGGAGAGAGAAACTGGGACATTTTAAAAGCATCTGAAAAAGTGGGCTGACCAAGGATTCATCCAGACCATCCCTACCAAACCAGGACAGTTGGAGGGTATGCACTGAATTTAAATTCCATTGGTAATCCAATATGTATGTGAATTGGGGAGGGGCAGCACCTGGTCCTTCACTTCCAGAAAGCAACATGTCTTGGGCCTGCCCTGAATGAAAGCATGGCACAGCAAGCTCCTCTCACGCCTTTATATCCAAATATGAATTATTTCTTTTGTGTGTGTAGCCACAGTTGAACTGAACTACTAATTTTTGTGGATCCTCACTTCTGCTATGAAAATGGTTATAGGTGGGAGACCAAAGGTAATTTCATACATCTAGCTAACACACATTGGAAGCTGCTTATTGCAGTGTAGATGTGTAAACTGCTATTGCTTAAAACAATTTGTAAGCTGCTCTGATAGCCTTGTGGCTGAAGAGCGGGGTATAAATACATACATACATACATACATACATCTGGGGGGATGGGAGGGATTTCCACCCTGAAATGGCTATTTTCCTAACCTTTTCAAAATCTTTCTTGCTCAGTCTTAATTTCAAATGCATATAAATTGTTGTGATGTGAAAACAGAAAATTATTAAATCAGTCTTTTGTAATCTAATGACAGCTAGATAAAAACTGACAGCATATTCCTTGGTGATACTCAGTTAATGAACTAGTTGTTTATACAAGATTGGTGGTGAGGGGGGGGTGCTCCAGAGAGGAAATTCTGTACTCTAGCTAATTATTATCAATTACATTTTAGTCCAGAGCATTTTATTTTGGAGTTAAACATTTTTAGTATGTGACTGGTATCAACCACACCTCCATTTTATTTTCCCCACTATGGTGCTTCTTCCCAGGTTCAACAGTTCTCTCTCTCTCTCTCTCTCTCTCTCTCTCTCTCTCTCTCTCTCTCTCTCTCATGTTTTAGAGTATGTGGCACCCCACCTCAACTGTTGTAAGCAACTTGGTTTCAGTTAGGGCAGTTTTTCCTTATTCTGTGACTAAGATTTAAATATCAAAGCTATCAGAGGCTTTTATGTCACAGAGTACATTTCCCCCTTAGGGTACTTATTATCGTGTATATTTGTGTTAGGAGTCAAGGCCTAACGCTTGTAATTTAAAAGCCACCCACTGTTTTGGACATGTTTGTTTTACATGCAGTTTTATGCAGAGGAGAACAAAAACTGCCAGGAGGCTACTGGGTTGTAGCATCTTAGCAGTTTGTTATTGTGGCTCCTTCTTAAAGGTCAATATCAAACTTCACTGGAAAAACCATAATTTCAGAGTGTTTGGTTCATTAGCCTTGATTCATTGTCCTTGCTATGTGTGGGAAGGGGTTTGTTATCTCCTTTCTCTAAACCTTCATGTTTGTTTCAAGTATTCAAAGGCCGTAAGATTTGTAACGCTCTTTTGGTGATAGGTAGATAGTGTCAGCATAAATACATGTATGGTAGACCTGGTTCATTCTTACCCATGAAAATTAGCCTCTCTTAACATAGAGGAGTTATGCCTAGGATTTTACCTTTCAGGACTGGAAGTTATTTGTTTTATTAAACATAAAATGCATGATTATCTAGGCCTTTGGCATTCCAGCAAAGAATCTTCCATGGGTCATGAAACTTGTTTATTTTTCTAGTTAAAGATGCTAAACATGTTTATATATAAATTTCAGAACTTTTCCAAGCAATATAGGTTTGTTTTGTTTTGTTTTGCTATAAGCATAGCTAATTACTATAGGCCATTAATTAAGTTCTAATCATTTGCTTTTGTTTTTGTTTTATTATTTCCAGCTCCTACATATCTGTATTGAAGGTTGGGGAAATTGGCGGTGGTCTGAGCCCTTTAGTATAGATAATGCAGGAACATTTATCAGAACTATTCAGTACAAGGGAAGGACAGCGTCACTTATTATCAAGGTCCAGCCACTCAATGGAGTACAAAAACAAGTAAGTGTTCTTATGTGTGCAGTACATGGCAATTTTTACACAGTGATTCTTTTCCCATCAAAATAAGTTGCCTGCAGATGCCACTAACTATAATTGTGCCCAGTAATAGAAACAGATATGTTGATACCTTAGGAACAAGTATAGTTCTGAGACAGTTCTTTGTATCTGAACAAGCCAAATAAAATTATTTTGAAACCAATGCTGGTTTTAGATTATAACAATCCTGTGAGTTTGTTATAAGTTCATTACGTCTATATTTTAGGCCTAGAAGACAAAATACTAGTGTAAAAATGTATGAGAGGGCCATTGTTCTAATAGTGATTGTTTAGCCAGTGCATAGGCCTTAGCATAATGAAGCCATAACAAGTAACAAAGCCATTTGTACTATGGGTTGTACATGTGGAATAGTGTGTTCATTTAAATTAAGCAGATGAAAATGGGTTCTTCCTCATGGTCCCTGTGCCTCACACAAATGGGTTTTCGCGCCTGTGCAGGAACCCCACCAGAATGTTCTAGAGCTGAGTAGCTTGGCATGAACCCTGCCCCCTCCCACATGCCATGCATTTCCTTGCCCACCAAGCTACCTTCCCCTCAGTCTCTCTCCATCTGCCAAACAAGTCACTTTTGTTGATTTCTTTATTCTTCAGTCTACTACTAAAAAAAAAATAAAAATAAAAAAAATCTTTCACTTTACTTTATGTTTCTTCTCCTTTTCTCCCTTCCCCTCTAATGGCCTCTTCCTCTTTGTTTAAACGTTGCTCCTCTTGTGGATGCAAAGTTTATTTATCAGACACCCATATGGAGAGTCTCTACTGCTTAGCTGAAGGACACAGCCAGCAGTGTCCTATTTCCCAGGGCTTCACAAACCAAGCTTTAAAAAATCAGGGTTCTTGCCTCAAGTTACATCTTTGGGAGAAGTCCCAAAATTTGGGAGCAAGTGGTGACTAATAAGTCACTTTTCACCACCCCTACGACTGTCACTAAGCCATGGGAAAACTCGAGACCATCCTCAGTACCGACAACTTCAAGTCCAATTCTGCACTCATTGACGCCTACCATATCACAACTGACTATTCTGACTTTACTGAAGACTACCCCACAGTCTACTGCAGTACTGGTAGTCAGGGTCTCGAAGTTGATGACGACAGCCTCCCATCATTCTAGTAAGAAGTTAGACATGGCTGCTAGGGAACCAACATTGACTGCCTTTGCGCACCATTTGGGTTCAAAGTCGGGGCATGAGAGGTAGCACGTTTCAGAGAAAACCAGGATCCGTTATTCACAAGTCTAAGGAGAAGAGGAGGAAGAAGGCAAAGCATACTGACAAAACTTCAATCAAGGTTTCTGCAACCTCTCTCTCAGTGTTGACAGTTGAGACAGTCATTACATCTGCCACAACACCATCTGACCCTGTGTGCATTCTGATTGTATTAGATGTTCAGCCACAATCAGATACTGTTCAGGAATAGCATGTGCCTTCATCTCAATGCGTCCAACCCAACCAACCATCTCATCTCCATCTAGTTGATCTTGAGGGCACTACCACTATCTTCCAGATGATACAGATCCCCATTTTATCAAGCAAGATCATATATCTCCTCTTGTCCATCTGATCAAGAATACAGCTGTTGAGAAGATTCGTCATTTACCTCAGTATCATACATGGACTTGTACCAATGGGAGCAACTATGGAGGGGGCTGTGACATTACATCACTCTAACTCACCATCTTATAGAGACCAGTACCATGTTCATGAGGCCTGTTACCATTCAGCTCGGCAGTCTCCATATTCTTGATATCATAGTAGATATTGATCCCTGTCGATACCACCTCACTCGCCAAGATGTTGGTTGCCTCCTTTTCCTGCCCACTCACCAAGATGTCAATCTACTCTGCATCTGCCAATGGTGCATCTTCACCAATCTCTAATACCGGTATAGCATAATCCACCCTGACCTTCAGTCCCAAGGAGATATCCTTTGCTTCCACCACCAAGGACAACAGCCACCATCTCTAGAACTCCTCCATCTCTACCTTTGGTGACTACATTGGTATCAGGTATTGTAGTCACATCTACAGTCTACATGCACCCAATTTCAGCTATACAGCAGGCCCCTGGTATCCACTAGGGTTTGGTTCCAGGATCACCCATGAATACCAAAATCCATGGGTGCTCAAGTCCCATTATACAATGACATAGGAAAATGGTGTCCTTTATATAAAACAGAGTAGGGAAATCTTTTCAAACCATGCTTGGTTGAATCTGTGGATGCAGAATCCATGGATATTGAGGGCCGACTGTAGTGCCTTGCTGTTCAGTGAGGACTGAACATCCCCAAAGAACATACTTTGGGGATGATGGAGGGTACTGCTCCTGTTTCTCTGCCAGAGGATGTCAAGGACATTGTCCTGAGAATGGCAATAGCAATTGGCCTGAATGTAATTGCTTCTCCAGCACCAGTTCAGAATCCAGTTTTTCAGATTGTGGACACCCAAACTCCAACACCAACTACCATTTCACTGCTGCTGGCCCTTTAGGAATTGGTTAAACAATTTTGGGTCAAGCCTGCGTCTTTGCCTCTGGCCTCAAGACATTTTGAACATTTTTTATAGAACCAACAGGAAGGTGCTTCTTACCTATTCACTCACCCACCACCAGATTCTATTGTTGCTGAGGCCTTGCAAACCAAAGGGAGGGAGTAGTATCATTCAGCACCTCCTGACTGGGAAGGTAAATGATTTTTGGTAGGGTAGTTCAACTCATTGGTTGCATTCTCCATCAGGGTCACCAACATGCAGGCCTCCGTGTCTAAATACCAGCAGTTTTTATGGGACAAAATATTTATCCCATACTTACCTGATGAACAAAACAACACAGCTTTCCAGTTACAACAGGAGGTGCTGGCCTTGGCAGCACAGCAGATTCAGTCAGGGGCACACTCAGCTGACTGTGCAGCAAAGGTCATATCAGGAGTAATAGCATTGTGTGGTATGCCTGGCTAAATTCTGCATGTCTTACAGAGGATACCAGGCACAGAATGGAAGACGTACCATTTGATGGGGAAGACTCTAGAACCATGAATCCATGGAACATCTGACCAAAGCTAGGATGACAGCTAGGGAGATGGTGTTCAGACAGCAACAACATCAGCAACGGTTCTGTCCTTCCTGGAGGGGGCAATCATCATCCTCTTTCAGGTCAAAGTCCCCATCTTGACCTTCTAGAACATCTCAACCATCTTCTTCTGTCCATCGTTCCTTCAGGTAGCAATGTTTCACGTCATCATCAAAAAGCCCACTGGTTCTTTCAAGACTTTTACCAATACAAGGTCCTCCCATTTGGCCTCTCAACAGCTCCAAGAGTCGTCACCAAGTGGCAGTGGTGATCTCCTTCCTCAGAACTTAAGGGGAATAAATTTACCCTTATCTAGATAACTGGTTTTTGGTGGCATCCCTCAAGGACAAGCTATACAGAGACATAGATTTTCCTTGGTTTTTTTCCGGGCTGTGAGGTTGTGTTCTGGAAGAGTTTCTTTCTGACATTTCGCCTGCATCTGTGGCTGGCATCTTCAAAGAATGGTTGGGTAGGAGTGGGGGGGGGTATATACGGTGAGCCCCCGTTGGAGAGGTTATGTAAATTTGTGTATTTGAATGGGTAGTTCCTGGGGGGAGATATGCAGAAAGAGCTTACCTTCCACTCATCAGGGTTGGTGTTCTTTGCAACAAAGAAGCCTCTGTATAGTGAACAAACAGTTCTCTCTGTTCTATCGCACCTGAGACATTCCATTCTCACTAAACAGAGGCTGCTTGGCCTCATGGCCATGACAACAGCTGTTACCTACCTGGTGCAGCAAGTTTCACCCTTTTCAACATTGTTTCCTCAGGCACATCAGTGCACTGAGAAACCACCAGCTCATAAAATTGATCTTACTTTTATTGATTTTTCGCTCTCTATTGTGGTGGACATGCCTTTGCAATCTCTGATCCAGCATGCAGTTCAACCTGCCAGAACCTTCATGTGTGGTCACCACTGATGTGCCAATTATGGGTTGCGGAGTACATTGTGGAAGTGTGACTGTACAAGGTCACTGGCCATAGAATCATAGAATCATAGAGTTGGAAGAGACCACAAGGGCCATCCACTCCAACCCCCTGCCATGCAGGAATACACAATCAAATCACAAGGTGACTCTTCATATCAATACTTTAGAACCATTGGCTGTTGTCAAAACTTTTCAGGCATTTGAGAAGTTGTTGAGAGAGACAGTAGTCCAGGTTATGTCAGACAGAACTACCATTGTTTTTTATATCTACAAACAAGGTAATACTCACTCCATGACATTACTTGACCTTGCCATTCAGTTTTGGACTTGGTGTATGACATGAAGAATTCACCCATATCCATCCACCTTGCCAGCACAGACAAAGTTTTGGCAGACTCACTCAGTCGGAACCACAGCACAAGTGTTCCCTGTCTTGACAAGTGTTTTGGACAATAACCTCTATTTGAGGGCCCCCATGTCGATCTGTTTGCAGCAGAAATCAACAAGAAGTGCAACCACTTCTGCTCCAGGGCAGGGATTAGAAGAGGCTCTCTGGGAGATGCATTCCTCTTGGATTGGTTGGGGTGTCAGGTGTACTTGTTTTCCCTGCTACCTCTACTAGGGAAAGCCATATCGAAGCTGGGCAGGGACAGAGCCAATGTAATATTGGTAGCACCATACTGACCCAGACAGCCGTGGTTTGCTCCTCTCTTCTACCCCTCCAGAAGTCGCCACATCATTCTTCCTCCATGATCGGACCCACTTTCCCATTCCAACGGTCAAGTACACCATCCAGATGTTGAGATTATCAGCTTGGAGGATAATTAATTAAACTTACCTAGATTAGCAGCTATCTTGCAGGCCCCTCAAAAAGACTCTACCAAAAGGTTGTACACTTGCAAGTTGAGATGCTTTTGTTCATTTGCTGCTTCTTGATCTGAGCAGTCTTCTCCAGCCAGTACTTTGATAGTCCTGCATTTCTTGTTACATCTAAAAGAACAAGGTTTGACATTTTCATCACTAAAAGTATACCTTGCTGCCATTGTAGCTGATCAGACAACATGTCAGTCTTCTACCACGTTCCTCACCAATCCAATAGTAAAGAAGTTCATGAAGGTCTTGGCACATCTTTTTCCACCTGTGTCACCTCCAACAGCTCTGTAGTCGCTCTCACTGGTCCTCTCACAGCTGATGAATTATCCCTTTGAGCCTCTAGCATCAACAGACAAATGCCTTATGACTCTGAAGGTGGTCTTTCTCTTGTGAGCACATTGGGCAGGAGAGCTTGCAGCTCTTATGGAACGAACCCTTCCTGGTCTTTCATCATGATAAAGTTCCACTATGTCTTGATGTTACATTCCTGCCAAGATAGTGGCTCAATTTCATCTTGAGTCAGGATATAGTGTTGCCTACCTTCCACCCACAACCATCCTTGGAGAGATCACTGCAGTCTTTGGATATTCACTAGGCATTAAGCCTTTTATGTACAACGTACATCTTCCTATTGCCTGTCCAATCATCTTTTTGTCTATTATGGTGGACGTAAGAAAGGTCAACAAGTCTCCTCCCAGCGTCTCTCCAAATGTGTAATAGAGACCATATGCCTTGCTTATGAGCTTGCTCACCAACCTGTACCCTTGGGGCTTAGGGCTCACTCAGCCAGAACCATGGCATCTTCAACAGCTCTGCTATGAGATATCCTATTGCCTGAACTATGCAAAGCTGCCACATGGTCTCAACCATCAAAATTAATTTAACACAGCAGACTGGACTGCAGAGCGAGAGCAGATGCTTTGTTTGGCCAGGCTGCTTTTTCCTCCGTTATGCAGTGACCTGACCCACCATCCTATGGTAAGCTTTGCAGTCACCCATTTGTGTAAGGCGCAGAGACCATGAAGAAGAACAGGTTGCTTACCTGTAACTTTGGTTCTTCGAGTGGTCATCTGTGCCTTCACACAAACCTACCCCACCTCCCTTCTACTTCAGGTCCTTGTTGATTCTTTTCGGTGGATTTCAAACTGAGGAGGAGGCAGCTTGGCAAGTGAGGACATGTGTGGTGTACAATAATGGGTGGGGTTTTCACCAAGCTACTCAGCTCTAAAACATTCTGATAAGGTCTCTGCGCAGGCACAAAGACCCATTTGTGGGAGGGCACAGAGGGCCACTCAAAGAACCACAGTTACAGGTAAGCAGTCTGTTCATACAACTTGTAGTTTCTGAAATGGTAGTTTTCTCTTAATGTACGATTTCATTTATGGGTTTATGCTGAAGCAGACCCACCTGATCTTGGAAGCTAAGTGGGGTCAACCCTGATTAGTATTTGGATGGGAAACTGCCAAGAAATACCACAGGCTATATTCAGATTTTTCTCAAGTATTTTTATGTGGTAAACCACCACCGTCTCCCCAGCTATTTCTCTTTAAAATCTTAAGTGACCGGCTTCTTCTTGGCACTTGGCACTTCCCCGTCAATAATCTACTGATAACACAATGGTAGCGGTTTTCAAATACTAACTCAGAGGCCAATATAGGTTTTAATAAAACAGTAGAATGGTGTATTTCTTTTAAACATGCAGGCACACCTTCTTGTTCTTAAAACTTGGTAATAACAGTTCTGAGTTACAGGTTCATATCCAATGTAGCTATTTCATATACAATACTTAATCTCTTCTGAATGTTGCAAATGAACAGCACAGACCCTCTCTCTCTACTAGAGTTTGGTAAATAGTAAGAGTTATCCTTTCTTCCACTCTTATCCTTTTAAAACTTAGTTCCCTCAGGAACTCTGACCAATTGATTCTTCACTGAACTCTCTCAGTTCCTATCTCTTCTAAGAACCATCCCTATCCTCTCTACAAACAGTCCCTAACTCCTTTCTCTCCCTCACAGCCTGGGCTATTTATCTGCTCCCAGCTGCTCTCTCATTGGCTAGCTCCAGCTGTCTTGGGATTGGTCAGCTGCCTTCTCGTCTTCTCAGCTCCCAGCTGTCCTTTAGTTCTTCACATTCCTTGCCTAAAAAAACACTATGAAAATCATGGGGTCGCCATAAGTTGACAGGTGATTTGAAGGAACATAAACACATACATTGCTTAATGACCTATTTCAGATGTGGTAATCTGATGCTTTTAAATCATCATTTAAACTAAGTTTCCAAGTTCAGGAAACTGTGGTTTAACAAACCATGGTATTTGTCTCAAAGTGTAGCACACAAAGGGATGAGCAAGGAGGGAGAATGGATCGTAAGGCTTCTTTTCCGTGTGGTAAATAATAGTTTATCTGTCAGAGATCATTATATTGACTGGAGCCTTATCTCTGCATGAACATCCATAAAATATACATGATAATGTGTACATTGTAGGGTTTACAGTATGTTTTGATCTCTATATAATATGTCTCTGTGTCTGCCTTTCTTAACATTTAGATTATAATTTGTGGAAGACAGATTGTGTGCAGTTACCTGTCTGAAAGCATTGAGATGAAAGTTGTGCAGCATTATATTGGACAAGATGGACAGGCAGTTGTGAAGGAGCATTTTGACTGTCTTGCACCTAAACAGAAGCTGCCGTCCTATGTCCTAGAAAACAACGAACTAACAGAATTGAGTGTGAAGGCTAAAGGGGATGAAGACTGGTCAAGAGATGTGTCACTTGAGTCTAAACACACTGAATATTGCACAGTCATCCAGGTATACAATAAATATTTGGTAAATCAGTTGTCTAAGAAATAATATCCTTTCCTAGTCAAAGGCTCTACTCTGCCTGAGGATTATGGCTGACTAAGCACTACCCACTCTCAAATTTACCACCTATACAACACTGTGGTGTGTTATAGGATCAGATAGATTCCATCCCATTGCCTGTTTTAAGGGCTGAATGTTTAAGGGATAAGTGAGGTATGTATGGCTTGCCTGATGTTGATTTACAGGTCCTATTCCTATCATCCCTCAAAATAATTTGTGATGGCTAGGCTTAGTGGGAGTTGCAGTGCAACAACATTTGAAGAACCATGCATGCCTACCCCTCCTCCAAGGACCAAACTAGACTAGACATTCACACATTTATGTGGATTCTGTTTTTAGTAAACTGCACCCTCCTCTGAATTGGGACCATGGTAGAGAACATTAACCCTTTGCACCTTTCTGTGTTCCAGAGTGGCAGCCCTGCACCTCCTATTTTCATTGGTGCTGGTGGGGTTTTTCTCCCAGTGCAACTAGGAGGACTGCAGCCCTGATTCGGAACAAGAATGAGGGCATAGAGTTGAAGCTGCCAGTACGCACCCTCTCAGGGTTCCAGTCTATACTGGGGTGCCTGCTATCTACTCTTCCTAAAACACACACACACACACACACACATTCAGTTGCTAATTGTGTAAATCATTTCACATCTGATTTTGAGTCCTAAATCCTGTGGCCTATATAGCCATCCTGTCTAAAAATAATATGCAGAAAGCAGAGAGAATTTTCATCTGAGAACTAATCTTCTTTCTAATTGGCACTGTGTCTTTTGTTGTTGATGATGATATAAAATGTTTAGCTCTGTGAGGCTACAGTAACCTCAGTGAGTACCTATCTTTCTTTTTGTCTGCAGGTGCCATCGTCAAACAGTTCCATAATTTATGTTTGGTGCATGGTTTTGACATTAGAGGCCAATTCTCAAGTGGAGCAACGAATTGTGAGTACATTCCTCATTGTCCAAACTGATCTTACCTCTTATGTTCTGTAATAATTAAGGTCAGATTGACCTTGAACAGAGATTTATTGACAGTTTGTTAAAGCTGGAATGTTGCAGCTGGATGGCGAGATCCAAGCTTAATGCTGAAGTTTTTCTGCTCTTTTGATTCTGTAGATTATTTTCAGCCCTCTTTTTATCATGAGAAGCCATCTTCCAGATCCCATCATCATACATTTAGAGAAAAGGAGCCTGGGGCTGAACGAAATACAAATGATTCCAGGAAAGGGGGAAGAAAAACCATTGCAAAACATAGAACCAGATCTAACTCATCACCTGACCTTCAAAGCCAGGTATATCTTTTTGGGTTTTCCTATTTAAAAACATTGGGCTAAAGCCAACATTGTACTGCCCCCGCAGCAGCAACATATAGAAAATTCTTCACCTTCCCTCTCCCCTGCTGCTCTCCATACTGGCCAGAATCTGCCTCCAGAGATTTGGGGGATGTACATGGAAGATTACACCAGTCCCATTTCCCTTAGATTCAGCTGTGTTTCACCAATGAAAGTCCAGAATTGGATACTATTCATTCCTAAGTATGTTAGACTGTCAGGTATCTTCAGCTAATGCAAATTCTTGTCAGAATTGTCCATATCTTGGATAGAAGCTAACAGTGCCACTCTTCACGGCAGTTTTTCCCCAAGATACTGTTGACCTACAACTCCAATCATGTCTGATAATAGGCCATGTTGTTTAGAGATTATGGGAACTGTGTTCCAACATCATTTGGGAACACCAGGTTGTATACCAATGTTGTAAAACATATATACAGCCTTTTCTAATAAATCCGTATCATGAATGCCACACTTATTTTGTTCTGTATCCGTGCAACAGGGAAGAAGATGATCCATCTGAATGTGCAGTTCCTATCTCAACAGCCCTTATTAAGCAGATAACCACCAAATCAAATACTGGTGGCACAGCAAATGAAATACTTGCTGACTTCTATGGATGTAGCAATATCCCCCCGTCTGTATGGCCTTATACAAAGAAGGATTTTGTCAGGTACTGTGTCTTGTTAATTGTTTCTCTTAGAAGGTGTTCTGTTTGCAGTGAAAACATTTCGAATGATGTGTCTGAAATTGCGTTTTATTTTTATTTTATTTATTTTATTTAGTTATTTATACCCTGCTCTTCAGCCACAGGCTATCAGAGTGGCTTATAAATTGTTTTAAGCAATAGTTATTTACATCTCTACACTGCATTAAACAGTTTCCAATGTGTGTTAGCTAATTGCCCCCACAAGCTGGGTACTTTCTTTGTTGAATGATTTAATAATGTTATGTACTTTATTTTTCTGTATATATTTTATTTTTTAAATAGCTACCAGTCTGTTAGTTTAGTGGGGAAGGGCCATAGCTCAGTGCTAGAGCAGAGTGCAAAGTCCTAGGTTCAATTCTTGGCTTGTACATAGGGAAGGGCCTCCCTCTGATAACCCAGACAGCAGGTTCTAGTCAGAGTTTATAGTACTGCGCATGATCGGCCAGTGTTCACACTTGGCACAGGAAACATTCCCATGATAACAAAGCATGATAACACCAATAAATTCCAACAAAAGTGCAATATAGAATAACATCAGGATCTCAAGAAAAGTGCTCTTACAATGTGAGGCTTTCTGCCCCAGAGACCCGCACCCCAGTTCCAGTTCAACAAATAACAGAAGGCTGCCTTCTTCTGTACAGTTTTGTAAATGATAGCAATAATGAGCTGTACTAGAAAGATTATTGTATAAATTAATACATATAAAATACTAGACACAATAAAAGTACAGAATAAGTATACTATCACTGTGGGGAAACCAGATGATTGTCTAGATGAACTTTTAGCTTGGTTTAGACGTACTTTTTTGCCCTAGCTAAAAGTAGTACTTGTATATATTTTGAAAATTCATTATTTTCAAACTGTCTAAAGCAGGGGTGAGCAATGTGCAGCCCATGAGCTGCATGCAGTCCCCAGAGCCATTTTTGTTGTCAGGAAATGACATGGATGTGACCATAAGATGGAGCTGTAAGCTTAGTAATGAAAGTAGTTAAGCTCCAGTGGCAGGTGTGTGTGTGTCAGCACTTGAGAGTATGCACAGTTGAGATGCCTGATGTAACAGGCATTGTTTAACTGCCCATAAAAAGGAGATGGGAATTATCTCCAGTGTGGGTTTGTTGTGAATGGTGGTTGGCGAAGCAGTTTGTTGGTTTGAGAGAGATTTATGAGTATTAGAGAAGGCTGTCCTATACTCTGTATATATATTGTAAATATACTGCAAACAAAGATTAAACCCCTCAAATTGAGTGAAGGCTGGCCTTGTTGCTGTCTTTATTTGGCAAGCCAGAGCTCAAGGAAGTGTGCTGGGGTGAAGGAATTTTTCCTTCTCAGCCTGAAGTTTTTTTGCAGAAGTCTCTCCAGAAACCTTCTCCTTGACATCCTGTTGACGTGGAACAACTCTGCAGGTGATCGTGTTGGACACAGCGTGTCTTTCTATGCCCCAACAAGGGTTATGGACCCAGTGTCCACATGGACAATGCTTGAGAAGCTGTGGGAGATATAGTTCCGCAATTGGTGAGCTGTTTTGTGTTCCTGGAGGGCTGAAGAGAAAAGTCCTGGAAAGGAGTGAGTTAAGTGTGTCTACTCACAGACTCTGCTCTTATCTGTTTGCTTTGTTTGCTTTGGAAGCTAATTGTTTTTGGCAGCCTGCCTGGGCTGTTATCAGTGTGCTTGTTTGCATCTGCTTAAAGTCGCAGACTCAGTGCAAACATGGAAACAGCAGTCAGGTTTTAAAAGCTGTGTGAGAAGAACTATGCATCCTGAAAATTTACATGCAGGCTTTGCTAATAAAGCAGGACCTATGGGACTATGTAAAGAAACAACCTGACTCTACTAATGAGGATGAATTAATAGGTAATGAAAAAGCTAGAGCAACAATTGTTTCGGCTTTAGAACCGAATCAGCTGAATAATATAAGAGATAAGAGGTCAGTGTTTGAAGTCTGGAAAGCTCTTGAGAATGTCAACCAACCAGATGGAGCCATGTCAAAAATGCTGTGCAGCAGAAAGCTGTATTGTTGTAAACAGCAGGAAGGTGAATCCGTGCTTGTGTATTCAAAAAGGATGCAGGATAATTTCTCAGAGTGCAGCGAGCGTGGCATCCAAATAGAAGAAACCCAAAAAGCTTTTATACTCCTGAGTAGTCTAAACAGTGAATGGGCGTTTCTAATGTACAATCTCCAAGGAGTAGGTGAAGCTGATTTAAATGTTGACCTCATGGCATCCAGAATATTGGAAGAGGCACAGAGGAGAGACTCAGAGGAGATCTTCAAGGGAGTGACCAGCTGGAGGAGACAACCAACCAACCAATCCACGTCCTTGTCTGAGGAAGGGAGTCCGGCTGTCTGCAGAACACGGAGATGTTTTTCCTGTGGAGAGACCGGACATTTGATAAAGAACTATCCTAAGGTCTCTGCAGCAAAGAAAGGACAGAACTCACAAAGAAAAAGAAAAGACAAGCCCCAAGATGGGAGAGGGTTTGCTACTACTGTAGAGGGAGTTGTAAATGAGAAAAAGGACCAGTCTGTCTGGATTTTGGACAGTGGGTGTTCTCACCATATGACCCCTGATAGGGAGAAACTACAGAGCCCAAAGCCAGCACCAGTGGACACTGTGGTATTAGCAGATGGTGAATCTGGCAGTGTAGAGATTCAAGGGTCTGTATTAATCCCTGGTTTAAACAAGGTATTTCATAATGTACTGTGTGCACCAAAACTACAAAATAGCCTCGTAAGTGTGGCATCCCTAACCAGTGATGGATATGAAATCCTTTTCAAAGGAGATGAGGGGATTGTGTCCAAGGAGGGAGTAGTATGTGGTAAAGCCATGAAGAAAAATCACATTTATCAAATGGTAGCACAGGTGCAGTGTAGGAATGTAACAAATAAGTCACTGCATGTTGGCTGTGCTCATTACCTTCATAGAGTTATGGGCCATATAAGCTTCAAAGGTTTGAGAAACCTAGAGAAGGTTTTCCCAGAGTTCAAGGTAGAGAACTGTAAAAGTTACCTGGACTGTGCTATTTGCAAAAAGGTAAAGGTCAAGGCTTACCCTGTAGCGAAGGTGAGCAAATGCATAACCCAGAGGCCTTTTCAGGTTGTACATGCGGATTTATCAGGGCCACATCAAGTAAAGAGTATAGAGGGTAGCAGGTTTACCCTATTGATAGTAGATAGGCATACCAGATTTACCTATGTGGCAATGCTCAAAACCAAAAGTGAGGCTGCTGATATGATCAAAAAATGGGTCAATTCTGTTGAAAGGGAGTTTCCCTACAAGGTTAGCACTGTTGTGACTGACAGAGGTGGGGAATTCTTAAGTAGTAATTTGTAGCATTGGTTTGGGCGGAAAGGGATCCAACATAAAACTACAAATCCCGGATGTCCAGCTGAGGATGGTTTGGCTGAACGTAGGATTGGGATGATAAACCAAATAAGGGATTGTATGTTAGAGAATTCTGGAGCACCAGCTAATTTGTGGGGAGAAGCAACAAAAACCACTTGTCATATTGTAAATAGGTCATGGTACAGTGCAATAAACCAAACACCATACTACTTATTGTATGGAAGAGCACCAAACCTTAAGTACTTAAGAGTATTTGGACAATTTGCATCAGTGTACATTCCTCCTCAGTTCAGGAAAAAGAATCAGCCCAAAAGCCAAAGGTTGCGTTTTGTGGGCTATGAGGGGAACAAGTACAGGTTCCTGATGGATGGGAATAGGATTTTGTATTCAAGGAGTGCTAGTTTTGAAATCCATGCTGGGTAGGAGAAAATTCATTCTAATCAAGACATTTTTATAAAGCTTAAAAATATTGTTGAAAACAAAAACACTGGAAATGGAGGGGCGATAGCATCCAGAGATGTGAGTGATGGACACACAAGCACTTCTGAAGACACACAAACACCAAAGCAAGAGCCAACGCAGAGACAGGCTATTCAGAGTAGTAGTAGCGACACTGAGGATAAGTATGGTAGAACCAGCGTCATTATTCCACGAAGGACTCAACAAGTCAGGAGACCACCAGAAAGGTTTGTGGTGCAAGAGGCACAAGCTTGCACTGTTGTGGCAGAGGAGCCTGATGACTATAAGGATATGCTCAGGTATCCAGTAACAGAGCAGGAGAAGTGGAATATGACTATGGATCAGGAGATCAGTGCATTGGTGGATAGGAAAGTATTTGAGATAGTTGATAGATCTAAAGAGCAGAAAGTAGTTAGGTATAGATGGGTCTACAGGAAGAAGGACATGCCTGATGGGACTGTGAAGTATAAGGCTAGAATAGTAGCAAAAGGTTACTCACAGAGACAGTTTGAGAATTATGATAAGGCATTCTCACCGACAGCCAAGGCAGAGAGTCTCAGGATGGTGCTTGCTGTGGCTGCCAAAAGGAAGTTAGTGGTTCATCATTTCGACTTCGAGACAACATTCCTCAATGCCAATTTAGATGAAATTGTATTCATGGAACAACCTCCTGGATATGAGTTTGAAGGCAGTGACAAAGTTTATAGGCTGAGGAAAGCATTATATGGACTTAAGCAAAGTGCCAGATGCTGGAATTGGTATATACACGAGGAATTAGTGAGACTGGGTTATTGGCGAAGTGTGGCCGATGCATGTGTATACACAAAAGGTAGTATAATTCTATTAATTTATGTTGATGACCTATGTGTAGCTGCAAGGGACGAATAAGAGATCAGACTGGTGCAGAATGAGTTAGCACATAAGTTCTCAAACTCAAGGATCTTGGTCATCTAAAAAGCTACCTGGGAATAGAAGTAGAGAGAGACCAGAGTGGTGGTTTCAGGTTGTGCCAAAGGAGGAAAATAGATAAATTAGTAGAAAAGTCTGGTTTAGGTGAAGCTAAAGTCGTAGGAAGCCCAATGACGCCTGATTACCAAAGTCTGGAATCAGAGGAGATGTTTGAAAGGCCGGATATATATCATTCAGTAATTGGGACTTTGATGATTTTGGCCAACAACACGAGACCAAACATTAGCTTCACATTGGGGTTGCTCAGCAGAAGAGCAGCAAGTCCCAGACAAGTAGACTGGACAGCATTGAAGCGAGTTGTGGGATATTTGAAGGGCATAAGAGATAGATGCTTAATAATAACAGGAGGAATGTCAGAACTAGAAGGTTTTGCTGACAGTTCATTTGCGTCAGAAACGGCTGACAGAAGATCAGTAACTGGTTTGACGGTCAGCTATGCTGGTAGCCTGGTTATTTGGGGGTCCAGAAAACAAGGATGTATCGCACTAAGTACTACAGAAGCAGAGTTTGCTGCATTGTCAGAGATAGCAAATGCAGCAGACAATGCATTTGCAGCAGGGCTAGACAATTGTTAAAAGATCTAGGAGAAGAATGCAGTGGAGCAACAGTGGTAAACGAAGACTCGCAAGCATGCATTGGCATGGCAGAGTAAGAAAATCTAAAAT
Source organism: Gambelia wislizenii (assembly GCA_030847615.1). Lineage (NCBI taxonomy): Eukaryota > Metazoa > Chordata > Lepidosauria > Squamata > Crotaphytidae > Gambelia > Gambelia wislizenii. The sequence continues at coordinate 299,011,033 of JAUMIR010000004.1, forward strand.
GTAGAACAAAGTATATCGCAGTGAGATACCAAAATGTGAAAGAACATGTACAAAGTGGAACACTGAAGCTACAATATGTTGGCACAGAGGACAATGTAGCAGACATTCTCACGAAACCTTTATCTGTAGAACAACACACAAAATTGACTAACAGGTTAGGTATCAGCGAGTAAGGTGACAGTATATAAAAAGATAGGTGTAAATGACACATGGGACACACCACATGTCATTTGGAGGGGAATGTCAGGAAATGACATGGATGTGACCACAAGATGGAGCTGTAAGGTTAGTAATGAAAGTAGTTAAGCTCCAGTGGCAAGTGTATGTGTGAGTTAGCACTTACGAGTATGCACACTTGAGATGCCTGATGTAACAGGCATTGTTTAACTGCCTATAAAAAGGAGATGGGAATCATCTCCAGTGTGGTTTTGTTGTGAATGGTGCTTGGCGAAGCAGTTTGTTGGTTTGAGAGAGGTTTATGAGTATTAGAGATGGCTGTCCTATACTCTGTACATATATTGTAAATATACTGCAAACAAAGATTAAACCCCTCAAGTTGAGTGAAGGCTGTTGTTGCTGTCTTTATTTGGCAAGCCAGAGCTCAAGGCAGTGTGCTGGAGTGAAGGAATTTTTCCTTCTCAGCCTGAAGCCTTTTGCAGAAGTCTCTCTATAAACCTTCTCCTTGGCGTCCTGTTGACGTGGAACAACTCTGCAGGTGGTCGTGTTGGACACAGAGCGTCTTTCTATGCCCCAACATTTATGACCCCCAGGGGCCCCAGTGGTCAAAAGATTTTTTTGCCCCCAAATGACCAAAAAATATCTTTAGGGTTTCTGGGGGCATTTCCACCACATTTGGACTCCCCCAGAGCCTCCAGGGGTCAAAACAAAATTTTGTGAAATTTTACAAAATTTCTCCCCCCAAAAAAGTGTCTCAGAAAGCCTTCAAGAAGGCTCCAAAACATGACACCATTTGGGGGCAAAATAATAATAATAATATTTTTCCTTTTTTGAAGGAGCAGGTACAGCCATCCAAGGTCTCCTGGAGGGTTAATAAGGCCCCTTAGTCTTCGACAGTTGACTTTTCCTGATGTAAAGCAATAGAAGTATATATCTGTTAACAAAGTAGATGTGCCTCCTGGACATTACTTCTTTAACAGAAAATTTGGTACCAGAGTTAGAAAGAACATAGGAAGAAGAGGGTAGGTTCCTACACCACAAAAACGGGAAACAGTTGAATGTAACTTTTTAGTCAAAACTAACATTATGCACCTGTGAAATGAAACAACCAAGCCTTTCATAAGCAAACAAAAACATTTTTAATCTTCTAGAGACCCATTTGAAGGCTTCTTCTTAAATGTCTCTAGGGATGACTTTGTGTTTTGGTAGCCTTATCTAATGATTCTCATTTTGATAGCCTGACTTACAGACTATGATTTTTTTAACAAGCTACCAGTATCTGGTAAGGCTTATCTGCTCTTCCTTTTTCTCTCTGTTTTGTTGTTCACGCATGCACAGTAAGAGATTCTAAACAGGGCAGCTATTTATATTGTCTATTGTAGGCAGGCACACAAAGCTATACAGAAAGATAGAACAGAATCCAATTCTTTCCCAACTCAGTCTTTTTTGCATTGCTTACTGGAGACACCCACGCTCACCATCTTCCTAATGCCAGTGCTGCCCCCCCAAAAAAATTCCAGTTAGACAGAGGACAACGAAGAAAAGGGAGGCTAGAGACATGACTAGATTTTGTAAAAGAAATCTTCACCGTCAGAAACTTTGTTAACTGAAGTGTGTGTGTATATAAACTAGAATTAAACCATTTAACATAATAAAGTAAAGCTTTGCAGGAAAGCATGCTGAAATCTTTCTTAGTAGATTGGGAAAGTAGCGATAGTGTTAGAGCCTAAGTTTTAAAAATGCATGGCAAATAACTTTTTAACAACAGCTTTGAATTCTGGAGACAGGTTTTTTCAAGAATTTCATTTTTAGTTACCATGCTGTACTTCTATATGCTCTTGCTCCACTATTTCAGTGCAGAGTGTGGGTTTTTTTTCACATGGCAACATAGCTAATGAAAATTTTAAAAATCATATTTGCAAGGAATCATATTTGCTATCATTTTTATAGGCATAAGAAACAGGGAAGGAGACTTGATGCCAGGTGGTGTTCTGAGAGTACTTTTTTATTTCAATTATTTAAAAATATTACTTGCTTTTTGATCCTTGAATAAAGGTCTGTTTCAATCAAAGGCAAAACCCCACCTAAATCAGAGACAGATTTGCCCTGGCATATTATCTTTGTATTTTAGAATCATATCTGTTATCAGAAGGCACTGCAATGTAACAAAAGCTTTATGAATGGCTAGGATGATAGACGGCAAATCTTACCAATGAATTATTTTCCAATGAAAACTATTTTCTTTTATCTCTCCTTTGATACCTTGCTTGGAACAGCAGTGAACAGCTCACTCAATGGGATAGCCCGATGCGAGTGAAACTGTCAGTGTGGAAGCCATGTGTGAAAACATTGCTGATAGAACTCCTGCCATGGGCTCTGCTGATCAATCATTCCAAGTGGGATCTTTGGCTGTTTGAAGGCGAGAAGATTGTACTGCAGATACCTGCTGGGAGAACCATGATACCTCCAAACTTTCAGGCAAGATTACTATTGAAGTCAATATACTTATTTTTGTTTGAAGTTATTATATTCATTCCATGTTGAGCGGGCAGGACCTGATCAAAGAACATAAGGCCTGTGCTGAAGTATGATGGGGGCACTAACATTCAATGTGTGCAAAGTTAGATGCATACACAGTGGGAGGAATCTCCCCCCCCCCATTTCTACCTGAAGTCTTGGTTCTAATGCAGGGCAAACAGTGACTCTTCCATGTGCCCCCTGATCGAAACTTGTCTGAAGTGGGATGTGAGAATAACTACCATGTTCTGAGCAGTGAAGAATATTAAAGGGAACTTAAATGAAGGAAGAGAGACAATATCCTTATCACCTTCGGTTGTGCTAAGGTCCATTAATTCAGCTTAGCCATCTCCCAGGAACTAAATTCTGTTAATCTAATTTACCCATTTTCCAGTAGCAATGTAGTGCAGATTATTTTATTAATTTGAAATATTTCTATGTGCCTTTTGACAGCATGGGCCAAGAAAGAATAATTTATTTCTGAACTTATTTTTTAATTGTACTATTGTACTATCTTGGGTATACAAGATACAAAAGGAATCTTAGTACCAAATGTATACAGGCAGTGGCATAAGGCTCTCTCCCCTCACACACATACAAGAGTATCTAGTGTCAAGTAGGCCCTTCTCATCTGCAGCCAGTTATACAGTTCACCTGTGCAGTTGTTTGGTTATGAAGTTCACACTTCATCATGGACATAAAGGGACCCAGCTGTTTCTTCATCACAATATTACAGGACCTCCCATGGCATGTATAGGCTGGGTCCCATTATTTACTTTAGCCACAGACCATAAAAATCTCACAATAAATCATAATTCTGCATGCATATTGATTGGTGTCATACAGCGTAAAGAGAAAGAAAAATAAATGTGAAATGTAAACATAAGAACATGCTGAGTGTGATAAAATGTTTTTGTTGTAGGAAGCTTTCCAAATAGGAATATACTGGGCAAACACTAACACTGTACACAAGTCAGTAGCAATCAAGCTGGTCCACAACATGACATCACCAAAATGGAAGGATGGTGACAATGAGGAGGTGGTGACTTTGGACGAAGACGGGTTTGTTGAAGCTGAAATAAAGCTTGGAGCCTTTCCAGGATATCAGAAGGTGAGAAGTATTTGAAATTAATCCCATTTAAAAGCTAGGAAAGAATCTGTTCATACACATTCAGCATCAAATGTAGAAATACTTATGTCATTCGGGAATAAGGTACATTAAGAAGTATATGTAAAACATTGGCTGATCAAATTTATGCACAAGAAAGCATTCAATAGGAATGGTTTGCTAAGTGATGTAAATTCAAAGACATAGCCATGTTAGTTTGGAATATCGGTAAGCAAGGGATCTTGTAGCACTTTTGAAACACAGAGAGAAAATTGTAGCATAAGCTTTTGTAAACTTAGGAGCTTTTCACACGGGCTATATATCCCATGGCAGGAACAGAACAGGGTCGGGAAAGGTTTTCCCTTTCGGACGACATTGACCCCGTTCTGTCCTGCATTCATCCTGCTCCCGTGACTGTTCCAGAACAATGTAATCACGATTTTTCATCGTGAATAGACCTCCCATTCTGTCGCTATCACACAATCACGGGTGTGCGAACAGGAGCCCTGTTCCTGTTCCGAAATGACAGCCGCAGAGGGAAGGTCTGTTCCGAGCACTTCCTGGTACGATCTGGACATCTAGGTAAGTGGCACCCTTTATTTTACCCTCCCTGTTTTGATTGTGTGATTTAAAGTGTGGTTTTGTGCTTGGTAAACTGATTTTATGTTTGGGGGAGTTTTGTTTTTTAAATTTACCATCTGGCCATTATCATGTGATAACATAATGTTTCGGACGGACGGTCGTAAAAGCAGCCTTACAACAGCTGCATTTACGGCCGGCAAGCAAAGGGAGGGGGAGCCCATTCCTGCCACATAATGAAGGTAAGTGTGTGAAAGATTTACATTATTCCGTGTCAGGAACAGGAGAGGAGGTGGCGGGACAGTAACGGGGCATTTTGGCCCAGTGTGAAAATCTCCTTAGTCTACTTCCTCAGATGCTGGAGTGAACTGGTGCCCAGGAGCAAACCTTATAATAGGCTGTTGAAAAGCCATAGAAATGCAAAAGTAATGCAAAACTAGTGGGTGTGGTGATGAGGTGACTAATTAGTTTAACCATGGTTGTTAAGGGACAAAGGCAACAACCATTGTTAAACTAACTAGTCACCTCATCACCACACCCACTAGTTTTGCATTTCCATGGCTATTCAATAGCTTGCTTATAAGGTTTGCTTCTGGGCACCAGTTCACTCCAGCATCTGAGGAAGTATACTAAGTCTACAAAAGCTTATGCTACAATTTTCTCTCTGTGTCTCAAAGGTGCTACAAGATCCCCTTACTTACTGATGTAAATTCAGATTAACATGCTTTTCCTGGACTCCAGTGTGTGTGTGTGTGTGTGTGTGCACGCACGTGCCTTCAAGTCACCTGTCAACTTATGGCAATTCACAGGGTTTTAGTATGCCAAGTCCTTAACACTGACACAGAGGACTTATTCTAGAACCAGGACTCAGCCACTGCACAACTATGGTAATAATCACTATTGTAGCTGCGCCTAGTTGTGCTGCAGAAATCACTTCGAATTGCAGCTCTTTCATACAATATTTTATGCTTTAGGCCATTGACCTAATACATTCCCCTGTAAATGTGGTGTTATGTGTAACAAACTCATTGGGTAGGATTCACAGCAGTGACAGTGATCCCATTCCTCTGAGTGGATTTTACTGGGGATACACGGCATTAGGAAAATTGGGGGGGAAAAGCAACTTCTCCCTTATCTCTCAGCAGAATTCTGCTCCTGCATTAAAAGCTTCTGGAGACAGAATGAATCTTTCCATCCAGGATTTATTCTAAACTTTTTTCCTAGCACACAAGGAGCCAGAGGGATGGTGTCAAGAAGACTCTTCCCAATCTGCCTGGCATCACATGTTATTTTGTGTGGCCATTCATGATGGCAGCTACAGTTTAGCCCCATGTTCCAGAAGCAGACTTTGACTGTAGCATATGAAGGGGGTTCATCAAAGTCACTAATGTCGGTAGCATGTGTAGAAGGATTATTCCACTGGTCACCCCTACATATGTTGCAGCTAGGAAAGATCTGATTTCCCCTGCTTCTAGGAGGAGATCAGATCTTTGATTTCCCCTGCATAGTGCATAGGCATACAAAATAATGTATGGTGCCATAGAAAGAAGGAAAAATATTCTTCATTCAGACCCCAATGCTAGCACAAGACCCTCTGTCCTTTGAGGTCTTTCTGAATCTTACCAACTGCAAAAACCTATTGTGAGGAACAGTATGAAAGAAGGATAGGAAAGTTAGATTGATTAAAAAAAAATAGGAGCCAGAGAAGAAAGAATGATAAGAAAATAGGAAGAGAAGGAAAGAGAAAGATGGTCTTCCTTTGGAATAGCTGGAAACAGGGACTCCCTGTATAACTGAAAGAATCAGTATTACTGTACTTCTTCGGGGGGGAAACACCCTCTGAGTTCTGTATGATATACGAAGGATAATAAAATACAATCTCCTCGAGACTTTGAGTGAAGAGATATTGGCACTGTGCCTGAAGTATAATGGCACTGTGAACTGAACCAGAAATATGTAATGATGAAAGTCATTACAAAATGTGGTGACAAAAACCAGTCCTTTCTCAGTGCCAGTGATCCCCTGCAGCCATGGTACAAAAGGAGTGCTGGCTGGCTGCAGTTGACCATACTTGCAGCAGCACAGCTGGATCCATACTGGCTACATGTCTTTTCATGCTTGTATTCTCCTTGGCCGTAGATGGAGTAGTCAAGTGGTTGCTCCCAATAAAATATTGTTAATATAAAGTCATAGACTGAAAGGTGACAGTAGTCTTCTTAATTATCTGTATCTATTTCTCAGCTACCTGTTTTAGGAAATAACCTTATGCCTTATTAAAGTCTATATTGCTAACCATACCACAAACCTAGTTCTTAATACACCTTTTATTTTTCTACTACACAAAATATATCCAGTTGCACATGTTAAATAATGCTTGTTTCCACCCATGGGACTCATTTTGTTAATCCAAATGAGCGTAGTTTGCTTCCCCCGCCCCTCTGCTTTGGGACAAAAGAGTACTTTTGAAGGCAGATGATGAACGGGTTACTGTCAAGGAAAATGGGCATTGGAGTCATATTATGTCCATGATGATTTTTCAGCTAGGCAAAAGACTACTGTCTCTTTAGGCCTGTAATTTTCCAGGCCAAGCCTTGTCTGTGTTTTGCTAGAAGTTAAACAACAGTGAGGTCATTCCTTGTCTGAGAAGACGTCCAGGTATGCTCTAGGCTGAGAAAGTCTGCGATTGTTATTGTTTTGAGTTTCACTGAATCTGCTGTCTTGCAGTCTGTGGTGAGACAGTGATGGAGCCTGTTAGGTGCAGGAGGGTCTGTGTCTGACACAGAGAGACTCAGGATTATTTTTTCCTTACCTCTGATGCTTGGCTAGCTAGATAGCCATGATGTATTCTGTTTTCAGTAGTTTGCTTTAGTTATTCCAATAAAGCCTTCAAAGGGCTTATTTTGTCTGTCTCCATGATTTACACCAAGTATGCAAATTGGGGCCCACTATCCTCATTTTTCCGCTACAACTCTGTTAATTGTCCTTTTTATTCACGTATGATTAGGAAGGCTGCATTCTGTGACAGTTACTTACCGTAACTAAGTAACTAGTAATTCACACAATGGGTTAATCCTGTGCCTGCGCAGAGCACTTCGGAAACTTCTAGCAACCTCAATTTAAACTTTTGGGTGGTAGCTCCACCTCCCTCACCCCTGGCCCATAAAAGCCCCCATCTCTCACCAACTGCTCAGTTCCTTATAGCCGTGTTAAATAAAATGTGTGAGAAGCAGGGCACCAGAGGGGAGGAGGGTGGGTTTGTGTGAATTCACAGAAGACCACTCGAAGAACTATAGTTATGGTAAGTAACCTATTCTTCTTCATGGTCTCTGTGAATGCACACAATGGGTAGATTAACAAGCCCAGGAGACAGGATGTTGGGGGTGTCCGGACAACATCATGATAAAATAGAAAGAAACAACTATATTGTAATAGAGGTAGGTTAGGAGGCATGAGTTAACCATCCAAAGATGACTGTGCAAGTACTGCTCTGGCAAGTGCCACACCATCCGTAGCAGAGGAGTCCAGTTTATAGTTTCTCACAAAGGTGAGTGGTGTTGCCCATGTGGCCGCTTTGCAGATGTCTGGTAGTGGCACCCCATTCAGGAATGCTATTGAGGTTGCTGTTGCTCTTATGGAGTGACTTCGTATAGAAGAAGATAGTGGTGCACCTGCGGCTTTGTACAGAATCTGGATGGTCAGAGTGACCCACTTGGAGAAGCGTTGAGATGAAATAGGAAGGCCTCTCTTGGGACCCGAATAGCAGACAAATAATCTATTTGTACAGCAGAAAGCCTTCATTCTGTTGAGATAGAGCTCCAGTGTCAATTTCACATCAAGGGGGTGGCGAGTGGCGGAGGTGTTTGGCGTGGGCGGAGCCTCAAACTATGGCAGTACTATGCCTGGTTGAGGTGGAAGAAACCACCTTGGGCAGAAATGCCATGTCCGGTCGAGGGATAACCTTGTTCTCATGGAACTGAGTATAGGGGGCGTCTGCCCTGAGGGCGCAAAGCTCACTCGCCCTCCTGGCTGAGGTGATGGCAACTAAAAAGGCCATCTTGAGGAACAGAAGGCAGACGTCCATTGATTCTAATGGTTCAAATGTTGGACGTGATATTGCCCTAAGGACCAGCTAGAGGTCCCAGGATGTGACAGGGCCCGTCACCAGTGGATGCAAATTCTTGTAGCCCTGCAGAAAGCAATGGACGAGTGGATCTGTGAAACAGGATCCCAATCCCAGGCTCTGAAATTTAGAGGAAATTGCTGCCACATAGGTAGGTGCGTACCATGGAAAGAGAGAGCCCTTTTGCTGACAATGAGGCTAAGAAATCAAGGAGTGGAATCAATGCATCAGCGGGAGGGACTTCTTTAGTGGTAAGGAAATCATAGAACTTCTGCCATTTATAGTGGTATGACTTAATTGCTGAAGGGTGTTAAGCCGCTTGGAGTATCGACCTTGCTGCATCTGATATCTGTACTAATGGCCGATGAGCCATGTGGTTGGGTTGATTGTCTCCAAGTCCGGGTGGAAGACTTGTGCATTCTGCATGGACAGAATATCCTTCCACAGAGGAAGGCAGCAGAAGCATCATTTGGAGAGGAGAAGAGGGGCAAACCAAGGCTGTCTAGGCCACCAGGGCATTATCAGTATGCAGTGAGAGTTGTCCTGTCTGAGCTTTGCAACAACTCTGGAGAGGAGGGGAAACGGGGGAAAGGCAAACAGGAAGGTTCCTGTCCACTCGAATAAGAAGGCATCCCCTAGATTCCTGTGTGACGGCCTTTGTCTCGAGCAGTACAGGTTGCATTTGGCATTCTGTCAAGATGCGAAGAGATCTATTGATGGCAAACCCCATGCCATGAAGAGGGTCATCAGGACATCTGAGGCCAGAGGCCACTCTTGACAGTTGCCCTTGGCCCTGCTCAATGAATCCGCGGCGCTGTTCTGGTCCTCTGCGAGATGAATGTCCATTAGGAATATGCCTCTGGGTATGCACCATTCCCAAACCTGTAGTGCCAAGTTCAGGAGCGTTTGGGACCTGATTCCTCCCTGTTTGTTGATGTAAAAGACTGCGGTGGTGTTGTCCAACACGACTTGTACCACTCTGTCTTGAAGGGAGGACTTGAAGGCCTTCAGTACCTTGAACACCACTAATAGTTCCAGGGCATTGATGTGGAGGTCTTTCTCTGCTGCCGACTATTGACCATGAACAGTCAGGCTGTGAGAGTGCGCTTCCCATCCAGTCGTGGATGCATCCATCAGAGACCTGGAAGGGTGAGGAATCACGAAGGGCAGGCTGCACTTTACATTGCGAGAGAGAGACCACCACCTCATGTGTCTGAGTATTGGACAAGGTATTGACAATAGCTTCAGAGAATCATCCGTCATTGGGTTGAAGGTTTGGAGGAACCATGCTTGTAGTGGATGCATCTGGAGTCTGCCGAAAGGGGTCACTGCAGTGGTGAATGCCATATGGCCGAGAACTGTCTGAATGAAGTGGGCTGTTGCCCTTCTTCGAGTGATGCAATGACTCACCATGCTCTTCAGGGTGGCGAAGTGGTTCTCTGGAAGAAATACCTTGCCCTGAATGGAGTTCAATTGGGACCCAATGAACTTTGCAACCCTTGATGGCACTAGGTGTGACTTGTCCGTATTGATCATGAGACCCAGGTCTCAGAGTAGGGATAATGTGAATGTCATGTCTCCTGCCACTTTCTCTCTGGATGGGCCTGTAATTAGCCAGTCGTCCAGATACGGGAAGATCACTATACCCCTCGTGTGGAGGTGGGCAATTACTGGCACCATACATTCTGTGAACACTCTCGGAGCTGTGCATAGACCGAATGGGAGCACTTTGAAGCGGTACATGTTGGAACCCACTGCAAAGGCTAAGAATTTTCTGTGGGGACGCACTATGCCTATATGGAAATAGGCATCCTGAAGGTCGATGGTGGCAAACCAGTCTCCGATGTGGAGGAATGGAAGGATAGAAGAGAGAATGACAATTTTGAAGTGCTTGGGTATAATGAAATGGTTCACCTCTCGAAGATCCAAAATGGGGCTGCCATCTTTTTTGCTGACGAGGAAGTAGTGGGAGAAAAAAGATTCTCTTCCTTGACACCACTGGACCCTTTCTCAGAAGGGAGCATATTTCTTCCTCAGAATGTGTGAGGGAAGGGTGGATTTGAATGTCCCCGTGGGGGGAAGGCTGTCGAATTCTATGAAGTATCCGTTTCGGATACCGAGAACCCATGAATCTGAAGATCTTCTTCGTGGTCTCTGTGAATCACACAGCTGGGTTACTCCTGCGCCTTCGCAGAGCATCGGAACCTTCTGGAATCACTAGGCAGAATGTGCTTTGACACATTTTTGGTGGTAACTTTGCCCACCCTAATGGTCCCTTATAAGGCGCTCCCGCCTAATTCCCCTCAGTTCCTTTCTTTCCGTCGCGTTAGCAGCTTGAAGGAACCTTTGTTCGCTTTTTTCCTCTTTCACTTTCGATTTGACTTGGCTTGAATTTTTGACTACGATTTTCTCTCACTCCCTTGGATTTGGCTTTTTACCTTGAATTTCACTGTTGACCTAGACTGTTTTTGACTACTCTCCATGTTTCTTCCTTTGGATTTGGCGACTCTGTGAATAGAATGTCTGGAAGAGGGGCCTTCAAGAGATGTGTGATCTGTCAGGCTAAATTTCCTAGGGTGGATGGCCATTCCCGCTGCTTAATTTGTCTGGGAGAGACCCATAATGTTGACTCCTGTATACACTGCAGGGCCTTTACCCCTCAGGCACGTAAGCACAGGATGTCTCATCTGAAGTCCTTCTTGTACGAGAAGGCGTTAATTCCAGCCTCTACTTCGACTCTGGCCTCTACTTTGGCACCTGAACCGCAAAAACGCAGCCAAGCCGCAGAGGCGCCATTGGTCCCATAACCCCTCCCAACATTGTTCTACCACCTCAGACCCAGAGGCTGTGCGTGCTTTGCATAAACATACTTCTGAAGCAGCTCAGGATCGAGCTCGCTCGACGCCTTTGACATCAACACGGGACCAAGAGCCCTCCACCTCGAAGGCCACCTCTTGGGACCAGGCATCTTCTGAATCTACCAGCTGGGGTGTTATCCCAGGTGAGGCCGTACCTTCTTTGAAAAAGAAAAGGAACGAGAAACACACCTCTCGGCATGATGATGGCTCTAAATCAAAGAGCAAGCTGAAAGAGGTACCTAAGATGTCGAAATTGACAGCCGCATCATCTGCAGCTTCTACTGATAAAGCTCCATGGCCGGTCGATACCGTTGAGTCGCAAACCCCTGCTGGACCCGAGGCCATGTTTGTCCGACCATCTCCAGTGCCAACGATGGAGACTGCTGCGTCACGACGTGCTCCTACCCCTATGGGTTCAGTGGAGATCGTGGCAGTGGAGGTGCCTTCCAGTGCCGAGGCGGATGTTTCCTCTCAATGGGCGGCCCAATCTCCTACCCTTGTCATCTCGAGAGCCCAACTTCTTGAGCGTTCGCCCTCGGACGTTGAAGTTGAGGTTGTCGAACTCGATGTCATGGCCCAAACCCAACCGTTTTCACTCAGCATCCTTTGGTATTGAGCATACGCCTGCGTGGCATGCTGGGAGCGGGCTGTCAGATGGATGAACCTTCTATGAAAGGAGGGTGGGAAATGCTTGCTGCAGAAGCGAGAGCGTGAGGCCGCCTGGAGGAGGTATGCCAAATCGCTTCGCCATGGTCCACATCTTATACGTGTGCTCCAACTTCATATCTGTCTCTTAGTGGAAGAGTCCAGCCTCGTCAAATGGGAGATCCTCAATTACTGACTTGGCTGTAGAGGAGAGAGCAGATGAATGGAGCCATGCATGCCAGCGTACAGCAGTGGAGCTGGCCAAAATCTTTCTGGCACAATCCTTCACGTACTTGGCTGCCTGATGCTGGTAATCAGCTAAAGCAAGCCCATCTTTCCTCATCGTGTGTACAATGTTCAGACCTTGTTGAGGGACCTTATCCAAGAAAGGGGAGATAGCATCCCATAGGTGCCTCTGGTATGCCCCCATACACACTATGTAGTTTGCTATCTTCAGTAGGAGGCTGTGAGGAAAAGGCCGTTCTTTTAGCCAATCTCAGAGCAGCAGGTGCCCAGCCAATAGGAAGGTACCCGGGCATGGCTATAAAAGGGGCCTGACAGAGAGTGAGAGGGGGTTAATTGTTTTGAGGTTTGACTGGAAAGAGTTACACCAAAGGGAAGGTGTGCTCTTAGAGTTCTTGAGGGAACTTTTCAGTCTGATGACCACAGAAGGGTCTTAAGGGTCCAGAGAGGGACTGAATAGACTTGGAGAGTCTAGTAGGGAGAGGCTCAGAGCAAGTCAAGTATATAAAGGGGATTTAGGACTTTGTTCCTGAGTTAGTAGTGCTGGTGCAGCTAGAATGATGTTATTATTTTAAAAGGAATCTGATGTAACTAAGCCTTAAGAAGATTAACAACTTTAATACTCAACAACAGTTTATTTGTTTTATATTTTTCAATAAACATTTGTTAGAGTTTAAAGCTGCTTGGCCTCTGTTTAATTTAAACCACGCTACCTGATATCAGGGACACAAAGGGCTGTCCCAATAGAACGTGGTTGGTGCTTCACACATTCTTTGGGGGACAGTAGTGGGTTGCAAGAGAACCCACAGGACTGCCATCCTAAAGCCAGAGTGTTAAGGTGGTGGGTTGACCATGTACGGGTCACAAAGGCAAGCTGATGAGTAGAACTTTTTTCCCACGGCATCCAGCTTCTTTCCCTCACGGTCTGTAGGAGAAGAGTGGATCCTATGAGAAGTGCACATCTGAGCTGTGTCAACTATGATGGAATTTGGCTTTGGGTGGGAAGCCAACCATGGGACCGCCTCGTCAGAGATTCTGTAGAGATGGTCCAGTCTCTTGGATGTTGGAGGTACAGATGAGGGAGTGCTCCAGGCTGCCTTGGCAATCTGGGTTAAGAAGGCCAAATACGGTATATGAGGTAATGGAGGAGCCTGCCTCGAGGTCATGAAAAATGGGATCATCTACATGTACATCTGATTGAGTGGTGGTCAACTCCAACGATGCTGCCATACAGTTCACGATCTCCGCAAACGAATGGACATCATCCATTGGAGAAGCAGGTTCGAGAGTCATACCTTTGCCCTGAGGAATGGCTTTGGTGATGGTGTTTCATCCTCTGAGTCTTCTGACTCATGATCTGGGGTCCTCGCAATCAGTAGTGTAAGAGGCTTAGGTCGTCCTGCTGCGATAGGAGTTGGTGACTTCCTGGGGTCTGCAGGCTTAGGCGAAGGCGTCCTCTTATGAGGAGTTCTAGGGGAAGGCTGTCTCAGAACCTGTTTCTGAGGAGACCTTGGACAATGAGGAGTTTCAACAGAAGATGCGTGGCGAGGCTTTTGTTGATGATGCCTCTCATCTGGTGAGTGGAGATATCTTCTTCTGTCCCGGTCTTCTTTATAGTACTGTGGTGAGCATTTGTAGAGGTATTGCCTGGAGTACGGTACCAGAGAGGGTTCCTCAAAGTGACGGTACTGGTGGTCAGGTCCCCAGTAATACTGGCCAGAATAAAAGCCTCGAGAGGAGCATCATATCGATACCATTCGTAATGGTCCCACCAGTCATCTTCATACCACACAGATTTGTCTTCTGTGTATTGAGAACTGCCAGATGGTGAGCACGATGGACATGGGCAACGTCTCAGTGTAAGGAACTGAGAGACAGAGCAGGATTGTGGCCTCGTACGCGGAGACCTCGGTACTGGAGAACTGGAGGGCAGTCTCGGAGAGGGCATCTTCTGTTTGTCAGGGGCCTCTGGTGTTGGCGTGTGGCGAGGCGAACGAGACCGTGACCTCCGATGAGTTGTTGACGGCAAGCAGGACCAATGGATAGGGGTCGAACTTGAGCAGGATCTAGCCTCCAGGCATCCTTCCAACTGGGATTGAGATCAAAGACGAGACTGGGATTGTCCTTGTGATCCAGAGCAGAACCGGGAGTGGAGTCGGCTACAAGATAAGGAGCGGGACCAGCGTTGAGACTGGGAGGAGAACCGAGAGCGGGACCGGGCATGTTGTTGTGCCTCGGTACCACTGTCCATCGGCGACCTTGAGCATGAAATTCTGATGATTCTGTTGCCCAAGGACGACTCACCTGCTGTATCCTCCACAGTGTAGGTGGGCTCACCTTCACGGTACTGCTCCGGGGATGGTATTGACAGGCCTCTTTTAGCAGGAGGCGATACCAGGGAGCTTTCTTCTATCTCTCCTTTGGATCTCTTAGACTTAGTATCACAAGACTGACGATCTTGCTGCTTGGTCCTCTTACACTCACGGGTCCAACCCCTTCTGGGGAAATCTTTCTTCCTTGTGGCCTTGGCCTTCTTTGATGAAGGATCCTTTGCCACTGCCACCTTCTGAGGTGATTCCAGTACCTCCTCTGATGGTGCCATCTTCCATCTACTCTTTGAGCTCCTGGTAACTTCGCGATGAGACTTGCTGGTACTGTTGTCCCTCGCCCGGTTGGACATCAGGACAGACTTCACAGAAACTTTGGAGGGTACCGAGGCGGAACCTTTCTTAGCCAGACCCGCTGGCTATTTTGGGGTAGTTCTCAAGCCCAAGGCCTTCCCCGATGTCAAGGCAGATAGGGCCTTCTCAATGAGCTGAGCCTTAAGCCTCTTGTCTCAGTTTCTCTGGCCTGCAGGGTGCCTGCATGTCTGTACCTCATGGGCTTCTCCCAGGCAAAAAAGGCATTTGGAATGACCGTCGGATTCGGTCATTTTGGCAGAGCATTGGGAGCAAGATTTAAAGAAACCGACGCCAGACATTTTCAGGGAATGAGAGAAACACAGTACTGTTCAATCCAAAGTCAGAAACAGGCAATCCAGTCAAAATAGCCAAATCCAGAAAAGGGTGACGAGAAGCGCAGTACCATTGGAAACTGAGGTCAGAAATCAAGCAATCCAGTCCGAGTTGTCAAATCCAGAGGGAGCAGATGAAAGGAGAGTCCAAGTCCAATTAGCGAACACACATTGGAAACTGCTTAATGCAATGTAGATGTATAAATTGCTGTTGCTTAAAATAATTTGTAAGCCGCTCTGATAGCCTTCTGGCTGAAGAGCGGGGTATAAATAAATAAATAAATAAATAAATAAAAGTCTGGTCTAAGGTCAGCATTTTTAGGACAAAAGTGATCAAAAATGGTCAAAAGGGGAACAAAGAATTTTGAGGTCTACACAGAAGTTCCTTCAGTGCTTTCCCATGCGGCGGAAAAAAAGGAACTGAGCAGTTGGTGAGAGTTGGGGCCTTTTATGGGCCAGGGTGAGGGGGGCGGAGCTACCGCCCAAAAGTTTAAATTGAGGTTGCTAGAAGTTTCCAAAGTGCTCTGCACAGGCACAGGATTAACATATTCTGTGCATTCACAGAGACCACGAAGAAGAAGCTGATGCAGCTAAGCCAGGGTTAGTCCTGTTTAAGAGCCATTAGCAAGGCTTCGTAAGCTTCAAGCTGCTTAGATAAACAAAGAGCTGTCAGATGAATAGGCTTTATAAGAAGGTGCTTGCAAGTGGATATTTTTTTTTAATTTCCTGCAAGGTACTTAACATTAGTATACATGCAATCTTGCTATGTTTTTTTTAAAGAATTTATTTTATATGCCTACTATGTAGGAAAAGGTATGTTCATTCATAATCATTCATAATATTCTATTACTGCTTTATCTTGCAGTTGTGTCAGTTCTGCATTTCTTCCATTGTTCAACGTGGTATTCAGATCCTGCAGATTGAAGACAAAAGTATCATTGTCAATAACACTCCGTACCAAATCTGTTATAGACCACAGCTATCTATTATGAAGTCCCAGCTGAGAGAGGAGGTAAAATATCAACAATGTTTTTGTTTAATTTCTACACTGGGTAGAAAGTCATATTTATATAAAGTCTAAGCTTCTTATTGAAAGGAAAACAATGGATCAGGAGTTAATAAAAGTCACTCACTTTAGGTTGTTTTAATTAAAAACATAGATGCCACAGTACAGTCAAGTCTGGTAATTAACTATGATGTCTGCATAGTAGAAGATCTCGATACTTTGTGGAATTAGTTCTGCCTGGTCCCCATCTGTTCAGAAGCTGAAGGCTCCAGCTGAAACAGAGGCAGCATAATCTATAATAGCTGTTGAAACAGTTCTAAGAATTTGTACAAAGTTCTTATATAAAAGAGGTACATCTGCTTGCAGGCTGAAATTGTTTACAGCACCTAAACGTAAATATGTTGGGTTATAAGTACTTCAAAGTTATATGATCTTTGGGAACTTCAATCATGTTAGCCATCTATTTCTTCATTCTAGCAAAATAAACTTTAAAATAAACTTTTAAGTAAGTATGCATAGATACCACTGTAATTTTACTTTAACACCGCAGCTTTATAAATTCCCCTCAAAAGAGTATGAAGTTTGTACCTGAATATATTTTAAATCAATTTTTCATTTCTATTGAAGATGAGATATCCATTGTCGAGAACAATTCTCCTATGGTCTGGCATATTAAGTAGCAGTAGCTATGGTGTAGTTTTACAAGATTTAAATATGATTAATATGCCATGAATTATGCCTACCCCTATGAAATCCGCAAAAATTTAAACCTGCAGTTAGAATACATTAAGAAGTCCAGGAAAATGACAACTTGTACTTTTTTCCTTGTTTTCTTTCCAGTTTTCCCACCTTGCAGACAGTAGTACATTCAGCATCTGCTCAGCTATGGGGTCTGACACCACCAAACCAAGTTCCATTCTTTTCTGGGACTTGATGCCTGACATTAGCCAGTCTGTTTCTGATGCACTTCCTCTTCAAAAGTATATGTTGCTAAGCTTCAAACAAGACACAAATGACCACACTGTTCCGTGCTGGAGCCCACCTGCTATCATTAGGCAGGAATTCCCAAGGCAGAGCATAGCCATACCTATTAGTGGTAGAGATGAACATGGATTCTCCACCAGGTATGTAGAGTGTGTGCTAAGCAGGTTGAAAATACTGTTTGATGTTCTAGGTTCTTTAATAAAAGAATGAATGTTCTGCCTGTGTGCAACAAAGCCAGTTATTCTATTTGTATGGCCTCTTCATAAGGTGTGCATTATTTATTGTTCTGTTGTTGTTGTTGTCGTTGTCGTCATATTCTTATTATTATATTTATTTATATCCCACCTTTTTCCTTAGTTCAGGACTCAAGGTGCCTTACAACAGTTTAAATAATCTTAGATAAAAAGTCATATCATACAAACATTAAACATAATTAAATTATGGAAAAAATTAAAACAAGTCAAAAACATAAACTGTTTAACAAACAGATTTTTTAAAATCCAGTATGTTATACAAGCTGATTTTCCCCCTTAAAAAAAACAAAACAAAAATAATTCTCAAAAGTCTGACAGAACAACAAGGTCTTCCACCTGCCTGTGAAGAGATAGCAAGAGAAGTGCCAGTCCTGCCTCTATAGGAAGGGAGTTCCAGATCCCTCCAGAAGGCCCTCTCCCATGCTCCCACTAGATGAACCTGTGAGGGTGATGGTACAAAAAGAAGGACCTCCCCAGAAGATGCCATTGGACAAAAACAGGAAGATTTTATGGGAGAATAAGATCCTTCATGTTGTCACCACCATCACCTCCTCCTCCTCCTCTTCTCCTCATCCTCTAATTAGATTTAATCAATCAGATTTAAATTAGATAATTTAAATTCATATTTCTTACATTATGTTCATACTATACATGTCTAATGAAAAGAAAAAGGAATAGTGTGGTGTATTAGGGGATGATAAACAAGTAGCCTAAGGCGAACCTATCATGGGGTTTCCTTGACAAGATTTGTTCAGAGGGGAGGTTTCCATTGCCTGTGACCAGGATTCAAATCCCTGCTCCACCATGGAAACACACTGGGAGACCTTGGGCAAGTCACACTCACTCAGCCTCAAAGGAAGGCAAGGGCCAGCCTCCTCTGAACAAATCTGCTTGAGAAAACCCCATGATAGGTCTCCTGAGGGATGCTTAAGTCAAAAATGACTTGAAGGCACATAAGAACAAGCATGTAGCCCTCGCGATGTTGGATTTAAATGCCCAGCATTCCTCACCATTGGCTATGCTGGCTGCAGCTGCTGGGAGTTGAATCCAACAACATCTGGATGGCCAGGTGATATCAATCCCATATATGTTTGAATATTCACTGTAACCTCTTGCAAGATAGTGACTATAAATAATGTGAGCCAGAAGTCACAAAAAGAGGTTAATAGACACATTCCACATAGCACAAACACACAAAAACTCTAATTTCAAACATGAAGGAATTCTTAATGTTTGGAAAACATGTTATGTATTTGTTTCATGAAAAAAAAAATCTGTTCCATAATTATGCTTTTTGTTCCTTAGACGGGCATAAATTGATATGAAAATTTATTTTCGTAAAATTTATTTTGTTCTCTATCCAGAGTTTTAGATTTTCATACACTCAGATACTTTGTGAACATTTATATTTTCATAATCTGTTTTTCTGCATGTCTGTCTAATATACGGTAGCTGTTTGGGAAACTTCTAACTTTTTGAAGACCTAAAATGTGAAAAGGAAAAGACATGAAAAGAATGGGAGAAAAACTTAAGTCAGGAAACTCAGTGATCTTGGGAATGCAGAAGGAAAAACTTTCAAAGTTTGAAAGATTGCCTATAAGCGAGATTGCATTTCCCTCTTTGAAAACAAGCCACTTCATGCAGTAAAAATTCCATTGCTGAGTAGAGGACTTGATTTCCATTTCCTGGCCCCAAAATTAATTTTGTTCTTACTGCAGAATGCAGATATAAATAAGAAGCTATATAAAACTCACTCAGCTCTAAACCAACATATGGTATTGCCCTTGTTGTGAGCTGTGTGGGAGATGCTTTGAAGACAACCTGTTTCAAACCCTAAGCATTGAAAAAGGGAATGCCTTATATCATTTCAGTCACTCAGCAGTGCCTCTTCTGGACAATTTATGAACAGTGTGGCTGGGCTCAAAGAGATCCCAGTGTAGGAGTTCGAGGAAAAAATGTTGAAAAATTACAGTGATCCTAACAGTTAAACAAGAACAGGAGTTCTGGGAAAGTAAATATTTCCCTCCTCCAAACTGATACATTTTAATCATATTATTTTATCATGTTTATATATTCTAGAAAATTGCTTGAATGTTGAATGTTGAGTGTTAAATGTGAACAGGCAAGTAAAAACTCTGTATAAGCAGGAATATACTTGATATGTGTGGGAGCCCCATGTTGAAGATAATCCTGTCAGAGGGTATGCTGGTTGATATGTTAGTTCTGTCTGTAACTTTTCTGGCTCACTGGAGTACGGTTGCTACTCTACATCTCTTTTGTGCCAACAGTGTGCTAGGTGCTGTATAATTCTATTAAGCATGCAAGTTAATTTCCTATATAAGAAGGTGATTTATCCTTTCTTTCACTGCATATAGTGCTGTTTTATACAGCACATACTTATCATCATCATCATCATCATCATCATATTTATTTCTATCCCGCCCTTCTCCAATGCCATTGGGGCAGCTTACAGCATAAAAACTCCATAATTACATCAGTACCCTAACCCACCACCCCTTAAAACAATATTAAATTAGATTAGATTAAAAACATACAATAATTAAAAGGAGAGGAAAAAATGGATGAATCAATGGCAGCTCAAGGGAAAAGACGGCCGAATCTTCGGGCCGGGATAGCTATTCAGGAAAGGCCTGCCGGAAAAGATCCGTCTTGACAGCTTTTTTGAAGCTGTCTAAGGTGGTAATAAGACGGGTCTTGTCCAGCAGGCCATTCCATAATCTGGGAGCGGTAGCAGAGAAGGCCCTCTGGGAGCCTTGTTTTCATAGGTTGTAATAGATTCCTCCTAGAGGACCAAAATGCACAGGGAGGATCATACGGGAGGAGGCGGTCCCGGAGGTAAGTTGGACCCAAGCCATGTAGGGCTTTAAAGGTCATAGCCAACACCTTGTACTGTGCCTGGAAACTAATAGGCAGCCAGTGGAGAGCTTTTAACACAGGTGTTATATGCTCTCTTCTGGAAACACCAGAAATCAAACACCATGTTCTGAAGTTTCCCTGGCTGCCATGTTCTGAAGTTTCCAAGTGAAGTTTCCAAGTGAAGCACAAGGGTAGCCCCATGTAGAGCGCATTACAGAAGTCGAGACGGGAGGTTACCAGCGCATGTACCACAGTTTCGAGGTCCCTGGTTTCCAGGAAAGGGCACAGCTGGCATATCAGCCGAAGTTGATAACAGGCACTCCTGACCATCGCATTTACCTGATTAGACATCTGGAGTGATGGGTCCAGGAGCACCTCCAGACTGTGGACACAGTCCTTGGAGGAGAGTGTGATTCCATCCAGGATTGGAAGTTGTATTCCCAGACCTGGTTTCAGGCCCGCAACTATTAGTACCTCCGTTTTGTCTGGATTCAGTCTCAATTTGTTTTTCCTCATCCAGTCCATTACTGCCCTAAGACAATCATTGAGAGGAGAGACACCCTCTGAAGTTGAAGCTGATGTCCGAGACACGGAGAAATATATCTGGGTGTCATCAGCATACTGATGACACCACACTCCATGTCTCCGAATGATTTCTCCCAGCGGCTTCATATAGATGTTAAATAGCATCGGGGATAGGATGGCGCCCTGAGGGATGCCACAGTTAAGCTGTATTCTAGTACAGCAACTGTCCCCAAGCCTCACCCTCTGGGATCTGCCTGAGAGGAAGGAATGGAACCACTGCAAGGCAGTGCCTCCAATTCCTAACCCTCTCAAGCGATACAAGAGGATGGAATGGTCTATTGTATCAAAAGCCGCTGAGAGGTCCAGGAGCACCAACAGGGTCACACTACTCCTGTTGATCCCCAAGCAAAGGTCGTCAGCCGGAGCAACCATGGCAGTCTCAACTCCATATCCCATCCTAAAGCCAGTTTGAAATGGATCTAGATAATCGGTTTCATCCAAGACAGCTTGGAGTTGGGAAGCGACCGCCCTCTCAATCACCTTGCTTTAAAAAGGGAGCAAGGATACTGGCCTATAGTTATTCCTATCCAAGGGGTCCAGGGAAGGTTTTTTTTCAGGAGCAGCTTAACTGCCGCTTCCTTCAGACAGGATGGAACAAACCCGTCCCTAAAAGACGCATTGATAATATTCCTAAGGAGTATTCTCAATGTGTCGCCCCCTTGGGTGGCCAACCATGATGGACAAGGATCGAGTGGACAGGTCGTCTTCCTCACCCTACCAAGGAGCTTGTCCACATCATCGGTACTCACAGACTGAAGCTGATCCAATAAAATTTCATCAACAGAGTTGCTGGACACCTCGTCTATAGATTCTGTCATAACACTGGCATCTAAGTCGGTTCTTATCCGAGAGATTTCATCTGCAAAGTGGATGTTGAATGCATCACAGCAGGCTGTTGTCGGGTTAAGTAAGGGGTTCTGTGCAGGTGGAACCTGCGTCAGCTCCCCCACCACCCTAAACAGTTCCGCTGGACGGGACTCTGCAGACGCAATACGTGCAGAGGAGAAATACTTCTGCGCTGCACATATCGCCTCTCAGTAAGAATCAAGGAAATTCCTATGACGAGTCTTGTCGGATAAGAGTCGAGTCTTCCGCCAGGTGCGCTCTAGTCGTTGTCCAGCCTGCTTCATCTTTCTAAGCTCCTCTGAATACCAGGGCTTACGGTTAGGAGCAGGCTGGAAAAGACGTTTGGGAGTGATTATGTCAATAGCCTTGATGAGGTCGGTGTTCCAAATATTAACCAAAGCTTCGGCAGAATCACCGGCGTTACCAACCATTAAACTCTTCAAGGCTTTCTGGAATCCATTTTGTTCCATTAGCCTTCGATGGCGGACCATTCTAATAGGTCTGCCACCCCCGGTGGGGCAGACAATGGCTCTTAGCTACATCTTGAGCAGGAAATGATTTGTCCATGACAATTTGGAGGTTTTAATAACATCTGCCCCTGGATGTTCCTGTTCTGTACTAAAGGCCACATCGAGGGTATGACCTGCACAGTGAGTAGGCCCGACAACCAATTGGGATAGGCCCATGTTTGTCATGGATTCCATGAACTCCTGAGCTGCACCAGTTAAATTTAGCAAGCTGGTCTCGAGTGGGATGTTGAAGTCACCCAGAACTAAAAGTCTGGGCGACTCCAGCAGCAACTCTGAGACCAGCTGTGTCAGCTCAGTTAGGGAGTCTGTTAGACAACAGGGTGGCCGGTATACTAACAGAATCCCTACACTATCCCTGGTCCTCAGGCTTAGGTACATACACTCGATGTGGACTGTGTTCCAGATAGGCTTCCTGGTCAAGGTTAGATTGTTTTTATTGATGACACTATTTATTGACCTTGATGACACTACATCATTTAATGTCTTTTAAAGATCTCACCCCAAAAGTCTAACATTTACATATTGGTTCTATCCATGGTACACACTGTTCTTATGCCAAAGGCTTTCTAGAGATAATCTAACACCGTGTACTCTGAATAGTTTCATGCCCCACATTTCTTCATCATTCATACACTTTAATCCTGTCAGTTTTTTCAGCAATAAATGGCTAAAATTCATATTGCACAGATCTATGAAAGCTGAGGCATCCACTTTATAAATTCTTATACACATAGTTATGTTTTTTTCATATGAAGTCTGATTGTTTGCTTCTCTTTTTTTCTTTTGTAAGTTTCCTAGTAGTGGACATGCTGTCAGATTGTTTAAAGGTGGCAGTTATTCATGAAGTCTTGCTTTTGAGAGAACGAGAGAGTTCCCCAAATGTATTATTTTAATACTTTAATAAGTTACTAGGGAGTCTTTTGATAGCAAATGAAGCCTGTGTAAAGATGTGTGTAATACTACAATCTTGTTCATCTTAGAGCTATAGTGCTGACTTATCAAGAACATCTTGGGGTGACATACTTAACTCTGTCAGAAGATCCTAGTCCTCGCATAGTTATCCACAACAGGTGTCCTGTCTCACTGCTTATCAAAGAAAACTTCAAAGGTATGACATTTACACTGCTACAGAACAATGTTTTAAGTCTTTAAATAAAGCAATTTTCTTTGTCCTCTTATGCTCTTTGTTTCAGTAAATTTAGTCATAATTAACACTTCTAATCAGAGGGACCATTTGTATGGATGAGGCTGAGGAAGGAAGGTCTGTATAATAGGCAAAAAAGTAATAATTATGTGTGTTGATAATCTATCAGGCAAACTCCATTAGAGGCTAGTGTGCATGTGTATGTTGAGATAATATGGAACTGTGCCATAAGTCAAACATCTTCCTTTAAAGAGTCTGTTTGACCTTTTATTACATTCCAGACACACCAAAGTTTGATGTTTACTGCAAGCGTGTTCCAGCTGAAAGTTCAGTACATCATGAGCTTTATCACCAAGTCTCCAGCTATCCAGATTGCAAAACCAAAGATTTGGTACCCAGCATTGTTTTGAAAGTCATATCATCAGAAAAATTAACAAATGAATGGAGCGATTTTGTGGACATTAATAACCAAGGCACCCAGGTTAGTGTTTTGTTTTTTATTCTAACTTCATAGACGAAAACATTTTGAAGCAGATGATTGAAACACTAAGATATTGGAAGACTTCTGCCTAACAGCCTTCAACATAGCCTTTCAGCAGCACATATTTAAACAAAGGAGACACTGAACTTTATCAGACTACATGTTTTAACATGTTATTTTGCCGGCATAGACAAACCCATGTCTATGCCAGCAAAAGAACATTTCCTGCCCCCCACACTTACCTCCTTTCCCAGCAAAGGCTCCCTGGCAATAAAGAGGAAGTGGATGGAGCCCCATTCGCTTCCTCGCTCGAAATCTCACATGATTTTGTTGCATGGGAAATTCAAAAATAAACACAAAGAAACTACATTTAAAGTTGCACAAAGCACACACACATTTTAAAAGGACCAAGTAACCCAGGGAAGGTTAAAAAAAAAAAGATCATCACTTTCCTGGATGTCCTGATCTGACCCAGAAGTGTTCACGCTGGAGAGGGCATTGTCAGGGTAAGTACAAGATTTAAAGGGACAGAGGCATCGCATGCTGGCAATGCCAGCAAAAAAGCAGCAGGGGGATATATTGATGGCTTAAGTCGCCAATTAAAAACGATGGGTTTTGGCATGTTTTTAACCGCAAAAGGGCAACATCATCTGATCCGCATGCCCTTTCACAGTTATGTGGCGTTGTGGTGATGCCGTATTTTCCATGTCTGATAAAGTCCACCGTTACATATTTAACATCCACATCTTAAACATGGAGCTTAATTAAATGTATTTTACAATTAGAATTCAAAGACAAGTCATAATTAATTCATTGAGAAATTTTCCTTTGCAACACGTATTGAAAGTAGCAAAAAGTGCACACAGAGTGTGTTTTGGGGACTCCCACTTATTTCTGTGGTGGTTTGTGCAGAAAAGAGAAGAAAAATAATCTTATTGCCCATTCAATGTCACCTTATTTCTAGACAGGAGCACAATTTTTACTCTTAATTATTGAACAAGAGACAGACTCTTGTTCAATTGGTTTTTCTCCTTTTATAAAAGCTCTGTAAATTATCTTCCCCTTAATAATTTTTAACCCCACTCCCCAAAAAGTAGTTTCTCAGTCTAAAAGGCCATTAGCACAGTTCTAAGTGGTACAGACGTCTTGTTTTAAATACAGTGGGGAAGTTTCAGATCATTCTAGGGCCAATTCATTATCTAAGGCCAGTTATGTTATCTTTGTAAGGAAGAGGAACATGATTCTTCCCTTCGTATAAAAATTTGGATGTTTTGCATGTCTTCAGTATTGGTGAAGAGTTTTATTTGTATGTAATGTTTTTACCATTTCATAAATCACAAATGCATGCATTATAATGGAAGATTTGTTGTGTATCTGGAAACAAATGATCACATTGATGATAGAATAATTAAAAGACATAAGCTCTTTCATACTCATTAACTAACTTTAGCCACAGAACAACAGCATAAGCCAGGAGATGCTAGAATAATGTTGTTATCTATCTCCCATCAACATTACTACAAAAGTAGGAATGTCAGAGTAGAGGGGGGAAAGTATCATTTTGACTCATAATTTCAAGGGCAAAGTGTTTAAGGTACAGTGTATATTTACAAGATCAGCTGTGTTAATTATAAATACTTTGAAATAATTTGTTACTGATTGTGGCATTTTGAAATGGTAGACCGGTCTGACAGGGACAGTCCCAAGTTTAGATGGCTGGGGGAATGATGGCCCCACTTCTGGCCATCAGTCATTCTTACTAATGCCTACTGCATTTCCCTTCCTTCTGCTCCCAGCTAGAGTCTCTGAATCTGTATTTTTCATTTTATTACTGTACTGTGTGCATGCACAGAAGATGTAGCAGCCAGGCTGTGGGGAAGGAGCCAAGGAGACAATCAGAGAGCATTGGGAGCAACCATTCTCTCTTTCTCACTATGATATAAAGGCATAAATTTCACCACCATTAGAATGTCACAAAGGGAACAGGCTAAAGTTTGCTCAATGGCAAGGCAGGGCCAAAAGGATCCCATCCTCTTTATTTTCTTTTCTGGCAAAAGTTCTCTGCTACACAAAGCACAGCAGCAGCTCCTTCATCTGGAAAAATAGTTTTAGTTTTTGTGGGAGAAAACCTGGATAGTTGGGGATGGAATACAGGGGTAGGAGGCCTGGAAAGCAGTGTGGTGGAGAGAAAGATGGAGTGGTAAAAAGTAGCAGGAAGGATTGGAGAATAGACTAGGGAGAAAAAAAGAGGTAAGGAGGGCAGGGGAAGTTCTGTGGGATTTTGTGAGGAGGCTGTGTATGTGTATAGTTGGGGTGACATATATGTGAGTGTGCATGTGTGAATGCATATGGGTGAATGGAGACATCTGTGTGTGTGTGTGTGTGTGTGTGCGTGTGGGGTGTATGTGTGTGAACTGGGACAGAGCTATTTGTACAACCAATCATAGCTCTATTTGGGGCTCCCAATTAACTATTCATAGTGTTGCAGCCCAGTCTCTCAACAAAGGCAGATTGAGTTGGAATGTTAAGACAGGGATGAATAGAACCCATGCTGACTTTCAAGTAGTCCAGTTCTTTTGTTGTTATTGTCGTCGCCATCATCATTATCATTATTATTATCCTGCTTTCCCCCAAAAATTAGGACACAAAATGGCCCACAGTTTAATGAACGATAATATTAAAAACATACAAAAAAGGAACATTAAAATAGAATTAAACTATTTACAGTATTAAAAGAATTCAAAACATCAATAAAATAAAATACAATTTAAAAGATAAAAAACTCTAAAAACAGTAATGTTAAAACAGTACAGTACCCCTTAGCCCATTCTTTCAAAACTTTCTGTTTCATAGGCCTGTCTGAATAAAAAGGTTTTAGTCTGCCAACGAAAGGATAACAAGGGCCATTCTGGCCTCCCTGAGAAGGGAGGTCCACAGTCTAGGGGCAGCCACAGAGCAGGCCTTGCCTATCCCTCTCTTCTAGCGCTTGACTCAGAAACTAGCCATTCAAATACACAAATTTACATATCTTCCCCAACAGGGGTTCACAGTATGTAAGCTCCACACACACTCCTACCCAACCATTCTCTGAAGATGGCAGCCACAGATGCAGGCGAAACATCAGAAATAAACTCTTCCAGAACATGGCCTCACAGCCCGGAAAAAAACCAAGGAAAATCTATGGATGTCAGCCATGAAAGCCTTTGACTTCACAGTTTTTCATTATCTACACAGTCAAGAGGCTTTGCTATAATCTATAATGCATAGGTTTATCAGACCTATGAGATAGTTGCTCTCTTTGCTGGATGACTGAGATGATTAACACTGAACATGTTTTTATAATATATCCACATTAATTAAACTAAAATATATGTGAGTAACTGAATGTCATGTGTGAGGGAGTGGTTACAGTTTATGAAGTATACCTGAGCTTTTCAGGAGTGGGAGTAGAGTAGTGGGTTAGAAATCGTTAGCTCCTCTGGGAATCTGCCCTCCATTCCACTAGATCCAGTTGGTACTAGCCGCCACAACAATCTGGCACTGTATTATTATTTACATATGGCATCATATGTGCTTGATAGGGTGCTCCATGCTCGACAAGGGTAATTTGGAAAGTTCTTGAACTACCAAACCTCTAATCTACATATTAGTAGCAGAAAGACAAAATGAAAGTAAGCAAATAGAGAAGTAGGAATACAGACAAGAAGGTAGTTTAAATGACAAATACAACATTAACAGGATATTAATAAGAGCAAATGATACAGCTTTCACCCCTAAAAGAAGAACAAAATGAAGTAATCACTGTATACCTAAGAGCAGAATTAAATACAATTCTGATCTTGGCAAGCATAAAGCCACCAAAAACCAGAAGTTCGTGTCTCTTCCCCACTCTCTTCTCGTAATGTCTAGAAAATGTGACAGGTCCGCCTCCTCCCTTCAGACAATAAGAAATGCATATGACATTACTCCATACCTTTCCCTTATTAAATTTGTTGAAGGAGAAATACAATATTGAGTATTGGACTACTGTTTTTGTGTCAAACCCTGGTCAGTGAGTAGTTAACCCTAGAATGCATGCATTCTGCACAACTGAAGGCTTATAGTGAAAGCACATTACAGGTCAACCGCCATATTCATGGGGGATATGTTCCAAGACCCATTGTGGATACCTGAAACTGTGGAGAACTCTATTATTTTCAATGAGACAAACGCTGGAAGTTGACCATAGAATTGCATTGGAGGACCTAGAAATGCCTAGAGAGAACATATTTTTTGGATGTGGATAAGTGAAACCGTGGATAAGTGAATCCATGGATACACGGGTTGATCTGTATTCCTATCGTGGAGACATTTTTATCCTGCAAATGTCACCTTCCATTTTTTATGCAATTGTCTTTTTCATTATTGTATGTTAAAACTTAAAGATCTGTGCATTGTATTGGCTAAAAACTTATCTACCAAAAGGAATTTGGCTCTCTTGAAAACCTGAATGTTGGGAATGGAAAAAATTATGCCAAGAAAGCAAATAATAATTGATCATAAGTTCTGAACTAGTTTGTTTCCTTTGCACCAGAATTTGATTATTGTAAATGCTGTTCTAGTACAGAATATACACACCTCTGATCTCACAGGATCATGAACCACTTATTCTTTCAGTCCAGCTGTGAATTTAAGCTAAGTGCTCTTTCTTCTACTTGTAAGAAAGCTCTATAAGTATTTACTGAAATTCACATCTGCCATCCACTATCAGAGCCAGCTTTGGCTCAGATTCCAAAGCAACTTGATTGAAGTTTTCAGAAACAGGCAGAAGTTGCAAAGGCAAAAAGCATTTTCCACAATGCAAGATTAAAAGGATACTTGGTGAAAGGGAATGTCTGTTAATGTAAAGAAACTAAATAGGAATACTTCCTCTGCTATGTTTATTTGACCTGTGGAATTAATTGCCATCAGGAAATCTTCAAAGAAATAATTTAGCGAGATGTTATTTCATGTATCAGAGCAGTGCTATGGCCACTAATAACATTTCTAAGCCAAGATAAGGGTAGTCCGGAAACAAAAAAGAATAATGTATCCAGCTTTTAATAACAGAGTTGCCTTTGGAAAGGATTGTTTCTCCCCACTGTTGTGTTAGTGTATTCCATTGTTATTCTTCTGATTCAGAGCAAATGTGCATGGGTCATGAGTATAGAAAGATGAGCCAGACCAGTGGTAAGATGATGCAGTTAGAACAAAGAAATGCAAATCTCCTTCTGGACTAGTCAGGGAAGTCTGGCCCATTATAATGGGCACTGCCTTACCCACTCCTTCCTAATTTTCTCTTTATTATGATTGGGAACCACGCAATTTTCCAAATATTGTTGGGCTAGAAGTTGCAGCAACTCTAGCCTGCATAGCCAAAGATGAGAGATTGTGGGAACTGCAGTCCCACATCATCAGGAGGGCCCTATGATTCTAATCCCTGATGTTTACAAACAGTCAGGTGAGGATAAGGAACCTCTTAGAGTCTGGGGGTTGCTTTGGTATCACTCCCAGTCTCCCAGAGCCCATCCATCACCATCACTGCCAATGCTGCACCATATTGCCACAATTGAGGCTCACAAGCAAAAAAAAAAAAAAAAAAGCTTTAAGACAAGGCATTTAAGGAGTGTGCACCTTGTTCTGAAGCATGTTCACAGATCTGGCAGACTCCCGGGAGCACAGTTTCATCTTCAAAACAAGGCCTATGCTCACTGCAAACCTACTTATCATGTTCATCGTATCCATTTCCTCTTGGGTGCAAAATTTTTCTTTCAAAAAAATCTTAAGAGTGGAAACTACAGCATAGCGGCAGGGGCACTTAGCCCCCGCCACACCCCCTGTTGCAATTCCAGGACAGATTAGGGGCCGTGCCCCTGCAGTTTGCTTGTTTTAAAAGCTTGACTAAAAGTATATGTCTAGTTTTTTCCTCATGTAAAATGCAAGTGTTTTGGTGATTTCTGAAAGAAAATTCCTGTACTTGAGGACAAATTAGTGCCACACATAATTTGGCCTTCAGTGAAGACTGTGACCAGTGACATACTGCCATTGCTCCATTTAGATTCTGGCTTTTCTTTAGAGATCTTTTGTTTGAGTGAGTGACCCTGGTTAGCCTGTGTGTTCAACCTGCAGTTGTATTTAGCTACATAACATCCGCTGTACATGCTGCTGTTTGATTTCTTGTTCCACAAAAAACAAATGTTACACTTTGACTATGGAAAAAGTAAACCAGGCTACAGCTATAACAACATTCCAAGTTGTTAGGTTTGTTAACTTAAAACCAAGAGCCGTCCTTAAAACAGCATGTCTTACAAACTACTGTGTGTTGCATAATGTTCTCACTATTGATCTGTCAACGGTTGGGCTTTCCATTCAGCAAACATACCTACTGAGTTTCCTGAGTGTTTTAAGTTTGTTTGTTTGTTTTTCTCAGCAAACTCTCTGGCATTTGAGCGTCACATGAGTTTCATGCAAAGTTTTTCCATGTATGAAATAATCTTCTCCAATTTCCCCGAAATAAACACCATTGCTTTATAGCAAGTAGTCTTCTCCATTCAATTTTTGCTGAGGTTTCCCTTATGATACAGATTTTTCATGCAAGCCATAGATTTCCTTTATTTCTCAAAAGGTGTGCTACAAAAAATTACCAAGTCTTCTTTGATTAATGTTTGCTCTATCTAATTTCCTGAAGAAACAAGCCTTTTCTCAGTATTAATGCTAAAAAGCCACACTTTTTTTAATTTCTGCTTTTGAATTTTAACCATACATTGATTGTAACTACCACCCACCTACCCACCCTATCCTTGTTCACAACAAAGTTCAGTGATCAGTCACCATGTGCATAGCAAAACCAGTCAGAGTTCATAGGCGGATGTTCTACAGCATTAGATGAGATGATGGTGAACAAAAGCCATTGTTGAGGTGTTTGGAAACACTCTGCAGTCTTTCTTTCCAGAGCAGCATCAGTTGCCATAAAAATATTTTAGGTAAATTATTTCTTCATTTATAAATATGCTGCTGCCAGAACTATACTACCTTCTATGATTTTATGACTATTTTGTTAAAGAAACTGATACTAGAATAGAAAGAAATCCTCAGTGCTACATTTTCACTAATAAAGGCTGAAAGAAGCTATGAACACAATTTTGGAACTACACTTTTGTGGGGAGAGAAAAAAACTCAAAAGTTCTTATAGAGGTTATTGGCCCAAGTAGACTACCTGTTTCCCTCCAACAGATCATCTTTGGGTCAGCTATTCTTCTATTTCAGTACATGTTTCCTTAGCGCTCATGTTTATACAAGATGTTCCTCCAGGACCGCTCCTTTTGACACCTTTCTTAGGTTTATCATTCTGTTTGTTTCTTAAACTGTTACATCACAGCATCTGATAGACACAGACAGCTTTATATGGGCTGTCTATGATGGAACAACTGGAGGGAGGTGCTACATAAGAGCAGTGCCACAGTTGGTGACACTCTGGCAGTGACATCCAATGCCAGATCTGCAAGGGCCCCATAATTATAGTACACCTCGTACTGGCAGTGGAAGTATTCATAATAAGAATGTTATTGCTGGAAGAATTGCCAGACCAAAGTTCCCTCCACAGCTATAGCTGTTTCACAGTCATAATATGTACTACTTCAGTTCCAGTATCAAATGTTTCCAGTATCATAAATGCAAACTTAATCAACTCTTTCCCTTTTCATCGCAGGTGAAATAGGCTGTTTCTACAAACATAGCTTTTAAACACCTGAACAAGTTCCTAACCATAATATTACTGAGGGTAGCACTTCTTGATAGTGCTATGGTTTAAATGAAAATACAAGTCGAACACTATGGATGGATATAGTTAAAATACATCTTAGCAATACGACAGTAAGAGATGTTCCCTTCTATCTCCCACTCAATCATATGATGTAGATCAAGTCTGCTCCTAAGCCAGCATCCAGCACTGGTAATTGGGAACACTGCTATGTTTGAGAAGTGTGAGTGATGTAAACTCATATGCTCTCCACATATGCTGCAGTGAGCGTAGGCAGGCAAGACAAATGGCAAGAGTAAGTTAACAGGAAAAAATACATTGTTCCAGCTTCTGCCTCAAACAACCAGACTGACTAATTTTGGAAGATACCAGAACCTGAGTTTGACAGATGTTTTCATCTAAACCTGTAAACCATGGGTTCTTTATCTGTGGTGCATGGACTGTAAGGAGTCAGAGAGTTCATGAACAATCTTTTAATCTGTGTTCTTTTATTTCCTTCCTGTTACTTGTGAAAACTGTACTTAAGTGTGTTTTCTGAGGAGAGGGTCCGTAGCTTTCATCAGATTCTCAAAGCATTCTGTGCAGGGAGGGAGGAAGTATGGGAACTGCTTTGTAGACATGTTTTTATTCTTTCATTTGCAACAGAAAGCAAACATTAAACATTGCAATTCTCAAACTACGTGTTTCAATATAGTTTTACAGATGTCACTGTTACTACTGTGGAGTAACTGGTCCATCTAACCAGAGCAACATGATTGAATCAAGGTGTACCCATGTTTTGCAGATTACTAAGTGCTATTTTTCATCTTAGATTGTGTTCTTAACTGGCTTTGGCTATGTTTATGTGGATGTTGCTCATCAGTGCGGGTCAATAGTGATCACTTTAGCACCTGAAGGAAGACCAGGACACAAGGCCAGTTTGAACAGGTATGTTAAAACTGCTTAGAAGTAGGAAATCCTAAAGAAAATTGTCCTCTGCAGGCTGTTCACCCTCTAGGTGTGAACTGACTTATTAAATATAGCACCACTGTTTGTTTTGTCTGGTGTCCTTGCGTATGTGTAGCGTATGTTTAGACCACATGTTAACATTTTGTATATCATAGTAAAACATGACAATCTAACATCTGAGGTCATGTCACTCTAGGATAAACACAAAATGCCTGGTACAATAAACAAGGCTCAGAGCAGACTCACAAGTTAAAAAGTTTATTTGGCCAGATAGGCAGTCCTTACTTGCACAGAACTCCCATTGAGGTCTGTGGGAGTTCTTACTTGTGATGAAGGACAGAAGAATGGTCCCATGCAAACTATGTAGTCGATCATCTTTATTACACTTCCTTACACGCTAAAATTGCAAAATCTTCATAGCAAGCTCCACTCAGCTTAAACTGTAGCATCACCTATTTATAAACTGCCCAAATGCTCAGCTTCCAGAGGTGATGTCAAGGGGACAGAATGTGTTACTGTGGGTTTTTTAAAATAAGCCTTATTGTTAAGTATGAATCCCCCCCTTGAAATTAGTGATTATCAGTGCTTAATATCCCACTCATTTAAACTCAGCCAAGAGCAGTTAGCACTGTGAAGCAAATAGCACTAACATCAGTCTAAAACAGTCATGGTGATTTAAGAGAGGAATATACACTTCCATAATATGGAGTTAATGATCCATAATAGAAACAACCTGTATTATCTGCTGCAAAAGAGCTAAAATGTGACAATGTGTGAGGATATTTTCCATTGTCTGCTTGAACTTCACGCTACATTGCAAGTATGACTGAGAACTACTGTGCATAAAATATTACAGGGAAGTTCAAACGCAACTTGTTGCTAAAAGGGCAGGAGAGTGTTATTTGGCACCAGACAGCAATAATATTTCTTTGTGTGTGCTGAATGTAGGTAATTTGCATCCCCAGATCTAGTTCATATTAATCACATTTACATTTGATTTTATTTTGAGTGAAGAAACCTTATTGCTGTTGTTTTCTGTCTACAGAAGTCAAGAGCAGAGCCTCGTGCTTAAAACATTCATCAGCCAGCTGAGCCTCACTGTGAACGATGATATCACAAACCCCAAAATGTCATCTGAACTTCTGCGGTTCACAGTAGACCACATTTACCTTCATATGGTTCCAGTTGCCAGCTACCTTAGGCCTCTCTCACATGAATTTAATGGAGAGGCCACCAATAGTCTTCAGCAGTTTTATACTCTCCAAATCTATTGTGGAGACTTACAGCTGGACAATCAGCTTTACAGCAAATCCAATTTCCATTTTCCAGTCTTGCTGTGCCAGGGAGAGAAAAATGAAACCATACAGTGGACCAAAACGCATAGCCTCATGGTATCCAGCAAAGATCTGGAAGAATATAGTGAAAACTCCTTCATCAAACTCTGCCTCATTTTGTCAGAAGAACAGAATTTTCTGTTCCATGTGAATGAACTCAGCTTTGAAATGAAACCAGCTAGGTTATATGTGGAAGACACATTTGTTTATTATGTTAAGACTTTATTTGAGACCTACCTCCCAGACAGCAAAAGCATTTACCATTCTACCAAAGCCTCAGCTCTTAGCCAGATTTTACCTGAACAAGTGAGGCAGCACGCCAATGCTTTAGTCAATCCAGTTAAGTTAAGAAAGTTAGCAATCGAACCAGTTAGCCTCTTAGTTAGCATCCATGCTTCGCTGAAGCTATACATTGCTTCAGATCATACTCCTCTCTCCTTCTCTGTGTTTGAACGGGGACCCATCTTCACAACTGCCAGGCAGCTCATTCATGCATTGGCCATGCATTATGCTGCAGGAGCATTGTTCAGAGCAGGTATGTTTCTTTCTTTATAGCACTTTAGTACCATTTTGCGATTATGTGTCCAAGTGATTGAAACATATGATGACATTCCTGAATTTGGCACTAGAGGGTACACTTGATTGTTTGGTGATCCTGACCAGTAGCCTCCCATATTATGAAAGTCAAAGATGGCCATAACTTGTTTATTGTTGTGTACCAGAGGAATTTTATGTGCTGTTACTCCATCAGCCAAAGTTAGCTAAATGTTGATTAGGTTAGGTTTCCCTTTTTATTTTGTTCAAAAATTATCACTGCCAAAACTGTTGCCTTCAATTCACCTGTCAACTTAAGGTAACTCCATGAATTTCATAGGGTTTTCTTAGGCAAGGAATATTCAGAAGTGGTTTTGCCAGTTCCTTCCTCTGAAATTTAGCCTACAGCACCTGGTATTTCTTGGCAGTCTCCCATCCAGGTACTAACCAGAGCTGACTCTACTAAGCTTCCAAGATCAGACAGAATCATAGAGTTGGAAGAGACTGCAAGGGCCATCTAGTCCATCTTTGAATACACAATCCAAGCACTCCCGAGAGATGGCCATCCAGCCTCTGTTTGAAAACCTCCAAAGAAAGAGACTCCACCACACTCCAAGGCAGTGCATTCCACTGCCAAACAGCTCTTACTGTCAGGAAGTTCTTCCTAATGTTTAGGTGGGATCTCTTTGCCTGTAGTTTGAGTCCATTGCTCCATGTCCTGGTCTCTGGAGCAGCAAAAAACAAGCTTGCTCCATCCTCAATATGACATCCCTCCTTCAGTTATTTAAACATAGCTATCATGTCACCTCTTAACCTTCTCTTCTCCAGGCTAAATATACCTAGCTCCCTAAGCTGCTCCTCATAAGGCATGGCTTCCAGTCCTTTTACCATTTCGGTTGTCCTCCTCTGGACACATTCCAGCTTGTCAATGTCCTTCTTGAGTTATGGTGCCCAAAACTGGACACAGTATTCACACAGCATTCAAGATGTGGTTTGACCAAAGCAGAATAGAGTGGTATTACTTCTTCCCTTGATCTAGACACTATACTCCTATTGATGCAGCCTAGAATTGCATTTGCTTTTTTAGCTGCTGTGTCACACTGCTGACTCATGTTCAGTTTGTGCTTCACTAAGACACCTAGATCCCTTTTGCATGTATTGCCGTCAAGCCAGGTGTCACCTGTCCTATATCTCTGTGTTTCATTTTTACTACCCAAGTATAGAATCCTACATTTCTCCCTATTGAAATTCATTTTGTTAGTTTTGGCCCAGCTTTCTAATCGGTTAAGGTCATTTTGAATTTTCATCCTGTCTTCTGGGGTATTAGCTACCCCTCCTAATTTGGTGTCATCTGCAAACTTGATAAGAATGCCCTCTATTCCCTCATGCAAGTTATTAATAAAGATGTTGAATAGCACTGGGCCCAGGACAGAACCTGTGGCACCTCGCTATTCACTTCTCTCCAGGATGAAGAGGAGCCACTGGTGAACACCCTTTGGGTTTGGTTGGTCAATCAATTACAAATCCACCTAACAGTAGCATTGTCTAGGCCACATGTTACTAATTTCTTTGCAAGAATATCAGTATTTCGGCCCCTACCCTCCATTACATTATCACCTCTAAAATCTTCAAGTTAGCATAGAAAGATGGTAGCATCTTTAAGGTAGTATCTTCAAGGCAGCATGGGTGGAATTCAGAGTGTAAACATACCATGTGTTTTGTACCATGAAACTCCATTTATTACAAAATGATTTGACTTTTTAATTTTTTGACAAATTATACAGGCTTACCATTTAACCATTGTCTAAATACCCTAAAGACACCTTTTTGATATGGGGAGCTAACTAGGGCCATCTCTGGTTAGTACTTGTATAGGAGGCCACCAACGAATACCCAGTTCTGTTGGCTATATTTCAGAGGAAGAAACTAGCAAAACCACCTCTGAGTATTCCTTGTCTAAGAAAACCCTATGAAAAATTCTTGGGGTCTCAGTAAGTCAACACGTGATTTGAAGGTGTGCATATGCACACACACATATACAAAGTTCCATCTTCCACATCCACATATCTTCTGCTGAAAGAGCTGTTCAGAGTCTAGTTGAAAGCAAAAGAACCCTAAGAATTGAGAGCAGAAGCCTTGAAGTTGTGTGGGATCTGGTGCCTTTAGGGTATTTAGACAGTGCCAGCACTGTACTTCATTCTTGTTGCTGTTCAAGTACACAGTGACTATTATGTCTGAAGAAATATATTGTCTTCATAAAAGTGGTCTTTAAAGAGGAATTGAATAAAATGATAGAACTGAAAATGACATGAACACAAGAGAGTAGCAGTTGGCCTCTTGAAGGATATTTGCAAAACTTGTGAGAAACTGAGAAATATATTGTATTATGTTTTTGTTTTGGTTGTCTCGGTCAGCCTGTACATCCCAGAATTCAAAACTAATTCTTAACATGGACTCACAAAAGGATTTTCTTTCCTCAATCTGTCTGTATACATTTGAAGTAGATTATGCCATTGAATACTGTTTTCTTGTTCAATCTCCCTTTGGCTGCCGTTTATGATTAGCAATCTGTCTTTCTTCACAGAATCCTCATGTTAGACTGGCACACAGATGTTTATTGCCCTTTGATCTGAGGAGTGTGTTTGTTTTACTGATTCTTTCCCATACAAGATCAATAGTGAGCAAACAGTCTATTAGATTAATGGATGCCTTGTCTCACTTCCATCCATGTGCATTCATAAAGTGACTCCATCTCTGTTGCACCTTTGCAATGTATATAGAACATGTACATTGCAATGGATAGGGAAATGGGTTCAAACTATAGGAAAAGAGATTCCACCTAAACTTTAGAAAGAACCTCCTGGCAGTAAGAGCTGTTTGGAAGTGGAATACACAGACTTGTATTGTGGTGGAGTCTCCTTTGGATGTTTTTAAACAAAGACTGGGTGGCCATCTGTCGGGAATGATTTGATTGTGTATTCCTGCATGGCAGGGGGTTGGATTGGATGGCCCTTGAGGTTTCTTCCAACTCTATGATTGTATGATTCATAGCCAGAGCTTTCACTGAACTATGAGTATCACCCTCCTCTATACCAGTTGCTGTTGTGCTCTGTGCCATTTGAAACAATGTTCATCTATGTCAGTCAGTATATAAGTTGACTGGGAAAGGACCATCCAGTATTATTGTGTTTCATGTACAATTCTGAAAGCCCAAGGTACTCAAAGCCAAACAGATCTCTTTGGAGGAATCTTGAATGCTCTTGAACATACCTGAATCTCAAAATGGAGCCATGCAAGAACCCAAATCCCCTAATAGGACAGACCATGCTTTCTATGCATAAGTTCCTAGGATCAATCCCTGGCCCTTTCCAACTAAAAAGGATGAGGTGGTGGCCAAGACTTCTGCCTGTGGCTACAGAGAACTAGTCAGAGTAGATGGTACTAGGCTGGATGGTCTGACCTGTTGTTAGGAAGCTCCATATGCTTATATATTCAAACTATGCAGTCCTACAGAATGACTTTTTTTCCATCACTTCCCTCTCAGTCAGTGTGAACATGACTATAGGGCCAGCCTAGCTAAACCAGCAATTAAGAGATTAGAGTTTCTAAGGCACCTGTGAAATAACATGCAGTTTGAAAGGTGGACCTCATGATCTCTTACTGTAAGCATGTATAACTGGGGCCTCCCAGAGGTTGTCAGACTACAGCTTTCATCAGCTCTAGTCAGCATAGTCAGTGCTGAAGCATCATAGTAGTTTCAGTCAAATATCTGAAGAGGCACAGTTTCCCATCTTGTGTTAAAGGGAATATTGAGGAACAAAACTTGATGTGCATGACATTTGATCATTGTGCCTGCCTATCTTCTGTAACCTTTATATCCTTATGTGTACTGGCAGCTATTTGAAGCAGTGCTTGATGGTTCTGTTGCACTGAGTGGTGAAGATTGTTATGTTAGTAAAAGGTCAGCAATATTGCTGATTGTGCTTGTTTGGTGCCTTGAGTTTCCATTCAGGCAATAGGAAGGATGTAAGCTTTTACATACGAATGGGTCCCTGACATAAAAGAACTGTTTGAATGATACAGTTTTAGATATTTGTCCCAGAACACTGCCTGGGTATTTGAGGATTCTTCATAATATAAGTCCCAAGGACACAAGTGTCCCTGTATGTATATAAGTTGTGGGGAGCCACAGCCTATCAGCAAGTTCATGTGGCATGTATCCCTCCCCCAGCTCATTTCCAGGTACTATATATTTAAACTAGCTGGACCTGGTATACCATATGCCATTTAAAAACTCTCTAAAATGCCCAGTAGACCTCACGCCCAGTAAACCTCATGCCCAGTTGCCTGGGTTCTGTCGCAGTGGTGGCAGCAGCATCCCACCACCACTGCCAGTTGACTGCCTGGGTCTTGTTGAAGGGGCGGTAGCAGCTTCCTGCCACCGCCACTGCTACCTCCAGTTGACTGCCTGGGTACTGTTGCAGTGGCGGTGGCAGCAGCATCCCACTGCTGCTGCTGCCAGTTGACTGCCTCATTGCAGTGGGAATAGAAATATTACTGTGTAGACGTAAATCGTAAGTGTGAATTGTTCAGCCCTGAGACATTGGCGAATTGGAAAGGCCTGCAGCCTTAGTAATTATAGCCAACACTGTAGCACATTGTTTGGACTCTCCCAGTATGCAGATTGGCCATGAGTGGTAGGAGTGGATTGTGAGGTGGAGAGGGAATTTGCTTGTGGATGGTGATTTGCATATGGGTGGTGATTGGCTGAGGGAGTGACAGGAGCGGCCAATCAACACACTGAAAGAGGCAACATACCTGAGCCTATTGTACATACCCAACAGGCAACATACCTACAGACCTAAGGCCATTGTGCATACCCAAGAGTTTTATAGAGAGAGAGAGTAGCTGGACCCAGCATACCATAGGCCATTTAAAAAACTCCCCAAAAAACACCTGGTAGACCTCACGCCCAGTTGCCTGGGTCCTGTTGCAGTGGCAGCAATGGCATTCTACCACCACCACCAGTTGACTGCTTGGGTCCCATTGCAGCAGCTGCAACAGCTTCCCGTCACCACTGCCAGTTGACTGCCTGGGTCCTGTTGCAGCAGCAGTTTTATATATATAGATTTTAGCAGATGTTATATATATTTCTGCTTAAATCATATGATGTTGCCAGCTTCATCCATGCTTGTCTGAATCACAAAAACTAAATTTCACAAATGTTCCCGATTTTTCTGAGGGAGTGCGTCTCAAGGACCCCTTCATTCCTGGTCTTTGGAAAAAAAAACTGTATAGCACGGAAGAGTGGTTCTAGACTCAAGCAGAAGCCAGACTATGCCATGTGAGTCAGAAAGAGGTAGAAATGGACGAGATAAATTCTGACCAAGGCTATATCTTGTTATGCTTTTTGAAAGAGGGAGCTGGCAACTGAAGTTTTAAGCAGGCACTGGAGGTGGAAAATGTAGTTCCCATTCAAAAGTCATCTCTGTTAGGTGATTTCCCTTTGTGTAAATTGTGTGTGTGTGTGTGTGTGTGTGTGTGAATGCCTTCAAATCACCTGTTGCCTTACTTTGACTTCATGAATTTCATTGGGATTTTTTAGGTAAGGAATATTCAGAGGTGCTTTGCTATTGCCTTCCTCTGAAATACAACCTACAGGACCTGATATTCCTTGGAGATCCCCCATCCAAGTATTAATCAAGGCAGATGCTGCTTAGCTTCCAAGATCTGGTACCTTCAGGGTATTCAGGACTGTAATGTTATTGTTCAGATTCAGTGTAGATTTTCAAGGAAGGTTACAGCTTTTGAAATATAAGGAGATGAATAGGGAGGGGAGCAGTTTGGTTTCTTGACCCTTTGCTGCAAAATAGAAGAAAGTTTCTGACAAAATGGCCTTTGCCCCATGAAAAATTATGCTTCAATATGTTTGTTAGTTTTTGAGGGAGCCACAAGCCTCTTTGGTAGATTTTTCTAAGTAAGTGTTACACATTTTGTTCAGAGGAGAAGCTCCCTATAATGAATCTAGTGCTGTTAAAAAGATTTTTACCTCTGTTCTTGCAAATTAAATAGTATACCAAATTATGCCTGGATTTTCCATGTAACCTTGTTTGACTCATGAGATGATAGATTAACTCACTTTATGAGGCATGAGTCAAAAGATTTATCTCACGTTATGATTTCTTACCAAAGTTGCAGAGGTACAGCACTGACTAAAAAAACTGCTGATGTGCAGAGTCATCCATCTGCTGTGCCTGCTCCTACTGTGATACACACCACCATTAGATACAAGCACAATCCACCCTCCACTGATATCCAAAACAGAACTTTTCAGTTTCTTTGTGGTTTTCTAGGTAGCCTACATGGTGACACTATGTTGGCTGCTGCAAATAACAGTTGTGACTTTACAATCTGTTCCAAATAATAGTTATTCTGTGGCTTCCAAACCAGCATTATAGCACAGCTTGTAGGAAACCAAGGGCATTATGCTTGGACATTGGGCTATCAGCCAGCAACTGTAATTTTATGCAGGGAATTCAATCCAAGGAATCCTCTAACTTCATCCCCTTGTGGGGAACTCATAAGGGATCCTCCCTCTGAGTAACTTAATCAGCATGCAAATGCCATTTCTGTTTACACAACTGTGCTGAGCAAAAAGCCATTTATCTGGCTATAACTAGACTCTACAAGAAAGTGATCAGCACAAAGCTGTTGGGCTGGATTAAAATAATGCCTTACATACTTGTCAAAAATCTGCATCCCCTTTTCCAACACCCCATCAAGCAGCTGACCTTCACACTCCCCCAAGGCTATACACTGTATCACTGTAAACTAGCTGTCATGAGTCTTTCGCTGTGAGAATGTGAAATAACAAAGTTTCTTTGCAAAATGTAAAGCCTCCTAAGCAAAATAAGTCCCTGCTCCTATTACTTCGAGCCATTTGAATGCAGCATCCATCTCTCCACACACAGCTTTAGCAGAAATACGGGAGGCTCATGGAAGGAAGTCATTTTAAAACTATTTGTGTTTTTGCCAAAGGGATTTCTTCGATTTAGAAAGCATGAAAGATTACCATTGTTGAATCCGTAGTGGATGAGCTATTTCCCGTGTTTTTCTCAAAGGGAGTTCACAATGTGATAAATTTTAGTGTAAAAACGGTGTGGGGGAACAAGAAAGTAGAGAGGTTTTTCTTCCTTCTTAAAAAAAACGCACAACTACTGGTGTTTCTGTGATTTCAATGAGCATCAATATTTTGTTCCCTCTTGTTTTGCATTGTAGGATGGGTGGTTGGATCTCTGGAAATTCTCGGCAGCCCAGCCAGCTTGGTAAGAAGCATAGGCAATGGGATAGCAGACTTCTTCAGGCTTCCATATGAAGGGCTAACCCGTGGTCCTGGAGCCTTTGTTAGCGGAGTCTCCAGAGGAACAACATCATTTGTGAAGCACATCTCCAAAGGTAGACATCCCAGCCAGCCACTAAATCTTAAAAGGAAGGCACTAATACTTTTAGATGGATTTGTGATTCTCAGCTTTGTTCTAACTGGTTGAGTCTTGATGACATGCTGGGTGGGTAACAAAGCTCATCTACCTGCTGTGTTTTAAAAAGAGATCACTTCTTTAACAATACTGTAATATCCTAGAAACACTAGCGATTTAAGCTTTCCCACATGGCCACTTTGTCACGCAGTAACTAAACTGAGATGTTAAAAAAGTTCTATACTCCTGGTGTACCTCAGAAATCCTACACTACATTGCCTCATCATATGTAGTCTTTCTTTTTCTTTTTCTTTTTAAAGGCACTGTTGTTAGATATTTCTGAACATGTTTTTGAAGCAAGCAGTACATCTGGATGTTCCTGGATTTGAACACAGACATAGTGCCATCTTGTGGCTTTGAAGCACTGCTGCATAATGCAGAAACATAGGGAAAATGTACTGCCGGCATTTTAGTGGAATGCAAGTGGTTTCCATTCTTTTAGAAAGTCTTAAATTGATTTATCTTTTAAAGTCCACATGAGTTTAACAACTTGGGCAATTTCTGCAACCTTGAGCACACATTCTTCTGTTCTCAGTGCTTCAGTCAGTCCATTTCCATGTTTGAGCAAATAGTATTCTTGTTGCTGTTATCATGTATCAAATAAGCAGTCCATGTTTGTTGTCCAATTCCTTATCCATAATACCCAACAGAAACATTTCTAATGGCATTACAAACTCTCCCTTTAGATTTTTAGTAGGTTTTTTCTCGGCTGTGAGGCTGTGTTCTGGAAGAGTTTATTCTTGATGTTTCACCTGCGTCTGTGGCTGGCATCTTCAGAGAATGGTGGCGTAGGGGTATGTGGGGTTTATATACTGTGAGTCCCTGTTGGAGAGGATATGTAAATCCTCCTTGCATATCCTCCCAGCCTAGGAACTAGCCATTCAAATGCACAAATTTACATATCATCTTCAACAGGGACTCATAGTATATAAACCCCACACACCCCTACACCATCATTGTCTGAAGATGCCAGCCACAGATGCAGGCGAAACGTCAGGAATAAACTCTTCCAGAACACGGCCTCACAGCCTGAAAAAACCACGAAAAACCTATGGATGCCGGCCGTGAAAGCCTTCGACTTCACAGCTCCGTTTAGGATTTTTTGAATTAACATATAAATCTTAGACCAATAGCTTTTTGCCTTTTTTACAAGTCTACAACATATGAAAAAAGATACTTCCTTATCCTGACACCCTCAACAATGATTTGAAACACTTTTAGACATTTTTGACAACTTATTTGGGATTAAGTACCATCTATACATCATCTTATACATATTTTCTTTTAGGTTATTACACAAAGTGAATTTTATGCCCTTGGTCCACATTTTTTCCATAAGTTCATTTGTTCATTATGACCAAAATGTTGTGCCCACCTTATCATGAATCCTTGTACCAATTCATCTTCTGTCAAGAGAGATTTGTATACTTGTTTAATTACATGATCATCATTCTTACACAATTCTAAATAAAAATCAGGCTCTTTAACCAATCTTTCTTATCTTGCTTAAATCTTTGCTTAAGCTATAGATAGGGATACCAGTTAAAACCTGTACCATACTTAAGAAGTGACTCTCTTGACTTAAGCTCCCAGTTATCTTGATCCAGGTACAAAAGATCTTTATAGATTAGCCATGTTCACTTTTTGACCCATTCTTTCTTTTTTAAAATAGCTTCCCACGGTGAGGTAATTAGTAAAATACAGTAATTAGTAAAATAAAATCCGTGGAACCAATATCCATGGTTTCAGTTATCCACGGGACACAAACTAGGAGACACATACCATAGAATCATACCGGAAAATGCCTAGAGAAGC
The DNA here is from genome assembly GCA_030847615.1 of Gambelia wislizenii. Classification (NCBI taxonomy): domain Eukaryota; kingdom Metazoa; phylum Chordata; class Lepidosauria; order Squamata; family Crotaphytidae; genus Gambelia; species Gambelia wislizenii. The sequence goes on from JAUMIR010000004.1 coordinate 299,054,943, forward strand.
ATTCTCTCTAGGTATCTTCTAGGTCCTCCAATGTAACTCTGTGGTATGTTTTTACCAGACGTCCTTTATTTTAATAGGGTTCACTGTTATCTATGGTTTCTGGTATCCACAGTAAGTCTGGGAACCAACCCCCCATGGATACGGTGGTCTGACTGTATTAGGGAAAAGCCTTTGTTTATATTTGTACCAAACTCACAGGAGAGCCTTTCTGGTAACATGATTATTAAAGCCAGTATGTACCTTGATTTTATTGTACCAGACATACTTGTGCCATCCAAATCTTAAGTCATGATCTTCTAAATCTAAGAGTTTATCATCTCTAGCAAAATCCACTCTTTCAACCACACAAAACAGCAGGCCTCATAACACAGATTGAGAATAGGTAGTCCTAAACTATTTTTCCTTAGTATCACACAGTATCTTAAATTTTATTCTAAGTTTCTTTGCTTGCCAAATAAATCTGGAAATGTCCTTCTGTCATTTCACAAATGATATTCCATTTCTTATTATGGGGATTGTTTGAAAATAAAATAAAAGTCTTAGCAAAATAGTTGCTTTTATTACCACAGTTCTCCCCATAAAACATAAATTCAACTTTCCCCATTTTTTGAAATCCCTTGTAATTTCTTTCCAGTTTTTCTCATAATTGTTTTGAAATAATCTACTGTCATTCTTCATAACTGTAATTCCCAAGTGTTTAATCCCCTTTTTTTCTATTTTAAAATTAGCTCAAGCAGCAAATTCATTCTTTTACAAGGACATAGTCTTAGTCAACAATTTTGCTTTCTCACATTTCATTTTAAAACCAGAACAAACCCCAAACACCATTAGTTTCTCCAAGAGAGCTTTAATTGAAACAAATGGGTTTTGTATCATTATCATAAGATCGTCCACCTGAGCTCTCAGCTTATACTCTCTTTTTTTGCCCTCACCCAGCATATTCTCTCATCTTGCCTAATAGCTCTCAGTAAAGTCTCCAACGCCAAAATAAAAAGCAAAGGTGAAAGGGGACATCCTTGTTTGGTTCCTTTTTGTATCTCTATCAGTGTTGAGACATTGCCATTTAATAAAATCTGAGCTTTTTCAGTTGAATATATTGTATTTATAGCTTGGATAAAAACGCTCCCCAAAATCCATTCTTTCTAATACTTGAAAGAAAAAAAATACCAGGAAATCTTGTCAAGAGCTTCCTCTGCATCTAAAAATATCAGGGCTGTCTTTTTCTCTTTGTGGAGTTCCAGATACTCAATAACATTCAAAACAGTTCTTACATTGCATCTTAGTTGTCTTTTTGGCAAAAATCCACTTTGATCCTCATGAATATTCTCATAAATATGTTTTCTCAATCTGTTGGCCAAAATTGAAGTAAATATCTTCTAATCATTGTTTAATAAAGAAATAGGTCTGTAATTCTTTGTATCTGTCCCATCCGTGCCCTCTTTTGGAATCACTGTAATTTAGGCATTTCTCCTAGAATCCAGCATCTTTCTTCTTCCTAATACTCCATCACATGCCATCTTAAGTGGTTAAATTAACTTGTCTTCAAAGTTCTTACAATATCCTGCTAGTAGTCCATCTGGGCCTGGGGCTTTTCCAAATTCCCAGTTGCAAACTTTTAATTGCTTCTACTAACTCCCTAATAGTCACAGGCAGAAGCAGGGCTGCATTACAATTCCTCATTGCAGCCTTACTCACTGATGGGAGGCGACTGGAAACATCCTCCTCCTTGCACCCTGATCAGCAGCTGAACACATGTTCTTTGCTCCATGTGGCTGCTGGCTGTTGAGTTGGGTTCGAGGGGAAGTAATGCCAGGAGATGTTAATTAGTTATGCATACATAAGTAGAATATCAGCAATAATTTATATCTCATGAGCCTGGCTTAGGCAAAATTCTGTATCGTTTAGTTTCATTTGTTTGCAAATAAAGCAGTTTCATCCCAAACTTGGCAAAATTACTTTTTGGGACCACAACCACCACCACCACCCCGCATCCACCATGACCACAAGGGGGCTCTAGCAGTAAAAGTCCAAATGTTTTTGTTTTTTTAAAGGAATCTTTCGAGATTCTGGTTTCATTGCCCTCATTCTAAGCAAAACACTGATTTATCTAACTTTACATTTAGGTACACTGACATCAATTACCAACCTGGCAACAAGCCTTGCTCGGAATATGGATAGACTGTCCCTGGATGAGGAACATTATAATAGGCAAGAGGAGTGGAGAAGGCAGCTTCCTGAGAACTTGGGAGAAGGACTGCGCCAGGGACTCTCTCGATTAGGCATCAGCCTACTAGGTAATGATGTCTGATTATCAAAAGCTTTGGGGAATGAAATCTGGGGGGGGGGGACCTGCAAAAATTCATATTTTGGGCCATTCATTTGAAGGTTTTGGTTATTTAGAAGTTGAGAAACTGTTCAGTTGATGAGAAAGTGTTTGGTTTGGTTTCTTGTTCTCTGTTGTCAATTTCAGTTTCTCGTCATCAGTGGGCAATTGAGTCTTACAGAGCATGAGATGTATGATTGGCAAGAGGATTGTGTAGAGAGTGCAGTCTGTGCTGAGCAAAGTACAGTTCTGCCACTACTATCAGCTCTTATAGTTTTTCCATTTAACAGACACTGACTGGTATGTTTTCAGCCTTTTGTTTGCAGTCATGGCCAACTGTAAAAAAAAAAAATTTTTTTAATGAAAGCTCATGTCAGGTCAATCACTACCAAATGCAGACAACAGGGTCCAAGAAACAAATACAGGAAAGAAAAAAGCAGAAACTGAATCAGGGATGGGGGGACAGCATCGCTTAACATGTGGGGGTCACCTTCCCTTGGGAAACACAGGGTAACTGTGGGGAGAGTATAAGGTTCCCAAGAAGATTTAAGATCCTGAAGCTGGTGGAGTCCTCTCACTTCTGCCAGTGGGTGGACTTATTGCCATCAGCAAGCAATTTTCACTGTTCCATATTCATTTACAAGAATAACTACATCCCAACCACCCAATCATCTCAACCTGATTTGGGAAGGAAACTCAGGAAGAGCAACTGTCTCTTTATGGAAGAATCTTCATAGGTGAAGCAAGGTACTGGGTGAAGGGGCAGTCATCACAAGGTAGAGTAAATTCAGAGGGGACTCAGAAACATTGACTCAGAGCCAGTTTGACTTAGAAGCTGCTGGGGAGGCCATGTTTTGCCATATGGGCTCACAAGTTCTATCTAAGCTTCTTGTAAATTCAGAGCATCGTTTGTGACTCCATCTTGACTTCCAAGATTGCCTAAACTAAATCCTAACTTGTCAGAGTCCCAAAATGAAGTCCCCTGCAAAGAGGATTAACAGAATAGATATGATAATCTGTAACATATTAAATAGTTAAATCTGTGATCTCTGCCATCTCAGCTAGATAGGTTTCAGCATTTATTGATGAACTTTTAAATGTGAGTGGAATTTAATGCACTTTTTTTTAAAAAAAAATACAACATATAAAACAGACTAGACTACTGCAATTCTTTACTTCTTAACATTGAATTTTAGGACTGTATATTTTTATTTGCATATGATATGTAGATAAAGATGGGCGGAAATTTGAACATGTTACCTTGTAAACAAAATATGTAGAGAAAATTGTTCAATTTGTTTTTCCTTTTCATAAGTTATAGGCAAACCTCTCAAACTTGATTATTTCCTTTGCATCGTAGATAATGTGGATGCTTGTTTTTATTTACAAACCACTTGAGTATAGTTCAAGTGTCAAGTAAACGTTCATGAAAACTATTTCTTCAGCAAAAACATCCACGCCATACCAACATTATGCTATGAGATCAAAGTAACTAGAAGTAAGCAGACATAAATGTTTAGAAGAAACTAGGTTGAAAAGATTTGTTCTGTTTTATGTTTCTTGTTGTTGCTTGTTTGAATGTTAATACAGTACTATACAATTCAAACTAAGAGTGAAACTACACATTATACAGCCTTTAGGTTGCCATTTAAGAATGGCAGTTCAGTCTGAAGTCTTTCCATTCTCCCTCTCCCTATGAACCACTGCTATAATTTTTTTAGCATCATTATGCTGTGCATTTCACTGTCCTCACAAACAAAGTAAGGAAACCACCAATACCAGGAGTCCTGATTCAGAGCAAAAAGTAACTTACTCTACACTTTATTGAGGCTTCTGCTTTCAGTGGGAGATCCATCTTTTGTTGAGTGTATGGTTCCTTCTTAAGAACTGACAAAGATTTGGTGGTAGGGTATAAATTAGGTTGAGGTTACTTGAAATAATTTTGTGGAAAAATACCAAAGTCTGGCCCAGCCTGGCCCTGCAGTAGGATAAAGCAGCTGCTTCAAGCAGCACCATGAGTATGGAAAGGGGTGGGAGTGAAGGGCAGAAATTGTATCTGAATGTGGCATCAAGACATGCCCATGTACTAGCTAGAAGATACCCTGGAAGTAAAGGAAGACAATAAAAGAAAACACCAGCAGCCATGGTGAAAAGCTGGGAAACTAAAGAGTGCAGTCTTCTGTGAAGGTCTCTTCTGAAGTGAATGGAACAGCTTAAGAGCAATTATATACTTGTTAAGCATTTTCATGAATGTGTGCAGAATTCTCAATGGCAAAAATAAATAAAAATGTCACTGTGGTTTTTAAGCAGCACTGTTTCTTGTTTAGCTGTAATAGGAAGGAGTAGTGGCCACAAGGGAGGAATTGTGGTATGTGAATAATACATATCCACAATGTCCAAGATTTAACTAGTGCTACTGGAATCCACACGGTTCAGAGCTTTACGGGCAGGTTCTTCAGCAGTTCTAGCAATCTTTCAAAGTTGCTTTGTATGGTAGAAATTATACCTTCATTAGATTCTCATTGCTTCTAACTTGGATGGACATACAAGATCAATTCATGCTGTAGAAATGCCCTAGAAGACACCGGTGATTATGTGAACACTCTGATTTTGCTGGTGGTAGTGACCTGCATGTGAATAACAGAACTTTGATTTTGCAGGAGCTTAGATGTGCTGGGAATCTAAAGCTACTGCTCTTATTTTTAAACATACCAGATCGCTTTTTGTTCTGACTTGCTGTCTTTACTCAAGATACGTAGTTTTCAGGTTGGCTTAAATAATTGCCTGCAGTGTTTTACTTGATGACAATGAGGAACTTGTTCCATTAGTTTAGTTCTGTTTGCAAATACTTTATTGATGAAATAATGCTTGGTGTTCTTAGAGAAAAAAATTAACCACCCAAATAAATATCTACAAGTACATAGCAATGTGAATAAGCAGATGCCTAGAATGCATCTTACAAGTGAAGAGTTAGCAGGCACAATTGATCATGGACACGAATTATATATCTGAATGTTTTATGTTCCAGCCTCATCGTGTTTTAAAATTGTTTAATCAACAATACATTCTTTCTCGGCACAGAATCCTGGGAATTGTGGTTTCAAGAGGGCGCAGATCTCTAACAGCAGCATTTTCTCAGAATCCTCAATTCCTAAGATTCTTTGGGAACAGCAACAACACAGTACTCATACACTCAGCATATTTACTCTGCACACAAGAAAAAAGAAGTGTGCTAGCCCCACCACATCCATCTCCAGTGACAGTCTAAAGCAGAGAGCCTCCTCTATCTGAAGAAATACTCCACAGATGTTCTAGGGGTTTTCCAGAGTTCCAACTCACATGGAGAGCCTCAATGGATCTAAGAGACTCTAGGGTTCAGAGAATGGTGAAAGTAACAACAGAGTGGGCAGGGCTAGCACATTTCTCTCCTCACCTCTGGAGTAAATGTGTTTAGTGAATTATCGAACAGGGCTAGTGTTGTAAGTTTGTAGTTCAAACATCACTTGATTGCTCCTCCTGCTTCTCCACTTTTCTTGCCCTTAAGTATCTAATTGGTCCAGTGTCACATCTCTGCAGTAGTGAGTATTACAAAAGACTTTTGAAGCTATCTGTTTAGCACATGTCTGACCAATCCACTCTGCTCCTCTCTAAGAATGTGCAGTGTTCCAAATAAATTGTCCAAATGAGAAAAATACCAATAGTTCTGTTTCCAGTATGGCTTGTCACATGAGAACCTGCCTTCACCAGCCTCTTTCCTACAGGTTTACTAACAGAAAAGAAGAGCATGGAGTGCACAGAAAGCATTTATTAGTACACAATAACGTTGTTCAAGAGTGCTGCAGAAAAGAATGTATTCTTCCAACATTAAATAAGTTTAATAGGGTAATAATGTCTGAGCAGTCTCTGTGAATGACCAACAGAGATAGGATGAAAGAAACCAGTAGGGTAACATAGTTTTGCCACAGGTAAAAGCACAGAATATTTTGCTTTTCTCTTGAGCTGCTTTACTGTGATACCAAACCAAAGGAAAGAGGAAGATGTTTGTTTGTTTGTTTATAGTAAGGAGCTGGTTTACATTTCATTTAACTAGCAAACAGCAGGAAGGCTGAACTGTTAATACTGTTAATAATAACAGTAACTGAAAATACTGTTCTTTCCTGACAGAGTGGACAAGAATTAAATGTGCATGAGGGTCAAACTACACATTACATAAGTGACACAATCCTGTTGCCCCTAGGTACGAGTGTGCTTCCCCTTCCAGCCATTTCTTACCTAAACCTCTCCTCCATTCACCCTAACTGCTTTCCTGCAGTTCTAGTCCTGTTTCTGAGAGCTAAACACATACCCAGTGAGAATGGTAAAAGGGGGAAAGGGAGCTGGGAATAATGAAGTTTCAGGAGTAAAGCAACTGGCAGTGGAAGAGCTAATAATTTCCTCTTCTCACCCCTATCATATTAGAGAAAGATCAAATGTAAGATCAGGGTTTAAGCCAGATAGGGAGAGCAATTAATCTATTTGCATGTCTGGGAAAGTATCAGACATTTGCTAGATATTTGATAACATGCAAAAAACTGTGCACCTCATCCACAAGAATGGATATAAATGTGTATTTCACACATCATGTAAATGCTGTGAAGTATACATGCTTGTCACATGAGCACCATTCATTTTCTACACAGGTGTGCCATCTTCTTAGGGATGTCCAAATCTGTCAGGCTTAAGCTTGTTGAGGATTTTTTTTTCCCAGCACAAAGCTCATTCTGACTCAGGTCTACATTGGATTACAATCTTTTATCCGTGCATGCGCTCAAAGAAATTTGTATGTACTTCGGTTCACATTTTTCTAACAAATGCATTTATCTGTACACATTTTTCCAATGGACATATTTTTCTACACATTTTCCTATTAAACAAAGTGTGTTGATGTACACATTTCAAATGGATGCATTAACTGTATTCTGAAATGCATTTTTCTGCACTTCTGGGAACACTTTTTTTGGCACTTATTCAGATTGTATTGCAAACTGAGAAGTGTATGCATTACCAACTAGAAATTTCATTTGGGTCCACATTTGGTTCCAAGAAATATGAATTGGATAATCTCAAATTCAAATGCAAGCCCAGGAAATTCCTCACTCATCTCTATCTATAAAACTTACATCCAATGTGATCCCAGAAAAAAATAGTAAGAAATAATATGATTAAGAATGAGAGAAAATATCTTAGTTTCTGTCACTGTTTTTGCAGAATTACTACTACAACCATGCAGTGATTTTGATCATGTATCCATTGTTCCATAATTTGTCCAGTTACCATAAAAAGGAGCTAAGAGGCTAATACAGAGGAAGTTTTAATACTGCAGATAAATAGCCAGTTGTTTGCCACTAGAATATATTTCTTTCTTCCCCACCTTATCCCAGAGTTTCAGAATACATTAGAATTATCTTTGTATATTTTGAGAGACAGCATGGTTTACTGGTTTCAGTGTTGGACTACAACTCTGAAGACCAGGGTTCAAATCCTCTCTGAGCCATGGAAACCCACTGGGTGACCTTGGGCAGGTCGCAAACACCCTCTGAACAAAGCTTGCCAAGAAAACTCCATGGTAGGGCTTAAGAGTCGCCATAAGTTGGAAATGACTTGGAGGCACACAACAACAGATCTTTATTTTATGTTCAAAGCAACCCAATGAAGGGATTAGGTTGAGAGGCAGTAGAATGCATCTCGGACATTTCTAAAGTATACAATTTTTATGTCATGTGCACCTAACAAAGAGCATTCTCAGTGGTGCCCACTTACTATCCTCTGTATGGGACCAATAGATGTCCCTTCCAGTGCAGCTGTTTGGTCTCTGTATTTCTATAAAGCTCCTACAAAGAGGTCTGCAGACTTTATCCACTGATTTCCTCTGTGCTGAACTGAACAATGACCTTGAGTTCAGGCACTTCAGATTCAAATTGCCGTCACATAACACCTTGTCATTTTGTTCAATCATTGTCCTTTTAGTGAGTTCCAAATAGCTTATCCATCAAAGTTACAACAACTAGAGACATCTCTCTGGTAAGTGGCTTGAGTAAACGTGAGATCAAAGAGAGATCCCACCTTACATACCTGTTTACATTTAGGAAGATTTAAACTGCAGTCCTCTGTTGATACTAAAAGCCAGAGGGGTCATTAAGGCACTTGTAAAAGTTTGACCCATGCGCATTAAAGTAAAATATGGTTGTGTTCGCAAAGACAGTAACAAAAAGTACCAAAGCCTAATTCTGCTAAGCTTAGTAATATATCAGAGGTTGCATTAGTTTATGAGCATTTCTGGCAATAGAAGGGGATATTAAAATGATATATGAAATGTAGGCATTTTTTTTTCTTATGAAGCCAATCTTAGGCTTACATGAAAATCTCATTTCCATCACAGCTAAAAGTCTCTCAATGCTAGCAGACATTTGTTCCTATCTGAAGTACCTATATATACAGTATTCTAAATTCTACCAAGTCAACAAAAATACTTCAAAAGAAAACATCTGAGAGAATAACTTGTGCTATGAAGTCACAGAGTGTAAATGTTTATACGAAAGGGAAACACAAGGGGAGCAAGCAGGAGAAAGAGAGAGAGAAGCCATTGTCTGAATTAAAGAAACTGGATTATTGCTCAAGTTTCACTGGTATTTCTTATTACTATATTTGGCAGATGGCAATCAAATGTTGCATCCAAACAAAACTGTTTCAAAGCCACACTTCCCTCTTGTTCTGTTCTATTATTCTTCTGTAATGCTTAGAAACTCTCATTACAGGTGCAATTGCTGGTATTGTAGACCAGCCGATGCAAAACTTCCAGAAAACCTCAGATGCCCAGGCTTCTGCTGGACACAAGGCCAAAGGAGTTATCTCTGGTGTGGGGAAAGGAATTATGGGAGTTTTTGCCAAGCCCATTGGAGGAGCAGCTGAGCTAGTCTCACAGACTGGTTATGGTAGGTTTCAGTGAATCTGTAAATTTCAGTGAAGATGGTACCAAACTGAATGCAAGTTTTCACTTTCCTTTTAACATTAGCATGCTGTATTCTTACAATATTTTAAAATATAAATATTTTCTTTCCTCTTATCATAACTTTCTATGCCAGCATAATCTTGTTACTTAAGGTTTTTACACTTTGTTACAAAGAAAGTTTGGGTCATAATACACAGTGGTAGACGTATTCTATGTACAAGAGAACCTAGGTTGCAGCTGAATTGTTTGGAAAGTGAAATTGAGGTCAAAATCTGGGAGTACCTAACAGCTGAGATAGTTTTCGAAATGGTATGTGCTTTACTTGCATTACTTGCACATGATGCCACACGGCTGAGAGAAATGTAGTTGTATTAAGAGAATTAGATGGGCCAGATGGATTTTTGCAAGCTTTCTACAGTTCATCACAAAACTAGCAGATTCCATAGCAGAAATCTTCTTGGGGATTTCTCACATCGCTAATCAAATCTGGTGAAAATGTAAACATTTCAAAAGAAAGCCAACAAATGCCTGCTTATTCCAAGCCACTAAAAGCTAACCCAAACAGGAAATCCAGCATACCGAGAAGTAGTCCCAGACCTTAGCTGTTTTGTAAGGGAAGTGAGGTGGTTCGGTAACTGTCAAGCAGCTATAAAGAACCTGTCGTTCAGTGCCATGATCATATCAGTGTGGAATACACATGATATAATAAAAAAGAAATCTTGGGCAGTTTTAGTCAAAACAAGATAATTGAGAAGGTTGTTTTAGCAGCATCAAACCCAATGCATTTAGGACTTTGAACATGGTATGTTGTTTAACAGAAAATTCTGACTTGTATGTCCCTGCTTATCCTACCGTGCTTAGGATGCTGTCCCCCACCAGACTAGTGTTAATTGTTTGAAACATTCTTATATAACAACCTTTTCCAAGAGACTTAATGAACAATACCATATAAAAGTACAAAAATTCAAAACAGCAGCATCAAAATAATTTTAAAGAAATCTACATTTATTTTAAAAGATTTTTAAAGGCAGGGAAATTCCATTAATAATGGGAGAAGACTGGCTTCCCTCAGGATGAAATTCCAGAACCTAAGGTCAACAGGTATATTTCATAGATCATTGGGACATACACAGGCTGTCTAGTGAGCGTCTTAATAAGCAGAGAAATTCATACAATACAAGGTCGTCCTTCAGATATCCTGGTCCCAAGCTGTAATGAATGTTAAATGTCAGTTTGGAGGTACAGTGGGTCCTTGGTATCTGCTGGGGGTTTGGTTCCCAGACCCCCGTGGATACCAAAATCCATGGATATTCAAGTCCCATTATATATAATGGTATTGCAAAATGGTGTCCCTTATATAAAATGGCAAAATGAAGGTTTGCTAAATATTTTCAAGCTATGGATTGTGGAATCCGTGGCTACAGAGGGCCAACTGTATTTGTTTTAGCCCCATATTAGCATCACCCCATGTTTTAGGATATTACATCTTTGGCCACTAAACTTTGTGGGCTAACAGAAGACTCCCCCACTTCCCGGAAGCAACAGTTCGATACTGTGTACCAGTTCTTGTGCTCGGATTTGGACTCTCCCTCTTGTATTATACAGAGTTTTCACAGTTACTAGGATATGCCAAGAAGCCTGTTGGTGTTTCTGCTGTAGAGGACCTGTGCTGGAGAGAAATATGGGGAAATTTTGTAAATTTTCCTAGTCAAAGTATCTGAACCCTCGTACTGCATGCTAACTACTTACTCCAGGGTTGCCCAGAGACACAATTGTTCCATTAATGATGTAATAAAGAATCATTAAATCAAACATTCCAAACATTTGTAAATACTTTACTTTTTGTTCATATAATGTGAAAATCCTTTTTTCTTTAATGGGCTCAAGTTTTACTTCTTTAAAATATGAGTCACTGTCCACTTAACATTGGCAGGGCCTCACTTCATTTTTAAGATTTCCATTAACTTAACCTTTAGACATCACTTTGCACCCAAAGGAGTGTAGTAAATCTAACCACATAGCCTTTCTGCTCAGTTCACCCATGCCTTTTAAAGTGCTTTGGTGGTAATGATCCTGCCTGTAAGGGGCCCAAGTTCTAAGTGGAGCTCATAGACACTTTTCTACTATATATAGTGGGGTGGGGGTGGGGAGACACTGCATCTGAAAGTTACTGTCATAGAATGCAACTTTCCTCCTCTCCTCCCCACTGTATTACCCCATGCCCTTAAAAGAGCCCCTCCTAAAGAACCATGAGATTGTCAGGAAAGCCTGGAATGTATCATTGGGAGAACTAGTGAAAACCATGCAAGCTATACCATATGATTCTGGAAACCAGAGTTTGAATCCCTATTCAGCCATGGAAACCCACTGGGGGGGTGTCTAAACAGCAAAAATACTCCTCACAGAATGCAAGGAGAATCCTACATGTCTTAATGGCATTCTGCACCATTTCACCATATTGGGAAGGAGGGGGCCCAAATGTCAAAAACACAGCAGGAAAAATCTTCGCAGCTTTTCAGAGTTTTTAAAAAATAGCAAGGGGAATGCACATTCCTGCTAGTTGGGACAAGCAATTCAATATGAACTGCTTTCCCATAGAAGAGGAAGAGCAAAGCAAGAGGGGGGGGCAGGGCTTGCTAACAAGGCAAGCACCCACTACTGCCATGATGGATTTATATCTTAGCGAGCACGCGCTAAGGTGAGAAAATGGGGTGTTGGGTCTGGGGGGGGTTGGTTTTCTGTTACGGTAAATCAGAAAACCACTCTGTTACACCTTGGACATTTTTTTAAAAGTTCAATGGTGGCAAGTTGAGGTAAGTACAAATGCGAGTAAATAATCCACGGCCACCATCTTGCATGTGAAGCTTATGGGGGCAAAAACACCATTAAGACAAGTTGCAGGTGCTGCGAAATGCCATTACTGTGAGGCACTCCATTTTGTTTTGGTTTTGCTTTGTATAGACAGGCCCTGGGTGGTCGTGGACAAGTCACACTCTCTCAGCCTCAGAGGAAGGCAAAGGCAAACCCCCTCTGAGCAATCTTGCCAAGAAAAACCCTGTGACAGTGCAGAGGAGGCAGGAAAACCCCGTTACATGAACAGGAGTTCGCTCACTTTCATTTTGTGGTTTTGCGTGTGAACGTGCTAATCTTTAGTTTGCTGAGTGTTTGGAAACTTGAGGAACAGATATACATAGTAGCTTGTGATAGCTTTAGTGAAAACCAAGCCTTCAGGGACCAAAGTTAAAGAATAATGAAAATAAATTAATCAAGATAAGTAAAGATCAGAGCCTCTGAAGGAAGAAGTTCAAAGCAGGGAGATACTGTCTGCAATAGACTTTCCATGCATTTGTTTTACAACAGTTTTTTAAAGGTCCATAATAATGGAGTGATGCACTTTACTGCAAACAATGGCCTGGATCCAGAGAGCTACTTTAGGAGACCACAAGGGCTTGTGTGCATCCAGTAAGATTTTTTTTAATTTGTTCTCTTGGAACAGCAGACCCCTTGAAACATTACCAGCTAGAGACTCCCCTCAGTTTGAAAAATACTTTGGAGTGCAGTTGCCTTGGATACACTAAACAAGCTGCACAGTTCTTTGGATCCTATCCAGTGTATACAACATGTTGTATGGACTTCCCACATCTATAAGGACAAGAGAGCTAAGAAGACACAAGAAGCCATTTAAAAAATAGATGGTGCTGGATGGGTGATGGTGAATATCTTGGCCACAACTAGACTGCAAATGGGATCATGCCCACTGAGAGGAATGAGAGAGTGGGAGACCACACAGAAGTCAACACATGTTCTTGCTTTTTGCAACTGCAAATGACATTTTCCATCACATAACCCTGAAAAACCTCAGTTAGTTAATTGTTACAAGTGGAATGCATCCTTTAAGCATTACCATTTGCTTCTGTGTTAAACATTAAGCTGTATTTCCCACAACCAATGCATTGTTTAATAAAACAGGCTCCCAAGTTGCTTACATCCCAGTGCAGAAATGCCTACCGTATCATGCACCTTGTCAAAGCCCTTCCCTCAGCACCAGCACCAGCAGTCCATTACATACATATTAGAGCTTAGTTCTCTGTACCCTGTAACTCTGCAGCATCAGGCTTAGCCTAGCTTCCATCAGTCTTGTAAAACTTTTATTATATCTGTGAAGTTTTTACACCCTGCTAATTCGCAATCTAATGACCATGCCTTCATTTATAAAAATTTACAAGCCACTAGAAAGCACACATGCCAGGTCACCCCTTAGCTCTGGCAATTCTGCTCAGAACAAACAGGAAAAGAAGCCGCTCCAGAGAACTCTTACCTTGGCACAAAGAAGCACTCTTCATATTTTTGGATGCCCCAAGAGAACTCATAAATGTTTGGGATCCATGTTTAACAGCTGGATTAAGTAACCTATATTGAAATGCAGTATCTAGGGCAAGCTTGCCTTCTAATGTTTACTAATCATGACATATATGTGGAAGAATTCAAGTATGAAGCAAGGGATTAAGAGTGGTCTTGAATTTTTATACATACATTGTTAAATGATGTGTTCAATCCTATTCTGAACTGAAGGCCCTGAGAGCATTATGTTTCCCCTAATTGCTAGTATTTGACTGTCATTCTGACTTTTGTTTATTTCTAGCTAATGCTAAAACCCACTAGGGTTAAGTGAATGATTATTGTAGTCTAATGTTGAATGAATTATCTCCACTACACCATCCAAAGAAATGACATCAGTTCAGATCTGCACTATTTTATGGACTGCTCTAAGATGACATCACTGCAGCATATTCCTGGTTTTTTTGGTTGTTTTTTTTTTTTTAAAAAACCAACAAGTGACAGCTTTTGCTTCTCTGACCACAGGTATTTTGCATGGAGCTGGACTTTCTCAGCATCCCAAACAGCGCTGCCCTCCAAGTGATCAGCATGTTGAGCAGGCACCAAACAGCCACGTCAAATATGTCTGGTAAAATTATGGAGACACTTGCTCATTTTTATATCCACATTGTTGATTAATAGATTCTGGACTCTGATCAAGTTAACAGGCTGTTGCTCTAGGAAAAGGCTGAGTTACAACAGCTTACCTAGGAATGCTAAACACAAAGTTACTACACAGAGGCCTACGTTGCCAACAGTGAACTGATGGTCTCCTTGGAATTTAAGTGCTGGTCTTCTGTCTTATTTACCAAAGATTTTACTTGGTTGCCTGTGCACTGGGGTCAAGTTCTGCATGACTCCTGAAACAGTTGCTAGTTTCTTCTGTGTTTGGTTCCAGTTTCTTAGGGTGGATTCTCTGCTGGGATGAAAAATGAGCCAGACAAAGGGAACGTGATTATGACCAATGGTTAGGTCAGGCTGGATGTAGATGACTGAAGAACTTTCATAACATTACAAAATAAACATGACATCCTTAGTAGGATGGGCAAAAACTGGTGCTGAATATTGTTCCAGTTTGCAGGGGGAGTGGGTGTTTATGGCAGCAAAGGGAATGTGATTATGACCAACGGTTAGGTCAGGCTGGCTGTAGATGACTGAAGAACTTTCATAACATTACAAAATAAACATGACATCCTTAGTAGGATGGGCAAAAACTGGTGCTGAATATTGTTCCAGTTTGCAGGGGGAGTGGGTGTTTATGGCAGCAACTTCACAGAGAAACATGTTCCACTTGACAGTTTTGAGTTCAAATTCCTAATCTTGAGTTTTTCTTTTAATAGGAAAATGCTTCAGTCTCTAGGGAGACCAGAGGCTCACATGGCCTTGGATGTGGTCATTGTGAGTGGATCAGGCCAAGAACATGAAGGATGTTTGCTGCTTACCTCAGAGGTACTGTTTGTGGTTAGCATCAGTGAAGACACACAGCAACAGGCATTTCCAGTGACAGAAATTGAGTGTCTACTAGACAGTGAGCAAAGCAATTTGCTGAAGGTGCAACTCAAGCAGCAAAGAGTTCCTTGTGACTCAGAGGTAAAGCTGGACAAAGAGTGATACATAGCCTTTAAAAATACCAATTGCTTGAGGGAAGGGTAATTTGCAAGGGAAATCAGTAAATCTGTGTTCTCTGATTTCAGGCAGATGGAGGTAGAGAGAGATTGTCTGAGCAACAGTACAACAGACTCGTGGACTACGTCACCAAGGCATCATACCACTTTGTTCCTGGCACTGTATCTGTACAAACTACAGCGCATGTGGTAGCTGCAGAACCAATTCCTATAACAGTTAAAACTTACCAGTACCTTGTTGATTCTGTTTTTGCCAAAGTATTCATCAGTAAATTTACCATGGTAAAAAATAAAGCTTTGAGAAGGGGGTTTAACTGAATATATTCCCCATAATATATATTATGGTGGGGGGAATGCTTCCATTTGTAAAGTAACACCTTCTATGCAGTTGGCTAATGTGAACTTCTGACTCCGTCTCACATTAAACAGATATGCTTAAACTTTGTGGGCTGGTACACATTGTTTTAATAAAAAATGAGTACCATATATTTTCTGCCCAGCTTGTATAGAATGCAGTGATTCCTACTAACTGCTTGAGACAGAATTGAACAAAATACTAAAATCATGCTTGTGACAAGCTAAAAGGAAGTGTAATGACCCTAAAGGAAGACAGTGATTTTTTTTCTTTTCTTAAGTGTGGAGATTGGACTTAAGAGGATAAGACAAAATGCACACTTAGGTTCTTCTCCAACAAGAACAGCCCCCCCCCCCGCCTTCATCTATCCTATTTTAGGATCTGCCAGTCTGTTATAAGCAAGGTTTATAACTCAGCTGTAAAAACTTGCTCAGGGCTGAAACTTTTACTCCAAGTGCTCCATCCTTATAGGAAAACATTTCCTCCCACTCAATCTGAAGGCATTGAAGTGGCTGTTTTAAGTTACTAGTGACAGCTGGGTTTTAGCACTGCTTTAACCTTTTAATTGCACCCTTTATTTGACTGAAATCTTGCAGGACTTTAGTCCTTAATATAAACTAGTGCCTTTGTGTAGTTTGGAGAGCAAAATGGTAACTACAGCATTAATTTATTTTTGAAACTACCTGTCTGTAGTACTCTTATTCTCTCATTAGACTTTTCTTCAGACGTTGGAATGTATATGCTGCTGTGGGTTGACTATACATAATTATGCAAGAAATGTTATTGGTTATTATTGTGGGACTAGTAATATGCATTGTATAAAGCTTTAGGAGTGGTGTGCTCAGTCAAGTGCCAAAAACAAATCCAATATATCTAGGTAAAACTGTCTCTCATCCAAGAGAGCAGTCAGAGAGCAGTCCCGCTGAGAGATTTGCTTCCAAATAACATGCACAGAATTCTTGTGTCAGTAACATAACTTTCAACCAGAAGATGCTGTTCTCCACCAGTAACTTTCTTTTAGGCTGATATGTCTCTACTTTCCCAGGAATAAGCATAATTTCACTTCCCCTAATGAGGGATGGGCAATTTTGGACTTCCAGGTGTTTTTTGACAGCACCTCCTATAATGCCTCACCATTGGCTATGCTAGGTAAGACTGAGGAACCTGAGATAAAACACATAGTTGCCAATCCACAAGGAAAAAAAAAAAGGGGGGGGGACAAACAGAGCATGTGGATCTCAGCACTGATGTCATCATTTCGCACCTGGCTTTAGGGAAGTAGATAAACACTTCTCTGAGCCTACCTACTTACTGTGAATCACGGAATGGCCATGCAGGGAAGCTTCAGGAAGTTGAGGGGGGTGCTTTCAACACGGCGGTGGGAAGAAGGGAATACCAACCCCTGCAGTGCCCCCAAAAGGACATCTACACATTAAGGGAAACTTACCTATGCAGATAAGATATCCATAACAGAATTCCATCGTGAAATTGTGATTGTTGTGACCACAGGTATATGGTCTAGGCCCCAGTTATACAAACTGCTGCATTACTATGGCTTCTCACACTCACTGGACCTGCCCATCTACGTTGGATTGTTCAAGGAACTCTGCTGTTTGTGCTTTTAGGACTTTAATACTAGAAGTTTTCAGACAAATGTATTTTGTTGCAGGTGCTTCAAATTCTGTTCTACGGTCTGGAATTACTTCAAAACTGGGTGTAAATCAAATCACTGCCTTTAACCATTATCTAATTTTCCCTGACATCTCCAGTGCATACTAGCATACTCAGATAGAGAAAATGAGGAATGTATTGGTTTCAGTGCACTTTTCATGTATCCCATTTTGTTATTGAGTTACCTCTGGAAAACAAGTCTGTTGTTTATTGATTATGCAAAGTGTGAAACGAGCAAACCCTCTGTTAACATTTCATACGTTGATCTGTCAAACCGGTCAATGTTTACCTTTAAAAAGCACTACTTTAAAATTAGTGGGTTTCATTCCTGAATCTTTTATGAAAATAAAGAGTTATATTGCCAGTTTTGCATACAGATTATATATATTAGTTATTTCATAAAAGGAAACTATTTTTTCCTGTATTTTATGACACATCCAAGTCACTGCAGCCAGACAAGAACACGACAGTTCAAAGTTATAATTAATCTGAGCCACCTTACAGCAGTTGATTGTAAAGCCAGTGCACAAGATGGTATGTCTACTAGTATATGGTACATATTTCACTACAGCATGTAAAGATTCTTCAAAGCAAATTTTACTTTAAGCACACAGCTCCAACTTAAATCTCTCACATTATTCATATTCCATTTCAAACTAAAGTGTCCCAGAAGAAAGTTCAATCTAGCAAGCAAGCGGATCCCAAAACTTAAGAGGCTACTGTAACACTTCAGAAGTGGTAACATCTCAAGGCCTCCATTATGTCATGTTAGCATTTTCCCCATAATCTTCCTGTGGATTTCCTATGGCCCATCTTTATTTATTGTAAGATTTCCAAAACAAGAGACCTAAATCCTGACACACCACATTGTCCTAGGAAAAAACAGTTCTTTGAAATTAACAGCACAAGTTAGTTATCGCTAAAGAAACACTATAGAAATAGTCCACCACCATTACCTGTCAATCTAGATAAGGCTTTTAACAATGTTGCAGAGAGTATCTCAAATCTTCCATCAGCTTATGTGTGTTTTTATTCCCTTTTGGGGTGGGGAAGATATGGAAATTGACTGCTCTTTGTACAACTGGATGCATGGAACATAGGCACTATGGTGTTGCCCACCTGATGCAGCTGTTTTCAAATCTACATCATTTAATGGTATTGACACACTGATGTGCCTGTTAAGTGTGCTTTCTAATCCATAAATGATCTCGCAGACAGCTGAACCTGGATCAGTGACATGGGCAAAATCTGATGTGAAACACAAAGTTTATTTATTTGTTTATTTATTTATTTATACCCCGCTCTTCAGCCACAAGGCTTATCAGGGCGGTTTACAAATTGTTTTAAGCAATAGCTATTTACACATCTACACTGCATTAAACAAGTTTCCAATGTGTGTTAGCTAATTGCCCCCACAAGCTGGGTACAAAGCATAAATGTTGAGCCTATAATCAGTGTTTTTGAGGATGCTCAACATGCATACTTGGAGATCCAAGTCCTGTATGAGGACAAAGAAACAGGTGGAAACTTAGTGTGAAGAGCAATAATGTACATGTACTTGCATAAACCAGAATTCTCTTGCTAGGCCTAATCAGAGCAGGCCCACTGAAACACTGGGAATGACCTACTTGTTGACTCATCATTCATTCAACAACTGAGTTAATGGAATCAACTCTAGTTGGGACTAACTAACACAACTCAGCCCACAAACTCCCAATCCTACATGTAACTGCCCACACTACAAAGAGCATCCATTTGCACAGATCCTTTTCAAAAAGCAAAGACAAGAGGCCTGGAAGGATTCAGAGCTCTTGCTGAGTGGTAGAAGACAGAGAGCAAAAAACTCCAACATGAGCGTTAGCAACTGTCCAGGGGCCAATTTCTGCCCACCCAACACCACCCTATGGGCCACACCATTACATTTGAGAGCACTGGAAGTAATGTCATATTACTTCCACATTCCAATTTTAACCAATTTCCACTAAGGTTTTTACTTTGAGGTAGTTGGTGATGGTGACCCAAGCCACCTCATTTGTTGAGACTTGAGAGCCATTTTGGCTCAAAAAACATACCCCCAAATTTGCAACTTTTTAAAACTTTCTTGGGAGGCTTCAGGGGCCGTGTGCAGCCTGTGTGCTACATTTCCCTTACCCCTGCTCTAAGGGAATGAGGAAACACATATTCCACACAGCCTGAGTCATGACAATTTCAATGGGATTACCTTTCCTTGAACTGAGGCCTCCATGCAGCATCAAGGCCAATCCTGAGAAACAAAGATACCATCAAATCAGGGGTGAGGAAATATGGCCCACAAACCATATGCAGTTCCACCGAATAATTTTTGTGGCCCCCAAGATTATTATTTTTTTAAAAAAAATCAAAACAACCCCCAAGGGATTTGGGGTCACTTCCTGTAATTAAAACCGACATTTTATTTATTTATTTATTTATTTTCAGTGAAAGTGCAGCCCTCTGAAGTCTCCTTGGGACCAGTACCACCGCCTAACCCTCAGCAGTTGCCCATCCCTACATCAGAACCTCCTTCCCTATTGTAAGATGGTTGCAAGACAGGGGCATAACAATCTTGCTGAACAGTGTTCTGGTATATGTGAAGTATTTAATAAAATTATATTAGAAGCAGAAACTATGTTAAATCCCAGGATACCTTAGCACCTCTAAGAGCCCAGCCTAGACATCTTTTTTTAGTTTTCTTAGAGCAGGAGTGGAAAACTTGTCGTGAGCCAGATGACATGATGTTAGATTGCAAATCCCATCAGGTCCAACCAACTTGGTCAAAGTTCAGGAATGATCAAAGACGTAGTCCATCATCTGGAATACCACAGATTCCCCAGCTGTTAGTACACCCCACCTCAGAGACCTCAGAAACTGACATATAATAAAATTGGTGTATTAATAAATAGGCATATTAATAATTTGGTTCATTGATGTGGCCTTCCACAAGGGAAAAAGGATTATTTCAGAGAGGTCATCTGGGTGCCATGCTTTACCCTAGGGAAGACTAAGGCTAAAGGTGAGAAGGACACAATCTCCACTGTACATCTTAAAGATAATAATGGATGGATGAATCCTTAGCGGGCTGATTTCAAAATTTCCTCTCCTTAATCCTCAACCTTAAGACAGAGGCTGCTCAAGCTTTTTAAATCCAATCAACTGACATTAAGGATAGTTTGCAACACATTAGCATCTTTCACCACTTATTGTCAAGACCAGGAAACTCACTGTGCAATCCATGGTCTCATGGAATCTACTGTTCCAACCCATGAAGCATCCACTCCCCTCAAGTGTATTTAGGGATATAAATATGACCCTCAAAATCTCCCTCATTTTTGCACAGACAGTTACAGGGGAAACCCTGTCACTGTGTTAGCCACTTCCAGATTCCTCCATCCACTCTGCTAAACTGACCGACAAATTCCAGACTACAGAACAGGCTGTATCATCCCCTTCAAATCCTCTTGCTACCCTCTATCCAAGTCTTTCCTACTGCCTTTCTTTAGCCTTGTATGAATGCTTCTTGTGTGGCTGTATATGTGACTGGTGTTATTTTTGAACTCTTTAATAAAAACCTTAATTAATTTCACGTTTGTGTGTATTCCATCCAGGCTACTACTGGTATACATAAGTTCAAGATTCCCTTGTTACCTGCTATCACATTGCTAAAGTTGAGTTGCTGCTAATTTCCCCAACATATTAGAAACTCGGTATTTTCTTGGAATTTCCAAGGAGCATTTTGGGTAACATAGCGCTCTCTGATTCACTTCATTCAGGTGCAAGTGTGAGAGAGGAAAAATCTGCAAGTGTTATGTTCAGATCATCACAGCTTTCTTTCAATCACTTCTTCATTTAAACTTTTTTTAAAAGAAAGGATAAGCTTGAAGAAAAGTAGTAGGAGCCTACTCATTAACATTTTGTGACCAGTATTACTACCTCCTACCCACTTACGCTTGAAATTTTACTTTGATGTCGACTAAAAAAGGCCAAGGCATTTGAGATAAGTACTTCATTTAATGAGAAATATTACAGCATGTCCAACACTGAGGTGAATCACAGGATGTAGTTCTCTGAAACAATGATGCTTGGTTATCATGTATCCAAATCTGAAAGAGAAAACCCACAAGTGATAAAAGATAAAGTGTCTGTTCTCATTTTCCAGACACAAAAACATTTTCATCTAAACTGAGCAACAGATTGCTTTTTTCATAATATTTCTACTTAATTGGTTTTCAAGCTGCAAAATAGATATCTTTTACAAACAAAATAAGACCAAAAACCAACAGACTGATTATAAAATGGTAATTACTCATGCAGCTGCAATTACGCTCAACAACTGCACCATCAGGATGTAAAACAGCTAACAAAATACTTTGAACAAGTAGCTTTTGGGAAAGAGTGAAAACAGCAACAGAGTATAAGTACTCTAGAGAAGAGGCCAAGCAATGGTTTTCTTGTCTTGTCTCCTCTGCTTAAGAGGAAAGCAGAGGTAAAGGAGGAAACAATGCTAGGCACTCAAGACTGTTTATTTGCTCTGTACTAGCTACTAACCACAAGCACCGAAGATACAACCTTAGGGCCCTCGGCATTCTGATGGATGCATTCCCAAATATAGACACTACACCATTTAAAAGCAGGGTTTGCAAAGCAATGCCTTCCTGTTCTGTTCTCCCCACCATTTTCTGAGGTCAGTGCATTTGTCACTGCCATTTCCTTTTCCCCGCGATTGTTTGTTCATACTATCCTCCAACATGAAGTGCCAGTTTATCATGAAATAGCAGCATATTAAATACAAATACAGAACTTTACTACCTCAGCCTTGTGTGTGTGAGAGATGTGGAGGGATCAAGCTTGCTTCTCATTCCTCCACTCCCTGCACTGCTTCTGATGCAGGCGCAGGGGAGGTTCATGAAGGCAGAGCGTGCACACACACGCAGGAGTAATACACTCCCTCACTCACTGACATCCAAAGCAAGGATCTCTCTGCTCTAGAACTGCTGCTCCTGCCACCAGTTATGCCAGCAAGCCAGCCTCTCGCCATATCCCTTCACCTCTGATTCTGCACACACCAGTAGCCCCAAAGCCTGTCATTCTGCACAACAGATTCTTGGCTCTGGTTGAAAAGCAGCGAGTGGGGGGATACACACATGGGGAGTCACAAAAACACACTCGCACAGCGAGCAGGGTGGTGAGAGTGGCACCCGGGAGCCCCAGTCCTGCAGCCAAGCATGGCTTCAAGGGATCTTTACTAGGTACACCGCCAGAGCTTGGCCACGCCTTTCTCAAAGACAGCCAGCAAAAGGAGCTGTGCAGGAGGGAAGGGAGGGAGCTAGAGAGCAAGGGGGCGAGGAGGGACACCTGGCTGGGGCTGCAGGGACTTATTTGGTCAAAGCATCTTTGCCAGAGAGGTGTCTTCTTGTTCTCTTCTTTCGGAGTTCCTGGAGGAACTGGAGAGGAAATGGCCAAGGCCTGGGAAGGGGGAAGTGAGAGAGGGAGAGAGAGGGCAGGGAGGCGGAGCCATGTTGTTGCTGCTTGGGATGGGAGGAAAGATGGGAGTGCTCTCTCTCTCCTCTCCCTCTCTTTCTACTTCTCAGCATGGGGTTGAGCCCAACAGGCTGTGGGAGGGTGAAAGGAGGAGAGTTGGCCTTTGCACACACACACACTGTGATGACTTCATGGGCCCCTGGGAGTCCAGAGACCACAGGTTAAGAACCACTGCAGTCGATTACACACCTTAACACGTATACCTTGCCAAAAAGAAATCTCTTGACAGAAGTGAAAACCTTGCATTGCCTAAAAATTGTCCAGATACCTGCTTATGATCATTTGGGTCCCACACTCTGAAAAACCCCAGCTTTCCTCATTTCCTCAAAGTCCTTCATGGCATCATAGTTTTTGTAGAAGTCTGCATACGCTCTCTTCCTGGGTTCAGCCACACCAAACTGAAGAGAAAAAAAATATCATACTGAATAAAATATTCAAAACTAGGGAATTTTTTTTCCATCTCATACCATCTTCTATGAAGAAGGATTTTACCAGTATGCAGCCTCCATTATTTAGGGGCTCAGTTCCTTATAAAATATTAACTGAAACAGCACTGAACTACTGGGCAACTCCACTTTCTTATTAATGCTTCCATTATGTATGGATTTACCAGGATGAAAGACCTATTTAAAGTTATAAGGCTTATTCATCAGTGGAGATACACAGGATTGTGAAAGATAGTTATAAGAAACAAATTTCCCATATACTGACCTTGTAGGAACCTGCACATCCCAAAGCAAAGGCAAATGCTACTACAATGTGTTTCCTCAGACGTTTGGCCAGAAGGCCTCTCATCTGTGGTTTGGGCAACAAAGCAGCTGACATGGTGATGATTCTCCTAAAAAAACAGAAAAGCACCAAAACAAAAGGAGATCTTGTTATATAGCACCCTCAACTAAGATCAACAAAGAAGAAAAGTAACAGCAAGCAAGTTAAATTATTGAAATCACAAAACCCACTGCAGCTGAGTTCCACTTTACTGAAGTGAAGGAGTCACTGACAAAGCTACCCATATTTTTAAGAAATTGCCTATTCCCAATAATAATTATGGATAAGCCATTCAAAATATGAAAGAGAGCTCTATCAAAATATGTATGGCAGAGGAAAAAGCCAAGAGTGAGGTTCAAAGTACTACAGGACACCAAACAGAGAGGGAGTTTAGACCTGAAAACTTATTTATCAGCTTGCTGCTTGGTCTGGTTAAAGGGCTGGATAACAACAGACTTTTAAATTTCAAGGCACACAACCTGAGGTTTGATGGCACAGCTATCTTTGGTATGGGAAAACCAAAGAAAATACCATTTTTAATAATAATTATATTAGACGACCTATTTTTAGAATTTGGAATAAATACAGACAGACCCAGATTGTGTCCTAAAGTTCCACTATGTGTATCTCTGCAGAAAGCTCTATTCAAGACAGATAAATGTGATTGAAAATGAAAAAGAAAAATGGCTGTTATATGAAGACTTTTTTAATATATGAAAATGATCAATGTAGATTTAAAACATTGATTGATGGAGAAAGGGATAAACATGCACTGGTTCCAATATAGGCAAATGTTTGAAAAGTATAAGAAAGATTTTTTTAAAAAATTATGGTTTTGAGCAGAGAAAAACAGAATTCAAGTTACAGTTATGTACTAATGATGAGCACCTGGTTATGAAAATGTACAGTTGTCCCTTCACATTCGCGGGGGTTAGGTTCCACGGACCCTCGCGAATGTCAAAAAACCGCGAATATTGATTGCCCTCCCCTCTCCCGCTAAAGCGACCATGGGACCACTGGAGGCCCCATACTCGTTTTTCCTGGGCTCCCCACTCCCTCCCAAGGCCATCACGGGGCCTCCGGAGACTCTCCCGAGGCCCCGTGAAGGCCTCCGCGGCCTCCCCCCCACTCTCCCCAGTGCCTCCCCCCACCCTCCCCGGGGCCTTCACGGAGCCTTCCAAGGCTCCAGTGAAGGCCTCCGCGGCCTCCCCCCACCCTCCCCAGCGCCTCCCCCCACCCTCCCCGGGGCCTTCACGGAGCCTTCCAAGGCTCCAGTGAAGGCCTCTGCGGCCTCCCCTCACCCTCCCCGGGGCCTTCACGGAGCCTTGGAGGGCTCCGTGAAGGCCTCCGCGGCCTCCCCCCACCCTCCCCAGCGCCTCCCCCCCACCCTCCCCGGGGCCTTCACGGAGCCTTGGAAGGCTCCGTGAAGGCCTCCGCGGCCCTCCCCCCTCCCACCCAGGGCCTTCACGGCACCTCCGGAGGGTCTCCGAGGGCCCCGTGAAGGCCTCCCTGGCCCTCTCCGCTCTCTCCAAGGGCTTTTACGGGGCCTCCAGAGGCCCTGTCTCGCGGTTTTGGGGGGGCGGGGGGGCCCTCCCAAAACCGCGAATGTCGAGTTCGCGAATGTGGAGGGGAAAATGTATAATATATTGTTGAAAATGGAAGTGGGAGAAGAGCAGATAAAAGACAGTATGGTTAAATGGGTCCAAAACGTTGGTATAATATTGAATTAAATGTGTAGGGGAAACTGTGGCAGAAAGGTCTGAAATTTACATTCTCTAATCATTTGAAATAATTTCTACAAAATGACATTTAGATGGCATTTGATACCAGAAAAATTATCAAAAATGTGCAAGGGAGTCAATCATAAGTGCTGAAACTGTAACAAGCAGGTAGGCTCACATTACCACTTGTGATGGACATGTAAAAAATAAAATAAAATACTGATAAGAAATTCATTGTGATATGAAAAAGATGTTTAAGATAATATAAAAATGGGTTTAAAACTAGAATTCTATCTTTTGGGTGTGAAACTTATGAAAACTTAATGCAATACTTGATCACAGCAACAAGATTAACATATACACAAAAATGATAAAATATGGATGTTTCTGGAAGAATTGGTGATGAAGGTATCTGAACTTGAAGAGATGGACAAAGTCACTATGATGTTAAGAGAAAAGTCAATAGATAAATTTGCAAACGTGTGGATACAATTTTGAGATATATACAAGAAAGAGGAGAAATGATAGTATTAGCAGGATTTGAAATCTAGTAGAATCATATAGAGACCACAAGGGCCATCCAGTCCAACCCCCTACCATGGAGGAATACACAATCAAATCACTCCCAACAAATGGCCATCCAGCCTCTGTTTAAAAACCTCCAAAGAAGTAGACTCTACCACACTATGAGGCAGTATATTCCACTTCCAAACAGCTCTTACTGTCAGGAAGTTCCTCCTAATGTTTAAGTGGAATCTCTTTGCCTGTAGTTTGAGTCCATGTCCTAGTCTCTGGAGCTCTGTGTCCTAGTCTCTGGAGCAGCAGAAAACAAGCTTGCTCCATCCTCAGTATGACATCCCTTCAAATATTTAAACATGGCCATTTGTTTAAATATCAGGTCCTCTCTCAACCTTCTCTTCTCCAGACTAAACATGTCCAGCTCCCTAAGCCACTCCTCATAGGGCATGGCTTACAGAGCTCCCACCATTTTGGTCACCCTCCTCTGGACATGTTCCAGCTTGTCCAAATCCTTCCTGAATTGTGGTGCCCAGAACTGGACACAGTCTTCCAGGTGAAGTCTGACCAAATCTGAATACAGTGGCACTATGACTTCCCTTGATCTAGACACTATACTCCTATTAATGCAACAAAGTGGACTAATAGCACTATAACAGTGCAGTGTGATAAAGTCCTCAGTATGACATCCTTTCACGTATTTAAACATGGCTATCATTTCATATCTTAACCTCCTCCTCTCCAGGCTAAACAAACCCAGCTCAATGTGAAGTCGAAGGCTTTCACGGACGGCTTCCATAGATTTTCCTTGGTTTTTTTCCGGGCTGTGAGGCCGTGATCTGAAATAGTTTCTTTCTGACCTTTCGCTTGCATCTGTGGCTGGCATCTTCAGAGAATCCCAAGGAAAACCCCAAGGAAAATCTATACCCAGCTCCCTTAGTCGTTCCTCAGAGAGCATAATAAGGGCTTGCAGACCTCCCACCATTTTGCTCGCCCTCCTCTCAACCCGGTTTCCCTCGGGCTCCCTAAGAGGCTGCTAGGGTTCCCCGAGATATTGTGACTGGGGAAATAATGAACTTTTTTTTTTTGACTGTGTAGATATAATAATTTTTAGGGCGGGATTCCCTGAGGTTCCACCAGGGTAATAATAATAATAATTTATTATAATAAAACAAAGGCTGAGAAAGGCTGCATTAACTTAACTTAAAACAAAGGCTGAGAAAGGCTGCATTAACTTAAAACAAAGGCCACCCTCTCCAGTTTCCACCCTCAAGGCCACCCCGAGGCTCGAGGCCGCCACCCTCCCCACTGGCCCGGGAAGGCAGAGCTCAACAGTCGGTCAGCAGCGGCCGGGGATACCCACGCCTCCTCACGACGACAAGGCCGGGAAAGAAGCCGGTCTCTCCCTCAGGAAGACGACGACGACGCTGTCCTTCCTCTTTCACCTTTACAACAGCAGCTTCCCTCTGCGCACGCGCGACGCGATAACCGTCCACCCCGGCTACGGCAGGGGCCTTGGGCCAAACTTGATCACAAGGCCGGTTGGATTTTTTCTTCCCCTAGCGCAACTGCGGGGTGGGCGGGGCTAATGATGGCGGCGGCTCTGGCAGGTGGGAGGGCGGGGCTTGAGGTGGCGAAGGCTGGGCTGGGAAGCAGGACTGAGAGGGCTCGTGAAGAGCGAGGGGTGGGTGGTTTCTATGCCCGTTGACTGAAGGATAAGTCGCGCTGGGCACAACAAAATTGAATACGGTTGCATTGTTATTAGCTGAGCAACTTGGTTTGTTCGGGCTGTCTGTCAGCTATATTTCAGAGGAAGGGACTGGCAAACCACCTTTTGAGTATCCCTTGCTAAGACAGTGGATAACTTTTTTTTTTAACCAGGGACCCTCTTTAAATATCTTTTGCCCCAAGACTTAAGTCAAAATTTAATCCATAATACTAATACCTAATAGCAAAACAACAAAAATCAGTTGTCCCTCTGTATCCACGGATTTAAGTACAGTATTCATGGCTTGAAAATATTCTTTAAAAAAAATAATCCAAAAAGCAAACCTTGATTTTGCCATCTTATATAAGGGACACCATTTTGCTATGCCATTGCATATAATGGGACTTCAGTATTCACGGATTTGGGTATCCACAGGGATCCTGGAACCAAACCCCAGCAAATATGAAAGGAGAACTGTACAATTACACCTTCCAGGATACCTTCCTTCAGGGGCACTGTAGGGAGAGGGAAGACTTATCTACTGTTTCTTCCTGCAAGTTTGTGGCTGGAGTGGATTGAATGGCACTGTGTAGGCCAAGCCAGCCAGACTTTGGTGTGGCTCCTGTCACTTGGAGGTGGGCAGGAGGCGGGCCGAGCTGCCTTGAAGCCTTCACAGACCCCTGTGAGGACATTGCGGACCCCTGGGGGTCTCCAGACCACAGGTTAAGAATCACTGCCCTATGAAATTAATGGGGTCACCGTAAGTTGACAGGCGACTTGAAGGCACACACATACACGCACAAATATCTAGTATTAGGGCTTTGCAGGTGAAATACAGGACAGAGATCATGTAGCTTTAATAGTTGCATGGAATGGAGAATTTCAGCAAAGCAAGTGTTGCTCGTCACACAAAACTTTCCAGTGGCTGAAAATCCCCTCTTCTGCACAACTGTGAGGGAATTGTGAAAGGTACAGGTGCACACTTGTGTATTTAACCTTGCTCTATAAACTCCAGCATCTCCTTGATTTGGTTTATAAAGAGCAGAGCATAACATTTCTAAATAAACCAGTACAACAGACAAAGTGTTGAGTCTTGCACCTCTGGTGTTTTGTTTTGTTTGATTTATAACTTGCCTTTCTTCCAAACTGGGACTCAAGGTAGCTCACACAATTAGAAAAAAAAAATCAGCTACCAATAAAAACATAAAAACTAATAGATTTATCTACGCACAATCCTAAATATACACTGGACTGACTATGTGACGAATGTTGCTGTCCTTGAGCAAGCAGGGATCACCAGTATTGAGGCCATGATATTGAGAACACAGCTGCGCTGGGCAGGGCACGTTTCTAGGATGGAGGACCATCGCCTCCCAAAAATACTACTCTACGGTGAACTCGCCATGGGTCAGCGTAAGAGGGGCGCTCCAAAAAAGCGATACAAAGACTCCCTGAAACAACATCTCAGGCTTGGCCAAATTGATCACCAACAGTGGTCCGCCCTGGCCTCACATCGGGAGGCATGGAGACGCACTATCCACAATGCTGCAGCCTTATTTGAGAACTCACGACGAACAAGTCTTGAAGAGAAACGACAATGCAAAAAGAATCACAACCCAAAAACATCACCCAAGGAGACTTTCTGCTGTGCTTTTTGCAACCGGACTTGTTTATCTCGGATTGGCATTTTTAGTCATCAGCGTGCTTGCAGAAAGCGCGGGATGAGTCCTTCCTGAATCTTCGTTTGCGAAGAAGAAAAGCCAAAAAAAAAAATATAAGGCAATTTAAAAGCATTCTAGCATAATTGGCATGGATAGTGTTTTCCTGTCTGCTGCTTAGCTGAAAAAGTGGAGTGATGTTTTAATTCTTCCTGAAAACCCTCAAGATTTCGACCCCCTCATCACTCATCCCTGAGAGGTGGCGATCCTTGTGGATGGGTGTGTGCCTCCGAGTCTCCTGTCAATTTATGGCAACACCATGAATTTCACAGGGTTTTCTTAGGCAAGGAATCCTCAGAATGGGTTTTGCTAGTTCCTTCCTCTGAAATATAGCCTACAGCACGTGGTATTTGTTGGCAGTCTCTTGTCCAAGTACTAAGCAGGGCTAACCCTGCTTAGCTTCCAAGATCGGACAGGATCTGGTCCCTTTAGGGTTAGAGAAGGATATACACCACACTAATTCTTCTATCCTCCCCCCACCAAGGGCACACATTTTTTCTCATGCTAGGGCTACTGAGCTCTTTCACAAATTAAGCTGAGTTAGCAGTTCTCCCATCAAATTCATTTGAAAAGGTGCCGCTCTGTGTTGTTGTTGTTGTTGTTGTTGTTTATTGCTGTCAAGTCCACTTCAACTTATGGCAACCCTATGAATGAGAGACCACCAAGACACTCTGTCATTAACAGCTGTACTAAAATCTTACAGGCTCAAGGCCATGGTTTCTTTGAGTCTATCCACCTGTAACGCTGTCTACCTTTTGTCCTACTGCCTTCTATTTTACCAAGCATTATTGTCTTTTCTAATTAATTAATTAATCATCTCATCTCATATGTCCAAAGTGTGATAGCCTCAGTTTATTCATTTTGGTTTCTAGGGAGAGTTCAGACAAGATTTGCTCTCTTTGAACATTTATTGGTCATTTTGGCAGTCGATGGTATCCACAGAACTCTCCTCCAGCACCACGTCGCAAATGTCAGCTCCTTTCAGTTTACCTCAGTGTCCAGCTTTCACAGCCATATGCATAAAATGGAAATGGAAATACTATGGCATGAGAACATGAGTCAACAGTGTGATGCGGCAGCTAAAAAGGCCAATGCGATTTTGGGCTGCATCAATAGAAGTATAGTGTCTAGATCAAGGGAAGTAATAGTGCCACTCTATTCTGCCTTGGTCAGGTCTCACCTAGAATACTGTGTCCAGTTCTGGGCACCACAATTCCAGAAGAATATTGACAAATTGGAGTGTGTCCAGAGGAGGGCGACTAAAATGGTGACAGGTCTGGAAACCATGCCTTATGAGGAAAGACTTAGGGAGCTGGGTATGTTTAGCCTGAAAAAAAGACGGTTAAGAGGCGATATGATAGCTCTGTTTAAGTATTTGAAGGGGTGTCACATTGAGGATGGAGCAGGCTTGTTTTCTGCTTCTCCAGAGACTGGAACACGGAGCAATGGATGCAAGCTCCAGGAACAGAGATTCCACCTCAACATTAGGAAGAACTTTTTGACAGTGAGAGCTGTTCAGCAGTGGAACACACTCCCTCGGAGCTTGGTGGGGTCTCCTTCCTTGGAGGTCTTTAAACAGAGGCTGGATTGCCATCTGTCGGGGATGCTTTGATCAAGATTTCCTGCGTGGCAGGGGGTTGGACAGGATGGCTCTTGTGGTCTCTTCCAACTCTACAATTCTATGATTCTATGAATTATCCTCATTTAATTATTCAGCAACACTTTTTTTGCTCTTGAAGATTTTATCTATTTCTTTCATAGCTGCTTTTGAATCCTAACCTTCTTCTGATTTCTTGACTACAGTCTCCATTTTGATTTATGACTGGGCCAAAGTATAGAAAAACTGGAGGGATGGAGTCCTGCCAGCTCCCTCCCACTCATGATTGGTAGTGCACCAAAAAGTTGTGACAGTATCCTGCAGGGGTCCCTGCTTCTGCTCAGTGGAATGCTGAAAAGAGTGGTTGGACATATCATTCTTCAACACCCTACTCACCAGCACCACAGAACTGCATCTCAATTGGGTAGGTTTCAGGGGTCAGATCAGAATGACATCATGGCTAAATGTTGGCCATGGTATTTTAAAGTGGTAATTAAATAAAACATGTCATAGGCTTCCTCCCCCCCCTTTTTTTTGTATAGACTTTACCCCCACCCCAAAAGTATAGGACAGTAGTTGAAACTAAACTGAAATTGATGGATCACAAATAATTTTAACATTTTTGTTATCTTAACTTGTGTTCACTGTTCTTTTTCAACAGTTAGGGCAATTTCTGTATGAGAACCAAATGAGCTGACACAAAAGTCTACACATTTTTGAATTCCCTAAAACTCCTCATTTGAGCAGGCAGCATAAAAAGCAGAGACAGAGAGATAAACAGAGAAGTCCAAATATTTCCACAGATTCCAGGGAATGTTTCCAGGAATGTCCAGGTCTTATAGAAATATGCAGACTAAATGGATTGACCACTGATAGATATACTATCAGGTCATACTTAGCAATGTCTTCAGGGACAAAAAGTATTAAAGCAGCCTCTTCATTTCTGAAAATATTGGTATAGGTTTTATTTAATGCTGGTGAAGCACAAAGCTTTTTAGGGGGTCTGGGACGGAAGGACACAGGAAATCCAGCAGGGAGGGTTATGGCATAAGGGAGCTCTTATACCTCCATCTAAAGCCAACCAGTGGCTTTCTGTGTTGGGAGAGGATAGAGCTGTGCCTGGGACCACCTAGCTGCCATTGCACATCCTGGATACTTCCTTGCACAACTTCCAAAAATGTACTTAGGGTGGTATAACTCACAATTATGCCAGTATACGAGAGTTACTAAAAGGATTGCAGCCATAAATGCCAGAAGTGCAACTCAGATCTCTTGACCTGATTAAAACAAACAGGTTCAACACAAGTTCATTGTTTCTGTAATTAAATTTCTGTTCTTAAACCATAGCAATATTCTTGGTGACATTGTTTGCTTTTCACATTTAGCTAATTCTTGCCATGACATCATGGCAGGGGAGAAAGAAAACGATGGATGTTCCCATTTGCAAACCTCCAGTGAATCACCATCTTTAAAGTTTAGACTGTACTTGGCATCAACTTTTTTCATTGCAAAATGGCCTGTTTCTACTTTATTGTTTTGTTAGGGAAAGAATCTAATTAAGAAATTGTGGATCTCATGTTCCCTCTACATTGACATATTTGAGCTTGGTGATTAACAGAACTGGCAGTAGATAACAGTGTAAACAGTCGGAGTGAAATGTACTTTGATTGAATGAATTCGGTGCGCATTTTCCTAAGGGTTATTTGGCCACATTCAGTCTGGTAAAATATGAATACATAATGGGGAGGGGGGTTGTGGCATCCTCTGCTTTCCACCCCCATGGAGACAGCATGAGACTGCTTCAATCCCTAGCCCCCACCCCGGTATTAATTAGATTGTCTCACCAGCCAGAGCTGTAATATATATATAAATGAAATTCTAGAAAGGCATCAGCAAGAACAAGATGTTGAAGCCAAATGGAAAACATGAACCAATTAAAAAAAAAAAAAAAGGCTGAACCAGTAGAAGTGCAAGTTTGCCCTTTGAAGTTGTTTCAAGTACTGCATACTTTAATTTTGGGGTAATTGTATGACAATGGGTACAAACAAAAAAATGCAGGATCAGCTTGTGTAATTTTTGGACCAACTGGAGCTGAATCAACATGTTGATGGTTACCAGTGATGGCCACAGTCACTGACAACACTGCTTGTTGTTAAATTGGATTTTTAATCACTGATTTGAGAAAGATTTGTGAGCATGGGGAGTGCAAGTTTCCAGTGCCAGCACTTTTTAATAGGGTTAAATCTTGGAGCTTCATAGAAAGTTTAACCCAAATAAACCAGATGGTCTTGGTTGCTTGGCAAGCAACAACCGCCCTGAATTTCTTCAGTTTCAGATGTTTGCATAACTCATTCATCTTAATGAGTCTGTTTATGCTTAATTTCCTGTGACAGTATAAGTAATGATAAATGTGCATGAGACGAGCAAGTTTCTTACTTTCATTCTTGAAAATTGCTCCTTTTGGCAATGTTCACACATTCGTGCTATATCAAAAATAAATGTTCCACATAAATATCCACGTTGTCCTGTCTCTACTTCCTGATGTGCTCATAGGAAAACCTGAAGATTCTTGCATTGTCAGACCCTTGGTCCATCTACTTCGGTATCTGATCTGACAGCAGATGTTTGACAGCTTCTCTGTTTCTCCCATCATCTGCTACATCACTGGGCCTAGACTAAGGTCTGTTTGAACCTAGAATAAACCTGGATTCATTGGGTTAGATCCAGAGCAGTCCTCAGTAGAGTTCATTTCCTGCTGGAGAAAGAGGGTAGAGTGAGGCAATCTTTTTAAATTTTTCTTTCCCTTGCAGCCCCTAACTTCGAAACATGCTAACCCAAGGGTGTTACCATAAAAATACCAGTCTCCCCATATCTGGAAATAAGATCCGCCTGAAATTATTTTGGCATGACTAACAGAAGATTCTTCATTTGCAAAACAAAAACACCCCCCAAAAAAAGGAATCAATTGCATTTTGCATTTTAAAAACTCTCTTTCTGCCAGATACAGGGTGAGTCAGTGTTTCCCCTAATGCAGTTTTAAGCAAAACTCAACCCTCTAGATGTTGTTGGAGTCCAGCATCAAACATTTATCTCCACTGGCTGTGCCGGCTACTGCTGATGAGAGTTGCAGTCTAACAAAATTTGGAGGGCCTGTATTTTCTCACCCTTACAGTAGGAGAAAGACCAATCTGCATTGATATCACAACTGTCAAGTAAAAGTACCAGGCCTTTCCAGTGCATAGCAATCTTGAAATGTGAAGCAAAGATGAATGATGTGATAAGATCCTATGATTGTCAGGTCAAGACTAGAGTTGTCCCTTCATATTCGCTGGGGTTTGGTTCCAGGACCCCCGGGGGGATACTAAAATCCGTGAATACTCAAGTCCCATTATATGCAATGGCGTAGCAAAATGGTGTCCCTTGTATAAGATGGCAAAATCAAGGTTTGCTTTTTGGATTATTATTATTTTAAAAGAATATTTTCAAGCCGTGAACACTTAAATCCGTGGATACCAAATCTGGATACGGAGGGACAACTGTATTTCACTCCCTGAGATATCAGTGCCCAAACCTGAGACCAACGTGCTTAGAGCCAGTATGGTGACTCTGGAAACCAGGGTGCAAATCCCCACTCAGCCATGGAAACCCACTGGGTGACCTTGGGAAATTTACTCTCTCACAGCCTCAGATGAAGGCAAAGGCAAACCATCTGTGAACAAATCTTGCCAAGAAAACCTCATTGTGTTAGGGTCACCTAAGTCAGAATGACTTCAAGGCAAACAACAACAACGACAAATGCCATTCAAATGAAAAACAGAAAGTTTACCAATTGAGGAAAGCATACATATACACGCACTTTTCAAGGCAGCCTTCTTTTCACTTTAAAAAGTCCCTTACATCTGTTAACCAAATTGCTTGGGGTCCATGGGGACCCTCTGATGTCTTAATATTAAATTAGGGAATTCAGTTAACTCAACTTGGCATGCAATAGGTCAGGCAATGGTGAAACTTTTAACCTATGTATATTGATAATAATGAAAGAGAGTATAAGCCAAAAGGTACAATTAAATTATCTTTATTGGAAATTAATATGAACAGCATTCACACAAATGCTTAGGCTTCAGACACTCACACAAGGCTATCGAAACCAGTTGGAAGTATTTGGATAGAATAAGGGGGTTGCAGGTTATACTGTATCGATCCTGCAGGGCTGAGATCTCAAAGTAAACTGGCAGTGTGGTGGTCCGGAAGCTACACAGTCGGATGTGAGGTGGAGAGGCAGATGAACTGTTTGCCTAGCTATATGACGTGGAGTTGATAGGAATGGGACATGTGCACACTTGGATGATGTTTTAGGGTGATACTTATATGAAATACTTCCCCTGAAGGGACAGGGGTTTAAGTGGAATACAGTGTTTCTCAGAGATTCCCACAACTAAACAAAGGGTGCTTCACAAGAGTTAAATGACTGCTAATGAGTGCTGTGTTTGAAATTGAATAGGAACAGGCAAGGTCATTTGTTGGAGGTGAGCAGGAGAAGAAGGATCTGTTTTACAAGCATTATCTCTGCTATCGTTGAGTGGATTAGTGAATGACTCACCTCCAGATGTTAACTCTCAGACCTGAGTATTTGGTTTGGGGAAATTTCCAAAGGCCCCTCCTTTGGTCTTACATGAATCCCTCCTTGGAATTTGGGGGTTCCTGGTTTACCTGCACCCATGTGGATGGCCACATTAAGCCAATTTATTAAATATAGCCAATCAATTGATATTACAAGATGGGGGCTATCAGAGTAGGTAACACATCCTCTAGGGAGTGTAGGGGATATTATTAGTGTTGTTGTTGTTGTTAGTGTGGGTTGGAGGCTGGAGAAACAAAATGCAGAAAGTGGTAATTATCTTATTAAAAGTGAATATTCACAAAACAATTGTAGGTGTTAATACAACCATCCTGTCATTATACATCAATTAGCAAATGCAATGTAATTTTGAAAAGAAAACTTTTACCCCAATTCAAGCCATAGGTAATAGAAATGAAAATCTTAAGGAAATGAAAATCAGGAGTTTCAGTGGCAGTCTCTTGTGCTATATGTAAATTAATCAAGAGTGTAACCAACATACAGTTTTACTTGGTAGCATTTGCAATGTAAAAGTATTTCCTTTAAAAAGCAGAATAAATTGGTTAGTCTTTTGACAAAACAGAATCTTCCCCCAGCTGCCTTTTGTTTAGCAATAAAACAAAAGGGGTAAAATCTATCAGACCTAAAAGTATTTAACTTGGCTGGACCATAACTCTGCTTCTATCTCTTTTTTAGGTACACATGAAGATTTGACCATAAGTCGGATATATCAGTGTCAATATTAGTTCATGAAGTAACCTGGAAGACTTAATGTTGATAAAGCAATGAAAGAATGCAACATTTTACCAGATCAGTAAATCAATTCCTGTCCTTTTGTGACAGACAAATAAGGCATTTCCTTACACCACTTCCATCAATGCCACAGGGGAAAACACTGTTTTCCCGCATGGAAGGATATACGGTACTTCTGGATAGCATTCATATGAAGTTTTATCATTTCTGACACACCTCTGCATAATATCCTTCATATAACAAGTTAAATCAGTATGAATGAGAAGAAAGCTACTGAATAAGATAAACAGAGCCTTTGGTTTGGGAGTATAGTAGGAAACACAGAAATGCATGAATCCACTGACTTGTGGGAAAGTTGCATAGGTGGATTAGAAACTTGGGTACAGAGTTAGTTTTATACTGTTTTCCCTAGCTGTAAACATTTTTCATATACTGTATAATGTTACTTCATTATTGCAGTAATTTCTACTAACAGAGAAAGGAATGTGTCATGACAGAATGTTTTTTGTCATATGACAAAGAAAACAGTCTTCTAATAGAGGGGATAAGCAACCAGAGGAAATGTCCCTGTTGGATGGTCTATCTGTTGCTAAAGTTGAAGGTGTGGTTTTTTAATGCCCTTTTCACAGAACATCCAGAGGTAGTTCCCAGCACAAAGAAATACATTTTATTTCCACCTAGAAGTTGTTTTTTTTTTAATTCCAGGGTATATCACTGCAAAAACCACCACCTTTCTGGGATGGTGCCTCTCTAGTTTTGATTAAAGGCATTCCTCTGGGTGGGAATGCTAGAACAGTAAGATTTTTGGAACACTGGACTATTAAAAAGGCATACCCATCCAGATCTCCAGAGCAATAGTGACAAAGGCACAGAAGAGATTTAAGATTGGCCAATTGTCTATAGCAATATAAAATCTGAATGTTTATTGGTCCTACCCAGATTCCTTCATCCCCCTTCCTCTCCTACCAGCCAGTGTGGACCACGGAGATTTAAAATGATTTTCCAGTAAGTCCCAAAAGGTAATAAATGAAGCTTTCTGTTGCAAGAAATCTCACTTTTTTGCAATAGTTCAGAGAGACCCAGAGATGAACCTGAACTAAATCAACAGTACTGAATTTCTTCATCATTGAACCAGAATGGCAAGAAAGAAAGATCTTATGTGTTTGCTAACACCCCCAGTTCAATTTACAACCTATAGCAAGAATTAAATTTAGCTTTAAACTAAGTAACCTCCACAGATCTTGTTGGACTACAACTCCCAGCATTCTTCACCATTGGCTATTCTGGTTGACTGATGGGAATTGTAGCCTAACAATATTTGGAAATCCAGGTGTTTCCTAGCCTTGCTTTAAAACAATGTGACAGACATAGGATTCTGTTCCTGCTAATTCAGCATGCTAAAAAGCACAAGGCACTGCCTTTATTTTCCTTGTATCCTGGAAAGCAGAATTCGAGGAGCCACCTCTTGCCAAAATCATTCCCAACCATCAGCAAATCCCCCACAAAATTGCCACACCAGTGAACCTCTGTTCTCTGTTGCCATCTGGCTCCCTCATCCGAACCTTGACTGAATTGCAACAACATGTAGATTTAAAAGAGAGGTTAAACAGAGGTACGTATGTTATGCAAGATCATTCCAAATAATTCTGTATTGTGTGTTTCAGCGGTCTTCAACCTTTGGCCCTCCAGATGTTCTGGACTTCAACTCCCAGAAGTCCCACCAGCATGGTCAATAACTTAGGGATTCTGAGAGATGATGTACAGAGCATCTGGAGAGCCAACAATTGAGAATCACTGACAGAAATGCTTCACTGTTTCAGCCGGGAGTCTCTCCAGACCTTACCTAGAATTACCAAGGACTGAACTTTTTACATGCAAAGTGTGTGGTCTGTTGCTGAGTTGGAATCAAGCCTTAAAAATACTTTGTAATCATGTTGTTTGACAATCACTCCTTCCCAAAGCAAAAAGCATAAGGACATATTCACACAATAAATAAGGTCACTGGAGTCAGATTCTCTTCTGTTAACAATTCTATTAGACGATGGATGACATTCTTCTCTGAGTATGAGCTATTAACCTGCACTACTTTATTTCTGCTGTAGACAGTTCCTGCAATGGCTGCAAATCCATACATGATTTCTTCATCACTTTCCTTACAGTTTTGGAGTTCCTGTGAAGAGGAGAAAACACAGAGTATTAAATATGAAATAAAGTGTGACAAGTTGTATCTGTGAAAAAGAAAAAGAATAATGTTTCCTACCCTGATGATTAAAAATTCTAGGTAGATTGGGTACTTTCGGGGTTCCTTGTCATTCCTAATGTTAAAAATGTCTTTTTTCTTCTTGTTTCTCACCTGTGAATATGGCTAATGTGCCAGGTAGTGCCAGAAACAGACTTTTAAATTATTATCACAGCAGTTGAGCAACCAAAAAATGACACCCCTTATGCCCAATAAATATGAACACTTAGGAAAGAGTGTTATAAGATATGAGTTGGGGCATGAATGTCCCTATTATGATTTAAGTCAGGACCAGCCTGAGGCATTTTACTGCCTGAAGTAGCTCCACCACTCTTTCAAGTCCAGAAGCTGATGGACTAGCAGATGAATCAAACTTCAACAGTGGCAATGTTGATCAGTGGCAATGTCTATCACATCTGAAGACAGCAGGCCAGTTTAGGAGGCACAAGAGGGACCATGTGATATACGGCACTATCGTTGGGAGTGTGGGACAGATGAATGGCGAGGAGGTTCAGGAGGAATAGCAGAGAAGCTGCTGGTGCCCTCACCGTTGGCTATCTGAGGGGCAGCCTCATTCTGCTGAAAGGCAGGGGTGGATTATACTGAATCAGACCATTAATTTACTAAAACCAGGAGTTGGCAACTGTGGAATGCTAGGGCATCTGAATTAGCCCCCCAGGAGTCCTTGGAGGGCCGCACCTCCACTGCACCTGCTCCCACAAAAAAAAAAAAAAACATTTTGGCCCCCAATAGCTCAAGGGAACATTGGGGGGCATTCACACTATGATTTGGGGCCTTCC
Organism: Gambelia wislizenii; assembly: GCA_030847615.1. NCBI lineage: Eukaryota > Metazoa > Chordata > Lepidosauria > Squamata > Crotaphytidae > Gambelia > Gambelia wislizenii. Next base: position 299,094,276 of record JAUMIR010000004.1, read on the forward strand.
TGTGCCTCTAGAGATAAGGCAAAGAGATTTTTATTTGAAAATATTGCATTTTTTTTACCCCTGGGTGTTCAGGGGGCCTCCAAACCCGGTGGAATTTCCCTCCACACCCCCAGAGGTCATTTTGAGGGCATTTTTGAAGAAAAAATACATAATTTTTTTAATCCCTGAAAGCCACAAAACCAGCCCTCGGGGCACATGCATCCCACAGTGTGCACTGAAAGTGGCCAATAAAGCTAGGGCCTTTCAAATTCAATCAGTTTCAGCTGGAGATAGTTAAGCATGTGCTAAACATTTTTTACTGAACTGGTTTTTAAAACATTTGCTCTTAGGCTGAAGGTTCACTTACCTGTGAGAGAACCTCACTGAAAACTGTGGGGATTAAAGCAAAATCCTATACGTGTTTGCTTGGAATCAAGACTGAAGTATCATCAACATTCTATCATACAATTGAATGGAACTGCAAGAGTCATTCAGTCCAACCCATTGCCATGCAAAAGCCACAATTAAACACTCCTGAGAGGTGACCATACAACTTCTCTTTTAAAATATCCAGAGAAGAAAAGTCCACTACCTGCTGAGGCAGCCCATTCCACTATCAAACAGCACTTACAGTAAAGATGTTCTTCCTAATTTTTAGGTGAAATGTCTTCTAGAGATTGTGATTCTATCTATGTTCACTCACAGGTACTATATGTCCCATCTAATTCAATTGGACTTACTCTCCAATAAATGTCCACGGTAATGCAGTCTTGATTCAAATAAACATGTATAGGATTTTGATGTAAGTCCCACAGTATTCAGTGGGGTTCACTCTTAATTAAGTGAACCTCCACCCTAGAGCTAGTGTTTTAAAAAGCACTTCAGTAAAAATGTTTAGAACATGCTTAATTATTTCCAACTGAAACTGATGAGATTTGGAAGGCCTTAACTCCGGTTGAATCATACCCTAAAAATGTGAAAATGTTAATATTTGCAAGCAAGAACCCTGGTGTGTTGGTGTGACATCATTGTGCAGATGGGAAAATCAGCAATAATGAAATAAAATAACAAAAATATACCAGTGCCAGTGATTCTTGTGAAAATGGACTTTGGCAAAACAGGTGGGAGAGGAAGCAAGCCCTGCAGGAGCAGCTTTTCCACACTGCAGGCAGGGTGACAAAAATATGAAGTCAGCGCAGCATGGATGGAAGCACAGAGAACGGCAGTAGACAAGCTGTAGCAACAGGTCAGCACATTTATGGCCAGCCTGCAAATACAACGAGGGCTGCTTATGTATGCAAGGGAAAAAGGAGACCATAGTTAACTAAGGTATGAAAAATCCATCTGTCTATCATGCTTTCAGACCCACAGCAGAGATTGTGTAATTATTAATGATTAATAAAGTTGTTAATTATTATTAACTTTAATTAATTGATTAATTATTTAATCATTATTTCTATTATTAAGCATTATACATTACTAATCTGAACAAATTGTGAGATGATGATGACTTACCAAAATTAAAACAGACACAGATAAAAGCCCACATAGTAAAAGAAGCCATACAAAAGTTAAAACATAATTTTAAAAATTCAGAGTATTAAAAAGCACGAAACACAGAGAACACAGTTCATTACTAAAAGCTCTTTCCCCATGAACAGGTCCCAAATGCCAGTCAAAACAAAAAAGGCTTCCCCTTTAGGAAAATATACTTTTGGATGCAGCTCCCAGAATCTCCTAGGCTGTATGACCAGTGTCCATAAAGGCAAAAGCATTCTAGGATTTTCTTTTAAAAAAAACTTTTAGTGACATAGATAAAATATGTAAGCTATCCTGCTTAACTGTGGTAGCAAATGGAAGTTAAAAAGAACAGAAGATTGCATTAAATGTATTGAATAAGAATATGTAAATTTATAAGTTAGAATGTACACTAGCGGAAAACAGGTTAATGGAACGATACTTGTTTTATTATTATTAGAATTATTATGTGATGCATTTTATAAGCCTTTATGATTTTTCATATGAATGCATAGGTAATTTTCCCCTTGTTGTTTTAATAAAAAATGGATTTAATTAAAAAAAAAAACTTTCCCAAGCTCTCATATAGATACTAGTAGATAGTTCTGGTATCTAGTAGCTAGAAATAGTGTCCAGATGTTTTAAAAGGGCCCAAATCCTGCACTACCCAGGAGTAGAGTAACACTCTGCACCTGCAGCTCCACACCTCTTCTCCCTCCATCACCCACCCTGGCAGCTGTTAAACTCCAGGGGGTACTGCTGTGCTAATTTTTATTAGCAATGGAAAGACATGGTTTACTGAACAAATTCCAAATTGAAGAATTAATTAATCAACCTCTCTGTGAAACATACTTTCATTGTCTTTGGCTGGATACGAACGTTGTTGCTTGACAAAAGCTGAGAAGGGTGTTGGGTAGACAGGTCGCTCAGACACAGGATGAACTGCATGATGATCACTCTTCAGTGTGAAAATGGATGAGACTCCTGAATCACAAACGAATGAATATTTGAAAACTGCGGAACAGCCCAGAGCTTCAAAGCATACAACATTAAGAAAAGCAACAATTTTAGGGCCAGTAAGATCTATAAGATAGTAACAAACTGTAACACAGTGTGAAAAGAACCTGGATCACAATGACTTATAAAGCATTGGTATGGGTGGGCATTGTTAAACCTGGGCTACTAAAACAAACATTCATTGACGGCATCTGTGTAAAACACTGTAACAGGCTGTATTTTCCTGTACTGTCTACGCTACATCCTAAACCTCTTTCTTCCAGTTTTCTCAGAAACAATCCTGGGGTGAACATGCTTCTTGTCTCCAAAATTCCAAAGGACATAAACAATGATATATAGGAATAATATAAACTACAATAAAATATTGCAGTGCACATTATTGATGTTTAGCATTCCAGACACTCAATTCCTTTCCATTTCCCCATTCTCCCATTTTTCATCCTGTTCACTAGCACAATGGTGTTCAGTTTATCTTGAGCTGTTTGTGGGGAGGATTTTTGCACCTCTTAGTGTCTCCTCCTTAAAGTTGTTTTGCAACTATGGCAAACTTATGCAAACCAGAGCATGCTGAGTCTTCTCCTGTTATGTACAGATGTTTGACTCCATAAACAACAGTACTAACCTCTGAATACTCGTGAGAGAATGATGGGCTACAACAGGAATGGGGAATCTATTACCTGTCAGGTGCTCCTGAAATCAGATCCAGACAGCATGGCTAATGATCAGGAATGATGAGGGAAAGTAATCTGATAACATCTGGAGACCAGGAGCCTCATCATTTTTTAGCTACAGTGGCAATACTGATCTTGGGCTTGAATACATGTTGGTGTGTGTGTAAACATCTGGATGAAATTTGGACTACTTTGCCCTGGATTTAAGTGCCACGCCTACTAAAGCCTGAATCTGCATTCAGATTTTTACCCTCAGTGAAGCAGAAAGATTTGATCTTAAAATGTATTTTAAAACACTTGGCTTCCATTCAAAGTTGTTACTCACACTTATGGCTTGACTTTAGAGCTCCATGAAAGCAAAGCCCCAGTGCTAGCCGATCTCTCTGAAGTCAGAACAGGCAGGCAACCTGCCAATGGTGGGTTGGTCCAATCTTTCTGACTTCAGAGGGAGCGACTAACACTGGGGCTTTGGTTTTCCAGTGCACAACCACATGCTCTGAACTCTATGAAAGCCAAATTCCCAGCGCTAGTCACTCTCTCTGAAGTCAGAACAGGCAGCTAACTTCATGGTGGCGGGGCTGGTGGGGCATTCTGACCTCAGAGACAGTGACTAGCAGTAGGCCTCTGCCTTTAGAATGAGGAACTGGTACCACAGAGGGGAAAAATGGCAGCACCTCAAACAGCGCTCATCCTTCCTCTCCTCCCCACCTCCAAATCCAGTGCTGATGGATTGCTCACACTGCAATTTTCTCTGGAGTTTCAAGCAAACTTCAGAGAAAACTATAAATTTTCTAAAACCCAGATTAAGTTGGTATTCCCCAAGTCTGCTGTGGAGATAGGGCCATACATCATGTGGCATTATCACACCAGATTTGGGGAGAAGACCACACACCATGTGGCATTATCAGGCCAGATTCAGGGTGGAGGGAGGATTTTTCACTAGCATAGATAAGCCCCTTGCCAGTGAATAGGCTTACCCACAGAATTCCTCTTTTCAGCTACAGAAAAAATTGTTTGTTACAAAGAATCCAAGGTACCAAACTTCCTATCTTAAGAAATCCCAGTTCCATATAGGTGCAATTTACTTAAAATATTTTTTTTTACTTCACATTTGTCCTCTGTATTTGTTGGCTTCTGCTTTTTAAACTACTATTTTGTTTTAGCGTCATTAATCTAGAACAACTGTTATCATTCTATTGCATATGAAAGAGTGGTCTCTAATCCAGTAAAGTTTATGGCATACAAGTTGTTGGCAGCTGGACCTTTGCAGAGGAAAATACTCTAATGATAGAACTTCTGCTTAAGGAAGCCTGGGTCTTTTTGCTTTAAGATCTCTGGCTAAAACAGTTTTACTTCAAAGGCCTTTAAAGATCTTCACTCGAACACTCAATCTCCTTGGGAGGAGCCAGACTAAGGTTGCCATCAGTTTGGCCAGTATCAAGGGGTTTGGGGAGCTGAAGTCTCAAACATCTAGAATAACTTTTATAATGCATAGGATATTAGGCACAGTCTAAGGAGATCTGCCTTCAAATCCCCACTAATCCAGGATGCTCACTCAGTAAATAGGGTCATCGCTATCTGTCAGCGTAAACCACTTCACAAGGTTCCTATAAGGATAAAATACAACAAAAGAGGGGCAGATCAAGTGAAGCTCTGAACTTGCTTGATGAGGGATAATATGAAAAGATTAAATCCAATGTTATTTCTTATGCAGATCAGTCCCACTGAAATCAATGGAACTTACATTAGGTGATTTACAAGTTCCAGGCATTTCAGTGGCACAGAGCTATTTGGTAGGACTAATGTTGGATTGATCCCAAAGTGTAATTAATACATAATTTGTAAACTGCCTTGAAGGCTTCTTTGACTTTTTTTTTATAAATTTAATCATTTTGTAGAAACAGAGAGTAGATTTCTGTATAATCCAAAAGCATTCCCTGAAAACTGGATGGAAATCTAACTTTTGGGGTACAGGTTTTGGGTACTTTGTGGGTACAACTCTTGCAAAAACAACAACCCCCCCCCCCCACAACAACCCAGATTAAAGAAAGCTTTCTGAAAAGAAATCCAAATATGTGACTGTGCATATGAACCAAAGCACAGCATGGAAAAGTTACTGTTTTTCACACTACCCAAAATAGCACAGCCAACTTGGCCATTGGGAATTGCCCAATGTACATGTAACTTTTTGAAGCCTTACATTAAAGTAGTAGAGGCTGTCAAAAATAGGGAAAAAAATGAACACCAAGGTGGTGCTTAGTTCATATAATGAGAAAACAAGCTATAAGTAGATCCATAATTATCTTTCTCTAGCAGCAAAATCCAGATAAAAGTTGACCTGTGTAAGCTGATGAGATGATTGCCTTTTTCTCTAGATCATCCTGAATCTTCAGGAGAACTCTTTCCTGCTGGAGAGCTTCTAGGTATTTTGAATAATTCCAGGAAGCCTGCAAAGGCCATTTAAAAATTAAAACAAACATGTTTGTTCATTCATTTATTTGAATATTTCTAATCTACCTCATATCAGAAGATATCATGTTGGGGTATTTGAAAACAGTTGAAAACCATACAACATAATCAAATAACAGAGGAAAAACAAAGGACAAAATATACAATCTGATAGGCTAAGACAAAGCCACAGTTACACAAGTCCCAAAAACGTGGGTGAAATGAGGTCAACATCAGCACCAATGAAGGAGGGCATTCCACACTAGGCTGCCACAACTAACAAGTCTTCATAGTGCGTTGTTCCAAAAAGTAGGACACAGATGTGGCCTCCTCAGAAGATCTGAATGCTTGGGAAGGTATATCATGGTTAGCTATAGTATCCAGATTTGATGGATGATGGTCATTTTTATGGAGGGAAGGCTTCATTATACTGATGCAGCTCCCATTGGGCCTAGTCCAGTTTAGCCAATAGTAGAAGAGGAGTTTCGTTATTTTATTTAAATAAATAGGATTATGGAACTGTAGTTCTACAAGGTAATACCAGTAGTTATTTTTTAAAAAACACCCTGACATTGTAAAATAGGTTGATAAGAACATCAGGGTTCTATACCATCTGTAAACATCAAGGCACATCTTCCATGCCTCTGCAATTTTCAGCTTCTTTTGCCCTCTTCATTATTTTGATCAAGAACCAGGACAAGCTGAACTTGTGCATCAAATTAGATGGAATGTTGAAATGCAGTAATTTGTCCCATATGGACTAGTACATTATCTACATTTCTGGCTTTGGGAATAAAGAGCTGAACTGCAAGCAGGGGAAGGTCCCATGTAGATGTAGCTCTGCGCCTGCTGAGGACACAATTCCACCAGGATATCTCTTCAGAAAAATCACACTGAAAGTAATAGAAGTCAAACCCATTCATTTCATTGGAGCTTGCATAGGAGAATCTCCATCTGGCTTTTTCTAGACATTTAACATGACTCTTGACTGAGATCTAATCCTCAAAGAAAATCTTTACTTCCATAGCTATAGTGAGAGAAACTTTGGAAAAAAGATGAAAATCGGTCCTGACTTGAACATCAAATTAAAATAGTTTGGAGGACAAATTCCTCAAGTTGGCAGTTAACCTGGAACCATACCTGTAATACTTCATTAAAAGATCTTTACTTGAGCTTGGCACCAATTCATCAATTCCACATAAATTTGATATTAATAACTAGAAAAATCTAGGTCTTGGAAGCAACTAGTTACAAAGAATGTCATTTTTTATAATATGACCTTCATTACAAGGTTGTAATGAAATAACATTTTAAAAGCAACATAAGCAGAAATGACATTCATTTGCAGAGGGGCATAACAAGTATCATTTTATAATTATTTTTAGTTACTTCATAAGGACATTTGAGTGGATTTTTTTCTAAAGCTCCCCTTGCCTTGAGTAAATGAGTAACATAAGAAACCACCAACCATTTGTGTAACACTAATTATTTACCCTTTAGCAAGCTCCTCTGTAATAAGTTAAACAACAGGTTTTTTAAAAGTAACTTTCCAAGCTCTGAGAAAACCAAAAGTTGCTTTAATAGCTCTGACTGCTTCTCCAATCAGTCTTCATCTTGAATATGATGATAATTTTATAATAATTAATATGACTTGGTTGGAATCCTGTATTAGCAACTTAGTCTTAACTAAATAACCTCTCCTGACCCAACCCCTTCAAACCTGACAGAAACATCATTCACCCATACTCCAACCACTAGCAAAACGGATCTCCTTCTCCCCATGCAGCTGGTGCCTGGTATTATTTTTTATATTTTTTATTTTTTATTTTTTATTTTATTTATTTTTTAATTTTTTATTTTATATATTTTATATATTTTATATATTTTATATATTTATTATTTTATTTTATTTATACCCCGCTCTTCAGCCACAAGGCTATCAGAGCGGCTTACAAATTGTTTTAAGCAATAGCTATTTACACATCTACACTGCATTAAGCAGTTTCCAATGTGTGTTAGCTAACTGCCCCCAGAAGTTGGGTACTCATTTTGCCGACCTATGAAAGGATGGAAGGCTGAGTGAACCTTGGAACCCGCTGGAATCGAACTGATAAAGTAGGATTGGGAGGGAGTTACAATTGTGGCAATAGTGTCGGAATCATAACTAAGTGGTGATTGTGAATACAGGAAAGTTACATAGATTTACCCATCTGTAACTGTTTCATATTCACGATTGCTACTTAGGGACTTACTGCACTCTGAATTAAAACAGCAGTGCAGCAGGAGAAGATTCTGTCTTCTGTGCTGCCTTACTGCATGACATTGTCATTCTTTCATTCTAATCCCATGGGAGACATGAGGTAAAACCGCATCTTTTCGCTAACTGAAAAAAACTGTTAGCAAAAAGATACAGTTTTACCTTGCTCTCCTACATGATTGGAATGAAAAAACACTGGAAGAATGAAAACATCATATGGTAAGGCAGCACGGAAGATGGAACCTGCCTGCTGCACTGCTGTTTTCTTCAGGGTGTGGTAAGCCCCTAACTACTACTTAAGTATACTTAGCTAAGTATTTTAAAAAAGTATACTTAGCTAAGTAGCTAATAATTTTTAAAGAGATCTCTATGTTAGTCAGTTTCTTTATGAAAAACAGGATGTTTTTTGACATCTTTAAGACATACACATTTATTTTAGCATAACATTTCATGAATTACAGCCCACTTCCTTAGAGGCATCAGATAAAGTTAAACACACATAATGTCCACTCAGTATAGGCCCACTGAGAGGCACCTGGCACAGCTTGGGGACAAACTAACCCAGAAGTAGCCAAATAGCAGTATTGCATAGCAGAATGGGCACATGAACAATGGCTTCATTTTACTGGTCTTTGACCATAATAAATATTTACTTACTTACAATGGCTTCATGCACAATAAGAGACTTCCAGGCAGCAAGGTTCATCCAGAAATATCTGGAGGTCTTTATCTTCAGTTTCAGTATAAACAAACACAGTATATACACAGCAAACATCATTAATGGACTCAACAGCAATATCTCCAACACTCCTCACAACAACAACCCACACACAATGCATATTGTGCTTTCATTATATAGGAGTGTTTGATTGTCAGCCTTCTGCCTAGCCACAGCTGTGATCAAACCCACTTCAGCTGTGCTAGAAAGTGGTGTGTTGATCCAACATTTTTTCTTTTGTACATAAAGCTATATTACCTTGACACATAATACATTGGAACAGCAAGCTAATGGTTGACAAGCAATTTTACTTATCAAGGATAAGTAAAGATGGTTCAATAATTTGGCCAGAGCAGAGCTAGGAAAAGTTATTTTTTAAAACAACAACTCTAATAGCAGCATCTCAGAATACAGTCCTCTCACTGGTAGAAAAGGGAACTACTGCCCATCATGTATAACTTAATCACCTGTCTGCCATATCCAGAAAAGCTTGGTGTAGATGAAAGTTCACTTTTACTTGTTCGCCTAGATTCAATACTCATAGGTGTAGCTACCCCTGGAGTGCTTCCTGTCTTTACAGGCATGGCAGATCTCTTCTTTTGTGCCTATCAATAAAAATAAATAAAACTTTTGATCAACCTCAGCTTAAGGTAAATTAAAGCATTTGGGTGTCATGGGAGGATTTTTATAGCATTTCTTAGAACAATCAAGAGCAATGATCTCAGTGCCGTAATATGTTGGACACCTAGAGTGAATACAAATGTTTTCAAGGCTGCTGCCCCTCATCTCTGAATTACCTCCTCACTGAACTGCTGAAGACTGAAACCTGTGTTGATCTGCACTTATGAACAAGTCTATGAATGTGTTAGACTTCAGACAACAGGAATCCCATGGTTTAGTAAGGAGCACACAATATGAACAGAGATAATAAACAGGATAGGAACATAAGGTCATGAAGAAAACTGGAGAATGATGTTGGATTTGTTCTTTGTTTTTCCTCCTCATTTGGGGACCCTTAGCCTCCATCTCCAAGGTGACACCCTGAGATAGGGGTCTGAGACAGGTGTGACTGAGGGGCTGCTCCTCCAAAGTATGCTGCTTCTCATCCCTCCTGCAGTCTCCTTGGGTGAGGAAAGGGTTCAGCTTTCCATTCGCAGCAGCTACTGGGGGTGATGGGTTTTCTGTTTCTTGAGCTGGTTGAAGGAAACAAACTGCATTCATTCCCACCAAAATTCCCTCTCCCTGTTTCTGTTCAGGATTAGAACTCGCCTAATAGATAAGGCAGCCCTGGGGGTTAGGTTTATGCTAAATACTGATTTTTTCCCCTCCTGCTTAGGCTCCCAGCAATCCATGTGTGGGGACCCCTTTGTTAATACATGTCTATGTGGATGATTGGGCTCATATACTGTACATAAGGAAGTAACTCTCTGCAATTATGGAATGAGCCTTTCCTTTCAAGACTCATGAAAGATGAATTATCTTTGGCATCACTAGAAACTGTTTTTACTTGGATTGACTGAATAGGTTTTAGCTTACATGTTACATTATAGCCACTTTTCGATGTATGTTTTACTTTATTTTAAAATATTGTTATTTGTTTCAGGGGCATAGGAGGGATGATATCAAACGTAATAACTGAATCAGACAAGGTATGGAGAAAAAGAAAACATTCCACAATGTGGAAATTCATCCCCCCCTCTCCTGCCATCAACCTTGGCTGCTGCAGAATTTGATCAGACCTATATCCGGATTGTTTTTACAGGCCAACCTATCTAATGCTTTAGCTTCCCTTACCTTCTCTTCTGCTTCTCTTGCTCTTTTCATTTTTTCTAACTTCTTCTCTCTTTGCTTATCCAGAAGAGGCAAAATTTTCTCATCAGCCAAATTGCTTCGAAAGTCACAAAACTTTGGCCAAAATTTAAAGAGAAGTGCAAAAATAGTCATCTAGAAAAGAAAGAAGAAGGAAGAGGCATATTGTAAAACTGCATGGAAACAAACGGTACCTCTGTGCAATTAGGGCATTTCACCATCATAATGAAACAAACATGTCTTTTTTAGTGCACAGCAGAAACCTTCATCACTACCACCAACACCAACACCCATACTGTCTCCTAGTATTCTCTAGACTTGCATATGCTTCTCATCAGTATGTGTTTATTGCTGATGAGAAACCTTCCTAAACCACAGTTTAAAAGGCTTTTCCTTCTTCTCAAAACATCATCCTAAATAATGGCTTAGATTAATAAAAACATCCAGTGTTGTTATTGGTTCGTTTTTAATTTTTTTAAAGAAAAAGAATAAAAAATAAAATATGCATCAAGATTGTTGTGTTTAATACAACTGTTGCCCAGAATATTCCACTTTCAAAGAGAAGGGGCCTTCTATTAAAATGTTGCTTTAGGGGAAGAGGATTTTGCCTTTGGAGAACTTTTAAAAACAACATTGCCGATCTATGAGGAATTTTTTTAAGTGATATAATCTCATTGCAAGGTCTGTTTTAAACTAGAAGGAGGAAAACAATTTTGAAAGCAAAGACAGAGATTCAAAGAATGACCTCAATTAAGGCATTAACACTGCAAACCAATAAAGTGATGCATACTTTTGAAAGGATCTTTTAGAAGTGAATTTAATTCTGCAGCTCTGGAAATTATCATGAGGGAAAGAGAGCAAGTTCAATGGCAGTTTACATCTCATACATACCAAACAGCAACTTTGGGTGTCTGTGATATTCAGTGAGAACAAGGCATGTGGAAGCAGGATTTTTTTTAAAAAAAGACATCCTACATGTTACAATCCATTTCCAAAGGAGGGTGTCCTGCAGCTGCTATTTAAAGTTTTAAAAATAAGCATGCCCTGTGCAACTGTGTCTGCAGCATCTGTTCCTCAGAGCTCATGTTCTCTACTTCTGTCAGGTTGGGCTTAGATATTGGGGCACAATGACTGTTCCTCTCCCTCCATTGCTGAGCCTTGGAGATGTTTAGGGCTTAGAGGTGTTATATTTTGGACTACAACTCACAAAATAATCCAGACAACATGGCCACTGAGGGATTCTGGGGGACCATCTACACAAGAGGAAAAAATCCAAAATACCTTGTACTGACATCTCGCAGCAGCAGCGACATGTCTAAATATTTTTTTTCTGGCCTCAGAAGCCCCCAAAAGCCTCACATTCTGGATGGCAACCGCGAGTGATTTACTCGCATTAGTTCTTCACCACCGCTGGGTTTTTTTAAAGTCATCTCAAGGTGCGCTGGTGTGATAGGGCAATTTCCCAATTTTATAGGAAAGCAAAACAGGAAATATTCATCTTGTTTTATCATTTTAGCGAAACCCAACATGGTAGCAGCAGGCGTTTGCCTTGCTAGCAAGCCCCCCCCCCTCCAGCCAATCAGCTTTGTGCTTCCCTTCAAATTTTTGGTGTTCACTAGTCTAAACGAGCAGGAATGTGCACCTCCTTGTGGTTTTTAAAAAAGTACAGGAAAACCTGCAAAGGCTTTTTACCTTGTTGTTTTTGTTTTTTTGGGGCCCCCTCCTTCTAGATAGTGTGAATTGGTGCTGGATCCCATTTAGACAGTCAGGATTCCCAGCGAATTCCATGAGGGGTATTTTTGGGCTCTGGGAGTTTTATTCAGACAAGCAGAATTATAGAATCATAGAATCATAGAGTTAGAAGAGAACACAAGGGCTATCTAGGCCAACCCCCTGCCATGCAGTAACATTTCTAAGCTTTGGTTTTGTCTCCTTTCCTTGTCTGTTTTCCCTTATTCTTCTCCCAGACTGGTTTACTACTATGAATTGTGTAGCTGCAATGTGATATTTGGTGCTAATGAATGGCAGGATGCTATTATACAGCAACTCCATTGCTCACAAATGGTTGTGAACTGCCTTGAATCCTGTGCTGGGAGAAAGTAGGGATATAAATTAAACAGATAGAATGATAGATGATAGATAGATAGATAGATAGACAGATAGACAGACAGATAGATCCATATTGTTCATTGCTAGGCAACAGGCCATGCTATGTGAGTTCTGACTAATGTAGATTATGTAATGAGTGAACTGGATGTCTTTCAAATTGTGCCAATTCATATCAGCTCCTGGCTATGAAATTTTGGTATCTAGCATAAGGGAAGAATGCTGTGTATTCTTGAACCTCACCAACACTTGCCAGATTGTAGTTAAAATTATCAGGACCTTGTTGTGATTATATGTCTTGCTCATATGACCACACAAACAGTATAGTACATGAGGCTGGATTCATTCTTTGCTTTTAAAACAACATCTTAAATAGTCATTATTCTACAGTGAGCTTAACACTATTCTAATCATAATGTTTTTATACTACATGGTTTATTTTATTTTATTTTAAAATTCTTACAAGCTGTCTTAAGTCCCAGTTTTGGAGGAAAGCAGGGTATAAATATAGGAATAGAATGGAAAGAACTAGAATAAAATAGGTCATTCCTTGAAGGCTTCCTTCTATTCACAGAAGGCAACTGGACCCGGTGGAGATTCCTCACTGAAGGGAGGAAGGCATTTATCCCTGTTCCCCCTGTTCTGTTCTGCACCCTGCAGTATTACCTATCCCTTATGAGCAGCCTCACAGGGAGCTGCAGAGTGAATCATGAAGATCATACCCATCTCCTTCCTCCAGTTACTGGAATTCCAATAACTGCCACTCTGTGTCCAACCCATTGTTACTCTAATACTGCTATGTAATTTTGAGGCCTACTTCAGCAGTCCAGTCAGGCAGATTAGTCCTCAGAAGAGACTGTGGTTCAGTCTGACAACAACCAAGTTTTATTTGCCAAGCAGAGATGTAGAGCACAGGAGAGCCAGTGTGGTGTAGTGGTTTGAGTGTTGACTATGACTGTGGAGATCAAGGTTCAAACCCCTGCCCAGCCAGGGAAACCTACTGGGTGACCTTGGACAAGTCATACTCTCTCAGCCTCAGAAGAAATTAAGGACAACACTCCCCCAAACAAATCTTCCCAAGAAAAACTAGTGATAAGTTCAGCTTAGGGTTGCCATAAGTCGGAAACAACTTGAAGGCACACAACAACAACAATGTAGAGCATACCCTCCAACATTTCACAGATGAAAACCAAGACATGTGTGGCCAAGCAATATCAGGGCATGGTCAAGTTATTAATGAGGAACACATAAGCTGTGAGGGGTGCTGCAGTTTGCTTTTGCCTGAGCCTATGGGAAATTCTGCCCCTCCTCTCCTCTTCCCCTGCTGGGTTAATTGAGTGCAAACTACTTTTATACTTTGAACTCAGTTTGCAGCAATTGAAGCAAGATGAGTACAAAGGGGGAAGTGGAAGGAAGAGAGAAAAACTGGGACATTTTAATAGCAGCTGAAAAAGTGGGACGATAGGTGATTAATCAGGACTGTCCCTGCTAAATTGGGACAATTGAAGGGTACAGTAGAGGTACCAAGCATCTTTTTCTCACATGCTCTGTATAACTCCTCCTCTACAAACACAAGACTCAGAGACAGCCTCTTCACATGCACATTTCTGCTTGGGATGCCCTCTAAGGCAGAGCTTGGAAAGTTACTTTTTAAATGTAACTCATTGTGTAACTTGTTGCAGAGCCTGTAAAGGTAAATTGTTACTGGTAACAATAATTCATTAGATTGCACATTACTTTGTCAGGGGAAAATCTATCTGAAACCTAAAAAATATTAAAATTTGCCTCAAAATTTCCCAGGGAACTATTTCCTTAAAAAGTAACAAGGAAAAAGTAATGAGTAAATGTTACCCATTGCATGCTGGAGTGTAGCAATATTACAATCGTTATGTTATTTGCAAAAGTAATTATGCCCTCAGGCAAAACATCCAAGCTATGTCCTAATTATGCTTAACACATTAAAACCCTAACTTTAAAATCTTTATAATCATGAATCATAATCAAAAGTTAAAATATTCTTTGCCTTCACAAAAATAACATCATGTGAGTGTTGTATGAAAGCAAACAATTGGATGAAATCAATTTCTACAAATTCCATTATAAAGAGGGAGACCTGAGGGAAAGTACTGGTACTAGTGAACTTGCCCAGTGCTGTGTATGAGCTTGTGGCTAAGGGGAGGCTTGAATTCAAATCAACTAGTGCTCTGTCCACTGCCTGGTGAAAGCATCCTTCACTATTGGGGTAAACCTTCACTCCTTTCCAGCCTGAATTTCTGCATTACTGTTTTTTTTTGGGGGGGGGGTTACTCATATACTGGGCCTTTATAGACCCTTTCTCCTCCCTACAATCTGCTAAAATTCTGTTACCTTCTAGACCACTGGCCTTTTGTGATTGTGGGAAGTTTTATTTATCCATTTTAAATCTTTTAAATCTGAGTCCCAGTTTGGAAGAAAAGGCAGGCTATAAATTAAGTGAACGACAAGAACAAAAATAATTAATATAATAACAACTGTTGCAAATATTTGGTAGGGAACACACGGACAAAATTAATGAATTGCCCTTTGAAAACAGAAGCATAAAAGGTAATAACCATCAGTGGCCAACTGTTTTGTTTTTACAAATGCCCTATTTGGTCAATGTAGCTGAATAAGGTGGTGGTTGTTTTTCAAAGATGGGGGGAAGAAGAGAGAAGAAGAATCTGCAATGACATTGCTGATCTAAAGAAAAAGATCTGACATAGTCAAGCTGCCCTTGTGCATTGCTAATATTTGTAAAATCTTTGGCTCAGATTCAGAGATCTCTGTGTGTCTGCACACAGAAAGATATACTGGATTTTTTCATACTAATGGAAGCTCCTCCTTATGCATACCTCTCAGAAGGATCCCCTGACTTTCTGGAGATGTTTTTCAGAAACCACAAGAAGCTGATGTAGGAAAGGGCCTTCAAAGGTACCGAATGTTGTCTATAGTCCCCGGGGCATAACTGAAAGCCTGCCTATGAAATAAACCTTGTATCTTATTCTTTGTGTTTATTTTTCAGTACACTAAAATCTATCTCCATCTAATTCGAGGCCCTAACAGGATACATTTACAGTTGTCCCTTCACATTCACTGGGGTTTGGTTACAGGACCCCCCGTGAATACCCAAATCCGTGAATTCTCAAGTCCCATTATATGCAATGGCATGGCAAAATGGTGTCCCTTATATAAGATGGCAAAATCAAGGTTTGCTTTTTGGATTATTATTTAAGAATATTTTCAAGCCGTGAATACTTAAATCCATGAACGCCAAATCCGTGAGTGTGGAGGAACAATTGTATATCCACAGCAGATATTCATAGGCAGAAATCTCAGCCCACAAATCTAGACGACTCTTCTACTAAGCTTGGAATCCTTATTTTTTAAAACATATTTGTTAATATTAGTGTTACTACCAAAAAAATTGTTGACATTACTTTTTAAAAAGGGGGGGGCACCACATTTTGTTACTCTTTGGGAATGCTCTAATAGCATGTTACTTCTGCATTTTTATGAGTACTAAAAATAACCTCTCTAAAATAGTAAGTGACAGTAATGAGGACTGCTACTAAAAAATATAAATTGTTGCCATTTTAAAAGAAAAGATGCTCACTCTCAGGGCTCAGCTAGACGGGAGAAATAATTGTGGAAAATAGTGCATTAATTCACTATTGCAGCAGTGTTTATTTGTCCCCACAATACATTCACAAGATCACTGGCGTGGGAAGCTGAGTTTGAGGCTCACACGGAGTATGCTCACGAGAAAAGGTGGTGGCCATGAGTGAATTACCTGCATTATTACCCAAAAGCTCCCTTCGTTTCCACCCCCCACTTTTTTTTGTCTTGTTAAATGAGAGATGTGGAAGAGTGTTCTTATGCTTAAAAAACTACTTTTTTTTTTTTTGCTCTGCTGCTCAAAAAAAGTGCAAGATCGCTTCTGTGAAAAACATCAATGGTAGCTCCGACTGCTTTGTTGCTGGCAAGCCAACCCCTGTGCACGTCCAATATTTTGACTTCCTGGATGTGCCCCAATTCGAATTAGTTGTTCAGATGGGCTGTAATGTACATTTCGCATATTTTTTGAAAAAGATTGTGAGAAAGAGCGAAAACTGTAATCACAAACTACTTGGAGTTTTCAGCCCTCCTCCTTCTGAATATGGTGAATCTCAGTGGGAGCTCATCTAGACAAAAGGTATTCCACCTGCATTCGACAACATTATTTTCAGTGTGGCTCTTCCAAGTTCTGCTCAAGCCCAGCCCTTCCCAACCAAACCTAGTTGATCCATTCTATGTACCTGTGCCTCCCTGAACACATAAGGGCCTAGTTCTTTCCTGTTTTCAATAATCTTCCGGGCTTGCTCTTCGGGTATGTCAATCTGAATTGCTGGTGGAATGGCTGAATTAATGAAGCAGTTGATGATTGATGTGGTCTTATTCTGGATTACGGCATCATCGCAATGGGAATGACACATATCCTGCAAAAGGAAGAACAGGATATGTGAGAATGTGTGTGGAAAGGCACCATTAATATCTTAGCTCTCATATTGTTAAAATATTTATTTTATTCATATATGGAATATATTTCTGTAAAACTCATCAACTGAAATCTTTCAGGACTAAAAGGATTTTTTTTAAATAATTCAATGCAATACAACAAACATTAGTACAACACAAAGCTCCATAGAACAGTAGCAGATTTAAAAAACAAACAGAAAGCCAGATTTAAAACAATATAAAAGTTAGTGTGCTGGGTTGTCTAGATGGTGAAAATATTCCTCATAGAATTCAAGGAGAATACCTTTTGTCCCTATGAGATCCTGCAATGGTTTGCCTTATTTGGAAATGGGGGGCAAAAACTCCAAAAACTACATGGGGAAAGCATTTGCGGCTTTTCCTGAAGTTTTAAAAATAATGCATAGGCTCAGCTAGACATTACCATTCGTTTGGACAACTGATTCAGGACACTGCACATTCTCGGAGAGGAATGGAAGTGGACAACAGATTGGTTGGATGTGCACTGGGGGCAGACTTTCTGGCAAGGAAGCAACTGGAAGCAACACTCTGGATTTTCATGTTGCCAATCATGCGCTTTTTTGCTGCTCCAAGACAACCAAATAGTTTTTTTTTAATCAGAAGGTCGCACTTGCTCACCTTTGCTTTAAAGTTTAAAAAAAATACTGTGCAGTGGCAACAACATGTGGAGAAAAATAACACGTGAATTTACTTGGCCACTATCTTGATTCTCAGGCGTGTGCACTTCAAAGGTGGATAGTTTCACATAGTATCAATTTTATCAAAAAACTGTGGAGACAAATGAACGTTGCTGCAAATTTGCAATAATGCGCAGGAATCAGCATTATATCCTCTCATCTAGATAAGCCCTGTGGGGTGTGTGTGTGTGTGTTTGTTTGTTTTAAAAGCCTGGGGAAATATGAAGGTCTTCTCCTTGTGCCAGATAAGCATCAGGCTCAGTGCCAGGTGAGCCTACCTAAGCAGAGCATTTCAGATTCACAACAAACAACTGAAAAGGTTCCCTCTCAGGTTGCCACATGCTTCACTTCGGCAGGGAAAGGGACCTGAATTAAAATCTCAAAGAAAGATCTCAATAATTGGACAGGATCATGTGGGGAAAGGCATTCCTTAAAGTAATCTAATAAAGTCTAACCTCAGAAGGTAAGCTCTCATTTATTACCCTTTTATTATACTCCCTGTAATAATAATTATTTTAAAAATGAAGTTTCTAGCCTCTAAAGACTATGTTTTAAGACTTGTCCAAAATTGGCCATTCTATGCCATAACCATCATAAAGTGCTAAAGTAAGGCAGGCAGTAGGCAGATAACAGCCAAAACTATAATATGTGGTAACAGATTGAATTTTCCATCATCTCAATGGCATGGCTTTCCAACAGCTTCAACAGAGCCCTTAACTGTTTTAGGAATTCACTAGGATGAAGGCATTCAAGGCCTTTCTTGTTTATGTGTTCTCCCATTTCTTCACAGCAAACTGCAGCTGGCTTTATCCAGCTGTCTTCATTGGGAAAAGAAACAGAAAACTGTGGGGTGGAATGGTATATCCTGAAAGGGGAGTGCCTGAGACCAAACAGCAGCAATCTATACTGCAATAGTTTCCTGTAGGTCCCACTTCTCTACTGCAAGTTGCCACAAGAGCCTTGCAGGGGATCACACCATAGTCAGAAAAACAATGCACACACACTTTCTGTTAGTGGTAATATGGATATTCAAAACAGCATAAAGCCCTCAGATTTAATAAACATTCAAGCCTCATAATTCCACAATGGATCTATGAATTTATTTTGAGTGTCCATCATCTTTTAGTGTTAAATATTTGTGGTCAACAGACAAAGACTCTTTGTTCTCTACAGCTACGTCTCTTGCTAGGAACCACAAAGCTGCCATCATAGAAGAATTTAACATCTTTGACGCATGACTCCTGTGCAAATAAAAAGTGAGGTCTTTTTTCTTTCTTTCATAAAACATGAACATCAGCTTCAGGCCCTCTGGTCTTTCAGCCGCATACTTCCTCAGTACTGTTGAAGTAACCATCTTTATGTGAGAAAAGGAATAAAGCTTCACAATGGGTTTCATTTATATTAGGCTGACCATATGTGCCATTTAAAAAGGGACAGCCTCTTTGTTTTTTTCATATGTCTTGACCATCCCATCATTTTCATAGAAATGTCAATTTTGTCCCATTTTGGAAGTATGCTAGCTAAAATTTCTGTGCAAACAGCAAGCAGGCACAAACTGTGCAAATTAGGATGCAAACACAGAGAAACATGTGTGCATGAAGTGCTCTTGCCATTCCTGCCAAATATCCCAGTTAGCAGAAGCAGGAGCGCAAGTAGCAGAGAGCAAGCCCTCACACACACACCCCGCCATTGCTGTTGGTAGGCAGACGAGCACTGGGTTTCAGCTGCCACTTGCTTCACTTTGTATAAGGTAAGGAGGCCTTCCATCTGACTCATCATCCTCACCAACCAGCATTGAACTGAGAATCTGTTTCTCTCTCCCTCACACACACACCCTGACCTTTTGCGCTACTCATTTCCTTCCTCTAATTTCTTGTCTTTTCATCATTGATCAGAGACAAACTTTGTTCTGGGGGCAGGCTGGAGATAGTTTTTCTGGAGCATGCTTTTTGTGTTAATGTTTTGGTGGATTGTGTAGCTGTCTTTTCTTTGAATTGCTCATTGTATGTGTTGTGTGCTTGTATGGCGTGCGGGGCTTCCCTTGCCAGGCAGCAGGTTTTGCTTCTCCCCTGGCATGTGTGTGTTGATTGCCTTTTGTTGTGGCTGTCACTTTCTTTTTTCCTCCCCCCATTTTTAGAGCTTTTGAGGAGCTGTGTGTGTGTGTGTGTGTGCACATGCGTGCGGATGCTGTGGTTGCGTGTGTGTCTTGTGATGGTGCTCCTCCTTCCCCCTTTTTGTTTTGTTGGCTTCAGTTCCTCATTGTGTTCGATCGCCTGTTATAGTGTGGGACTGTGTCTTGGTGGGCTACTTGTGGGATGTGTGTCTCTAGTTGGTATTGTTATTCCTTTTTCTTGGTGGGTGTGCTTGGGATGCTGCTTTCAAGAGCCGAGGGTGTGTGTGGAGCCAGTGTGCATACATGTGTGTGTGCAGGCCTTGGCTGGGTTGATCGTCCTCATGCAGTGGGGTGGAGTGAGAGAGAGAGCACTTTTTAGCACTGAGCCAGGTGTGTGTGTTTGTGTGTTGTGTGTGGGCATTTGCCTGCTGTTTGGGGTCAGGTTCTTGTCTTCTTTTTGTGTCTGTTGCTTGGTGTTGGCTGCTTGTTGTGCCTGTTTAGTGTTGTGGTGCTGGTGTATGTGCATGTGGGGGAAGAGGAAAGGGGGCTTCTTGTGCCACCCTGGCCCTGATTCTCTGACTCGGAGTGTGGGGAGGGAAGGGGTGTTGCTCTTTCCTTTCCTGTTTTTGGAGGTTTGCTCTTTTCAAACAACTGCTGGATGCTCTGTATATCGTCTATTGGTGGGAAGTAGGCTGCCAGTAGTGTGGGGATTTAGCTTTTGGTGAGAGTGCCTAATTCTGGGTGCCTCAGCCTCCAAGCTAGATCCCTGTCAGCCCCCATTTGTAGGGGGCCATGATTCAACTGCAAAACTATACCAAAGCAAAGCATGGCCAGCCCAAGATATTTTGTTGCCTGAGGCAAATGAGGATACCAATCCAGGTATGGATGCTGACTGGATTAGGAGTTAAATCTTTTTTCAAAAAAATATTGACAGTGCCACAACAGCATCCTCTATCATACCTGAAAGGGACAGGATAGCTTAGAGGCTTCAAGGCAGGCTATATGGCATACATCTGTCTCCTCCTAACATCTGCTGCCTATGGGGACTGCCTCACTTTGGCTAAAGGTAGGCCAAAGTGTGCCTCCCACTTTGTGTTGATTCCGTCCCCCTCACACTCCACCATGTGCCTCCCATGTGAGGGAACATGGGAGCACATGGCATTCTGTCAAGAGCATTATGCCAGCACAAGGTCATTACAGGGCAGGACTCATCTTGACAAATTATTCCTTCTTTTTCCTACCTGAAGCCACAGTAGACTTTCTAGTATTTAATCTGCCAAGCTAGAAATTGTATTGTTTCTTCTGGTACCCAAGCCCAAAGCAGAGGCCTCCATACCTTGTCCACCTAGTCTAGGACACAATTTGTCATGGCAAGCCTTGAGGGATGAAAGAGTCAGCCCCTAGTTTCCAATTCCTCAAAGAATGCCTTTGATTTAGATTGAAATGTCACAGTTTCCAAGAAATAGCATTTATTTCCATTCCTTGACAGAACTGTACCTTATATTTCTGCACCTCCCGCCAGAAGATTACTCCATTCTCCAATAAATCTCCTTTCAGTGACACAAAACGCTGAAACTGAAAGGCTGTGATAGGATTCAACAGGGCTTTGCGGAAAGTAATTATTTCCTGAGATGAAGAAACCCACTTATTGTCCACATGCTGTCAAAAGGAGGGGAAAGATGGGAGGAGAGAAAGCAAACTGAGTAAACTCCATTTCAAGTAATGCAGTAATACAAGCATTAGTTAGGATAAACTGTCTGATGCTTATCTTTGCATTGACCCTAATGTTCAGTAGTTTATTACATGGACACAATAGAACTTGGCAGCCATGTTCTCTCTCCCACTCTTTTGTTTGATTTGGGCAGCATTTCTTTGGAAGGGACAATCGGGGAAAGGAAATGACTAACAATGATTTAGAACATATGACTCTCTACTGTTAAGTATGGAAACAGCAATCACTGTTGATTATGGCAAGAAACTTTTTAGGGGGAGAGGGGTTATTAATAGAAGGAGAAGAAGATCAGTTTGGGATCTTTTAGAAACAAACAACGGAGTGGGAGAAACAGGCAAACCACAGAGCTTACAAGTATAAAACTCCCTTTGACAACAATCTTGCTAACAAAAATTGCTTTGAATCTATTGCCATGATTGTGGACAGAAGCACAAAGCTTGTTGTTTCTGGAACATTGTTTCACCAATAGTAAAATGTGATTTAATGTCATCAAAACATATATAGGAGATCTTTGTGCCAAAAAAACAGGAGCATGGAAAGCAGGTGCAAGCAAGTAGAAAGCTTGCAAGGAAACTGAAAGGTATGGAGAGAAAAATCTAGGGGTAAAAGAGTGGAGAAAAGATTACAGTACCTAAAAACCTGAGAGCTAGTATGGTAGAGTGGCTTGGGTGTTGGACTTGATTCTGGGGAGCAGGGTTTGAATCCCTGCTCAGCCATGGAAACCCACTGGGTGACCTTGGGCAAATCATAGTTTCTTAGCCTCAGAAGAAGGTAATGGCAAACCCCCTCCGAACAAATCTTGCCAAGAAAACCCCATGATAGGTTTGCCTTAGGGTTGACATACATTGGAAATGACCTGAAGGCACAGAACAACAACAACAAAATCATAAAAGCCCAATCCATTGAATCAAGTAAGTGCCACACCACAGGTAGTTCTTTGCACTGTGGGTGTCAAAGCATGTTAGAAATAAGTAGATCTCTCACAAACAGAGATCAAGCACTCAGAATTTCATTTGCCTTCCATCAGCTTCACTTTTTGGGGAGCATTACTAAGACAGGAAGTTTCTACCATAAACTTGGGAATAGAGGACACACTTCTTTGTTTCCAGGCAACTTCCATGTAACACAAAAATCTGCCCATCTTTTTCACAAATCCCATACATATCTGAAATGGCCCAAGCAACTGGGAACTGGGAAATACCAAATAAACAGAGGTCATGGAGGAGTTGCAAGACAGGATATAGAGAAGCACAAGAGCCTTATTATAGAGTCATAGAGTTGGAAGAGACCACAAGGGCCATCTAGTCCAACCCTCTACCTAATCGAAGCACTCCTGACAGATGGCCATCCAGACTCTGTTTAAAAACCACCAAAGAATGAGACTCCATCACACTCCGAGGTGTGTGTATATGTGTGTGTAGAGACTCTCCTTCATTGGAGGTTTTTAAGCAGAGGTTGGATGGTCACGTCTCGAAGTTCTTTAGTGATGGATTAATGCACTGGAAAGGGGATGGATTGGATGGCCCTTTCATCTCTATGCTTCTATGATTTAAGTCTTGAGCCTGAGGCTCATATGTCTATCTGTCCTTTATGGAATTTAAAAAGAGTCTACTATCACTAACATTAAGCAACATACGGAGGTTATATCATTACAATAGGAAAAATGTTTAGGGAACTTCAAGTGGGCACTTCCAGAATAACGTGCATCTGGAACAACCACATTATCCATAGGGTTTACTCTTATCACATGATCCCAAAAGGGGAAAATGAAGACATAACAATTAATGTGCTTTTTCTTTGAGTAGTTATGATCACATGAAAAGTGATATATTTCACTTCTTAGTTATCGTATGTTATTTACCTGATGAGGTCTTTTTACAACTAAATACTGTACATTTCTAGTCCCAATTATAGTAGATCCAAATGGTAAGTCAACACTTAACATAAACGACACTGCTTCAGTGGTTCTAGTATAGTTTGGCCTAGCAATGAGATTTAGGCCTTTGCCTGCTGCAGGAGAGACTATTAATAAATTAAGCAGACGGCCCAGTGGAAGACAGTGAAAACTCATGCTATATGCATCAAGCATGTCTGTAGCAGAGCCTACATTTCAAGCATGTGATAAATCCTGGGTATAATATATCACACACACACAAACTGCATATGGCAGGTTTATACATTCTCCCACCAAGCAACTAGTCAATAAATGGAAGGAGATGGAGTTTTACGTGTTCATATGCAACATTCAGCTTGGGAATATATGGAACATTTCACATCAGGGGGTTAACTCTGGTAGTCTTTAGATCAAACATTAAGCATGTTAACTTGTACATTGTCTTCCAATCTTAATTCTCAGCTTTTAAAGACTTTTTCAAATGGTCCTTTGGACCCTATAATTTAGAGGTAGCTAAACTTTGAACTTTCACAACTCCCATCAGCCCCACTTAGTGCAACCTGTGGTAAGGGATTTCCACAGGCTGTGTGGTTCAATGGGAGTTGTAGTCCAAACCACATTGAAAGCCAAAGATTCTCACCCGTGCACACATATTGCATTTCACCTGCTTTGCATTTAACTATGCCAGTCACCCTCATTATGCTCAGTCATTCCAGCTCAGAATACCTTGGCTATGGTTCTACCTCCATGGCACCTAAAGAGATCAGAGGAGCCTAGGAGGTGCAAGGTCAGCTCTCTGACAACTCCTTGCTACAGATCTGGGCCCCTAGCACCTGCTGGTTGAAGTAGCTGCCTCATTCTGCCTAGGGGAAAGGCTGGGCCCCACTTCAGCCCTTACAAAAGTAACTAGAAAGATCTTCAAAGTTGGTTCTTGATCAGAGTGTGCTAACAGTGCCTTATACCAACCTCCATCTGTCTTTGCCTGCTTCCTCTTCGAATGTTTTCTCTCTGCTTGCCCTATATCCATGCAAGCCTTTCCCTTTATGCTTGCAACAGTCCATCCTGAAGTACATCTCAGTCTTGTCTTGATGTCTTGCCCTTGCCTCAATTCCCTACACCTCTCTGGTCCTGATCTAGCCATTCATGCTCATATCTCAGTTGGCTCCTGGCACTGGTTAACTAGCAATATGGAGCCCAGACAAAAAGAAAGATTTCCCACCCTTCACATAAATGTAGACAACATGTGTTAGAAAGAGTTTGCTGCTCTTTGAGAGAGAAAGAAAGGGAAGAAGGAGGAGGAAAAAATGAAACCCACCCCTCCTGAGATATGTTACACTGCTTTAAGATGTTTAACAATTGATATGATCTTCACATTATAATGCAATTCTAAATGAAACAGATACTGTGAGATATGATTAATCCTGCCCACTTTTCTTGCATACTTTAGATTCTTTTTTGGTGACTGCATTTAATCACTCTCAATAATAAATTATCTTCCAGATGCTGGAGTGAATAGCTTGTCCCAATGAGACTACCAAATGTAGAATGTACAGAAAAGTTGCATTAAGATTAAATACATTATTTCCTACATTAACAGTCATGACAAACAATTAAATGTCATGTGAATCTGGGGGGGGGGAGTTCTGATAGCAATGGTGGTGGGTGTTCAGAAGCCAGTTATCTCCTTGTATACATGCAAAGAGCTCTTTATTGCATTGCAGTTTTGTTACAGAAAATGTAATATGGTGATCCCAAAGAAAATCAGAGTCAGCCAACTGTCCACACCTACCTCAGGAGGTATTGGAGTAAAGGAAATGCTAATGGTGTGAACCACCATTGCCCAAGAGTTAACGCTCTGGCCTGCACAGGAAATGATGTGCCTGACTACCCAACATGTATTTGAAAAGAACGGGTAACTTCCCAAGATATCCCCTAGGCTGTCCTGCAAACTCAAATGTATCTCTATAAATACATACATATCTGTATGGATGCATGCATAAGACATACCTACAAATGTCTGTATGTGCAGACAGATGTGCATGTATGGATGAAAATAGTTTTTTAATTTACATGGGGTTTTGTGGGGTTTTTTAAAATATACACAAATAGTTTTGTTTTGTTTCCTTCCTTCCTTCCTTCCTTCCTTCCTTCCTTCCTTCCTTCCAGTGAGCCTAGGGGCTGCTTGGTGTGAAATGTGTCAGGATACTGGGACATGCTGTCACAGAGAAATTTATATTGTAAAGAGGTGACATGGTATTATGTGCTACTGCCAGCAGGTTTTAAGCACATGAAATGTACAGTGCTTTTCTTCTTTTTCAACAAACAAACAAAGAAAAAACTGGGACACAAAATATACCAACTAAATAGTTTTGCCATTGGGGTACTTTTTTGTCCCAGGCAATGTAACATATTGGGGAAAGGTTCCATGCCATCATGTAGCAAAGTATGATGCTGAGAATGACCCCATTTAGTGAGGGAGGGGGACACTGGCATTCTCGTGGGGCCAGAAAGTACAAGTTGTTTATATGAAACCCTAATTCTAATCAGCACTAACCACAATGCAAATCTAGCCCTAACCTTCAATATTTTTATATTCTCAATTAGGTCAGAAAATATTGTACCATTTACCTGAGAGCAAGATTGTTGTGTTTTTAAATCCTGTAACATAAAGGTTAAATTGATTTCTCTGACGACAACAGTTGCAGCAACAATGTGACCCTATGGTTTATAGTAGCCTCTCCACCCTGGTACCTTCCTGATGCATTGGTTTGTAACTTCCATTAGCCATGCTGGCTTGGGGTGATGGAAGTTGTGGTCTAATACATCTGGAGGGCACCAGGTTTGTGAAAGATTGGCTCATAGTGCTAGGATCCAGGCTTTAGAGACCTGCAAGTCTGGAATACAACCAAAAGCAAGGGACAACAAACAGAGCTCACCTTCCATGGTTCTATTTTCTTCTCCAGTCTCTGAATTAAAATATCTTCTGCAGCATCTTGTAGGTGTGGCTGAAAGCAAATAAGGAAAAAAGGCAGCATGGATATTGTTGATGTGGACATTAAAAATGTTGCTGGCCGTGATTACTATGCACGGTGAAGGATATGTTTTATAGTTCTATTTTCAAGATTAGGATTCATTGTACTATCCTCAAAAAAAAGCAGCTTACAATTCTCATTGAAGTTAAGGAAGTAAACATCTGGGCGGCCAGGTTGCCCATGCCTGCCTTCCTAAAATATGATGGGAGTGTAGAAGAGCCACCCCATATTCCTTCCTGACTTGGCTGAACCTGTCCACTTTCAGAATGAAAGGC
The DNA here is from genome assembly GCA_030847615.1 of Gambelia wislizenii. NCBI lineage: Eukaryota > Metazoa > Chordata > Lepidosauria > Squamata > Crotaphytidae > Gambelia > Gambelia wislizenii. Next base: position 299,121,073 of record JAUMIR010000004.1, read on the forward strand.
CACTTGGCAGAATGAAGCATTGCTGAAAAGGCATACCAGCTCATATGTCTACCAATGCACTTTCCAAAGGTGATTTCTTTTCTAGCAAAGAAATGTAATCATTCATATAACATATTTTGAAGAAATGGGAAGAAAGCACAAAAATTTTGACTTGCTTCTTTCTTTCACTGGTGGTGTACAAATAGCAGCTCCAGGGCCATAAAAAAAAAAATCAATGAACTGAAGACTCTCAAAGTTCACCAGTTTTTGCTCTCTGTTGTGTCACCAGGTTCAATGCTTCTTCACACCCAGTAGACTCATTGTGCAATGCAGCAAATACTAATTCCTTTACCCAGTCAGTCAAAGGTGTGGCTGATCACCAGCCAATGACTGCCTACTTAACTATTGTGGAGAAGAAAGGAACGGAATCATTTGCAATAGAATAGGCAGCCCCAGGGCCGGTTTAAGGAATTGGGGGGCGGGGCCTGCAATGCTTTATTTTGGGGGGCCCATATGTTTATCTCAGGTCAATGTAACCTAACCTATTCACAGTACAGGATGTTCAGATTACAGTAGAACCCCCGTATCCATGGATTCATTATCCATGGGACACAAAACAGCACACCTACCACAGAGTCTTCCTAGAAAGTATGTCCTCCCTAGCCATTTTCTAGGCCCTCCAAGGCTACTCTATGGTATTTTAAACCAGAAGTCCCGTTATTTTCAATGGTGTTCACAGTTTTCAGAATCCATGCCTGCATAGAACCAATCCCCAGTGGATAAGCGGGCCGACTGTATTACATAATTTGCCACCAATAATTTAGTTTTAAAACTATATTATAGTCACTAACAAAATCTTTTTGTTAATTAGCAATTAACATAATGGTGTAGATTTCCTCAAAAAAAAAGAAAAGAAAGTAGATTACAAGCTAAACATGAGTTAGCAGTGTGATGCAGCAGCAAAAAATGCCAATGCGATTCTAGGCTGCATTAATAGGAGTATATTGTCTAGATCAAGGGAAGTAATAGTGCCACTGTAATTCTGCTTTGGTCAGACCTCACCTGGAAGACTATGTCCAGTTCTGGGCACCACAATTCAGGAAGGGTATTGAGAAGCTGGAATGTGTCCAGAGGACGGCAACCAAAATGGTGGGAGGTCTGGAAGCCATTATACCCTATGAGGAGCAACTTAGGGAACTGGGTATGTTTAGTCTGGAGAAGACAAGGTTGAGAGGTGACATGAGAGCTGTGTTTAAATATTTGAAGGGATGTCATACTGAGGATGGAGCAAGCTTGTTTTCTGCTGCTCCAGAGACTAGGACATGGAGCAAAGGGTTCAAACTCAAGGAAAAGAGATTCCAGCTAAACATTAGGAAGTAGTTCCTGATGGTAAGAGCTGTTCAGAAGTAGAATGCACTGCCTGGGAGTGTGGTGGAGTCTCCTTCTTCAGAGGTTTTTAAGAGAGCCTGGATGGCCATCTGTCATGAGGGCTTTGATTGTGTGTTCCTGCAGGGCAGAAGCTGATTGGTTGGGATGGCTGTTGGGGTCCCTTCCAGCTCTATGATTCTATGATTCTAGGCTGTATTCAGAGCCTGGGAAAGTTACTTTTGGATTACACCTCTCAGAATCCCCCTGCCAGCACCCTTCTCAAGGTCTGGTTGCATTGTTCCTTTTCCATAATTCTCTAGCCCAGTGGTTCTTAACCTGGGGTCCACGATGTCCTCACAGGGGGTCCACAAAGGCTTGAAGACTGTTTGGCCCACCTCCTCCCTGTAGTGAAACAGCCACGTGACAGGAACCAAGGCAAAGGCTGGCTGCCTTGGCCTGTACATTGCCATTCAATCCACTCCAGCCACAAACATGCAGGAAGAAGCAAAAGTGCCTCTGAGGGAAAGGTTAATGGATGATGTAATTGTATTGTTTTTGTTGTTAGCTACTATTATTAGTGTTTTAAATCTTGAGTTAAATCTTGGGGCAACAAAAGATATTTAAAGGGGGTCCCTGGTAAAGAAAAAGTTAAGAACCACTGCTTAGCCCAATGGTTCTCACATAGCATTAATGGGATACTGGTGTTTTAGTGACAACAATAAAACCATTGTTCCCAGTAATATTACTCCAAATTTTTATTTATATGCTTTATATTCTTCTGTTAAAAGAACCAGAGTGTTGTAGAAGTTTCAGCATTGCCCTTTGACTGTGGAGACCAGGGTTTGAATCCTTACTCAGCCATGAATATCCACTGGGTGTCCTTGGGCAAGTGACACTCTCTCAGCCTCAAAGGAAGTCAAAGGCACACCCCCTTTGAACAAACCTTGCCTAGAAAACCCCATGGTAGGCTTGCCTTAGTCAGAAATGACTTCAAGGCACATGGGCAAACACACACAAATTCCTTTTGCAGGCTGAACTCAGTTGACAGCAAGGGGAGGAAGCTGAAGAAGACCAAGAGGGAAAGGGAGGGAGGAAGGGGAGAGAAACCAGGACAGGTTAAGAGCAGCTGGAAAGATGGGCTGGAGGGGATCTATGTGGAAGTTAAGAAAGGGAAGAAAGAAAGAGAGAGAGAGAGAGAGAGAGCAACAAAAAGTCAGAAAGGAGGCAAAGAAATAAGGAAGGAAGGGAGAGAGGGGGGATAGAAAGAAAGAAAGAAAGAAAGAAAGAAAGAAAGAAAGAAAGAAAGAAAGAAGACTTTTCTGAAGATAGAGCAGGGGAGAACAAGAGATGACCCCCTTCCCTCCCCCCCTCTCTCTCTCACACACACACACTCACCCCTCTCCATTTGACGATGATCCTGGAAGAAGGGGGAGGGAGCAACAAACTCACTCCAGAATCAGCCAGCCAAAGAAAGCTCCGTCTTCCTCTTTTGCTTTCTTTCTAGTTTGGGAGAAGCTGGTTGTTGTTTTTTTAAAGCCAGCAGGAGGTTTTTTTCAGGAGGAGGGTTAGGTCCAAATGGGGCCCCCTGCCTGTGTGGCCCCCCCTGCAGATGCTGATTTGGCAGTATGGTTAAGCAGCCCAAGATGGAAGGCTGGAGAGGGAGCAGTGCAAGAAACAGGCACAGTAGAGTGTTAGAAAGTCATGCTCTTTTTCTTTGGAATAGTTTTCCTGTGTGCTACTCAACAGCCTCCATGTGTTGCTCCAGTGCAGGAGGGATGGTGTATGAAGAGAGAAATTCTACAGGGGGGGGGGAAGAATCAAACTCTTTGCACCACCATCCCTCTCCAATTACATCCTGGAAAACATGCCAGATGTGGAGACAGACTTCAACTGCCTCTGATATCTTCAGTGGCTAACAGGAAGACCAACTAGATGGGGTCAATTAGAACAAAAACTGCACATGTTAAAAACACATAGTGTGTAGCTAAGCTTCCGTTTCTCTATTACTCCAAACTAAGGGCTTGGCTATACAAGGCAATAACATGTGGATTGGTGGGCACTAATGGCAATTTGCAGCAGCGTCCATTTGTCTCCATGGTTTTTTGGCAAGATCGCAGGTATGCAAAGCTATCCTTGTTTGGTGTTTACGTGGGCATGCCTGTGAAGCAAAATTGCAGGCGCAAGTGAAGTACTTGCCTTTTATTCTCTCCAAGTTGCTACAGCTGAACAGTATTAAAAAAAAGAAGAAGAAAAGAAAAGCCAAGGTGTGGGAGTGCAACCTTCCACTTAAGCTTTAAAAAGGGGGAAAAAAAACTTTTTGTCACCTCAGTACACAATCACTACAGTGAATGTTCAACATGCCAGTTCCAGCCGCTTCACTGCCGGCAAGCTCTGCCCCCCGCACACATCTGACTAATCAGCAATGCACTTCCATCCTCAACGGGAATGCACTGCAATCCGAATTGGTTGTCCCAGCGAGCAGGAATGTGTATTTCCCTTGCAGTTTAAAAAAAACTTCGGGAAAAGCCGTGAAGGCTTTCCCCACACAGAATATGGCATTTTTGCCCCACCTCCTTCTGAATACAGCAAATCAATGCGGGATCCTATTTAGACAAAAGATATTCTCCTTGAATCCTATGAGGAGTATTTTCACTATTTAGACAACCCCTAAGTGCATATGGGCCTCATTTGAACTGGGACTACTGTGGATAGGCAAGGCTGGCTTAAAACTCCCATTCCCTGAAGCCATTTTTTTCTCTTTTCACCCCATCCCACCCCCTGCAGGGGCAAAAAGAAAAAAAGCTGTGAAAGTCCATTGGTCCCAATGCAATTGCTTCATTTTATTCATTGAACTAGGGGTGAGAGTTGAATTTAAGGAGATGGTAGCTGGGATTAAGCCTTTCCTACTGGCACATGGTGGTCTATGTTCGGATAGGGCTCACACACACTTACTTGGGAGTAAGAAAGAAACTGAAGCTTACATGCACACTCTTGTATTTAACCTAGGGCCCGTCTAAATGGTGAAAATACCCCTCATGGAATTCGGTGGGAATCCTACCTGTCTAAACAGGATCCAGCACCAATCCACACTATTCGGAAGGAGGGGGGCCCAAAACGGCAAAAACAACAAGGTTTTTTTGGTCCCCCTTCATAGATTCCCCTGTACTTTTCCAAAAACCAATAGCCCTGCTCGTTTGGACTATAGGAAAAAAACTCAAAGGGAAGCACAAAGCTGATTGGCTGGGTGAGAGTGGGGGCAGAGCTTGCTAGGAGGCCAAGCGCCTGCTGCTGCCATGTTAGATTTTCGCCTTAGGGATTCCTCACTAAACAGAGTGAATATTTTCTGTTTTGCTGTCCTATAAATTGGAAAATCGCTCTATCACACCAACACACCTTTTTTTAAAAATGGTGGTGGCAAAGAACTAATGCGAGTAAATCACTCGTGGCTACCATCTGGAATGTGAGGCTTATGGGGGCTTCTGAGGCCAGAAAACCCATTTAGACATGTTGCTGCTGCTGCGAGATGCCAATACTACAAGGTACTGTGGATATTCTCCCCTCGTGTAGATGGGCCCATAGTGTTTGATTTAGCCCTTCCATCTGGCATGCTTCATACCTTCATATCTTCTTCTGTTTAAATCAGCTTTGAGATAATTCATCATTCTGTGTGCATGCATCATCATGGAAGCAAAATACTTGGCAACTATGAAAATAATTATGCCGCAGAAATTGGAAAAATGTTACCTTTGGTTTTTTTGGTGGTCCTAATTCTTCACTTGCAAAATATAGCGGCAGCCACTTTTTCTCAAGTCTTGCCTGGATGCTTTTTTGAACCTCTAGCAGGACCACAGGAAGAACTTCTTCATGAAGTATTTGTCCCCAGCCTCCACCTAATTTCATTATCTTCAGGGGAAAAGGCAAATACATCAGAGGATTGCAGATATTTTATTCCAACTACTCCAAGACATTTGAAACGTTACTTTTTAGACTACAACTCCCAGAATCTCCCAGCTAGCATGGGCAATGGCCATGCTGACTGGGGGATTCTGGGGGTTGTAATCCAGTTCTTCCATCCATCCAATTGCTCCCCAAGCTCTATCCACAACAGGAGAAATTTAAAAGGAGTAGGCTGGGGATCCGCCTAGTAGAGATGTACCCATGAAACAACAAAATTTCCCACTGCAAAGCTGAAGAATCACAAAGATTCATTAAGGTTGGCTAGATAGAAGCTTCTCCAAACAAAGATTTATAATATTATTGAAGGACCTTGGATGGCCTACGCTGAAACCACCACTCCCAGCTCAGTTGGTGATTTATTATGCTTGAGTGAGTACAAGCAATTTGCATCATACACAGACTGTCTATTAAATAATGAGACTGTGTTTCTACCTTTCAGGCAAATCAGGGAAAACTGATTGTGAATGATTGAGTGGTGACCTTGAACATGTCTGAACCTGCATGACAAACATCAACACTCTCAGCCATTCAGTTAACTGTCAGTCGTCATTTAGAGCAGCTGTGTTGTCTATTGTGTGCTGGAAAAAATGCTAAGTTTAAAAGTTGAGCAACGTGTCATTTCGAAATTTGAACAAAACACCAATGGAACAAAACTGAACAAAACACCAATGGAATCTTTTCAAATGCTTACTGAGGTCTATAGGAAAGACTGCATGTCTCGTGCCCGTGTGTTTGAGTGGCACAAAAGATGCAGAAAAAGATGTGAGAATGTGGAAGATGATAAACTTCCAACTGGATGACCTTCCACTTCAAGAACCAAAGAAACTGTGGAAAAAATCAGCCAGATTGTTTGAGGAGACCACTTACTCAGTGTCTGAATGGTAGCTGAAGCCGTGAACATTGACAAAGACACTGTGTGGAAGATTTTGCATGAGGATCTCAACAAGAGAAACATTTGTGCCAAGATGGTCCCTAGGGTTCACACACCAGAGCAAAAAGAATGCCACAAGGAAATTTGCTCTGACATTCTGTAGCAACTTGAGGCAGACCCAAACCTTTTTGAACAAATCATCACTTGTGATTTTCACCTTGATCTTCCAGTATGATCCTGAGACAAAATTACAGTCTATGCACTGGAAAACACTATCATCACCAAGAATGAAAAAAACATGTCAAAGCAAGTCCACATTCAAAACCATGCTCATTTTTGTTGTTTTTTTACACCAAGACGTAATTTTGGCAGAATGGGTTCCAGAAGGCAGAATAGTGAACCAGCATTATTACAAAAAAGTCTTGACAAAGCTGAGAGAAAGAGTCAGGGAGAAAGGCCAGAACTGTGGTAAAATGATTTCATTCTTCATCAAGACAATGTGCCTGCTCACACAACACTTTCTGTGAAGCAGTTTTTAGCCGATAAACACATGGCTACACTTGAACATCCTCCATATTCAACAGATTTGGCACCATGCAATTTTTTTCTTTTCCCTAAAGTGAAATCAGTGCTTAAAGGAACACGTTTTGAGTCAATTGATGCAGTAAAGAAGAAAACGGCAGATGTGTTGAAACAGCTGACAGAAACTGATCTAAATTGATTTTTGAAGGTGGGCAAGATATATGTGGAATTGTGGAAATCAAGTGGAATGGTAAGATTTATTTATTTAATGGGTATTTATGGCTCTAATGGTGAGAAATCAACATTGTATGAAAATTTGTTAAGAGACATTTTAACTAGACCTACACAATCTGTTTTGCATGGGCAATTGGAAGGGGTTTGTTGATCCTAATAAAGATAAATGTTCTAGTAAAAGTATTAAGGATTAAGGATTATGATTGGCCATGCCATCGTATTTCCAATGTCTATGTATGGTTGTGAAAGCTGGAGAGGGAAGAAAGCTGATAGGAAGAAAATCAGCTCATTTGAAATGTGGTGCTGGAGAAGAGTTCTATGGATACTGTGGACAGCAAAAAAGACAAATAAATGAGTCCTAGAGCAGATCAAGTCTGAACTCTCTCTAGAAGCCAAGATGATTAAACTGAGACTGTCTTACTTTGGCCATATCATGAGAAGACACAACTCACTGGAAAAGATGATAGGAAAAGAGGAAGAGTGTATTCCAGATGGATAGATTCAATTGAGGAAGCCATGGTCCTGAATCTGCAAGACCTGAGCAGGGCTGTTGATGATAGGATGTCTTGGTGGCTGTTATTCATGAGGTCTCCATAAGTTAAAGTCAACTTGATGGCAGTTAACAACAAATGTACTGTATTAAGGAAGATCGAGGGAGACTGCCTTTAAATATACGCAGTATTTTGCATTAATATAAGATTGTAGATATTTAAAGCCTAACTCTAGAGGCTATACATTTTTTTCAGAGCATCACAAATCTTTTTCTAGAATAGCTATGTTCTGGATTTCTAAGAATATGGCTAACCTAGTAAAGAGTATGGACATGTTACCCAAAAGTTTTTCAGATCACAATCTTACCACGATGTCCCTGAAAATGGAGGATACTTGGTTTAGATGGAAACTTAATGAATATTTATTTCTGAAGACAGAAATATTATAACAGTATAAACAAAAACTGAGGAAATTTTTGAACTGTGCTTAAATAAAGGTACAGAGTTCACAATACTCTGAGATGCAAGAAAAGTTTATGTGAGAAGACAATTTATAAAATATGGTTCCAGATTCAAAAAAGAAAGAAGCTAAAAAGAGGAAGTTGACAGATTAAATACAATAAATAATCAATCAAGTCTGTTAGTATGTCCATTTCTTTAAGAACGAGCCACAGTTTCTTGTGATCTATGCAGTCAAATGCTTTGCTATAGTCTACAAGGCAGATGCTGATTTTCTTCTGAAGTTCTGAAATTCCCTGCTGTGCTCCATTATCCAACAAGTATTTGCTATGTGATCCCTAGTGCCTCTACCTTTTCTGAACCCAGCTTGTACCTCTGGAATTTCTCTTTTCATGTACAGTAAGTTGTGTTTATATAATGGTCCATGGCCTTGTTTTAAGATAATTTAGAACAGAGGAGAGAAGATGGGAGGAAAGATAGCACTGTTATATAAACACAACCTTTGTATGTTGGTAACAGGCTGTGGGGAGTGAAAGAGAGATGCTGGTGTTGATTCATTGTACATAAGTTTATTCTGTTCATGTTGGTAAATAATTGATTTACATTTTTCATGTTTAGATACATTTTTAAGGTGAAAGACATTGTGTAATTTTCATTTGTTTTTATGGTTGAAGGAAACACTGGATAACTTGAAGATATATTTGCCACTGAGGGGGACTGTTGTCTAGACACGTCTGGCTTTCCAACAGATGAAGGACTGAAATACCATTGAACCCTTCTTTTGAGTTTTTTTCCTCCTTCCAAAGACTTCAACCCAATTTACTCTTTTGTAATGTGTGCTGTATACTTTTAGTGATATATTTATTTGAATGTAGACCACAGTTGTATCACTTTAGCTTGTGTAACAATTTTATACATTTATATACCAATGCTTCAGGAAGACCTGAGCATAAATCTTCCCCCAAGTCAGATTTATTTATTTATTCGCCACGTTTCAAATACAATTTCCCAAACTAGCATACAAATCCTTTAAAAAAACATAAAATTACAATTCAAAATTAAGAGAACATCACTTTAATAAAAGCAACACATTGAGCTTTGAAACATTCACACATTCAAAAAGCCAGCAAATTCAACATAGTACACTCCCAACAATTCCTTAAGCAAAAGTGGACCAAAATAAAGAGGCCTTAAAGTTCATTTCAAAAATTGACAGGGAGAGAATTGAATTACCTATATTTTGGGGGAAGGGAATTTTGCAAGTAAGGAGTTACCACTGGAAGAGCCCTGTCCACTGTGCCTACAGACCTACTTGCTGCTAATGATGGTCAAAAACACAGGGCAGATGGCAACAGGGTTCTCCTAATGCATTTTGAATTCTTCTAAGGAAATAAAAGAACACACACCCATATTCATATCCATATCCCTATCCATATTCATAGCAGGAGCATTTATTAAGGTTTTAAAAGCAGTTACCTGCTCTTGTTCCTCTTTTGTAGCTGGGCTGTCAGGTCCAAAGAAGTATTTCTTATTTAGATATTTATTTTTAATCTCCTTACATTTTTCTTCTCTCTGTGCTTTGTTTTTATGGAGCATCCTCCTGAACTGCTCAATGTCTATCCAGCACATGAGGTCTACACTACAAATAAGGAAAATATTATTTCTGCATAACCTATTTTCTCTAGCACCTTGATGAATTATGGCTTTAATCAAACCATAAAGCTATTATCACACAGAAGCTATACTTTTATGTACACTGACTAGGGATTTAGACTAAGTGAAATCAGTGGGAGTTGCTTCAGAGTAAATGAGCAAAGGACTGCAGTAGGAATTTATTGTGTGCAGCAAACAATTTACCAAATGATTTTGCTACATCCTCACAAGAGACATGATGAAGAGACCTAGAATAGTGTGATGAAAACAAGCAGCATCTTTAAATACTGAAATATTTACGATAGCATATAAGCTTTTGTGGACCTGGGACCAGTGCATCCATAGAATCATAGAATTGTAGAGTTGGAAGAGACCACAAGGGCCATCCAGTCCAACCCCCTGCCATGCAGGAAATCACGATCAAAGCATGCATGCATAAATAAATAAATAAATTGGAATGCTTATTATGGAGAAAGACAATCTGCCCAAGGCACATAGGTTACATTATTTGCATGCTCTCTGTGGGAAGGAATAATGAAAAAGAAACATCCATGTGGCTCTGGTTTTGGCTGAAAGGTGTTGACTAAATAAGACTGTAGTCCATATCTTGCATCAGGAGGACTCTAGCTACAGTAAATCTCCCCCACGTCAGCTTTATTTACTCCCTTATTTATATACCACCTTTCAAATAAAATTTCCCAAAGTAGCATACAAATCCTGACCTGTTATCCCATGGTGGCAGGCATATTAACCTGAGCAGGGGTGGAGAATCTTTAGTCCTCCTCATGTTTTGCCTACAACCCACCCACCACATCCATTCCCAGAGCATGGCAATTGAAAAAGACTGTGGGGCTTATAGTGCTGTACTTCTGGAGGGCCAAAGTTCCTAACCTCTAGTTTTGGTATATACCATATACATATACATTCTAAAGTTTGAAGTATAGTCAGAGGGAAATAAAACCAAGTACAGCATTAAAGCTTCACTGTGCATAAAATACATTACAATGACTTTTTACAATGAAGTTTTGACAGCAATTCATCAGGCACTGGTAACCTTCATGGCAAGCTGTCAGGAGTTACCATGCTGAAAACAAACACCACCTGTGATGATTTCATGTGGCCTTAACAGCTGTGATGAGTGTACAGGACTGTAGCTATCCATCAGAAGATGCAAAATGAGATGTCCGCTTTCCATTATGTTCCTGTAATGTTAGCCAAGACCAGAACACAGGGGCCATTGCTTTGGCCTACAACTGCCAGAATCCTCTAGCTAGCATAGCTATGGCCTATGCTGGCTGGGGGGTTCTGGGAGCTGTAGTGCAAACAAATTTACTTTCCTACACCCCAGCTGATACTGAGGACGAGGCTGTTGCATGGCAACAGGAACAATTCTTTTTCCAAGTTTGACCAGTGGAAGCTGGTGGTTTTCATGTCAGTAGGACAGTGAATCCACTGCAAGTTTTCATCTGGACTTTAATGGAGTTATTTTAGGTGCTGAACCAATCTTGGGGATAGAATTCAGCACCCTGGAGGGGTCCTTTCTAGTCAAGACCAAAACTCAGAATGGATTCACTAACATGGAATCCATTCCATGGAAATCACCACCTACCATTGTGTTTGGCCAGTCCTTTTCCGACGCCACCTCCACCATCCTATCTAAATTTAGACTGCAAGCAGATACCTGGCTTTAGTTTATACTAGACTGTGAAGCAACAAGTGCACTTTATAACCACAATATAAATGATTACACTATACAAACAACTTTGTTGGGGCCAACTTAATTGCATAAGCATACCAAGTGGAAGAGTGATAGATAATCACCTTTCAGTGCACAGTGATCTAGGAAAACAGACACAGTACACAATGCAAGAGGTGCTCTCTTGTAGTGTCATGCAAGGTGGTATGCCATAGCTCCTTGGTATTAGCAGTGCACAAACTGAGAGATGCATCCCAGAATTTCCTGTGACAAGCCATCTAATGGGACTGGCTGAGAAAGAGATTTTGGACTGACTGTTGTGGGTCTCACATGCAATAAAAGGGACTTGAGTAAATTCTGTGCACCCCTTATATTCCTTTATGTGGATCATATACACCTGCAGATATGAAAACAATGTGCTTCTTCTCTTAGGACAGGGTGAAGGGGAAAGTTCTCTCATGTGTTTCCTGGAGCAGGTTCAGAAGTGAAGCACATGTGTGCATGTTTTTCATGTGCTCAGACACATAGCTACTCCTGAGTGCTATTAGCTGGCCACTCAAAGCACAAAAATTCAATTCTTTCTGGTGAAATAGTTTCCCCTTTTATTTTGAATGTAATAGCTTTCCTCTTGGTTGTGACTGCCAGATTGTTAGATTACAATTCTAGTCATCCTCCGCCAGCCCTGGCAATGGCTGGGGTGATGTGAGCTGCAGTCTAACACTTATGGGTGTATGTGTGCCTGGTTGGGAGGGACTAGCATACATCCAGTCTCTGAAATATTATCTGCATGATGAGATCAGATACCAGTATCATAGGCATCCCCCAAGTAGATAGGTTTTCATGGCAAGGTCACACTCTGGCATAGCAGAAATACCTGGCAGATTGTTGTTCAAGAAAGATTCTGAACTGTTCCAAATCCAGCTGGTTGTGTAACAATTCAGCAATGCGGTATGATTTTTCTTCTTCAGGGAGGATTTGACTTGGGCGTTCTGCAACTTTAGTGGAATCTGAGTGTTGTGGGACCTTGTCTTCTTCCACTGCCAAAGCCTAATGAAAGAATTGTACAATTCAATCCACACAACCTCTTAACCCAGCTTTTTCTGATCCCCACAGGTTTCTCTGTCTTCCTTCTTTGTACAGATAACTAACACTTTCTGCTCTTTCACAGAACTGGATTTCAGGACCAATTATTTAAGGAGCAGTTACATGTATCAAGATTTGCAGTTCGGAATGTGTTCCCCAAGGATAACTGTTGTAAAGCTTCCTGTCACTGCAATATGGCTTTTGTAAGAGCCAGAGCTTGGAAAAATTACTTTTTTGGACTATAAGTCCTAGAAACTGCCTGGAAGCTTGTGGGAGCTACCATCCAAAAAACTAACTTCCCCAAAAATTATAAGCACCAACCACTGATGAAAAACAGAAAGAGAGAAAGCAAGAGCTGTTGATTGGTTCAGCAAGCAACTTCTCTTTAAATGCATGAAACATCCTTTTCACTGTGCTGCAGTTTGTTTGTATGAACTGGGCTTTCACATGAAGAGCTTCTTTTGAAAGCCAGAAAGGCTGAAGACGTGGCATGTAAAACACTACTGTTTCTCAAAAGTTTTGTCCCTGTCAGAAAATAAAGTGTTAATGCTAATAGGTGCTTGTCTTACCTCACTCTTCTTGGAAATACTCTTTTCATGCAAAGCCTGCAGCTTTTTAAAGAACACTGAGTCCAGCTGTCGAGTTTCTTCCACCAACTCCACCTAATAAAAATAATATCTTATGTCATCCACACAGTGCACATTATAGAAAAGAAAGATGAAGAGGTAGGAGAGGCAAGCTGCCAGAGACAGTGGGTAGAAAAGAGCAATACTTGCCAACAACAAGGCAGATGTTTAGAAGGCATATCAGTGGATGTTGCATCCCCTGGAGCAAACAGTTCAAGGAAAATATTTGCTGAAATAGTTAAAACAAACATTTCTTTTTAGAACAGGCCCTGCGTCTCACTTGGGGTACTCCTTCACATAGTACAGAGTTAAACTATGGGATTCACATCCACAGGATCTAGTGAGGGGCACCAATTTAAATGGCTTTAAAAGGGGATTAGACAAATTAATGGAGGATAAAGCTATCAATCGCTACGAATCATGAAGGGTATATATCTATTGCCTCCAGCTGCTGGGGAACAAACACGGAACATGCTAACACACTCCTGTCCTGCTGGTGGGCTTCCCATAGGCAACTGGTTGGTCACGGTGAAAAGAGAATGCTAAACTGAAGAAATCTTTGGTTTGGCCCACTACAATTTATCTTCTGTTCTTAAATTACCTTCCTATAAATTTCTCTGTCTTGTTCCACCATCTTCATCCATGGAACCAAGAGAAGACTGAGGATGTATTCTTCTGCTGGGTCAAAAAGATCTTCAAATGGTGGATCAATTTTTGAATAAATTTCATTTTTTGTAGTCTGTTGTAGCCCAATATCCATATTGGCAGAAGGAGCGATGTAATTAGCATAAAGGAACTGTTGTAAATGGAAAGAGAAGCCAACAGTTGCTTGCCATGTTTCTGTCCTAATAGGCACAATAAATATATTGTTCTAAGAAGCAGAAAACATAATTGAAGACATACTTGCAATACCTTGCTTCACTATCACAGATTCCACTGCTGTTGGCATCTCAGCAATTTTTCCAGGAAACATGGCATCTCGAGAACACATGCCCTGTTTTCTCAATAGACTCATGCTCCCATATAGACTTCTGGGTGTGCAATTCTTAGGGAAAGAAGGTGTGAGCTCCCCATGCCAGGATTTATCCGAGTTACTTTTTTGGACTACAACCCTGAGAACTCCAGACCAGTGCTATAGTTCTTTTTAAAGTAGCTTTTGCTCCACATACCATGGGGTTGTCTATATGGCGAAAATACTCTTCACAGAATTTGAGGAGAATACAATTTGTCTTAATGAGATCCCACATCAATCCACTGAATTTGCTCTAGGGGGCCAAAATCACCAAAAACCTCATAGGAAAAGCCTTCACAGCTTTTCCTGTATTTTTTAAAAAGCTCAGCGGGGAATTCACATTCCTGCTCATTGGGACAACCAATTCACTTTGGTGTACATTCCCAAGAAGAGCAGAAGTGGAAAGCTGATTGGTTGAATATGCACAGGGGGCAGAGCTTGCTAACAGGATGAGCACTCAAAACCACCATGTTGGATTTTTGACATAGCGATCGTGTGCTCAGGCGATGAAACAGCCCTTTTCTCTCTTTTTTCTATTTATTTAAATGGAATATCGCACTTCTGCACTTTGGGTATGCTTTTTTTAAAAAACCACCACTGTTCAGTGGCAGCAACTGGTAACGATAAAAACATGAGTAATTCACTCACACATGCCATGTTGATTCACAGGCATGCTTGTCTGAACAACAGATGAGGATAGCTTTGCATGCCTGCAATCTTGCCAAAAAAATCGTTAAGACAAATGAAAGCTGCTGTGAATTGGCATTAGTGCACATCAATCCACATTTTATAGCCTCGTATAGACAAGCCCCATGTTTTCCAGCAGAATGATTGGTTCTCTGGTGGTAGAGGAAACAGAGTTGGGAAAGTCTGACATTGTCAGTGGGAGGGTTCCTTCCAAGTAGATTCCAGCGGGAGGCAATTTAATCCCCATTTGTGGGAAATTGCCTATCCCTGTCTTGCAACATCCCAAATGCAGCTCTTTGCATCTTGGTGCATTTCTCCAAACTGCAACCGATCCCCCCAACAGTCTCCTGAATCATATTGTCTTTAGGCTTAACTAAGGTATCTCTCCTTTTCAGGAATCTTCTAGACATTAAGAAGGATATCTGTTAATAGACAGTAACTCACCAATCCCTGTAACAAGATATTTGGCAATTTTGGTAAGACTGAGTACATTAGCAGATTAGCATGTAAAAACGTTGTAATTCCACGAGTGAGGAAAGTGGAAACATTGTGGCATTATTATATTTATTATCACATGTTGCTGTAATCACGTGAAATAACCACCATGGAATTATCACAGGATGACCACTAGTGTTTTAAGAACTGGAGTTTTCTTCCATGATTTAGCATGGGCAAGATTTCGGCAGTTTTCATGAGAAGACGCAAGCATTCTTAAAACTCAAAAAAAAAACACCCTTAATTAACAAAGTAAATGGACACACAAGCACTGAAACAAACCTAAAAACATTGAGACTAGATGGGACAGTTATAAAACGAGAGTCCTATGCTTCCTTTTCGCATTCTCACTTGGAGGTTTTCTCACTGAGGACCGCCCATTTGCACTGTAATCTTATGATTACAACAGGACATGTTTTTGCATACCCTCAATACTGTGAAAAAAGTTATATGAATGATGTATTGACAGCTTGTCCCGTGAATTAGATGAAATGCCTTATTCATGGCTGGCGCACAAAGTAACCATGTGAGGATGACAACATCATGTGATAACTGTGCCCGTTCACACTATCATGACATTGTAAACCTGGATTTTTGCCACGTCTGATAAAATCATAAGGCTGGAATTAGTGAGAATTGTTGTCTGAAATATCTAGAGGGCATCCAGCTTGGCAAAGCTTCTTTAAAGAGGAATATTTATTTTAATAAAGGTAACGTTAATTCATTGTGCATGAACAATCATGCGGTCCTCAAAAACAATACATTGGACAAAATATATCAGATCGAATGGGTACAAAATAAATTGACATTTTCAGACACAAGAGCTCTAGTTAGACCAAATGGCACCAAATTGTAGATGCTATATGGAAAAATAATGCTACAATTACATCACATGTTAACATTTCACATGTAGAATGCTACACAAAGAACAGAATGAACATTAAACAATGCAACATCTATAAAGCCATTTATATGCCATTTTATTCAGGCTGAGGTGGGAAGCTTCAAGACCAAATTGATTGCTCTCCTATGACTCAACCAACACATAAGAGCTGAGAAAAGGAAAAGATGAAAGAAAGAAAACTGTTTTCCTTGCTGAAAATGTTTTCTCACCAGTGTGTGTCATTTTAGAGGCTCAAATTTTGTGTTTTTCATATTACTGTTTTCTTGCATGCCCATTAACTACAGAACAATTCTATAGGCATTAATATGCATTGAACAGTGACACATGAATTTGGTTATACTGAAACCTTCATGTTTTCTTCTAGAGCTTTGTACATGAGCCTGCTTAAAGCCTTAGATTTAGTTCCTTCTACAAGTATCTTAACTGGAGTGACAAATGTCTGAGTGACACAAATACCGGGAGGGGACATAACACTGAGACAGATCATTGGACCATCTAGCTCCATATTAGCTACGTACACTGCTTAGCAATGACTCTCCAAGGCCCTTTGAGGCCGAACTGGACATAAGATACTCTCCAACTATCCTGATTTGGCAGGTACAGTAACAATTAATCCTCAGCCATCTCACTTTTCTAACTGTTTTTAAAATGTCCCAGTTTCTCTCTCCTCCTCACGTTTTCTCTGCTCTAGGGGTTAGTTTTGCTTATATAATTTTCATCTTCCACTTTTAACATTTTTGTGGAACCCCAGTACCTGAGCTTGAAGTTGTCTCTTTAAAAAAATAATAATCTACAAGTACAAACCTTTCACCCGTTAGGTTTAATATAATTTCTACATTTACTTTTAGTAATATCAATTGTTGTTTAGAAGCTTGGTTTACAGGGGCAAATAAAATGATATACACATCTTTATATTAGGTATATTCCCACAGCTGGGGAAACTGGAGCAAACTGAGTTCAAAATGCAAAAGTCTCTCTCTCTCTGGCTTTTCTTCGCAAATGAAGATTCAGGAAAGACTCATCCCACGCTTTTTGCAAGTGCGCTGATGACTAAAAAGGCCAATCCGAGATAAACAAGTCCAGTTGCAGAAAGCACAGCAGAAGGTCTCCTTGGGTGATGTTTCCAGATTGTGATTCTTTCTGCATTGTCACTTCTCTTCAAGACTTGTTTGATGTGAGTTCTCAAATAAGGCTGCAGCATTGTGAATAGTGCATCTCCATGCCTCCCAATGTGAGGCCAGGGCAGACCATTGTTGGTGATCAATTTGGCCGAGCCTGAGATGTTGTTTCAGGGAGTCCTTGTATCGCTTTTTTGGAGCGTCCCTCTTACGCTGACCCGTGGCGAGTTCACTATAGAGTACTATTTTTGGGAGGAGATGGTCCTCCATCCTAGAAACGTGCCCTGCCCAATGCAGCTGTGTTCTCAATATCATGGCCTCAATACTGGTGATCCCTGCTTGCTCAAGGACAGCAACATTCATCACATAGTCAGTCCAGTGTATATTTAGGATTGTGCGTATACATCGCTGATGAAAGCTGTATAGTTTGCCCTTAAATGATTCAGTGAGAGAGAGGAGAGGAGAGGAGAGGGTGTTGAGCCTTCTCAGTAGGCGCAAACAAAAGCAAACTGCTGCAATCTGTCCTAGCTTGTGCTTTTTCCTTTCATTAATAACTCTTGCCATCTTGATCAAAGTCTAATGTTGCTTTACTACATGTGTCCCAGTTGTCATCTGTGAAATGTTAGAGGATATGACATCATTTTATTCACACCTCTAACCATTGCATAAGTGCTCTTTTAAAAATAAAACAACAACAAAAACACATATAGCAATCTAAACTAGACTGGAATCATGCCATTGGAGAATATTTGGTATGTGGGATGAGGGGGAGGGGTGTTCAACCTTTTGCTCTTGCAGAAGGAGGGCAAAGCACAATATTTGCTTACATAAAGCCCCTGGTTCAATTCTCAACATCTCTAAGCAGGGCCAGGAAAGATTCCTTCCTGAAACCCTGGTGAGACTCAAGTATAGACAACACTAACTTAGATGAATGAGCTACCTGACTCAATAGCTTCCTATGCCTAAATAACAATAGCGTAGGGACTTTATCAGACCACCCTCCATAAATGTTCTTATGCTGGCATATTTTGTGGCATTTTTCTGCTGGCAAAAGAACCCCCCCCCCACTAGACCTTACCTTGAGCAGTGTGAAAGCACTAAGGAGATTTTCGGACGCTATAAAAGACCTCCGTGGAGGTCGGGAGAGGGATGCAACTATTCCACTGCAGGGGGTCAGTTTCAGACGATGCTGCCCCCCTCCCATCCTCCTTCGTTTCGCTTCCATGCTCGGTGGATGGAAAAGGCGCCGCTTTTTACTCATGGAAATTTTTCGTGAGTAAAAAGTAGCACCTTTTCCATCTATGTGTCATCCGAAACTGACCCCCTGCAGCGGGATAGCCGCGTCTCTCTCCCAACCTCCATGGAGGTCTTTTATAGCATCTGAAAATCTCCTAACAGAGCAGGAACGGAACTCCATTTACTTCCTGGTTTGAGATCTCAATGATTCTCGCTAGAAGACACGAGCGTGAGTAAATTCAAAAATACATTTAAAAAACACAAAAAGTACACACAAGCACAGAAACACACTCACAAAGTCCCAAGTAAACTGGGGAGGTTTATAAAAAGAGCGTCCCCTACCTGGCTATCATCATCTCACCCAAAAGTATTCTATCATTGACTCTGTATTCACATAAGCACAATGGTGCAAGGTTACAAATGCTGGCAATACCAGCAAAAAAGTGCCAGGGGAGATCTATTGACAGCTTGGGCCGTCAATAAAAAGGAACAGCTTTTTAACAATAAAAGATTGTGAAAAGACGATGTCATTTGGCATCTGTGCCCTTTCGCGCTAATTAGGCGTCATTAGGACACCATATTTGCTGTGTCTGATAAAGTCCTAAGTACTGCACAAATATCATTAGAAGGAGAATTCCAAAGAAGGGGGCCACTACTGAAAAGATCCTCTCTTCAATTACCACTCACCTAGCCCCGATAGAAAATATAGTCAGGGAATTGCCTGTGAAGCTGATCATAAAGGCTGGGCTATCATTTATAAGGCACTGAGGGTACATAATCTCACACTGACAGAACTCTTGAGAATCTCAGTTGCTATGTGTAGACTTTATCAGATGAGTCTAAAATTGCACGATTATGATGTCATGGTAGTGTGAATGGGTTCCCACTATCACACAATGTCCTCCTCCTCCTCCCGTGGCCAGTGTGTACTCCACCTGCCAATAATGTGTCACTTTTAACTGATGGGAGAAACTATCAATAGTTCTCAATATCGCTGTTTTGGCGGTATTGAAGAGTGTGTGAAAATAACATCCTGCTGTAATCACAAGATTACAGTGTTAATCCCCTCCCATTCCCAGTGAGAAAACTTCCAGGTGAGAACATGAAGACGATCTACAGGATGCTCTTTTAATGAACTGTCCCATTTTGTTAGCATGTTTTTACATTTGCTTAAGCGTTTATGTGTTGATTTCATTTGTTATGTGGGTTTTGATATTTTTAAGCGAACTTGCGTCTTCTCATGAGAACCGCCGAAATCACGCCATGCTAAATCACGGAAGTAAGTGAACATTTTTTCTTAAAGGCGCATATTCAAAGTGTTAATACAGAGTTATTAGAAGGTAATGCAAAGACCTTTCATCCTGTTCTTACAACACTTGTAGTAGTCGTTTTATAATTACTGTGTTAATACCACTATGTTTCCACTTTCCACAATTGTGGAATTAAAGCATTTTTAGACGCTAGTCTAATAATGTACTGTGTCATTTAAAGAAAGACTAGAAACAGATAATAGATTTTAAGGCAAAGGTGGGAAAATGTGGCCCTCCAGATGTTGTTAGGCTGCAACTGCAATGAGTCCTAGCCAGCATAGACAATAGTGAGCAATGTTGTGAGTTGCTGTGGGAAGGTGGAGCCTTCAAGGGGGGTCTGGGGGAGGGGGGATTGGTCCTCACACAGTTATTCACCCCTGCTTTACACCATGTATAATTTATACATCCTTAACATTTCTGCCCTAACCTGTCCTTTTTGAGGCTGAAACCCCTCAGCTTTCTTCCAGCTCCTTGATCGTTTTGGCTGTCTGCAGGTTAAATTTCTAACCCTCTAGGCTGAACATATGATGGCAACAACTTCCAATTTAGAATTTTCTTTTTCTCAGCAGTGGAGTCTCTCTATTAAATGGTCATTTCATTTCCCACTCCATTTGTACTTTCCAGAATCTTGCTGAAGCAACAAAACTCTCCAATGCCCTTTGGACAGGACAGGACTCCAAACAATTAAAGTATGATGCCGTCCCTTACATGAAAAAATATGTTTTAACTGGGTGTTGATAAATGCCTGAAAAGTTCAGACAAAAGTCACAGCAGTTATAATAGCGTATCAGACTTCATTTATTCAGTGATTTCATTTTTACTTCAGTAAAAAAAGAATGCATTTTCCTATACTGCCTCTATATTTTTCCCTATAATATAAAATGTATTGAAGTTAGAGATGGGCCTAAAGCAAATTCCAGATGTGGACTCTGCACATGATTTGCATCTTTATATAATTTACAAAAGCCAAAAAACAGAGACAGTAAATCCAGTCATCCTGTCCTCAAATCAGATCTGCATTCAGGTATGAACATCATGAATGTAGAAAAGCAAATAGGTACTTGGCTTAGTTAAAGACAGACCTTGTCCTCAGGTATGTAATTCTGAAATCTAAAGAATCATAGTTTAAACAGAATTAAGCATTACATCTCTTTGAACTATATGGGAAAGTTATGCCATATTATATCACATAATGCCAGAAAGTTAGATACTGTCAGAAAGTTGGGATCTATACTTACACATCCAGAGACAGTACAGGTTGTTAGTATTATCCTCAAGCAAATTTAATCCCTTTACACAGAATCATGGTCATTCTTTTTATTTAAATTATCTCTGGTATAAGAACAACATATTTCCCATAACTGCCTTACTTTTTTTAAAAAAATCCTCTAAATAGCATATTTTCCCAGAGCTTATTTCCACATGTGTTTGTCGTTTTCCTTTTCCAATACATTTTACACTTTACTATATGTACTTTCAGTAAAGTAACCGCACACATTCCTTTTGCAACACGCACACACACATACACACACAGAGTGACACTCCCCATGAAACACATTGCCATATCTTTGGCATATCATAAACCTTATATAGAAATGCATTGAAGTAATGGAAAGTGCTTAAAAACAAGAGCATTTAGTACGTACATATTTTCAGTAGCCTAATAAGAAATCAGAAATCATATATCTGATTTCTATGTATGGTTGTGAAAGCTGGACAGTGGAGAAAGCTGACAGGAAGAGAATTCATTCATTTGAAATATGGTGTTAGTGCAGTAGGACTGAACTCACAGCCTCACTAATGACTGGGAGGACCACCTGGCTGTCAAGATGAGACTTCAGAGGGCTCCTGGAAACCGTAGTTCAACAACATCTGGGGACCCACAGATTGAGAACCACTGTGTTAGAGGAAGGTTCTACCAATAACATGGGCTGCCGAAAAGACAAATGGACAAATAAAGGCTGAAATCTCCCTAGAAGCCAAGATGAACTCTCCCTCAAAGCCAAGACATATCACAAGAAAACAAGACTCATTAGAAAACACAAGAATGCCTTGTAAGATGGAAAGCAGTAGAAAAAGAGGGATATCACATTACAGGTGGCTAGCCCCAGTCAAGGAAGTTACAGCCCTGAGTCTGTAAGGCCTGAGCAGGGCTGTTGACAACAGGGTGACTTGGTGGTCTCTCATTCATAAGGTTGCCATACGTCAAAGTTGACTTGATGGCAATTAACAATAAATAATAAATAAGTTTGCATGCAAACACCAAAGGGGTGAGAAAGGCTTTCGGAGTTGGAAGGTGTCATGTGCAAACCCCACTGAGCCCCATTCTGAGCTCTGTTGCACAGCATCCCACCTTCCCAACAAAAGAGGCTAGTGGCCACTGATGGATTCCACGTCAGTGTGGTGATAAGTCTTCTCTGGGTTTTAGTCCAAACTTCAAAATGCTGAGCCCCATTCTCTATAGCACTTTGGATAGCTCCTTTAAAGTTAAGATTAAAACACAGAGCAGATTCACTGCTCCATTACCATCCACTGACCCTGAAAGAAAGGTATCAATAGGCTTGGGGAACCTCAAGTTTTGCAGAAGTATAAAACAAGTTAGGACAGAAAAATAAGAACTGATAAAGGACTTTATCAGACCATCCAAATACGGCATCATAAGGATACCTTTCCACTACTACCATCCCCTTTCCTTTTGTATCATGTCTTGTTTAATTTTTATTTTATTATTTTTAATGATTTGGTTCATCATATATGTCTTCATTCTAACCTGCTTGGAGATTTTTTAAAGTGAAAAACTGTAGAATTTAAAAAATAAATAAATAATAGAAACTTGTTTGAACAAAAACAGGAAACTGGGAACTCTTAGACTGCTGAATTCTGCCTGCAATACTAAGAAAACTACAGAACACTCACGGCAGCATTGTAATAAATGGTTAAAAATAGCAACAAAGTGACATCAATATGTTATTCAATTCTCCTCATCTGTTAATGGGCATGATCAGAATAAACATTACATGCATTTTTGTTCCAATGGTGAGGGCAGAGGTTGGAAAAGTACAGTGACCATAAGCAGCCTCTTTTCTTGATTGGATGCAGCTTGAGTTTCATCTATTCCAACGAATTTTTTTAAAAAAATAACAATGAAAAAACAGGCAGCCATAAAAAGCAAACTCAAGAATGATACCAAATGTTGCTGCACATGTGTTGATTTGTAATGTTACATTTGGGCTGTTAGTTATGCTAATGGAACAGTTTCACATCTTGCATTTTGATGTATTTGCTTTTAATGGAGATGCGGACATAGCTTTTTGCAATTTCCTAGTTATATTCTTATGTGCAATGTTCTGCTGTCACCACCAGGCCCAGCTTGGTAATAAGATTAAAAATGGGGAAAATGAACAAGAATACAATTATATACATGTCTATTCAAGAACTAAGTATCATTCAATAAGTCTTATGTCTAGTTAGAACAGTAAAGGTTTGCAGCCTAAAGGAAATAAGTAATATTCTACATATAACTATGTTTCACACAGTTTAACCGACCACGAAACATTCTCATATGCACCCGACCATATATTGATAAGCGCCCCCACTGAGTTTAATGGCACAAGTGCCAAGCAAGCAATTTCTGGAACATGCTCCACTGACCAAGATTTAACTAAGAATGAACTTCTCTCTGTGTGTCTCTCTTTCTGGTGCTCTGATATACAGTAGATGGCATGGCTTTTAAAAAGAATTAAACCAGATGTTGGAAAAGTCACTGTTTTGGGTGGCAGCTCCCAGAAGCCCCAGGCAGCATAGCCACATTTCCATGCTCTGGATTGGACAAAGGCTTTTGTAGATCTGTCAATGGTGCCTAACCACGACAGCTAAGTAGATTATTTCAGTAAAGCATCAGTTTGCCCCTGAACACCAGATGCTGGGGACACAACACAGGATGAAGCCATCAGTTTCATGGCCTGCTTACGAACACTCTCAGGAATCTGGCTGTCCCTGTTGTTATCCTAAGAGGTGGGGGGGGTGCTTTAGAGACCCACCTGTGATATCAAAATCTAGATGGGAGAGTTATTAGCTTAAACAGTATATCTGCAAGAGGAGGGTAACTGCAGGAATCTTTTCACCTATGTATACCAGTACTAACTGCAGAGAACTCCAATGTAAAGTGAAATAAAGTATTTTTATTGGAAATAACACCAAATGTATTCACACACACAACACATGTTCCTAAGACCACACAAGGCTATCAAGGAGTAAGGCAGAAAGATTGGAAAGAAGGAGAGATTTGGGAAAATAGGGGAATAGTTACCAGTCTTGAAGAGCAGAGTTTTGGGTAGCAAAGTACTCAGACAGAAGTCTGAAGGTGGCACAGAAGGTTCCGATCCAGAGGCGCACCAAGAAAGAGAGTG
The DNA here is from genome assembly GCA_030847615.1 of Gambelia wislizenii. Taxonomy (NCBI): domain Eukaryota; kingdom Metazoa; phylum Chordata; class Lepidosauria; order Squamata; family Crotaphytidae; genus Gambelia; species Gambelia wislizenii. Next base: position 299,145,183 of record JAUMIR010000004.1, read on the forward strand.
GCTGGATTTGTCTACTGTGGCATACCTTTCTATTGTTGGGGGAACTAATATTTATATCCTACTTCATATACTCTGGGTAGGACAAAGCCTGGGTGTGTAAACAAAGGAAACTGAAATTCGCACGATTGTGTTAATGGCTAGGAGATAGGAATTGATGGGTTTATGACAACCTTGGAATGCAGAATGGGAGGGGGGTCCAAGGTGAGACTTCCTTAGGATTGGAGTTGGGAAAGGTCACTTTGGTTAGATGACTCATTGCTGAGATGTCCAAGAAGGAATTAGCACATACTTCCTTAATAGCTTTGTTTACTAAGGGGCTTCTGCACAATCCTAATATGGGCTTGTTTGCCAAATTATTTCTAACACACATCCCAGGTAAATGTGATCTCCACCTGACCTCTTTTTGGTTCATCCCAGCCAACTTGAGCATGAAAAATATCCAATATTTCCAACCATGAGGTATTATAGGGAAGGGGTAGTAGGGCATGCTAACACTTTTACAAACAAAATACTGGACTAGGTGGATTTTGTTTGCACCAAGGCAATTTTTATTACTTTATGTTCATTTCTAAGCTCAGTTCAAAATGCTGGTTTGAATCAATAATGGTCTACAGGGCTTGGAACTTTAAGAATTCTTCTTTCCTTGTGCTTGCCTGTGCTTTAATTTGCCTATCTGTGCCTTAGCACACCTTACAACTATCTCTCATTCTGATATTTGAAAGCTGGTTACTAGAGGGAGAAACTTAATGGTATTCCACCTTCTCTCAAAGAAGGTTTGCCGGGCATCAACATTGTTTTCCCTTTCCCACCATGTTAAGATTTTTTTCTGTTTTCCCAGGCCTTTTGAGATCCCTATGACATTTTGGTAGTTTTAGTTCCTCTGGTCATTGCTTGGCTGTTAGCTCTTTGAGCTATATTATCTTTTAGTGAACTGGCTTTTGCATTACTGCATTTTTAGACTTTTGTTAGCTTGACTGTTGCATTCCTGTTCTGTTTTAAGATGATCATATGCTAACTAGGGTTTTTTTATATAAATACAAATAATAAATATATAATAAGTAATATTATACCAACAGTAAGTCAGTTCAAAGTACTGACATGCTTTAACAATACAATTTTACATATGTTTGATTAGATGTCAACCACACTTACTGGACTGACTATGTGACGAATGTTGCTATCCTTGAGCAACCAGGGATCACCTGCATTGAGGCCATGATATTGAGAAAACAGCTGTGCTGGGCAGGGCACGTTTCTAAGATGGAGGACCATTGCCTCCCCAAAATAGTACTCTATGGTGAACTTGCCACGTGTCAGTGTAAGAGGGGCGCTCCAAAAAAGCGATACAAGGACTCCCTGAAACAACATCTCAGGCTCGGCCAAATTGATCACCAACAATGGTCTGCCCTGGCCTCACATCGGGAGGCATGGAGACGCACTATCCACAATGCTGCAGCCTTATTTGAGAACTCACGCCAAACAAGTCTTGAAGAGAAACAACAACGCAGAAAGAATCACAACCCGGAAACATCACCCAAGGAGACCTTCTGCTGTGCTTTTTGCAACTGGACTTATTTATCCCGGATTGGCCTTTTTAGTCATCAGCGCACTTGCAAAAAGCGTGGGATGAGTCCTTCCTGAATCTTCATTTGCGAAGAAAAGCCAGAGAGAGAGAGACTCCCAGGAAAGTGTGTATAGGGCCTAAAGACATGAAAGACACCAGATTTCTCTGAAGATGCCAGCCACAGATGCAGGCGAAACGTCAGAAAGAGACTATTCCAGAACACGGCCTCACAGCCCGGAAAAAAAAAACCAAGGAAAATCTATGGATGCCAGCTGTGAAAGCCTTCAACTTCACACCAGATCCTGTCTGATCTTGAAAGTTAAGCAGGGTCAGCCCTGGTTAATACTTGGATGGGAGACTGCCAACGACTACCAAGTGCTGTAGGCTATATTTCAGAGGAAAGAACTGGCAAAGCCACCTCTGAGTATTCCTTGCCTAAGAAAACCCTATGAAATATATGGGGTTGCCATACGTCAACAGGCAACTTGAAGGCACACAAACACACAAGTGCATATAGGATTGTGTGTATATATGTGCCTTCAAGTTGCCTTTCAGTTTATGGCAATCCCATGGATTTCATAGGGTTTTCTTAAGCAAAGAAAATACCCTAAGAATGCAAATTACATTATATTTGGCACAGGTTCAGCAGCAGCTGGCAAGAGGAACAAAACCTGGGAGAACATAAAACAAAATCTTACACCTGGAATGATGCTTCTGTGGCAGCTGAAGTATTCAAGTTCCTTTCATGTTTATGTCCTTTCTGTCAGCCAAGAAATAACCTAATATTTCAGTAGTTCCAGCAAAGGAATGCATTTATGTTCGGATGTTTTCTGTAGACATTATGAACTGCTTCTGTACTATTAAAACTAGGAATAAAAACAAAGCCTTGGTGGAAAAGTGGGTTGAAAGAACGAATAATCATTTGGACACAGAGAGTGATTTTTATGCAAGCAAATGTGCTGTAATGAAATGAATCAAAATGGACATATTGGAACTTTAACGTTTTAATGTATATTTATTAAGGCAGAGTTTTTATTGATGACCAACCAGGAAATAATGAGCCAGACAAATAGAGACAAGTTTACTTTATTTGACCTACTAATTATTTACTGAATTGTACCTGGGGCAAAGTATAGGAGGGAGGAGCAACTTGATGCAGGTCTGGCTGAGGCCAGGTGTCAACCTGTGACCACTTCCTCAGCCTTCCCTTGGGCGACATTGGACTGGATGGCCCTCGTGGTCTCTTCCAACTCTGCAATTCTATGATTCTACGACATGCCTGACCCCAAGGGCAATCCAGCATCATTGGGTTGCTCACTCTGGCCAGCCTTCTCTGGTGAATGTTTTAATGTATTTATTAAGGAAGAGTTTTTATTAAGGTGGTATTTTAAAACATTGTAATCATTGTTTTAAAATAATGTATAATTTCATATTAATAGTTTATGGTGCTTTATTAGATTTTTAACAACGTTGTCCCACAACCATGGGAGAAAAGCACGATGTAGATAAATAAATGAAATAGAGAGCACAGGCATGCATATATTAATAAAGGATTTCCTCTCGATGTAAAGGAGTGAATTTTGTCAGTGCCACAATATAGGAAGAGTCAAATTTCCCATTCTTTCCTGCAGAAATAATAATTATCAACTGTATCTATTCTAACCATCAATATCTCTAAGCAGCTAAGGTATAACTAATCTTCAAAAGATGTACCCTTGCCTATAAGAAGTGTACCTAAAAGTCAACCTCACCCCATATTCTTTGCAATAAAATAAAAAAAAATTAAAAAAAATTAAAAAATTCTTTGCAAAAATCCCAGCAGCTTTGGGTCCACCAGTAATTGCCCAATACTCCAGAATCTAACTTTTCGACCACACCTTGTTTTTCACCTCATTCATACATGATTTGGAGTTGTGGGGTGAGCTGTGAGATGTGTTGATGACACCAAACTATACAGGTATATCTCAGTTAACAAAGTAGATGTGTTCCTAGGCATCACTTCTTTAACAAAAAAATTGGTACCAAAGGTCCATAATTTTAGGTAATAACAGTCCATAAGCAGTCCATAATAAACAGTCCATAAGCACTCCATAATATTAGATAATAATATGGAAAGAATATTAGGTAATATGAGGTAATAACATGGAAAGAATATGAATGCATTCCTTTCCCACAAAAAGAAGGGCAGTTCACCATGTTTTAGCAAACATTTTACTCAAAACAAAGAGATTATCCATACGTGGGGGAGGGGGACAGATTGCTCTGCAGTAATGGCAAATTACAGCTGCTGCGATTTGTCTTAATGGTGTTTTGGCCCCCAAAAGCTTTGCATACCTGCTGGTCAAGATGGTGGCCACAAGTGATTTACTCGCATTTTTAATTTGCCAACCGCAAACTTTTTAAAGAAAACTATTTTCCATTGTGTGCTTTGGCAATATTTTACCTGTTGAAAAGAAGAAAAGAAAGAACACCCCATTTTCTTGCCTTAGCACTTCTTCACTAAGGTAAAAAACCAACATGCCAGTGCCAGGCACTTGCCCTGTGAGCAAGCCCCAGTCCCTCATCTGGCCAATCAGTTTTGCACTTCCCCTCCTATGGGAAAGCGATTCATATTGAATCACTTGTCCCAACAAGGGGAATGTGCATTCCCCACACAGTATTTTAAAAACTTCACAGAAAACTACAAAGTCTCTTAGCACGCAGCATATGGCAGTTTTTGCCCCCCTGTGAATTGCTGTGAGTTGCCATTAAGACAACACGTGTTCTCCTTGAATTCTACAAGGATTTTTCATGGTTTAGACAACCTCTAACAAGATACACATGTGAAATGAAACAACCAGGTCAAGTAAGGACTTTATCAGATGGGGCTCTAATCGCAGAGTTACAGTGTGAGAGTCCTGCAAATGATTTCCGGTTATTGTATAATGTCGTTGTCCTCCCATGGTCAATGTGTGGTCCACTCATTAATTGCTTGTCACTTTTCATTGATAAGAAATTCCATGAATAGCCCTCAGTATTGCTCCTTTTGTGGTATTGATGAGCATGCAAAATCACATCCTGCCGTAAACGTGCAATTATAGCATGAATGGGCGGTCCTTTTCCCCATCTCCTTTCCCTACAGGAACACAGGATGTACAGGACACTCTTTTAATGAACTGTCACCTTTTCTTGGTATGTTTTTATGTTTGTTTAAGTGTTTATTTGTTAACTTCTTTCGTTATTTGTGTGCTTTTGGTGTGTTTAAACAAAGTTAGGTCGTCTTGCGAGAACAGCCAAAATCTTGCCCATACAAAATCATGGAAGTAAAATGCCATTCTTAAACTGCTAGTGGCGGTTGTGCAATAATTCTGTGGTGGTAGTATCACGCAATTATGGCGTGTATCGTGCAATTACAGCAACATGCGATAATTACTGTAGTCATGCCACTATGTTTCCACTTTCCTCAATAGTGGAATTACAGCATTTTTAGACGCTAGCCTGATAAAGTCCTAAGCCTTTTATAAGTAAACAAAAACATTTCGAACCTTCTAGAGACCACTTGAAAGCTTCTTCCAAATTGTGTCGATGCTGATGCTGCTAAAACACTTCAATTTAGACAGAGGACAAGAAGGAAAATGGGGAGACATGAAAATACTTTGTGAAAAGGAGCTTCTTTCTCAGAGGCTTTGTTATCTCTTCTCTTCCCATTTCTCCCCTTTATCTTCCTCTTACTTCAGTTGCTGTAAACTGAGTTCAAAGTGCAAAATTGGTTTGCATTCAATTAATTCAGCAGGGAGGGAGAGGAGAGGAAAGGAGAGGGCAGAATCTTGCCCTTTCTAGTAGGCTCAGGCAAAAGCAAACTGCTGCAGCCTTTCCTAGTTTTTCCATTGTTCCTGATTCATAACTTTTGACATCTTAACCACACTGTGATGTTGCTTGTCCTGGTTTTAGTCTGTGAAATGTTGGAGGGTATGTGGATACAAATGATTGCAGTTCCACACACTGATCATTCATTACAGTTACAGTTAGGCTTTCAAGACCCAAAAACCTAGTAATTTCAATATATATAAAAATAAAAGCGGGTTCTATTTCCAAATAACAAGTACCACAAGCAATCAAGCAACTACACAGAGATTATACAAAATGAACAAAATGCCTGCATTACAGGGACAGGCCTGAGTGAAAGCCTTGCCTGGCTAACATTTAGATCATCTGTCTTACTCCATGGTAACTATTCAAAGTTTTGCTTGTTGGTCATGACCTCAGAACAATTTTTCTTAAGGTTAATGACACTTGGAAGAAGTCATATTTATGACTTACTTGAGCTTGCTTGCAGAGTTTGAATGGATGGAGGGTTTCTTGATAGAAAAGTTGATGATAATCCTGCAAGTCAAACCAAAAGTACGTGCTGTTCTTCCATAGCTACACAGCAGAAGAAAAGTGAAGGCATTACCATGCAATTTTTTCATTTTTAAAAAAATATAGCTTTACATTTCTAGAGATAGAAACTCCTCAATTCCTTGGGGTCACCATAAATCACACCTAATTTAGAATGGTTTGAATCATGCACTCTGTTCTGGCAGCATATGCGAAGCCACTGCCACTGTAATGCATGCTGCATCTTTTATTGTATCCTTTGCATCTAATTGGCTATTAAAATTGTTAATGTTATAGTTAACATTTTAAGATTAACCACATTTGGTTGCTATTACGCCAGGAGTTCACAATGTGCATCTAAAATTGATGCGGTGCTAGGACAGCATTTTTCAAGCAATTGCTGAGATCATTAAATGTTTTTATCCTGACTATTGTTACCATTTTTTATTATATGCCTTTCAACCATCCCTCACTACAGCTTGGTGCTGTTGCACAGAGCTAAGTACTTCCAGAGGGACAAAAGCACTTCACAAACCCCATCAAATCGAGGGTTTTCACTTTGAAATGCTAAACAAGCTTCAGTGCTTATTGCGTTTTGAACATTTCTGCCAGCCAGACTGGAGACAAATGTAAATTTTGACCATAAAAACTGGACCAGTGTATGAAATTGAGAAGAGATTCTTTTAGTATCTCCGCAATTAGCTGGATGAGTTCTAATCACTTGATCCTAAAAATAAAACATATCCCACTGATTTTAACTGATTATAAGTTCAAAATTAAATACCTATGGCTTTCTGAATTCAAAGCTAATGGGATGCTTCTGTAGATTGTATCTACTAACTAGGTCATAAATACAGCTGACTACAGTGGAGCATCTTCAGGTTTAAGCCCTTACATAGCAATATCTGCAAATCCCACTGAATTTTTCAGAGCTTATTTGCAGGTGAACAATGAAATCCTAAACAATTAACTTGGAAGTAATATCCATTGCATCAATGCGGTAACCAAATAAACATGTGAAGGACTGTGAGATGATCTTGCATTCTACTTTACAGAGACCACTCCTCTGTTTGAGGGGCTATCAGATGACTGTTCTCTATTTGAAGGTCTGCTATTTGAAGGGAAGTTCCACAGTTTAATGATAAATGGCTAAATCCAATTTTAGTCTCACTGAAATGAATGGGATTTCTTTAGTCACCACTTAACAGAAATCCTCTTAATTTCAGTGAGTCTGTATACTGTTAGGGACTGGATTTAGTGTAAAGTATCATAATCAGAAATTTGTTAGAATCTGGAAAAAACATAAATATAGAGATCCTGAGGTGATTCACCATATTTGGAAGGAGGGAGGCCAAAAACTGCAAAAAACTATACGAGAAAAGCATTTGTGGCTTTTCCTGAATTTTTTTAAATGTGCAGAAATATGCATTCTCGCCCGCTTGGACAACCAATTTGCAGTGGAGCGCATTCTGGAAGTTGAAAGGTGACTGGTCAGACATGTGCGGGGGGCGGGCTTTCCAGCAATAAAGTGGCCAGAACTGCCATTTTTTAGTTTTGTGGTAGCAATCCTACTCATTTTTTGAGTGGTACGGTGACAAAACAGCTTCTTTAAGTGGATGATCACACTTCTATAACTTGGATTTAATGTGGAAAAAAACCCTGTTCTTTGGCAGCAGCTTTTGGAGAATAATAGCATAAGTAATTCATTCGCAGCCATCCATCCCTACACTTTCGGTAGCAGACCATTAGGAATGGTGAATTTGTTGTCCCCTCTCAATGTCTCACCCCAAGAGGATCTCCCAATGTTCTGGAGAGGCATTGCTGTTTTACACACAGCTCATAAGAGGAGGTTACATATTTTCCAAATACCAGGCTCTGAAGATGTCTCATTTCTTTCTAGAAAGCCAGATATTCTCTATATGCCAGGCTCTGAGGACCTCTCAGAGCCAGTCACTGTAGTTGGCCTGTCCTCCTCAGAGGAAAGAGCAGGAGAACAAACTAAATCAATATACCAATTGATAAGAAAATCCCCATACCGTATTTCCTGACTTTTCACAAAAGTCTGTGAAGACATAGCCAGCTCTGTTCTCTGTATTAAGGGACTGAAGCATTCTCTCCATTGTAGAGCTTCCCAATTCAAAAATATCTGGTGATGTTTTACCCTAGATAACAGAAAGCAAAGTGGAACAAAGTTTGTTGTTTGTTTCATTTCATCTCAGATGTGAATAGCTTTGAAAGTGCTGCTGCTTCTCTTCTCTTCCAGAAAAAAGAAATAGAAAGGCATTCAAGCAAACCAAATGGATTATCTCCACTGATTTCTCCTCATGATGTCCTTAGATATGCTATTTCATTTCTAATTTTATACACTGTTACACTTACCCTTCTTATACTTTTCTTCCTAGTTCCTGGTATCAGACTTAAGGGAACTTAACCCACTTTTCTTCTCTTTTTTCTTCTCTTTTCTTTGTGCTTATAGGTTGGCATCCTGTTTGTTAGCCTCAAATTGCATAGACCCATTCAATCAGTTGTTGAATGGTGATTCACGACACATAAATCCCATTGAATCGATGGGTCTACACCAGTCAGGATTAACAATAGGACTCAGGCCATGATGTGAGACAGCATGTAAAAACGACAGCACAGCATGTTAAACTACTGCCTTATTTAGTATTTACTTAATGACACTTTATAAATAAATATTAATAAGGCAATTGCTGATGCAGTCTTAACTTTTTATTGCTCTGTAACAGATCTAAAGATGTCCTTAGGAATTCCAAAGCCCTGAGGTTCTGTTTTGCCAAAATAAACAGTTTTATCTCTTCAACTGGGTTTCCTGTTGTTTACAGTCTGAAGGGTGTGTGTGTGATGAAAGCAATAGAAGCAGAAAATGGTTAGTTGGAAGGGGAGTTATGTATTCATTCACCTCCCCAGCAGCTTCTCCAAGTAAACCTGCATTATCCTGAGGTTGCTTTTCATTTTCACTTAACTGTGTCGGCTTTGTTTTCCATACGTAGTTTGACACACATTTGTAGTATCAAGGCTTGGGCCTACAATAGACACGGCCAATTAACAGCCTGTACAATGGATCTGGCCCCTATGACTATTATGTCTGAACCCTAGTAGCCTTAACAAATATTAATCAAGTCATGGCCTCAGTTTAACTTCCAAGGAATCGTTAAAGTTTTGAAAAGTAGAAATAGTATATTACACAGTCTGACACTTCAGTTTGATATTCAAGCACTCTCGTTTTGAATGTAACATACAATATATTTAAGAGTATCTCATTTGTGTAGTAATAGTATGCTTCAGCACATATGGTCAATAATTGGGAAGTCCTTATTCCAAAATCATGACAAACACTATTATGCAGTTTGCAGGGCCAGCCCAGGTTATTTTGTTGCTTGAAGCAAAGTAGAAAATGCTGCCTCCTCGAACACACCCAAGAGAAAGTGGATAGTAACCAAACCTGGCCAAGTTATTTTGGCACATGAAGCAGAAAATCTCACAAACACCTCTCCCCATCTGTAGCAATAAAAATACAATCTTAGCAAAGTAAATAACTAGAATATCGCTACCTTTTCATGACACCAAATATCTGCAGCCTGAGGCAGCCAGCTTTCCCTGCCTACTGCTAGTGACAGCCCTGGTCACTTTTTTGATCATGGGGTAGGAGTGACAAAATTTATGTAGCTCAATACACTACCAAGGCCAAAGACCACTGACCAGAGAGGGGAGGGATATGGCAATCTTTGACAATGTTGGCCAAACTTTATTTCAGCCATAGGATGGGCTCTGAGGTATCTGCTCTGTGGGAAGTGAGCCCATATTCACACAAGTGTGGAGTATACTGTCTTAGTCATATTTTCACCAAAGCATTTTCAAAAGATTGAATACCTCCAAATTTTACTCACTGGGATTACTTCTGCATAGGTGTATTTTCTATCTAGCTGTGGCTTCAGATAATCTGGTCCATCAGGAAATGTTGTCAGTTGAGTCACATTGCTGCACACTGTTGCTGGTCTGGACCAGTTAAGAAGAAACAGGTTCAAACTATGATCAAGGAATCTATTTCATTTTATCACAAAGGGACAAAACCTCTTGTGGTTTCATGGTTAAGGTTTTCAGATTTATGCCTGGAATCCCAGGATATAGCGGGGTGGAGATGAATCCATTGCCTTCCTAAAAAGAATTCCCCCCCCCCATGAAGTTTTCTGCCAGTTCCCAAATTCCTAGCATAACAAGAGCAAGTTATCAAAAATTGCCCATACCAAGAACTCTTATGTTTACTGTGTTTCATTCCCCTGGTCATTTTGCTTGCCCCCTTTCTTTGGATGCCAAAATGTTGTTTTTTAAATGTGACTGGTGAAGGAAGAGAAAAACAGGAATCACAGTAGCCCAGTGCTTCACAGAAGGGTGTGGAAAATTTACCCTTTGGACTACAACTCCCAAATCTCACAAGTCAGCATGGATTCTGGGAGATGTAATCCAAAAACACAACGTTTTCAAACCCTGGCCTTACAACAGTGGTGGGCAACTGTGGAAGGCTAGGGGTCTGCATTAGTCCCCTAGCAGATCTTGGAGGGCTGCACCTGCTACTGCAAAACACACACACACACACACACACACACACACACACAACCCCTAAGCTCCCCTAAGGGGTATGGGGGCATTTTCATCTTGTTTTGAGTTTCCTGGGCCTAAGTTGGCGGGGGTGGTGGTGGTGGTGGTGCAAAATGTGGTGGAAATGCCTCCTATGTCCCCTAGTGGACATTTGGGAGTATTTCAGGGCAAAAAATTTTTTGAATTTTTTTGCAGAAATTGTTTCTGACTTCTGGGGGCTCCTGGAAAGGCTTCAAATGTAGTGGAAATGCCTTACACACACACCTAGAGTACATTTGGGGGCATTCTGGAGCACTTTTTTAACAAAAAAAAAATTCAACCTGGGGTGATGCATGCAGGCTGTGAGCCACACTTTGCCCACCCCACCTTATAGCATTAAAAGCCTAAGCAAAATCTCCAAGTAAGGACTCAGAATTTTATTCTGTCATTCATGATCATGACCCTTTAAATAAAGAAGCTGCCAATGGAGAAAAAAACAGACAGTGAATAAAGATAAAACAAACCAGAATCAGAACTTTGAAAAGTTACTCTTTTTGGACAATAACACCCAGAGTACCTCAGCTATTATGATTATAACAATTAAATCTTTTGATGTCCAGGGACACTTCCTTTCACGTTCAGGGCCATGTGGTGGCAGTGGCTGGGGCAGAATTTTACAGTAGATGCTTCTAGAAACCAAAATAGGTGAGGCCATCTCCTTCTCTCTCCCCTGATTCCTCCTTATCCAGTGGATTGCAGAGGTGGGGGTAGATTATTCTTGCCTGAATTGATTCCTTGCCAATGGTTTTTGAAATTAGGTTGAGGACTCTATGTAATTAGGAATGGTAGGATTACAGTTTGTCTACCCTGGACTGAAAGGAAAAGAAAAACCTTTTGCTTCTTATCAATGATAACTGATGGCTTCCATATCATTCCATTCCAAGTTTTAGTCTGAACTTTAATGAAGCTATCCAAGGTGATGAACCCTATCACTCAAATAGGTTCATTACCTTTAATGGTTTCATTAAAGTTCAAAGTAAAAGCCAGAGTAGATTCATTACTCCACATACACGGTAGCCACCAGTCACTACGGCATGTTGCACACTAACACCCCTAAATGCATCATCATTTATGATGAGATACTACAGTGGGATCTAGTACCCATGGGAATAGTGCAAGTATTCAACTGTTGCAGCTGAAATAACCCAAGAACTAGATACAGTATGTGAATTCAGTGACATCGACATCTGAATTATTTGTACAACTGAGTAAGCATTCAGTTTACATAAATTATTATAGACAACTTTATTCAACAGAAAGAGCTGCCTTTGGAAACTGTTATAATCCACAGAGCCAGAGGATACTTCCAAATTTTATGGATATGCAAAGGTTATACTACGCACAAAACACATTGCAATTGCTTATCTATGAATGCATCTTCATAATTTATGTTGCTAAATTAACAGTGACCGTGCTTGATAACAGAACTGTCAGTCATATGAAGGCTCTTTAAAATTGGATAATATTCTAGCTCTTAATAATTAGATTTAAATTAATTTACATACTATTAAAGCTTAATGAAAGTTAACTTTTTGAGAAGCTTATAGATTGGGCCTGGAAGTGAGGTAACATCCAATTAAAAATCAAAAATATCCATACTTCTTTGCTAGAGTGAGTTCACATGTATCACTACTTTGGAAAAGTTACTGTACTTTTTAGACAACACCTCCCAGAATCTCCCAGCTAGCTATTGGCTATGCCAGCTAAGGGACTCTGAGGATTGTAGTCCAAAAAGGTAACATTTCCAAATTATATTTACACCTTAACTACAAAATCAGAAGCCAGCCTCTGACCAGCTGCTCTTTCACTTTCCCCTTTAAGAAGCAAATTCACCTCTCCTGAACCTAAAACACAATTAAAGCCCTGATGGCACAGTGGTTAAATGCTGGTACTGCAGCCACAATGTTGTGAATTTAATCCTAAGGGTTCCAAGATTCACTCAGTTCTTTGTTATTAAAAAAGGATGGAAGATACTGGCAGAGAAATGGAAGCAGCACAGAGTGAGGATGACGTCAAATCAGGTGAAGGAAAGGAGTGTGCGAAATGGAGCTCTGCTCCGGGAAGAGCCCCATTTCTCTCCCGATCTCTCAGGGGAATAATTTTCCCGCGTGTAAATCTCCTAATTCTAAGCCAAAACTCCTAATTCTGCCTTTTCTCTTTCCCCTGTTAGCATTTAGCCATCTTCTCCACGTAGTGGCCCTACCATTTCCTTCTTCCTCCTTTTGCTGCGGACATACCCCCCAAAAACCCTTTTTATTGTTCTTAACCTTTCTAGCAAGCCTGAGCTCATTCTGCACTTTAGTTTTTCTGACTTTACTCCTACATGTGTTCGTTATCTGTTTGAATTCATCTTTGGTGATTTCCCCCTTTTTCCATTTCCTATACATGTTCCGTTTAAAACTTAACTCCATTGAAATTTCTTTAGTCATCCATCCTGGTTTCTTGAGACACCTCCCTTTTGAGAAAGTCCCATCCATCTTGAGGTCTCTTCTCTTTTAGTATTCCTGACCATGGGATCACCCCCAGTGTTTCCCTGAGTTTATTGAAATCAGCTCTCCTAAAGTCAAGAATGCGTGTCTGACTATGCCTGGCTTCTCCTTTCCATTGTATAACGAACTCCATTGTATAACGAACTCCAGGAGAACATGATCACTCTCACCTAAGGATCCCACCACTTGGACCCCATTAACCAGGTCATCCCTGTTGGTTAGGATCAGATCTAAAATAGCTGACCTCCTTGTTGCCTCTTCCACCTTTTGGACCATGAAGTTGTCTTCCATGCAAGTCAGGAATTTGCTAGACCTTGAAGTTTTGGTTGAGTTAGATTGCCAGATAGTTGTATGCTTATACAGCAAGGCTGTGGGATTTAAGAATAACTTTAAATCTGGCTCTTCAGATATTTTGAATCCTTCACCATTGAGCATACTGGATAGGGCTTCTGGGAACTGAACATTAAAACACCTCAAGGGTCAAAAATTCCCCAGTCTAAACCTTGTAGCCTACAACTGCATGGTCTTGAATGTTCTGAGCAAGAGCGGGGCAAAGGGAATCACAGAATATGATACCATTCCTTTCCTCCATACCAACTTTCTTTTACTTCAGACTTTAGGAGAACAGACCAAGAACTAGAAATACATTGTAACCTGTTCCCTTTACCAAGCTGCACAGTATTTTGTATGCAGAGTTTTTGCCACTTACCGTACCTTTCTCTACTAATATCTGCTAAATCAACCAAGCTATCAGGATCTTTCCGGACAGCACTCTGACTTCGTGGCAGGACTGCTGATAACAGTCTGGGAGGCCTCTGGGAATATAGATCTACTACAGCTCTTTTTGACAGAGATGGTGGTGAACTGATTTCTCCTCTCTAGTGAAAATAATGGAATGTGGAAGAAAGAATATCTCAGAAATAAGTCTTGTCTTATCAGGTTTCATCTGCTGCATATCTACTTTCATTGTTCTAGGTTTACTAAATAAGTCTCATTTGTAGCCATCCAAGCTCTTTATGTTAAAGATTACTTCAGCATCCAGCAAAACACACACATACGCACACGCACGTGCGCACACACAGCTTTTTCCAATTCAAGTTGAGTTAAAGATCAGTTTGAGGAGTTCTGTAGAGACGAATAATGAGAAGCCAACTCTCAGAAACATTTATGTACACATGCACCCCTCTGATATGAGCTAGGAATGTAAATATTTTTACTTGAGAAAACAATAAGTTCCAGGTTTATTTGGGTGGAGGGCTTGGTCAAGATGCCCTCTGTGGTCCTTATTTTTTTTATATATATATTCCTCCTTTCTGCCAGTAATGGGCCCAAGGTGGCTTACAACAATTTAATACAAAGTACAGCTAAAACCAATTTGATTTAAAAAAAACATTTTTAATGAAACCTTAAATAAACAATTCTATTGATACACTAAAGTTTTAAAAGCACATTAAAACATAGCAAAAAGAATAAAAGCATAACACCCCCTTTAAAAGACTGTTCAGCCACAGTAGGTTAAGAGCCAAAGCCTTGCCCAAATAAAAAGTTCTTTGCCTGCTGGAGGAAAGAGACAAGACAGGGGACCAACTCAGTGTCCTATGGGTGGGAGTTCCACACCAAGAAATTTCTCTCTTGTGTCCTCACCAAATGTACCTATGATGGTGGTGGGACAGAGTGAAAGTGCTTCCCTGAAGATTTTAAAAGTTGGGCAGACTTGTAGAACAAGAAAAGGGAATGCATCTGCACTGTAGAAATAATGCAGTTTGACACCACTTTAAGTGCTGTAGCTCCATCCTATAGAACCCTGGGATTTGCCATTTTATTTTGTAGTTTTCCTGACAGTAAGAGCTGTTTGGCAGTGGAATGCACTGCCTCAAAGTGTGATGGAGTTTCCTTCTTTGGAGGTTTTTAAACAGAACCTGGATGGCCATCTGTTGGGAATGCTTTGGTTGTGTACTCCTGTATGGCAAGGGATTGGACTAGATGGCCCTTGTGGTCTCTTCCAACTCTATGATTCTATGATTCTGAGGTTGTTAGCCTTCTCTGCCAAAGAGTGCTGGAGCCTCACTAACTTACAAACACCAGGATTCTGTAGGATGGAGCCATGGCAGTTAAAGTGGTGTCAAACTGCATTATTTCTACACTGTAGATGCACCCAAGGTCTTTTAGATAGTCTAATCCTTCAGTGAAACCACCTCTTCCTCAGTGGTGATGCTTCTGCTCATTCATTGGTCATCCTCCTCTGGGACCAATTGTCTGAAACTATTCAAAAGACAAAGGCTGGTTGTTGCTTATTGCTTGCTTGCTGAGACAGGATAAGTTAGCAGAACCAGTGGGCCCCACACTAAGATATCCCAGACTGAGTAAATAAAGGAACATACATCACCAATGTATGGTGGGAAATGGCCTGTTCGTGGACACACAGAGGTTTTCCACACCTGCTTTAAGTCTTATAGCATCTTTCCCCTTGACATCTCTTCCATTATCAGGTTTTCTAATGGCGGACATGATATAGTGAGGCTCTACTCCTGTATACAAGTCATACCTGAAGGGGGTGTGCTGTTTTTGGCATGCAAGATTTAGCTCTCAGTGGCAACAGTGACACCATCTGTGGGAAAGGATCCACATCCACCCGTGGTTTCTGTTGTCGAGAATGCCAGATTTTCAGCTTGGTATTTATAGTCTGTATGGCAGCTGTATGAATGACACAAAATCTGGGACCCCTGAAAGGTAAACGTGAAGAAGCAGTTAGGGTTGCCAATGTGAAAACTGGGGAGGGCACCTGTACCTTTAATCAGTGGCTGCATTAGGGGAGTGCAGAGAGTCCAAACCACACCAGGTGACACATCAGAAGGAGCGATGACACCGGCCTTAGTAACTCCACAAGCTTTAATGGTTGTGTAGGAGTGGAAATTTCAGCAAGTATTGCTTGTTACCTGGTTGCATGCCAAGCAACACTGCTGAAAATTCCTCTTCTACACAACCGTTAAGGCAACAGGAGTTCTCCCTAGTTTTCAGTCTGGCAACTCCAGATTCAATATACTGTGTACACTGTAGCCTAGTTCTAGATTAAATATAGCAATAAACTGGCAGGAATGAGGAAGACAGCTACATCAGACTACTCGGTCACTCCAACTTGACTCCTGCTACCAAGAAATCTTCTGTCTGTTTTTTGTTCACCAAACTGGGCAACTGTTAGAGGTTGGAGACTGCACTCCATGCCAGGAGACCTCAGGGGATCATATCCTTTCCTTATCCAAGCAGGCATAGGGGAAATTTTGCCATGTTTTTTGGCCCCCTAGGTCATTTTGGCCCAGGAAGGTCCTTTTTTTAAAAAAAAAGTAGTGAACTAGAAGCCAGCTTCCTGTTTGCTTCTTTTAGAAAAAGGCCCATGAGCTACAGTTTCCTCACCCCTAGATTGCATATTTGGAAGCAGAAGATGGAGAAGTTCCACTGTCTCTGCAAAAGCAATTCCAGGAACAGATTGTGACACAAATCACAAATATCAAAAAATTGAGTAACAATGAAATACATATAATCAATGATAGAGCCAAAAAATAATCTGCACAACATCCTTGTAGAATTTAAAGACCATGTAAAGAACAGATGTGCCAGGATTGAGAGGAACTCTAGAGTGAAAGCAGAGACTTTATCAAGGAAAAATGCAAAAGGACACTAGCTGCAGGTAAAAAGAAAGAAAAGCCTCATTGGATGACTGGTGAATCTCTTCAAACAGTTAAGAACAGGTGAGAAGTAAAAGTAAAATATGACAGAAATAGGGTGAGAACCTGAACACAACTGTTCAGCAACTTGTGTGTAGGGACAAAGAGCATGATAATAATAATCAGTGTAAAGAAATAGATGACAAAAAACTGACAGAAGACCTTTCCCACAAGAACCATAAAATAAAAAGCAAATTTAATCCAAAAGTAAGGATGATATATGACCAACAGGGAAACACATTATATAACTGGAGCAAAATAAAAAGACAAGGTAAGCAAGGCACTGGAAACCTATGCAATAGATATGAAAGAATGACAGGTTCCATCAAAGATAAACCTTTTGAAAAAAAAACCTATAGTTTTAGAAAGTGGAGTAGAAGCTGCTCTCAAAGCACTTGGAAGAAATAAATCACCAGGCACAGATGGCATTCCAATAAAGTTGTTTCGGAAGAATACCACACAAGGCATATTTCAGTGGTAGTACCAGGACATAACGAAGTGAAAGCATTATGGAGTAGAAATCATACTTACTGCATATAGACTCACATTTCGTTTCTGCAATGGAACGACATGTTTCTGAAGTGGAAGACACTAACCACACCTCCCCACGATCTCCTCCTTTCCCCCCCTCCATCTTAAAAACATCATTTCCTCTACTTTGCATCCCCATGAGCCCCTCTTGAATCCATCTATTCATGGAATTCTCCACAGCCATCTTGCATCAGCCACTGTAGTAAGCAGGGAATGCTTACCTTATTTTACCTTATAACCATGAGGTTGTCAGTTCAAATCTCACTTGGGGTGGATTTCTCTTTTAGCATTTAAAAATTTCCTCCCCCCTCCTCTCTCCCCCCTTCCTGCCCCCAAAGACTTATTTTTGTTATTTAAGGCACCAAACTAAGAAGCTGATACAGATTCTGGCCCAGATGTTTTAACAGTCTACTTCCTCTTTCAAGGTGGCATTTTTCTATGTTCATACATTGCATTCAACTGCTTGACTTTCCCCCCCTTAATCACCAGAATTCACCCCTTTGTCAGCAAAAAGGGATTTTAATTGCATTGCCAAGTAGAAAAGAAGGGGGCAAAAAGTTCTAAAATTCTTAAAATGATAAACAGAAGAATTAAAATTTCCCCAAAGGCAAGTTTGAACTCATGATCTTCTAGCAAAATTGGTCTCTGTTTCTTTAAATGCCCAGAGCCTCCAAATTTGCATAGGTTGATAGCAATGCCCTGATGGTAAGGGAATAGGTTTTCAAAGCACAAGGGGAGAAATACATGTATTTTAAATGGGAAGAAAACATTATATTAAATGCATTAAATGCAAGTATTGCTAAATGACTGTATTGGGAAATTTAGCTACTGCTGAATGTAGCAAATTTGGGGTTTAAAACTTAATGGATAACTCAGGAATTAAAGTTATTAGCTTGTGAGTTTGCAGGGAGCAAACACCAGAAGTTGAATGCCAGGGAAGCCGGAGGAACAAAACTTCGGGAGCTTTGGGCAGAGCTGGCATGCCCCCTCCACTGACGTGTTTTTACATCATCCAGTCACAGCTTCGCTGCAGTGCTACTGCACAGCAAAATGAAGTGGTTTTGAATCGCAAGGGCTTTTATTCATGCACAGTGCCCGTGAAGAGAAATAAACGCTTCTGGCACACAATCCACATGGAACAGCCCTCGAATGGTGATTTCAGTTTCAAATCCGATGCTGTTCCTAATGTATTCTGCTTTAAAGGCTTGTGTGGTATTCCTCTCGGTCTATAGCGACAGAATCCATTCAAATTAAACCAAAATCTGGCAACTAATATAGAAAACAAATGAGTGGAAGAACTCAATATGCATTAAAATCTCCAAGGAAGGGGACATTAGCGATTGTAGTAATCATCAGACCATTGCATTAATCACTCATGCAAGCAAAGTGATGCTCAAAATTTTACAAGACCTTTACTATATACAGTGCAAGCATTATCAGACAGCGAAGCTGGGTTCAGAAAAGGAAGAGGCAGTAGAGATCACACTGAAAACATATGTTGGTACACTCATGGAGTATACCAAAGAATTTCAGAAGAAAATCAGCCTTCATTTGATTGTCCTGATGTATAATATAGCCTATACTCAGAATAACAGGCCCGTATCAGAACTCTATCATCTTTATCGGAGTTGATAAAAATTAATCAGTATTTTGGGGGCCCTTTCTTGCTGTTGGTCCAAATCAAAGTTTACACCAGTTGGGACTATTTCTCCAACTCAATTGTCAATTTCACCTGTCAATTTCACTGGTGTCACCTGTCAATTTCACTGGTGTCCAGAAGCAATTAGGTATTTAAATATATTAGTCCCTTGGGATATTACACAAATGTTTAATTACATTAAATCTGTCTGTATTGCTTGCAGAAATATCACTTGATTTGGATAGATGGACATCACTTAAATGATACATTTGAGTTATTGTTAATATTTCTGCCACAAACACTGTATGTTCTTCAAGCTATGTCACTGTATATTCCTGAAGTTTATATCAGAAAATCAATACTGTATTTAGGAAATCTGTATGATCTTCACTGCCTTGTTGCTCATTCAAAAGGATGCAACTTTCATTTACAGAAGATAAAATTAATTTCTCAGGCTTGAGTTTGTAACGTAAGGCATATCTTGAATAAGTAGTTGGTAAGCATGGTCCAGTTCAGACACTCCTCCTTGGGCAATTTTGGAATCAACTTATTTTGAATGTCTTTTTGGATGGACTGTTTTTGGTTCTATTCATTTAAGGGGGAAAATTTATGTGATTTATGATACCAGGCTGGCCTAGCATGCAATTTTATGTTAATTGCAATCAGACCCATGTGGACATGCTAAATTAACTCTATGGGATAATTCTAAATTCAAGAATGTGAGACAGATTTTTTTAATGGAAGAAATTGAGTGACTAAGGACTTTTTCAGACAAGTAAAATGCAACGGAAGCAGCCTCGCCACGTTGCGAGACTGCTGCGCTGCAGGGCGTCCCTTTCGGATGACGGCCGTCCCTGCCGGTACTGTTGCGGTACCGCAGGGACATTTGAGTGTAATATTTTGGCGATTTTTACTCACGATCAACTTTCGGGAGTAAAAATCGCCAAAATATTACACTCAAATGTCCCTGCGGTACCGCAACAGTACCGGCAGGGACGGGCATCATCCGAAAGGGATGCCCTGCAGCGCAGCAGTCTCGCAACGTGGCGAGGCTGCTTCCGTTGCATTTTACTTGTCCGAAAAAGTCCTAAAAATTACAGTATTTACAATTGTTACACCTTTGGATGTCTTGTTATAGACCATCACCTTTGAGTGCTTTGGCCCCTCTTACTGTACTGAAAACATTAAGAATATGTACATAGAAACCGAAACCAATATATCTAGTTTATAAGTATTTGTTAAAAAGTAGTAAATTTGATGTTAATGAAATTAGAATGGAATATAGAATTAATTTTTCCTATAGAAATCAACTAATAGAAAACTGTCCTTGCTTTCAATATCTAAAATTTAAAATTTCTTTAGATTTCTTTAGATTTGAAACTTTGTTTCAGCAAAAACTGATGTTTCAGGCATATTGGTCACTGTCATACCTCATTAGAAAGAAAGTGTCTACTTCAGGTAAATGTTTGCAATGTGATACTGATAATGCTTCCTTTGTCATATGAGTTAGGCATGTTGTTGTTGCTATGGTCATCACCATATTTATTTATTTATTTATTTATAGGGCACCATCACTGTACATGGTGCTTTACAAGTAAAAGAACAACTAAAACAGCCTTTCCAAAGGCTTACAATCTAACACACACACACACCCCTAGAGGAAGGAAGAATATAATACAAATATAAAGCAATGCAATACAACTGTAAAAGAAATTATCCAGAAGAAATACAAAAAGTAATGCAATGAACATAAAGCAACTTACAGACATATACAGTACAACCAAGTGTCATGCCCCATGAGCCTGATGAGGCTATAGAGTCAGAGGAGGAGGAGGACATGGCAGCGAACGGCCCTAGGGACCCTGGCATAGGTTTATCTACCCCTCTGCCAGCAAGGAACCCTATCAACCTAGAGGATCAAGCAGAGGAGGAGCCTGGTCTGGGTTGGCATCAGTTCCAGCAGAGAGTCCTGCCCACTCAGATAAGGATGAAGAATCATAGAATCATAATACTGTAGAGTTGGAAGAGACCACAAGGGCCATCCAGTCCAACCCCTGCCACGCAGGAAATCACGATCAAAGCATCCCCGACAGATGGCCATCCAGCCTCTGTTTAAAGACCTCCAAGGAAGGAAACACCGCCACACTCCAAGGGACTGTGTTCCACTGCCAAACAGCTCTTACGGTTAGAAAGTTCCTCCTAATGTTGAAGTGGAATCTTTGTTCCTGGAGCTTGCATCCATTGCTCCGTGTTCTAGTCTCTGGAGCAGCAGAAAACAAGCTTGCGCCATCCTCAATTTGACACTCCTTCAAATACTTAAATAGAATCATAGAATCATAGAATTGCAGAGTTGGAAGAGACCACGAGGGCCATCCAGTCCAACCCCCTGCCATGCAGGAAATCACGATCAAAGCATCCCTGACAGATGGCCATCCAGCCTCTGTTTAAAGACCTCCAAGGAAGGAGACCCCACCACGCTCCGAGGGAGTGTGTTCCACTGCCGAACAGCTCTTAAAGTCAAAAGTTCCTCCTAATGTTGAGGTGGAATCTCTGTTCCTGGAGCTTGCATCCATTGCTCCATGTTCCAGTCTCTGGAGCAGCAGAAAACAAGCTTGCTCCATCCACAACGTGACAGCCCTTCAAATACTTAAACAGGGCTATCATATCGCCCCTTAACTGTCTTTGCCAACCATGACTTTCCCTTCCCATATTCCCCCAGAGCTGTGCTTGCAGGAAGACTCTGGGCCATGCCAAGGGGGCTGCAAAATGGATGAGGGGTCTTCCTTGCCCCCCCTCCTCCAAAAGTAAAAATTCCTCCTCATGTTGAATCTTTGTTCTTGGAGCTTGCATTCATTGCTCCGTCTTCTAGTCTCTGGAGCAGCAGAAAACAAACTTGCTCCATTCTCATTGTGACATCCCTTCAAATACTTAAACAGGGCTATCATATCAACCCTTATCTGTCTTTTTCCCAGGCGAAACATATCCAGCTCCCTAAGTCTCTCCTCATAAGGCATGGTTTCCAGACCTTTCACCATTTTAGTTGTCCTCCTCTGGACACATTCCAATTTGTCCATATCCTTTTTGAATTGTGGTGCCCAGAACTGGACACAGTATTCCAGGTGAGACCTGACCAAGTCAGAATAGAGTGGCACTATTACTTCCCTTGATCTAGACACTATACTTCTACTGATGCAGCCCAAAATTGCATTGGCCTTTTTAGCTGCCGCATCACACTGTTGACTCGTGTTCAACTTGTGGTCTATTAGGACTCCTAGATCCCTTTTGCATGTAGTCTCCTTCAGCCAAGTCTCCCCCATTCTATATCTATGCATTTCGCTTTTCCACCCTAAGTGCAGCACCTTACATTTCTCCATATTGAATTTCATTTTGTTAGCTTTGGCCCAGCTCTCCAGTCTATTCAGGTAATTTTGAATTTTGATCCTGTTCTCTAAGGTATTAGCTGCTCCTCCTAATTTGGTGTCATCTGCAAATTTGATAAGTATGCCCCTAATTCTGTCATCCAAATCATTGGTAAAGATGTTGAATAGCACTAGGCTCAGGAAAGAACCCTGCGGCACCCCACTGGTCATATCTTTCCAAGACGAAGAGGAGCCACTGCTGAGCACCCTTTGGGTTTGGCCGGTCAACCAAATCTCTCTCTGGCTTTTCTTCGCAAACAAAAATTCAGGAAAGATTCATCCTGCGCTTTCTGCAAGTGCGCTAATGACTAAAAAGGCCAATCCGAGACAAACAAGTCCAGTTGCAGAAAGCACAGCAGAAGGTCTCCTTGGGTGATGTTTCTGGGTTGTGATTCTTTCTGTGTTGTCGTTTCTCGAAAAGGCAATTAATTACAAATCCATTTAACAGTTAACTTGTGTAGCCCACATTTTACAAGCTTGTTTGCAAGAATGTCATGGCGAACCTTGTCAAAGGCCTTACTGAAATCAAGGTATGTGATATCCATAGTGTTCCCTTCATCTACCAAGCTGGTAATTTTATCAAAAAAAGAGATCAGATCAGTCTGGCATGACTTGTTTCTCTGAAACCCATGTTGACTTTTTGTGATTATGGCATTGCCTTCTAAATGTTCACAGACTCTCTGTTTAATGATCTGCTCTAGAATCTTCCCTGGTATTGATGTCAGACTAACTGGACAATAATTGTTGGGATCCTCTTTTTTCCCCTTTTTGAAGATGGGGACGTTTGCCCTCCTCCAGTCTGCTAGGACTTCTCCTGTTCTCCAGGAGCTCTCAAAGATTATTGCCAGTGGCTCTGAGATTACATCATATCGCCCCTTAACTGTCTTTTTTCCAGCCTAAACATACCCAGCTCCCTAAGTCTTTCCTCATAAGGCATGGTTTCCAGACCTTTCACCATTTTAGTTGCCCTTCTTTGCACACGCTCCAGTTTGTCCATATCCTTTTTGAATTGTGGTGCCCAGAACTGGACACAGTATTCTAGGTGAGGCCTGACCAAGGCAGAATAGAGTGGCACTATTACTTCCCTTGATCTAGACACTATACTTCTATTGATGCAGCCCAAAATTGCATTGGCCTTTTTAGCTGCCGCATCACACTGTTGACTCATGTTCAACTTGTGGTCTATTAGGACTCCTAGATCCCTTTTGCATGTAGTCTCACTCATCCAGGTCTCCCTCATCCTGTATCTATGCATTTCGTTTTTCCGCCCTAAGTGCAGTACCTTACATTTCTCCATATTGAATTCCATTTTGTTAGCTTTGGCCCAGCTCTCCAATCTATCCAGGTCATTTTGAATTTTGATCCTGTCCTCTAGGGTATTAAGTACTCCTCCTAATTTGGTGTCATCTGCAAATTTGATAAGTATGCCCTCTAGTCCCTCATCCAAGTCATTGATAAAGATGGTGAATAGCACTGGGCTCAAGACCGAACCTCGTGGCACCCCACTGGTCACATCTTTCCAAGACAAAGAGGAGCCACTGAGGAGCACCCTTTGGGTTCAGCCAGTCAACCAACTTCAAATCCATTGAACAGTTAACTTGTCTAGCCAAATTTTACAAGTTTGTTTGCAAGAATGTCATGGCGAACCTTGTCAAAGGCCTTACTGAAATCAAGGTATGCGATATCCACAGTGTTTCCCTTCATCTACCAAGCTGTTAATTTTATCAAAAAAAGAGATCAGATTAGTCTGGCATGACTTGTTTCTCTGAAACCCATGCTGACTTTTTGTGATTATGGCATTGCCTTGTAAATGTTCACAGACTCTCTGTTTAATGATCTGCTCTCGAATCTTCCCTGGTATTGATGTCAGCCTAACTGGACGATAGTTGTTGGGATCTTCTTTTGTTCCCTTTTTGAAGATGGGGACAACGTTTGCCCTCCTCCAGTCTGCTGGGACTTCTCCTGTTCTCCAGGAGTTCTCAGAGATTATTGCCAATGGCTCTGAGATTACATTTGCCAGCTCTTTTGATACCCTTGGATGTAGTTCATCGGGTCCTGGAGATTTAAATTCATTTAGATTAATTATTCATTTAGATTCATTTAGATCATATACCCAGCAGTGAGCTCAAAAGGAGGCTCAAAGGATGTCTCTGAGAATTTATGAGAAAAGCTTGCTTGTTAAGAAACACCTGGCAAACCCTTAATTGCTTTATATAGGCTGGGATAGAGCAATGGAGGCTCTGTCAGAGATCAACTGATCTCCCTGGAGAAAGCTTCCAGCTGACTTCTGTGCCTGAATCCTTGCTGCCTCGACTTGTGCCTTGACCTTGGACTGTTCCTGACTACCCTTTTGCCTGATCCTGCTGACACACGGACCGACGTCTGGACAATGCTGCCTTCTGTAAGCCTTGACCTTTGGACTGTGTTCTGGACTCTTCTCTTTGTGCCTTCTTGTCTGTATTGCTGCTTCTCCAAGAAATGGAACCTTGCTTGTTCTGAACTTTATCTGGCTCTCCCTAATTAACTATCACTGGGGCTTGGCTGCTTTCCCAGCCCTTGTTTATCCTGCTGGCATTTTCAGCTGCTTTTCTGGACAGCAAAATATGCAAAATGATAAATCAATATTAAACTAAATACAGTAGTGGTAATCCCTTTTTGGTTAGAGGGATGACATTAATGTATTAATCGTGTATTGGAAAAATATTTGGTATTCAGACACACTTGTTCTTTTAAATTCTATCCCTGAGGCATGGAATTTAATGGTCAATGTTGCTGAACCCTATTTGCTCTCATTGTTGCTAAAGGATTTGTACTCCAAGAGTGGAAATATACATTCTCCATTTATTCTTCAATCATCAGAAAATTTCACTGCATTAGCTACTCATGAATGTGTATTCTACAAATGCCAATGTCAAGAAAATGTCTTTTTTGGAAAGATGAGCAACTTACCATATATTAATGTATATGTCTAGCCCATAAGCAAGGGGCTCAGACAAGGTTGCATTTTCTTTAATTTACACACAGAAAACAAGATTAGAGGAAGGAGGTGTGAAACTTGGACAAAGAAACACCAGTAATTTAAAATATGCAGATGACACCCTGTTACTAGCAGAAAATAGAAAAGACTTGGAATTATGACTTATGAAAGATAGGAAAGTGCAAAAGCAAGGTTACCATTGAATATTAACAAAAATAATGACCACAGAATATTTGCATAACTTGCAAGTGACTGTTCTAGACATAAACATTGTTAAAGGATTTTCTATACCTTGGATCAATTATCACTCAAAAAGGAAGCTACAGTCAAGGAATCTGAAGAAGAGTAAGACTTAGAAGGGCATCTAGATGAAGATCAAGTGTAAAGGAATCAAGGTCATTCATACCATAGGATTTCTGATTTCTATGTGTGGTTGTGAAAGCTGGACAATGAAGAAAGCTGACATGAAGAGAATCAACTCATCTGAACTGGAGGAGAGTTCTACAGATACCTTGGGCTCCCAAAAGACAAATAAATGGGTGCTAGAGCAAATCAAGCCTGAAGTCTCATTAGAAGCCAAAAAAACTAGACTGGACTATTAAACTTTGGATAGGGCTTCCTGGGTGGCAACTCCCAGACTCAAGAATTCCTGTCCTACAGAGGTTAGTCTGCTGCCCTCCTTGCTGTCCTTAACATAGGTAGGTGAAGATTTTTGTTTCAGTAGGACTTTGAGATGTGATGGTTGATGGGGTGTGAAGAGTCTTTCTTAATGTGCTATACTGTCTATATTTGCAGGGGGTGTTAATGGTCATGTTTTTAGTTTCTTGTAATTCTATCAATAATTTAATTCTATTTTTAAAATTTGCATGAACTAAATTTTGTAGCTGACACCTTGAGCCCTGGACTGGGAAAAGGATGGGGTGATTATGGAGATGGTGGTGGTGATATAATTAGACATTGTGACTTATTGGTAAAAGATAATAAGGAGAATATCAGACGTGTCAAAAGTGTCATTACAGCAATGCCAGGAGATCGCAAAAAGGCTCCCTTATCAGACAACATTGTCCCCCCTTGTTATGCACCTGTTCTGCTCCCATTCTGCCAGCACTGCTTTTTATTGATGGGAGAAGCCGTCAATAGATCCCCCCATTCCATTTCTGTCACAGATGTTCCTGCGTGCAACAAGGTGCCCCGTTGTGCTGGCGCGATCCCAGAGTCAATGGGAGGTCACTGCCAGAACACCTCCGGGGGAGATTGGGGCATCCAGGTAAGTGACACACTTTTTATTACCCTCCCCATGTTACTTGTTAATTTTAAAGTGTGTGTTTGTACTTGCTGTCACTTTTTTGGGTTCTTTTTTTTTTTCTTTTTGAATTTCCCATGCTCATGTCTTCTTGTGAAAATCCACAGGATTTTGCTCCAGGAAGTGAACGGAGCTCTGTTAGAGCTCCTTTCACTCCTGGGCTGCCTCGTTGATGTGAGACAAGGTAAGTGTGGTGTGGAGGATGATTGTGGTAGGACTGGGATGGGACAGGGGCATGAGTGGAGATTGTGGGACAGGAATGCTTTTATCAGGATCGTCCATGAATTCTGGGATATAGAGTAGAATTCATGGAGGACCCTGACAGTTTGTTGGTTTGAGACTGGTTCTATCTTGGGCCTCTGGAATGTCTGGGAGACGTTGGTTGCCATGGGAACGCAGGTCCTACCAGCAGCTCAAGGCCAGACAGATGGTTCAGCGCCTCACGCTCCCCCATGGTATACTGCCCTCCCTTTTCTGCTTTCTCACGCTGGGTGTCTCTTATCTTTTTCCACTGTAAGTTTGATCTTCAGTTGCAGCTTTGCAAATGTCGCTTACACATGCTTCTATTCCAATAAAGAACTTTATTGAAGATATGTGAGTTTGTGTTCTGTGTACATCACAGCTTTTTCCGCTCCTGTCTGATAATCTCCTAATACTCAGTAAAGCTGAAGGCAGTAGGAAAAGAGGAAGACTGGTTTACAGGTGAATTAACTCAATCAAGGAAGCCACAGCCCTGAGTCTGGAAGACCTGAGCCGAGTTGTTAACAACAGGGTCTCTCATTCATTGAAGTCTCCAAAAACTGAAGCCAACTTAACAACAAAGAACAACAAGAACAACAACAAAATTCCTGCAGGCTGCTTTCCAATATAAATTTCCAGATACAACATTTCCAACATGAAATTGTAACCATCATACAATAACATAACTTAAGGCTGAAAATATGTTGAAAGCACAGCCAATAAATAAAGTAAACAGAAGAGGATCAAAAAGTGTATAAGCAGACACAGAATTTGGAAACACCAGAGAAATGAAAGATCAGTCCTTATTATTACTGTACAGTCATTAAATCCAGTAGTTCATACCAGCTAGGGTAGATCCATTGAATCAAAAGGAACTCAGTAAGAAAACAATTATATAAGTTCCAGGAACCAATGGGTTTACTCTAGTTGGGACTACCATTTGCATTTAGACAATTGGGTTTATATCCTGCCTTTCTCCTAACAGTGATATGGAATAACAAAAGCACAATTAAAATATGCAGGAAAATCAAAACAGAATGAAAAACACAGTTAAAAACATACAGTAATTTAAAACACACATCACTATGAAAACACTGGCGTCCTACAGGTAACAAGTCCTTTCCTCAGCAACTAGTTTGTTTGCAAAAGGCTTACCTGCTTCTGCCTTAACCTGCTTGTCAGAGCGTTTCAGAAAATAAGCTATATGGCCCTCTTGAAAAAGGGCTCTGGGATGACAAGAAGAAATATGTTACAGGGCAACATGGCCTCCACATAAGATTCAGCTGGGCCTCATAAGTAGGCTGAGACTCTGTAGGGTATGTATGGGTATGTTCATATTGAAGCAGGTGTTCCCCAATAACGAGAACTTTAATAGGACTCAGACCATCTAGGGCAGAGGTGGGCAGAAGACAGGCTACCTCATGATCTATGGCTTGCAGTAGATCAGCAAGGGCTTTGGTTCCATGATGAACAGACACACATAGGATTATATGTAAGTCTACTGTCTCCTCCATTTTAAGACAGTGAGTAAATGAGCATGTTCGCCCAAATCCAGTTGTTAGTCCTTAGTAGAACAGGCTCATTAAACCAACAGAATTTACAGTACATAAGTGTTGACTTACCAAATTCCCACTGATTCAACAACTCAATTAACAATAGGTTTTTAAAGCCTGTGTCTTCAGCATGAAACCAGCATTTCCCCCCTCTCCGTTCTCTGGTTTACTCAACATCCAGCATCATGGGGAGTTCTGAAGGACTTGGAAAAGCTGTGACCACTATTTTATGGGCATTGGTTCTAATAAATGAATTGTCTGTGGATTCTGAATATTTGTATGTATGCATGTGTATTAAAAATCCTGTTTTATTTTGCTAGGCAAAGAGGCAAGACTTGGTGCTGCTAAACATGTGCACATGTATCAGTCTGTAGCACCTTTATAAAACCCGTATGTGTGTATGTACTTCAATTCACCTGTTGACTTATGGCAACTCCATGAATTTCATAGGGTTTCCTTAGGCAAGGAATCCTCAGAGGTGGTTTTACCAGTTTCTTCCTCTGAAATATAGATGACAGCACCTGGTATTTGTAGGTGGTCTCCCATACAAGTACTCCAATCCAAGTACCCATCCAAGGGCTGATCTGGTGCTTTTTCCAAGCTGATGGGATCTGGTGCTTTTAGGGTTTTTAGGCCCAGTACATGTCACACTTTGCAACAGTACATTAGTGCATATACCTCTTCTTTCTTTCCCTCCCTCCAGCTCTGGCAACAGCCTGTGTACTGAGATAAAAACAGAACTGAATGGAATAACTTAATATTTAATCCTCTTACCAGTAGAGAAGCAAAGGTTTCACTACTTCAGATTGAGTACGTCTTAGGTTACGCAAGTTCCATTTCTCTCCATCCTCCAGATTTAATTTCTGCAGAACTTCAGAAGTAAGGAAATAATCTCCATTGCTCACTAGGTAGATTTTTTTCATCCTATCAAGCTGTCTTGAATGAAGGAAAACATTCACACAGAATACACACAAACATATGTTGATTGATAATTCAGAAGAATCCATTCTACCCCTGGTTTCCAGTGGCTTCCATATCAATACAACAGTGAGTCTGGTCTGGGTTTTAGCACAACTTTATCCCTCAAATAGGTCCATCACCTTGAACAACTACTTTAAAGTTCACACTAAAACTCAGAGCAGATTCATCAGCCCACTGGTATGGAAGTCACTAGCTGCCATGGCATCTCAGCCAAGCAAGAACCTCTTATTTGCAAGCAATATTTGTGTGTGTGTGGGGGGGGGAATCCTTGTAGCAAAAAGTAGGATATTTCTATTCCCCAAAATAAAAAAAAAATAAAAATAAGAGTCAGACTTAACACACTAATACATACTTCAGCTTAATTCAATTTTCACTTGTTCTCCTTCCACTTCCACCCATACTCAGATAACCTCATCCTTAGAACTTGGACATCATCTTGTTACTGGGGCCATAAAAAGCTTGAGGAAGGAAGGTAATCAGTGATGGATGGGTGAGCACAGAGTACAATGGGGAAGAAGCCTGGGACTAAAGAGACTATCAGACATGGCAAATATGGTGTGATAACCAAGAGACAATACCACGAAAGGGCTTCCCTATTGCACAACGTCATTCTCCTTGCATTCTCCAAGTGTTCTACTCCTGTGAAAAGGGCATTCTTTTTTATTAACTGGGCAAACTGTCAATTGATCACCAGTGGCATTTTTTTCATGGTATTGCCAGTGTCTGAAACCACATCCCATTACGCTCTTGTGAATACAGCGTCAATGGGCAGTCCCCGCCAGAACACTTCTAAGTGAGAATGCAAAAACTAGGTACAGGATGCTCTTTTTATAAACCTCCCCATTTTGCTGGTACATTTTTAAGTGTGTTTCAGTGCTTGTGTGTTTGTTTTCTTGTTAATTTTTTTTTTAGGCTTTTAAGTGTGCTCGCATCTTCTTGTGAGAACCACTGAGGTCACACGCCCCAATGAACACAGAAGTAACCAGCACCAGTGGTCATGCTCCGATAATTCTGGGGCTGCTCTTTCTTATTACAGCAATGTGTGATAAAAAGTTTTATTATGCCAGGACACTTATGCTTTTAAATATAGTGGGACAAAAACATTTTTAGATGCTTGTCTGATAATCTCCTGAGACTGGGGAAAGAACAGAATTACAGTATTTGAAGTTGAAGGCTTTCACGGCCAGCATCCGTAGATTTTTCTTGGGTTTTTTCTGGGCTGTGAGGCCATGTCCTGGAAGACTTTCTTTCTGATGTTTCACCAGCATCTGTGGCTGGCATCTTCAGAGAATGGTTGGGTAGGAGTGTGTGTGGGGGGGGTGTTACATACTGTGAGCCCCTGTTGGAGAGGTTATGTAAATTTGGGTATTTGAATGGGTAGTTCCTGGGGGAAGATATGCAAGGAGGATTAGTGTCTGTTTGGCTAATGGTTGGTTAATGGACCATTAACCATCCATTAATGGACCATTAATGCCAGCCACAGATGCAGGCAAAATGTCAGAAAGAAACTCTTCCAGAACATGGCCTCACAGCCTGGAAAAAAACCCAAGGAAAATCAATGGAATTATTTGTCCAGAATTGTCCAATCTCCTGCTGTCCAGATGTGCTGGACTAATGATCTCTATGCATGCCATGCATGAATGGTGGAAGCTGTAGCCCAACACATCTAGAAGACACCCATTTGGGAAACATTGCTGATCCATTCCCATCTTTCTCCCCTGTTTCATTTGATGGGTCTTTGCAACCAAGATAATACTACAATGATGCTTTAGAAAGTATTGGCAAAAAGTTTATTGTGCATTCCCTTCCCTTCATTTCCTTAAGCAGCTTTATAAATTGTTATTGCATGACAACTCTAATTATTCTTTAAAACAATGCAAACTGCTCTAATGATAAGGAGGGAAAGGCCTGATAAATAAGCATAATCAAACCTGTAATTCATAGCTTAACCAATCCAACATCCCACCTTCTTTATATTAAATCAAATGAAAAACAACTTACTTTTAAGTATTAAAAACAATACCTTTTTTGCCTTTTAGGGTCTTTCAGGGCTTTCAGTCTTTCTATGTCCATCCAGAGCCACCAGTACCTTTCACCTAAAGTCCCTTTGATAAACCTCTTGAACCTTTCAAACTCATGCCTGTTACCAATATCGTAAGTCTTGTGGCTCACACACCAGGCAGCCCTGGCTTCAGTGTTATCTTTTTCAGATTTTGTACTGATTTCACTACCTCTTTCCACTGCATCATCCTCAGGGAAGGGAAGGTTTTCTAGCAGAGGCTCCATGAAAAGATGACTGTCTTCTATTTCGTATATAAATACTCTTGACACTCTACTGAAGTTGACATCGGTTGGGTTGACTTCAGCAGGCACTCCAGTGACTACAGCAATAGAGTTCTTTAGGATATACTGAGAGTAGGCTAATGAAAACTCATCTACAGTCTGAAAACATGCAATTTCTTGATATCGATCAAGTTCATCAAACATTTCTTCCTGAGGAGCAGAATCCCAATTCTGTCCTACATATGCTCTTAACATTGTGCGTGAAGGAGTATCAGGAACTGATACAGAACGGCCCTCATCTATACTCCGCCTGGCTCTTGCCTGCTGAAGAATGCCTGTTTGGTTCTGCTGCTTCTTAAGCTTGGAATCCAGTTCTGCATTAAAACCAGAGAAGATCAGTTCCCCAAAGTCCCTTGAGATACAAACAAGAACATCCTCCTTAATTTCACAAAAATAGACCTCTTTCTCAATGTTGTCATATAATTTGGCACTTGCCAGTAGACAACAGAATTCTCATTAACAGCTGGTGACTTGTCCAAGCCACTGGATTTGTGTCACATCCCCACTTGATATTTTCACTTGGATGCTGAAGTAATAATGTTGGACTGATGGCGGACTGATAGCACGTTGGAGAGATGGTGCTTTGAAACTATTTCTGTAGTGCCTCTCCATATGCTTCCTTGCTCACCTTCTGCTCATCTTGTATGAGCAGAAATCATCTAATACAACCATCTAACACACTCCACCATCACTAACCCATGGGCAAGATGTGTTCAGAGGATGCAGCCATGCCCCTGGCCAGAGCTTGGAAAAGGGTTTTGTTTGGACTTCAATTCCCAGAATTCTCCAGCCAGTAGGGCCTTTGGCTCCCTTCCCCACTGCTATCTCTTTTTCCTTGTGTTTCAGGTCTTTTTAGGTTGTAAACCTGAGGGCAGGAAACTGTCAAATTAACAGCTGTAAAACACCATGTACACTGATGGTGCTATATAAACAAATATGATGATGATGATGATGATGATGATGATGTCAGCTTGGCGATTCAAGAAGTTGTAATCCAAAAATAACTTTTCCAGGCTCTGCCCTGACATAAAGGTGGGGTCATGCTGTCTAACAGCACCAGCTTCTTGGCCAAAGCACTATGTGGACCTTTCCCAGCCAAACTTCAGACAAGATGCTGGCTCCATCTCCCTCACATTCCCCACAAAGAAAAGGGGAAGGATGAGCAAAGACAGGGGGCTTGTCTATACAAGGGGGGGGGATGTGGATTGATGCACACTAATGCCAATCTGAAGAAGCTTTGATTTGGCTTATTTTTTTATTTTTTTATTTTATTTTTTTCTTGCAAAATCACAGACATGCAAAACTAACAGGCATACATACCTGTGAATCAAGATGATGGGCAAAAATGAATTACACTCACATTTTTATTTTTACTTGTTGCTGCCACTGAACAGCATTTTTTAAAAAAAAGCATATCTAAGGTGTAAAAGTGTAATATTCTGCCTAAATATTTTTTTTAAGGGGGAAAAACTGTTTTGTGGCCTCAGCACATGATCACTACGTGAAAATCCAACATAGCAGTTCCAGGCACTTGCCTTGTTAGCCAGCTCCGCCCCCTGCGCACATCCAACTAATCAGCTTTCCACTTCTGCTCTTATCAGGAATGCGAATGAGATTGTCCCAATGAGCGGGAATGTGCATTCCCCATGGAGCTTTTTTAAAACTTTGGGAAAAGCCACAAAGGCTTTTCCCTTGGAGTTTTTGATGGATTTGGTCTCCCCTTCTTCTGAATACTGCTGATTGATGTGGGATGGCATTTAGACAAATTATATTGTCTCCTCCAATTCTATGAGGAGTATTTTCACCATTTAGATAACCCCAGGGACATGTAGATGGCATTTTGAGAACCAGCTGATTCCCATCAATCCTTGATGCACTAACTGAGCTTCGATTTCTCTTTGCTTTCCCACATGGGGAAGGGAAGAGTGAAGCCTGATGCAATCAGCCATCACTTTACTCCACCCTCAATTTCCCATTATAAAGAAGATATGAGAGGAAGGAAGCCAAGTATGTTCAGCCAGGACATACTCTCTGATGGTCCTTCACTCCACCCACCCACCCCTGTGCCTTTCCAGCACAGGGAAGGAAAAGAAGGAGAAAAGCCAAATGCTCTAAGCTGAGGGTTTGAAAGCCAGCTGAGTCCCAAGGTCAGCAGACTCTTACAGGGCCCATTTGACTATATTTCGTCCACTCCCCATTTCCTCCATGTACGGAAAAAGAGGGGAGAGTGCAGCTAACTGCCCAGGCTCTGGATACTCCTCTTTTAGCACAGGGAGAAGGGCTTCCAAATAGGGGAAGAAAAAATGGGGATCCTCCATCGCTAAATTGGGAGGTGAAGGTGGATGGGATTAAGCCTGCAGTCTGGGAGTTCTTTGCACCTATCACACAAGAAGGGTCTTCAGTCTACAGCATCTTAAACTTGGAAAGGAAATTATACTGCAAAAAGCTTCCCCTTAGACTTTAGCCCAAAAGTAATGGGAATGTCTTATTTTATTTTTTTAACCTCCTTCCTTAATACTTTCTACCCACTGGGATTTAAAGAAGTGCTCTGCTGCCCCCTTACCTGCATGGCCACCACTGTAAACAGTTGCGTTGAGAACGGTAGAAGAAACCATCGGAAACATTTCTTGAGATCTGAAATCTAAAGTAAATTAAAATCAACCCCCCTAAATCATTACAAGACTCTCCTCAGAAACATTACTAACTGTACTGTTATCTTTCTGATAACTGTACTTCTTACTGCTTGTTTCTGAGGGGGGTGGAGCTTCTGGGAGTTTGAATTTTTTTAAACTCTTGGGAGAGGCTGCTTGTTTCTGAGGGGGTGGAGCTTCTGGGAGATTGAATTTTTTTAAACTCTTGGGAGAGGCTGCTTGTTGGTGAAGGGGGTGGAGCTTCTGTGAGTCACCAGGGGGTGGGGCTGGGAGCCTAGCTCTATATAAACTCCTTGCAGAGGCTTTTCAGGCCAGTTTCCTGCCAGGGAGAAGAAGGAGAGAAGCTTCTGGAGAGCCATTTTGAGTGGGTGAGTTTGATTTTTTTTTAAACTCTTGGAAGAGGCTGCTTATTGGTGAGGCGTGTGCCTAACGGCATGCGAATTTCAGTGACCAAACAAAAATACAGCATACCTAAAAGTACAGCTTAGAGTTCACAGCATTAACTAAGAGTTCTAAAAAGCTCTCACAATGGACACTGAGGGGGCTGCTGCGGTCACCTGCAACAGTCGTGGGATGTTTGTCTTCTTGGCTACAGATGTGGGGAACTTCACATGCACCAAGTGCAAGTTGGTAGCCCTCTTGGAGGAGAAAGTCCAGCAGCTAGAGACAAGGGTAGCTACACTTCAACAGATTCGGGAGCAAGAAGTTTTCCTGGACAGAACAGAATGAATAGTCTTGGGCGGGGACCACACAGAGGATGTTGCTGGGGAAGAGAGGGTCACTTCACATACACAGGAGGTAGACAGCTGGAGGAATGTCACACACAGAAGTAGAAAAACCAGGGATTGTTCTGGCAGCTTGTAGGTACAGAATCGATTCGAAGCTCTCTCTCTTATCAAGGACAATGAGGAAGAACAGCATGGACAGACTTCAGGGGCAGAGCAGGGGACCCTGAGAGTACCACTACAAGGAACAGCCACTGCTAAGCCTTGGCGGAGGCGTGTGGTGGTGGTGGGGGACTCCTTGCTGCGGGGTAAAGAAGCAGCGATTTGTGGGCCTGACAAGATGTCTCGGGAGGTGTGTTGTCTCCCTGGGGCAAAGATCCGTGATGTGACGGAGAAGCTGACAAGACTCGTCAAGCCTACAGATCATTACCCCTTCCTTTTGGTCCATGTGGGAACCAACAATACTGCAAGGCACAGCTTTCCGAAGATCAGAAGAGATTATGAGGCTCTGGGGAGGAAGCTGAAAGAATTGGATGCACAGGTTGATATCTCGTCTCTTCTGCCAGTTGAAGGGCATGGTCCAGGAAGGGAGAGGAAAATAGCCAACGTAAACAACTGGCTCCGTAGATGGTGTCGCCGAGAACAATTTGGATTCTTGGATCATGGACTGCGCTTCCATGAGGGGGGACTTCTGGCAAGAGATGGAGTGCATCTCACGACAGTTGGCAGAAACATTTTTGCCTACAGTCTCAAGAATTTGATCAGGAGGGCTTTAAACTGAGTAACATGGGGGAGGGAGACAGTATTCTGGAAGGCAAAAGGGCTGGAGAAAATAGTCAAACTGTCATAGAGGGAACAAGGCAAACAGCGCAAGGACCCAACAGTGGGAGGCAAAAAAACTTGCACAGGCAGCAAGTAAAGGGAACACATGGTCTTAGATGTCTCTACACTAATGCACAGAGCATGGGAAATAAGCAAGATGAACTTGAACTCCTAGCACTACAAAGCAAGCATGATATAATAGGCATTGCTGAAACCTAGTGGGATGAGTCTCATGATTGGAATGTAGGATTAGAGGGGTATAACCTTTATAAGAGAAACAGGCCAAACAGGAAAGGAGGAAGAATAGCATTATATATCAGGGATATTTACACCAGTGAAGAGATCCATGACATCAATACTGGAAGCCAGGTGGAGAGCATCTGGATAAAAACTAAAGGGGAGGGAAACAACAGGGATGTTATTGTGGGACTCTACTACAGACCCCCAAGTCAGACGGAGGAATTGGATGATGCCTTTCTAGAACAGATGACCACACATGCAGAAAGGAGAGATGTAGTAGTGGTGGGTGACTTCAACTATCCTGATATCTGCTGGCAATCTAATTCAACCAAAACTTCAAGGTCTAGCAAATTCCTTACTTGCATGGAAGACAACAATTTCATGGTCCAAAAGGTGGAAGAGGCAACAAGGGGGTCAGCTATTTTAGATCTGATCCTAACCAACAGGGATGACCTGGTTAATGGGTTGCAAGTGGTGGGATCCTTAGGTGAGAGTGATCATGTTCTCCTGGAGTTCGTTATACAATGGAAAGGAGAAGCCAGGCATAGTCAAACACGCATTCTTGACTTTAGGAGAGCTGATTTCAATAAACTCAGGGAAACACTGGGGGTGATACCACGGTCAGGAATACTAAAAGAGAAGAGACCTCAAGATGGATGGGACTTTCTCAAAAGGGAGATACTGAAGGCACGATTTCAAACAGTACCATTGAGGAAGAAAAATAGGAGGTGTCTCAAGAAACCAGGATGGATGACTAAAGAACTTTCAACGGAGCTAAGTTTTAAATGGAACATGTATAGGAAATGGAAAAAGGGGGAAATCACCAAAGAAGAATTCAAACAGATAGTAAACATGTGTAGGAGTAAAGTCAGAAAAGCTAAAGTGCAGAATGAGCTCAGGCTTGCTAGAGAGGTTAAGAACAATAAAAAGGGTTTTTTGGGGTATGTCCGCAGCAAAAGGAGGAAGAAGGAAATGGTAGGGCCACTACGTGGAGAAGATGGCAAAATGCTAACAGGGGGCAGAGAAAAGGCAGAATTACTCAACACCTTCGTTGCCTCAGTGTTTTCAGAAGAGGAAAAGGGGGACCAACCTGAGGATAAAGAATCAGAGGACACAATAGGAGAAATCCAGCACAGAATAAACAAAGAGGTAGTACAGGAATACCTTCTTAAACTAAATGAATTTAAATCTCCAGGACCAGATGAACTACATCCAAGGGTATTAAAAGAGCTGGCAAATGTCATCTCAGAGCCA
This sequence comes from Gambelia wislizenii, assembly GCA_030847615.1. Taxonomy (NCBI): domain Eukaryota; kingdom Metazoa; phylum Chordata; class Lepidosauria; order Squamata; family Crotaphytidae; genus Gambelia; species Gambelia wislizenii. Next base: position 299,182,651 of record JAUMIR010000004.1, read on the forward strand.
TTGGCAATAATCTTTGAGAACTCCTGGAGAACAGGAGAAGTCCCAGCAGACTGGAGGAGGGCAAATGTCCCGATCTTCGAAAGGGGGAAAAAAGAGGATCCCAACAATTATCATCCAGTTAGTCTGACATCTATACCAGGGAAGATTCTGGAGCAGATCATTAAACACAGAGAGTCTGTGAACATTTAGAAGGCAATGCAATAATCACAAAAAGTCAACATGGGTTTCAGAGAAACAAATCATGCCAGACTAATCTGATCTCTTTTTTTTGATAAAATGACCAGCTTGGTAGATGAAGGGACCGCTGTGGATATCTTATACCTTGATTTCAGTAAGGCCTTTGACAAGGTTCCCCATGACATTCTTGCAAACAAGCTTGTAAAATGTGGGCTAGACAAGTTAACTGTTCAATGGATTTGTAATTGCTTGACTGGCTGAACCCAAAGGGTGTTCAGCAGTGACTCCTCTTTGTCTTGGAAAGATGTGACCAGTGGGCTGCCACAAGGTTCGGTCTTGAGCCCAGTGCTATTCAACATCTTTATCAATGACTTGGATGAGGGACTAGAGGGCATACTTATCAAATTTGCAGATGACACCAAATTAGGAGGAGTAGATAATACCCTAGAGGACAGGATCAAAATTCAAAATGACCTGGATAGGCTGGAGAGCTGGGCCAAATCTAACAAAATGAAATTCAATCCGGAGAAGTGTAAGGTACTGCACTTAGGGCAAAAAAATGAAATGCATCGATATAGGATGGGAGACACCTGGCTGAATGAGACTACATGCGAAAGGGATCTAGGAGTCCTAATAGACCACAAGTTGAACATGAGTCAACAGTGTGATGTGGCAGCTAAAAAGGCCAATGCGATTTTGGGCTGCATCAATAGAAGTATTGTGTCCTGATCAAGGGAAGTAATAGTGCCACTCTATTGTGCCTTGGTCAGACCTCACCTAGAATACTGTGTCCAGTTCTGGGCACCACAATTCAAAAAGGATATGGACAAATTGGAGCGTGTGCAAAGAAGGGCAACTAAAATGGTGAAAGGTCTGGAAACCATACCTTATGAGGAGAGACTTAGGGAACTGGGTATATTTAGCCTGGAAAAAAGACGGTTAAGAGGCAATATGATGGCCCTGTTTAAATATTTGAAGGGGTGTCACATTGAGGATGGAGCAGGCTTGTTTTATGCTGCTCCAGAGACTGGAACATGGAGCAATGTATGCAAGCTCCAGGAACAGAGATTCCACCTCAACATTAGGAGGAACTTCTTGACAGTAAGAGCTGTTCGGCAGTGGAACACACTCCCTCGGAGCGTGGTGGGGTCTCCTTCCTTGGAGGTCTTCAAACAGGCTTGATGGACATCTGTCGGGGATGCTTTGATCAAGATTTCCTGCGTGGCAGGGGGTTGGACTGGATGGCCCTCGTGGTCTCTTCCAACTCTGCAGTTCTATGATTCTATGATTCTATGATTCTTTGCTCAGTTTCCATTCAGACTAAACAATTGTTTCTCAAGCTGTGGGGTTGGGGCTTGACTCCCAAGTGTCACTGGGTAGGTTTACACAATGGGGCCTGCTTTTCTTCCACTGAATGTGATTTGAATCCTCTTTGAGCAATGTGCATCCTCTTTAAGACCTAGGCTTACCCCCTCCCTCCTTCTCTATCAGGAGTGTGGAAAGTGCAGCCTTCCAGATGTTGTTGGATTGCAGCTCCCAGGATTCCTCACTGTTGACTATGGACTTCATCAGACTAGCATCTAAGGAGATTATCAGATGAGCCTAAGAAACCGGGACAGGGACGCCACGGTATCGTGAAAGGATTTCTCTTTCAGATGATGTCGTCCCCATCCCATCCTGCTCCCGCGTTGCTTCAGCTCCATCCCTGTTTTTTTAACGGTTTAAGCCATTAATAGATCCGTCATTCCATTTCTGAAACGGAACATCCGGAGTGTGAAAAGGTGCTCGTTATGCTGGCACAATGCCAGCATTAGTGGGAGGCCCAGAGTGTCTAAACACTTCCAGATGCCTCCCTTAAGCTTAACAGGCCTCCACTTCCACTGGGATTGCCCCCCAATCGCCCACTTCCATCACTGCCCAATCACTCCCTTCCATCACTACCTGATTGCCCCTCCCATTGCTGCCCAATTGCCCCCTCCCATCGCTGCCCAATTGTCCTCCCATCGCTGCCCGATTGCCCCTCCAATCGCCCCTTGATCACCACCCCAATTGTCTCCCCATTGCCCCCCTGATCACTCCCAGCCTGTCCCTTTAAATCCCCGGCTCTCCTCTTCTTGTGAGAGCAGCCAGGATTACAAACCAGGAAGTGAAAAGAGCTCTAGAGCTCCTTTCACTTCCTGGACTGCCCAGCACAAGTGCGATTATGGTAAGTCTGAAACTTTTTGTTCTTGTGCTGGGACAGGAGCCAGAGGGGGCGGGAAAGGAGATTGCGGGACGGGAATGCTTTTTTTGTTCCCGTCTGATAATCTCCTAAAAATGCTGTAATTCCACTATGGCGAAAAGTAGAAACATAGAGGCATGTTTACAGTAATTATCACATGTCGCTGTAATTGCATGATACTATGCTGTAATCACATGATACTACCACCACAGTATCATCACACAATACAACTAGCAGTTTAAGAATGGGATTTTACTTCTGTGATTTTGTATAGGTGAGATTTCGGCTGTTCTTGCGAGAAGATGCAACTTTGTTTAAACACATCAAAAACATATAAACAACAAATGAAATTGACAAACAAACACTTAAACATAAAAGTGTACCAAGAAAAGGAGACAGATCATTAAAACAGAGTCCTGTGCACCCCCTATGGGAAAGGGGGGAAGGAAAAAAGGACAGCCCATTCACACTGTAATTGCACCATTACAGCAGGATGTGATCTCACACACTCATCAATACTGTGAAAAGAACACTATTGAGGGCTATTCACAGATTCTCCCATCAATAAAAAGTGATGAGCCATTAATGGATGGAGCACACATTGACCATGGGAGGACAACAACATTGTGCGATAATGGGAATCCATTTATGGTACTGTTGCGCTGTAATTCTGCAATTACAGCCTCCTCTAATAAAGTCCCATGCTGTCTCAGAAGGATATGAGGTGCAGCCCAACATCTGGATGGCTGCACTTTGCTCATCCCTGCTATAAACCATGCCCAAATTCAATGCAAATTCACAGTGCTGATATATAAATAAATATATATAAATTATATACAATAATAATGAAGAAGAAATGCAGTTTAAATATGCTCATTCAAATGTGGTAATGAATCTTCAACTGTAAAGGGGCAGGCTGGAGCAAATCTTCAAAAAGTTACTCTTTTGGCATGCCGGCTGGGGGATTCTAGAAACTGTAATCTTTCCCCCAAGTTCTGGCCTGGAGTCAGCATATGGCACAGAGGGGACATTACCTAGATTTGAAGAAGATGTCTTTGAAGGCTCAAAAGAAAAACGAACATGGGAAGATGACACAGGGTGAGTAATAGAATCTGTAGTGATCATGTGTTCACTTTGCTTGGCTAGAGTAAACCAATCCTTCGTTTGGGTGACAGTAGCCTATTAAATAAAACATTATATGGTTGGTGTACATTTCTTACAGTTTAAGCCTCTGGTCACACTTGATCTACTGGAGCTCTAATCATAAAGGAGGTTTATACAGCTACAAGGCTTTGCTTTAAAACCAACAGAACAATACTACATATAAATGTATAAAGTGTAATCAGCTAAACACTTACTGGTCCTTTTTCTTGAGAATGACTAATTCAAAAGGGATGGTTTTTAAAGAGTGGCAGCACAAGAGACAGGTTAACTCTTCTCTCCCCAGCTATCATCCCTCTCCTGCATAGCAATTAATCTTACATGCAAAGGGGATTTTTTTTTCAAGCTTAATTTCCATGTAGAGTTGAGGAGGGGAGGTCATGAGCACATTCAATGAGCCATTAATTCCTCACCCCTGGGTTAGACTGTTAGACCAGGGAGACCAGTCTCCATAGAGCTCTGAATTTCAGATAATGGTTATGGTCTCTTTGTCTTTCATCTTGAGCTATCTCATAAGATTCATGTGAGCAGCCTTTCTCAAATTGTTTACACTGGACAACCCCTTGAAATAAATTTCAGGTATCAGGGAATGCTTACACAAAAATTATTCTATCTACAACTAAAAAAAAGATTATTTGTTTTTCACTCATGATCTCTCACTGAATCCCTAGCGACCTTTCACAAAACCCCAGTGTTCCAGTGAATCCTGACTGAGAAACCCTGTATTTAAGGACCAAGTCAGGGAGGGTGTTATATAGGAGCTTTTTTGAGGGATACAGGGATAAAATGTAATATTATTACATCATGTTTCATGACTCTATGTAGTTCCACTCATTAAATTACTGAGTTTATTTTACCTGGCCAAGAGAGACATAGAACTTTTTCATAATCACGTCATCTTCATTTTCTCCAGAGGCTTCTGGGGGAGGTGGACTTTTTGTGAACCAAGGATAATATGCTTTATCTATAACAAAATTGACACCTGTTCTGCTCCACTCCACCTGTGATATAAGTTTCGCTAACCTGTAGAGAAGTAACAGATACCACCATCACAAGGCTATCCATCTACCTACAACATTAAAATCAGCAAACTATTGACTGTTACTTTTATAAAGAAGCCAAAATCTTAAAAATATTATTATAAAACTGCCATTCTCATCTTTTGAACTTATTCAAGGCTTGAAATGTACATTTCTATCCCATGGAAAAAGGCCCAAAGCAATTTAATAAACGAGTAATAATTCAAAAGAAATAAAACCATTAAAATACCAATATACCAACACTAGAAACATTATGGGGGGAAAACAAAACAGTGAGACCTAACATGAAACCATACAGAGCAGCCAGCTCATTTGCTTTGCTGTCCATTTATTTATTTAGATTAAATGTGTATCTTGCTTTGTGCCACAAAAAAATGCACTCACTTGAGTGCCTAATAACAATAACATTCAAATACACTGTACAACTACAACAAAATCCCATCTTGGGAGAAAGGCGGGATATAAATCCAATAAATGAATAGAATAGAATAGAATAGAGAAGCAAATACAGGTTGACCCCCCCATATCCATGGGGAAAATGTTCCAAGACCCCCCATGGATACCTGAAACTGTGGATAATAGGAAACCTATTATTTTCAATGAGATGAATGTTGGAAGCTGAACATAGAATAACATTGGAGGACCAAGAAATGCCCAGAGATAACATTTGGGTGGGTGGGGACGTGGATAAGTGAAATTGTGGATACCAAATCCATGGCTACAGGTGTTGACCTGTAAAGGATCCCTTCTCCAATCTAACACTTCCTTTTCCTCTACTTTTCTAGACACCTTTGTCTCTGACCATTCTAACAAAGGCTTGAGAGAAAGACAATATTTTTTTCAGAGAGCTGAAGGTAGTAAATAGGGACACTAGTGCACACATATATATTCATGTTATTGATCAATTTCATATACAAAATTTAAATTGTTTTTGCCTTTAAAGCTTACAAGTCATAATACAGCCAAATGTAAGGAAGACCAGTATCTATAGGTGTGGAAGCAGTGAACCTAATGTGGTTTCTTCTCTCCCTCTTCTGGCAGCTGCTCCAAGCAGAACCGGAACTCTGACACTGGTGGACCCCAGCTCAATAACAACCAAATTCCTGTTTAACTCAGAGCAGCTGAAGGTGGAATGGCAGAAAAATCCAGAATGAATTCACTGCCTCTACAACAGCAGGTCCTCCAGCTTTCCTTGTCCAGATGCAAGAATACCAAAGTTCTTAGTCAAAAGGGGGGGGGGTATGATTCCTTGGTAACCAGTGTGGTGTAGTGGTTTATTTGAGTAGGAGCCCATCTAAATGGTGAAAATACCCCTAATGGAATTTGCTGGGAATCCTGCCTGTCTAAATGGGATCCAGTGCCAATCCACACTATTTGGAAGGAAGGGGGCCCAAAATGGCAAAAACAATGGGGTAAAAGCCTTTGTAGATTTTATACTTTTTAAAAAACCGTACTATCCTGCTCATTTGGACTATCGAATGACAGGAAATTCAAAGGGAAGCACAAAGCTGATTGGCCAGGCAAAAGCAGGGCTGGGGTTTGCTAGCAGGGCAAGTGCCCACTGCTGCCATGTTGGATTTTTGCCTTAGCGATTGCTCGATAAGGAAATAAAACAGGATGAATATTTTGTTTTGCTGTTCTATAAAATTGGAAAATTGCTCTATCGTGCCAGCGCACCTTGGGATGACTTTTTTTAATGGCAGCGGTGAAGAACTAACACAAGTAAATCACTCACAGCCACCACCAGGAATACAAGGCTTACGTGGGCTTCCGATGCCAGAAAAACCATTTAGACATGTCGCTGCTGCTGCAAGATGCCAATACTATGAGGTACTTTGGATTCCACCCCCCCCCCTTGTGTAGGACTTCAGGATATTCGGATTTAAATCCCTGCTCAGCCATGGAAACCCACTGGGTGACCTTTGGCAAGTCATACCCCCTCAGTCTCAGAGGAAAGCAATGGCAAACTCCTCTGGACAAATCTTGCCAAGAAAACCCCATGATAGAGTTACCTTACAGTTGCCATAAACTGGAACGATTTGAAGACACAGAACAACAATAATCCTTTGAGCCAGGGTTGGGCACAGTATGACCCTTAGCTTTTTTTTTTTTTAAGGGGATTTCCTGGGTCTAAAATATGGTTTTAAAATGGGGTGGTCTTAAAATGGCTTGAAATGCCCAATCACACTCCTAGAGACATGGAGAGGCACAACTGGCCAGATTTTGGCCAAATAAATTGGAGAGGACATGTAGAGGGCACAGAGGCTGGAAATGAGAAGTAGAGGCTGAGGGTCGACCTCCAAGGTCTCAGTAGGGATGTGTGCAGCCCTTGACCTGGAAGTTGCTTGCCATTGCCCACTCTTCTATCAACCCTTTCTGTCTCTTGAACACATTTCCTATCCTGAGCATTTTAGCTTTAACTAGGATTAATTTTACATTTCACTAGGATTTACATTAACTCTTACCAAGACTTTAAACTAGGATTTGTAGGTTAAATTCCTCATTTAAAGTGTCCTCTAAGTAGTGTTAAAATGGTTCAGGTTGGTACAAACACAGAGCTGCATCCTATTGGTTAACTCCAATTGCATCAATTGTTGAATGGTGAATATACATGTAGGTAAATCCCATTGTATCAATGAATTTACTGTAGGTGGGGTTAACAATAGGATTCAGCCATATACATCAACTATGAACTAGCCAGGAGGGCTGGCCCAAGACATTTTGTTGCCCAACAGGGGCGGGGCGGGGGGAGGATAAGATAGTACATGCACACATATACCACTACTCTACATACAGAAGTTGACCAGACTGGCAGATGAATCTCATTTCAGTACTCATTTCAGTATTGCCACTACACCTAAGAGCAGACAACAAGCTTAAGAGGACACAGAGCAAGCTGCATAGCACACACAACTGTGTCTTCCAGCAAAGGGGGACAAGATGGCTGAGGGCTCAGGAGAAATAGGCAGGAAGTGTGCTGCTGTCAACATCCCACAAACCTCAGTATCCACTGCTTCAGGCAGCTGCCTCACTAGCTAATGGTAGGAGCAGCACTGTGAAAGAGTAGGGTTGACACACAATGAAAGAGGCTAGAAAAGAAAGCACATGGTTGAATGACATGTTTCCATCTCTTGACCATGGTTAAAGGTTTGCAATTACGATTTCTTCAACAGATTTTAGATGCTGCCACAAAATGTGTTTTTAAAGAAAGGTATATAGATAGATAGGCAGGCCAGACTAGGCAAAATGAACTACTATGGGAACACTGTGGGAGAGATCACTTGATTAAACACATGCATACCAGTAAAATTTGGTAATTATTAAATATGGACCATAAAGTAAAGGCAATAAATTATTATTGCCTATGAAAATTACAGAGTGAGAGGTCATAAAAATAGCATCACTTTCATTGTTATTATTCACAGGTATCATTAAATTATGTAATCTAGTCCAAAAGCATCTGAGAATTATTATTAATCTTTTTGTCAAGAGAAGTTTGCATTTTCTAAACTTGTATTCTAGTTAGAAGCTGCAGTACCTGTATTCAAAGTAACAATCACTCTCTAAAAATGCAGGAAATCTTTCCTTTTTAATCCATGCAATGGCCTGTTCTCGGTCCAGACACTAACAAAAGAAAATCTTTGTAAATTTTCCTTTAGTTCAGGTTTTACTTCTCATACAATTAACACAGAGATTTGCTGACAGTCTAAACCAGTGATTTTCAAATAGTGTTCCTAGGAACTGTGGTGTTCACTAGAAGCTTATCATGGGTTTCTACAACAAAACTCTGCAACAATGGTAGAACTGTTAAACTGTACATTCTTAATGTGTCACTCCACGAAGGTCCCTGTTATGGACAAGTCTGCTGTAACAATGCCCAAGAAAGTGCTGCTTTTCTTTTGAAATAAGGTGCATGCTTCTGGCACCCTTCTGGAAGCTCAAAACTATATGTAAACAAGGTGTTCAGAGAACATTCAATTTGTTTAAAGAAAAAGTGGTGCTTTCTGTTGCAAAAATTGAGTGACTATAGCAAGTGGTTGGGGTATAATCCCCAGGTAGTTGGAGGAGCAATATGGCACTTCAACACTTGGAAGTTGACCATCTCTGCCCTAAAAGTGTTTTTTTTTTCAACCTAGGGTTTGCAAATCCCAGCATTACCAGACAGAATTGAGAAAGAAAACGGGAATTGCAGACCAGCAATATTTGAAGAACCAAGAGCAGCATGCCCAATTTATGTAACCATAGGAAAGCATTGGGTGTGCTTTAAAATCTGTATGTGACAATGCATTTTTAAGCCAACCAATGCCAGAGGACACATTTTGCATGTAGAAGGTTACTGGCATTTCTTGCCTGGAACCCTCGAAAGCTGCTACCAGTCAGCATCAACAATATTAGGCTAGATGGACCATGGTCTGGCTTGATATAAGGCAGTTTCCTCTGTTCAACATTTTGTGGGAAAGGTATCTGCAAATCATATAACTAAATAAGGAAACTCACATGAGACAACCATCAGGAATCCTAACAAGTATGGCCAGGGTTGTGCTTCATGAACTGAAGATATGCCCTAAAATCCAGAATCCTTTGCAACATGGTGGAATTCCATGGCAGACTTGCAGAGGTTTGAAAAGCACTGATATAAATGACTTCCTAAGTGACCAAGTTGGCTAGGGGTTTCTGGGAGCAGAAATCCAAAAAAGCAACTTTTCTGAGATCTAATACTGAACTAATTGCACTGTATGATTGCATGACATTTCGATTAATCACCCATAAGCTCTTCTAAAAATGGAGTGTGAGCTGAGATCACAACTTGGCAGTGACATGTCAGAGCCTATACATGAACAGTCACCAAATTTGTCTGAAATGTGATTTGTCAGAATCCATTCTGAATGGCAAGGAATGGCTCCCAAAGGGAAGCATGAAATCCAAGAAGTATTGCTACTTGGCAACCTCCAATTGTTTCTATAGGGTTATGTTCCCTGTTGCCTATGAACATCAGCAGTAGAGATGGGAAAACCTCTCTCAAAACAATGCCTCACCATAAAGTATGCTGATGTTGGCTATGGATCATATAATACATTTTGCAGAGGCAGAGGGTAGTTGCTCTTGTGTAGTTAGAATGTGCCCCCTATGGTTTACTGATAATAGTTTCTGGAAAGATTAAAGTCTGCTTCTTTATTTTGGCCATTTTTTTAATGGATGGAAGAAAATCAATTTGCAATTATTTATGTTGAATTGAAAGAAATTCCAGCCTTTTGTCTGCAATATACATGAGAAATATAAGATATGCCAAAGCCATATTTATCATCTGAAAAAAACGGCTTCTAAAATGAATAACAGAATCATAGAATCATAGAATCATAGAGCTGGAAGAGACCACAAGGGCCATCCAGTCCAACCCCCTGCCATGCAGGAATACACAATCAAAGTACCCCCAACATCCAGCCTCTGTTTAACAATCTCCAAAGGAGGAGGCTCCACCACACTATGAGGCAGTGTATTACATTTCCGAACAGCTGTTACTGTCAGGAAGTTCTTCCTAATGTTTAGGTGGAATCTCTTTTCCTGTAGTTTGAACCCACTGCTCTGTGTCCTAGTCTCTTGGGCAGCAGAAAACAAGCTTGCCCCATTCTCAGTAGGACATTCCTTCAAATATTTAAATGTGGCTATCGTGTCCCCTTCTCAACCTTCTCTTCTCCAGACTAAACATGCCAGGCTCCCTAAGCTGCTCCTCATAGGGTATGGCTTCCAGACCTCGCACCATCCTGGTTGCCCTCCTCTGGACATGTTCCAGCTTCTCAATATCCTTCCTGTATTGTGGTTCTAAGTTTCATAAAAGCATACTCCTATGTATGTTTACTGCATTCACTGAAGCTATCTTCCTTAGTGTGTTTGGAACTCCAATTTAACTAGATGATGGATGATGATGGAATTATAAAAATCACCATCTTAATAAAGAAAGTTAAAGTCCTACTCATACAACAAATGTATGTGAAGGCTTGAAGGGAAGGAGTATACCCATGCCCGTTAGATCTGGCGCTCAACAACATACATTTATGCAGTGATCTAAACGGAATCTATGAACATATATAACTGTATATTCATAGGCTCCCTTCTGCACAATTGGGGATCTTGAGAAATACTGTGTTCCCTGTTGCACATAATATACACATATCTATGCTGGGATCTTGGTAGTTAAACCCAACTAGAGTAGACCCACTGAATCAGTTCTTGAATAGTGAGTCAACACATAGGTAAATTCAGCTTATTAAATGGCTCTTGTCTAGTGGGTCTAACAATAGGATTTAGGCTATAGTCATACATAGTAGTTTAACAAGTTACTTTTTTAGATTATAATTCCAAAAATTCCTCTAGGATATACTGGCTGGGGAATTCAGCTTTAGTCCAAAAAGTAAATTTTCCAAACTCTGAATACATAGGTATATTCCAGAAGGAAACAGGGAGGTCATGGGATAAGTCTATTAGGTATAAACCTTACTTTCCACACACCCCTTTCCATACACATCTTTTTTTGTTTGTTATAGTAGTTATAGAGATTGACTTAATGTGTCTGATCCAATTAAACCTGTTTTAATATGAATTATAAAACAAACCAAATCCTTTGTTTTTTAGATGGTACACAAACAAGTCAGAGCAGGTACCATCTTACTGAGATTTTCTTAGTTGTGTGAGACATGGAAGAATGCTTCTTCTAAGATGGCAGTAGCCATCTACAGAACCCTACTTAATGGAGCAAGATTTTTGAACTGCTAGTGTATAAGACTTTGTAGAATGCAAACAAATAATAATACTAATACCACAAAGAGGAGAAGGAGGAATAATCTAGAAAACATATTCTTACCATTGCTGCATAATTTAGATCAACATTTAAGTGTGGTAGCGGCGGTGGCAATGGTGGAGGACTGGAGTCTTTAGAAACAGGACCTTCTAATTTTGTTGGCCTTGTAACATCATAAATGGGCTTCCGAGGTTTCTGTTCATATAACAACTTTTTCAGCTGATTTTCTATCTGTTCTGGGGCATCACTAGCCACTTCAAAAATACCAAAATCGGCATTGTATTTAATTGCCTCTGAAAAGGTCTAGAATGACAATATTCAAAAATTAAAAACAATAGCTGGCACAGCACAGATAGGCTGCAGTATAAGCACCATATATTTTATGAATTGATTGACGTGTCAGAATTCCACTTGTATTGAGACTCAGAATTTTGAAAAGGTTTTCTCCTGAATGATTAACTCTTTTTATAGTTACAAATGTCCCTAGAGCTTTGTTTTTTTAAACATTCTGAGCCTGTAGCCCTCATGAACTCATTATACAGCCAACCCAGAAACCTTCTTGGTTATCACTGCTTGGTTCCTACACTCTTTTGTACAGATTCACACATAGAAAGAGTTCTCACACCTCTCCAAATGCTGCTTTTGTTCCTATCATTTCATCATTGCCATCTTGAAGTATCTGCATCTGCTCAGCAGTCACCAACTGAAGCCTTCCTCTAGCTTGTCAGAGAATACCAATAAGGGAAAAACCCATGCTACATGTGATACTGAATCTTGACCTTTTACATGCTTATAATGAATAAGAAAAACAAAACTAAGTTTGCTCATTTTGTAGCTTATATGTCATATTTGCTAAGGAGAAATACACCTCACTTTCAGCCTAGGATAGGACAATAAATGACCCAGAACCTTCCTTCCAAGCTAACATTCTTATGTTGTATGTATATGTAATTTTGACCTTTTGCAACTTCAACCCTGCCTCCCCCGCAAAAAAAATTAAAAAAAACCCTAACCATGAAGCCTTAGCAATGTATGAATAAACATTTTTAGTTCAAAATGTTGATGTTTTCTTATATGAAGAGGAGGGCATACACATTTTAAAAAAAAGAATAAGTATCTCATTCCAAAGTGTTGAATCCTTGCTAGTTTATGTGAATATGCAAATGAAGCATGCAAATTCCAAAATCTGGAACTATTTGAATAGGCACCAGATAATTCTAGTTGCATGATATTCACATAGAAAACTAACCAAGGATAACATTAATTAATCACTCATATCTATTTTTAATTCAGCCTCTAGCAATGGAGCCCAAGGACCCATTTTCCAACATGCATTCCAATTAGCTAAATTGAAAACATCTGGCTCCTTTAATGTAGTAAAACATATGCCAATAACAATGTTTTAAATATAAATCGTATTGTCATTTTGGATGCTTGACCACCAATCATTTACAAGGTATATACAGGAATGGAATGAAAGGACCAATTGCCTTCACCAATGTACTTAGTGCCAAACTGCTAAGTTAATCAAAGGCACATGCCTCTATCCAATAATTGGCTTCACTTTTCTGAACTAAGCCCCACACATGCAAAGGGGTTCTGTGCAGAGCTTGGAAAAGTCCCTTTCTGAATTATAACATGCAGAATTCCCCAACCACCATGACCAATGGGACCAAGTTGTTCCTATTGTTAGATAGTTAGATAGGGGGGAGGTTTCAGAATTTTGTGTGATATGTTGTGGTCTACTAGAAATCTACCGGTAGATGTCCACCTATATCCACCCATTCCTGGGTATCCAATGGTTGCATCTGCAAAGCCTGCCAATTTGTAGGTTCATTTTGGCAAAAGATGTCTAATACCAATGTCAACATATGCTAGAAGCAGTCTTTTTTCCTCTAGCAAATGCTTCCCAGGGTCAAATGACATTGAGTTATATGCAGCTCTTTCATAACCTCTTGCCTATATACTAATGCATATACCTGGGCCCTGTTTCTAGGCAACAGCTGCATAAGCATAACAAAGATAAAAAGCCAAAGTGTAATGGTGTTTTAACAGGGGCGTCACATTCTTACTGAATAACTTGTGTGATGAGCTGCAGCAGAGTAAAACTGGAAATATAAAATGTTCACATTAACCATATTAATGTTGAGGAGAGAAAAGTCTCCTGAGAAAATCAAATTATGATGAGGTCAGGATTTCTCAACAGCTACTTTCCATTTTAGTGCTTTGACATGCCTTGCAGCATTGTTCTCTCAACCTAGAAATCCACACTGGGGTTTCCGGCATGAGATAATTCTTACGCAAATTTCTTTCAGTGGACTGTTTTCCAGGAGACTTCCATGGGCAACTGCATGTGTTCATGCTCTGGAAATGCTACTCAGAATCTGCAATTACATGGAGGCAATGGGAGGGAGTGGGCAACCAACCTATTTATCCAACATTAGGAATGCAGATGTGATGTTGTTCTCTTACACAGTCTTTTGGGTTCCTTTATCTTGATATCCACAGTAAGTGTTTGATGAAGAATTTAGATCACATACTTACTGGGAGACTCAAGAATTCATTAAAGAAGTCTACAAGCATGTCATCTGTAGCTAAATAATCTTCCTGTGAAGACAGAAAAAGTACAAAATCATGTTAAGGGATGGAATAAGAATAGGTTACTTCTAACAAGGGCTGGCAATTTGCAGTATGCCTGCAGCATCCATCTTTTAATTCCCCAAAATGTGTACACTACACAAAACGGCCATAGCAGGTCATACTATGAGCATATTACCCCATGACCATATTACCTGAAGATTATGAGCATATTACCATATATCCTTTTATCCTATATATTTCTTTTTATCTTATCTTATATTATATATTACTATATTATCTTATATATTACTATATAAGATTTATACATCTTATAAAATTTAGGGTTGTTTAGTTTGGTGAATGAGGGGAGACATTATAGAAATATCTAAATTAATAATATGGTGTGCAGAAAATGGCTATTTCCCTCTCTTATAAAACTAGAATCCAGGGACTCAGCTGAATTCAGAATTCAGCTGAAGCTGAATGGTGGGAGACTGATGGCAGAGAAAAGGAAATGCTTCTTCAAACAGCACATAAACTGTAGAATCTTCTCCCCCAGGATGAAGTGATTGACAACAATTTGTTCAGCTTCAGAAAGGCCTTGAAATATTCCTGGTAGATAGCTAATAGGCATGATGGTTATAGATTCCTTCCAGCACCAGAGGCAGCGTTGGAGGGTACTATTGTACTCATATTCTGCTTGTGGGCTTCGCAAAGGCCAAACAAGCTAGTCCTAGTATGAGCAGAAATCAGGATTAGATAAGCCTTTCATCTGATCCCAGCATGGATCTTCTCATGCACTTATGTTCATATTTCAGTTTCTTATACTTCCCTTAAAATATCTGGACACTAATAGTGCCAGAAGCCAGGGTCTAATAGTTTGGAAAGTCACTTTAAAAACAACAACAACGTAATGTAACGATTTCCCCCATTTTTTTAAAAAAAGTGCTCATTTACTTGTTACTTTTTCCTATAATTAAAAAAAATTGACACAAAGGGTCCATCTTCAAAAATTATAGAAAATGGCATAAATTTGAACGGGAGAAAAAAAAAACCCTTCACATTCCCTAACAAAGCATTTTAGTGTTCCTCCAAAGTATGGGGAAAAGTAACAAGTAAAGACTGTGAAGACCAGGGTTTGGATCCCTGCTCAGCCATGGAAACCCACTGGATAATCTTTGGTGAATCACACAGTCTCAGCCTCAGAGGAAGGAAAAAGCAAACCTGCTCTGAACAAATCTTGCCAAGAAAACCCATGATAGGTTCACTTAGGGTTGCCATAAGTTGGAAACGACCTGAAGGCACACAACAACAACAATAGCAAAAACACATAGCTAGTTAGATACATAAAAGTAATTTTGTTACCAGTCTTTCCATTCCTGTGAAAATAATACCACTATGCCATTGTCATCCTCAAAAGTGGCATGATACAGGTAATGTCCTAATTTTTAACACATTCTTTCCAAGATCTGTGGCCCAAATGGTCTCAGAGAGATTCCAAGCACTCAGTTGAACCTCTGAAGCCTACTATTGGAGGCTCAGAAAGGAACCTCAGGATCAAGGGCTGAAATCTATCCAGGTGATCTACTGTGGACTGCAATTGTGGAGCCATCAGAGCTCTCTTCAAACACTCTCTTTAAACAGAAAAAGGAACTGGTGGCTGTTTTATGTTTTGCTTGGCTGTGCAAATAGCAGCTTCAGTAGGTGGGATTTTCATCACAGAAACTGGTGAATGGGTAAGAGTTAAACTCCCCTAGTTATTCTTTTTAAAAATGCAAGGAATCTGGCTCACGTAATTTCTGTGTTATGTTTAGTTTGACACTAGAAAAATTAAGGTGGCAGTTCAGAAAACCAAAAAACAGTGAATGAAACATATGATGAATGAGAGATCAACCTATGAAAAACCACATCAATGAGAACAGGCATGAAGAGGGCTCCAAGCAGTAAACAGGCAGCAGGGTCTCAGTACAGGCCCTACATCATGGTTGTACAGTAGCACCCCCGCATCTGTGGGGGATTGGTTCCAGGGGCAACTGCAGATGGCAAATTCTGTGAATAATAGCAAACACCATCCCGGGAGAAAGGGGGGTGAGTTCGCTCCTGCAGCCCCTTCCTCTTCGCCCCCACCATGGGCCCACCACAGCGGCGATTGTGGGGGGAAAGGGGGAAGGAGACAAGGCCAGTTCGCTTCTCCGTCCCCTTCGCCCATGGCCCTGCCACAGTGGCGATAGCAAGGGCAAAGGGGGAAGGGGACGAGGCCAGTTTGCTCCTCACCCTCCCTTCGCTCCTGTGATTGCCGCAGCAGCAACAGGAGCCCTCCCAGGGGAAGGGAGAAGGGAGGTAAGATCCTTCCTCCACCTCCCTTCTCCCCCCATCACCAGCCATGGATAATTGAATCCGTGGTTGGCAAATCAGTGGATACAGGGGTGCTACTGTACAGCTTTCTGCACACTCAACATCCATTTGTTCAATGTGCATGTCACATGCTCAAACATGCATGCATTTCAGCAGCGAAAGGGGTGTGGCTCCTGCTGCCTTTGATTACACAGTGTACCATTCACATGTAGGAGGTAACCCTTTTACTTGGCATTCAATGAGCAACAGCTAACAAACCTATTAGTGAACCACATTATTCTCTCAGAGCATCTGTATTTAAACCTGGAAGGATAGAAATTGCAGGGATGGGAAACATTTCAGATGTTTTTGGATTGCACCTTCCACAATCCCCCACCGTTGGCTTTGTTAGCTAGGGCTAGTGGTCGATGAAGTCCAACAATATCTGGAAGGCCACATGTCCCCACCCCAGTTTACAATTTAAGGAGTTCTAGAAAAGCATAGGTTGAAAGGAGGTTGATTTAAACAATCTGGGAAATGCCGGGAAAGAAATCTTGACCTGTAGTAGCAATGGGAAAGAAAACCTCAGTCTGAGATACTGTTAACCTCAGCAATGTGAAGACGTTTTTTAACCTTTCGCTGCCCTATTACTTCAGACTCATGCAAGAGTCATTCCTTTCTCCTTAGGCAAAATGTACCAAGATTTATGACCTTGTTCTTTGACCTTTGTGCTGACACATACATACAGTACATACGTACATACACACACTCCTGCTGAGTCCTGGCAGTGCCTACAGGGAGCAATGTTAACTGTCTGGAACTGAGGCAAAATGTACCAACCCATTTATTAACAAAGTAGGTGAACTATATAATCATAAATCATTTTACAGTTTTCTGCCTAAACCCTGAGTCCCAACCAGGTGTCAACACAAGTTGGAAAATGTTGTTTGGACACTATCCTCTACCAGCTAGGGAAAGGACATAAAGGGTGGCCATGCATTCTCATAAGGAATTTGCCCATCCTCATTCCTCTGTAACTTCAATGATACTTTGCAAAGAAATTGGAGCAAGAAGACTCTTAAATCATAATTTTTTAAAAAAATCAGAAAGCATTGTTAATGATACTCTCCTAACACTGACCATTTATATGACAGCAGGATGCTTCTGCAAAGTGATGCCTTTTATCATCGGTGTACTTATTTTAGCTGTAATTACAACCTAATCCTTTTTCCTACTTCTTCACATATTTCCAGCCAGATATTTCAAAAATATACCAATAAAGTTGCATAAACCAATACTACACATTCTAACAGCAATTTTCAGAGAAATAGCCATGTTAGTCTCCTGAAGCATAAAAAAGAGGAAGGGAGGGGAAGGGGGAAAATGTAGCAGCACCTTTGAGACTAACGAGTTTTTATTTTAGCATGAGCTTTCGTGGATATAAACCTGCTTCTTCAGATGCACCTGAAGAAGTGGGTTTATATCCACGAAAGCTCACACTAAAATAAAAACCAGTTAGTCTTAACGGTGCTGGTGCTGCCACATTCCTTCCCCCACCCTTCCCGCTTTTTAAACTTCTAAGAGCAACTAAATTAAGCCATGCCAAAAAAGTGGGGAAATGCCCACAGAAAAACATGCATATAAAAACAAACTTCCTTTGTAAAATCAAGGAGCCAGAAGCACTGGTAAGACTAGCAGCATATAAAAATTTGGTGCCTGATAGTGCAATCTACAACATTTACTCAGACAAATTCTATTGAGATCAATGGGACATATTCCCAGGTAAATGGGAACAGGATTGCAAGCGAAGTTTAAGTTGGCATGCATAGTATACTGCAAGTATGATCAGACTCTGAAAATTATCTTTTCTTTTCATAGAATCATAGGATCATAGAGTTGGAAGAGACCAAAAGGGCCATCCAGTCCAACCCCTGCCATGCAGAAATACACAATCAAATCCTTCCCAACAGATGGCCATCCAGCCTGTTTAAAAATCTCCAAAGAAGGAGACTCCACCACACTACGAGGCAGTGTATTCTACTTCCGAACAGCTCTTATTGTCAAGAAGTTCTTCCTAATGTTTAGATGGAATCTCTTTTCCTGTAGTTTGACTCCATTGCTCCGTGTCCTAGTCTCTGGAGCAGCACAAAACAAGCTTGCTCCATCCTTAGTATGACATCCCTTCAACTATTTAAACATGGCTATCATGTCCCCTTTCAACCTTCTCTTCTCCAGAGTAAACATGCCAAGCTCCCTAAGCCTCTCTTCATAGGGCATGGCTTCCAGATCTCCCACCATCCTGGTCAGGTCACCCTCCTCTGGACACGTTCCAGCTTCTCAATATCCTTCCTGAATTGTGGTGCCCAGAGCTGGACGCAGTATTCCAGGTGAGGCCTGACCAAAGCAGAATAGAGTGGCACTATTCCTTCCCTTGATCTAGACACTATACTCCTATTAATGCAGCCTAGAATTGCATTGGCTTTTTTAGCTGCTGCATCACACTGCTGACTCATGTTCAGCTTGTAGTTCACTATGACTCCTAGATCCCTTTCACATGTACTGCCATCAAGCCATCTTTTGCTAACTTTAGTTAATATTCACAGGTTGGATACAGTGAACACACAGAGAAGTATGCCTTTATTAGTTAAATTGAATGTAAACTCATGATTATATTATTGTCTGAAAAGAATTTTCAAATTAATGTTCCTTCTGTTTGGTATTTTCAAATTTGTTTAGGTCTAAACCTTTAATTCTACACACATATTTACTAGGGAGTAAGCTGCATGAAGAGCCAGCATGGTATAGTGGTTTAAGTGTTGGACTAGGATTCTGGAAGACCATGGTTCAAATTTCCAGTCAGTCATGGAAACCCACTGGGTGACCTTTGGCAAGTTACATACTGTCAACCTGGGAGGAACCCCTTCTGAATAATTATTGCCAAGAAAACTCCATGATAGGCTTGACTTAGAATTGTCATAAGTCAAAAATGACTTGAAGACACAAAACAACAACCAAGCTACATTAAACCTATTTCCAAGTAAAGGTGCATAGACTGATGCTGTTAACTAATACGTTGTAAAAATCACATTAAAACAATCTATTGATATTGATTTGTTTCCTATTTTGATTTATAAAGTACATTTTTGCATGTATTATCTCTGTGACAACATCTCAAATCACAGAGTAGTCATATTTATATTTTCAATCGCTACTTGTTTTTTATCAGGATTGAAGACAAGAAAAAATGGCTTACTTACAAACTCATTTTCTCTTATACACGGGGGCACTGAAACACAAACAAGAATACAATAAAATAATGAAAGTTAATCAAACAAAGCAATTATAATTATTTTATAAGTGATCAGTGTTCAGTAATACCATAAAATGGATCAAAAGCCATAATCATAAATGTTGAAACCAATGCCCATTTTGAAATAAAGAGCCCATTCACAGAAGCAAAACACAGCAGCAATAAAGCAGTGAGATATATGTCAAACAATGCTTTTACAAGACAGAACTATTTTCCTTGCTTGGTAACTGAGAATAAGGAGATACTATGGCAGGTCCTGTTAGATAAGCACATGAATCCAAGGTGTTTGTTCAGCAATCGAGGAGCATTTGGGGATGTTTAAAATGTGTTGGTTCCCCATCATGAATTAAGGTGCTTTCTTAGCAGATTCTTACTGGTATCTTTAAAATCAGTCTGATATATAAATGCAAGTGATCATGCTTAATAGCTCCATGCCATAAGAAATTTCACCTGCTGGTTCTGGCATATGAAGATGCTGTTAAAAATTGCCAGCTTTTGGCTATTCTGTTCCCCTTCCATTCCATTCCACCTGTTACTGATCCTGTCACAAATTATTTTGGAAATGAATGTACGGGAATTAAAATATGCCATGGGGCTAAGCAGTAAATAATCTATGATTTTTAGCATTGTAGTTTCTTAGAAGAAATCTATATAAAGATAATTCTCTTGGGTATGTTGCCTTTCCCAGTGTGCTGATTGGCTTCTCAGGAAACACACTCAACCCACACCCAACCAATCACCACCTACATGCAAATTCCCTCTCCATCTCACAATGCACTCCTGTCACTCAATCTATGGCCCAGATTGGGACCTAGACAGTCAACTGGTGGTGGTGACAGGCCTCCTGAGATAGGACCCAGGCAGTCAACTGGTGGTGGTGGTGGCAGCTGCAACAGGGCAACAGAGCAAGTCACCCTCAGCAATTCCGGGGAAAGTGTGGAACACTGAAAAGGGGGAGGAGGAATTTAAATCCACCAGCCTAATTTACAGGGTTGTTGTGAGGTCTACTGGGCATTTTGGGGGAGGTTTTTTTAATGGTGTATGGTACGCCAAGTCCAGCTAGTATTGGGAAAATGTTGGTATCATGTGTCTGTCAGGTGGTGAGTTAGGGCCTGTGTGAGAGATGCATGGATGCCTGAGAGACTGAGTTGTCACATCTGAATTAAAATCCAGAAAGCTTTCAAAAATATGTGCTGAGTGCTGTTTCATGAGTCTCAGCTGGAGTATGTACAATAGATTTTGAATGTCCTAAGTCTAAGTTTCAATTCCTGAAACAAACCCTCTTGATTGCAAAAGCACTCCTGAGTCAGACCACTGCATGAAGAATTGAACTGGGATATAGAAAACTTTAGTTTGAGCCTTAACTTATTTTGGGCCCAATATTGGGAGAAAGAAGGGTTATAAATCTAATTGACCTTACTGCATGGCCTTCTGTAATGTCACCATTTTTCTAGCTCAGTCCACCATCCCTAAAATGGGGAACAGTACTGCTTTAAGAAGTACCACAATAATGCTACAATACTGCTTGGAAATAAGCAGTATTTCCAAGAATACAATAATACTTGGAAATAAGCAGTATTTCCAAGACTACAATAATGCTTGGAAATAAAGAAAACTGCACATCTATATATATAATTCTCTTGAATATGTTGCTGTTTCCAGTGTGCTGATTGGCTGCTTAGGGAACTGACCAACCAATCACAGATCTGTCGGGAAGCCAATCAGCACACTGGGAGCGGGACCATGTAGATCTCAAACATGGTGGCTGGAGCTGGCGAGTGAGTAACATGGGGGTGGATGTGGTGTGTGCCTGTGTGTTCTGAAGTATAGGGGGTGGGGTGGGAGGGGCAGAACAAGTGGTAGGAGGGCAGAACGAGTGGGGGGAGAGGCAGAACGAGTGGGAGGGTCAGAAAGAGTGGGGCAGAACGAGCAGTGGGGGGCAGCAGGGGCAGAACGAGCGGCGGGTGGGCAAGTTAAACCCACCAGCCTACCTCAAAGGGTTGTCATGAGGTCTTCTGGGCATTTTGGAGGGAGTTTTTTAATGGCGTAAGGTACGCCGGGTCCAGCTAGTTTATAAAAATTATATAAAAGAGTACTGCATTTTTTGTGTTGTGGGACAGCCCAGCATTAAACAAACTTAAATTCCACTAGCTTTAGTGAATTTAAATATGCTTAATATAGATTGATGAAGATGGCTTTACTCCTGTGGAACTATGGGTATGCTCACATCCTATGCTCTTAATAGGAGAATACATGTAATGAAAACTCCTATTATGTGTATTAGTGTATGGAAAGAGGAAAATAGGTTTAAATACCATATATGCCTTGCCAGAATTTTTCTCCCCACAAGGAATGCTTGAATTGCTGTTCCCCACCACACTCCTTTGGTATAAATTAAAATCTTACCTTGTCACAATACATACTCAGCTAATGACTGTTTTCACAGGTGAAACTTAACAGTGCAATCCCATCCATCTCCAGACAAAAATAAATCCAATTAAGATAAGTGGGTGCAAAATTGCAGCTTAAAGGTCATTTCTTGACTGGGGTGGATAACAGTGACTCTCTAAATGTTTTTGAACCTTAAGTCCCATCAGCTCTAACCATCATGGCCTGTGGTTAAGGATCAAGGGAGCTGGAGTTCAACAGCGTAAGGAGGGTCACAGTGATTTGCAATTCACACTGTTTGTATCATGTGTGAATACTGTTAATGAAGGATGAAGTGCAGGAGTGGTTAAATACCAGTACTGCAAGTCACCATGTTGCAAGTTCGATTCCAGAGGGCTCCAAGGTTCACTCAGCCTTCCATCCTTTCGTAGGTCGGTAAAATGAGTACCCGGCTTGTGGGGGCAATTAGCTAACACACATTGGAAACTGCTTAATGCAATGTAGATGTGTAAATTGCTATTGCTTAAAACAATTTGTAAGCCGCTCTGATAGCCTTGTGGCTGAAGAGTGGGGTATAAATAAATAATATTTTGCTGCCTGAGTATGAGTAGTCAGTGGTGACTGCCCTGTCATAAACACGGCCAGTCTGTTTATTTTGGCACCTGAGGTTGGAAATAAATGCCTCTTCCTCTCCTTAGTAGCAAAATTACAGTAACATTGTACTACGGAGATTTTCACATTATACTGTTATAGTGTTACTATGCCACTTTATTTGCTTTGTCTGCCTCCTGTGGAATCCTGGGATTTGCAGTTTAGGGAGGGGCATTTAACACTCTCAGCCAGAGAGCTCTTAGGCCTCACTAAACTACAAACCCCAGAATTCCACAGGAGGCGGGCATAGCAGTTAAAGTGGAATAATAACACTAAAAGTGTGGTGTGAAAATCTCCTCAGTGACCAAACACTTTGCTGACCATTCACAGATGCTAAGGACCATCCTAGCTGTTCTGCAGAGTGGTAAAACTGTTTCTCATGTGGATGAGTGGAGACCATGGGGGACAGCCTCTGCTGCTTTCTCCTCATTGTAGGATAGTTTTATGTGCCATGAGATCTGCCCTCTGTCCTTTTAAGTTAGCTTGCTGCTCTGAGAGGCAGTGAAAGATGCTGTCCCATCACCAGTGCTGAAGAAGGGTTCATCTCCCATTCATGGACTGGAAAAGGAACTCTCTTGTTCTTCAACCCAGTCAGCCCCAGTCAGTATCTGAGCCACCAACGCCAGGGGCCTCAGGCAGCCACCTCACTCTGCCAAAGGGTAGAGGCAGGTAGCTCTGGTGAAATGCGAAGGAGACAAGGAATGGATATGAAACATTTATATATGTTGTTAACAACTGCTGTCAAGTTAACTTTGATTTATGGAGACCCTATGAATAAGGGCCCTCCAAGACAGACACCTTGTTATTAACAGCCCTCTAAGGTATTCTAAAATTTACATCTTTACACACACACACACACACACACACACACACACAACATTATTGTCAATGCATAATTTGCACTGGAATTACAAGTGTGGGACATGCCAAAACTGAGCATTGCTTGTGGGGGGTGGGGGACGACCCTCCAAGATTGCTCTTCTTTTTCCACAAAAGCACTTTCTATCCTTCATTAAGAGGCATTTATCATATGCTTTTACAATTTAAAACCCTGAAATTGTTCTGGTTAGTTCTCAAATGAGTAAGTTTCAGGAAGCTATTTTCTTTTCGGGGTTGTTGTTTGTTTGTTTCTTGGGGGGGTTGCTTTTTTATTTTATTTTTTGCTTTGCTTTGCTTTTCCCCCTCCCCTTGGGCGACAGTCTCCAGAATCCCGCTGCCAGTATGGCCACCAGGTTGGCTGGGGGATTCTGGGAGTTGTGGGAAAAGGAACTTTCCCACGATGGTTCCGGGTCTCCCCTTCCCTCTGAAAGAAGGCACTATCTCTTCTGCGCCTCAGCGCCCGTACGTACCGGTGGTCAGCCTTTTCTCCCGCATGGCGAAGGCGCCCCGCACCGGCTCGGCGTGCGACCCAGGGGTTCCCAACCCGCCTGCCCCGGGCGTCGAGTTAAAGCCTCATTGCCCTCCGGGGAGACCGAGAGGGGTTGGCGGGCTCCTCCGGCGGTGGAGGGGGGGGGGTTCTCCGCGAAGCTAATGTTTCAACTCGAGTTCTGAACGCGTAGGAAGGGTTTTGAGGACCGGTACTTGAGTTTATGTGGGTTGCTATGGTGCTACTGCAGACAGCGCCCGAGGGAAGCCAGCTTCCTGGCCTCCGTGAATGAAACTGGTCTTCTTGTCGGGGGGAAGGCGGGTCTCCTCTTCCGTCCCCAACCCTCCAGCTAGCCGGCAGGAGGACCCTGGAGGCGCGCAGAAGCCAAAGAAGGGAGTGTTAAACTGGGCTGGAGAAGACTCTCTCTCCCCTAGACTCTAGGGAGGCGGAGAGGGGTCTTCCAGTAAGAGGGGCTGCCAGGGGTCCTCCGCCTGAGCTGCAGCGCCCTCTCCCGCCTCGGTTTTCCGGCGCAATGCAGGTGGTTAGGCTGCGTTTCGTCGCCCCTCTCGCTCAGCCTTCGATCTGACGGCTGCAAAGGCTGCCTTGGTGATAGAGAGGCTCCTCCAGTAATAGTGCCCACCAGGCCGTTTGCAATCCCCCGCCACATCCAAGCGGGAGGGCTCGGTCGCCAAGGAGAGGATTGTGCGCTTATTGTTGTTGTTATTCTTCCTTTCAACCGAGGAGGGCGGTATTGTGACGCCTTTGACAACAGCTAAGGCTGCCTTGGTGACGACCACTCCAGTGCGGAATGCTGGTCCGTGCTGGTCCGGCCGGCCTCCCTCCCTCCTAGGCAAGGGGATGCCCTTCTGCTTCAGGATAATCTCCAGTACTATGTCAAAGCCACAAATTAAACGCTTCATTACCGTGAATGATATATTTCATAGAATCATAGAATTGTAGAGTTGGAAGAGACGATGAGGGCCATCCAGTCCAACCCCCTGCCATGCAGGAATACACAATCAAAGCATCCCTGACAAATGGCCATCCAGCCTCTGTTTAAAAACCTCCAAAGATGGAGACTCCACCACACTCCCAAGCAGCACATTCCACTTCCGAACAGCTCTTACTGTCAAAAAGTTCCTCCTAATGTTCAGGTGGAATCTCTGTTCCTGGAGCTTGCATCCATTGCTCCATGTTCTAGTCTCTGGAGCAGCAGAAAACAAGCTTGCACCATCCTCAATGTGACACCCCTTCAAATACTTAAACAGGGCTATCATATCACCCCTTAACCATCTTTTTTCCAGGCTAAACATACCCAGCTCCCTAAGTCTCTCCTCATAAGGCATGGTTTCCAGACCTTTCACCATTTTAGTCACCCTCCTCTGGACATGCTCCAATTTCTCAATATCCTTTTTGAATTGTGGTACTCAGAATTGGACACAGTATTCTAGGTGAGGTCTGACCAAGGCAGAATAGAGCGGCACTATTACTTCCCTTGATCTAGACACTACTGTTGATGCAGAGCCTTTTTCATTTTTGAAAACCTACTCTCCACCCCCACCCCCAGATACACTTTTCAGAGAGACAATAGTCTTACACTGTTTCAATTTTGAAAAAGTCTTGTGGCACCTTAAAAGTCTGACGAGTACTAGATATAATGAGGGCCTGTTGCCACCACTTGTAAATTGACATTTGCTTTGCAAATTGAAATATTTAAGAAGGGATCTTGTGAGAATTAATACTTTTTGAGAGATGTCCTGAATTCTTTTTTTTCTTTTTTTTTTATAAAATTACCAGCTTGGTAGATGAAGGGAACGCTGTGGATATCGCATACCTTGATTTCAGTAAGGCCTTTGACAAGGTTCCCCATGACAGTCTTCCAAACAAGCTTGTAAAATGTGGGCTAGACAAGTTAACTGTTCAATGGATTTGAAGTTGGTTGACTGGCTGAACCCAAAGGATGCTCAGCAGTGGCTCCTCTTCGTCTTGGAAAGATGTGACCAGTGGGGTGCCACAGGGTTCTGTCCTGGGCCCAGTGCTATTCAATATCTTTATCAATTACTTGGACGACAGACTTAGGGAACAGAGGATATGCTTATCAAATTTGCAGATGACACCAAATTAGGAGGAGTAGCTAATACCCTAGAGGACAGGATCAAAATTCAAAATGACCTGGATAGACTGGAGAGCTGGGCCAAAGCTAACAAAATGAAATTCAATACGGAGAAATGTAAGGTTCTGCACTTAGGGCGGAAAAACAAAATGTGTAGATACAGAATGAGGGAGACCTGGCTGAACGAGACTACGTGCGAAAGGGATCTAGGAGTCCTAGTAGACCACAAGTTGAACATGAGTCAACAGTGTGATGCGGCAGCTAAAAAGGCCAATGTGATTTTGGGCTGCATCAATAGAAGTATAGTGTCTAGATCAAGGGAAGTAATAGTGCCACTCTATTGTGCCTTGGTCAGGCCTCACCTAGAATACTGTGTCCAGTTCTGGGCAGCACAATTCCAAAAGGATATTGACAAATTGTCCAGAGGAGGACGACTAAAATGGTGAAAGGTCTGGAAACCATGCCTTATGAAGAAAGACTTAGGGAGTTGAGTATGTTTAGCCTGGAAAAAAGAGGGTTAAGGGGTGATATGATCGTCCTGTTTAAGTATTTGAAGGGGTGTCAAATTGAGGATGGAGCAAGCTTGTTTTCTGCTGCTCCAGAGACTAGAAGATGGAGTAATGGATGCAAGCTCCAAGAACAGAGACTCCACCTCAACATTAGGAGGAATTTTTTGACAGTAAGAGCTGTTCGGCAGTGGAACACACTCCCTCGGAGCGTGGTGGTGTTTCCTTTCTTGGAGGTCTTTAAACAGAGCCTGGATGGCCATCTGTCAGGGATGCTTTGATCGTGATTTCCTGCATGGCAGGGGGTTGGACTGGATGGCTCTTGTGGTCTCTTCCAACTTTACAATTCTATGATTCTATGATTCTAGGACCAACCCAAGACATTTTGCTGCCAGAAGCAGAGCAACCAATGGTGCACACACTCCCCCATCAAAGTGTTTTGCAGATTACATTAAAGCCTTTGACTCTGTAGATACAAGGTATGGATTGCTCTAAAAGAAATGACATTTGATTGTCCTGATGCATTGTCCGGTGCAAGATGCCACTGTCAGGACAGAATATGAAGAAAAGGAATGCTTTTCAATTGGCAAGGGGGCCAAACAAGGGTGCATTCTATCACTCTAACTCTTTAATTTATGGACAAAACACACAATATGGAAAGTAGGGTTGCTCAGAGGAAGGAGGGGTGTGAACTGGAGAAAGAAATTTAAGATTTTTAGATGACACTACATTACTAGCAGAAAACAGCAAAGACAGAAAACTACTACTAATGAAAGTTAAGGAATACAGTGAAAAAAGCAGGGTTACAGCTGAATATTAAGAAAAATAATGACCACAGAAGATTTGCATAACTTTAACATCGGTGATGGAGACATGGAAATTGTTAAAGATTTTCTACACCTTAGCTCCATCATCAATCAAAATGGAGTGTGTACTCAAGAAATAAAACAACTGAGGGCAGTTAGAAAGTAACTAGATAAGATTGATTGTCAAGTGTGAACATATATCAGTAAATATCAAATATCTGGACTTGTAATACGAGGCCAAAAAAAAAAAAGTGGATTGCCCCACAGTAATGGCAATTTGCAGCAGCTACTATTTGTCTTAATGGGTTTTTGGGCAGATAGCAGGCATGCAAAGTTATCTGCATTTGCTGTGCACATGGGCATGCCTGTGAATCAAGATCGTGGCTGTGAGTGAATTACTAGCGTTTTCACTTACCACAAATTGCTGTCGCTGGACAGTACAATATTTTTTTTCCAGCCCTATCCAAGGTGTAAAAGAGCAACCTTTGCTTTAACAAAAAAGTATACAAAAAATCCTTGTTTTATCACCTTAGTGCTCAGTCACTAAGGCAAAAATCCCTCTGCCCCCACCCCACATATCCAACCAATCAGCTTTCAACCTCTGCTCGTATGGGGAATGCAAGTCAATTCAGTTGCTTGTCCCAAGGAACTGGAATGTGCATTTTCACCACTGCTTTTCAAAAACTTCGGGAAAAGCCATGAAGGCAGAGTGATGTGGAATCCCATCAAGACAGATGGTATTATCCTCACATCCTGTGAGGAGTATTTTTGCCATTTAGACAACCCCTCAGAATAATTAATGTCATAGTATTTCAATTTTGTTGTACAGTTTTGAAAGTTGGATAATGGAGGCAGACTTTTTAAAAATTAACTGTTTTGAAATGAAGTGCTAGAAGAGAGTTCTGTTGATACCATGGACTACCAAAAAGACAAATACAGTAAATAGGTTCTAGAGCAAATCATGCCTGAAATCTCACTGGAAACCAAAATGACTAAACTGAGGCTACTGTACTTTGGGCATATCATGAGATGACATAATATTTGTAAAGCTGAAGGCAGTAGGAAGAGGGGGAAACTGCCTTACAGGTAGATTGACTCAATTAAGAAAGACACAACCCAGAGTTTGCAAGATCCAAGAAATGCTGTTAATCACTGCAGCTCTTTGAGGTCTCTCATTCAAATGGTTATCATAAATCAAACCCCACTGTATGGCACATAACAGCAAAAACAACCCCAAATCAAAGTACAGTACATAGTACCTAAAGCAAATTAGTTTGACAGATGAGGCAGAAAATCCCACAAGTGCACCCCACCCATTTCTAGCAGTAAAAATACAACAAATATTTTATTCCTTGTGATGTTTACTTCACTGTAAGTCGTGACAGGTCGGTCCTGATGAAGGCAAGGGCTAACTGATAAAAAAAAATTGTCTCTTCATCTTAGAAGGCAGGAGTACTGGACTCCTACACATATGAGGACAATCCTTTTGAGTTCACTGAGATCTGTTTGCATGTATGTGGGCGTAGGGTTGCAGTCTTGAATTCAATATCAATACAATATTATAGAGATTCTAAAATCTCTATTAAGGCAAGTCAGAGATCACCAAAAAAATGTCCAAAATCCCTGTGTGTGTATGATATTAGATTATTTTTAAGCAGAAGCTAACAATGCAAACTACACATAGTTTCTCAGAAGTAACCCCACTGCATTCAATGACATTTCCAGGTAAATGTATAGGGTTGCAACTTGAACACCTCCTTGTTTGAAGCTATCTTGTCACCCTGCCTACTCAGAAGGAGGGGGGCTCAGCCTGTGTAAGTAGGTGGCCAACGTAAAGCATACCCATCCTTTCTCTGCATCTGTTAAATATACAGTCGTCCCTTCATATTCATGGCTTTGAATTTCGCGGTTTTATGTATTTGTGGTTTGCCCTCCTCCTCCTCCCTCTCCCTATCCAGGGGGACTGCAGCAATGAGGGTGCTGTGAGAGGGGCAGCAGCAACCACCGCCTTAGCTGCTTCTTTTACTCGGAGGCGGTGGCTAAGAGGCGAGGAAAGCAAGGGAACTCCAGCTGCCTCAGGGGCTTGGGTCCATTTGGGGTGGGGAGCCAAATCTCTGCAGAGCAGGGAGTTGGGCGCTTTAGACCCGAACTCCCCACTCTACTGGGGCTTGGCTCCGTTTGAGGTGGGGAGCCAAGCCTTGGCAAAGCAGGGAGTTGGGCGCTTTAGACCCAAACTCCCCACTCTCCTGGGGCTTGGCTTTGTTTGGGGTGGGGCTTGGTGGGGGTGGCGGCAGCGGTGACTGCATGGTGGCGGTGATGGAGCAACTGAAGGTGGTGGTGGAGGAGTTCTGGGAGGCCTATTTTTATTTGTTTGTTTTTTTCATTTTCGCGGGGGTCTTGCACCCCTAACCCCTGCGAATATGAAGGGACAACTGTACTGTATTTTCTGGAATTGATCAACATAAATTAACAATACTGAGCTTCCATTTCAGCTTCAAAAAGCCAGAAAAGCCAAACACTGTGCAACTATTTTGTTTCCAAACATGTTGCAGTACAGTCAAAATAATACCATGTGGCCAGGGACAGCGCAGGTTGAACAGTTCACTCACCAGTTATATGAGTTTTGCTACATAATGCTTTACAAACAAACCCACTGTTACCACCATAATCCAACAGTTATCCAGACCAGGCATGACTACACTGATAGACCAGGGACTCAATAGTTTTAGCATGAGATCAACAGCACTAAACTAAGGAATATAGTCCATAGAACTCTGGGATCTAGTCCATGAGTGTCTTAGTTAAACTGTCCTATCCTCATCCTGTCATCACAAGGAAATAACAGGACAGAGATTTTTCCTCTATTATATCAGCAGCCTCTGGGCACCCATAATTATTTGAGTGTGTGTTTTGAGACAAATGCTGATTTTTAAAATCTCCACTAGATGCATTGTTACATGTGCTGGGTCAGTTATTTTGGACAGACATTAAGCAGTCAAGGAGACCAACACATAACAAGTTAGTTCTGAGGATCCAGTTTCTTCTTGCCTTCCAGACCTTTAATGCAATCTCATTGGAATAAACCAAGCCTTCTTAGTGCTATAAGTTATAACTGATAGCCAAAGAAAACATATTTTAACTATTAAATACATATTGGCTATAGCTGGCAGGCAAAATTAGAGTATGACTCTATGATACAAGTTTACAATTGAACTGGATGGCCTGTAAGCATTAGTACATGATTATGATTATGATTAAAAGCATTTTCAAAGTAGTCTCTGAAGATGAATCTTTGATGTCCCCTAGTGGTAGATTTCAGTATCTTTCTATGAACAGCCCAGAAGGGCTTTAGATGTCAAATGCTGGGGAACAGATGATGTCTGGTACCGTAATCCAGTTCACTATAAACTTTCCTACATGCCTGTCAAAACAAGCTCCTCTAAAGATCCAAAATCAATCCTGAAAGAACAGCTCACATTTCTCACTAGATTATCTAGCAGCAGTTTAAAGGATTCAGAGGAAGAGTGGGCATTTTAGTTGTCGGTTTTATATCACTTGGATTTTTATACAATGGATTGTGCTATAATTAATTTTATTCTGGCCACGGAAAAGCATAAACTCCTGCTTCCAAGATACTTCCATACCATGTCAGAAATTTGAGAATATTTCTACCATCGGCTTGTTTTCTTTGCCCTGTTGTTAGGCACTGATTATTCATTCCATCATCTACATTAATAAGCAAGGGGATCTTGTAGCAACTTTGAAACTAACCGAGAGGAAATTCTAAGAGAAAATATAAAGTATAAAGCTTTGAATGTTGTGGAATGTGTGTGTATACTAAATGGTATATGGCAAAAATATTCCTCATAGAATGTGAGAAGACGACCTGTCCTAATGGCAATCCATGTTGTTTCACTGTATTGTGAAGGAGGAGGCAAAAACAGCAAAAACTCTGAAGGAAAAGCCTTCATGACTTTTACTGGCATTTTTAAAAAACTCTGAAGGAAATGTGCACCCCAACCATTAAGACAACCACACAAATTGTTGTGCAATCTGGAGGGGAAGAACGGGCCTCCTGATTGGTCAGGGGAGCACAGGTGTGATCCTGAACTTTACCCTTTTTTTGACAGGGCAGAGGGCAGCCACGGGGAGGGGGGAAGAGAAGGAACCAGGGAAGGGAGGACGGCTCTCTCCTCCTCTTCCCCACTCCCTGCGGGTGCCCTCCCTACTGCTGCCACTGCCTCCATCACAAGGATCAGGGAAGTGAGGATGGCTCCCTTCTCCTCTTCCCCCTCCCCCCGGGTGCCCTCAGTGCAAAGCTTATGGGGGCAAAAAAAAAAACCCCTATTAAGACAAGTCACAGCTGCTGTGATTTGACATTACTGCAGAGCAATCCTGTTTTGGGGAGCTCATACAGACTGGTCCTAAGAGCGCAGGCATTTACTAGTTCTAGGCAGGATGCCAACCTAACTATAAAAATGATGAGATTGAAAAAAGATACAAACAGTGAATTGACATATTATGAACCTGAGAGAGGTACCAAGAACCAAGTGTTCACTGACTGTTACATTACTTTCCCTGATATATCTTGCAGCAATCATCTCAGCTCCTCAGAAATAGTCTGAAGATTCTAGAAGTACTTCAGAATTTGTTTTCAAGAGCAATCTTCATATGCCAACACTGTTAATATGTGCCAAAGTAGGTCGTCTACTACTTGGAGTGGATTTACTGGCCCATTGTCATTGAAGCCATCAGCTGCCACTGCAAAACATATTAAAGCTTTAGATGAAAAGCTACCAAGAAAGGAAAGCCAAATAGAATTGTTCATTGCTAATTCCTGGATTAGGTAGAGCTAACTTGTTCTAGTTAATTATGATTTGTTCTGAGTTATTCTGATAATGTTGTGTATGTACACATGCACACATAATAACAATTGGCAAAAAAATATCCTACCACTACTCAAGAAATAGTTACACTTGATCTTAACTAAGGATGAGAAGTGATTAAATAATTTGTTGTGGAGAAGGTGGGGGAGCAGAAAACATATTTTTGCATATTGAATTTGGTAAGGAGATATTTATAACCTAATTGCCAGAACTGTATATCACATTAAGCCTGGCCACACCTTGCAGACTTATTTCAGCAATATTTTTAATGTTTACTTTCGGCAATGTTTAATGGGTGGAGCAATGTTTTGTCCACCCAATAAAGAAAGCATTTGTGGTTCTGAATAGGTTTCTGAATTTGAAGATACTGAATATTGCCACAACAAGGGTACGGTAACTTTAATACGAAGAAGCAAGGGAGTGAGACTTAATTCTTTGAGGTTTCCATCTCCAACAAAGGCAAAACTCTTTTATTTGGACTGAAATTGGCAAGTTTATCTATTGAGCACCTAAAAGCTTTTCCAGACTTAAGAAATTAAATGGTTTCTGCCTAAGAAAGGGACAGTTAGCTTCGCATAGGACAGAGGCAACCTGGATCTCAAGAGAAGTTACTTTTCTGTTGCTAATGGAGTTGAAATTTTATTAACTGTCTTTTATTACCCTTTATTTCCAGCCCCATGGCCAAAAAAGTGAGTAGTCTCTGCTTGCATTGAGATCCTTCCAGAACAACTGAACTACAACAGAAACATCTGTTACAAAATATAGGCCTGTGACTCTAAGATCCTGTATGAATTTTTAACATCTTTTGCCTGATGAAGAAGCCTGTGGACCTTTGAAAGCTTACATCATGTATTTTCTGCATTTTGGTTGGCCAATAAAGTTCTCTTTTGTAGAATTTGGATCTGTGGTTCTTTGATTGGTCAGTGCAGACAGCATACAGTACTTAACATTGTAGATATGCAAGTATACCATTATGTTTTTCACCACACGCTGTTATTAGGACATGATTAATCATATGCTGCAGAACCTTTCTGATCAAGATAAGTTCATCACTCATTGAAATTTATTTTTTGCTTTAGAAGGCCAGAAGATCAGGAAGAAATTTATACAATCAATCAATTTCTGTTTCTTCTTATGAGGATCGTTTGTTATAAACACAGCTTGAGAGGAAAGTAGTTTTGTAGGAGGAATTATATTTTGTTTATTCTGTGCTGATTATCTTGACATATATTTGTATGTCTTTCAGATTGCCTTGTGTTTGATCTGCTTGGCTTCAAATGCAGTTGCTCTAGTCCTGCAGAAATTAGAAGGATTATGTTCTGGCCCATCCATCAACCAGCGGAATAGGGGCTGCTGGATTGTATGTGTATGTACTTACAGACAGAGAGACCCACCTGTCTTGCTCAAATGAGGTAACTTGAAGAATTGGTACCTCAATTTGATTGCTTTTCTCTTCCATTCTTTTGCTTTTGTCTCATGTCTTTTAAAATATGAAACTGTAAGCAGAACTGTCTCATTTTGTATTCTCTGTACACCATTTAGAATGTTAGGTGCTTTAGTAGGTAATAATAATCATGAGGAGCTTAATGAATTATATTCAGTAAAAAAAGTCAGCTTGCTTTAAATGATGTATAGTACCGTGGTGCATTTCTTATACAGAAATATTTTATTAAATATATGGAAAGGTAGCATAAATATTTATCTCTTTTTAATTTGCCATTGTGACAATAACTGTATTTAAAATTTAAAAACAGGATTGTAAGACATATTGAAAAATATGCTGAAAGTACTTTATTGAAATCTCATTGTGGGCATCTGACACCAAGACTAAACAGCTTAAAATTTTTTCACTTTTTTCAAGAATGTATGAAAAGTTTAAGATATTTATGTAGAGAATTGTCAACTTGATTGATGATCAAAACTACAACCTATAATATTTTTTTAAAATTCATAATTATTAAAAGTGCTACCTATATAAAATAGAGAATCAAGGGGAAGGGGAAAGGAAATACAATCTATTTACTCCAAAACATTTAGAGACGTTTTAAGTTTCTTTTGCTTTTGGCACTTCCTGGCAGGGCATACTTTGGATTTTGCCATTTACTAGATGAACTGCTACAATCTCTTGACCCATGGAAAGCACATAAACATAAAATGCAGAAGTCAAATGCACAGTCTTCCTGGCTACAGAGTCCACGTTTTTTTAAGGATTCGTATTTAGCAGGACACTGACACTTTGGACAGGGTTTTAAAGCTTCATCACTGAAGAGGGTTTGGGCAACCTGTACCAGGAGAACAGACAATGTTTAGGATATAGTCATACATGCATTTTAATAAATTTGTTAATTACCTCATTGCCATGTTATACTTTCTATCAAGTTGCATTAGATTCTAATGATTAGAATTAGTCAACTGCTGTTTTGAACAAAAATATATTAAGACAGAAAGAAATTTTACCACACAATAAGAAATGAGACAACTGGTAAAATTTAGTGGTGAAAGCCTGTTACTTTCCCTGAGACATCTTGAACCAATTATCACTTATGCTTGCCACCTCTTGTATAATTGCTCATTGTCAAAGGGGCTGGTTTCTACCTCACACCTCACATATACTTTGTCTTCAGTTGTCCACAATAACACTGTATAATTAAGTTCTCGGTTTGCCTGTTTTGTTTTAACAGCTGGTTGTAGTCACCTACCTTTATATATGCTTCTTGTTTACTAGTGGACTGAAGAACAGGGCTGCATCGCTGAGGTGTCAAAGAGTCATTAAAAGTGGGCTGCATTTGTATTGCTGCAGATTTTGCCTGAGCCTGGACTGGCCGTAGTGCCAGTCTAGTCATCATTAGTCTTGTGGCAGCATCTTCAGCATTCAGCAGATTTCTCTGTCAAATTTACCAAACACCAGGGGTTACTTTTACCACAGTATCTCAGATATTCTGTTTAAAAGAAATGCTACATCATAATTTGGGCAGTTAGGCCGTAACAAAAAAGCAACACAAAAAGTTCATATAAAATTGTTTCAGTAGTGCAGCAGCTCTATCCGCAGATCTTTTTCATGTACAAATACTCTGTCATGGTACATCAGATATAGTACACACACTGAACTGATGGAGAGCATTGTCCAGGCCTTTTGGCCTTCACATTGCCCTCATCAACTTTGCACATACATAGATCACGCACAATACTTTTTGGGCTTCATGTTGTAAAGGACATTGCCTTCTAGGAAGACCTCCCGGAATATTTTTTAATACACTTTGGGGAAAAACTACCAACAGAGAAAGGAAATAAAGATGTATGCAATATAGCATAAGTGAAGTTACAAGATAGTTGCACTATACTACCCTTCTGTTGAATACCAGCACTGTGCAACTAACTGTATATTTGCCAGTGCAACTCCTTATTGTTACACTGTACAGTGGGGATGCCCAGTAGCTTTCTCCAATCCCAATGAATAAAGGGGTACACTGAAGGCACTGATGAAGTTAGGCACCATCCAAGAATGTGCAAGTACCTAGCTGGAATTCTGTTGGTTAGTCCCAACTATATTAGTCCCTTGAATCAGCTGTTGAATGGTGAGTGAACACATAGAGAAATCAAATTGATTCAGTGGCTCTACTCTAGTTGGAACTAACATTAGGATTTAGGCCAATGTGAAATAGTTATACTTGTGGAAATCCACAAGCTATGAACAGTTGCATAGCAACCAAAGAAGTACAACCAAGTGTGTTAAGAATTTACACATGTAAGACACCAAGAGGATTCCAACAAATAAATATACTTGAAGAGTAGCTGAATTCTAAAGATTGTGCCTTTCATTTAGTAGGTATGTGTATACAGTGGAGCAAATTCATTGTCTAATAGACAATTTCCATTAAAGATTTGCAATTTTATCTCTGCTCTTCTTTCTGTTCATGCCTCTCCCAACAGCCTTTAAAAATGCTTGTACACTGATATGTTACCTTAGTTGCTGCTCTCAGCTGTTTAATGTATAATTTCCTCCTCCGATTTGCATGTTTATCCTGTACAACAATTTCCCGCCAATTTTTGCTTACTTTCCACATACTGAAACAAAGAACTACTATCAGCCAGTATTCAAAAATTGTACAGGAATACAATAGATTGAACTGGTTTGTCCTAATAATGTCTTTGAAGTGAAGATCCCCTCTGTTGGATTTGAAGAATACTGGGGTCTACATTAAAAGAAAACAAAGCTTGAACGCCACAGCATTCAGTGAAGGGGATAAGACACCAATATTAAGTGTATTATTTTCCAAATCCCCAAGCTTTAAAGAAAGAGTCCCAAATATCTGTTATCTTGAAAGAAGTTACATAAAATTAAAGAAAACAGATCTAAATTAGATGTAAGTTAGTCTTGCTATTGAAGTATTCCATTAAAAACCCCAGATCATTTCACAGTACCTGCTCAGTGGATGTTATTTTCAAGCACATTCCCACCCTGGTAATCAATGTGTGGGTTGATCACCTAGCATAGGACACTGATGTTAAGGCAGACAATAGAATGGGGTGGGAAGCTTATGATAATGCAGTTGCCATGCTGTTTCCATGTAAGGGAAGAGGAAGGAAAAACAGGTTGCTTGCCTTTAGCTGTGGCTCTTCAAGTGGTTATCTGTGCCCTGGTACAAATGGGTTTTGTGAATGCAAAGAGACCCCATTTGGAAACTTCTAGAGGTGAGAAACTTGTCAGGAACCCTGCCCCCTCTCATATACTGCACATGTCCCAGCCCACTAACCTACTATCCCCTCAGCTTTGAAGCCCACAGTGCAATTTACAGGGACCTAGAAGAGGGGAAGTAAGGAAGGTTGTGTGAGGGCACAGATGACCACTTGAAGAACCACAGTTACAGGTAAGTAACCTGTTCTTCTTTGTGTGCCTTACACACATGGGTGACTGTGAAGCTTACAAAGGCAGCTCACTGAAGAACAGAATATAGGGCAGCACATCTGGGCTCTGCAACCAGTCAACAATGTTAGGTGAACATGGAGAGGTTGTGACTATGTCATGGTTCTGCATAAGTCCAGAAGCAGAACTCCATGCAGCAAAATAGCTGACAATGACAATGCCTAGCAGAATGAGCCTTCAGGCCATTTGGTGACAGAAGGTGGGAACAATATCTTCATTGAGATGGAATGGTGAAACCATTTTTGGCAGGAAAGTGATATCCAGCTGTAAAAAGCACCTTGCTCTTATAGAAAACAAAAAAATGCTTTGTCCAAATGAAGAGCTGTGAGCTTGCTTGCTTGTCTTGCCAAAGTAATGGCTACAAAGTAATGGCAAAGGAAAGGCCACTTGTGGTAATACAGATTCTTGCCCATGGCAAACCTGAGGAATTTTTGATGCCAAGGCCTTATCCCAATGTGAACATAGGCATCGTGAAAGTCTACACGCGTAAACCACTCCCCTTTGCAAAGGAGTGGCAGAATGAAGGGAAGCATCTTGGTTTGATATACTTGTTGGTGCCACACAGGTCTAAGATTGTCCCTCTTTGATACTGACAAATATCAAGGGAAGAACCTATTCCATCTGAAGCAATCCAGGACCTTCTCCATGGCATCTTTCTGTAGCAGTGCCATGATCTCTTCCAGAAAAGCTGCCGACAGAGGAGTTTGACAAAATACTCCAACAGGTGGAATATTTGAGAACTCTACTGCATAACCCAGATGGACAATGGTGAGTACCCAAGGGTCTGTAGTGATGTTCCACCAGGTGGCGTAATGGTGGTGTATTTTCAGGGCCTGAGACGGAGATATAACCAACAGGTTAAAAGTGGCTGTGATTAAAAAGTCCTGGTCAAAAAGTAATAGGCATGACCTGGAAGAGCCTAAGGACTTTTTGGAAGATGGCTGTTGGTATTTCTGCTGCTTATAAGAATGCCTCTGACATGAAAATGAAGAGTATTACGAAGGCATCCATGAAGCTATTGAAGGGGACTTGGAGTGAGACGAAGACGAGGATGGATGCTACCAACCTAAATGGAAGGGCTTGTGTTTTTGCTGCTGTGTGCCAAACCCCATCCTTTTCACTGTTAAGTGAGCCTTGGCAATGTGATCCAAAGACTCATCCATCTTCTCACTAATCAGTCCTTCCCTATCAAAAAGAATGTCCTCTATTGCCATCTCATGTCATTGGTGAGCCCGCAGAGCACAGCCAAGTGTAACACCTTAGAGCTACTGTCCCCACATAATTCAGAGCTGTGCAGTCTGAATTTGCTGTGTGGCAAGAGCATGGACCTTCTGTTGGGCTGAATCATGCTTCAGGTGAGTGTGGGATAAATGTCAACATTTTGTCCCATAAGTATCTTTGGTAGGCTAGCATGCATGCCATGTTTCCCACATGGATAGCTAAGGCAGAAGAACAAAAATATCTACCAAGAGGTTCCAGGTCAAAGATGGCAGCATGGTGGGTGTCCTTTAGGTGGGCTCCTTGAGGGACACCCACAACAGGAAGTGTTAGCTGGTTTGAGACAGAGAAAACTGCCCAAAATTGTTGGCACAGGGGACTCAGAGGAGGGTCCAAGAGAGCATCATTCTGTTCTGGGCTTCAGAAGAGGCTACGTAGCCATCACTCTGTCATGGAGGAATAGAAAGAGCCAGGAAGACAACACTGCCCAGCATCTGAATGCCTCCCGTTTGAGCTTCTAAACCTTGCCACTTAACTTTCTTAAATTCCTAAAGCATCAAGTGAGCATTGAAGAAACTTATCAGCTGGAAGGGATACTGCAATACCCTCGCCAAATGGTTTGTCTAAGAAATGAGTGAGTAGGAAACTATTTCTGGCATTTTGTTTATATAAAAGCTGAGATGGAGTGTTAAAAAAAACCTCTGAAAATCTACTTAACTGCGCTTAAAAACTTAATTTAAGAACATATCAACAAAGAAAAGTGACTTAATTTTAAACTGCAAGTTTAAATAAGAAATAAATAATAAGAAATGTATTACTGAGTTAAACAAATCTAGCAGTGAAAAAGAAGCCAATAGTTTTTGCTTAAATTAACACTGAAAAGATTGAACTTAGAGGCAACAAGATTGAAACAAGGGGTGGGGGGACTCATGACAGAACTTGATTTGAAAATACTGTTTCTTAAAAAAAAAAAACACCTAAAGCTACATTATTAAGAAAGTAGAAGAGTTAATGGCTAAGAAAGACTTAACTCACTATCACCAGAGCCTGGGAAAGTTTTGATGTTTTTTTCCAGTTAGTCACATCTTACATCTATGTTGCCTGAAGGAAATAAGAACCATTTTTGTTTGAGTGGATATGAGACTGACTTGCATTGCTGGGTAAAAATAGCTCAAGTTACCATCTGCTGGCAAAGAGGATTCATTAAACAACAAAAAACTTAAGGTTCTTTAAATAAAACTGGACAGTTGTCAAAATTGGCAACAAAGACATGCTCTAAGACTAATGAATCAAACATACTGCCAGTAGTATTATCCTAAAGAACTACTGTAAATATTGGACTTATTTAAAAAGACATGGAAGGATACTAGTAAATTTTGCAAGAAATCAGAAGACCAAGTCTCTCTGTGGTGATTTGAGAAGGTTGAAAAATGAAATTAAAAATGAATAAATCTCAGAATGGATGTAAAAAGAATTATCTAAGAGGAAATCAGGGAATGTTTACTGGCAGAAAACCAGAATGACATCTATGAAAGTAAGAGGAGAAAATGGAAACTTCTTTCCATGGAGAGGTATACTTTATTCAACAAGAACAAAATGAGAGAATTCAACAAAACAGCATTATATTAATTCAACAGGAAGACAATTATGAAATGAAGAAGGAAGAGACAATGATGTTTTGGAGGGGAGAAGAAACCTTTACTCAGCAAGAAAATAAAGAGAAATACTGTCATTGAACAAAGTGATAACATACCCACTTCTTAGTTTGTTACTTGAAGGGAACTGTTTATATTTTAATCAATGGTGGAAATATTATAAGAAACAATATGTAAAATATAAATTTAAAGATTGTTAAAGTAATGATTTGGGATATATATGGCTCTTATTTGAATTGTTATAATGGGGACATGGCATATTTTCAAGTCTTCTTATTGAGATTTATAGAAGAGTTATAAAACTGAGACTACTCTGTTAAATGATACAACTATCGATAATTTTTTAAAATGTGAGAATTTATAATAGAATTCTTGAAGGAAGTTAACAGTAGTCTAGTTATGCATATGGCTTGACAACTTATTAATAAATTGAGCAGGTGGTGAATAGATATATAGACGAAACTTGTAGAGTTGCAAGAGGCATTTAATGGTCATGATACTCCATTAACAACAGTATAATGGTATATAATCATACATATATAAAAAAACAATATTAGCATTAGTTTAAGATCTGTGTTTGAGATATCTTATTGCAACCTTTTAGCTGATAGGTTGGAATCTAAGCATCCCTTTTTATTCTTTTCTTTTTGTCCTGGGTGTATTTGGTTAGCTAGGTGGGTTAGAGTAGGCAAGAGGGGGTTAGAATAGATGTGGAGTTATTATTACTTTCCCCTCTTCTTATTTTAGATGACTATATGTGTATTATTGTTTTTTCCCTTGTGCATATTTTTTAGCTTGTAAAACTATGTGTTTAATAAAAATATTAAATAAAAAAGTCTACCTAAAACATCCAGTCTTTTGCCTTCTTTGTTGGCTGGGTTTGAGCCACTTTGTTGCTTTTGTCACTTTGTTGAGTGAGCTTTCCTTCCTCCTCTGGACTGTGAAGCCTCAACAACTACTGACTTAAGTGCTGGATGACCAAATAAGTAGGCAGCACCTTCCTGATGCATCTTATACAGGTGCTCCAGTCTGTGAGATGCCAGTGGAAGTGATGCAGGTTTTAACCAGGACTGTTTGATGAGCTCCTATAAAGAAGGCAAGAGAGAAATAGTGGCTGGTGTGGGTTCCTGAGAGTCCATTATATGGAAAACAGGATCCACAATTGGCACAGGAGGAGGTGTAACAGTTAAGCCAATGGATTTAATAATCTGGAGGACAATATCAGAAAACATTTTCTATCCTCTGGTGAAAGGGCTGGTGCTGTATCTACTACATGCCCTGAAGGTGAGGATGTCAAAGGAGATGGAAAGGCTGGTGGTGTGAAGTCAGACTCATATTCACCATCTGATGAAGCTGAAAAGACCGATGGTTGAGGCCGAGAAGGAGGTGCAGTAGTACTAGTCTAGACAACAGTCTATCAGACAACAGTCAACACCAGTGGAAGAGCAATGGCAACAGTAGATGTTAGTGGAGGAGCAATGGTAACAAACTATATGGGTGAAACTAAGGAAACCAAAGCGCACAGCATGACACTGGGCACCAGAGCTGTGTAAACGGTGCACATTGAGGTTACAGCAGATGAATTAGAGGGAGGCATCAGTACAGAAGGTAGAAGATGAACCGAAACAGCTGTAACCAGAGACAGCAGAGGTTATGACATAGCTGAAGTGGTTTGAGGTGGCAGGGACAAAGGCAATGGCACAGCAAAAGAGATGGATGCCTTGGTGGAGTAAGAGACCAATGTCAAAATTAGTGGTACTGAGGAAAAACTGGGGACATATGCTGAGAACGGTGCTGAAGAAAAGCAAGGTATGTTGGAAACCTGGAGAGGCTACAGTACCAATACGTGTCCATAGTATTCTCAATAGTGGTAATGGTCTCAGTACGAAGAAGAATAAGAATGATATGAACCTGGATGTTCTCTTCACAAATGCTCATGTCTGTATGTCAATGTAAGATACAGATGTATATGGGGAATCTTCTCTATATCAGCATTCTCTCTCCCTATACAAAGGCCTCAAGGAAGCACAAGAAGGTTCCCTATGAAAAGGAGACCTTTCTTGCCTGGGCAACAGAAGTGTGTGTGTGTGGGGGGCAATGTCCAGAGAAGAGGTGGTAAACAATGGGTCTGGTCCCAAGGTCATAGCCAGAGGTGCCAAATCAACAAGGTCAACTAAGCGGATCGAGGGAGACATCAGATTAACAGACAGCACCGCAGATTCTGGAGGCAGAATAGCAGTCAAAGACGGAACCGAAGATTCAGAAGTTGACAGAGGCAAAGTCATAGGTGGAACTGACTAGTGCCCAGAGCGTTTGGAGTGCTTCTTTGGTACAGTATCTGACTGTCCCATCAACACCAAGGGCTCTGGTGGAGGGGGCCTTTTCCAGGAAGACTTCACATGAGCCACCTTGCTTCTTGATACCGACAAACATTTCCTCTTCTGCTGAGACAGAGGCAGTGGACAGGGCAGCGGATGCCATAGAAGAGGTAGTCTTTGAAATCAATGGAATGGTCAGGACCAAAGTTGTTGATAAAGATGTTGACACAGGTAACGTTGAAGTTGTCGGTACCAACACCACTTTCATCCTATGTGGTTTTGAGAGCAAAGAGGAAACAGTATCCAAAAGTACATTAGAAGTGGCTTGGTTGGAAACCCGAAGAGACTTCTCCCAACAGTATGCCCTCAGATAAGAAGCCCAATTTTTAAGGGTTTGCATTGTAAATCTCTTGCAGGCAAAGCACTTTTCTACAACATGTCACTCTCTGAGGGA
Organism: Gambelia wislizenii; assembly: GCA_030847615.1. Classification (NCBI taxonomy): domain Eukaryota; kingdom Metazoa; phylum Chordata; class Lepidosauria; order Squamata; family Crotaphytidae; genus Gambelia; species Gambelia wislizenii. The sequence goes on from JAUMIR010000004.1 coordinate 299,225,555, forward strand.
ATATAAACAGAGGGAATGACCATCAGATAGTAAAACCTTTCATTTACATGATAAACAGAGTTTAAAAAGGGAAGTTGAAGCCATAGAACTGGTAAAGAAAGAAGTGCAATAGAGGGGAACCACTCAGCTGTAGGAGAAGTAACTGGAAGATGTCCCTCTGCAGGTGGATGGAGAGAAACTAGCTTGGCAGGCTCAGATGTATGCGGTACATGGGATTGGTTGCCACCAAGCTACTCAGTTCTAGACATTTCTGAATGGGGACTCTGTACAAGCAGAAAACCCATTTGTGTAAGGCACAGAGACCACAAAAAATAATAGCCATACTCAGAAAGAGTATACTCTCTCCTTGCAACCATCAGCCAGCATGTTGAGTCCTCATAGATAGGTTTATGTGATGGCAGGGAAGGACTGTATATTTTTCTAACAATTTTTCTATAAGAAATCTTCCTTTAAAAAAGTGAACATATTTGTTGTACATCTGCAAATATTAGTATCTTCCTGACGCATCATCTCCCTCTTGTCTGTGAATGGTACCATTTTTGTCTACATATATATTTAGACTCCATTAATTTCATTAATAGTATATATGATTTTAATTTGGTTATACTTGGACAATATTACTGGGGAACACCCAGTGAAAGTTTATAATTTTCCAACTTGTCTCTCTTACCTGCATAGGCTTTCCACAGTTAGGATATTTAAAATCATAGTAAGAACATGTTTTAAATCTCTGTCTCTTAATTCTGTTAATATATCTAGTTTTTCAATGCCCATTTTCTTGCCAATGAGTTGAGCAACAATACACTTTAACAGTGACACATCAACTCCATCAATATTCTTCAACAAATCAGTTTCCTCCATTTTTTTACTCCTGTTTTGCATAAAAAGTATGTGAATTAATTGCAAAGCTGGTGTCCTTGATAAATTTTCAGAATTTGGAACCATGCATCTGTTGTCATCCACGCTGTCTTCACTGATACATCCAGCAGCTATTTTTAGTTCGCATTTTGAATTAGAAAAAGTGGTATCATAGTCTTCTTTTTCTGATTGTGAGCCACATTCTGAAAGAGTCGACAGTCTTCTTGAGCGCTGTAGCTTTCTTACCTTTCTTTTAGAGTTTAGAATGCTGGATGGTTCAGTACGTTTTTGAAGAAGTTCTTGGAAAGACCCCTCATGATCTGACAATGAATCTTCTGATTTATCATAGCCAAGATAATTATTGCTGCTATTATCAGGAATTAAAAGACTGAAGTCACTTACTTCTGTAGCTGAAGGTGTATTTATTTCAGCTATAGTAAAATTAAATCCTTCTACAAGACTATTGATTGGTGTGACAGATTTATCATCATTTGTTCTAGACAATCTACAGTGAGGCGTTCCAACTAACTCTGAACAAGTGTTCTGGTCACCAAGACTAGTAAGGGCACTGTCAAAGAAACTGCTGTGTGTGTTTGTAGAAAACTGAGGCTGGATTGGAGATAAACAACCTGGTTCTGACAACAGGCTGCCTTTAGGCTTTGAATCATCTATTGTAGAAGTCCTCTGCTGAGAAAACACAAGTCTCAGTCTCTGACAACCAGAAGTAGGGTCTTCACTTTTTAAAGTACTAGTAGCCAGTGGGTGGTAACTTTTGTCTCTTGGAGAATCCAAAGCACATTTTGAAATTCTTTCATCAAAACTAAGAAAATGAGATAAACATGTTTTTTTCTGGCTGTTTCCTGAAGATGTTACTTGTCTTTCATAGCATCCCAAAGCACCAACAGAAGCTGCTTTGGACACAAGCAATCTTCTGCGGATTGACACATCTTTTTTAGCAATTCTGGGTGTTTCAGAATAGTCTGTATGTGCACCTGCTTCCTTTTTTTCTGATAATAAGAAAGTATTATGTTTATTTTCAATGGGAGATGACACCGAAGTGCATAAACTACTAGAATGTGTATCCCTAGAATACCCAGGCAGGCCTCTGTCATTCTGTTCGCCTTTATGTTCTGCATCAACATAATTAAAGCTTTGGTCTTTTAATGATTCATTGTATCCACTGTCATAAAATATGGAAGGACAGCCAGAATCTTTAAAGCTGAAGTATCTTGTACTGTTGCCAGGAGAAGTCAGTCTGCCTCTTTTAAGAATATTAGATAGGACTGAATTACTTTCTGACATCTTGTGTTTAGAACTGGCTATGCTCTGTAAAGTGAAAACAACATTTTATATCAGAAATAATAAAAAATAATTTTGTCTAATTTCAGACACTGATATCCTTGAGTAAACAACAGAATATTTATAGGCAGTTCTTTAATTAGAAGAGCCAGTCACTATAGTTGAATTGACCCTCATGTTATCAATATAGCTGTTTGTTATAAAGTAAAATGTAAAATGTTTCATATTACCTTGTAATAAATACAGTGTTTCACTGCAGATCTTATAAGATGCCACTCTTGTTACAATTTACCATTAAGTTATTATTATATAAGATGGCACACATTCACAAGTAATTTTATTCTTATTTATCCACAGTTACTCTGGAATAACAACTCGATTTTCTTGGTGCTGATTTGTTTATACTTTGAAGGAGTAATTCAGAGGCTGATAAACTGGAAGAGTAAAAAAAAAACTCAATGGAAATCTATTGAAGTCACCTCTGTTATCAGAAGGAATGTGCCATTGTGCATCAATTGCTAGGGTTTGCAAAATGGAGGGTGTAGTTGCACTCCTGTCCTGATAGGAGATGTCCCATGGGCAACTGATTGGCTACTGTGTGAATAGAATGTTGGACTAGACAGGCCTTTGGTCTGATTCAACATTGCTCTTATGTTCTTATTTTACTTTCTGGGATATGATCATATACAATTTACATAGTAAACAATAACTCCTTATTTTATTTTTTTAAAAAAATCATTACAACTGAATCATGAGCATCTATGAAACATAGTGATTTGAATGTTGCATTTCTAAGCGAAAGAAAAAACATTGTGGTGGAAGAATTTCCAGCTTTTGAGGTTGTTAAAGTGAGCTATTTTTTATTATAGACTTCCTACAGGATCCAAGGATTAGCAAATCATTTTATAAATAAGAGGTAGAAGTAGTCTACTGGATGCTCATCAGGTTTGTCAACTAAGCACATTGAATGAGTGTATTTATTCTTTCCAACTAACTGAACTGTATAAATTGTATGTATTATTGCACTAAATAAATAATATGAATATTTACTTTTCGACTCATGGAGAAAATCTATTCTGCCCAGTAAATACCAGCCTAGTCATCTGAACAGTTATAGATGCTTGGGGCTTAATCCTATATATATCTACTTAGAAATGACTCCCACTTTTTTCAGTGGGTCTTACTTCAAAGTATGGAACAGAGATTCCACCTCAACATTAGGAGGAACTTTTTGACAGTAAGAGCTGTTCGGCAGTGGAACGCACTCCCTCGGAGCGTGGTGGGGTCTCCTTCCTTGGAGGTCTTTAAACAGAGGCTGGATGGCCATCTTTCGGGGATGCTTTGATCATGATTTCCTGCATGGCAGGGGGTTGGACTGGATGGCCCTTGTGGTCTCTTCCAACTCTGCAATTCTATGATTCTATGTGCTTAGGTATACAGACTTATCGTTCATGGAACTCAGTGATGGATAGACTTCAGCAATATGGAACCGCCTTCTGTATTCTTACCATCTGATCTACCAGCCTGAGTTTGGTGTAAAAGAGAGTCTGAATCCTTTGGATGTACAGTGCTAACAGTTGCACTTTTTCCAAAATCTGCTGGCTCTAAACAACCTATTTTCTCCAGTGCCTTATTTCTTTCACAGCTACTGTGCCCATGGCTTTTTCTCCCTGCTGGAGAAACAGGATTCTAGCCATGCAATAAGAAATAAATAATTCTTAGCCCAGGAATTTATTGAGAATGACATAACACCGCCACATAAAATCCATTCCCTAAGCTTTCTTCATTCCCTCAATATGATGTAGTGTTACCGTATTTAGAACTGGGGGGGTGGGTGGTCATTTTGTTGATGCTATTGTTAGACAACTGGGAGTTAGCACTCCTTGTCATTCTACTGCAAATCATCCAAAGACCTACAATTAGATCCAGATCTTCCTTCTGTCTACCCCTAAATCTAAGGCTTGTCTATATGAGGCAAAAAGAAGCAGATTGATCCACATTAAAGGCAACTTTCAGCAGCTGCAATTTGTCTTAATGGTGGGTTTTTTTTAGTTTTTTTTTAGGTAGATCGCAGGCATGCGAAGCTATCCACGTTTGCTGTGCAAATGGACATGCCTGAGAATCAAGATGGCAGCCACGAATGAATTACTTGCATTTCTACTTACCAATTTGCTACCACTGAACAGTGTTTTTTTTTTAAAAAAACACCTGTATTCCCAAGGCACGGTAGAACAATATTTCGCCTTAACATAATATTTTAAAAATCACAAACCCTCATTTTATCACTTAGCGCTCCCTTGCTAAGGCAAAAAAAAAAAAAGATGGTTCTGGGTACTTGACTTGTTAACAAGCCCCCCCCTCCCAGCACTCATCCAGCTAATCAGCTTTCAGCTTCTGCTCATATGGGAAAGCGAATCAATTTGGTCGCTTGTCCCAATGAACAGGAATGCACATTCCCCCTGTTGTTTTTTAAAAACTCCTAGAAAAGCTGCAAAGACTTTTCCTGCAGAGTATATGGCGTATTTAGCTCCCCTCCTTCCAAATACAGCAATAAGATGAGGGATGCCATTAAAACACACATTCTGTGAGGAGTATTTTCACCATTTAGACAATGGTGATTTTGTTTAGTTTTGTTGCCTGTGTACAGGCAGAGCAAAACACAGCTCAGTTCTGTCTCTAAGCAGGTAAAATTTTGCAAGAGAAATAGCATGTGTTATGGAGGAAGGAAGACTTCAGGTTATGCTCTTAGGTGGTATATGTTGTGTTGCAAACAATATGCTTTCTTTTCATAACAATCAGTTACTAAATATGTTTGGTTGCAAAATATATTAATTTCAAAGCAGGATATTTGATTTAAATTGTAAATTAACAAAATCATTGGTTTAAACTGATCTTTCTTCTTGGCAATCTACAATCAATACACTCTACCAAGGACTTACTAACCTAATTGTATTGTTTACTTTAACAATTGACTCTCATTACAGTTCACAATTTAAAAAAAAAAACTTAGAACATCCACTGAAATCAGAGAACTAGTCAGATATTTCTTTAGATCCTGGCCAATATTTGCAGTGGTTCTTCAGAAATGTTGTACTTACCCTGGTGGATTTACAAGGAGACTGCAGTTAAAGAAAGGATTCCACAACTGTACAGACATTACCTAGGATGCTGAAGAGAAGCATATGCTATTACAAAATACAACAATTTCCTGGATTTCATATAAGCCTCTATGTGGTGAGCCTCTTACGACTGCATGGAGGTTGCAAGATACACAAAACCCAGCATTTGTCACATAATGGGAATCAGTTAACAATATAAATAAAAATGGCAAAATTCTACACTTAGAGCCAGACCTAATGTTAGTCTATCTGCCTTAGGCAGTAGATTACACCTGAATAAAGTGGCAGCAAATAGTTAATTGTTTAATATATCAGTCTTATATCTACTGCTAAGGATGGGGAGATGTGTTTGTCAGAGTATTTGCCGCATGTACCAAAATAACTTGACTGTCTTCAGGTATTCTGTCTCAGGTGGCAAACTGTCTTGGACCAGTCAGTCCTGCACTGCCTTCTTGTTACAATCTAGAGTGTTCTTAAAATGGACTTGGCATTAAGCAATGCTTCACCTCTTGAAATCCATATTTGTCTTGATGAAAATAATACATTTACATGTATTGCATTGAATACATTGAATCTCTGTTCAGCCATGGAAACCCACTGGTTGGCCTTGGGCAAGTGACATTCTCTCTCTCAGAGGAAGGCAAAGGCAAACCCCCTTTGAACAAATCTTGCCAAGAAAACCCCATGAAAGGGTCATCTGTTGTAAATGACTTGAAGGCACACAACAGCAACAAATCTAATTTCATGTACCAATGAGACCAGATGCATTGAATTAATTACTGAATGGCAAATCAACCTTTACATGAATCCCACTGATTCAATGGGTCTACTCTATTTAGGATTAGCAATTAGGTTTAGGACAATGGGATTTATTTCTAAGCAGACAGGTACAGGATTACAGTCACACAAAAGTGTGCACTTCTCTTACATTACTTATATTAAGAAAGAGATGAAGGCACTAAGGCCAAAACACTAAACATAGTAATAATGACATATATATGATAAACTATATACATAAATATGAATTTTCTAGAGACAGCCACCTGAAAAAGTTAATTACAACTTAGATTTGACTAATGTCTACTCCAATTGTTCAGTTTGACTGCTATTGTATTCATTCATTGTGATTTTAATACAACAATTAATTTCTTAAAGTAGGAAAGCTTCCACAGTAATATATAGTTGTGGAAAATTTTCCAGCTTACATAACTGAAAGCACATGGAGAGGAAAAAAATCTCCATCCACATTCTGTCCCATATACAACTACAAAACTCAAGAGTGGTTGAATTGTGTATATCAGAATTTGCATGATCACATTTTGCTGGAGACTGCAAAGTTTAGAAAAGAAGGAAGTTTGAAAACAATGGAAAAAAACACAAGCCTGTCAGGAAAGTAGATATTGTGTAGCAGCCAAAAAAGTGGGGGTGATACTTGCTGTTTTATATCGTTATTATACAATTTATGTTGCCATTTAGAACACTGTTCTCCCTACTTTAGGTTGAAATTTAAAACATTTACTCGGGAGTCAGCCCAGCTATCATCTGAAATGTGGTGCTGGAGAACAGTTCTGTTGATACCGCAGATCGCCAAAAAGAAAAATAAATAGGTCTAAGAGCAAATCAAGCCTGGACTCTCCCTAGACGTTGACCAACATGAGGCTGTTGTACTTTGGACATATCATGAGAAGACATGACCCGTTAGAAAACACAATAATGCTTGGGAAGAGTGAAAACAGTAGGAAAAGAGGAAGATCGCATTACAGGTGGATAAACTCAAAGAAGCCAAGGCCTTGAGTCTGCAAGACTTGAGCAGTGCTGTTGATAACAGAGTAACTTGGAGGCCTATCATTCATAGGGTTGCCATAAATTGAAGCCAGCTTGATGGCAGTTAACAACAAGACCAGCTAAACCCAATGGGATTTATGTCTCAGCAAAAATGCATGTGACTGTGCTGTCAACATGAAATAATATGTATCTGATGAAGTGACCTTCACAAATGTTTGTACTGTAAGATATCTATTAATCTTTAAGTTTCCACAACATTCTTTGTTGGTTTTGTGGCAGTCCACTAACACGAGTATCAGAACAAGTGAACTATTGTTATCTTCTAGGGCTTGACTATACAGGTGTTGTGTGTGTGTGTGTGTGTGTGTGTGCGCGTGCGTGCGTGCGTGCCAAATCCCTTACTGAGCATGCATGATCAGTAAAACAATGAAAGGGGGATAGCAGATAAGGGGGGGTGGGCTAGGGTACTGGGACTATGGAGTTTTTATATTGGAAGCCGCCCCGATTGCGTTGCAGAGGGGCGGGATAGAAATAAAATTTTATTATTATTATTATTATTATTATTATTATAAGCCTATTCATTAGTTGTCCCAAACATGTTTTTAAAAACATAGCTCTGTAAGTTTGGCCACTAAAATGGAAATTATCAGGAAACAGGAAGCTGGTGAAATAAAAAAACCATCCCTGGTTGCATTTTTGGAAGAAGCCTTCAAGTGATCTCTAGAAGATTCAAAATTACTTTGTTTACTCATGCAATGTTTACCTGACACAGTTGTGTCATTTCACATGTGCATATCTTTAGTTCTGACTAAAAAGTTTGCTGAAACATGTTCAAGCTGCTCATCTTTTTTGTGGTGTAGAAACTGATCCCTATTCTTTCCATGTTATTTCTGCCTCTGGTACCAATCAGCGTAAGAGGGGTGCTCCAAAAAAACGATACAAGGACTCCCTGAAACAACATCTCAGGCTCAGCCAAATTGATCACCAACAATGGTCCGCCCTGGCCTCACATCGGGAGGCATGGAGATGCACTATCCACAATGCTGCAGCCTTATTTGAGAACTCATGCCGAACAAGTCTTGAAGAGAAACGACAATGCAGAAAGAATCACAACCCAGAAACATCACCCAAGAAGATCCTCTGCTGTGCTTTCTGCAACCGGACTTGTTTATCTCGGATTGGCCTTTTTAGTCATCAGTGCGCTTGCAGAAAGCACACAATGAGTCCTTCCTGAATCTTCGTTTGCGAAGAAAAGCCAGAGAGAGACCAACGTTTCTGTTAAAGAGGTAATGCCCGGGAACACATCTACTTCGTTAACTGAGATATACCTGTATTTTCAGGGGAAAGGAGGGGCTGCCAAAGGAGAAGAGAGCAAGGACAGCTGTTTCCACCAGCCCAGTTGCGCATCCTAAAACTGAATCCAATCCATAGTTAACACTCAGCACAGTTAAACATTTTATGTCCATTTTCAAAAGCAGCACATTTACAATTGCCAGTCATGAGGAACAAACAGCAAATGATTATCATCTGTACCCCAGATATTAATGTCCAAAGCTTCACGTTCCTTTAAACAGATGGAAGATCATGAGAATTTAAGAATATGCTCCTCTAAGTAAATATGAAACAAACAGCTATTAGTATAATCAGTGAGATAACAGACAATTTTAGAGCCAGCATGGTGTAGTGGTTTCAGTGTTGGACTCAGGAGACCATGGTTCAAATCCCAGGTCAGCCATGGAAACGCATTGGGTGGCCTTGGGCAAGTTACACTCTCTCAGCCACAGAGGAAGGCACAGGCAACTCCCTTTGAAGAAATTTGCCAAGAAAATCCCATGATAGGTTGCCTTTGGGTTGCCATAAATTGGAAACAACTTGAAGGCACACAGCAACAACAAACAGAATATTTTATGCTGAGTGGGAACATAGTATTTAAAGGATATAGTCCCCAGTATAATTGAAGTTCTGCAAATGAAGGCAAAATGACAAAAAATACATACCCCATTGTGCTCAGAAATATAAAGCTGTAAATGTTATTTTTCCCTGTAGAGGGGTTTTAAAATACTTAAATATGATGCTAAGTGCCTGTTTTCATATTAAGCAAAAGTGTTTGACAAGAATATCCTAATACAAGTATATGTTTTTATTTACTCTAGTATCTTCAACGTTTTACTACAGATTAACAGTGCAATGCTAAGCAAATGCCATTGTTTTCAATGAGGTTTACTCCCAGGTAAGTGTATGCAAGATTATCACATTGACTACTCAGAATATTTTCCTCTAGCTAGTATTAACAGAGCTTCTTCAAGCACTGATTTAGGGACTGTGGACTGTGTGAAGCTACCATCCAACAGGGGACTTACCAAATTAGTTGGAAGACCAGCAGTTGCTTCACACGAAGTGTTCCTCATTGTTGCATCCTCATTGTTGCAATCAGAACAGTGGAGCAAGGATTAAAACACACACACACCTCAAAAAACTACCAAATGTATAACTAAGTAATATTCTAAATAATTAATATGTCAGGTGTAGTTAATTCGAGTCAAACAAACTAATTAGCGTCAGCTCCAATTAATAACATTCTTTCTTCAGGAGCAACTTATTGAAGATAGGCATGGCAGAAACATTTCCCTGAGGGGGGGTGGTTTAGTCACCATGAGTGGGGTACAAACAGGAGCAGTTTCACACAACCAAATCCTCCCGCGAGTCAGTCAAGGTTCTGTCTCCAAACTGGAGCAGAGGCGGGAGAACTAGAAAGACCGATTAATATGGTGTTGGTGTTGTTGTTTTTAAGGGAGCAAACTAGAGCTCAGGACGAGAACTGAGGCAGAGAATGGTATAAAAGAAGCGCCTGTTGAAGAAAAAAGTATCAACGACCAGGGCTAAGCTCCCTCGCTCCCTTCAGAGCGTTGCCTTAGTGAAGGAAACAGGAGCCTCCGCCACTGCCGCCGCCTTGGCTTAACAGTGGCTGCCCGCGTGCGCCTGCCGAAGGCTTCCCTCGCTCCGTTTTGAATTACCCGCCATTCCCAACTGCTCTCTCTTCCCTCTCCTCCAAGGAGAGGAGCCCACAGCAACGCAAAACCCCAAAGCGTGGCCGCCAGAGCGCCGCCCAAGTTGCACTGATTTGTAGAGGAGGAGGAGCACAAAGAATGGGAGCTTATTTAGACAAGCAGGGCAAGAAAGAAGCTGCAAACTCCTGTCCACCCCACCACTGTGGGTGGTGAGACCCAAAGTGAAGGGAGCCTTGTCTTGACAACAACAACACACATACACATCTCTGCAGAAACACTTTTTTTGTATTATTATTATTATTATATTTTTTCTTTTCCAAATATTATAATTGTAATGTGTAACTTATAATTTTAGTATAAATATAATGTTCATTCGAAAAGAATACACTATAATAAATATAGTGTCAATATAATGTTCATTAGAAAAGAAAAAAAGTGAATATAGTGTGCTTAGATTAAGAGGAAAGATGTATTAGTGTTAGGATAGATAGTTTTATTTTTGTATTATTAAGAAAAGAGGAAAACTTTTTTTTTGGCGTTATTTTTATGGCCTTTTGCAGTCTAGTATGTTTTTCAGTAGAATGGTCTTATTTCAATAAAAAAAAATCCTACCTCGCCCCCAAATTCCTGGTATTTGTGCCTCACTGCTCTGACCTGCTGCCTTTGTGCTTCTGACTTCAATATGTGTTTGATGCCTGCTTCTTATTAAAACAGCTAGGGGCCCTTTCACACTACACAGTTACAGCACTATGATTCCATTTTAATTTACCCTGACGAGCCTATGGCAGGGGCTCTTAACCTTTCTTTCTTTCTTTCTTTCTTACCAGGGATCGACTCCCTTTAAATATCTTTTGTTGCCACTGACCCCCAAGATTTAACTCAAGATTTAAAACCCTAATAATATAATATCTGATAATAATAATAATACAATTATGCTATCAATAATAATAATACAATTACACCATCCCAAAGGTTCCTCACCCCATTAAACCTTCCCTCAGAGGCACTGGAGGGGGAGAGAAGACTTGTCTCCTGTTTCTTCCTGCAAGTTTGTCATTGGAGTGGACTGAATGGCAATGTGCAGGCCAAGCCTTTGACTTGGCTCCTGTCTTGTGACCAGTCTACTGCAGGCAGGAGGTGGGGCAAGCAGCCTTCAAGCCTTTGCGGACCCCCTGTGAAGACAATGCAGCCCATGGGGGTCCCCAGACCACAGGTTAAGAACCACTAGCCTATGGAATCCTAGGGTTTCTAGTTTCCTGAGGCACTACAGTTCTGTCTGAGAATTAGAAGCAGCTCACCCTAAACTGCAAATCCCAGTGTTCCAGAAGCTGGAACCATGGCAGTTAAAGTGGAATCATAGAATTGCAGAGTTGGAAGAGACCACGAAGGCCATCCAGTCCAACCCCCTGCCACGCAGGAAATCTTGATCAAAGCATCCCCGACATATGGCCATCCAGCCTCTGTTTAAAGACCTCCAAGGAAGGAGACCCCACCACGCTCCGAGGGAGTGCGTTCCACTGCCGAACAGCTCTTACTGTCAGAAAGTTCCTCCTAATATTGAGGTGGAATCTCTGATCCTGGAGCTTGCACCCATTGCTCCGTGTTCCAGTCTCTGGAGCAGCAGAAAACAAGCCTGCTCCATCCTCAGCGTGACATCCCTTCAAATACTTAAACAGGGCTATCATATCACCTCTTACCCATCTTTTTTCCAGGCTAAACATACCCAGCTCCCTAAGTCTCTCCTCATAAGGCATCGTTGCCAGACCTTTCACCATTTTAGTTGCCCTTCTCTGGACACGCTCCAATTTGTCAATATCCTTTTTGAATTGTGGTGCCCAGGACTGGACACAGTATTCTAAGTGAGGTCTGACCAAGGCAGAATAGAGCGGCACTATTACTTCCCTTGATCTAGACACTATACTTCTATTGATACAGCCCAAAATCGCATTGGCCTTTTTTGATTTTTTGAAGAATCATAATGCTATAATTGTGTAGTGTGGACAGGCCACAAATCTGTTTTCTATCCTCATTCTTCAGCAATGTCCTGTACATGAACCGTATTTGTGCACTGTATTGGCTAATGTGGAAACTCCCCCGGTCCTGTTCCACAATATCCTTCACAGAGGTAAGAATCATGCTGCCCTCCAAACAATGCTGGATCACAACTCTCATTTTTCCTCACTGTTGGCTATACTGAAACTCCAAGGAGTGCCAACAACACCTGCAGGGGGGCCATGATTATATAGCAAATTTGAATCCTTATACTGTACAGTGTATAACAAATTTGAATTCCACTTCAACCTATCATTGAGGAGACAGGAAGTGTTCCCTTCTCACTAAGCTAAAGAGAATTGTAAAAGCTGTCTATTTAAATAAAAAGATTTTTGTTTGCTGGTGAAGGGTGTGGCAGCCTCACCTCCTATGGAAGGGAATCCCAGTTTGGAAGCAGCCACTGAGAAAGCTGTATCCCATGTCCACATCACAGGCCTGTGAAAGTGATGGGACCAAGAGAAATTGTATTCTGAGCACCTTAACATTCAGATAGCTTTCACATATAGAGATAAAGTCTTTCAGATAGCCTGGCCCTAAGCCATAGCTGCCTTAATATTATGATTTTTAATTGTTTTAATTTTTATTTAAAGGTTTTTAGCTGATCTTGTTTTAGCTTTGTAAACCGCCTTGGGTCTCACATCGTGAGAAAGGTGACATATAAATGGAATAAATAATTGGCTACAAGTATCCTTGGTCAGAGGCAATTGATTCTCAGTATCAGTTATTTCCTATGCAGCTGCATAACTACTTGGGAACAGGATAGACTAAAAGGGTCTTTTGTCTGCTCCAAAACTCTTTTGTGTTCTTGTTGTTACAAGATTTGTTCAGAGGGGGGTTGTCTTTGCCTTCTTCTGAGGCTGAGAGAGTGCGACTCACTTGCCCAAGGTCACCCAGTGAGTTTCCATGGCAGAGCAAGTATTCAAACCCTGGTCTCCAGAGTCCTAGTCCAGTGCCCGCACCACTTCTTTATATTATATGTATCCAGAAGTATGCACCATTAAGTTCAGTGAGGTTTACTCCCAAGTAAGTGTGCACAAGATTGCAACCTGTGTGTTTTGATTAGGTTGTAAACTTTGTTAAAATCCTAGTTTGCATTTGTTTTGATACTTTTTAAAAGAATGTTTTGTCATTTATACTTTGTTAAACTGGATACAACTTTCTGGCATGGAATGTCATTTTAAGCAGTGGAAATAATACCAAACATGTCTTCTTTCATACTTGATACATATTGCATTCTGAATCCTGAAGGCTGTCACTTAAAATTGTGGCACAATACTTTTTTTGGGAGGGGGTGTTTTTCAGAGGTTTGCTGGCACTGAATGATTTTGTTAAACATGGACATATTTTGGGAATGAAATTTCTGTTGCAATAAAAATATACCCATGAAATAACGCTAAAATGATAAAGGAGCACAGTGAAGAACTGTTGGAAAGTTCTTGAAAAGAAATAATATTGCCGTTTGTAGAACAATACTACTAGTAATGGGATTTCACAGTCTGATTATTTGCTTTGCTTGCTTGAAACTACAGTCAATACAGGACCAGGAAGCAAGAAGTCATTTTAAATTTAATTGTTATAAGTATTGTTATTTAATGTGGATGGGGAGGGATAAGGGAGGTGAGAATAGGGTTTGTGTAGTTTGTCTAAATGTAGCATATGTTGTGTGGTTTTGATGTTTGTTTTTAGCTGTAGCAACTTTAACTTTTATATACTGAATAAAGATATTTGTAATAATAATTTTTTTTAAGAAACTATAGTCAACACTCTCCTCATCGGGCTTGAGTTTAACCGTGGACAACTATTCTTTTAAAGATCCAGCCAGGTTTTTGGACTACTGTGCTCCCCTGCCCCAACCTCCTATCTTAATTAAGAATTCCACTGTTGTGGAATTGTAGTGCTACTAATGAAGCTATTGTTTGCCTGTGATTTTTATTTTGTTCTTACAGGTCAACGTGGCCAGCTTCGTTTTGTAACGGAAAGTTAAATATTTCTCATCCAGTTCATTACAGCTGTCTGCCCCCAAAAAGTAAAGTATATTTCAACCCCCCTCCATCAAATGGTGCAAGAAGAGACGAGAAAACGATTAGTGGGTTGCTGAGACAAGGAAACGCGGTGGGGATTTTCAGCTTGTCTCTTTAACGAACCGCGGAAGGGGAGCAAATTCAACCCTCCCGACGTGCCTGGATTGAACAAAAATCCTCTTTACGGAAGCAGTGAGGTGGAGCTAAATTTTTGTTGCCTTTTCCCTTTGCTGGTCTTTCAGACGTCATCAGTCTGCGCCATAGCAGAGTGGCTGAACTGTAAGGTCTGGTAGGATACATTAATTTTTTATCCGCTTGTTTCTGGGATTTAATCTGTGTTGAAAAGCAGGAGCCCCTTATATTTAAGACTATATAACGTTGATTGGAAATGTTGTTTGTTGGAGTGCATGAGAGTAAGAGAATGATGTTTGTTCGTACATGTTTTTTTTAATTGTTGTAAAGTCATTAATAAAAATAATACTAAAAAAATATTTAAGACTATACAGTGTATAAGTCACGCCCTGAGAGGGAGGAGTCATGTATGAGGCAGGTTTCAGTTGTTTGTTGCATCATAGCCAAAGCGTGTGCTCTTTCCTTTTTGTGACCACCTTGAGTTTAAAAATCCATTTATTTTGAGACTCGTTGACCTCTCTGGGCTGAGTAGAAGTCTTCTCTGTGTTGTTTCTTTGTAATTAAAAAAAACATTTTAGACAACAATCAGATTGAAGGACGTTTATAAAAGAGACTGTTTAAACCCTATAAATGATATGAATGACTTGTCTTACTTTTACTGACAGAAGATGGACACCGAGAAAGACGCACCCCCACCAAAGCAGCAACCAATGATCTATATCTGTGGTGGTAAGTTCAGTGGGTATGTTATGTAATGAATCCAAAAATGAGATCCAGGGAAGCAGATGAAGATGATATCAAGGGTAATTCCAGAGGAGGCTTTCACTGTGCAATCGCACTGCCTTGTTTTGGAAGCTTTGGCAGATCTAGACAACATTGTCTTCAATTTGTACAATTCATAAATAAGAATAGTTTCTTCTTTCTTTTCTCTAAACAGAGAAAATTATTTAAGGAGAAAAACATGGAATAGAAACATAACACTTCAGTTGCTGGAATCATTCTGTTGTTTCTCCTTTGGGAAATTACACTTTGGCTGTTGTGTTTATGTTCAAGACCCAGATTGTCATTTGGTAGGTGAAATAAAAAAGGCATAGAAAGTAAGAGTCCTTTTCTGGAGACACTGCAGGTGTCTGGTTCTGCTTTAACATTTAGCATGTGCCTGCTGTACTAGCCATCTATAATCAGTGCAAGGTGGGAAGGAACATTAGATCCTAGCTTGTGCTCCAAAGAGGTTCACTTGGCTCTGAGTGTGTAGTTTATGGTGTATCTCTGTCTTCTTTGAGCTGCTTTGAGGATTCTGAGAGAGAGAGAGAGAGAGAGAGAGAGAGGGAGAGAGAGACATACTTAAAAATTATCTCAGGTACTGTTTTGACAAATTCCAGCTTGTGAAATGTTAAGAGCCTTTTGTAGTCATGGTGAAATTCAGTTTACAGAATACAGTGGAAAAGAAAGGTTCTGTAATTCCTCTGTCATTTTAGTAAAATAAATCAATTAGCCAAAGTAAGTTCTGTTAACAAGATATTTTAAAAATATTTTATATCATAGCCTAAAAGGTCTAATTCACTCTGTTGCTTTATTCTCAGTTCTGATAATTTGTTTTCAGCATTGACCTGAGAATGTAATTATTTTTCTTCCTTTCAGAATGTCACAAAGAAAATGAAATTAAAGCAAGAGATCCTATTAGATGCAGAGAATGTGGTTACAGAATAATGTACAAGAAAAGAACAAAAAGATGTATCCTTCTATACATGTGTCTTCCTTGGTTTATATTTATATGCTGATTCCAACAATCTGTAATTCTAACATTCCTTTAGGTTGCATTGTTATACATGCATAACGGGAAGTAAGTGAAAATGAAAAAAGGGGGGGAAATAAAAACCTAACCAACACCAAAGAAAAAGAACAACTGAAGTTAGGAGTAAAAAATACAAATTATTTGAACAGTTTTAGGAAATTATATTGTATATATGTAATCTTTAAAAAAACTACTAGTATATCATATAAAAAAATCACACCAATGACCTGACATATAATGTATAACATGAAAATGTACAAGTACACAAATACAGAAAAGTCCTGTGGGGGGACCTGTAATCTTTGAAAATACAAATGACTTGTTGGAAGGCAATTAGTAAAGATGATAGTGACTTCAATTGATATGGAAGTCCTTGGAAAACAGAGGACTGTGGTAAATCACTTAGTGCTGAAGAATGAAGTCAGATGGTACCTGTGCAGTGATAATCCATCTCTCTCTTAAATGCCAAATACATTTTGACAAAAAGTCTTCATCAGTGGCTGAAGTACTTCCTAGAGCTTCCTAATCTTAAAAAGTAAACCACAGGCTTAATTTTATACATTCATAAAGGAAAACACCAATTGTAAATCTATAGTACAATAACAATTGTTACTTACCACAAATCATACAATATATAATGAAAAATGTTCCAACTGTATTTTCCTGCTTTCCCACATACTGATCTATAGTGTGCAGATAAAATCACTTAAATAACCAGGTGCACTCTGTTTTAACTACTGATAATATTTCTCTTTCATCTAGGTCTTGGTTCTGATACAACTTAATAACTTTTATCCATTCATTAGGAAAGCACAAATTAAAAATCCATTGTTCAGTTACAATGGTTACTTGCTACAAATAAATTATACAATATATATATGAAAAAATACTCCAACGATATTCTCTTGCTTTCCCACTTATTAATCTATAGCATGTAAATACAGTCACTCAAATAGCCAGGTGCAATCCCTTATAACTATTAAGAATCTTTCTCTTACAACTAGTTCCTGGTTCTGACACAGCTTAATAAAATCCACATGTATTTTTTATTTCTAACTTCAGTTCTTTAACTGGAAGTAAGTACCATAAAGTCGAAGGCTTTCATGGCATTTTGCCTGCATCTGTGGCTGACATCTTAATGGAATGGTTAGGTAGGAGTGTATGTGGAGTTTATATGCTGTAAACCCCTGTTGGGGAGTCTATGTAAATTTGTGTAATTGAATGGTTAGTTTTTTGGGTATAGAAATGCAAGGCTCATTAGTGTCTGTTTGGCTAATGGTTGGTTGATGGGCCATCATCTGCTGGAACTCCCCCTGTCCCTGGGTGGAATTCCTTTGTAAGTGTTTAGTTTTGATTCTATTGTTCTTCAGAACTGGGAGCCAGATTTTGTTTACTTTTAAGGTTTCTTCTTTCCTGTTGAAGTTGTCCACATGCTTGTGGATTTCAGTAGCTTCTCTGTGCATTATGACATGATAGTTGTTGGCCTGGTCCAGAATTTCTGTGTTTTTAAATAGCATTTTGTGTCCAAGTTGGTTTATAACATGTTCTGCTACTGCTGATTTTTTTGGCTGGCCCAATCTGCAGGGTCTCTCATGTTCCTTGATTCATGTTTACACACTGCGTTTAGTGATCCCTGTGTAAACTTGTGCATCAGGCGAGAGAGAGGCAGCATGTTTCCTACTGTGTATTCTGCAGCAGGTGCAGAGGACACTACAGAAGGAGATACAGCACATCTCCTGTACAGTAACCAACTGCACTAAAAAAGAAAAAAGGGGGTGTTTCACAAAACACACAATTTCAGTCTTCCCACACAGTTGTTGATGATAAGCAGGCTTTAAGATGCCACAAGGTCCTTCATCATTTTTGCAGTGTGCTTAGCAGAGTTACTTTTTCTGGCATTGTTACTTTTACTCACTTACTCTCTCCCTGCTGGAATACCTCACTTAACTAGGCAGAGGAAAACTTTCCCTCCAGCCACACCAAAACTACAGTTTCTTCCTCCCCCTCACACATAACCTTCTGAGCAGGCTAAGGAAGCCCCTTTCTTTTGGCAACACCAAGACTTCCCCTCCCCACTCATCTAATATAGGCAAGTAAAAAAAACCCAGTCCAGTCTGCATTTCTTACGCGAAAACTCCAACTCACCTCACCCTTCTCACTTCATTTAACTGTACCTGTGAACTTGGAGGGTTATGTGTTGTGGATTAGTTTTATGTATGGAGAAATTTTTAAACCCGAAGTGTTGTAAGTGCTGGTAATATAAATTGATGCTTACCTGTACTTGTGTGCTTGTGCTGAGAGTCCTTTGTCTATTCCATAAAGTACACATTTTATCATTCTGGTTGGGAAAAGCACTGTCATCCTACTCCCATCATAAGTGCATAGTCAGAGTGGATAATCATATCACAAACTGGGATGGGCAACTGCATGGGAGCCAGGGACCAATTTCCCCCAGAGCCTCTCCCCCACCCCCCGGACCAAGCCCAAATACCTGTTTTCTACTGCAGACCTTCTCAAGATAGTGGCAGGAAGTGAAGACACATCTCTTCCTGTTGCCATTTTGAGAGTTACTGCAGCAGAAAACAGATATTTGGGGAGAGTATAGTGTTCTAGGATGCTTGTGGAAGTGAGGTGGGAGTATTTTTTTTTACATGTTTTCATGTATCTGATTGGGCTTCTTTAGGATTTGAGGGCAAAAATTGCCCCCAAATCACACTGTGTTTTTTTTTTAATTGCGAGGTGGGGTTTGGGGACTTCGGGGAACTGGTGAGGGGCTTCAGCACGACAAAAGTTCACAAATGTATGAACAGATTCTTAGGATAAGTTTTGAAATATAATACAATCCCTGTATCTGCAGAGGATATGTTCCCGGACTTACCATAGATAGCAAAAATCACGGATAGTAGCAAACCCTATATTTCTGGTGTAAGCATACCATAGAGTCATGCTGGATGACCTCTAAATCCCTAGGTATTCTCTCTAGGCATTTGGAGGATCTCCAGTATGACTCTATGGTCAACTTCTGCCATTATGGTGTAGTGGTTTGAGTGTACAACTCTGGAGACCAGGATTTGAATCCCTGCTCAGCTGTGAAAACCCAGTGAGTGACATTGAGCCAGTCACACTCTCTCAGCCCTTAGAAAATCCTGTGATAGGTTTGCCTTAGGGTTCCCATAAATTGGAAATGACTTGAATGCATACAATAACAAGTACTATTACATTTAATAGTTTTAAGGGGTAATATCTTGACTATAGGAGAAGATAGGTAGTTTGAAAGAACCATGGAAAATGCAACAAAATTGAGCCGTTTCTGCTTCCAAATTATCCTTCATTTGGAATGTCTGAAGCTTCTTTAAGGTCAAATCCTACTTTTTCTGTACTTAAACACAGTGTGTTGG
Source organism: Gambelia wislizenii (assembly GCA_030847615.1). Classification (NCBI taxonomy): domain Eukaryota; kingdom Metazoa; phylum Chordata; class Lepidosauria; order Squamata; family Crotaphytidae; genus Gambelia; species Gambelia wislizenii. Next base: position 299,245,022 of record JAUMIR010000004.1, read on the forward strand.
CAGGGCCCATCCTGGACCTGCTGAAGTTTCCAAACAGTTTCCAAAGGCAGCCATATGTAGAGTGCATTACAGTAGTTCAAACAGGATGTAATCAAGACATGTGTCACCGTAGCCAGACCTGATGTCTCAAGGAACAGGCGCAGCTGGTGCACTAGTTAAAACTGTGCAAATGCACTTTTAGTCACTGCTGAAACCTAGGCATCCGGGTCCGGGCTGAGTCCAGGAGAACACTCAAGCTGAAAGTCTGAGATTTCAGGGAGAGTGTGACTCCATCCATTACAGACGGGAGTCCCTATTCCCTGGTCAGCTGACCAGGAGCACTCTGAATTAAATTTCAATTTGTTTGCCCTCATCCAGTCCATTAGTGACAACAGACATCAGTTCAGTACCGAGACAGCTTCCTTGGAATTGGATGGAATGAGAGATAGAGTTGTGTGTCATCAGCATATTGGTGACACTGAACCTCAAAACTTCAGATAACCTTTCCCAGCAGTTTCACGTAGATGTTAAGCAGCATGAGAGATGACAGAATTCTGAGGGACCTCACAGGCTTAACGGCCAGGGCATCAAATATGAGTCCCCCAGCACACATTCTGAGTTCGTTCCGCCAAGAAAGACTGGAACCACTGCATAACAGTGCCCCCAAGTCCCATCCCAGAGAGATGCCCCAAATGTAGCAGACAGGGCCTTAGTTCTTGAGACATGTGGTGATATTCTTAACTCCCTTCCTTCTGCTCTGTAAATTCAATGCAGCTGTTGTTCACTTGGAATATTGCAAATAATGGGTACTGAACTATGGCACACATAAGGCAAGGACAAACGAGATGTTTCCAATGACCCCCTACACCTAATCAATTTCCATATGCATAATAAGTACATCCATTTTATGTCTGGTTGTGTGCATTGTTATCCAAGTGTTTGTATGATTTGTTATAGCAATTCATTTTTTCTTCTGTTTTCCAACTTTTTTCTTTAACTCTTACTATAGTGGTTGTGTTTGATGCCCGATGAAGTGCCCGATGAAGAGAAGATGCATCCAGTTTATCTAAATGTGTTTTAGATTCTTCATATGTTTTCTGATTTCATATTTGTTGTGAGCAAACATGTTTTTCATTCTGACAATGTAAGTTATTACAAATAAAGTGTTATTGAAATACTTTGTTGGCTTTTTTCTAGTACTGAAACTTCAACAAAATTAAATATTAAAGTTCTTACCTTGTCATCTTTGTTCAATTCATAACAGCTTACTTATATGAAGGCTAGCTTAGACTGAGTAATGGTTTGTGGAGCAGGGAGCAATCAACACCAGTGTGGTAGAATGTGTAGCATATTAGACTTTGAACTCCTTCCTCCTCAAGCTATGAAGGTCACTGAGACAAAGGCCCATTTTCTCCTAATAGGCTGTTTGACAGGATAAGAGGTGTGTGTGTTGGGGAGGGGGTAAGAGTGAGGAATGCTGTCTTGAACTTTTTGGAAGAAGAATAGGATAGAAATGTTTCTGGAAACGTTCTCATTGGACATGAAGAACTCTAGTAGATGCAACTGGAAAGTCTCATTTTAAAAATAAACCAGTTAGCTTGTTTAATTTTTGTAAATTATCAACAGTGCTTGCTTTGGATATTTCCTCTCAGACTCCAGAAATAATGTAACACATCAATCTTCCCATTTTTGCATTTAAAAAATCCCTACCCTTAATCTCCAATAGCTTTGATTTTAAGATACTCAGTTTTAAATTATGTTGAGATAGATACTTTTTGTCTGAGGTGAATCTTAAGTGAAATGATATTTCTAGTGGCGCCAAGGACTTGCTCCAACATACTATCCTTGCTCGTACAACCAATTGTAAGTAGAACAGGGAGTGGTTCTATTTGTATGTGTATGTGCCATCAAGTTTCCTGTCAATTTATGGTGACCCCATGAATTTCATAGGATTTTCAGAGGTGGTTTTGTCAGTTCTTTCCTCTGAAATATAGCCTACAGCACCTGATATTCTTTGACAGTGGCCCAATCAAGTACAGTTGTCCCTCTGTTTCCATGGATTTGATATCCACAGATTTAAGTATTCATGGCTTGAAAATATTCTTTAAAAAAATAATCCAAAAAGCAAACCTTGATTTTGCCATTTTATATAAGGGACAGCATTTTGCTATGCCATTGCATATAATGGGACTTGAGCATTCATGGATTTTGGTATCCACGGGTGTGTGTGTCTTGGAACCAAACTAGCGAATATGAAGGGACACAACTGTACTAACCAGGGGTGACTGCTTAGCTTCCAAGATCAGATGGGATCTGGCTTCATTTGTTGCCCCTAAATTCACAATCTCACCAATTTCCAGTAATTAGAGGATGGGAAGACCTTATTTCCCTCCCATCTCTGTTAATTTCTTGTAATTTTCCTCATGCAACTTGAATATTTCTACCTTTTTTCAGTCTAGTAACAGAAAAGTAGCCATGCATTCTTAGCAAAATCTAGCTCTAGACTTGTTTTAATGTTTTAGACATTTTATTAATGAGCCATTGCTTAAGAAAACCCCATGAAATTTATTGAAGCTGCCATAAGTCAGCAGGCTACTTGAAGGCGCACACATTGTGTTAGTCAGTGTATTGTGTTACAATTATTGTCATTTAAGTCTGTTAAGTTTGCTTTGTTTAATGTGGGTACATGTAGTGAGAAGGGTGGGAGGTGTGTGTTGTAAATCATGCTTGTTTTTTTCATATTTATATCGTGTATATGTGTATATGCTAATAAAGATATATGTAAAAAAATTTAAAAAAAGGCACACACTTGTTTATGGATAACAAGTTGCTTTAATTTTATTTGCTTTTTGGCTAGTATAGTCGTCCCTTCATATTCGCGGCTACTTTTCTGTTACTAGACTGAAAAAAGGTAGAAATATCCAAGTTGCATGAGGAAAATTACAATTAATTAACGGAGAAGGGGGAGAGAAATTATGCGTAAAATAACGGAGGGAAGGAATGGGTTCCTGCTCGGTTTGTTTTCATGAGGGCGTCCATTTCAGGCGAGGTGAAGAAGCGTCGCCATAGCGACCCGCCCGCGCGGGCCTGTTTTCCATTCCGTCCAACGGCAGCGGCGCGTGTTTCTCGTTCAGACGCGGTTCGGCCCTGACTTGAGGCATTTGGTTTTAAAGAGGTTGTAATTTTTTCGTGGCGGAGGGGAGCGACCTGCAGCTTTCCCCTCAGCTTTGTTGGGGGCCCTTCGTCGAGGGTTTCTCCACTCTTTCCTCGCATCGACGGCTCTCCACCCTTCGCCCGTTACAGGCGGCGAGGGGCACCCGGGAGCGTTTGGGAAGCAGAGAAGGAGCCAAGCGGTGGCGTTGTTAAGTCGAGGAGGAGGCAGGAGGCAAGTGTGTGTCAGCCGCCCGTTGCAAGGAGTGGCGGGACGGTATGAGGGGGAACGACTGTATAGGAATGAGGAGTGGGGCGGGAGAACGGTAGCAGCGGGGAGCGATGCAAGGGAAGACGGTGCCTTGGTTGTGGGGGGCATCGGAGCAAGCAGGTGATGGCGGAGGCAAGGCGGGTAACGAATATACCAGGTCTGTCTATTAAATAACGAGACTGATACAATAACCCATCTTTATATGTACAGTAGCATCCCCGGGATTGGTTCCTGGGGTGACCGCGGATGGCGAATCCCGCGGATAATAGCAAACGCCATCCGGGGGGAGCAGGGGTGAGTTCGCTCCTCTGTCCCTTCACCTCCACAATGGTGATCGCAGGGGGCCAGTTTGCTGTGGTGGCGATCAAGGGGGGAAAAGGAAGGGGAAGAGCCTCTCCATTTTTGCTTTATTTTGCTGACTAAATCATGACACTGTGTACTGTATGTACTATGTCATGTGTAGTTGTTCATCAGAGTCTCTGGATTGAAGTTGATTAAATCTGTGGACTGTTTTGATACTCACCAGATTGAATGTGGAGACTTGTCAGAATTTATTTTCCTTTGTGGCGTGCTTGCAACACCCTGAAAAAACAAAGCAATGACAGCGTTCATGGTTTGGTGTGAAACTGTTCCCAGCATTTGCTAAAATTTCTAGGAAGCACTAATTTCTGTACTGTACATATCAACAGTTGCTAGTGGTTGGGAAAGGTGTCGCTATTCCCTTTTTAAACTATAGACTGTGTTTGTCCTGGGATCATTCTTTACAAAAATACCTTTTCCTTTTACTGAAACTGTGCTTTAGTGCTGCACTGTTAGTAACATTTATTTCTTTTCTGTTCAGTAGTTTAAAACGGGGCGGGGGGGGATGTTTGTTAGTGAGAATGAATTCTAGAGTAAATGATACATAAAATTGGATTTTTAAGATTCACTGTGCAGGAGACTAAATTGTCAATGGATTAGGGAGCCAAACTCTATAAGAAACGTCTTAGGGAGCTGGGTGTGTTTAGCTTGGAGAAGACAGAGGTGATAGGATAGACATCTTTAAATATCTGAAGATTTGTTCAGAGGGGTTTGCCTTTGGCTTCCTCTGAGGCTGAGAGGTGTGACTTGCCCAAGGTCACCCAATGGTTTCCATGGCTGACTAGGAATTTGAACCCTGGTCTCCAGAGTCTAGTCTAGTGCTCAAACCACCACACCATACACCATGCTGGTTCATACCTTTCCATTAATAGCACACCAAAGTGTTTAGGATCTGACAAAGAGACTCAATTTAGATTCATCCCTATTTTTTCCTGTATTTTTAGCAATGTATACATAATGGCTGGAATCCTGTATGTCCTTTCACAGAACATAAATTTTGCATGCACTTAACTAAATAGCAGAGGCACTAAGATATCCAGTTACTGAATTGTGAAAATACATAACCAATGCACATTGGGAGTTCATCCAGACCCCCTCATCAGGGTCCCATTGTGCATCAGTCCCTTTGCTGGCTCTACTATATAGTTAAGAAGAAGCAGCCCTCTGCTGAATATGGATATTGGGTATCTTTGCAGTTCTATTTCCCGCACATGTAAGTCCACTTGCAAGCACGCAAACCCCAGCCGGCTTCAGGCCAATGATTCTGACTTGTCAGAACTGATTTTTAATGTATGTGAATGTATGTAAATAAGAATAATCTATCATCTCAAAGATCTTCCTCTTTTTAAAGAAAACCTTAAGTGTGGATTGATATAGATTGGATCCAGTGTCTACCTGTCAACTAAAGAGACACCACTGTTGGAATAAATTCCAATCACCATCCTCTTTTGTTGAAGTTGGGGGCCCTTTGGAACAGATTTTGAGATGCAGAGAGAGATGCAGAAGAAAGGAAGTGGATGTCCATTTCACAAGTGCTCTTCACATAAAATTTTCGTTGTATAAATTCCTCCAGCTGAAAGGACTGACTGTAGAAATTCTCAAAATGGGCAAAGATAGCAAGTTGGCTTGGATCATATTGCACCAGGAATAGAAACTGTAATTTTACAACATTCTTTTATAACTGAAAGGGATTTGCAAGACATGAATATGACTGTAACTGTTTTCAGTAAGCTTGTGCAGTGTCAAAATGTCTCTGAAAACACTAGAAATATGTAGTGTAATTATTATCTTTTATGTTTTTAGCTATGAGTGTTGACCAGGTTTCATCCTTGTTTAGTCAAGGAACAACAAAAACATATGACATTCCTATTGAGCATCTGGACTACAAATTCATAGAACAATGTACTGATGTTAAGTATTTGGAGAAGATTCTCAGGATATTAAGGTAAACCTTTAAACAACTTATTTATTTCTTCAGTAGAATTTAAGTAATTTTTAATGAATTGTGGTGATAAATAACTGTCCAAAAGGAAAAAAAAGAAGGAAAGAAAAGGATACTCAGTTACTTTGAACATAATGTAAACTAATAGAAAGTGATAACAATCAGTTTAAAAATTAAAATGGTATGGCCTTGCTATTTCAGTGTAATAATAATAGAAATTGGATTTTAATTGCTTTTAATTGTAGATTGTAGTTTATGTTTTGGTGAGCCACCTTGGGTCCCATTCTGGATAAAGGTGGCATATAAATTAATTAAATAAATAAAAACCAGATAGGGTGATACTCTTATTAAACTGATTTAGGTATGTAAGTCATCCAGCTGATTTTTTTTTGTTCATATGAAGGCATTGTAAAGGGAATTGGCCTTAAAAACAACTAAGATAAAGATAAGTAAAACAATTAACAAGAGAGCACAGATATTGGGGCGGGGGGCGGGGAGAAAACAAGTAATCCCAATGTGAATGTTTAATTAGATTAAAAGAATGAGAGAAAGAAAACGAATACATCAAAACATTTCAGAAAGTGTATTTGTATTACTACATAGGCTTTGAAAATCAAAACGTTATAATCAGTGCGATAATACAGTGATGTATTTTTTCTGTTTATTTTAAGATCTGGTGAGGAAGGTTTTTATCCTGATCTTACATTATTTTGTGAAAAACACATTGAGACTTTAGCTCCAAATAGCAAAGTTTTACGAAGAGAAAAACCTGCAGCTACCGCTTCTGACTTTACTGCTGAGGAATGGGATGAAATAAACAATGAAATTAAGGTATTGCATAATGTTGTTTTCAAAATAATTATTCTAGGCCTCATCCAGTCTTACTCTGTGTCTTCTTGTCTATTCTGCCCAATTTCTTCTTCTGTCCTTGTACAGAACTCTCTTGGTTCACTGGAGGGGTCAGACTGCAGGATTGTCTAAATGGCAAAAAATACTCCTCATAGAATGCAAGGAGAAGACAACCTGTCTCAATGGCCATTCATGTTTCACCTTATTGTGAAAGAGGGGGGGCAAAATCTGCAAAAACTCTGCAGGAAAAGCCTTTGCAGCTTTTCCCAGAGTTTTAAAAAACTCTGAGGGAACTACACACCCCTGACCATCAAGACAGCCCCCACGAATTGTTCCGCAGTCTGGAGGGACAGAATAGATCTCCTGATTGGTTGGGAGTGTGCAGGTGTGATTCTGCTCTTTACCCCTCTTTTTTTGACAGAATGGACCCACAGAGGGCAGCTTCTCCCCTCCCTCCCACTCATAGATGACTTCCTGCTGTCACCAGGACTGGGGAGGGGGAGGGTGGCTCTTTCCTCCCCCCCCCCCCAGATATCTTCCTGCCACAACCAGGAGGGGGAGGATGGCTCTTTCCTCCTCTTCCTGCCAGTGGGTGCCCTCCATGCCACCCAAAGCTTATGGGGGCCAAAAAAAAAAATCATTAAGACAAATCGCAGCTGCTGTGATTTGACATTACTGTGGAGCAATCCAGTTTTGGGTGGCTCGTATAGACAAACCCTGGATCATCTTCTTAGTGAGTAGCAGAACACATTAGTATCCCCCATGTTGATATACTCTCAGTTGTCACAAAGTACAGTTCATTAGTATTGCATCTTGGTTCTTACGGTTTTGATAGTGAGTTGATAATGGCAAACGATCTAGTGTGCTTTTTGAATGTATTGTTTTAATCTTAATTCATTTGTAAAGTTGCCTATGATATATTGGTACATGTTACCTTGTCTGGAATATTCTTGCAGTTGATGTGTTGTAGCGGTTTACTATGTAATTACTTAGTTGAATATGTGAAAAACGTCACACTTGTTTGTATGGAAAGGATCAGTAATTTATTTATTTGCTTTTTTGAAAAATATCATGTACAAAAGCTAAGAAAGCAGGAGACCAATGCAAGAGGAAAAAGACTTGAAAACCTTTTCCCTTTGCATCTCTTTTTCTGTTAAAAAGGACTCACTTTGGTTGATATGATCCTTGCTGGGGAAGAGGTATGTGAGTGGTGTTTTCAGTGCAAAAATTGTGTGAGAGGAAAGGGCTTTGAAATCCCTCTTACTCCCTACAGTTTTAGTACTACGTTATATATTATATAAAAATAATAATCATGTAGTAGTTATAATTTTAATCTTGCTCCTTGTTTGTGTAAGAGACTTTGTATACTTTATCCTTCAAACCAATTATCAAGCTGACTCTGAAAATAAAATAAAAACCTGTAAATCCCTGTGGATTTGGGATGTCTAAAGAATAGCTGTTAAGTGCACAAGAAGAATAGTACAGAAAAACAGTTGTTAAATATACAGTAGACTAAATGCAGTATTAGTTCCAACTAAAAGTAGTTTCTGAAATGAATAGAGCTTATTAGTTATCACTTCTGCAAATTCCATCTGTTTCAGTGAATATCTCTAAGTAGGAATAACATTAGGTTTAGCCTTATATGATATGCTGCCAAGAATTATGGTCAGGATGCAAAGAACTAGGCAACTACCTCACTGTACCCCCAAAGACTTTGGGCCTGTGTTTCTTGGTCAACATCTTTCATAGTACTGGTAAACAATTTTTAATTGATAGGCATGTCAAAAATGGTTGTAATACAAAATGAGATTTTGCTATCCAGAGTTTTTAAAGGTGAAAAAAACTAACTGGGCTGATGCAAGTCTTTGGCTTTGCCGATGGTAACCTTTGAATCCTGGCCCATATAACCACTTCCCCTTTTCCACTGATCTTGCAGTAAAATATTTTGGAAATCACATGTACAGTATATTTACATTTTTTCTGGATATTCCCAGTTCTGATTTTGAATTGTTATCTGCTTATTTCAGAGCTGGGTTGCAGAGATGAAAGAAGAGGAATATAAAATGCAGTATGCTACAACTGAAGTTTTCAAGGACCACCTGGAAAATTTGCCACCGGTTCGTAGTTCAGACTGTTATCCCATTTGTCAGGTATGCCTGTTTGTTTTCATGCTTAATTTTCATTATTTATGCATGATTTTTACTCTGTGTATATATCTTTATCCATAGTTTATGTCTGCAATACCCCCCCCCCCCGTTTACCAGGAGCTCTCACACTGTAAATAGGAATGTACATCAGTTTTGGCTGAAGTTTGATTAGGAGTGGTTTGGACTGGAATGGGTACTTCCTGATGAAGCAGGCTTCTCTCTAAAGTTAACAGAGCTAAATCTGGACCTTAATGGAAACTTCATTAAGTTTATACTTTGGAAATGCAGGCAGCCTGGTTTCCAAAATAGCAACTTTTCTGTGGAAATCACCCCGGGTGGTGGGAGGTGGGATCAAGTGGAGTTGAATGACTGATAGTTCAACCTTCTAATCCTATAGCATGCTTTATGAGAGGCTGTCCAAATGATGAGCTTTTGGAAAGAGACCATAACTCTTGACAGTTGATTTCTGCTTCCTAACACCTTCACAGTTCACTAGTTAGAAAGCCTTAAATTGGATTTCAAGTATCACCTTGCAGCTTTCTGGCCTAGGGACATTTGTATGACTTGTTCTATTTCATACAAATTGCCCACACAACCCCCCACCAAACAAAGAGAGAGTAAACAAACACCCTTCCAATTTTTGACTCTCCTTCCATATTAATGTAACATTTTGAAAGTTTGCTTCCTTAGGGCTATGCTGTATGTTAGCTGTCATTTTCATAGCAGTGGTCCACAGAAAGCAAAGGGTTATGAAGTGTGTGCTTCTTTGGATACCTTCTAAATGGAAAAGATGCTGTTACACAAAAATTTTGTACTTGTTAATCTGAAACATGGCAGACTTGCTCCCCTCAGAAGAGACAAATGTGCATGCAGATTTCTTCTAATAAGTTTTTTTTAAAAAGCAACTCTAAAAACCATTTTAAAGGCATGTAGTGAAAAGGCCTCTGCACTTATTTTTCTATAATTCAACAGGCATAATACCTTCCTAAGTGGCTGTTAAGAACATGATTTTAATACAGTTCTGACAAAGAAGGTTTATATTCATTTTTGTATTTTCATTATAGTCAGTGGGAGACACAGACCTTGTGACTTCTAAATAATCTTTCAGGCTTGGGGCCTGAGTTATAATGGATTTTTTCTTAACCAGTCCAAGCAGAAGCAGGATATTTCCCAAAGTACTGTATTAACCTCATCTGATGGTACATGCTTATAAATATTTATATGTGTTTGCAAATGATCATGGTTGTAAGTCACAAATTAAAAGACTAGTGAGGTGTCTCAGGGCTTGTCTAGATGAGAAGAAATAATGGAGATTGATGCACATGCTTGCAAATTCTCAGCAGCGCTAATTTGTCTCCATGGGTTTTTTGGGCAAAATTTAGTGTATGTAAAGCTATCAGTGTTTGAAGTACATACAAAACCATGCCTGCAAATCAAGATGGTGGCTGAGAGTACAGTGTGTTATTATTCTCCACACATGTTATCACTGCTGCACAGTATATAATATTTTTTACTTCTAAACCAAAGGTGTGCAAGTGTGATATTCTGCTTATAAAAAGCTCTATGATCACCTCAGCACAGCAAAAAAGTACACACTCAATAATACGAAATGTGAAAATGGCACTTCTGGCACCTTCCTTGCTGGAAGGTCTGCCTCCTGCCTGCCCATCTGACCAATCCACTGTTGACTTCCACCTTTGCTGAGAATGCGCAGCATTCCAAATCAGCTGTCCAAACAAGCGGTAATGTGTATTTCCACGCATTTATTTTTAACTTTGGGAAAAGCCATAAAGACCTTTCCTCCATAGTAATTGGAGTTTTTGGCCCCCCTCCTTCCGAATACATCAAATCTCCTTCGCATCTCGTTGGACAAAAGGTATTCTCTGCATATTATATTAGGATTATTTTCACTGTATGGACAACCCAGTTCTCATGGATTGTTCCTCCTGCTACCCCGGAATGACTTTTCTTGGTAAGTACAGTATCTCATTTTAAATTGGAGTGTTCTTTTTAAGATCTATTACATAGCAAAAAAGAAAAAGAACATTTGCTCTTCTCTCTTTAAAATGAAACTGCAGACCATATCATAGCAGCTGCTTTTCAGGTTACAATATTTAATACTGAAGTTAACAGTTGACAAGCACATAATTCTAGAAAGAACAGCAAGTGAAAGGGTCATTTAATAGATATAACAGAATTCATAAACTTCCATTTGCAATAGCAAAAGAGATTTACATCAGACCTGAGTTAGTTTTACATGACATGATATGAGCAGTAGTGAAATAAATTCTATTCTGAACAGTTTATTTTATCACCCTGTCTGTCCCTTCATTACAGAGTAAAACTTCAAAAAACAGACAAGTAAAGAAGAAAAATACACCTAGGGATTACAGGGAGTGGGATAAGTATGTTACGTGTTTTCCACTAATTATTGTATGCATTTATTTGTTCATTTATTGAATATTTACATAGGTCTTTAGGAATATTTTGATGTATTTGTCTTACAATTCAAGCAACGAATACAGTGATTGATTTAATTACCTTTTACTTGAATTAGTCTGTTCTATGAATGGCTGTCTGAGTCAACTTCATGATAGTATTTATATATTTTTTAATTCGGACGTATAGGAGTATAAATATACAAATTATGGTGATGTTTTTAAAAAGTAGAATTCAGTCTATTCTGACATAAAATATCCTAAAATTGAATTCCATTTTATAAAGGGAAGGGATCTGTACCTCAGACATGTCTGGCTAAAGTACAAAGATTCATGATGCTAACTGATGTATCCCATTTAAAATATACAGTAGAGGAATGCATTTTTCCACTATTTGGAGATTATTGTGTAAGAAGTCGCACTTAGTTTCAGATTTACTGCTTGATATTGCTGATAGTTTTTTTTATTTAAAAAAAAACTGAGGAAAACAGCTGCCCATGACTTTAATATGTAATGAAGATTGTTTTGCCCTCAAACTATGTATGGCAAGGACATCTTATAATTATATACAATATAGATATATAAATTGTTTTCAATTTAAGGTTTGATGTGGAAAAAGAATGTTCAAAAATTGATGGAAATGAAGGAAACCAGTTTTCTAAAAGCAGTTTTAATTCTAATACAAAGTTACCAAAAATGGAAGTAGACACAACAGGTAAGTAAGAAATTGCTCAGTATTGCAGTGATTGTTTTTGTTGTTGCTGCCATTAATTGCAAAATAAGAAATCTGTATAGAATATAGACTAATATAGAATATATATATATATATATATATATATAGAATAATAAATAATAAATAAATAGAATAATGAATAAATAGAATAAAATATATAGAAGAATCCCCCCAAAATAATTATTATCACTGGACTTTAAATTAATTCAGAAAAGTCCTATTCACTTCACTGCCTCTATTCTAAGTAGGACTAAAGGTGAGGGTAGACCTTGGTTATCTTGTGAGTTTTTTCTGTTCATGCCTAGTTTTTAAATATATTTTTTCCCAAAATCTTCCTAATTTACCATGTGCTGTGATTACAGAATGTCATCAAACAGAATGCCATATAGTTTTTATTACATCTTGGCTAAGGTAGAAGGTAAACAATAATTTGGCTTTAAAAAAGAACTGTTTTAAAATAGGATTTTGAAATTTTATTTAGTTGGCCCTTGGTATCTGCTGGAGTTTGGTTCCAGGACCCCCAGTGGATACCAAAATTTGTGGATGCTTACGTCCCATTATATACAATGGTGTAGTAAAATGGTGTTCCTTATATAAAATGGCAACAGCAAAGTTTGCTTTTTTAAATTAAAAAAAATATTTTCAAGCCGTGGATGGTTGAATCCATGGATACAGAATCTGTGACTATGGAGGGCTGACTGTAATATTTTCCATGCTACAAATGGTCCATGCTTAACAGTACAGTCGGCCCTCCGTATCCACAGGTTTTGCAGCCACAGGATCAAACAACTACAGCTTGAAAATATTGTGTGTTTTGGGGGAAAATCCAAAAAGTAAGTCTTGTTGTTTGTCATTTTATATAAGGGATGCCATTTTACTATGCTACAGTAGGTCCCCCGTATCTGCGGGGAATTGGTTCTGGGCCCCACCATGGATAGTGAAATCTGTGGATAACAGCAAAGGCCCTTGCTGCTGCCACTGGACCACCACCCCCCATGGAGAAGGAGAAAGGAGGCGAGCTCCCTCCTCGCTCCCTTCCCTGCTCACCCCCAACCAGCTCCACCACACCACCAGAACTCATGCCACCGAAACCATCCTTGGGAAACGAGGGGGAGGTGAGCTCGCCTTCTCCCATCTCCTGCCAGCTCTGCCATGCCACTGGAACACACACACACCTCGTGAAGAAGGAAGAAAGGAGGTGAGCTTGCCCCCGCCACCCACCCCCACCTTTTTTTAAGGGGGAAATCGCTGGGTTTTTAACCTCACCCAGACTTCTCCCCTAACTTGTGCAGAGGGCTGGAGGTTTTGCATGATAATGAAAAGCAGCCCATCCATAGAGTTTGCTTTTGAGTATCTCACACAGGATCTCAAAAAGTAGCTGCAAGTGTGAGCTTGCCTGAAAAAGCCAATGCAATTCTAGGCCACATCAGTAGGAGTATAGTGTCTAGATTGAGGGAAGTAATAGTGCCACTCTATTCTGCTTTGGTCAGACCTCACCTTGAATACTGTCTCCAGTTCTGGGACCACAATTCAAGAAGGATTTTGGCAATTCAAGAAGGATGTTGGATGTTTGGGTCTTCTTTCCCCTGCTTTTTAGAGATGGGAACAACATTTGCCCTCTAGTCAGCTGCGACCTCTCCTGTTCTCCAGGAATTCTCCAAAATTATTGACAGTGGCTCTGAGATTACTTTTGCCAGTTCTTTTAATACCCTTGGAGGTAGTGCATCTGGCTCTGGAGACTTGCACTCATTTCTACTGGCCAGGTATTCCTGAACCACCTCGTTACCTATTCTGTGCTGCATTTCCCCTATTCCATCATCTGCTCCATTTTTGCCAGGTTGAGCACTGTTCTCCATATGGGAGAAGACTGAGGCAAAGATGTTAGGTAGTTCTGCCTTTTCTCTGTCCCCCAAACCCCCACAGACACCGAGGGCTCAGTGTAAAGCAAAACGTTAGAAAAAGCAGCTTCAACCATGGCTGCTTTGGTGCTTATAAAGTTAACAGGTGAAGACTTCTTTCTGCTGTCAGACAGTTGGCCTGTCTAAGGGCCTATTCAATCTGTAGTCAACCCCACCCCCAAATGTTTAGATGCTGTGTAGGTAAAACTAGCCAATTATATGTCAGGGAATGATAGGACATGGGATCCTCAGCAGAAGCCAAAAAACTGTCTCAGTAGACTCAGAAGCAACCCGTTCCCAAGAATACTCACACACAGAGTGTTTGATGTCCAAATAAGCAGGAGGCACTTTTATCTTCAAACTCAAACAGTTGCAATATATACAGATATTTACAGTTCAGTGAAAAACTGCTTCACCAGGCCTCAGTATTCACAGGAAGAAGAATGAGCTCTGTTCTGAGCTCTCTTATATACACAGTTACAGGGCATTGGCTTACTCAGTCACATGATATTACACACCAATAAGAACCCTCTGTAGCTAAGGAAGACTAGGCAGTTCATGGAGTCAGCCATTTTGACTTAGCATGATTCTGCAGTTTGTTTGGCCATTTTATAATGGAGTTCAGTTTATAACTCCTGACATTATAGTCCAAAACAGAAGTTTTACCTTTGTTGGGGGTAGAAACCTCAGAGAGTTTAGTCCCAGTCCATATTTCCCTCTTGTTTAGGATTCCCCTTGTTGCAGCAAAATGAGGTATCTTCAAATCCAGGAAAAACATTCAGAGGTAGTTGTGTTGGCCATGCAGCAAAACAAAATCCAAAACCCACAAAAATTTAATGCTCTTATTGGCCAACCAAAATGCAAAACATATGATGCAAGTTTTCAAAGTTCTACTGACTTCTTCATCAGGCAAAAGATGTTAAATAATGAAGCACCTAAAAGTTGTTTCCAGTTGTAGCAGTACAGAGACCTCTTTGTAGTAATGATGCTCAAATGCTTTTGGGATTGTCATAGTAGAGCATACTTTATTGGTACAGTGGGCTGGTTTATATAGTCTAGTGATCACATATACAGTTGTCCCTTTACATTTGTGGCTTTGACTTTCGCGGTTTTATGTATTTGCGGAAATTCCTTCCCGCCCCCCCCCGCTTCACCCAACACAGCCTCTGAGCATTTAAGGAGGAAAACTTCCTGCACACATACACACACAGGGGAGATCCCAGCAAGCAAGCAACCCCCCCCAAGCCTCTGAGGGTCTAAAGCGAAAGAAAATCACAGTCCCATGCTGTGAGCATGCAAGCAAAGTTCCCCCCCCCCTTGCCACTCCCCTCTCTGAGGAGGAAAACTTGCATGCTAACAGTATGGGGCTGTGCTTTTCTTTCAGCTAGCAGGAAGTTTTCCTCCTTAAATGCTCAGAGGCTGGGTCTGTTGCTTGCTGGCAGATGCCACCCACGCCTTTCCTGTGTGTGAATGTGTATAGGAAAGGTTTGAAATGTGAGTTTTAAAGAAGCAATTCAGTTTGTTAAGACACAGAGAGGGGAGTGACAAGGGGGAGACTTTGCTTGCGTGCTCACAGCATGGGGCTGTGCTTTTCTTTCCTCCTTAAATGCTCAGAGGCTGGGTCAGTTGCTTGCTGGGACTTCAGATGCCACCCGCACCTTCCCTGTGTGTGTGTGTTTAGGAAGGGCTCCTCGTTAAACCCTCAGAGGCTGCTTTTATTCACCGTTTTTTCACTTTTGTGGGGGTCTTGTTCCCATAACCCCGGCAAATGTGAAAGGATGACTGTTAATCACTAGGTAAGGATTATGTTGGTACACAGGAGTACATACAGACATACTAATTACCTGAATATACAAGAAGGGTTGCAAGATACATACAGACATATTCATTACCTGAATCAACACATATCTGAGTGCGTGAGCCACCTTAGCTGTTTACAATATGTCTAGCAGGATGAAGATCAGAGATATGTATTCCTTGATGTGTATCTCTTGAGCCTAGATGTACACAAAGCAACCTTCCTTGAGGATAGTTTATTAACAGGGGGTAAGGGAGTTTTCAGGATGCGTGGGGGCATTCCTGCTCTTCCAGGGCAAACAGGCTACCTACACCTCTTGAAAAATCTAGTAATCTCTGCATAACAAAGGGGCCCATAGCTTCACAAAGGAACAGAAGCATGCTGGATGCCAGAGTGGTTGCCTCAGTGCTGCAAAAGGATTTAAATTTTACTGTCCTTTGTCTCAATTTCACATGGCCAGGAAGTAGGAGTGGCCTCTGCCTGTATGAGATCCCTCACCTGAACAACAACACAAGTAACATCTGAAACAGCATATAGGCCTGTGACTCCCAACACCATCACATTTATTTATTTATTAACATTTTATGCCTGATGAAGAAGCCAGTGTGGGGAAGGAGATAGTATTGAGGGCAGGAGTTCATCAAGTGCTGGAAATAATAGTCCAAATGTTATATAGAGAACAAGGCAAATAGTACAAGAACCCAACAGCAGGAGGAATAAAACCTTTAAAAGGCAGATATGGGGAATGGGCCATGATCTTAGATGTCTCTATACTGATGCACAGAGTATGGGAAATAAACAGGATGAACTTGAACTCTTAGCACAGCAAAACAAATATGATATAATAGGCATCACTGAAACCTGGTGGGATGAGTCTCATGATTGGAGTGTAGTAATAGAGGAGTAGAACCTATTTCAGAGAAATTGACCAAACAGGAAGGGAGATGGAGTAGCATTATACATTAAGGATGTGTACAGTACACCTGTGAACAGATCCATGACTTAAATCCTGGGAGCCAGGTTGAGAGCATTTGGGTAAAAATCAAGGGGGAGAGAAACAGCAGGGATGTCATTGTGGGGGTCTACTACAGACCTTCAAGCCAAAACTGAGGACTTGGCTGATACCTTCCTGGAACAGATGACCGTACATCCAGAAAGAAGAGATGTAGTAGTAATGGGGAATTTCAACTATCATGATATTTGTTGGTTGTCAAACTCTGCCAAAAATTTTAAAATCCAACAAATTCCTCACTTGCCTTGTAGATAATTTATCATTGTCCAGAAGGTGGAAGAGGCAACTAGGGGATCAGCTATTTTAGATCTGATCCTAACCAACAGAGATTATCTGGTTAATGGGGTAGAAGCATCAGGATCCTTAGTGGGAGTGAGCTTGTTCTCCTGGAGTTTGTTATACAGAGGAAAGGGGAAGCCAAGCATAGTCAGACATGCCTTCTAGACTTTAAGAAAGCTGATTTCAGAAAACTTAGGGAATTACTGGGGGTGATCCCATGCTCAGGAATACTAAAACAGAAGGGAGTTCATGAGGGATGAGAGTTTCTTAAAAGTGAGATTTGAAGGCACAACTTCAAATAGTTCTGATGAGGAGGGAAAATGGGAGGTGTCTAAAGAAACCAGGATGGATGTCTAAAAAACTTTCAACTGAGCTAAGACTTAATAGGGACATGTAGAAGAATTGGAAAAAGAGGGAAATCACCAAAGAAGAATTCAGACAAATAGCCAGCTCATGTAGGGGGAAAGTCAGAAAAGCTAAAGCACAGATGGAGTTTAGGCTTGCTAGAGAGGTTAAAAACAATAAAAAAGGGCTTTTTAAAAATGTCCATAGCAAAAGGAAGAACAAAGAAATGGTAGGGCCGCTGCATGAAGAAGATGGTGAAATGCTAACAGGACAGATAAAAGGCAGAGCTACACAACAGCTTCCTTGCCTACCAAAAGAACAGTGGTCTCAACCTGGGGAAGATGGGGCAGATGATGGAGTAGGGGAAATGCAGCACAAAATAGGTAAAGAGGTAGTTCAGGAATACCTGGATACTGTAAATGAATTGGGCTAGATGAACTATATCCAAGAGTATTAAAAACTGGCAGAAGTAATCTCAGAACCACTGTTGATAATCTTTGAGAATTCCTGGAGAACAGGAAAAGTCCAAGCAGGCTGGAAGAGGCCAAGTGTTGTCCCCATCTTCAAAAAGGGGAAAAAGAGGACCCAAACAATTACCACCCACTCAGCCTGACATCAATACCAGGAAACAGAAAATTAAACAGACAGGCTATAGGCACTTAGAAAAGAATACTGTGATCACTAAAAGTCAACATGGTTTTCTCAAACCAGTCATGCCAGACTTATCTCCTTTTTGTTTTTGTTTTTTGGACAGAGTTACAAACTTGGTAGATGAAGGGAATGCTGTTGATGTTACTGGAAATGTTTAAAAACCAGGGTTCCAGTGTTCCCTGTTAAACAATCCACGCTGTACCTCACTCCAGGAAAGTACAGCCAAATAGCAGAGTATATTCACACGCAGCAGTATTTAGCGTAATAATCTTAGCATGCATGTAAAAACCACAGCTTAGAGATTACCAAAACACCCTTATCCTATCCCAGGTTATTTCTTTAGCAAAAATAAACACTCAAGACTCATGAAAGTAATTTAAAAATACAAAAACTCATTTTTACTCACAGTTTCAGAGCTTTGCAAGGCGGATACTTCAATACATCTTCTAAGTAGACTAAAACAACTAAAAATGTCAAAAAACTACATTGTTACAAAAGAATAGCAGGAGTCCCTGAGAGGGAGATCCTCTCAGTATCAAAAACATGGTGTGTGTAAATGTGTGTGTGGAGAGTGTGGCTGGCTTCTAAGACAAAGGGACCACTTAGACACTCCCCTTTTCCCTAGAAGCTCAATGGCAAAACATTAGGAAGTTACATCAACACATCCTATCTGGCTTCTCAGTTAACCCTTTAATAACATAACATTTCCACTTATTGGATTGCAAACTACAGTATATATTCCAATAGATGTATTGTATCTTTATTTCAGTCAGCTTTGACAAGGTTCCCCTTGATATTCTTGTGAAGAAGGTAGTAAAATGTGGGCTAGACAATGCTACTGTTAGATGGATTTGTAATTGTTTGACTGACCAAACCCAAAGGGTGTTTATCAGTGGCTCCTCTTCATCCTGGAGAGAAGTGACTAGTGGGGTGCCACAGGGTTCTATCGAGGACTATTCAACATCTTTATCAATGACTTGGATGATGGAATAGAGGGCATGCTGATTAAATTTTCAGATGACACCAAATTAGGAGGAGTAGCTAATACCCCAGGGAACAGGATCAGAATTCAAAATTATCTTAACAGATTAGAGAGCTAGGCCAAAACTAACAAAATTAATGTCAAAAGGGAGAAATATAAGGTACTACACTTAGGCAGAAAACATGAAATGCACTGATATATGATGGGTGACACTTGGTTTGAAAACAGTACAAATGAAAGTGTTCTAGGAGACTTAGTAGACCACAAACTGAACATGAGTCAACAGTGTGATGTGGCAGCTAAGAAAGCTAACACGATTCAATAGGAGCATCATGTCTAGATTGTGGGAAGTAATAGTACCACCCTATTCTATTTTGGTCAGACCTCACCTGGAATACTGTGTCCAGTTCTGGGCACCACAATTCAAGAAGGATATTGACAAACATGCTTGTGTCCAGAGCAGGGCAACCAAGATGGTAAAAGGTCTGGAAACCATGCCCCATGAGGAGCAGCTTAGCGAGGTGGGCATGTTTAGGCTGGAGGAGAGAAGGTTAAGAGGTGACCTGATAGCCATGTTTAAATAGATGAAATGATGTCACAATGAAGATGGAGTAGGCTTGTTTTCTGCTGCTGCAGAGGCTAGGACATGGAGCAGTGGATTCATACTATAGGAAAAGAGACTCCACCTAAACATTAGGAAGAACTTCCTGACAGTAAGGCTGTTCAGCAGTGGAACGCACTGCCTTGGAGTGTGGTGAAGTCTCCTTGGTTGGAGGTTTTTAAACGGAGAATGGATGGCCATCTGTTGGGAATGCTTTGATGGGGTATTCCTGCATGGCAGGGGGTTGGACTGGATGACCCTCGTGGTCACTTTCAGCTCCATGATTGTGTGATTCACTGTTTCTCTTCCTTGGGCAATTTTAAGCCTGGGGGCCTTTTTCAAAACTTGAAGTGCATTCTGGTCATTTCCTGATTTGGAAGAAGGTGTTCCCTGTGCCTAAAAGAACCCAAAGGTGTACCAAAACATGTTGATCCCCCCCACCCCCAGGCTGCAGGATGACATTATGAGCTGAAATAATTTTTGGCTAAGCAGTGGCATGGTGAAGGACATATGGAGCCCCAGGAGCTTGAGAAATTGCATACCATTTTCATAATGTGTTATATCTAAATGTTTTTATTCAGCCTGAAAGTTTTATTCCTTTACTATGTAATCATTATATGTAGGCATGACTGCAAAAGAAAAGAACTTTATTGCTAATCGTGAAAAAGAGAAGGGTAATGAAGCATTTCTCACAGGAGACTACAAAGAAGCAATTGCCTACTATATTCGGTGAGTTAGTGCTATTTGCTTTAATTTATTACATGAGTTTTGAACTAATGAAGAATTTAATACCAAAAGCTAGTTCATTTCAAAGTTGGAAGTTCTAAATGGATTTTGTATATGGATTGTGCTGACCTAATCCTCGCTGTCCTGAAACAACTTCTGAGTTCCTTGAGCCCTAAATTTATAAGCTTGGTCATGTTTTAGTATAGTGGGTGTAGGCTTTAAGTCTGCACAGAAGCTACTTAAATCCTGCCTACTTTTGTGGGTTTGGCAAACCTAACTGTGAGCAGTATTGCTGTTATTGGGCTTGTCTACATGAGCCAGGATACCTCAGTTCCCCGCTGGCATTTTCTGTCCATGGATCTGGCCCATTGTTCCCCTGTTACCTCCCCAGAATGGGAGGAAATCCTGACGGGCACACCAGCCCGTTGCTGCAGCTGTTGCCGCTGCTGCCACCATTTCCCTTGCTGTCTCAGAAGGCAGGAAAGGGGCCTGCAACATCTGTCCTGTATGTGACCAGGCTTGGTCACATGCTGTGAGACTCCTTTGTGCCTTCTGGAAGAGCCAGGGAGACTGGCAGTAGCAGCGAGGGCTGGCCTGCTGGATAGGCTCCTGCAGACATGTGGAGCCTGATCTGTTTCCTTCCCATGGAAATGGAGTAAAGCAGGTATTTTTTAACATGTTGTATTGGTCCCTACCCTGTCTCTCCCCCATCCCCCATCTGAGCCCCTTATCTGCCCTGGGGATTATAAGGACTGCCCAGGGGCAGGATGCCCTATGTTGTCAGGATGGCAGGGCTCTGAGCTGGGGGCAAGGCAAGGTATAATCTCCATCTAGACAAGCTCTCTGTAATCAATAGTTTGTAGTAGCTGTAGCAATAGCCTTGGTACAAGAGGCTTTTAAAGTAATAAACTCCATTTTAGAAAAGAAACTTTATCAAGCTATCCAAGCAAACTCTTTCTTTACAAACAAATTGTTAGTGTACTTATGCATCAGTTTATCTGGTATGCATTTTTTATAAACTGTAGTCATACTGTAAGCCTCAAGCAATGCAACAAGGCAAGTTAAACTGAAGTTGTATGCAGGCAAGAATCTTTCAGGATTAAAAAGTACAGTTGTCCCTTCATATCCGTGGATTTGGTATCCACAGATTTTTAAGTATTCACAGCTCGAGAATATTCTTAAAAAAATAATAATCCAAAAAGCAAACCTTGATATTGCCATCTTATATAAGGGACACCATTTTGCTATGCCATTGCATATAATGGGACTTGAGTATTCACAGATGTTGGTATCCATGGGGGGTGGTCCTGGAACCAAACCTCAGCAGATATGAAGGGACAACTGTATAGTATGATATTGCTTACTTTTGTCAATATCCTGCCATATCTTGAGAAGGTTTATTTGTAGAAATAGGTAAATTTCTCTTGAAGGTCTCTTAGTTGCTTGCTACTTTTCTTGTTTCCTGTGTTCTCTGGTCAGACAGTTTTTACAAACTTCAGAACTTGATGTATAAAGCAGCTTCTTTATTAGCTGACTAGCATCAAAATCTGGTTTTGCAGCATCTGAACCCTAATCTCTAACTACATGTCTGTATTCACTCTGTAGATACTTGAATAATTTCAACTGTTATTTAATTCCTGCAGAAACTAACTTGGCTACATGATGGCTTGGGACTACAGAATTTATTCAGTGTTTCTGTGTCAAACTTATACCCTCCTCATTTGGCAAACTGATTTGTCCTTTTCTGGGTATACAGATGACTTCTTGTCATTCATGTGGCTGTGCTGAGTTATGGATGACCTTGGAAATCCAATATAATGGTAGAGCTCACTCCATTGCATAGAGGTCATTTGGTACAGTAATGGTTGTTGTGTGTATGCCTTCAAGCCATCTGTTGACTTATGGACACCTCACAAATTTCATAGGGTTTTCCTAGGCAAGGAATACGCAGGTGGTTTTGCCAATTCCTTCCTCGGAAACATAGCCACCTGGTATTTTTTGGTAGTCTCCCATCCAAGTACTAACCAGGGCTGATCCTGCTTAGCTTCCAAGATCAGATGGGATCTGGTGTTTTTAGGGTAATTAGGCAGGACAATGCATGTTACCTGTACAAATTACTATTCTGTGAAATGAAGGAGGGCTAACATTGGTTTTGCAAGACATTTTTTTTAGTTCTCCAGGTAACACATCACATGCATTTCTCATTCTGAGGGGGAGGTGGGTTTTAACAGAGGGGCGGGGTATAAATAAATTTTATTATTATTATTATTATTATTATGTGATGGGAGGATATGTTTCTTCTCTATTTTAAAAGCTTTTTAAAAATCACGCAGCATGATTTGCACATGAACCTACACTTGAATCCTTTGTTAGGGTGCAACTGAACACTTCCTGTACTGAATCACATCCAGGGAAGCAGTGGGATCCTGCAACATCACCCAATATTTCTGCTTCTCCAGAAAGTGCTCGGCTACTTCAGAAGACCTTGTTGCTTCCTTTAGTGTGACCCAGTGCAGAAAGTGCTCAGTTGGGTTGCATCTGAAGTCTACAAGTTCAGGTTCATGTATGGAGGATATGTACTGCAGATTCCTGCACAGCTGTGGCCACCTTTTACAAAAGAGGTTTAAAAGCAGAAAAGAAGTCACTCTTAGGCCACCTTAGGAAAGAGGTTCTAACTTCTTACTGCCCCTGGCATAACAAATTGGTTTCTTCTTCATGGTTTCTGTGACTCACGCAAATGGATCATCTACACCTACACAGTGCATCTCTTGGAATCTTAAAGAGCTATGTAATATTTGTTTTGACAGTAGCCCCTCCCATCCTGCCTAAACCCTCAGTTCCTTTTATTCTGTCCCTGCCACAGCATCATTAGGAACTATTCTCAAGCATCTATTTTGAGCGATTTGGCTTCGATACAGTATGGATTGGTTTCTCCCTCTTCTCCCTCTTTGTTTTGGCTTGGTTTTTGGACCGGACTATCTCTATGTTATGACTTGACTAGGACACCTTGACTTATCTGTTTTTTGCTTCAGATTTGGTGTTGATTTGGCTGTGGCTCACTGTACACACACCCAGGTGCTGATGGCCTCCTCAGTGTCCTTTAAAACGTGCCCCTTGTGTAGAGGGAAAATCCCCCAAAAGGACGGTCATTTTAAGTGCAAAAGGGGCGAAACATGGGGGCTTGCTCTCACTGCCAGACCTTTACCCCCTCAAACCTTCTGGAATCATGCTTCCTGCCTTGAAGCCCTTCTCTGGGTGAACTTAAGGGGGTTGATCGGGCTGTGGAGAACAGGTCCCTGTATAGAGGCTCAATCTGTCTCTCTTTTTCCTCACAATTGTAAATACAGTTGTCTCTTCATATTCGCTGCGGTTTGGTTCCAGGACCCCCGGTAGATACCAAAATCTGTGAATACTCAAGTCCACTTATATTCAATGATATAGCAAAATGGTGTCCCTTATTTAAGATGGCAAAATCAAGGTTTGCTTTTTGGATTATTATTTTTTAAAGAATATTTTCAAGTCATGAATACTTAAATCTGTGGATGCTGAGGGACAACTGTAATTCTGTATGCCATGTCGGTCCCAAAAATGTCTAGTTTTTCTGTGCAAGTGACCCTGCAACATTCCTTTCTTGAGATGACTTTGTGCTCTACCAGATGAGAATCTATGGAGCAACCAGTTTCAGAGCCAGCCACTTGGGTTCAAGTGCCTTCCACCCTGGGTCCCTTCAAATGGTTGTTGAACCTTCTACTGATCCCCTGCAACTTCCACACAAGAGGCACAAAAAGGAAAAGGCTAGGGATCTTGATTCCTCTTGTCAGTACGTCCAGGTTCCACCACCTCATTGTCTGGAACTTAGGAACCGTACTCTCCATTTCCAGCTCAGCAGGAGTCATCGGCATGGGCATAGGTGTCTGGAAAGCAACTAGTTACCAGCAAAGTATAAACAGCACTAGTCTGGGAAGATAGCCAACTGTTAATTAGCTCACAGGAATACAAACACAGTCAAAGATTTAGTCCAGTAACACAGTCCAAAAGGTCAGAGGCTTATGGCAGTCAGTCAGCGTGAGTCCAAACAGTCCGTGGGTCAGTAGAAGCAGGCAGCAGAGTAGTGAGGGAGAGTCCAAGGTCTAAGCACAAGTCAAAGTAACAGAAGTCAAGATAAATGGAATCCAGGCACCAAAGCCATCAGGAATCTTTCACCAGGAAGATCAAAGCCTCCATCGCCTCTCCCAGCCTATATAAAGCAATTAAGGCTTTGTCAGGTGTTTCTTAATGAGCAGATTTTTCTCATAAGGTCTCAGAGATTTCCTTTGAGCTTCCTTTTGAGCTCACTGCTGGGTATACGATGGTGGAGGTAAATCCCTCTCTTCTTCTTCATCCTTATCTGAATTGGCAGGACTCTCTGCTGGGACTGATGCCAACCCACTTGGACCAGGCTCTTCCTCTGTTCGAGTCTCTAGGTTGGCAGGGTTCCCTGCTGGCACAGGTGTAGATAAACCTGTTCCAGAGTCCCTAGGGCCATTCCCTTCCATGTCCTCCTCCTCCTCTGACTATACCCTCATCAGGCTCATGGGGCATGACAGTAGGAGAGGGAACTTTCCACCCCAATTTCAATTAAATTCTGGCCTTCTGGCCATGGAGAGAGTAATACTAGCAGAACACCCCCAGAGAAGTCACCTCAGCTTATTTTGGTTGGCAGTTTCAGAGGGTGAGATTCTGGATTCCTCCCCTCAACCTCCTGCACCTTCCACTTCACCGGAACGTGTGCTACATACTGTACCTTTTCTTCGGGATTAACCTCTTCCTCTCGTACCATCATCACCAAGGCACGTTTCTTCACACTGTCAATCGAGGACACAGTCAGGTTTAGATACTTCACACTCATGGTGTTCTTAGTCTCATAGCCCTCAGTACCACCAATCCTGATATGCTGCTCAGTATCGTTGTGATTGCTATTGATACCAAGAATGGGAAGCCTTGTATGTCAGGTCTCACTCTCATCAGCTAGTGTTCCTATATTGTTATTGCGAGCTGTCACCATCTCTGGACTATTATTACTGTAGAGACAACCATTACTATCAGCATTATGGTGAATTTAATGATCCACACTGTTGGCCTCATTGACACCAAGAGTAAATTCCAGGATCAGTACTAACAGCCACAGGACTCAGACACCTGAGATCTCCATTGCCAGCTTGTCTACAGTCTTGTACTGCCAGTCAGATGCAACCATCACCTAGGTCTATTCAACCTCTGTTTCCTCAAGTTCATACTCCTTTGGCTACTTCTCAGTCTTGAGTACTGCAAGGTTCCATCAGCGGTCCCAGAATGGTCTTGTCCTTCCTCAGCTTCTCCAGCTTGTCGATCTCATACTATCTCTCTGGCAGATTCCTCCAGTTCGGATGGAGACTGATCCTCATCCTCAGAGTCCTCCATCGAGCACATCAGAGAGTCTCTCTCTGCTCTGGTTGGAGAGTGTGGCTTGACTTTCCCTATGAACAATGTTAGGTCTTTTGCTGACCAAATGGCAAGGGCCCTGGATCTGCAAGTGAAACAGTCAGAGCTTGTAGTTGAGGATCCTGTGTTTAAGCAGGTTCTGAGTCAAGGGCCCTCTCTGGCTTCTATTCCTCTGTTCCTGTATCTTCTTCAGGTAGTCAAAAAGTCAGGGGCAGTCCTTTTGTTTATCCTTTCAATGTCAAAGAAGATAGAGGGCTAATTCAAAGTGGTGGAAACTAGCTCTGAATGTTTTTTTCAATATCCAAAGCCAAACTCCATAACAGTGTGTGTCACCCAATCAAAATTGTCCCAGAAGCTTCACTCCTGCGGAAGGGAATGGCAAGAAATTTGTTGCAATGGGGTACAAGTTCTGTTCTACCTCTGCCTTGCTGTTCTGTATCTCCAATTATGTGACCTGCATGGGAGCTTACCAGCAGCTCCTGTGGGGAAAAAATATCACAGTTTCTTGATAAGCTTCCTGAAAAGGATCATAGCGTTCCCATGATTCTCCAGGGAGAGGTGCACAGCAGATAACAATGACCCACCAGGCAGCTGCCTATAGTGGAAAGGCCCTGGCAGGACTTATCGTGCTCCATCACTGTGCCTGGCTCAGGTCCTCTGGAATTTTGCACTAGGCCAGAATGACAATTGAAGATCTCCCTTTTGATGTGGGGGGATAATTCATCGCAGAAACAAAAAAGCTTGAGCACACACTTAAGATGTGCTCCACAGCTAAAACTTTTGGCTTTCACTCTTGAACACAAGCATTCTGTTCTTGCTTCTCCAGATACTGTATATTCCAGCTGCTAGGTGGCAGTACAGTCTGAGGAGTATTTGCTAGCAGAAGCAGACTCCTCTACCAGCTTCTTCAAGGAAGAGTTCTTTGACTGCACAATGCAGACCACAGCAGTTTAGAAAGAGGCATCAAATGGTACCTTTGACTTTTACCAGAACAATTTCCTTGCTGCCTACTTCATTCCTACCACCATTCCTACCTGCTGTGACAATCTCCAGAAATACTATCATGCCTAGGCCTCCATCACCTCAGACTTCTGGGTCTTCAACATCATCAGGAGGGGATACGTGATAGAGTTCTGGAAAACTCCCCCTATAGAGGATGTTTTGTGTTACCCCTCCTTCACCTACTTTGAAGGAAGAGGTGAAATCCCTGCTGCTTTAAGTTGCTATCGAGGTTGTTCCTCTCTCATTTGCATTGGGGGTTCTTTTCCTGCTACTTCATTGTGTCCAAGAAGGACGGAGGACTGTATCCCATTCTGGATCTACAGGGCATCACCTTCTACATACAACCCAGACATTTCAGAATGGTCTGTCTCAGTTCCATCTTCACCTGATCCAGAAGAGTGACTGGTTTGCTACTCTGGATGTAAAGAATGTGTATGTTCACATTGCAATCAGACCATTCCATAGGCATTTTCCCTGCTTCATGGTGGGAAGAGGGCTATCATTTTCATGTTCTCCCCTTTGGCCTGTACACAGCTCCTAGTGTGTTCACCAAGTGCATCATAATGGTGGCTGCTTGGCTTTGTCAGCAAGATGTCATTTTTTTTTTTACCATACATAGATGATTGGTTGTTAGTTGTTCACTCTTGAGAAAATCTCGTTATGAATATGTGCCTCACTCTTCAGTTTCTGGACTCTTTGGGTCTCATCCTAAACTATGAGAAGTCCCATCTAGAACCAGCTCAATGGGCGCAATTTAGACTGTATGGCCTTTTGTTGGAGGTCCCAGAGACTCTTCCTTTGCTACTCACCACAATTCAAGAAGGATGTTGATAAGCTGGAGTGTATCCAGAGGATGGCGACCAAAATGGTGGGAGGTCTGGAAGCCATGCCTTATGAGGAACAGCTTAGGGGAGCTGAGTATGGTATGTTTAGCTTGGAGAAGAGAAGGTTAAGAGGCAACATGATAGCCATGTTTAAATATTTGAAAGAATGCCATATTGAGGATGGAGCAAGCTTGTTTTGTGCTGCTTCAGAGACTAGGACATCGAACAATGGGTTCAAACTACAGGAAAAGAGATTCCACTTAAACATTAGGAAGAATTTCCTGATGGTGAGAGCAGTTTGGCAGTGGAATGTGCTGACTCATAGTGTGGTGGAGTCTCCTTTTTTTGAAGATTTTTAAACAGAGGCTGGATGGCCATCTGTCAGGGAGGATTTGATTGTGTATTCCTGCATGGCATGGAGTTGGATTGGATGGCCCTTGTGACTTGAGCATCCACAGATTTTGGGTATCCATAGGAAGTCCTGGAACCAAACCCCAGCAGATATTGAGGGTCCACTGTTTATGACTTGTACCATGGTACCCTTCTTCTAGCTCTAAGTTTAGAGGTAAAGAGGTAGTCTAGGGTTGCTGTGGCACTTAGAGAATTTTTATTAGTCATCATCTGAACAACCATATCCAAGCTTTTCCAGAGCCAAGAGAAAATCCAAGCCTTGTTTTGATACTGGGCAGCCACGGTGCTCCAAATAATGCCAAGGAACCAGATAATAAGTTTAGGGCTGGTGAATGAAATGGGGATCAACCCTGTAGTTATTTTGTGTAATCTGATGGTCAGTATATCTGCAGGAGATTATTTCTGCCATCTTCCCAACTAAAGGATAAACAGGAAGTGTAGGGCTCCACTTGTCACCCTCAATAGAGGACATTCATCAGGGTATGAGTGATGAGTGGAATTGTAAACTGCTGGGTCATTCTTATATGCTTTGTTGCACAGGTGTATAAATTGCAGCCTGTGGGTTTCACATGGGCCTCAAAAGTGTTTTTGTGGTCTTCCTACCCCCACTCTTCTTAATGTCTGATCACACACTTTGAACCCATAGGGGGCTTGATAAACCCTTTTTTGGGTAGAAAAATAATTTTGGTAGAATGAAGGTATATGTGAATATACAGAATACGGAAACAGCCTTCCAATCCTGGGAAGTTGTCCAACCCCGCTTTACTAAATGGTTAGCTCCTTGGTGCTCTATAAAAAGAAATCACATCGAAAACCAAGTTTAATCAAGTTTTTTTTTTTTACTGAATTATATGGGCTCCACATACATATTGATAATAGCTATCTTAGTAGAGAAAATATTTGAACTCCATTTAGGTGTTTCTATATTCCTATTTCATCTTGCTTTGCCAATTAATTACCAAATTAGAGCAGACTACAAGAACTGCTGTTTTCATTAGTGCTCTGCATAGTAGTGTGACACACCTGTCTTTTAATTCCTGGGATTAAGACTTTATAATAACATTCCTTTACTTCTCCTTAACTTCCTTTGTTTGTAGTATGTGATGTCATAGGTTTGTATATAATTTTTTTTTTTTTATTGTGGGAGTATGAGGAATGTAGCCGTTTGGAAGCAGGAAAAAATAGAGTGCTGAAGCGGGTGTGGATTAGCTGAATATTTGAGGAGATTTGCATGAGTCAGTTGGTCAGTTGGGAGTTTGGTGGGAATAGGAGTAGAAATTAGTTAGCATAGGGTTTGAGAGCAATGTAGTTGGAGAAAGGGGGTAAAGCTAGACGGGGTGGAGTGAGAAAGGCATTTGGCTTGAGTGACTGGTAAGGGTCTAATTTTAGCTTGAGAGGAGTGAGAGTGGTCTTAATGTAATATGTAAGTAATCTATTGTGTTATGTTTTACTTCTGTAAAAATTTTTGTTTGTTTTTATGGCCCCTGGAATTGCTGATTCTGAGAGCTTGGTTTCAGACAAAGTATCTGTGGTGGCAGCATTGAAAGTAGAGAGGTAGTGTCCTGCTGGGGATAAAATCCTCATAGGTATCCTGGGGCATTTAGACTGACTTCAGAGTTGGTGTCACACAAGGGGGACAGAAGGAGGTCCTTGTGTGCGGTAGAGGTGGGGATCAGGGAAAGCCCTCGCACTGAGTGTTTACAGAGAACGCCAGGAAGTCTTCACATTTGGTGGGTTAAAACCCACACATTTGGCCACAGTGGTGGGATTGCCTGAGAGTAATCTTCACAGTTGCTGGCACTAGTGTGATTGCCTGACTGGAAAACCCCCACTTGGTGTATATATAGTTGGGTTAAAGGGTGGAACCTCACATAAAGGATGGAAACCCAATGGTATAGGTAGCAGTGGGCTATAAGCTGAAATCCCAACATAGTCATGCATATATGTAATTGTAAATTGAGTACAGATATACCCCAGTATCTGTGGAGGATACATTCTCAGACTTACCATGGATACTGGAATCCATGGATAATAGCGAACCTTATTAAAATGAATGACTTCCGACCCAGATATACCACAGAGTTGTGCTGGAGGACCTAGAAGTTGCCTAGAGAAACCTTTTTCTTTCTTTCTTTTTTTTTTTTTTTTGGACATAGGTAAGTGAATCTGTCGATATGGGTCCTGCAGATATCAGGGTCTGTCTGTATAATGCTTCATGTAGCTGTCAAATCTGGCACATGAAAATTTATGCAACAATGGATTTGTTAGTCTTTAAGGTGCCCCAGTCTGTTACTGAAGTGTCCATGTTTGTTTCAGTCTGCCTGATATCTGTATTCTTTTGCAGGAGCATATCTGCATATCCTACTGTGGCTGCATACAATAACAAAGCTCAGGCAGAAATAAAACTTCAAAACTGGCATGTTGCTCTTCGTGATTGTGAAACTGTATTAAAAATGGACCCTGGAAACATAAAAGGTAAAATGAGAGTATTTCTTTTTAAACTTAGTGCTGGCACAAACCATTTCAGATTAATGGAACAAAGGTAGCACAAGTGAGAAAGTACTTCAGTTTGAATAATTAGTGATTGCAGTCTGTTTAGGGCTTCCTCCACATTTTAAGGCTTCAGTAATGGCTGTTTAACACCAATATTTTTACTATACAAGGATAAAGAGAATGGTGAAGCATTGAATTCCAAATTTTATTTTTTATGCCTCTGTTATTGGGAGAAATACATTGTTCACAAAAACAGATTTATTGCCCTTGCTCAAGGCTTCTGCACATATTTCTGTGGTGTTGGGGAAAACTTGTGGCAGCACAGTATTTTTGCTTTGCCATTAGAAATGTAAATATCTCTGAGTATTCCCTTTACTCTTTACAAAAGCTTACACTCCTTCACTGTTTGTGAGCTTTGAGACTGAGCCAGTAAAGAAATGGTGGGGGAAAATTACTCCAGGCAACAAGGATAAAAAGGAAACAAATCCAGTACGTAGTTAAATTATGCAGTTCATTGCCACAAGATGTAGTGATTCCTGCCAACTGGGACGACTTTAGATGGATTGGATAAATTCATGGAAGTCAGGGCTACCAGTCTCTAAAAATGATTAAATATTACCTCCTCTATCAGAAGCACTATCCTGTCAGGGTATGGTCAGTCCTTCTAGCATCTGTACATGCTCAGAAGGCAACATCAACAGAACAGCAGAAACGAGGTTTTCAGTAACACCCAAGCATGTTCCAGGTGAGTAAAACATGGAGACAAGTAAAATAAGCTATTTACAGTTTATTTAAACTTCTAGATTAACTACAAACAGATGACATATTGGTAGCATGAGAGCAATGTAGTCATCTAGCTACAAAGCAAAAACAGCTCTGTCTGTCTATCTGTCTCAGACTCTACAGAGGGGAAAAACAGCTTCAGTTTCTCACACACATACTAGCTCAGGTAACATGAAATCATAACAAAAGACATTCACAGGAACCAGCAGTTAACCTTCACAACATGGGCTGGCATCCAAGAAAGATAAGCACCACTGGTGTTGTGAAGCACTCTGACTACTGTATGTTTATATTAACTAACCTTCAGGGTATGGCCTGCCCTTTGAAAGTCAAACCAGGCCTTTATTTACCCACAGTGTGAATTTACTGCCAGGATTCTGGGATTCCTGACACACCTCTAAATTTTCCTGACACCCCTCTAAATTTTACACTTGGGTAAATTTATTTCACATATCAGACATTACACCCAGCTTATTACACAGGTAGCAATGCTTTGTGGGATCCAAAGCCTTGGTAACTAAATCAGCAACATTTTCTTCAGATGGACAGTATGTCAGTTTAACCAACTTTGCTTGCACAGTTTCTCTGACATTTTAAAATTTGATAGCAAGATGCTTGGTTCTGGATTTAACCCCCTCAGAACATGCCATTTGAATACAGGCTTGAGAATCTTCGAAAATTTCTACAGGTTCTTGTATTGGAATGCCTAGGCCAGTGAATACTTGGTTCACCCAAACAAGTTCAGAAATCAGACTAGACAAAGAAGCAAATTCAGCTTCTGTAGAATTTAAAGCAATAGTTGATTGCTTCCTGGACTTCCAATAAATAGGATTCCCTGCATACATGATGACCATTCCACTTGTGGATTTTCTGTCATGGGTTTCACTGGCAAAATCGCTGTCACAATAGCACTTTAACTCATGGCATCTTTGTGAACTGATCATCACGCCATGATTTAATGTGCCTTGGAGATATCTCAAAATTCTCTTTAAGCCCTGCCAGTCATGTTGCGTTGGCATTGACACTTTTCTGGACAAATAATTGACTGAATATTCAATATCAGGCCTAGTCCATATTGCAACGTACAGTAAACTCCCAATTACTGACTGAAACAACTTAGGATATTCAAACAACCTGTCAAACTATGCAGTTCATTGCCACAAGATGTAGTGATTCCTGCCAATTTGGATGATTTTGGATGGATTAGATAAATTCATGGAAGCCAGGGCTATCAGTCTCTAAAAATGATTAAATATTACCTCCTCTACCAGAAGCACTATCCCTCTGTATATTAGCTGCTGGGGAACATGAGATGGAAGGTGCAGTTGCACTGCTAGCTGGTTGGCCACTGTATGCAGAACAGCTTGGACAAGATAGGCCTTTGATTTTATCCAGCATGTCTTTTTCTGTATTCTTATGAGCTCCCTTTATCATAGGAAGAAAAAAAAAAAAGGGACATGCCTTTTCCTAGCAAGGAACGGGGAAATACATTATGCTTACATCTTTCAGAGAAGATTGGTGTGCCCCTCTCATAGCAACTTTGCTCTTCTTTTATGCTCTCCTCCCATGACAAGTGGTTTTGTGCAGATGTGGTATTTCAAGCTGATGGGTACATGTTCATGTACCGTATATTCCGGTGTATAAGACGACTAGGTGTATAAGACGACTAGGCGTATAAGACACCCCCAATTTTCAAGTAAAAATATAGTTTGGCATATATTTGCCGTATAAGACCCTCCCCCCAATTTGGCTGGCTGGCTGGCTGGCAGGGGGAGCCTTGCCAGCTGATCCTCTTTGTTCCCCAACTCACGAGGATCTCCTCATGAGTTGGGAAAGCGAACAGGATCAGCTGGCAGGGCTCTCCCAGCCAGCCAGCCGCAACATTCGCCCCTCTCTTCCACCTTCGGTTGCTCCCCAAAGGGTGTGAAGGCAGAGGAGGGGGCCAAATGAACCCAGTTTGCCTCAGCCACCGCCCATTCCCTCCGTCTTCATTCCCTTTGTGAAGGGAATGAAGACGGAGGGGCTGGGCGGTGTCCGTGGCAAACCGCGGCATTCTTCCCTCTTTCCCACCTTCCAGTCACCCTTGACTCGAAGGTGGAAGAAAGGGGCAAATATACCTGGTTTGCCTGGGCAGCTGCTTATTCCCTCCATCTTCCTTCCCTTTGTGAAGGGAAGGAAGACGGAGGGAATGGGCAGCCACCGAGGCAAACCATGGCATTCACCCCTCTCTTCTACCTTCCAGTCACCCTTGACTTGAAGGTGGATGAAAGGGGCGAAAGTACCCGGTTTCCCTCATCCGCCCCCCTTCCCTCCATCTTCATTCTCTTTGGAAGGGAATGAGGATGGAGGGGATGGGCGGCGTCTGTGGCAAACCGCAGGATTCACCCCTCTCTTCCACGTTCCAGAAGGTGGACGAAAGGGGCAAAAGTGCCCGATTTGCCTCAGCCGCCCCCCCCATCTTCATTCTCTTTGGAAGGGAATGAAGATGGAGGGGATGGGCGGCGTCCATGGCAAACCACGGGATTCGCCCCTCTCTTCCACCTTCCAGGAAGGTGGAAGAAAGGAGGAAACATACCCGGTTTGCCTCATCCACCCCCCCTCCATCTTCATTCTCTTTGGAAGGGAATGAGGACGGAGGGGATGGGCGGTGTCTGTGACAAAACGCGGGATTCACCCCTCTCTTCCACCTTCCAGGAAGGTGGGCGAAAGTACCCTGTTTGCCTTGTCCACCCTCCCTCCGTCTTCATTCTCTTTGGAAGGGAATGAAGACGGAGCGGGTGGGCAGCGTCCATGGCAAACCACGGGATCTTCTTCGTGGTCTCTGTGAATCACACAGTTGGTTTATTCCTGCGCCTGCGCAGTGCATACGGAACCTTCTAGTATCGCTAGGCAGAATGTGCATAGATACATTTTTGGCGGTAGCTCCGCCCATCCTAACGGTCCCTTATAAGAGCTTCCCGCCTAAATCCCCTCAGTTCCTTTTTTTC
Source organism: Gambelia wislizenii (assembly GCA_030847615.1). Taxonomy (NCBI): domain Eukaryota; kingdom Metazoa; phylum Chordata; class Lepidosauria; order Squamata; family Crotaphytidae; genus Gambelia; species Gambelia wislizenii. Next base: position 299,279,143 of record JAUMIR010000004.1, read on the forward strand.
CGCCGCGCTAGCAGCTCTAAAGGAACCTTCATCGCTACAATTCTCTGATTCTGTAATCTATGGTTACAGGTAAGCAACCTGTCCATTCACCCCTCTCTTCCACCTTCCAGTCACCCTTGACGTGAAGGTGGACGAAAGGGGCGAAAGTACCCAGTTTGCCTCATCGCCCCCCCCCGTCTTCATTCTCTTTGGAAGGGAATGAGGACGGAGGGGATGGGCAGCGTCCGTGGCAAACCACGGGATTTGCCCTTCTCTTCCACTTTCCAGGAAGGTGGAAGAAAGGAGCAAACGTACCCAGTTTGCCTTGGCCGCCGCTCGATGTCCTGTGTGTTCGTTCCCCAGATCGAGCGGCGTCCGCAGCAAACCGCAACGTTGGCTCCCCTCCTCTGTCTTCGGTTCCTCCCCAAAGGGGGAGAAGGCAAAGGAGGGGGGAGAATGAACTGGTAAACACTTTGCCTCACCCCCCACGCCTGATCTCCTACCTCTTCACTCCATTTGCGAAGGGAGCGAAGAGGCAGGAGATCGGACATCGGGTGAAGCAAAGTGTATCTGGCGTATAAGACGACCCCTGATTTTGGAGGATATTTGGGGGGGGGGGTTTCAGAGGTCATTTTATATGCCAGAATATACGGTAATCCTAAACACATTTGTTTAAAGATATATACTGGAGTGATAAAACTGTTGGTCTAGCTCTTGGATTGGGGTTCCAAGCTAGTCCACCTCACAGGCTTGTTATGATGATAAGATGAGAGCTATAAGCCACACGAAACTCATTTAAGTAACTGTAGTAGTCCTTCACATTAATAGAGATGGAAGGACTGTTTTCATTTAAACCCACTTTCAAAAAGGCTGCATCAGATCTGCTAGGGAACTGTTCTAGAACGGGGTGCAAAAACCTGTGTATGACACCTTTGTGTAAATTTCAGCACAGAAACAAGTTTGCAGTAGACTCAATAGTGTCTTGATTTGAGTGGACAAAATATCTGGCCACAGGATTTGTCTCAGCCACAGGATTTGCCTCAAAACATCATAGGGGGCAAAGTATTTTCAAAACATCATAGGGGGAAAAATATTCTCTGATGGTTAGGCATTTACAGTTTACTAAGATAAATTCATTCTTGGAGGGAACATTAATCCTAAAACTAAAGGATCAGTTGGACAGGGCTAACATAATCTGTCTGTCAGCATCCAGAAGCTTTTGCTTCCTCAAAAATATGGTTTGTAAACTATCATTCCTGTGCAGCTTTTGCTAAACTGAGGCTGAGCATAGAATTTTTTTTCCCAGGAAGAGTTTTCCTTCCCAAAAAGAAATACATGGTTCTCTGTAAGTAGACATAGAGGTCCACAGTGAAACTGTAAGGAATAGTTGATTCCAAGACACAAGGTGTGGGTGCAAGCAAGGGCTATTAGTGACCATAAATTCACTTCCAAATTAAATACTATGCCATTTACACAAAGTAGATCTCAAGAGTGAAGACTGGATTCTTTAAATGAAAGGCTATAAGCAAGACTAGATTAAAGTGGTTACGACCCTTGAATAATTTCAGAAATAAGCCTCCTTTGTGTGCATATGTGAGATGTTGTAGGAATGTGGCAAAGAAATGGAAGGAAGGAAGGAATACTAAATAAATTACAAAATATGGTAGACAGCACAAAATCTTTGTGTCTGAACCCATTTCAAGCCTTGCAACTTCAATGATAACAACAGCCAGATCCTATACGTTTTATTCAGCTACTCACGTTAATCCACACAATATTGATAATAACAGAAACATTGTGATATTCAAGAAGCAACTGGGGAAGAAGAAGGATAAAACTGCTTCTTTCCCCCTCAGCACTTGGCTCCTAGCCAGTGAGAGGCCTAGAGCAATTGCACTAAACAAAACATTGATAATCCTGTCCAAAGTGTAAGTTGGTGATCCATGCAACAGTGCCATAGAACAGTTGTGAAATTACTTCAGCCTTAAAACTCTCAGCTGGAGCAGAGACAGCTGCAGCAGTCCCTCTCCCGTTGAAAAAAATGTAAAATCATTTTAAAGCAATTTTCAGTTCTGGCAATTTCAAAATTCTTATACACCACTCACAGGTTGTGTTAAAATGGATACTCAGGTACTTATAAAAATTGTCCTGCTCAGCCAGATAGCTGTCTTCAAGCTAAATCTTGATTGCTTTTTTCAAAAAACAAGCGTTTTGGAATTACAGTAGTGAGCAATCAACTGGTAATAGCTAATAATAGCTGGCCAATCATCTATTTAGACCCAGTGTAATCTGGGTCAGTAATACTATACAGTTGCGCCCCCCCCCCATGTTTGCGGGTTTGACATCCATGGATTTGATTATTTTGGGGTTTGCCACTGCCCCTCCTGAACCCTGAGGCTGCCGTGTACACATTTATACAACAGCCTTCAGGAGGGGGGCCTGGCAGGCAGGCAACCATTCTTCATTTTCCCCTTCTAAGGAGCTACCCAGCTGCCCATTTCACAAGTCTGAGGAGCCCTCTGAGGAGCCTTGTCCCCACCCTCCACTGTATTCATGTTTTTTCCACTATTTCAGGGTTCCTGCACCCCTAACCCCTGTGAATATGGAGGGCCAACTGTATTATCTGTGTAAAGAAGGCAGGAGATCTTTACTGAGGTCACAAATAAGAATCTACTAAACTCAGTACCTGGGATAAATCACAAAGATAAATGATGACTAATAGCAGGGAGAGCATGCAGCATTCCCTGACCAACCTAAAAATAAGTAATGTCAGGGCAACGTCTCACTTGAGTATGGTATAAGGATTTTAACATTACCATAGAATTTACATGTTCTAGTAGAATCAGCAAATGACTCATCAATGGATAAGTCTTCTAATTTCCTCCATAAGATTTCTTAAGAAATGTTCTTCCATTATTTTTAATGCTGTGAAGTTCTTAAATATGGTAATTGACATAGGACATAAAATGCTAGAAGATAATAGTTTTTGGAGTGATATGTCCTTCAATGATTATTTAGTTGCTTTTTTAACACAAAGATCAATAAACAGTTTGTGTGTGAAGATATATTTTAGTATACTAACTGATGATAACTAATTATATTTGTAATAGGAAAGTAGAACAGGTTAGAAATTTAGCAGCATAATTGTGGCATTGCACTAAATTTTTTATATATCTTATTTATTCATAAAATATATTCTGCCTTTCAGCCCTAAAGTTTCACATTTTTACTGTAAAGATTGCACTGAAAGAGTTAATATGTGTTACATTTAGAATAGTGCCATCAATTAATATATCTATTATTAATCTGCAGCTCTTATGCGTCGTGCCACTGTTTACAACAATTTGCAGAACTTCAAAGCAGCTGCAGAAGATTTGAAGAAGGTGTTACAAATAGATCCAGAAAATGCTACAGCTGAGGTAAGTGTTAGTAGTTCACTTCATGGATGTAGTGCAAACTAGTAACAAGTAGATCTGGTTTTTCACCAGATCTCAACATGTTATGCCTCATGGTGTGGAGAATACAGCTGTACTTGTCCAAGGCTCCTTGAAATTCTCTCTGCATCCAGGAAAAATCCCACAAAGCAGACTTGTGACTATAAATGGAATAAATTCCTTGCCTTTGCAAAATTGCAGTTAGGGCCTGCTTGACCTGCTGTTATATCTACAGTGCTTCATTTCCCCTTGCATTTGAAGGAACAAGGATTATTGTTGTCTTCGCTTAATGTCTACCTGGTGGCAATTGTGGCATATCAACCACCTTCTCCACCTTCATGTTTGTTTTTGCATCTTGAGGTCAAATGCTTCCTTAAGGGTTTGGCACATCTATATCCGCCTGTGACTCCACCTTTACCTCCTTGGTCATTGTCAATTGTTTTGTCTCAATTCACCCCAAAAGCTGTTTGAACCATTAGCTACCATCGATGAACATTTGCTGACTATAAAGATTGCAATCACTTCTGCTAGATGTGCACGTGAATTTATGGCTCTTCAGTCTGATGAACCTTTTCTGATATTCCATCAGATAAGGCGATACTATGACATGACATTACATTTTAAGCAAAAGTGATCTCACAGTTCCATTTGGGTGAGGATGTTGTTCTTCCAATCTTTTACCCAAATCCATCCAATTCTGTAGAAAAAAATCACTACATTGCCCTGATGTGCATAGAGCACTAGCCTTCTACATTCAGTGCATGGCTGCTTATTGTCAATCAAGCAGATTATTTGTTATGGATGCCCTAAGAAGTGTCAACAAGTCTCTTTGCAATGTTTTTGGGAGTGGGCCATTCAGACAACAAGACTGGATTATGATTTAGCCAGGCAACCAGTTCCAAGTGGACTCAGAGCACACTCTACCAGGGATGTTGTGACATCTGCAGCTCTACTTCGACTTAACCCAGGGCTGCAACGTAGTCTCAGCCATCTACATTCATCTGTCACTACAGGCTGGACTGCAGGGCTCAGGCTGATGCCCAGTTTGGACATGCTATCTTGTCTTCTGAAGCACAGGGATCATGAAAAAGAAGAGGTTGCTTACCCATAACCATGGTTCTTTGAGTGGACATCTGTGCCCTCACACAAATACTCTCTTCTGTCCCCATTTCAGATCCCTGTATGATTTGTAGAAGACTTCAAAACTGAGGTAACAGTAGTTTGGCGGGCAAGGACATAAGTGATTCGAGGGTGAGGATGGGGAATAACTGCCAGGGTACTCAGCTCTAGAAGGTTCTGAATGGGGTCTCTGTGTAGGCACAAAACCCATTGCATTTAGGGCACAGATGACTACTTGGAAAGCCACAGTTACAGGTAAGCAACCTGTTGTTAGCCAGCAGAACTGTCAACAGTGTTGGGGTTGTCTGTGTGCTGTAAATGGGACAGGGAGCAGTACACTTACAATGGTTCCTATCTACTCTGAGGGCATAGCCACACAGCTATCAAGAGCAAACCTTTACACTAGTCCTCCTATTAACCTCAGAGGAGGTAGTTTAAAAATAGACACACTTATGACAACAATGACCCCTGCCATGTTACCATGACAAAACATAAGATATGATGTAACTCAGCATTCAATCATAGTACACCACTACAAATATATAAATGCACACAGGGATGCTATAATTCAGAACATCTTGACTTTTCCACTGGCATAGCAGCAGTATATTTCCTCTTTTCCAGGTCTGATGGCTTCTTAACTTCTAATGTAGCAAACTTGCATTTAAGAATGTATCCTGGAAGCAATTTCATTTATTTTGATGCGACTACATTTAGTGGTTTAGGGCTACATTTAATTCTAAAATTCCAAGCTGCTTTACTTGGAGGGTTTGTTACCAAATTCTATGTCATAACAAAAGGGTTTTGATACCAAATTCTATGTCATAATAAAATTATTAGTCTCAAAGTGCTACTTTTTTTTGAAATTATTATCAGCTCAAAGCACAAATAAATTATGAGACTGATTTTGGACGTAACTGTTTGGATGTTTATCAGAGCTTATGACAGAGCATGGTGACTTATGATGAATTACATGTTGTGGATTAGAGCCAGGTTTAAGATCTGTTTTATTTCCCTGAAGTCTAGCTGAAAGGAATTTAGATGGACTGAGTTTCCTTCTGCATCAGTGACAAGGGGCTCTGGCAGTAAGGTGAGACACTTGCTGAGGAGACCCCATATTCCTGTAGAATAATTTGTTAGTGGTTTGGAAAGAAGGCCTCTTCTGGGCCTAAAACAACTGCGGGATGGGGAGGGGGATAGGAGATTTTGGCCTTCCAAGGACACGTGAGAGGTGGGCCTGGCTCCCAGCATTTGTTCACCCTAGTGCAGACCTATTTCCAGCAGTGTTTCCACAGGAAGTAGGCCCTAAAAGGGGTTAAGAATGTGGCTATAGATCCATCAGAAAAAGCCTTTTGTGCATTACAGCCCCCAAACTCCGTGTGAAATCTACACCATACTTGAGATGTTTTTGGTAAGTCTCTCCCACTGACTTCAGTAGGAGGTATACTAAGAAAAGAGAAAAAAATGCCACAAGAAGATTAAAGAAACTGCTGCTTTACTTCCTCACTTGGCTATTGTGAGTTAGTAGGACTCTGGATGTGGTGGCAGCTCTCTGGCAGATCTGTTCCCACCACCTAGGTGTATGGGATTTACTACTACTCACAGTTAGTGCCCGTTGATTTCAACAAGAACTATGGTCAAATCTGCACTACACAAATAATCCAGTTTGAAATTGGATTATTTGCCATGGCTCCTTCCTATGGAATCCTGGGATTTGTAGTTTGTTGAGGTATCATCGCTCTTTGGCAGAGAAGGCTAAAGACCTTGTAAAACTGCAAATCCCAAGATTCAGTAGGAAGGATGTGGATTTGGCCTAGATTATGACAAACATGTCTCACTGATAGATATCAAGGTTAGCTAATTTGGTCTAGATCCAATCGTATATTATATTATTACATATGACATCAGTTGTATTAATACGAAAATCTTCCACTTAGGTAATTGTGTGTACCCTGTATACTTTATGTATAGGATCAAATGTGATTACTGAACTTCATGTGTCAACAACACAAAAACTATTGCTTCCTGCTCTATGTGTACACATGTATGTCATACATCTACACAATATTTGCAATTTTCCAGATGTAAATCCAAAAATACATAGAAATACCCATGTAGAAAAATTAGATGGTTAAATAAGTGTTGCAGTTCTGAATAGTAGCATTTGGACTGTGTGCATTATATTGTCTGAGAAGTTCATGATAGAAGACAGGTCATCACAAAAAAAATACCGTATATTCCGGCGTATAAGACGACTTTTGAGCACTCAAAAGTGTCCTCCAAAATTGACAGTCGTCTTATACGCCGGATACACTTTGCTTCACCTGCCTGCCTATCTCCTGCCTCTTCGCAAACGGAGCGAAGAGGCAGGAGATCAGGCAGGGGGTGAAGCAAAGTGCTCCTCCCTGCCACCCGCCCACCCCCCGCGCTTCCACCCCCCCTCCCGAAAGTCGCGGAACCACGGCTTTGGGGGGGTGGCTAGGAAGCCCCCTCCTCCCTTCCCCCACCCACTCCCCGTGCATCCACCCCCATCCCTGAAAGCAGCGGAACCGTGGCTTTCAGGGAGGGGGTGGTGGTGGAGGAGCCCCCTCCTCCCTTCCCCCCGCCCACCCCCCGGCATCCACCCCCCTCCCTGAAAGCAGCGGAACCGCAGCTTTCAGGGAGGGGGGGTGGCGGAGAAGCCCCCTCCTCCCTTCCCCCCACCCACCCCCCGTGCATCCACCCCTCCCTGAAAGCAGCAGAACCGCGGCTTTCAGGGAGGGGGGGTGGCGGAGAAGCCCCCTCCTCCCTTCCCCCCACCCACCCCCCGTGCATCCACCCCCTCCCTGAAAGCAGCAGAACCGCGGCTTTCAGGGAGGGGGGGTGGCGGAGAAGCCCCCTCCTCCCTTCCCCCCACCCACCCCCCGCGCATCCACCCCCTTCCCTGAAAGCAGCGGAATCGCTGCTTTCAGGGAGGGGGGGCGGAGAAGCCCCCTCCTCCCTTCCCCCCGCCCACCCCCCGCTCATCCACCCCCCTTCCTGAAAGCAGCAGAATCGCTGCGTTCAGGGAGGGGGGGCGGAGAAGCCCCCCCTCCCTTCCCCCCACCCACCCCCCGCGCATCCACCCCCCTCCCTGAAAGCAGCGGAATCGCTGCGTTCAGGGAGGGGGGGGCGGAGAAGCTCCCTCCTCCCTTCCCCCCGCCCACCCCCGCTCATCCACCCCCCTCCCTGAAAGCAGCGGAATCGCTGCTTTCAGGGAGGGGGGGCGGAGAAGCCCCCTCCTCCCTTCCCCCCGCTCATCCACCCCCCGCTCATCCACCCCCCTCCCTGAAAGCAGCGGAATCGCTGCTTTCAGGGAGGGGGGGGCGGAGAAGCCCCCTCCTCCCTTCCCCCCGCCCACCCCCCGCTCATCCACTCCCCTCCCTGAAAGCAGCGGAATCGCTGCTTTCAGGGAGGGGGGGGCGGAGAAGCCCCCTCCTCCCTTCCCCCCGCCCACCCCCCGCTCATCCACCCCCCTCCCTGAAAGCAGCGGAATCGCTGCTTTCAGGGAGGGGGGGTGGAGAAGCCCCCTCCTCCCTTCCCCCCGCCCACCCCCCGCTCATCCACTCCCCTCCCTGAAAGCAGCGGAATCGCTGCTTTCGGGGGGGGGTGGAGAAGCCCCCTCCTCCCTTCCCCCCGCCCACCCCCCGCTCATCCACTCCCCTCCCTGAAAGCAGCGGAATCGCTGCTTTCGGGGGGGGCGGAGAAGCTCCCTCCTCCCTTCCCCCCGCCCACCCCCCGCTCATCCACCCCCCTCCCTGAAAGCAGCGGAACCGCTGCTTTCAGGGAGGGGGGGCGGAGAAGCCCCCTCCTCCCTTCCCCCCGCCCACCCCCCGCTCATCCACCCCCTCCCTGAAAGCAGCGGAACCGCTGCTTTCAGGGAGGGGGGGTGGCGGAGAAGCCCCCTCCTCCTTTCCCCCTGCCCACTCCCCATGCATCCACCCCCCTCCCTGAAAGCCGCAGAAACGCGCTTTCAGGGAGGGGGGGTGGCGGAGAAGCCCCCTCCTCCCTTCCCCCTGCCCACTCCCCATGCATCCACCCCCCCTCCCTGAAAGCCGCGGAAACGCGCTTTCAGGGAGGGGGGTGGCGGAGAAGCCCCCTCCTCCCTTCCCCCTGCCCACTCCCCATGCATCCACCCCCCCTCCCTGAAAGCCGCAGAAACGCGCTTTCAGGGAGGGGGGTGGCGGAGAAGCCCCCTCCTCCCTTCCCCCCACCCACCCCCCGCGCATCCACCCCCCCCTTCTGAAAGGGAGGGGGGCTGGGAAGCCCCCTACTCCCTGCCACCCTCCCACCCTCCGCCCAGCCACCCCCCTTCCCCAAAGGCTCGCTTTGGAGAGGGGGGTGGCTGCGAAGCCCCCTCCCCCCTGCCACCCTCCGCCCAGCCTCCCCCCTTCCCCAAAGCCCCGTTTGGCCGCACAGCCTGCGGATCCCCCTCCTGCGCTCCCTCCTGGAAGGGAGCGCAGGAGGGGCATGCAGAGGCTGTGCGGCCAAACCGCGATTCGCCCCTTCTCCCCACTTTCCTGGAAGGTGGGGAGAAGGGGCGAACGTGCCCCTTTTGGGCGCACAGTCTCCGCATCCTCCTCCTGCGCTCATTCCTGGAAGGGAGCGCAGGAGGGGCATGCGGGGGCTATGCGTTGGAAGAGGGGGGTCGTCTTATAGGGCGAATATATCACAAACTCTGCATTTTACCTTAAAAATTGGGGGGGTCGTCTTATACGCCGGGTCGTCTTATACGCTGGAATATACGGTAGCCATGTTGGTTTAGTTGTTTAAAATGCAGTAAGCTGGATAATAAAAACAACTTGTATACTTAGAACAACAAATATTAAGAATGGGATAGGCAATTTGAGTTACACAAAATTCTTTCTCATACTAGATACTTTAAAAAAATTTAAAGCATCAGCAGAGGAAGGAACTGGCAAAACCACCTCTTGAGTTTTCCTTGCCCAAGATAACCCTATGAAATTCATGGGGTTGCCATAAGTCGGCAGGCGACTTGAAGGCACATACATGCACGTGATGTTAAGCCTTATCTAGTGTTTCTTTCTGTATTTAAGATGGTAATGAAAGAAGCTCTTGTAGATTAGCTAGGTTAGAAATTAATGATTCTGAGCATTGTCAGAGGGAGAAGCAAATATAGGATTTCCATTTGGAAATACCCAAAACAGTTGTTTTCCTCTACAAGTGTAAAAGCAGCTGAGGAAGTCTTTAAAAACACACACACACACGAAGGTGTAGTATACTCACCCTCATTCCTCCATTATATACCAGTGTGTCCAAATCTCATTATTTGATTTTTTAAAAAGGAAATATAGAGTGGGGGCAGGCATACACTGGCCTGACCTAATGTTTTTTAGGGTCATATGATTAAATTGATCATCGTAGTTCAGAAGAAACAGGATGAAGCATTCTTGCCTTCATAATTAGGTAATGGAAATCATTGCCATATTTTGTTACAAAGACCATAGGATTTTTTAAAATATAGAACAAAACAAAGCAAATATTACATCAGATTTTCAGAGAACAAGTTTTATATGGCTGTTTGAATCCCCAATGGCAATCATAACTGAAGCGCTCACAGGCATAACATGTTGGGGCGTAGAAAGACGCGCTGTGTCCTCCACGACCACCTGCAGAATTGTTCCACGTCAACAGGACGCTAAGGAGAAGGTGTCTGGAGAGACTTCTGCAAAAAACTTCAGGCTGAGAAGGAAAAATTCCTTCACCCCAGCACACTGCCTTGAGCTCTGGCTTGCCAAATAAAGACAGCAACAAGGCCAGCCTTCACTCAACTTGAGGGCTTTAATCTTTGTTTGCAATATATTTACAATATATATACAGAGTATAGGACAGCCGTCTCTAATACTTATAAATCTCTCTCAAACCAACAAACTGCTTCGCCAGTCATCATCCACAACAAACCCACGCTGAAGATAATTCCCATCTCATTTTTATAAGCAGTTAAACAATGCCTGTTACATCAGGCATCTCAGATGTGCATACTCTCAAGTGCTGACTCACACACACACACACCTGCCACTGGAGCTTAACTACTTTCATTACTAAGCTTACAGCTCCATCTTGTGGTCACATCCATGTCATTTCCTGACATAACAAACATTGCTCCATTGTTAATTTTAAAATAATGTTAACAATTTTTTTAGACAGAATCCACTCTAGTTCTAACTAAAATCTATCAACAAATATGGAAAACAAAACAATGGCCCATAGATTTGAAACTCTCAATATTCATTCCATCCCCAAGAAAGGGGACAACAGGGATTGCAGTAACCATAGGACCATTGTATTAATTTCCCATGCAAGGAAAGTGATGCTGTAAATTATACAACAAAAGACTTCTACCATATATGAATTGAGAAATGCCAGATGTCCAAGCTGGGTTCAGGAAAGGAAGAGGCACTAGGGATTATATTGCAAACATACTTTTTTAAAAATTAGGTATTTATACCCTGCACTTCAGCCACAAAGGCTATCAGAGCAGCTTACAAATTGTTAAGCAACAGCAATTTACACATCTACACCGCATTAAGCAGCTTCCAACGTGTATTAGCTAATTGCCCCCACAAGCTGGGTACTCATTTTACCGACCTACGAAAGAATGGAAGGCTGAGTGAACCTTGGAGCCCTCTGGAATTGAACTTACAATGTGGTGACTTACAGTACTGGCATTTAACCACTGCACCACCAGGGCTCCTGGCTCCACGTTGGATAATGGAGCATACTGAAGAATTTCCAAAAAAAAAAAATCAGCCTGTGCTTTATAGATTATATCAAAGCCTTTAATTGTATAGATCCTGAAAAAAATATGGATTGCTCTTAAAGAAATGGGTGTGCTACAACATTTGATTGTCCTGGTGTGCAATCTGTACTCAGGACAAGAGTCTACTGTTAGGAGAGAATACGGAGAAATGGAATGGTTTCCAATGGGCAACAGGGTCAGGCAAGACTGCATTTTTTTCACCCATTTGTTTAATTTGTATGCTGAACATATACATAAAAGGAGGATTAGACTTGGAGGAAGTAGATTGAAAATTAGAGGAAAGAATATCAACAATTTAAGATATGCAAATGACACCATACTACTAGCAGAACATAGCAAAGATTTGGAACAATTACTGAAGAAAGTCAATAAAGAAAGTACAAAGGCAGGCTTACAGTTGAACTTTAAGAAAACAAAAATAAGGACCATTTACATAACATTAAAGTAGACTATGAAGACATTGAAAGAGTTCAAGATTTTCCATACCATGGCTCAGTTATTAATCAGAGTGGAGACTGCAGTCAAGAAATCAGAAGAAGACTAAGACAGCTATGAAGGAACTAGACAGGATCCTGAAGTGTAAAGATATATCATTGAATACTAAAGTTAGTCCATGCCATTGTATTTTTCATTTCTATGTATGGTTGTGAAATCTGGACAATGAAGAAGGCTAGCAGCAAGAAAGTCAATATATTTGAAATGTGATGCTGGAGAAAGATAACCGGGACTGCTAAAGAGACCAATAAATGGGTCGTAGAGCAAATCAAGCCTAAACTCTCCCTAGAAGGCAAGATGACTAAGTTGAGACCATTGTAATTTGGCCATAACATAAGAAGACATGACTAACTAGAAAAGACAATAATGCGGTAAGGTAGAAGGTGTGAGAGCCAGCAAAGTCCACCAGTTTGAGCACTAGGACACTAGGAAATCAGGATTTGAGTCTCCATTTGGCCATGAAAACCCACTAGGTGACCTTGGGCAAGTCACACTCTCTTAGCCTCAGGAAGGCAAAGGCAAACCCCATCTGAACAAATCTTGCCAAGAAATCCCATGATAGGGTGGCCTTAGGGTCACCATAAGTCAGAAATGACATGAAGGCAAACAGCAACAACAAGGTAGAAGACAAAGTAGTAGGAGAAGAGGAAGACCGCGTTCCAGATGGAAGGATTTAATCAAGGAAGCCACAGCCCTGAATCTGCAAAACCTGAGCAGGGCTATTGATGATAGGGTGACTTGGAGGTATTTCATGTCAGGAGTCAGAGACTGAAATATAAGAATAAGAATAAGTTATTTATTACCTGCCTCTCTTCTCAGAATCGGGGCGGGATACAACATCACAGAGTATGCAATACTATTCAATACAATTTTTAGTACAATATATTTCAACGCACATTCAGTACAGACAATACAGACAATTGTACAATGCAAGTGCCAGTCGATGGCACTGCTGGCATGCAACCAATGCTGCGAGAGTGACACTGCAGAATGCATTGTACACTAATAACGACTGCTGCTTTTGGAAACTGAATTAACAGCTTCCATAGCATGTCGCCCCAGCTCTTTATTATGCTGGTACTCATTTTACCGAATTACAGAAGGCTGAGTCAACCTGGGGAACTCCTTAGAAAATGACCAACTGCTAATTCATGCTAGCTGAGGCCAAGGAACTGCCAAGTCATGCTAGCCTTGAGTCCACAACTTCACAAGAAGGTTACTGCAGGGCATAGCATCAGGATAGAGGTTGAGGGAGCCAATTCCCTGTGAAACTGTATATAAGAAGGCTCAGTCCAGAGCATTCTTTCTCTTGAAATACCTTGATGTCTGGCGAAGCAGTTTGTCTGTCTGCTGTGTATATCTGTACATATTGCAACTACCTTGAACTTGAAGATAAAGTGCCCTCCTGTTTGTTTGGATGACAAGCACTCTGTATGTCAGTATTCTTGGGAACGGGTTGCTGCTAAGTCTGCTGAGATATTTTTGGCTTCTGCTGGGGATTGAGTGTCCTATGATCCCCCAAAAGTGGTTATGGGCCCAGAGATTGATCTCAGATAAGATAAGGCGCACCCAGATATGTTCCCATATACTTTTTGCCTGTTTTTCTGTGTTTTGGCAAATTGGCTGTGAAACAGTTAAGTTTCAGTCCAGAGTCTTTGCAGTAGGCATTATCTCACAGCCTTGAAGAGCTGCCAGCTGTCAGGTTTTGTTTCCTGGCTGGAAAGTTTTTGATTCCAGGCAGCATGATGGCTGAGACAAGCTTCGTCAGTTTTGATAAGCTTGCAGATGGCAGTTATCAGGCCTGGAGTGTGTATATGCAAGCTTTATTAACTAAAGACAATTTGTGGCACATTTTGAAGAATGAGAGTGTGGTCCTGGAGGGGTCAGAGGATGAAATTGTAGCTGATCAGAAGGCTAGAACAGCTATCCTGTTATCACTCAGTCCGTCCCAGCTGATTCATGCAGCTGAAGCAGAAACTGCTTTCCCTCTGTGGGTGGCTCTGAGAACAGTGTAGCAGAATTCATCTTTCCTTTCAAAGATGATATGGACTAAGGGACTCTATAATACAAAGCTGTGTCCCGAGGGCTGTGTGAAGGCCCATCTGATGGAAATGAGGCAGCTGTTTCAGGAGTTGGCTAACAGAGGGGTGGATATCCCAGAAGCCCACAAGTGTTTTATACTCCTGGACAGTTTAACCAAAAAGTGGGACTTTCTTATGTACAGTTTGCAGACTACCAGAGAACGTGATTTGTCCATGGAGCTAGTAGCTGGGCACATTCTGGAAGAAGTCCAACGCCAGCTATTTGACTCCTGGACAGAGGGGAGTACACAGCCACAGATAACCAGGTGTAATCAAGAGAGCACAGCAACACATCTAGAGGCATCTGAAGTGGAGGAGGGAGTGTGCAGCTATGTGAGACACTGCTTCAGATGCAAGAAGCCTGTGCATTTTCAGAGGGACTGTAAAATGCCTGAACCAGACAGGAGGGGTGGCACAGCTACAAGGCAAAGGAGGGGTGCATCCTTTCAGGCTGCTGGCCATGTTTCTGTAGCAAAGAAACACCCTAAAGGTGCTGAGACGGTAGTATGGTTGCTTGATAGTGGTGCTATGCATAACATGGTCAATAATTTGAGACTGTTAAGGAATATACAAAATGCTTCCATAACAAATATTTCCCTTGCAGATGGTGCTCCCAGCAAGGTGTGAAAAATTGGCACTGCATATGTGCCAGCTTTTGGTAAAGAGTTTAAATATATGTTATGTATCACCAATCTAGAGAACTGTATATTAAGTATGTCCCAAATGACTACTGATGGTTACAAAGTATTATTTGAAGGGGAACACCATACAGTAACAGACAAGCATAATGTCTGTGTCAAAGGGTTAAAGAAACAGGGATTGTACCACATGTTGCCCAAAGGGAAAGTATCAAATGTGAACCCTGCAGTTAATGTGGCCCTGCATGATAAGTGTGTCCACTATTATCAGAGAGTAATGGGCCATGCTACCTATAAAGGGTAAAAAGAGCAGACAAAGGTCTGCCCTGGTTTAAACATGAAAAATTGCCCAAGGTTTTTAGAATGTGCAGTGTGTAGGAAAGTAAAGGTAAAAACTTTCCCAATTGCCAAAAAGAGTCAGTGTGTCACTAAGAGACCTTTTGAGGTTGTCCATGCGGATTTAGCCGGTCCCTACAAGCCCACTGAAGGGGGAAACCACTACTTCCTAGTATTGTGGACAGACACACCAGGTACACTTATGTATACCTGCTAAAGGAGAAAAGTCAGATTGCAGACAGATTCTGTGAGTGGGTGAACACAGTTGAAATGAAATTCTCCTACAGGGTTGCCAGTTTGTTAATGGACAGGGGAGGGAAATTCTTGTCTAACAGTGTGCAGACTTGGATGCATAGGACGGGCATTAGGCACAAAACCACAAACCCCGCATCTCCAGGGGAAGATGAGCTTGCAGAAATAAAAATTGGGATGTTAAAACAAATGCAGGAGTGCATGATGAAAGATGCACAAGCCCCAGTTCGGCTATGGGGCGAGGCAGTGTTGACTGCTAATTACCATATGACTAGATTATGGACATCTAGTGACAATCAGACCCCATATTATCTGTTATATGGTAGAGCACCAAACCCTAAACACCTGCAAATATTTGGCCAGTATGCAAATATCCAGATACCCCCCCAAGCCTAAGGAAGCCTGGGCAGCCTAAAACCAGGGGGCTGCGTTTCCTTGGTTATGCAGGTAATAAGTACAAATTTTCTTTTCACCAAGGAAAGATGGTGTACTCCAGGAGTGCAAATTTTGAATTGCACACAGGATGGGACACATTGCATTGCAATCAAGAGGTGTTTGTTCCTTTGGGGACGGATGATGTGCCAGCAACTCCCAAAAGTCCTACAAATGCAGGGGTGGTGATGTCTGATGATGAAGGGGAAACAGAGGAAGAAAAGCCTGACACTTCCTATGCCACTTCAACACACACCACCACCACAAACAAGCATTGAGCCTGACATGTTCCTAAAAGGAGAGCCTGACACAGAAAGAGGTAGTAGCAGCAGCGCAAGTGAAGATGAGTCAGGCAGAACTAGAGTGCTCATTCCCAGGAGTTATAGGGCAGTTGGAAAGGCTCCTGACAGGTTTGTTGTCCAAGAGGCCAGATTGTGCAATGTTGTGGCAGAGGAACCTGAAAGTTTTCAGGAACTCCTAAAGCTTCCTCAGGAAGAGCAGGAAAAATGGAACTCAGCAATGGACTCAGAGTTTGAGTCATTGGTTGAGAGGCAAGTGTTCTAAGTAGTTGAGAGGCCCAAGACCAAAAGGTTGCTGGTTGCCGGTGGGTGTATAAGTTTAAGGACATGCCTGATGGGACACAGAAGTTTAAGGCACATTTAGTTGCAAAGGGTTTTTCGCAAGACCACTACACCAATTTTGATAAGACGTTTTCTCCCACAGCGAAACCAGAGAGTCTGAGGATAATGTTAACTGTAGCAACTGAAAGACGAATAATGTCTTACAATGTATGTAGACAATGTTGTTATGTTGTAATGAAAAAAATGTGTCCTATGTAGTAGTCTGACCATTTTGGAGGGGATTGTCAGGAGTCAGACACTGAACTCCTTAAAAAATGGCCAAACAACTGCTAAGTCATGCTAGCTGAGGCCAAGGAACTGCCAAGTCATGCTAGCCTTGAGTCCACAGCTGCACAAGAAGGTTACTGCAGGGCATAGCATCAGGATAGAGTCTGGAATGCAAAATGTGATGTAATGCACCCACGTGGTTGAGAGAGACAATGCCCTGTGAAATTATATAAAAGAAGGCTTGGTCCAGAGCATTCTTTCTCTTGAAATACCTTGATGTCTGGCGAAGCAGTTTGTCTGTATGCTGTGTATATCTGTACATATTGCAACTGCCTTGAGCTTGAAGATAAAGTGCCTCCTGTTTGTTTGAATGGTAAACACTCTGTATGTGAATATTCTTGGGAATGGGTTGCTGGTGAGTCTGCTGAGATATTTTTGGCTTCTGCCGGGGATTGAGTGTCCTATCATCTCTTAACATTTCGTTCATGGGGTCTCCATATATCAAAGTTGAGTTGAATAACAGTTAACAACAATAACAAAACACCAGAAAATGTTCCACCTTTCTACAGAGAAAAAGATACCTCTCTCCTCTGTGCTTTTACAGGCTTCTTTTCATGTCTTCTCCATTTCTGTGATGGTGGTATGGATCCAGACATAGCCATTCATACTTTAGAGTATGAATTGAAATTACTGTGTCTGGTTATGTATGATTAAGTCTGGATCCAACCTTTTTTGATGCGAGAAGCAAAATATATATAGTATTCTAAATGAAGATGCCATATAGATTTGTATAATGTTGTTCTGATCCAGATGTTTGTATCCCATGTTAATTTTGCCTAATTTAGACCAATAAGTACATAACAAAGCTGTCTTATTATCCTAATTTGTGTCACTTTGCTTTTACATGCATTGAACTGTATTTAGTGCCTAAATTGTTTTATAGAATTTTCCATAGAAAACTGCATTCTTTTTTGTTCTGAATATCTTACGTCTGGTTTGATTTGAAATTTGCAATTCTATCAATTGCATGCAACATTTGTAATTTTACAAACTGCATACTTTGAAATAACATTATCGGAAGCCAGGCTTAGTCCAAATCCACACTACACAATAATCCTGTTTGAAACTGGATTATTTGCCATGGCTCCTTCGTGTTGAATCTTGGGATTTGTAATTTTACAGGGTCTTTAGCCTTCTCTGCCAAAGCGTGCTGGTGCCTCACCAAACTACAAATCCCAGGATTCCATAGGAAAGAGCCATGGCAAATAATCCAATTCCAAACTGGATTATTTGTGTAGTGTGGATTTGGTTTAAGTCATGTTTACAGTAGATTCACTGAAATAAACAAGAGCTGAGCTGTAACTCAAGATAATTAAAGGTCAGGGTTGGGGGATGTTTGGATCTGGCATAAGCCAGTTCTTCCTTCACTCTTCCCATTTTCTGTCCCCTTTTAGCACTTTTGCCAGCTAATAGCAACCAGAGGAATTGTGCTGGCAGAACCACCTGTAGGCTGACCTCTAAGATCAGTCAGGACGAGGGAGTTATGCTGGCAAAATTCCAGTTCAGTTGGCAGAAGACTCTGACACCAAAGTAAACACAGTGCATCCTAGAGGTATGATAGCACTGTTAATTTAATCATCCCATTATAAGTCGCTTTGATTTCACTGAGTCTGCTCTAAGCATACTAAAACTGCATCTGATCCAAGATTAAGACAGGAACAACAAGTGTATTTCACTTGTAGAAAGCTCTGTTAATTTTATTCTCTAAAGAAAAATAAACACTGTTCTTATATGACAGAAAAAGCTATCAGATATTGAGAAGAATCTAAAAGAGTCAGAACCTAAACCTCAAAGCCAGAGCAAGGGGAGAAAAATATTTATTCGGGATATAGAAGAATCTGATGATGATGAACAAGAAGGAAGAAATGAAGAACTAGAAGATGACAGTAGAGATAAACGTAATACTAAACTTTTTAATTGTTTTCATTTCTTTTATATATTATTTATTAGTGAAATACAAAAGCTATAAAAACAGCTTAGGTTAACATAACTCTCTCTCTCTGGCTTTTCTTCGCAAACGAAGATTCAGGAAGGACTCATCCCGCGCTTTCTGCAAGCGCGCTGATGACTAAAAAGGCCAATCCAAGATAAACAAGTCCGGTTGCAGAAAGCACAGCAGAAGGTCTCCTTGGGTGATGTTTCCGGGTTGTGATTCTTTCTGCGTTGTCGTTTCTCTTCAAGACTTGTTCAGCGTGAGTTCTCAAATAAGGCTGCAGCATTGTGGATAGTGCGTCCCCATGCCTCCCTATGTGAGGCCAGGGCCGACCATTGTTGGTGATCAGTTTGGCCGAGCCTGAGTTGTTGTTTCAGGGAGTCCTTGTATCGACACAAACAAAGAGCAACGAAAGCAAAATGAAAAAGTACAATCATAACATGAGAGAAGTTATCAAAACAGAGAAAAGGAAAAAACAATACACATACCCAAAGTAATATACATATAAATCCTTATACCAAAGTGTTTAAAACACTTCTCATTTGTCTCTACTGCAATTTCATTATTTACTCTCTTCATACACCTCACATCAAACACTTCTCCTTTCAACAATTTTTGTCTCCTGTTCTTTTTTTTCTTTTCTTTTCAATTTTATTTTTTATTTAATAATTAATATTTAACTTATATTTATAAACCATGAAAGTTAAAATGAACACAACATATATATTAAACATATCCACATTTATACACTTACATTCTTTGCGTATATGATTTTATAGTCTATATTTCCTATCTTTTTCACTCCTTCTTATCCTTTTTTTCCTTTCACTCTTCTACCATATTACCTAAGATGAAAGTCGCTAACATTTTGCACATTCAGATGAATTCTATCTCTATCTCCATTCTAGGTAGTATTCTTACTACTCCATAATCTTTACTGTCTGCAATTCTCCCCCAGTTTCTCTCTCTTTTATATTCTCCCGCCTCTCTTCGTCTCTTCCTACACTTTCTCTTACCCTTACACTTACATTTCCTTCTATCTCTATCATTCTTATTCCCTTCTTTTCCCTTCCTTTCCCTTATGCTGTATTCCCATGTTCTTATCTTCTGTTCTTGTTCAACTTCCTTTCCTTCCCAGCTCCCTTCAGTATTATCTCCAACCTATTTTTGACTTTGTATACTTGTTCTCTAATCTATGTTTCCTTCTTATAATCTCCTCTAGATTTATTTTCCTCATTCCTTTTTTGAACCCGTTATAATCTTTTCCCTCCAATAAGATCAAAAATCCTTGTCCCTTGAGAGAATATCCATACAACCTTATAATCCCCTCCCTGTATCTTTCTTTGTCTTTACCCTTATTCTTATTTTCACCCCCTAGAATCCCTTCTTCCCCCATTTCTCTTTGCAGAATTTAAATACCGGAACCCATTCATCTTCTTGAGCTTGTGTATCTTTTTCTCTAAGCTTGAAAGTTAGTTTGTCCATACATGCCATTTCCAGATCTTTCTCCATCCAGTCATCAATTATCGGTATATCTTTCTGTTCCCATTTCTTCGTTATCTCCAGTCTTGCTGCAGTCACTAAATATAACATCATTCTCCAACTAATCTTTCCCTCTTCTTTTTCTAATATTTGAATCATATTCAACAAGTAGAATTGTGGCTTCATTGGATACTGTATATGAAACATTTCCTCTATTGTTCTATGAATTGTTGTCCAGTATTTTTTTACTCTTTTACAATTCCACCACATGTGGAATAATGAGCCTGTTACTTCCTGGCACTTCCAACAGTTTCTATTTGTTTTGAATATTTTCCCTATTTTCTCTGGTGAATAATACCATCTATTTGCCATCCTTAAAGAAGTTTTCTTTAAGGCTTTGACATGCTGTAAATTTATTTGTTTTCTTTCTTACTTTCTCCTAATCTTCTAATTTTAAATTGTAGCCAGCATCTACTGCTCATTTCAGCATTGAGTCTTTTATTTCTTCAGTTTCTAAATTTCTCAAAAGTAGCATTTTATAAAGTTTGGAAATTTTGTTTTTATTTGGGGCTTCAGTGATTTTATCTAACTCATTTTGATCCTCGTCAATCCCTGGTTCCTTCTTGCCTTCTTTAAATCTTTGCTTTATCTGTTCCTATGTGAATCAATGTATTTTAAGTTCTTCCCTTGTCTTGATTTTGTATTCTCCTCTTCCTTATTTAATAATTCCTGGTAGCTTAGCTGTCGCTCAGTATCTTCTACCTGCTCTGGAATGCTTCTTGTGGGGATATCCGCTGTGGAATTTTCATGTAAAATTTCTGTTTCACTTTCTCCCACACTTTTATTAATGGTTTTCTAATTGCATGATGTTCAAATTCTTTATTTATTTTAGTTTTATCATAACCAATGTAGGCATGCCATCCTAGTCTGATGTTGAAGCCTTCCAGATTCAACAATTTCGTATCTTCTAGTTTTATCTAGTCTATTATCCACATCAATGCACAAGCTTGGAAGTATAGTTGGAGGTTTGGCAGTTCAGCTCCCCCTCTAAGCTTTGTTTTCATTTCAAGATGAATGACAATATTCATTTGAATATAGGAGACCATTGTCAGACCATTGATTCATTTAGCTTAACATTTTTACGGTGACTGGAGATGCCAGGGATTGAAGCTGAGCCATTCTGTATGTAAAGCTCTACACTGGCCTGACTGAGAAAAGACCATAAACACACGCACACACAAATATAATGTGTGTGTGTGTGTGTTTGTGTGTGTGTGTGCACACCTTCAAGTCACCTGTTGGCTAATGGTGATCCCATGGATTTCATAAGGTTTTCTTAGGCAAGGAATATTCAGAGGTGGTTTGCCAGTTGCTTTCTCTGAAAAATAGCCTACTGCACCAGGTGTTCATTGGTGGTCTCCTGTCCAAGTACTGACTAGAGCTGAGCCTGCTTAACTTCCAAGATCAGACAGGATCTGATGCCTTTAGGGTAAACTCGTCTCAAATTTCCCTTTAAAACCTATCACAACGAACAAATCCAAACAGCTTTATGATAGCAAACTACAAAAACCCAAAACAACAATTGTACACTTCCTTTTAGAGTAAACCTTTCCAAATTAGCATGCAACAAAAAACAGAACCAGAAAGCGTAATGAAATAATCAGAACAGTAATTTTAAAATTAATTAGAAAATCCAAATTAACAACAACAAGAACAACAATAAAAAAAAATCTTACCCGCCTCTCACCAAGGTTTGAGGTGGGGTACAGTATGAATTAAAACACAATACATAACATAAAATCATGAAAACACACAGGTGCAAACACATAGGATTAAAACAAACATTACATTAAAATCATCCATACAAATTTAAAATTCATAGATTAAAATCAACTGGGTAGGCCTGCCGGAAGAAATTAGTCTTTAGTACTGTTTAGTAGTAAATATCCAACAGCATATTTAATCTCTTCTGGCAAGTCATTCCACAGTTGGGGCAGCTGATGAAAAGGTCCTCTAGGTGGCAGTTGGCAGACTAGTCCTGGTGGGTTGAAGTAAATATCCCCAAGAGGACCTGAGCGTACGGGCCGGATTGTACAGGAGGAGGTGACCCTGAAGGTAACCTGGACCCAAACAATGTAGGGCTTTAATTACCAACACTTTGTCCGGAAACTAATTGGCAGCCAGTGGAGTGATTTTAATATTGGTGTAATATATGCACTCCTGGATGTACCTGTAACCAATCTGGCTGCCATATTTTGAACTAATTGGAGTTTCTGAACCTGGTACAGAGGTGTAGGGTAGATGTTGTAGGGTGACAGCAAGTGGGAAATTTATATAAAGATGTAACCTTATAATTTTTTTTGTTTCAAATTTAAAAAAAAAACAGCATTTCTGTTCAAACCAGCATATACAACATATACAAGAAACATTTCCTTTTAAATATGGGATTATTATTATTATTATTATTATTGAAAATAAATAATTATTTCCGAAGTTGAAACTTTACTGTTTAAAATGACAAGAAGAAAGAGTATTTCAGCAACTTAAAAATGAAGGTTTGTTTGGCCTAAATATCTGTGGACTTCATCTTATTTATGCAAATAAAACTTGTTAGTCTCTAAAATGCCACAAGACATTATTGTGGTTTGTTGTTGTTTTTTTGCAATAGACTAACTTGACCACCTGCCTGGAAAATGTTTACTGTTTTGCTATTTCTTTCTCAAGCTTATTTTATATTCTGATAGAGGCTACTGATATAAAGTACATGTTAAATCTGAGCCAGTGTGGTGTAATGATTTGAGCACTGGACTACAACTCTAGACACCAGGGTTTAAATCCCCTCCCAGCCATAGAAACCCATTAGGTGGCCTTGGGCAAATCACACTCTCTCAGCCTCAGAGGAAGACATGGGCAACCTCTCTCTGAATAAACCTTACCCAGAGAACCCCACAATAGGCTGGCCTTAGGGTCACCATAAGTTAGAAATGACTTGAACACAGACAACAACAAATCTGCATATTTGATATGAATTTGGTATCTTTTATACATCCAATATCAAAAAGTAACCTACATATTGCTTGTGTGTGTGTGTGTGTGTGTGTGTGTCTTCAAGTCACTGGTCAATTTATGGTGACTCCATGAATTATTTTATACAGGAATAAAATAAAATGAGGGGGGAATTATCCTCAGTCATTGTTTGTTTAGAGAACTTGACAACAGTATGTGTTATGTTACAATATATATTGTGGTTCCACATAATGTTTTGTGCCTTTTATATATTCCCACAAGGTAGTAGTAACTGGAGTTGAAGCATAGTTGCTATCAAGTCTGCTAATCAGGGCAGCTTTTTTCATTTGAGCTCCAGTAGTTCAAAGGTTAATTTCAAGGTGAATTGTGTGCTGTTCTGAAGAAGACATTCTGTTCCTTTAAAAACAATAATAACCCTGATTTGTCAGTATTAAGCTCACACTATGGAAAATTGTTGATAGTTTTCATTTTACACTGTGCTTTCTAGGAGCACATCTTGGGTTAATTGCCTTTCAGTAAGCTAGGTTGTCTTACAAATTTGATGTTGCATTCTTTTAGTCCACCCCTCCTTTGCTTGTACAGTAGTTCCTTCTGATGATGCAAACACTAACCAAGCCGATTAACTTCCTTATAGAAACTGCTGTGCTGGTGGGAGGAGATATCACAAGCAAGACTGAAATGGGGAATGCACAAAAGAAGTTCCCCGGCAAAGGAGATGGCTGTAAATCAGAACACAAGGATACCCAGAAGATCAGAGACCCTTCAGAGACTAGTAAAAAAGGTTTCCCTGAAAAAAAGAATCCAAAGGTTTTGCAAGATGATGAAAGTGAAGTAAATGGCTGTTTGAACAGTGGCAAAAATAATAGAGAGAACAAGGAAGACAAACCCACAGTTGCAGAATCATCCTTAGCTGGAGCAAGCAAACCTACTTTACTTCCTTCTACTGCAGCAACACTGAAAGCTGAAGGAAATGAATTATTTAAGAATGGACAGTTTGGAGAGGCCATTCTCAAGTACTCAGAGGCAATTGAGAATGTCATCAGTTCAGGTGAGTTGTAAGTCCTCATAGAACTGTTAAATTGTCTGTATGGTAATTTAAAAATATACACACACTTTGTGTCATTTTCCCTCATTTGTTTTGTGCCCAGAGCAATTTTATTGAAAATTTGTAATAAATAAGCAGTTGTAAAAAAAAAAGCTGCATACAGTGGCCAAGTGAAACAGATTTTTCATGTAGATATTATAGTAATTGAGATATGGTTGCATATTAAAACAGTAGAATGTATTTTTATGTGCTATACTGAATAATGAAAATATCCTTGAAGCTTTGCTTCATCAGCAAAGCTGCACTGATGCAGTGCATCTTGGAATTTAATAGAGCATTTATTTACATTAATAAAATTATATTTCAGTAATCCATTTTCATTATAATTCTATATAATTTTAGGAATCCAAAGTCCAGAGGATTTAAGTATTTTGTATTCAAACAGAGCAGCATGTTATCTAAAAGAAGGAAACTGTACTGACTGCATTCAGGACTGTAACAGGTAAATAACAACCTTTGGCAGGAAACAATACGCCCCATAATTATGACAGCATTAGAACTGGTTTTTATTATCTTAAATAGTTTGGAAGGTGTAACACCTATAAATGTTGTTATACATGTACTATTAAAGTATGTTGTGAAGTACTTCCTTGTTAACCAAGTAGGAGAGAAGTAGCAAGACAGTGAATATTTCTCTTAAGTTACATATTTAAATATAAAAATAAAGCAGGTACATTGCTGCATAGTATGTATGTTTCTATACATATTTATACATTAGCTTCATATTGGATAGATAAAATTAGGTTTTATTTTATCCAGAACATTTATAAGTAGTTGCATCATAATTGCGACATGGTTGTAAATTGTGTTGCAGTTGCTCAAACACAGTCTTGGTATGGTGCAATGAGTAGTACTGAAAGCTAATGCAGTCAGTCCCTTCTCTCCTCTAGAATATGTTGCACTAAGTACTACTGACATTTCTAAATTTCTGCTACAAGTGTTTCAATTGGTGTCTAATGAGTAAAAGTTGAGGAGTTAGACATAATCTGCAGTCTTAACTGTCCAGGCCTTGCCTTAGTGACTATAACAGTTACCAGCTGCTAAATTCACTACATTAGAATGTTTAGTATTGAAAATTCTTCTGATTTAGTAAGTGATTTTGGATGAAGTTAAGGCTTCATAACTCAAACTCTGCATGGGAAATTCAGTCCAAGATCTTGCATCACCAGAATTAACTATGACAGTGAAGCTCCATTGTCGTAGCTCTGTCACCAACAAAAATCTTACTTTTTCAACCAGTCAGCATCCCAACAAGGTTAGTGAGGTCCTTCAAATCAGGGTGCTGGGAGATGATGTTTGCAGTGCTCTCTCAGTCATGTTGAGAACAGACAGCTAGAGAGACCCTTTGGGGTCCTGCCACAACTGCTGATCTCAATACGCCTAAGAAAAGATACAGTTTGGGGGCATGTTTGGTTGTTAATGACTGTAAACATGAATCCCAGAATCTATCAGATCACAAGTCCACTTAAAATCTTGTAACTTCTGAACAAGATGCCAGCATAGTTTACCATTGATAAGCAACTTCATACAAGCTTTCAGTCAGAGATGTCTGAGATAGGTGTTTTATTGTTTTGTTGGTCCCAGACAATTAGAAATGCAAACTAACTAGGAAGATTTTTGGTGGACCAGCTTTTGCTGGCTTATGAATCTATAAGCTACAAAGAAATCTTACTCAGATCTCTTTTTGGAGATCTGAGTTTAATCTTCTTTGAAGTTCTATAAGGCTGACCTGTCTAGACTGCTTTTGAGAGAGGAAACTTAACAGAAAACATCTTTATTCACTTCACTTTATTCCCTAGCTATTGACAGAGTGAAACTGCTCAAGCCCATATTCCAGACACTATTCACTGGACTTGAGCCAAATTTAGTAATATTGTACTTAGAATGGACTCACTGAAATAGTCATGCTTATTTTAAGTCTTACTAGTTTAAGTGGGCTTATTCTGAGTCAATGAGCCTGGCTCCAGCTCACCAGATTTCTGTTTCAATTCTAAAAATTGTTTGAATTGGCTACTATCTGAAGTGATGCTAATATGTGTAGCCAGTTATTGTTGAGAGAGTGTGAAACTGCTAAGAGGGAATCTTCTGATGCCTGGCTCTACCGCTTATGGGAAGAGTGATGTAACAGAGACAGAGATATGTGAATTCTGCACTCATAGGGGAGAATCCTGGTGGTTGCCCATAGTGGCATAACCCCTGGTTACACCTGCATAGTACATTTTTAGAATGGAAGGAAGCATCTAGCATCTCCTTGTACAACATCTTTGCTCCAGATGCAACTCCACCCCTTTCTAGTTATTGAGTGGCTGCAAGGGTGCATCTGGGCATTGACTGGCTGCCAATGTGCACCTGGGGAAGGAGCAGCAGCCTTTGCCCTTATCTGATGAGACAAAATCTGTTTCTCCTTCCCTGAGTAAGCACAGCTGGATAGTGCGTGGTCTTACCCTGCAACCAGTGGGCTGGGAATGGAGCTGTACTGAGGACCCTCCTGCTGCCTTTGTACAACTAGAGGAAGAAGAGGCAGGTTTTGTTCCACAGACCACCAGCATAGCTACATTGGTAGAGATTTATGCTCTGCCAGCAGTCCTATTGGATCTAGGTCATACTGTGCAGGTATAGTTGGCAACAGAATTCAACTTTCAAGAATTTCTGCTTTAGATTTTCCTTGTTTTTTTTCTGGGGTGTGAGGCCATGTTCTGGAATAGTTTCTTTCTGATGTTTCACCTGCATCTGTAGCTGGCATCTTCAGATAATGGTTGGATAGGCGTGTGTCTGGTGTTTATATGCTGTGAACCCCTGTAGGGGAGTATATGTAAATTTGTGTAATTGAATGGTTACTTTCTGGGTATAGAAATGCTCGTTAGTGTCTGTTTGGCTAATGGTTGGTTGATGAGACATTATCTGCTGGGAATCCCCATGTCCCTGGGTGGAATTCCTTTGTAAGTATTGAGTTTTAATTCTGTTGTATTTCAAATCTGGGAGCCAGATTTTGTTTACTTTTAAGATTTCTTCTTAGGTTTACTTAAAAGTAAACAAAATCTGGCTCCCATTTTTGAAATACAATAGAATTAAAACTCAACACTTACAAAGAAATTCCACCCATGGACATGGGGATTCCCAGCAGGTAATGGCCCATCAACCAACCATCAGCCGAACAGACACTAACGAGCCTTGTATTTCTATACCCAGAAACTAACCATTCAATTACACAAATTTACATATACTCCCCTACAAGGGTTCACAGCATATAAACCCCAGATACACTCCTACCAAACCATTCTCTGAAGATGCCAGCCACAGATGCAGGCAAAACATCAGAAAGAAACTATTCCAGAACACGGCCTCACAGCCTGGAAAAAACCCAAAGAAAATCTATGGGTGCCAGCCATGAAAGCCTTCGACTTCACAATTTCTGCTTTGTTTAAACCAAAGGTGGTTAATTGTTCCGGGACTGCAACTGCCTTAATCTCCACAATTGACTGTATTGGCTAGGACTGATGGGAGTTATAGGCCCAAAACCTCTGGAGGCTCACAACTGCCCACTCTTGGTGGGCTTGGAAGATGTGGGTAGCGCTTGAAGTTGTGGACAGACTGAAACAGAGAGCTGGCTGAATGAATTTCCATTGGCCAGAGTTGGGGTTTTAAGGCCCTTCCCTTCCCTTCCCAATAGCTATCTCACACTGGATAAATTATGCAGACCATGTGAATGTTTCTAAACAGTCTTAAGATGGTCAGTTTACACAAGCAGCAGAATTCAGTGTTTCTTAGTGAAAAATGTTGGTATGTAACACAAATATATCTTGGTTTACTGATATCCTAACTTAAGTATTAAGAATTCTTCCCCTATGAAAAAAAATACATAATTTCACCTCTCACTGCTTAATAGAAGTCCCTGAATATTAAAAATTACTAGTTTAAAAATAATGGACTAGATCCAGAGAAAATTGAGTGGAATTCAGCTTGTGCAACAGGGCTTTAGCAGGATTGACTTGAAGAAGTGAGTGTTCTTTTCTTATTCATGCTAGACATCTGGCGATCCATCTTTATGGATAGTTGCAGAGCTTGTCACATAATGGGATGAACCATCTGTGGGTAGTTAGATGTTTGATGTGGAAGTACTGAATAACTTCCAATAGGTCTTGATAAATATTAGTACTAATTGCATTTATAAATGCTTGGTCCAAGTAGTTTGCAGTTGTGATAGACTGTAAGCAGTCATACAAGAATTAATAATCTGTCTGTTACGCTATCATTATGTGCCTTGTATAGCAAATGTTCTACAGCTACCATTGTGAGATAGAAATTTAGGTGCTGCTTTAAGAAGAATAACCATTAATCCTCTAAGTTACTGATCTACTAAGTATTACTTGACTTAAATCTCTTCCTTAGCCATCTGATTAACAGGCTTTTCAAATATGCCCCAATGTAAACATAATCTGATAAAATAGTAATAGACCATCTGGTACAAACCATCATATTCTACCATATAAGTTTATTTTAGGGTAGGCCCAAGATAAAAATCAGGGATAAGTGTGTTTATAACTATCTTTTAAGTCTATATATTTTCCTGTATTTCCTCCCTTCTTTATCCTACAGTACTTTTTACTAACTTCTGGCTATTCTTCCTTAGTGCGCTGGAACTTCATCCATATTCTCTCAAACCTCTTCTGCGTCGAGCAATGGCTTATGAGTCTATGGAACGATATCGACAAGCATATGTTGATTATAAAACATTACTACAAATAGACAGTGGAATCCAGGCAGCAAACGACAGTGTTAACAGGTAAATAATTATAATATTGATAAAAAATGGTCACATGCCAGTCTCTGGATGGCTGTAGGAATTGTTCACACACATGTTGGTTAATCCCTTGTGCCAGCCTCTGAGGCAGGAATCAAAAGTTATTTTCAGTTTTATTCATTAACTCCTCTTTCATTTTCTTCCTTGCCATCTATCTGAGGTTTTTTGTTGGTTCTTTTCTGTTTCTGATTTTTTATAACGTACCTGGTTAAAAAGCAGCGGCTACAAATAATTCAAACAGGTTTAATAAAAAAGAGAGAAATAGTAGACTCAGTAACAGTAAAAAGAGAAAGCAGACTGATGAGGAACCAGCCCCAATTTCCACTCTGTCTGCTGCCCCTCAGAACACAAAGCGTGAAAATGGAAAAAAAATCATTTGTGCTATTGTTGTTCATGCATGTCAAGATCTCAGAATGTTTGGACTCATTCTATAAGGTCAGTGGCAATGACAACAGCTTATCAGGTATCAACATTGCTAGAGGAAGTGCACAGGACAACAGGATGGAAGGAGCCTTCAATATTTATTAGACATTATAAAATAGATACATATAAGTCAGCACAGGTGGTGCACAGTGCTACAAACAGTTATTCAGGACAGAGGCAGAGGACTTGGATATATGCCATGTGTGTATGTATTGCTCCTCCAAACATCCAGAGAATGAGAGGTTGGTACATACCATGAATAGTCATTCTTGGATGACTCAAGATGCAGTCCATCCATGTGCAGGATTGTGGCTGCAGTTAAATAAAATTTTAATTAAAAAAAACTCTGAAGCAGGAGAGCTGAAAAAAACGTTGGATTCCTGCCACAGTGGTTGGTGCGAGGGAACAACCCACATTTGTGTATTGCTTTTCCAGTCATCCAAGAGTGACAATTCATGGTAAGTACCAGTTTCACAGTCTGGAACAATTGTGATATAATGATGTAATATGTTGGCTCAGGTAACTAAGCTTTGTGGTTATCCTGTTGTGAAAGTTACTAGGTCCATTTTTGGTGCACTAGGTCTAAGACTGTTACTGAAATAAAATAATTTGATTTTTGGCTTTCCGTATTCATATTCATTATTTCCCCCCTAAAATTATTAGCAATTAATAGGCATCCCAATCCTATGCAGAATTAGGAATTCCTGTCAGTGTAGATAAATAATTTTCCTTAATTTGCATAACTCCAGCTGTTGGATAATAATGCAGGAACATATTATATTTCTGTTCTGCATAGTTCCTAACGCATAGTGGGCATTCAAAAATATATGGTAATGATCAAAAGCAAGTATTATATTATTTGAATTAGCAGAGATTTTATAGTCCCATTATGTGTAATCCAATATTTATTCCTGAATGAGCAAGCTGAAGAGAAATTGGAGGAGTTATCTTGTGTCAGATTTGTCTGCTATGTTTCTTATTTTTGCAGTAGTAGCAGTCTATATCTAGAGGGTGGTGGAGTTCAGTCACAGCGGCCTATCATGATACCATTCTTCTTTTTAGTCTGACTATAACTGGATTTTATGCATAATTATCTGGTTCTGGTCTGAAAAACAGAGCTGTGATCCTGTGTATATACCAATTATTCTGCTTCCTATCAGTCTCCCATCCCTATACAATCTGGCAGAAATAGTTTCTCGGGTAGTTTCTTAAGCTGCTGATTCTGTGGGAAATTCACATTGAAGCTGAATGCTTTCCACCCTCTATCTGGACTAACTCAGCATTTTGTGGTACCAAAACAACCATGTGCCTTTGAATCATTTCCAACTTTTGGTGACCATGTCACTGGGTTTTCACTGCAAGATTTGTTCAGAGGGGGTTTACCATTCTCTTCCTCTGAGGATAAGTGAGTAGAACTTGCCTAAAATGACCCAGCATGTTACCATGGTTTAGAACCATAGTCTCTCAGAGTCTGAATCCAACACTCAAACCACTACACCTTGCTGGCTCTCAACCATGGCTTAGTCTTAGTTAATATTGGATTCTGTACACCTGGCATATCAAACTCTTAATCTAGTATTTTGTATTGGACAGGATAATGGTGCTCTTGGAGAACTTAGTTTGGTTCCGTAAATATGGAAATATCAATACTTGGCAGAATTTAGGGCATTAGAATTCTGTCTTTTGCAAGGAAAAGGAATCTATTTCAGATAGTTTGCCGCAGAGACATAAGATGTTCCCTGGATAATTAATTCCTGCTATGACTCACCTTGTTGAAGCCCTAGCCTACCTTGGTGTGTTGAGCAGTTGACATATAGTAATTGTTTGTAAATGTCTATATCCTTTCTGAGAGCCAAATTGGCCCTCTGTTTTTTCCTGGAGAATGTTGAATAATGAAAAGAATAGGGCTAGAGCAACAGTATACAAGGATTCAAAGTGAATTTGATATTTTATGGACTAGAACCCATTTTAAAATTCTGTGACAGTAACTCTGTAGTGAGGTTGAGGATGAAAAGTGTTTATTTTCTACTACTACTTCATGTGTTGGCCAGTGGATCTGTTCTGGGTAGTCAGAGGACTTATACTAATGGTGTGAATAATGCTGTCATGAGCCACATTTAGATCTCCAAGGCTGTTTTTGCAGCTGCTCCCATCACTCCAAATATTTGTTTGCAAAAAAAGAGGGAAATCATGCCTCAGGGAGACAGTTTTAATCTAAAAAAATTGCCCCACACCTAATTTTATTATTTTTTAAATGCATGTTGTTTCATAGGAGGAACAGCTGTGGACCATAGAGTATCCGGACATGGTGGGAAATAGCCCCCAGACCCTCCAAGGCAGGCCCACCCAACTTATCTACTTTAGTCCACAAGGAGCAGCAGATGAACCTCTAGTGGTTTTCGCTAATTGATTTACATGTCACATCATGGGTAAACCCATTCAAATTTGCTCCAAACAGTAAATGCAGTAATTCCACCATAATAAGCTTATGAATTCTGTTTGTCCTATTATTATGGGTACTCTTAAGCTTCAGGGTGTGCACAAGATCTTTTGTGTATATGTGCTCAAACTCTGCCCACCCTAGCTAATTAATGCAGTCAAAGCTGGGAAGACTAGTTAGTTGGATGGCTGTTTCTTTGAAGGAAGGCAGGATGCTGACTATGCTTAAAAATAAAAAGACATTTACTGAAGAAGTCTTCCTGAGTTCCACCAGTTTGAACTATTGTTGGATTTTGTCAATTTTACCATGTCAGGTAAAGTGGTTCTTTGTATTGTAGGGCTTCCTGAATCTTTTCCAAACTGGTTTCTGGCTTAGTTTTGTGACAGATGACTTGCACCAGGAATTAGGAAAACTGTCCTTTTTTTCCTTCACTGAATCTGACAGTTGTGTTTAATAACATCGACCACAGTATCTTTCTGGAGTGATTAGCTGGGAAGGAGGGTACAAGTTGGTAGTGGTTCCAATCAGTCCTGGAAGGTAGGTTCCAGAAGGCAGTATTGGTGGACTGCTACTCAGCTTTATGGCTGTTGACTTACAAAATTCTTCAGGATTCTGTCTTGGCACTATAATTTCTCAACATCTACAGTGAGCTACTGTGAGAGATGGTTCAAGGATTTGGGAGAAATGTTATCAAACCTAATGACATCCAGTTCTGTATCATTATCATGAAATTCTGATGAAGCCATGGAGGTCCTGAACTGGTGTCTTAAATTAGTGAAGGGAAGAGATCTGGGAGAAGGCTAATCCAAACAAGACACAAGTGCTGTTTGTAGGAAATCTGTTGCTGTTTGTAAGAAAGCTAACAGGTACAGCCTATTTTATGCACAATTGTGGGTTTGTTTGTTTTTTGCAACTATCAGACAAGTGCTTTCTTGTAGGTAAATTTGGCCACTGTCATACACACTTTAGTCACATTTAGATTGTATTGTTAGACCATGTTCAATATGATCCTGTCTTTGAAAAGTCCTTAGAAACTTGTTAGTGGAAAATGTAAACACAAGAGAGGAGGACTGGGTTTTTTAGACTGCTTGATTCTGCTGTCATAGGAGCTTCATTATCTCCCAGTCATCTAAGCCCAATTCAAATTGCTTCTTATAACTCTAAAACTCAGAATGGTTAAGGTGCTTGAAGAGATTCCCACATTAATTCCCTGCCTAGTCATTTCAGCAGTGACTAGATGTACTGGTGATAGGTAAGAACCAATGTGGTGGAATAGTTTGAGTGTTGGACTATAACTCTAGGGATCAGGGCTCAAATACCTGCTCAGCCATGGAAACCCACTGGGTGACCTTGGGCAAGATAAAGGATGGGTGACACCTGGCTTGACAACAGTAGATGTAAAAGGGATCTAGGAGTCTCTTAGAAGACCACAAGTGGAACATGAGTGAACAGTGTGATGCAGCAGCTAAAAAAGCCAATGTGATTCTGGGCTGCATCAATAGGAATATAGTGTCTAGATCAAGGAATGTAATAATACCACTCTGTTCTGCTTTGATCAGACCTCACCTGGAATACTGTGTCCAGTTCTGGGCACCACAGTTCAAGAGGGATATTGACAAACTTGAACGTATCCAGAGGAGGGTGACCAAAATGCTGAAAGGTCTGGAAGCTATGCCCTGTAAGAAGCAGCTTAGGGAGCTGGGTATGTTTAGCCTGGAGAAGAGAAGGTTAAGAGGTGACATGATAGCCATGTTTAAATACGTGAAAGGATGTCATACTGAAGAGGGAGCAAGCTTGTTTTCCGCTGCTCCAGAGACTAGGACATGGAGCAATGGATTCAACCTACAGGAAAAGAGATTTCATCTAAATGTTAAGAAGAACTTCCTGATGATAAGAGCTGTCCGACAGTGGAATACGCTGTCCTGGAGTGTGATGGAGTCTCCTTCTTCAGAGGTTTTTAAACAGAGGCTGGATGGCCATCTGTCTGGAGTGCTTTGATTGTGTATTCCTGCATGGCAGGGGGTTGGACTGCATGACTGTCGTGGTATCTTCCAACGTTATGATTCTATGATAATTCACACCCTCTCAGTCTCAGAGGAAGGCAAAGACAAAAAACCCTCTGAACAAATCTTGCCAAGAAAATCCCGTGACAGCTTTGCCTTACGGTCGGCATAAGTCAGAAACAACTTGAAGGCACAAGGTATAGATGATGAGAGTTCTGAGACTATGAAACTTTCTGCCCTAGGAGGCCCCACTGCCTTTGTCATTAATTGATGCCTTCTAAAAACCACTTCCTTCATTTTACCTTTGATTTAGAAGTTTGTTTTTCCTCTAAGAGAAAACCTCAAATGTGTTGTGATACCTTGTGAAATTTAGCTTCTCTACCCCAAAGCAACAAACAAACATACAAAAATAAAATCAAACCTGCTAAGTAATTTATTTTAAAATTGCAGAATTTCATAGAATGCCTGGGAGATGTTCATAAAATCATGACAGAAAACATTTGTATATTGTTCAAAGAATTAGGTACATTAGTCTCTATCACTATACAAAGGGGTCATGTAGCACCATTGAGACTAACTGAGAGAAAGAAGTTTGTAGCATAAGGTTTGGTTTGATGAGACCAAAACAGAACTTTTTGGCCTTGTTGTAAAATTCTATGCATTGCAAAAAGATTTAATTACCTGAAGCTCACCATCCACATGGTAAAGTATGGTTAAGACAGCTTTATATTGTAAAGATGCTTTTCCTCAGCAGGGACTGGGAAACTGGTCAGGACTGAGGCCAATATAGATGGATTCAAATACAGTTGTCCCTTCCTATTTGCTGGGGTTTGGTTCCAGGACCCCCCGTGGATACCAAAATCCGTGAATACTCAAGTGCTATTATATGCAACGGCATAGCAAAATGGTGTCCCTTATATAAGATGGCAAAATCAAGGCTTGCTTTTTGGATTATTATTTTTTAAAGAATATTTTCAAGCCGTGAATATTTAAATACATGGATACAGAAGGACAACTGTACAAGGCAATTCTAGGAGAAAATTTATTTTAGTTCACAAGGGTCCTGGGACCAGGGTAGAGGCTCACCTTCCAGCAGGACAGTGACCCTGAACATAGAACCAAAGTAACACTAGAGTTATCTAAAAACAAGAACTTGAATGTCTTACAATGGCTCATTCAAAACCCAGACCAACTGAGAATCTGAGGCAAGACTTAGCAGATGCTGTTACCAACATTCCCCATTCAACCTGACATAGCTTATGTAATTTTATCAAGATGAATGGGCAAACATTACAGGATCCAAACTTGCAGACCTAAAAGATTTGCAATTATAATTACTGCCAAAGATGATTCTACCAAGTATTGTCTCAATGGGGTGAATATTTATGCAATCAACAAGTGCCAGAGTTTTGTTTACTTAAATTTTCAGGCGCTAGGAAGAGGTACTAGGGATCATATTATAAACATACATTGGCTAATGAAGTAAACCAAAGAATTTCAGAAGAAAATTAGCCTGTGCTTTATAGGTTATAGCAATCCTTTGATTGTGTAGATCAAGAAAACCTATTTATAGCTCCTACAGAAATGGGCGTGCAACAACATTTGATTGTCCTGATACGTACAGTAATCTGTACTCAGGGCAACAGGCTACTCAGGACAACAGGCTACTGTCAGGACAGAATATGGAGAAACAGAATGGTTCCCAGTTGGCAAGGGGTCAATCGAGGCTGCATTTTATCACCCTGTCTGTTTAACTTGTATGCTGAACAAATATGTAAAGCAGGATTTGACTCAGAAGAAGAAGGCATGAAAATTGGAGGAAGGAACATCAATAATTTAGGATATGCAATTGACACCATACTATTAGCAGAAAATAGCAAAGACTCAGAACAGTTACTGAGAAACTTCAAGGAAGAAAGTGCAAAGGCAGCTTTACAGCTGAACCTTAAGAAAACAAATATAATGACCATAGATTATGTACATAACATTAAAGTAGATGATGAAGACATTGAAATAGTTCAAGATTTTCCATACCTTAGCTGTCATTAGTTAGAATGGAGACTGCAGTCAAGAAATCGGAAGAAGGCTAGGACTTGGAAGGGCAGCAATGAAGGAACTAGACAAGATCCTGAAGTGTAAAAATATATCATTGAATACAGAAGTTAGGATTGACCCTGCTACCATATTTCCCATTTTAATGTATGCTTGTGAAAGCTGGATAGTGAAGAAAGCTGATAAGAAAATCAACTCATTGAAGTGTGGTGGTAGAGGAGAGTTCTACAGATACTGTAGACTGCTAAAAAAAGACCAATAAATGAGTCCTAGAGTAATTCAAGCCTGAACTTAGAAGGAAAGATGACTAAACTGAGACTGACATACTTTGAACCTATCATGAGAAGACATGACTGACTAGAAAAGACAATAATGGTAAGATAGAAGATAGTAGGAAAAGAGGAAGAGCACATTCCAGATAGATAGACTCATTCAAGGAAGCCACAGCCCTGAGTCTGCAAGACCTGAGCAGGGCTGTTGATTACAGAGTGACTCGGAGGTTTCCCATTTATAAGGTCGCCATAAGTTGAAGTCGACTTAACAGCAGTTAACAACAAACAAAAATAATTTGCACCTTCACAGTATTGAGTATCTTGTGTACATCAAGTGGTGACAATCCCAGTTCAATCCATCTCAGTTCCATGGTGTAGTACAACAAAATGTGGAGAAGTGGAAGGGTGTGTATGTGAATACTTCAGCAAGGCACTACATCTGTGCTCTTCTGTGTAATATGCAGTACTTTTTCCTTGAATGTTAGAACTAAATCTATCTTTTGTCAGAGGTATTATGCATGAATGTCTGGCTGTATGTGTAAGAGATTTGATATTTTTCCTATGATATTTAGAGAGAGATATAATATTAATTGCATTCATTATTTTTCAAAAAGTGTATGGTAAGTTTAAGCTGTATATCTTCAAGTCGTTTCTGACTTATGGCAACCCTAAGGCAACCTTATGGCAGCCCCTATCGGGGTTTTCTTTTTGGCAAGATTTGTTTAGAGGGGGTTTGCCTTTGCTTTTTGAGGCTGAGAGAGTGTGACTTGCCCAAGATCACCCAGTGGGTTTCCATGGTTGAGTGGGGATTCAAACCCTGGTCTCCAGAGTCCTAGTCCAATGCTCAAACCACAACATGACACTGGCTCTCTATTTGAGTCTTATAGTTTTAAAGCCTTCTTTCATCTTCTTTCTCCCTCTTTCCCCCCACTTCTTATAGGAAAGGCTGGAAAAAAAATTCCTCTGATTATGTTTGAATCTTACCTCTACATAATTGGGGGTAGGGAATCAGCCTTTGCTAGAAGAAATGGAAAAAAGACAAGAGGCAAAAGATGAAAATAGACTTTTAAGACTATCCAGTTTATTTTAGCATGAGCTTTTGTGGATTAAAATTATTTTCTGAGATGCATTGAGGAAGTGGATCATAATATTTATTTATTTATTCCCTGCTCTTCAGCCACAAAGGCTATCAGAACAGCTTACAAATGGTCAATTTAACAGTTCCTTGCCCTCAGGCTTACAATCTAAATAAGACATGACACATAAGGAGAAGGGAATGGCAGTGGGAGTAGGGATTAATTCCAGCAGATACTGCTGGTTCTTCTCTCCCTCCAAAGGCAAGGCAGTGGCAGTTGGGCTGAAGAAGGGCCTTTCACCTGCTTTTGGGCCGAGGCCTGATGGAGTTCAGCCTGCCTCTTCTTCTCTCCCTCCAAGGGCAGGGCAGTGGCAGTTGGGCTGGAGGGAGGGCCTTTCACCTGCTTTTGGGCCCAGGCCTGATGAAGTTCTGCCTGCCTCTTCTTCTCTCCCTCCAAGGGCAGGGCACAAAAGCACATGCTAAAATAAATCTGTTAGTCTTAACGATAACATTCTTCTTTTTCTCCCATATACTCTTCTATATGTAAACAGATTAGCATGGTTATCTCTTTAAAAATACTGAGCAGTGGTATTTTTAAATGTCCTTTGAAATAAATAATGTGGAACCCGCATGACACAATCTGTTCACATTTACACAGTTCCCAAATACTTTCTGTTTGCTTGCTTGCTCTTTAGGATTCCTTCTGTTTTGTTCTTAATATAATGACTTTTCCTCCCCCTTCTAGGTCTTATTTATGCTTTTTGCTTAACTGCTTATTACTCCTTCCTTCCTGGCAGCCTGTCTCCTTATTTCAGCTGCTTCCTTCTCTTCCTCCTCCTCCTGGTAATTCATTTTTGCTTGAAAAATATTTGTTTCTAGATTACCTGTATATAAAGTTGTCCCTTCATATTTGCTGGGGTTTGGTTCCAGGACCCCCATGGATACCAAAATCCGTGAATACTCTCAAGTCCCATTATATGCAGTAGCATAGTAAAATGGTGCCCCTTATATAAGATGGCAAAATCAAGGTTTGCTTTTTGGATTATTATTTTTAAAGAATATTTTCAAGCTGTTAATACTTAAATCCGTGGAGACCAAATCCGTGGATATGGAGGGACAACTGTATTCTGGTTTTATACTACATAAACTATAGAATTAAACTAAATTTGAGTAAATATATCTATATCTTAAGACAAAAATACTGTTTCAGGGGATTAGTTTCCAACATTGCTACCACTAAGTTTCATTTAGAATGCTAGAAAAATGTAGGGGTGGTCAAATCTGTCACATTTGCTTTTTACTGCATTCTACTTTGAATAAATTCACATCAAAACTGAAATTCTCACCTATCCATAGAGATGGGGAAATCTGTCAGTTTTGCTTTCTCCCTGACTTGCTTTTGTGAATGTTGTTAAATTCTAGTTTAAAAAAATGAAACAAAATTCCCACCTATACCTGGTGAAATCCTGCAGGCATACCAAACAAGAGGGGGATCTATCTCAGAGGTGATTTGTGTATTACACAGGTGGTCAGTGCTGGGCTCAGTGAGATGAGCTTTTAAGCATAGCTTTCAAGTTTGTACTTGAGTGTATGCGAATATAGATTAAACAGACAATTTAAATGCTGTGTCCTTTCTAAACAAGGAGTGCATATGTGTACCTGTTTTTTTTTAAAAGCTATAAAGATTAGAACTTTAACTGAATGCTATATAATTTTTCGTATTTTTAAAAGTTTTCCTCTATTGAAATAATTAGCTTATTGCAGTTTTAAAGTGTGATTACAGTCTGTGGGAAAACTTGTTTTTCTTTAGGATAACAAGAATGTTAATAGATCAGGATGGCCCAAACTGGAGAGAGAAGCTGCCCTCAATTCCTGTTGTTCCTGTATCTGCTCAATTACACTGGTGGGATGGAGGAAGCATTACTTCAGAGACAAAACAAAAGGAAACTTCAGCTAGGCATGGAGATCAGAAAGCACAGATTACTAGTATGTATTTCAGTGCAATGTGATGTAAAATGTATGTACATGTACGTAAATAGTACTGATAGTAAATATTTGTTGGGGGGGAAGCATTCCTCACACTAAGAGTTCGGGTCAGTTCACAGACAAGTGTGTACAGTGGACCCTTGGTATCTGTTGGGGTTTGGTTCCAGGACCCCTCATGGATACCAAAATCTGTGAATGCTCAAGTCCCATTATATACAATGGCATAGTAAAATAGTGTCCTTTATACAAAATGGCGAACAGCAAGATTTGCTTTTTGGATCTCCCCCACCCCCCGAATATTTTCGAGCCATGGTTGGTTGAATCCATGGATGCAGAATCCATGGATACAGAGGGCTAACCATATACAGTTTCCATGGACATATGGGAACTTCATTGAATGTACTGGGAGGTTCTCAAGGTTCCCTTTCTCTGTAGGCTTTTGTGCCAAAATGACCCCCCATCAAAACTTCTCTAGAATATCAGAATATTTTTTTGGTGCAGTCTCTAGCAGAATCCAAAGGTTTACACTGCAATTAGAAGTAAAAAACTGAAATGGTTTGATGGGCATAGTGTTGATTCTTTGGATCTCATCATTATCTGCAGAGACCGTTCAGATTAATAGCGTGGTGTAGTGGTTTGACTGTTGGACTATGACTCTGGAGACCAGGGTTCGAATCCCCGCTTGGCCATGAAAACCCTCTGGGTGACTTTGGGCAAGTCACACATTCTCAGCCCTCAGAAACCCTTTGATAGGTTTGCATTAGGGTTGCCATAAGTCAGAAATGACTTGAAGGCACACAGCAACAACAGCATGAAGTCGAAGGCTTTCACAGCCGGCATCCATAGATTTTCCTTGTTTTTTTTCCGGGCTGTGAGAAAGAAACTATTCCAGAACACGGCCTCACAGCCTGGAAAAAAACCAAGGAAAATCTAACAACAGCAGCATTTATCATAAACTATCAATAATTGTGTTCTGATCTTGGCTCCCAATAGAATCTACAAGAAGGAACTTGAAACAAAATGTTGCAATGGATCAGTTTCCATTAGCTTATGCTATCTTGTCCAAAGGGGCTGGAATCATCATAGCCGGCTGCCAGCTCTGAGCCTGAACGTTTTATTGATATTTAATGAGGTGGTGATTTCATGTAGCGTTTTTTAAACTCCCCCCTCCCTGAAATGATACCCTCAATATCCCTTGGACTCAGCTGCCCTAATTACTAGGCTTGAACACTCTTCCCAATTTCCAGTTCTTTTTAACTTTTGTCACCTTCTCCTTAAGGTTGGAGGTGAGAGTATCCCATAGAAAGTATTGTAATGTGAAAATTCAGGATTTTAGTGCTGATGTAAACAGGCATCAGTTTGTCCCCCACCTACACAATGGTGGCAGCAAAGAAAGGAGTTCCTGTTTTTGGCATTCAAGAACAATCCAGAAATTCCCTCTTCAGACAATGTTATTTTAGTTCTTTATTACATTTATAACTCACTTTTCTTCCAAGAAACTCAAGGTAAATATGTGGTACTTCTCCCTGTCCATCTCCTGGACAATTGTATCCTCTTAAGACTGTAAAAGAGGAAAAATTGAGTAATGTGTGGGAGTAGGGGTGCGAATTTGAAGCTGTTCTCACTGCACATTCTCCCCTCCAAAAGCACTGGCACATGCCAATTAAACTTCTTTAAAAGCCTCTCATTGGCATAAATTCTGAACCAAATTGCTAGTGGGAAAGGATCAGCTTCATCTCTGTGTTGAATATTTGTATTTTAATGGATCCCTTGTTATGCATGGGTATGTGAATGAGAAAGTCTAGAATCCCCCAGCCCACTTTAAGAGAACCTTTCCCAGTTTTTGTTTTATCCATGTGGCCTCTGGAAGGTCAGGCACATAGCCTTCAGGCGAAAAATATGTTCTCCATCCTTGCTTTAAGGAATATATACAACTGTACTCTAAGAATGCCAGTCTTAGTTTCTGAATGATGCAAAACTGGTTCAGTAATATTCTTTTTGCCCAAGGTTGCCATTAGTGAATGGACATCTCTTTATTTGTTTTGGGAACAGGTGAAAATCCAGAAGAGATCTTCAAGATTCTTAAGAATCAGGGAAATGAATTTGTGAAAAAGGGTAACTATGAAAGAGCATTGAAGAAGTACAATGAGTGTATGAAGTTAAATTCCCAGGAACTGACCATTTACACTAACAGGTAAGAACATCTCTAAAATCTGGAACCCATTTTCATTCAGACCAACAGGATTTGTTATTAATTTTGTTGGGAATTGGATTGTTTTCGGAAACTACTTCCTGTGTTTCAGTTTTACAGCTACATCAGTTATATGTAGGTCCATACTTGTATATGAAAATGTAATTCATTATGCAGAAAAAATTATAGACATCTAGGCACATGATCCCCATATTGGCTTTCCATCCAGTTTACATGAAAAACAAACTGCATTGCCACTGTTAACACATTTCTTCACATACATACAATAGGCCTTGTATACATTGTGATCATTTGCTCTAGGATTGAATGGGTGTGAGTATATGTTCTTAACACGGCAGTATCTGGTTTTTTCCTCCTACTGTACTGTATTAGGGCCCTTTGTTGCTTGAAATTGTCTCAGTATGAAGAAGCCAAAAAGGACTGTGATTATGTTCTTCAGACAGATGACTCTAATATTAAAGCTTTATACAGAAGAGCTCTAGCTTACAAAGGATTAAAGGTAAGGCTAGGAAGCAGTATGCCTGTTAATTTACAATAAGTGTTTATTAACTAGCAAATATATTTAGCAGTTATGCAACTGTAATGGAAGCTAGGGATATAAGGGGATGTGTAATAAACCAAAAAACATAAACATTATGTAAATATGGGGAGTGGTGGGACTAATGGCAAGATTAATAATGCTGTTAATGGGTGAGACTACATGAGAACTGGCAATATAAACCGAATGGTTCTGGTCGTGGTGTTCTTTGGTGGGGGGTGTACAGGACTGACAACAATAAATACCACCAGGTCTTAACACCTCCACTGGCAGGATATCCTGAGAGCAGGACCACTCCAAGCTCTGTTGACAGCAGTGGTGAGGCAACCAGCAAGCTCTGCTTGTACCTGCATCAGATGTCCTCAAAGGGATTTACAGACTGTAAACAGTCATACAGACTGAAAGCAAGGGGCAAAAGATTGAAGTGCCATAGAAACCAGGGGCTAGGAGATGGATTTGACAGAGTGTCTTGTCAGGAGTTAGAGACTGAACTCCATTATAAAATGGCCAAACAACTGCAGAGTCATGCTGAGTCATGATGGCTGACTCCCTGAACTGTCAAGTCATGCCTAGTCATGCCACAGCTGCAGAAGGAGGGTTACTAGAGGGCAAGCTTTTGGAGTACAAGATCTGATGCAATACACCCATGTGGTTGAGTAAGCCAGTGCTCTGTAGATGTGTAGAAGGGAGCTGTCCAAAGTTCATTCTCTTCTTGTGATTCATGGTTGTCTGGCGAAGCAGTTTGACTGACAAGATTGTAAATATCTGTATATTTACAACTACTTGAACTTGAAGATTAAAGTGCCTCCTGTTTTCTGGACGTCAAAACACTGTGTGCAAGTATTCTTGGGAACAGGTTGCTACTAAGTCTACTGAGATAGTTTTTGGCTTCTGCCGGGGATTGAGTGTCCTATCATCCCCTGACATGTCTCTGAAGCCTTTTTTCAACAGAAGAAGATAAAGTGTTTGAGTCCATGAGAAGCTGCTTTTGGAATCCAGCTAGAGGAAGGGCAGATAGCAATAAGCAAGGTATGATCAGCTACCTCTGTTCAGCATATGAGGGCTTGGTAAGGAGATATTAAAGTGGGCCCTTCGTATCCACTGGGGTTTGATTCCCGGACTCCCCATGGATACCAAAATCTGTGGCTGCTCAAGTCATAGAATCATAGAGTTGGAAGAGACCACAAGGACCATCCAGTCCAACCCTGTGCCATGCAGGAATACACAATCAAATCATTCCCAACAGATGGCCATCCAGCTTCTTGTTTAAAAATCTCCAAAGAAGGAGACTCCACCGCACTACGAGGCAGTGTATTCCACTGCCAAACAGCTCTCACCGTCAGGAAATTCTTCCTAATGTTTAGGTGGAATCTCTTTTCCTGTAGTTTGAACCCATTGCTCCATTATCTAGTCTCTGGAGCAGCAGAAAACAAGCCGGCTCCATCCTCAGAATGACATCCCTTCAAATATTTAAAGATTGCTATTATGTCACCTCTCAATCTTCTCATCTCCAGACTAAACATGCCCAGCTCCCTAAGCTGCTCCTCATAGGGCATGGCTTCCAGACCTCCCACCATCCTGTCCTATCACATACATAAAATAGGAAAATCAAGGTTTCCTTTTTTTTATATATATATATATATATGTATGTATATATATATATATATATATATATATATATATATCAAGCCATGCATGGTCAAATCCATAGATTCAGAATCTGTGGATATGGAGGGCTGACTGTATTTGGTTAAGTACCCATGGGTTGATAATTCTCCACTCAATTATCATGGTATTCACAATATTGCAAGAGAATAATGGAAACAGAAAGCTGTCCAAAGGAGGCAATTTTACAGTTACCACCACCAGAATACCAGTTGAAGACATCATCCCCCATGTTGAATCTGCCCTCTCCCGTCTCCCGGAGGAAGAGGCAGAAGAGGAGAAACAGCTAGGATCCTGAGGAAGGCAAAACCACCACCCAGCAACATAACCATAAAAGAAAGAAAAGCCATCAAGGATCTCAATGCAGACCCAGAAATCATTATTCTCCCAGAAGACAAAGGCAATGCCATGGTAATCATGGAAACAGAAAAATACAAACAAAAAATAAGGGAACTCCTGGACCCTACAACATACAGAAAACTCAAGCAGGTGATTTTTCAACAAAATCACCTGAAAAATAAATGCCTTGATCAAGAACTCATCAATTCAGCCAGTCATACACCAGAATCTATGCAGATCAGAGGCTCTCCCACCAAGACTGTATGGACTTCCCAATATTCACAAGGATTCCATCCACTCCGACTGAAGAACTCCAATAATCACCCAGGACAAAAAAGAAGCACAATAAAAACATTGGTAGACCGTGCAAAAAGGATCTGCGAACCCCACTACCTGGAGGACGAACTGAAGCACCTAAACTGGGCCTTACAGGCCAATGGTACTCCAGATCAGACATCACAAGAGCAGCCAGACCCAGAAGAAACCACAGGAATGAAGAAGAAAAGCAGTCACCCAAAGGGAAGGCATTTTTACCATACATCAAAGGAGTCACAGACAGAATAGGGAAACTGATGAGGAAACACAACCTCCAAACGATCTACAGACCAACCAAGAAGATCCAAGAAAAGCTACGCTCAGCGAAGGACAAAAGAGACCCTCTTACAGCTGCAGGAGTTTACCGCATACCATGCAGCTGTGGACAAGTTTACATAGGGACCACTAAATGCAGTGTGCAAACACGAATCAAGGAACATGAGAGACACTGCAGACTGGACCAGCCAGAAAAATCAGCAGTAGCAGAATATATCATAAACCAACCTGGACATAAAATGTTATTTAAAAACAGAAATTCTGGACCAGGCCAACAACTATCATGTCAGAATGCACAGAGAAGCTATTGAAATCCACAAACACCTGGACAACTTCAACAGGAAAGATGAAACCCTAAAAGCAAACAAAATCTGGCTCCCAGTTTTGCAATACAATAGAATCAAAACTCAACACTTACAAAG
Organism: Gambelia wislizenii; assembly: GCA_030847615.1. Classification (NCBI taxonomy): domain Eukaryota; kingdom Metazoa; phylum Chordata; class Lepidosauria; order Squamata; family Crotaphytidae; genus Gambelia; species Gambelia wislizenii. The sequence goes on from JAUMIR010000004.1 coordinate 299,323,982, forward strand.
GAATTGCACCCAGGGACAGAGGGAGTTCCAGCAGATAATGGCTCATCAACCAACCATTAGCCAAACAGACACTAATGAGCATTTCTATACCCAGAAAGTAACCATTCAATTACACAAATTTACATATACTCTCCAACAGGGGTTCACAGCATATAAACTCCACATACACTCCTACCCAACCATTCTCTGAAGATGCCAGCCACAGATGCAGGTGAAACGTCAGAAACTATTCCAGAACATGGCCTCACAACCCGGAAAAAAACCAAGGAAAATCTATGGATGCCAGCTGTGAAAGCCTTCGACTTCACAAGAAACCTGAGCATTTTCATGCAATATGTCACTGTGATTTCATGTACAATGGAGCACTCAATCACCATCTGTGAAGATTTTGGTAGCAAAAATAGGGAATACTCCCAAATAACCCCCTCCCTATGACTATTTTATCTGTATTGTATTTTAATTTTTGTAAGCCGCCCCGATTGTTTTAACAGAGGGGCAGGGTATAAATAAATATTATTATTATTATTATTATTATTATTCACCGCTAGTGATTTGTTTCTGCTGCCCCTCCCCCATTACTTTTTTCTCATATCATGTAGTGAGTGAGAAGACACTGTAAAACTAGGTGTGTTCTTATGTAGCATTGCCGTTTGGGCAAATGAAAGATACATTACTTTTACTTGAGGTAACTGGGTGGTTTTTCCTGTCTGACTGTGTTGCTGGAGTTTTACTAGCCACTCACCAAATGGGATGCTGGAAGATGGAAAGTGCTACCTGGCTCCCTAGGTTTCAGAGCATGTGACTCATTCCTCATGTTCCTTATATGGTTGGGATGGTCCATGCCGCTGCTTGCAGTGTCCCAGAAGCACCACTGAAAGAACTCCCTCTATTCACAGCCAGCCAGTAGGACAGGAATAAATAGATGTGGGAAGTATGTAGCAGGAAAACTGTACTTTGTAACAGAAAAGAGTGGTAGAAGAAGGTGTTTGTTCATATGTTTACATGCAGATGCATCTAATTAAAGCCCAGTTGCCTTGGGAGAGGAAAACTTTATTGAGTCACACAAGTAGATTTAATGGGCAAGTCACACTCTCTGAGCCTCAGAAAACCCCATGATAGGGTTGCCTTAGGGTTGTTATAGGTTAGAAGCGACTTAAAGGCACACAACAACAAAAGTTATTTAATTACAGTTCAGGCTAGTCAGCCATTTTACAGCATTTTAATTCAATTTTTAGTTATTTTTTACCATATTTGTATGCTGCCCTAAAACATTTGGTTCTTTGAGCATGTAATGCTAGTTTTAATCCTTTATAATTTAATATTATTTTAAGGGGTGGGTGGGCTAGGGTATTGTGACTATGGAGTTTTTATATTGTAAGCCGCCCCCCCCCCGTTGCAGAGGGGCGGGATAGAAATAAAATTTTATTATTATATGATTATGATTATTAGTTGGCAACAGTGTGTGAAACAGATGAAAAGATTTAAACCAGGGGTGGGAATTGAGCATGGCAAATATTGTTGAATTGCACTCCAGCTTTGTTCACCATTGACCATGCTGACTAAGACTGCTTGCAGCTGCTAGTCAACAACACCTGGAGAATTCATTCTTCTTCTTCATGGTCTCTGACTCACAGAAATAGGGTTATATTTGCCTGTGCAGTTCATCAGTTTGGCAGCAATGCTTGTTGATTCTTTGCATAAATAACTGTCTAAAGCATTTTTTTTTATTTCAGCTCTTTAAAAATCTAATTGTACTCCTTATGGTCTACTGTTTGGACTGTCTACCTTTTATGTCAAATGATAACTCATTCATAGTATCTCCAGTCACTTGGGTGGTACCATATAGGTTGAGGGGATGAAAGTGAAGAACAGAGGCAGACATCTTTTTCTCACTCGTTCCTGTCAGCTGGAAGCCATTTCCTTACCACACTGGTGAATGCCTGAGAACACATGAAGTGTCTTACTGGATTCAGCCTGCACCCTAACATTTGGAAACATCTTTGAATGCAGTAGAACCACCATGATGTAGTGGTTTGTGTATTGGACTGTGACTCTGGAGACTGGGGTTTGAATCCCCACTCAGCGGTGGAAAGCCACTGAGTGACCTTGGCAAGTCACACTCTCTCAGCCTCAGAGAAAGGCAAAGACAAACCCCCTCTGAGTAAATTTTGCCAAGAACGATTTGAGGACACTTAGCAACAACAAATGCAGTAATTTTAGCCCAAGTCTATATGAGCCACCCAAAATTGGATTGCTCCACAGTAATGACAAATCACAGTAGCTGTGATTTGTCTTACTGTGGTTTTCCCCCCCCCCCCCATAAGCTGCAGGCAGCATGGAGGGCACCAGCGGGGAGGGGGAAGAGGAGGAAAGAGCAACCCTCCCCGGTCCCAGCAGCGGTGGTTGGAAGCCTTCTTTGGGGGGGGGGAGCCATCCTCCCCAATCCTAGCGGCAGTGGTGGGAAGGCTTCCGAAGGGGGGGGAGAGGGAAGAGATAGCTACCCTTCCTCTCCCTGGTCCCAGCGGCGGGGAGGCTTCCACGGATGGGGAACCATCTTCCTCCTCCCCATGGCTGCCCTCCAAGGGTCCCATCTGTCAAGGAAAGGGTAAAGAGCAGAGGACCTGCATACACCCCCCCAACCAATCAGAAGGTCTATTCTGCCCCTCCAGATTGTAGAGCAATTTGCAGGGCTGTCTTAATGGTTGAGGGTGTGCATTTCCCTTGGAGTTTTTTTAAAACTCCAGGAAAAGCCGCAAAGGCTTTTCCTGCAGAGTTTTTGCTGGTTTTGGGCTCCCTCCTTCACAATAAGGATGGCCATTAAGACAGATCGTCTTCTCCTTGCATTCCTTGAGGAGTATTTTTGCTGTTTAGACATCCCCCAAGTTTCTTGTATCTGAATCTTCTAAGCATTTGCAAATAATGGCTGAGCAGTTACAAATGCATAAGCTAGACTTACACATTTGTAAATGTTGGCTATTCATGTTTATGGTTGTAGCCTTCCATCCTTTTGTAGGTCGGTAAAATGAGTACCCAGCTGTGGGGGCAATTAGCTAACACACATTGGAAACTGCTTAATGCAGTGTAGATGTGTAAATTGCTATTGCTTAAAACGATTTGTAAGCCACTCTGATAGCCATTGTGGCTGAAGAGCGGGGTATAAATAAATAAATAAATAATACATGATTGCCACAATCACAAATATCTCCCCAAACCTACCTTAACAGCCAGCAGCTGCACTGAATGACAGAGGTCTGTTCTGCTGGTGATCAAGGTGCAGTAGGATGACATTTCCATTTCTGTAGTGTGACAGGTAGAAACACGACCCTTATCACAATTCCTTGTTGCGCTTTAGGTCGTTGGGAGGAGGGAGCTGGAAATGTCATCCTATTGCACCCCTATCACCAGCAGAACAGACCTCTGTCACTTGGGGCAGTAGCTGGCTGTTAAGGTAGGTTTTGGTAGTTGGGTCAGGAGATGATAGGTAGCTAAGTTATGTAATAATCATTGTGTCTTTTGAAACTTTCGTTTTGATGGCCATATTCTTTTTGAAATTTCAGAACTACAAAGCCAGTATTGAAGATTTAAATAAAGTTCTTCTAATAAATCCACATATTGATGAAGCAAAGAAGGAGCTGCAAGAAACCACTCAGTTGCTTAAACTCAAAAATGATATTACAGCCAACAGCCAACGAAAGCAAAGGAAAAAAATTGAAATCCAAGAGGTATTCTGGTTGTATATTTTTTATTTTTATTTTTTGAAAGAAGGACAGAGACCCAAAGGAGGCTGAGGTTCACACCTCACTATGAAAATGTTAATTCATGCTCCAAGCTTTAGTTAACTCCCAAGCACTTTTTGCAGGCTGCATAAGTGGGTTGTACATAGGGGCTCTTTGTTTTGAGAAAACAGGACAGAGATAAGGAACTCAACTAGCTCACATCTTTCAGGTTTTGGACCATTCTCCACTAAAAGGATCTTTTTGTTGCTACTGTTAAGAACTTTGTTGCTAGTTACCAGCTGACTTAGCTTCACATAGTATATCACATTGATGTTAACAGTTGCAGCTCCCTGATCATTTCCTCTTCAGTATTTATATTCAAAATACCATTGTCCAATTGACTGATTGTGCTTATTTCTGGCCTTTAGTTTGAAAGGCTCTGAGAACACCTTTAAATAAATAGAAACAAGACAGCCCCTGCTATCAAGTTTACAGTCTAATAGGACATGGCACAAAACAAAAGGGATGGGGAGTGAAAAGGAAAACATGCACTTATTTCTAATTTTAATTGAAATGGGCTGATCATAACTCAAACAGGCCTCAGCAGCCCTCCAAAAAATAGCAGTGACAATAGGTGTTGCAGTCCTAAGGGCCACACATTACCCACTCCATTTTACAGGAAGAGAATTTAGCTTTCCAAGATCTAGCTGGAATCTGCCAGCTTCCTGTCACTAGTGCTGCTGCAGATAAGGCTCATGTACCCCGTTTGATACCTCACACACGTCAGAGAAGGGCACTTGTATGTAAAAGGTCTGTGGTGTGTGTGTGAACAGGTTCCTAGACTAGCTAGCAGAAGTAGCAACAAGAAGACATGACAGTTCTTTATCTTACTAGAGTTTTGTAAGAGACGGTAATATTGCTTGTGACTTGTAGCCAATGTGTTGTTTCTTTTAAGCTTAAATGCATAGTCCACTGAAATTGTCAATATAAGTCTGATTGCAAATTTTGCAAATGTTGCACTTAGAAAACAACAGTATATAGTAAATAGAAGTCTGTTTTCTTTTATTCAGAGAAAAAATATTTTCTCTAAACAATGAGGTAACTTGATAAATTCCCAGGGCTGGGATGGACAGTGTATGGATTAGTGCATCATTAACAGTGGCAAAATAGCTTGAGAAGTTGCTTTGTCTAGATATTAGTGTGTGTGTGTGTGTGTGTATGTTTTAATGAATGGGTTAAAGATTAGTGCCACAAATTCAGCTTGTAGTTTATTCACATCCAGGCAGGGGAATTAATGGTGAAATCAGTCTCTAAAAACAAACAACTTGGATTTAATCCAGAAAATTGAGAGCTGAAGTGAAAGCTGTGCCTTTGGTATTTCGTCATGATTATTGCTGAAGATTTGGAGTTGAGCACAGAAGTCCAGATCACATGTTGGGCAAGATGGGAGCTGGAGAAAAGTACTCTGCATTGAGCTGTGTCCCTTCTCTTTCCCTTGATTGATTCCCAGATTGATCTCTTGGTGAGATTGGGGAGGGACAGTTTTAAATGGAGAAGCAGTGTGGTATAGTGGTTTGGGTGCTGGACTAGGATTCTGGGAGACCAGGGTTCAGATCCCTACTCAGCCTAGATGACCTTGGGCAAGTAACTCTCTCAGCCTAAGAAAAAAGGAATGGCAACCCCCTGCTGAACAAACCTTGCCCCCCCCCCGCAAAAAAAAAAAACAAAACACCACCAAAACAAGAGAAGGTCACTTTAGGGTTGCCATAATTTGGAAACAACAACAAAAGTGCCACAGAGTTCTGTCCTGGGACCAACAATCTTCAATATTTTTATCAATATTAGATGATGGGTTAGAGAGAATCCTAATCAGATTAGCAGAGGAGAGGTAGCTAACACATTGGAAGACAGGAACAGAATTCAAAAGGACCTTGATAAACTAGAAGATTGGGCTGAAACGAATAGAATGACATTCAACAGAGGCAAATGCAAAATTCTAAATGTATGCCACAAAAACTAAATACATAGGATGGGGGATACTTGTCTTAGTAGCAATACATAGAATTGGAAGAGACCACAAAGGCCATCTAGTCCAACCTCCTGCCATGCAGGAATTCAATCAAAGCATTCCCGACAGATGGCCATCTGGCCTCTTTTAAAAAACCCCAAAGGAGACTCCACCCCACTACGAGTCAGCACATACCACTGCGGAACAGCTCTCACCATCAGGAAATTCTTCCTAATGTTTAGGTGGAATCTATTTTCCTGTAGTTTGAGTCCATTGCTCCATGTCCTACTCTCTGGAGTAGCAGAAAACAAGCTTGCTCCATCCTCAGTATGACATCCCTTCAAATATTTAAACATGGCTATCATATCACCTTTTAACCTTCCCTTCTCTAGGCTAAATATACCTAGCTCCCTAAGCTGCTCCTCATAGGCCATAGCTTCCAGACCTCCAACCATTTTGGTTGCCCTCCTCTGGACACATTCTCAGTATCCTCAGTATCGTGGTGCCCAGAACTAGACACAATATTCCAGGTGAGGTCTGACCAAAGCAGAATAGAGTGGCAATATTACTTCCCTTGATCTAGACACCATGCTCCTATTGATACAGCCTAGAATTGCATTGGCTTTTTTAGCTGCCACATCACATTGCTGACTCATGTTCAGCTTGTAGTCCACATGTGAAAAGGATCTTGGGATTATTGTTGCTAGTAAATTGAATATGACCCAGCAATGTGATGCTGCAGCAAAGAAGGCAAATAATAGTTTAACCTGCAGTCATAGAATTTTAGTTTCCAAGACCAATACATTAATTGTTGTTGTTCTATGCCTTCAACTTGTTTTCAACTTATGGTGACCCTATGGTGAACCTATCATGGGGTTTTCTTGGCAAGATTTGTTCAGAAAAGATTTGTCATTGCCTTCCTCTGAGGCGGAGAGTGTGTGACTTGCCCAAGGCCACCCAGAGGGTGAGTGGGGCTTTGAACCCTGGCCTCCTGAGTCATACTCCAGCACTCATAACACTACCCCACACTGGCTGTCAATAATCGTGTAAACAGGGAGGGACGAATATGGGATCAAGAAGTCCCAGGACGTCCCGCGACAAAAACTACCGTCTAACTGGCACCCAGGTCATCTACCAAGGCAACTAAAGCTTTTCTCATATCCCAGCCTGAAGCCAGATTGAAATGAATTGAATTGAAAGAAAAGTAATACCTGGAGCTGGGAGGCCACCACACAATCCAATACCTTGCCCAGAAAGGGGGTATTGGGGACTGGTCAATATTCACCTGAACTGGATGCAATCTTAAAATCTTTTCCCAAATGCATTCACATTCCTTAAGTAATATAGAGACATAAATATAGATACCCTTCAACTGTGAAACCAGAGGTAAGGGACACTTCTTCACTGCAGAAGCATGCAGCTGAAGAGCATGTCTAGATGCATGGAGGCAATGGCATGGGTCTTTTTAATGCAGTTTGCAATCCATTGAGAAAAATGTCAGGAAATGACATGGATGTGACCACAAGATGGAGCTGTAAGCTTAGAAATGAAAGTAGTTAAGCTCCAGTGGCAGGTGTGTGTGTGAGTCAGCACTTGAGAGTATGCACATCTGAGATGCCTGATGTAAGAGGCATTGTTTAACTGCCTATAAAAAGGAGATGGGCATTATCTCCAGTGTGGGTTTGTTGTGGATGGTGGTTGGTGAAGCAGTTTGTTGGTTTGGGAGAGATTCATGAGTATTAGAGATGCCCGTTCTATACTCTGTGTATATATTGTAAATATACTGCAAACAAAGATTAAAGCCCTCAAGTTGAGTGAAGGCTGACCTTGTTGCTTTCTTTATTTGGCAAGCCAGAGCTCAAGGCAGTGTACAGGAGTGCAGGAATTTTTCCTTCTCAGCCTGAAGTCTTTTTGCAGAAGTCTCTCCAGAAACCTTCTCCTTGGCGTCCTGTGAGGACATTGTGGCCCCCGGGGGGTCCACGAACCACAGGTTAAGAACTACTGGACTAGTCATTCCATTTAAGATTCCATTGTAATAAGTGCTGTATTGAGGTCTGTGATGAAATAAAGTGCTAATCACTAAGTATTAATCTGGTGATAATAGGAGTTTCTTAGGAATTGTGCTATAGTTATGAAAATCTAAATGTTGCATATCTATATTGAAACCAACTGAACTGTGGTTATTTCTTTTTGAAGGCAGATGACTGTGAAGAAGAGGAGGATGCAGAAATCAATGCTTCAGAGAATGCTACAGTAAAATACCACAGTGCTAAAGGAGAGTTTGAAACAACAGTGCCATTGAATAGTTCAGAGAAGCTGATAATTTCTAAACCATCAAATGCCTATGAATTTGGCCAGATAATAAATGTTGTGAATGCCAATAAGGACATCACTGCTTGTGCAGAGCTCTTAAGAATGATGGAGCCAAAAGATTTGCCAGTATTTCTAAGCAACAAACTAGAAGGAAGTGTTTTTCTAATCTTTATCCAAGCCCTGCAATCAGATGTGTTTTGCCAAGACCCTGACCTAGTGTACCAGCATCTTGTCCATCTGAGTAAAGCTGAAAGATTTAAGGTAAGCAACTAATGTTATCAGTGTAAATTCTTTCAGTAAATGTAAGTCATAATGAAATGCTTGCTAATAATTGTGTTGACTAGCCATTTAGTCAAATACAAGTGCTAACCACACATTTGTTCCCCCTTTCAGATGGTCCGGTCACTACTTAATCAGAATGAAGTGGAACAGGTTCAGCGGCTATTTGATTCTCTTGCCAAAGAGCAAAAACAACACTTTTCTTTAAATGATCTAGAGCGCCTTAAGAGAGACTTTGAACTTTAAACAACTTCATTTTGGATTTTGCCTCTAGCATGCATTCCTTTGATGCTTGTAGGACAGATGTATAAACTATACAGACTTGCATGGGGTTAAGTTAGTCTTTTATCTGGACTGTTTGATATGCTGCACATTTTTTAACATGCACACTGAAAATCTGTTTTTCCATCCTGTATATATTTTATCCTACAGTGTACATGTGCATGACTGTATATTAATGGACCTGTTTACTCATTACTGTTTACTTGGTAAACAGTAAACTGATTATTGTTTACTTGGCTCATTCAATTGTATCACGAGAGAGACTGGGAGCAGGCCCTGGGTTTGCACACTCCCCACATTTGGGTGGGGAGGGATTAATAACAGAATAGGAATGGTCTTGGGTCTGAGGAAAGGAACACAGGCCAGCAAAGGAAAGTCCTCAGTGCCAAGTAGACAGACCCATCTCATTGCAATTCTGTATCACACTGAGTTGATCTAATAACTAGAATATTCTTTACCACAGTAACATTTATTCATGCAGCTGTATATACCCATTCATATATTTTTGGTTGTATTGCTTTTTCCTAGAATACAGACCACTCTTCTAAAGAAAGTACTGCTTAGATATGTTGTTTGACATACAAGACAACTTCTTTGTGAGCCTTGCTAACTGAATGGGAATTGTGCATTCCTCTTTCGGGAGGGGCTTGTGCTAAAAGGCATCTCAAGTGTATTTTGTACTTTGTCTTCACTTTTTTCCTGCTAAGTGATATGGCCACTGTGCACAACTAACTTTAGTGCAGTTGAAACCAACCTTTGCTTCCACCAAATCTACTTAGGGCAGACGTTCACATCTGGCTCACATTGAGTGTGGCTTTAAAGGCTCATTTCTTCTCATTCTGCATCAGTGCTCCAATTAAATATGTAGATTACATGATCTAGGGAGATGACTATAGTCATGCTGGAGGACCTCCAAATACCTAGAGAGGTCATGCATTTGGAAGTCCTCCATAGCCATGCTATTATATGCTTCTGCTAAAAATAGAGGGTTTGCTACTATCCACAGTTTTTGCTATCTGTAGGATCATACCATATTATATTTTTTAAACTGGAGCTAGTAATTTATTATTAGTGTGCATATCAAATTTTATTATGACAGAGAGGTTGCTTGGGTACTTGTACTATTTTGAAGGTGATATTGCATTGTCAGTTACACTCCTTGATTAAATATCATAACTGAAATGTTCTATATAGGTGAAGAGCTTACCAAATTGAAACTATTTCCCTTGAAGAGCTTTTGCAACTAATATTTATAAATAAATATATTTGTGAGTTTGCCTTTTTTCACTGCCACAATACACTAAGATAACGATTTTAGTATGTTTTCTAGGATGCTGAAAATAATTTGGACCACAGCTATTGTTTATATTTCAGTGTTTAAATCACTTTGTTCCTTCACAACAAGTTGGTGGTTTTTGTAAACCTCTCTACCTCATTTCTATTCATCCCTCTCTGTAGATCATTTGAAAATATAATTGTGGGCAATGAGAAGATAGATGTCACATTCCAGTTCATTGTTATAGTAAGAGAAAGCATGATATAGTCTGGATTAGATCCAGAGTTCATAATTTGTAAACATGTGATCATTCCTAACTAAAGTCTCATTGGTGTTGATGCATCTAAGTATGCATAAGTCTCGAACCTACCCTTTCCAAAAGCAACTACTGGTACATATGTTCAGTGGTTTCTTTGATGTCATGCTTTAAAGCAATTTTAATGAGTCATTTTTTTGCTTGTTTTCCTTATTTGTGCTTTTGGAGGCTAAATTTACCGTAGGTTAACAAACAAAACCATACTTCTAACGGCTATATTTGCATGAAATGCTAAAACATTATTTAGCACAGCATGGGATGAATCTTCAAGAGTTTGGGGAGCCCATGAATCCTTTTTTAAAAATGAACCATTGTTTGTTAAGTAAACCAGCTTTTAAAGGCATGTGCTGGAATCCTGTATCAGCTACTTAAGTAAATTAAATAACCTTTCCTGGCCTGCCCCCGCCCCAAGAAAAACTGATGAAAGTGTCATTCACCCACGCTCCAGTTGCTAGCAAAATGGATCTCCTTCTCCCCATGGAGCTGATGCTCAGTAACGTAGAGGGAGGGTATGATCTTGGCAATAATGTCACAATGGTAACTAAGTAGCACTCATGAATACAAAACAGTTACAAGTCTGATATACTTCAGTCAATTACAAAACACCCCCAATTCAAATCAGGATCCCTTCTTAAATGTTTCAACAGTCTCCTGGCTACACAGAGACCAGGGAGTACTTGGGCGTCATACTTCACTCTGGATTATAGAAGTGTATCCACATCATGCTAAAACATACAATAAGCCATACGAATGCAATAAATGAGAATTAGCTAAAACCAACTGAAGTATTGTTTTTCTACCAAACGACAGCATGAGGCTACCTACAGATATTCATTTTGGAAGTTGCCCTTGTCTGAACCTGACTGTCCACCTTGCATTTCTTGTTCTTTTGTACAAATCTGGGAATCAAATTCTAGTCAGGACTCTAAGTCAATTTGAGAAAATCTGCACAAATCCATACTTTTCTGTTTAGGTTAGATAAGCAAAAGGGCATACAAGTAAGCAAAGGTTATCTGGGACCTTTTAAACTGAGGTTCAGTGGCTGTCTGTCAGGGATGTTTTAAGACTAGATTAAAACATCAGCAGCACATTTGACTGGATGATCTTTAGAACCTCTTCCAATGCCACCATTTTATATTTTATTCTCTCTGTTCTCCTTGACAAGCACACTCAGGATTCTCCCATTTTATCTTCACAAGACTTCTTCAAGACAGGTTAGGCTGAGAATTATTGATTCAGAGGGTAAGCTTCGTGTCAAAGGAGGTATTTGAACTTAGGGATCCCTACTCAAAGTCTAACCACTACAGGGTCTGTTTAGCAAGCAATACAGATGGCATTTTACCTTTTTTTCTTTTTAAAAGTATTTATAGTAAGAGCTTACGACAGTAAATATAACAAGAACTCTCAGGGTGAATTGCAACCATACATGAACTGGCAGTTAAATGAACCAGTGCCTTTTCTCGCAAAACCAGACCCCTATAGTGTTAGTTCTGTGATACGGTGGCAGGAAGAGCTGCTTTAAAGATATTTAAGAGTCTGGCAAAGACTTTATTAGTCTTTTTCTCTAGCTAGCTCTGCCAAAGTTGGGGGACACTATTGTCCATGTTTCCACAGATGTAGTGACATAATGTTATTTTGGCAACCATTTTAGAATTGTTGAAACAATATTTAACAATTATTGACCAATACTTTGTCAGCTCTGGTCTAGACTTAGATTCTGGACTCTCTTTAATTCAGATTTGTTCAGAGCAAGGGCCTCCATAATCTTTCACTGATTATAGATGCAAGGGAAGGAATCTAGCTAGTTGTTTTGCCATGACCTCTAATGCTAATAGGTTTACAATAAAATGCTACTATAGTTCTTCATTTAGAACTCGAGAGTAATTTTAGCTTACTCATCCCTTGATCTCTTGGTCATTTCCATCTTAAACTGAATTAACCTCATTCTTGCTATCTAATATTCAAGGTGTGATGTTCAACAAACGGAGACATTAGTATTTCATTCACAACACTTAATACAAAGATGAATACCTAACCTAAAACGATTTGATCATAAAGTGTTTAATCATAAAAGTATCTGTAAAAGCAACTATTTCGTTGCAGTGTTGTCTTCCATATTTGTCAGAAGAAGAAAGCTACATAAGGAAAGACACAGCATTTCTCATTGGTTAATAATATGATTTGCTAAATCAGATGAAAATCCTATTTATTCAATCATTCTATTCACACCTTTGCCGATTGGGAAGACTGCAGTCTTGAAAGGGATAAAGTGCATAAAATAGGCACCAATACAGTAGCACCTTCCCACTTGCAGCCATGGCAGAACATGGGTTTAGGCCCTAAAATTTATGGAGATCTGTTTTGCTTTCAAGTGGAAGTACAGAAATTGGCAGCATGGCACTTAGAAGCCAAACCAATGTCAATGAAATGCAGATTACAAACAGAGAAGATTTTTCAGAACAGTTTTAATTGAGTAACTTTGAAAAATGTTAGAAATGCTAAGCTTTCATAATTGCTTAAAAGAATCCAGATCAGGAAGTACACTCCAAAGGAAATTCCATGACTTCTTACATTTAGTCAGGTGTGGGGTATAGAGAACATGCACAAGCGTTTTCCTATCTTGGCAACAGCTTCTTTGCTGACCTGGGCCCTGCAGTTACACAAAAGTATGAGTGAATAAACCAGGTTGTGGAATTAAAAAAATAAATAAAAATAAAGATGACATGAACATATTTTGAGGATAGTACAAAGAGTTTTTCACAATAATGGTCCATGGAACAAGTTTTATAACGTGAAGGTTTGACCTTACATAACTGCACTGTTAGCTTAGGTCACCAGCAGTGGACAAGCAGGGCATTACAACCACAGCAACAGCTCTTGTTTTTCATTTTCTTTAGTTGCCTTGAGAAATGTGTTTTATCACCTTTCATACTGTGGCTACGTCACATAGATCTTGTGAAATTCCTTAAGTAAATTATATACTATATGAATTTTCTCATCTGTCTTTAATTTACTGCCAGTAATGTCAGGTGACACTCCCCCTGCCATTTTTTTTCTTCTGCAAACAAGAAGTTATTATCTGGAAGGTGCAGTGCATCATGTCAGTGAAATTGGCTGGTAAATACACAGCTGTGTGGGTGATGGAAATAAATGTAGTAGCTTACATAGCCAATACCAACACCCTGGAACATTACCACTTTATTAACTTCTCAGTTGAGACTATTAGAAACATTTGTATCACCCTGATTTGAAGATTTTCCATAGGCGCTGTGCAATATTAACCAGGACAGTTTTTTTACTATATTGTTACAAAATTCAAATCATACTAACAAGAACAACAGAAGTTATATACATGGTAATTAGTGCTTGTAGCTAGGTATTCATTGTTAGCATCTACTGTTGACCTATATCTCAAAACAATGAAGTAAAAATTTAACTTAAGATAAACCTTCAAAACTAGTAAGAATAATTTTGAATTTTTGGAATATCAAACCAATGTATGATTAGCCTGCACAGATTCAGTAACAGTTCAGTTACCCAATTGGTGTTACTGATGATGACAGCAACCTTAGACAACAGTCTGGTTGCACCAGTACATATTAGGAGCTTCTCTTTTCCCTTTAGATAAGTTTGGAATATTCTTCATATGTCCGAAGTATGCTGGACCTTCTCCAGTGGCTTTTTGAGATGAAGACAAAAGGCTGGCAAGAACGACCTTCTGATCGTGTGAAAAGGAATTTACTTTGGGATAAAAGAACCAGGAGTAAAATCACTGAATTTATACAAATGATGCCCAGTTCTTTCCTAGCCAAAAAGGGTCCCTGCTCTGATATCCTGTGAATGGAGGTAATGCCCATTAGAAGAGTACTTTTCAGGATAGATATTTCAAGATACAGTGGGCCCTTGGTATCCACTGGTGGTTGTTGGTCCCAGAATTCCTGTGGATACCAAAATCTATGGATGCTCAAGTCCCATTATATACAATGGTGTAGTAAAATGGTGTCCTTATTATTAAATAGCACAATCAAGGTTTGCTTTTTGGATTTTTTTTTTTTTTTTTTTGGCAGGGGAGGGGAATATTTTCAACCGGGCACTAACTGTATTACAAAGGCTTGAAAGGTGATACAGTCAAAGCATGTAGGACTATGTGGGGCTCCCAGAATGGGTGGTGGTGTGTAGTTGGTGGACATGTTAAGGAGAGGGCCCAGAGAAACCTCTTCCCATGCAGATGGGAGAAAGGGTTATCCTTTACTTGAGGAAGGGAAAGTATTACCAAAATCTCTCTAGTAAAAGATTATTAGGGTTTAACTAGGGAGACTACCCGCAGGAATCATTGTATATGTGTGGGGGAATCAGATTAGTAGGACTATTTCAAAATGTTAAAACAGATGGTGGCAGCCACCTGCCTCCTTGCAATCCTGGGTCATAGTCCTTTAGGTCATTCTGTAAGAATTTCAGTTATTTAGGAACAGTTCATAAAATCGTAAGAGTTGGAAGAGACCTCAAGGGCCATCCAGTTCAACCCCCTACCATGCAGAAATACACAATCAAATCATTCCCGACAGATGGCCATCCAGCCTCTGTTTAAAAGCCTCCAAAGAAGGAGACTCCACCACACTACAAGGCAGTGTATTCCACTTCTGAACAGCTCTTAGTGTCAGGAAGTTCTTCTTAATGTTTAGGTGGAATCTCTTTTCCTGTAATTTGAACCCATTGCTCCATGTCCTAGTCTCTGGAGCAGCAGAAAACAAGCCTGCTCCATCCTCAGTATGACATCCCTTCAAATATTTAAACATGGCTATCATGTCTCCTCTCAACCTTCTCTTCTCCAGACTAAACATGCCCAGCTCCCTAAACTGCTCCTCATAGGACATGGCTTCCAGACCACCCACCATCATGGTTGCCCTCCTCTGGACATGTTCCAACTTGACTAAAGGTTGAAGAGAAGGGTTTAATAGTGTTATCCTCCTCCTATAAGGGAACCTCTTATAAGAGAAGGAAATTCCTCCAAGGAACATCTGTCAAAGAACAGACATCTGTCAAAGAAAGGAACGTTGGTCTTACCTGTGATACGTTCTTTTCCAGGGGTGAGGCGAAGAGCATCCGATAGACATTGGGTAAGCTCCTCCCACTAACTCCGAGTAGGCAGGCAAACAAAAGAGAGACCTTTGTACGGCCTCTTCCTGTGAGGTCACCTAGGAGGAGCGATCCCACAATAGCCAGTTTATAGAAAAGCTGTACCATGTGTTCCTGAGACAAAATATACCTAAAATGAAACACTACCATAGATTAATGATACCTCACCAGCGTCCCTGGGTGGGACGGATGCTCTTCGCCTCACCCCTGGAAAAGAACGTATTACAGGTAAGACCAACGTTCCTTTTCCCAGTGGGGGAGGCTTCAGAGCATCCGACAGACATTGGGATGTGCAAAAGCCCCCTGATGAGGGTGGGAGCTGGCATAGAAAACTCCTAAGATGGTTTAAAAGGTCTGTCAGAGGACCCTTCTGTTGAAGGCATCCTCTGCCAAAGGAAATCTGTCCATCCCATATCGCCTGATGCGAGTTGATGACAAACACCAGGAGGCCATCTTACACCTCTCTTCAAAGGAAGCATCCTTTTCCTATCTGCAGACACCGTTGTGATCCTGGCCAAGTATGTCAGGATTCCTAAGATATGGTTATCCAAGGCAGCCCGCAATATCCCTCAAACTAGAGTGGGCAGCAGAAGTATTTTTCGGCGTAAAGGACCCACATAAATGGAGGTGAACCCTGCTCCCATACTTAGACTGAGACAAACCTCCTGACGTATATGTGGATAACCCTATGGACGTTCAGGGTATGTCCTATACCCTCCAGTTCCCCTGTCGGCTGAGGTCAGACGAATTCCTGTGGCCCATGGAATGAACCGTAGACCCTGGGTCTGGAATCTGGATGACAGCATCTGGTCTGAACTGAGGGAGATCCTCCCTTTTCCAATCGGTACCAGGATAAAAGGAGAGACCATTCAGAAGCAATGCTAAGGGACGACATCCCTAAGAGGGCCAAAAAGGGAGGGCACCCATGCGGGTGTCCCAAGCCGGAAATGTACCATGACGGAAGACCGATGGGTCGGCAGAAGGCTGGGTCACTCAGACCCCTTAGAAAAACTGAGAAAGAACTGGGTTCCTCAGGCCCTTCAGTAGCCCTCGAAACCTTCCCTGGATGAGGCCCAAAAACAATGGTTGTCACCTGTCTCTTAACGGTATTGGGGAGCAAGCCACCATCAAAGTCAACCTGACGGAAGTTTGTCAGGGGGCCTTTACCTCCCTAGTTTAAAACACCTGTGAGGGAAAACCGCTCTAAATGCGAAATTCGTGGATTCTCTGAGTGGGCTCGCCTCTGGATGTCATGAAGGTGTCCACTCCACTAGGAGAATGCCCCCCGTGGACTCCAACACCGCACCTTCAAAACTCCAGGACTGGAAATCAAGCCAGGTTGGGTCCAGATGATGAACAACACCCTGAGGGAGAAGGTCTGGTCTGGTTGAAAGGCGATTGAGGAATGCAATATGGTCCCAATCTGGGAGAAGCGAGTCCTCCTTGAGCCTGCCGGCGACAAGTATAAGGTCAATTTCCTCTGTCCAGGTTCAGTTCTGGATTCTGGAAAACATTGTGACAGGCGGGGGGAAATGGGTGTATGGTATTCCATGAGGTAGGCTCGTGTCAGAGGAACCTCTCCCTTGTCCCCCTCCCTCAGGAACCTGTAGAAGACTGGGGAAGGATTGCCTCTACTAGTGAGATGAAGAGGTCCCAGGTTGGCCTCCCCCATGCCTGCACAATGATTGCGAACCCTTCTGGGTTCAGGCTCCGCTCCCCTGATCGAGATCAGGTCTGCTGAGACAATCCACCTTTGACCGAGAGTCCCCTTGGCACTGCAGGAAAAAAGGTGTAATCCTACGTCCACCCCATGACACGACTCCTTTGGTCATGCGGGATCTGTCCTCGTGTTTTCCTGACGATTTATGTGGGTCTGTGTTATTGCGTAGACTGATGCGTAGTGTACACATTGTGTTGTGAAGATCAGGACCGATCTGGCCTGGATCAGATCGTGAAATGTGAGGGACCGTACTAGGCCACCCTGGACTCTATTCAGTTGGTGCCGTGAAAGGACTCTTCTGTCATCCACCTGCTCTCCTCAGTGGGCCGTATTCTGTATGGGTTCAAAATAAGTCAGCCAGTACGTCCAATGTTGCCCACCAGTGGAAGGAGTTTCTCACTTCCCATAACAATTCGTGCTTCCTGTGGCGGTTGAGTGAGATGTCCAGCTGAAAACAGCAGGAGGAACTGGTGGAGTGGTCTGGCCTGGAAGTGAGCCCAAGGGAGACAATATATGGACCCTATCAATAGTCCCTGAGGTTGGACGAGGTACATGCTGTCTTGACCATATTATCGCCACAACTCTCTCTAGCTTGGGTCTGAGGTGAATCCTTCAAAGAGCTCACCCTGAAGCCCTCTTCTTGCGGGAAATGTGAGCATTTTCTGAGCATCCCTGAATGCATGCTAGTCGGATAGGGAAGGGACCAACAAATCTTCCAAGTAAGAGTAGATGCATAGTCTGACCCTTCTCCGACGAGCGACCATGCACAATTGGGGGTGAGCGGCCATGATTCTTATGTAGGACCTGGGTGCCAGAGGTGGAACGAAGGTTAGAACCTTGTACTGAATGTGGTAGCTGTTGTAGGCACAGCAAAGAAAAACATACTGCGGTACCCTGAATACCATTCAGACGTGAAGGAATGTTTACCTCCCTGGTATTCCCAGGTCTCCCATCCAAGCACTAAACCAGGCCTGACTCTGCTTATCTTCCAATATCAGACAAGATCAGGCATGTTCAGGGTGGTATGCGTAGTCCCACTTGCAGATATGATAAAGATATGTAATTCCCTGTGGAGATCCTCCGAGATATGCCACAAGGTTCCCATGCGGAACCTTCCACTGCGACAAAGCCTATTTAGGCCTTTCGGGTTGAGGAAGACCCTCGAGAACCCAAAGAGATTGGAGTAACAAACTTGCCAAGGGACCCAATTGCTGGATGGCATCCAGTAGGTGGCGCTAGCGACCGAAGACGGTGCCTTGCCGGACCCTAGCTGGGCCTTGGATTTGGTAGTCAGGAGTGACCTTCTGGGTGATTCTGATTTGGTTTCTGCAGTGGGAATTTGTATACCCCCACCGATGTCTAGTGTCCTCAGGCAGGAGACAAGAAGATGTTGTCTAGGTTCTAGCAGTCCAAGGGCCAAACTTCTGTCTAGGACTTCTGTCCTCCCTCCTTTGATGGCATCGATAATTACAGCCCGCTTAACAATGGTAAAAAGAAAGCTCTTTCTGGTGGTTCTACCTTATGCTAGTCGAATGCCCCCAACTTGCTGGGCACTTAACTACCAACCTATGAAGGGACAGAAGGTTGATTCAACCCTAGAGGTCTGCGCCAAGCTTTGTGGCTTACAGTACTGGCTTTTAACCACTTTGCAACCCGGGCTCCTAGCTACCTCTTCTTGTCTCTGTCTTCTATCAGGCCCTGGCCATAGTGAACTCATCTACAGCATAGGCCATGAGTTGTCAGAGGGGTGTGGAGCAATGAGCTTGTTTATTTATTTGATATCTATACCTTGCTCCTCAACCACCAGGCCAATAGAGCAGCCCCCAAACCATTTTAAGCAATCACAATTTACACATAACACTGCATAGAGCAGTTTTCAATGTGTATTAGTGAATTGCACTCATAAGGTGGGTACTCATCATGCCAGGTTTCAGAGAGGACACGGTCTTCCTCTTGATCTGGTGGCTTGTCCCACTGCTGCTGGGACCTGTACCACTCCCTGGCTCCACCTGAACAAGGGGCCCTGGTCTCCAGGAAGCACAGTACCCGAAGGAGAAAAGTGCTGATGTCCCCTCCCCCTGTGAATGAAGGAAGGTGGGTGGTCTCCCTGTGTGGGGAGCCTTGCCTGAGGAGGGGTATCCCCCATCTCTGCTGGGAAGAATAGGATAGATGTAGGGCTTAGCCCATTCAAGGGGATCCCAGTCCTTAAGAGGTTTGTCAAGGCCTGAAAGCCAGCCTTATCGCTGTAGGATTGAAGCCTTCCTGCAGGAATCGAGAGGGTAAGAGGGAACTGTGTTCGCGAATGCTGTCCCCCTTGACCACGTGAGCCTCAGTCATGTGATTGCCCACAGATTCCCCTTTATCTGTGATCTCAGCCTCCTCGACAAGATGCCTCCAAGCTGGGGGATCGCTCGTGAGGAAGTCGGCGCTTCCTGCTGGAATTGGGCCCCCAAGCTCCCTGAATGAGACGCGGCCACGACTGCTTCCTGGTTGCGTGTTGATCGCGCTGCGCCTCTCGCTGGTCTGCCCAGCCGCCTCAGCGGACTGGTCGCCATCCCTAGTTTCCTCTTCCCCTGCCTGTGGAACCAAGTTCCGCTGCAGAGAGGCTCTCGTAGGTTCGGCGCGGGAGGGAGGGATAGCCAAGGTTGCTGCGGACACCTCCGGTGTTGGTGCGGCGAGGACTTTGGGAGGAGGGCGGGGGGACGAGACCGGGGACTCCTTTGCATTGCATACCACGCCGGGTAGCACAGCAGGCAGCAAGCAGGTGGTAGGAGGGGAAAAGGAAGATTGGTGGCTCCCCAGAGGCTAGTGATCCCCCTGCAATTCCCCGGGGGGTGGGCTGGACTAGGCTGACCGCCAGCAAGCCCACCCTCTCCCTGGTCACCGAGTCGTGCACCCATTGCCTCCCCTTGGTTCCCGAACCTGGGGACCCCTGGTACACTCACTGCGGCCTCCGCTTGTGGAGGCAGAGGCATCCGTCCATCTCAGGAGTCATTGGGGTGACCAGGAGCAGCTGTGATAACGCCAGAGATATCCCCTGTTTAAGGGAGCACTCTGCACCTCCTCCTCCTGGAGGGAAGGGTTCGCAGCTATAACTGGCTGGCTCCTAACCTTGCAAGGGGGAGCGAAGCCAGGGTAGCTGGGGTCAGAAATTGAATGGAGGGCTTGTCCTCCTCATTTGCCCCATGGATCCTCCTCCCCGGAGGGCAGCCGTGACAGCGCCGGAGAGATCCCCCATAAGAGGGTTCCGCGCCTCCTCCTCCTGGAGGGAAGGAATCACGGCTGCACCTGGCTGGCTCCTAACCCAGCAGGGTGGAGCGAAGCCAGGGGGCTGGAGTCAGTAGTCGAGGCGGGGGGCTTCTCCCCCTTGTTCGACACATTGATCTTCATCCCTGGAGGTCTAGGGAGCGATCCTTCCCTCCATATATTCCCATGAAGGGAATGAACTCCAGCCCAAGCTCTGCTGCCGCTGGTATGCCAAGCAGAACAACAGGCAAAGGAAAAAGCCTCTTTTTTCTTTCTTTCTTCTTCTTTTCTTTCTTTCTTTCTTTCTCTCTTTTTTTTTTAAATTTGAAAACACAACAAATCCAAAATGGCTCCGGCCACATGGCAAACCATGGAGCACAAGGAAAAGCTGTCTACCCGGAGTGGTAGGCAGGAACAAAACTGGCTATTGTGGGATCGCTCCTCCTAGGTGACCTCACAGGAAGAGGCCGTACAAAGGTCTCTCTTTTGTTTGCCTGCCTACTCGGAGTTAGTGGGAGGAGCTTACCCAATGTCTATCGGATGCACTGAAGCCTCCCCCACTGGGAAACAGACTAACCAATCAGTCTTGGTTCTGAATAATAAGCTCCATGTTTTTGAAATATATAGCTCATTTAATCTAAGTCTACTGACAAACTCAAGCAGAAATAAGGCATACAGTACTAATCTTGAAATGATTAGGCACAGGAGCCTTAGTTAATGTGCCTGAAAATGCATAGAGAAAAATATTCTGCTAGGATACAAGTTTCAGGGATTCTTGGACAAGTATTTACTTTTTCAAAAGGTTAGAACTATTGAGCCATTTTAACTGGCTAAGGCTAGGGCTGATTTTCTTCTGGAGCCCTAGAATCACAAAACCAAAGACCAAAGGAATGACTGGCCCATCTGTTGTTGATGTGTGACTTCAAGTCATTTCTAACTTATAGTTGTAATCAAAATTATTCAACCTCCATTGCAAATCAGGTTTATTGTCAAAATTTACAGACTTTCAGCTGTTTGCAATGAACAAATCAAACAAAAGCAATTTAAATAACACAATGAGTTATTTCAAGTCGTTTCCCAAATTCAACTGAAAATGAGAAGTTATACTTACTGTGAAGGTTCATTCTAAGATGGCCGGAGGAACAATCCACAATGATTGGTTAGTCCTCACATGCCAACCAATCAGGCAGGAGTCAAGAATCTTAAATTATATTGTTGTGAATTGGGTTCTCCGTGCCATCCTGAGAATGCAACTTATAATGATGGCAATGAGGACTGAATAATTTTGATTACAACTGTATGGTGATCCTAAAGTGAACTTATCACCGGGTTTTCTTGGCAAGATTTGTTCAGAGTGTGACTTCATAGAATCATAGAATTGCAGAGTTGGAAGAGACCATGAGGGCCATCCAGTCCAACCCCCCTGCCACGCAGGAAATCTTGATCAAAGCATCCCCGACAGATGGCCATCCAGCCTCTGTTTAAAGACCTCCAAGGAAGGAGACCCCACCACGCTCCGAGGGAGTGTGTTCCACTGCCGAACAGCTCTTACTGTCAAAAAGTTCCTCCTCATGTTGACTTGCCCAAGGTCACTTGGTTTCAATGACTGAGTGGGTATTTGAACTCTGTTCTCCTAGTCGAACGCCCAACAGTATCCCACATTACCTCTCACAAGCCCATCTGAGGGACTTCTTACTTAAAATATAACCATTTAAACCAGTTAATAGGCACTTCTGCTATTTTACTCCACAATCCCCTTCAATGCTTCTCAGGGTTTCGGGGAGGGAGGAAAGACATTTTCTTCATTCAAGAGCTGTTCCTGTTGCTTAAGTGACTTCAGAAAAAGTGGTGCTGAACTTTTATCTTAGGTTGGAGGGAATGTCTTTGTCTGACAAGGAAATTCACAATCCTATTTCCAAGGAGAAACTTTCCTTAGGAAAAAGGTTCTATACTTCCTACTCTCCTCCTAGACAGGTCAGCACTGCTCTCTGAGGCAAGAGGGGGACTAACTTGTCTTCTAGGAAATAATCTGCCTGTATGCCACACTAGTGAGTTGGCTGCACTTTCTCCCTGAGGGACTGAGCTGATACAGTTAACCCCTATGCATCAATATAAATCCCCCTCAGGTTGTATCATGGGGGACATCTTGAGACTGTCACCAAGTTTTAAAATTATTTTTCTTAAGCGGTCCCAAAACATATGTAAGCCGTGCAGATCAAACTGAGGCAAGACTGGAGGGATATTTCCCTCGTTGCTTGGGTCAGAGCTGAGCTTCCTCACTCATTAAACTTTAACAAAATCTGAACTTTCAGAACAAGAGCTGTGGTCTCCTCTGTGCTAGTACTGAAATGAAGAGGCATTAAGACTGGCAGCAGATGCGTTAATCCTTGTCTTCAGTTGGCACTGCTGCTTAAGACATCCTTTGGCAATGCCTCTACCCAGAAGAAAAAGGTTCTAGCCATAATGGAGAAAGCAATGGAAGCCCTGGAGAGCAACAGAAAGCAATGGAGAAGAGGGTTCATGTTTCTTGTAAGGCTGGCCTCTGCCTTCCTATGTTCAGTTAGATTCTAAGCCTCTTCTTTGTCTTGTCATAAATCAGAGGAGGCAAGCAGAAACAGGGCATCCACAAGGAGGATCTGTACTTTAAGACATCACATTTTAGGAGAAGTTGGGATAATGATTACCGTATTTAAACATGCTGGAAATGTCTGAGTCTCCCCACTGCTGGGAGGTGCTTCTCTCCTCCCCTACTTGCACAATTAAGAGGCTGTCTCGTGCAGTAGCAACTGGAAGACTATTCACAGGTAGGACTGCTACTTTGATTAAGTAGCTGCAGATCCTCATGAGTAGGGAGGCATGCCAGCCCCAGTTACTGGCTGTGAGGTTTGGAAGTCTTGTAAGGACTACTTATCAGCAGGCAGGCTTGTGAGTTGCAATTCCTGATGAGAAAGGAGGCTGGGATTATTCTCTACTGGAGGGGGGCACCTGGGGACCCAAGCTCACTCACCCTTCCAGTTGTTGCCTCACTGAGGTCTCCCATGGGTGCCATCTGGGAAGAGGGCTGAGTTGTACCTGATCCAGTGTAGTTGCTTCTCCTGCTTCTATGGTCATAGCGTGGCTTGAGCCCACTGCCTACCTGCCCTGGGCTGAAGGGACAGACTTTGGTCCCCCAACATGCCTGGACAGTTTGGGTCTCCATGGCACTGGCAGCAAGGCTGCTATTGCTGTCTGATCCTCAGCCTCATCCCCAATAGGCTATTTATCGGCAATGAAAAGATGCTGCAGAATTGGGGGGGGGTTTCCCTCACCTGCTAGCTTGCATGAACTCCCTCATTAGCTCTACCACTTGTCTGAGGAAAGCAAGAACTTGCCTCCTTGGCCCATGAGGAATGGGCCATGGTGGGTAAAAAAAAGTCTCTACATGCGAGAGGAAATTCCCACTGTGTGTGTCGGGGGTCTCACTGAAGAACAGGAGGAAGGTAGAGAGCCTTCTTGCTGCTGATGCTGTGGCTGCTGTTGTGAGAGATATCTTGTGAAGCAAAGAAGAACAAGAGAAAATCATGGCCTATGGGGCATGAGACGGGAATGAAGACTGGTCTTACCAAGGATTGCTGTCACTAGAGGGTACTCTTCAAAGGTCTGTACCATTCCTACCTCTTAGGACAAAAGGAAGAAGCAATCCATCTCACAATGTTCAGCCTATCACTGCCAGAAAATGTTGTAATTCATAACAATTCCCCTTAGCGAAAAGCTCATTTAAGTAAGGGGGGGGGGCTGAAATGCAAGACACTTTACTTTCAGGTACCATGCTTTGAAACACCCTCTCATTCCACACCAATAAACTGGGTGTGAAAAATTTCCATAAGAGAAGTGAACTCAGCACATTGTAGGGTGGGGGGATGGATGATTGTGAACAACAGTATTATGAATAACAATTTTTTGTTCAGAGGAGAGAAGACAAATGAAATAGTACTCAGACATTTATTTCAGGTAAAATGCAGTTTACACACATCTTGAGCAAATGAAAATAGCAAATATACAAATATCATAACAAGTGTTACCAAGTAACATATCTGGCACTACTAGTGTTAGGTGATTAAAGAAAATGGTAATGGGAAGCCATGGAAGAGGACTGCAGCCCATGGCAGCTTTCTTCTCATATACTAAACTTTCAGTAGCACCATTGAGGGGAACTTACCAAAAAAACAAAAACAAAAACAAACCAAAAAAAAAACAAAACCCCACACACACAAAACAAAGTTCAGCCAAGATTCACATCTCTCTTTCTCTCAGGTGAGGGGCAGAAGTACATCATTATGAATTTGTGTAGCAAGCATCTAACAGTGCAGATGCCTGAGCTAGCTTCAGCTTGTGTTCAACTGAACAACATCCATAAGCAGGGCAAGCAGGACCCCATCTCGCCAAGCCAGCCATACGTGGAGCTCAGCTTTTGTGTATGTGCAAGCTCTGCACTGTGCTTTTTTCCTCTACACGTGATTTGCAAAGGGATGTCAGAAAAGTTGACCACTAAAAGCCTGAGTGAGTCTTTGGTCGACTAATACTTCAGCATTATGATACTCATTAATCTACCACAGTCCACTGATCTGCTATAGTTTTCCTTTAGATTCCAAAAAGGTGGCAAAAGAGGACATTCTGGAAAACTCTATACAGTGAAATCGTAAGACCAGACATTCAGAATCCCAGTCTTCTCCAAAGGCACCAAGAATTAAACAGCATAACAAGGTCCCCTCGTGAAAGGTGACAATCAGATTACAACTTAAAATGATTTTAAACTTTACAATATATAGCTATCATAAACCTTATCTCCTGCTGTCAATTGAAAGTATAATTAAATTACCTCCATTGTCTTGACAAGGAGACGTCATTTTGCTAATTATTATATTTCAAGTACCTTTTTTGTATTTAAAGTTAAGCTAAATGCCATAACCTTGCTCAAAGAATGTGTGTCTCAGCATTACTTAAACAGATTACATTCTGCTCCAGACAAAATTATCACACTGAAATATATTTGGTATGGTTACAGCTATTCACTTTGCTAGATAGTGTTTTACACCAGCATGATGTTAAGTTACTGCTGTATACTAGAAATCCACTTAAAACAGTTCTATATGAAACTTGCAACAAGCAATCATTCTAGTATTTATTGTGAGCCAGCGTTCCCCCCGTCCAAGTACACCAAATACAGACCTTCAGCAAAGTTATGGCAAGAATACAAAACATCAACATACTGTTTCATTGTAATGCACTTGTTAAAACCTTCATGTTACTTCACATAGTTCTGCAACAGAGTTCCACGTAAGCCTTAATAGAGACATATATAAAAAGTAAATTGCATTGAAGCTTTGCTTCTCCTGGCCACTTCAAGTTACCTGACTAGGGCTCTTAGTGGGAAACACATTTCTGCAGCACAAAGGTTTAAATCTCAGTCTGAATTGTAGTGTTTAACTCAACAGCGTGATGTGAATGATTGTTGTTTGTTTCTTTCAGTGTTTCCCTATTACCCACATCTGCACCACTGGAAGTCCCATTATAAACACATTCTTCAGCAATATAACTCAGTTGTGGAACCTCTGAGTTTGGAGCAGGTGGAATAAGCAATGAATTGCCACTTTGGTGTGGAGAGTTTTCTAAATGGTCATTTTCTACCTCTGGGAGAATACTAACGGTAGTAAAGCGGGTATGATAATCACTGGAACCATGGCTACATGAGGTTTTCGTACTCTCCATATCAGAGCAACTAAACTCCGAAAAGTGACTCGAGTGAGAATCAGCTACAGATGGGATACTGTCACTGAGAGAGGGAGAGTCAAATTCACTGGAGTTTGTACTTTGCTGCTCCAACAACTGAGCATCCATGTCCTCTCTGGTTTCATTAATCTTCACACTACTCTTCTTTCTTAGTTTACCTTTGCATTTTTTCCCTGCTGATGCATCTTTGGACCACTTGGTGGCACTAGATTTGTTTTCCGACAAGCAGGCTGAGGAACAACCAGCGTTACTACGACCTGCGGCACTACCATCATCAACACTACTGCTTCCACTATTGTGTCTGAATTTTGTGGGCTTCGATTCAATGTCTACTTGCACTTCCATGCTGCTGCCATCCCTAGTTAGGAAACAAAAGGACAGAATTCCATAATTAAGCATATAGCAAACTGCAACGATATCTTAAATTTAAATTTAAAGCAATTTAAAAAAATCTTTAACAAAAAGAATTAAAAGGTTAGAAAAGAAGGTACAACCTGCTTGCCCAGTCTGCTAATCTTAACCTTAATCATACAATTATGTAACACTACATTATTATAGGAATTTCACATATTAAAATACTCTAGATAAACCTTCATATGATTATCAGACCCCTCCTACTGCTTGATGTTGTGAATACTAGCCATCACTAGGAAGGGTATATTCAAAAGAAAGATGGCATCTTTTTCCTTGGCATACCTTCTCACATGAGTTCATAACTTTGGAATATTTATAGAATCAATTTGTGGCTCTTCATGTGTGGTTATGTATGCTGTGCTGTTCATAGGGGGAAATATTACATAAACAGTCCTATAAGCTCTATAAGCCGTGTAAATAAGTCCCTTAAATATATCATTTCACATTTTATTAAGTTTGGCTGCTTGCTTCATGAATATCAGCATCATAATATGAGATGGACTGATAGTCCAAGGAGGGGAGGGTTTATGAGCAAATTACTGTCCCACCCTTGCACAAATCATTCACTACCAGCAACACCCCATTAAAGCAAGATAAAGCTATTATGACTCAAATACTAAGAAGTGCTACCAAGCCATAACTCTGAGTATGTATCTAGTTTCGGGGGGGGGGGGACCCTTTGTAAATGAAATTCCCTGCTACATCCATCAGGAGTGTTTCCAATGTCTACTTTGTTTGTTTTTCTAAAATGGTGAAGTGTACAAACCAGGCCCAGACATTAAGTGGTTAACCTAGAGTCAATTATCTACTATACCCTATGTATTATAGACAGAACTAAATGCATATGGGCTATTGGAGATTAATGATTTCCTAGCAGTAAAGAGGGAAAGCATCATCAGATGCACCTTTCATCCAACAGGCAAGAATGGTAGATATTTTTTGGAGTGCCCACTAGTGGGAACAATCCCTGCTATGGTCAGTCTTGTTCCTGCTGTTCCTCATTCCACTTTCTTCCTTTCCTTTTCTATTAACAAAGTCTTCTCAAGTCTAAATTTCCTTTTCTCTTATTAGGGCAAGACAGTACTTCTTTAGTAAAGGTAATTTCTGCCTCAAACACAAAGATTCTTCACCAGTGATCTCCACATGAAGATAGTCATCCCACATGAAGATAGTGAAAGCAATGCTAAGGACTGGACTAGATGTGAAAGAAACACAGGAGTAAGCAGGTAACAGAAACCACAAGTACCCATCCTGGGTAAATGGGGGTCAACCTGTACAACATTTGTTTTAAGCAAACAGAAGAGCAAAGAAAAATCTCTCCCTTTATTCTGAAACAAGAAAGGGAAAAGCATGACTCTTTGTAATCAAGACATCCAATCATGAAAAGGGTACCCCTAAGCACTGGATTTCTTATGTAGGAAACAGATCCCCCCCACACACAAAGATAAAGAAACCCTATATATACACACAAATACATCCCATCTTGGAAGAAAGGGAATTTATAAATTCAATAAAGAAATATACATATATGCATATTTGATTTGTTTTTAAAAAATAACATAATAATCTGATTGATATACAAAACATTTTGGGTTCTGCTTCTTCAATTGCTTAAAATAAAAATGAGGTTGACAAAGAGGCAGTTTAGAACACTCTCCTGTTAACATTCTTAGGTGGATGATGTATGATTCTCTAGGTCAATGGTTCTCACCTGGAGGGGTGTGCGAACCTGGGGGGGGGGTAGCTGCTCAAGGGGGCCCCAAGAAATGTTTTGGACATTAAATTATTAATGTCCCTCAGTCCCAGAGCAGCAGTGGGGATGGTGGCAAACCTCAGGCATCAGGCACACATTCTTGGGCTTGTGAAGCAGGTGGCTGGCAGGCTCTCCAGAAGAGAGAAACACAAGCCTCAATGGCATAGGGCCACGTCAAGACAAGGCTCAGGCACCAGGCACACATTCTTCCTGCTTCATCTGAGGTGCTTCTGCTCTTTCCATTCCAAAGGCTGGTGTGCTCCCCAGATGCAGTGGAGCAGGAAGAATGCATGCCTTGTGCCCAGGTTTTCCACTGCTGCCCCCCCCTCCAAGGGGGGGGACACACAAAATCCGCATGTAGGTATAAAGGGAGTCACAGAGATAAAAAAAGTTTGAGAACCACTGCTTGAGATTGAGACCATTTTGTATTGAAATCATAAGATGACAGATCCAGAAATGTTCTCTTTTGTTTAAAATGTTTAAATGAGATGGTACCTCATTTCAAAACAGCAAAAAAGAGAGAGGCTCTCAGGCGCTCAGTTAAAATGTTTGGCCACATGTTAAAAAATATTAACTATGGAGTGTTCTAAAAACTGCAATCTTGGCTACAAGCTCACTTTTATTTTAAGCAACTGAAGATGACAGAAGCAATCATTTATTAATTAAACTAATAAGTTATGTTCTTTGTATCACTCAATCATAGCGGGAGAGAAGAAAAGAGAAAGGGAGATGGACAGAGGAATTCCATCCTTCCAGAATTCAGAACAGACCTGTGAGAAGTGCTATTTATTTCCTTTTAAATCACCTACCCACACATATACATATAAGCATACATGCAGATATATATATATGTGGAACAGGATGCTTTTCAGCATACGCAATGCAAAGTGTGCCTTCCTTTATCACTGGGTAGCCACAAAACATCACCATAAACCTGAATTTAGGATACTATGTCTTACAGGTCAAAGTGAAACTTTCAGGCAAGCTAGGTCTACTGCATCATGTTTTTGAAAAGATATAAAGTTCTAAATCCCCTAAAGCCTGGTCACAATGACACTAAAGCCATTTCAGTTTAGGAGAATTCATTCATGTTGCCAGCACTGATGATTCTAGCAGTTGCATATTGAATATTTTTGCCTTAATATTACTTGAGCCAATTAAGATCCTTCCTCACCCGATTTCTACTCCATCAGTCTTACCTGTCCAATGGGATGTAGGAATTAATTGATCCAGCCATTGCTTTGGTGCTGGCATTGTCACTAACTGTTCCTAAGCTAACGGTGCCTGATTCTCCACTCAAACTGCATCTCTCCTTCTGCACATCTGCTTGCACTTCCAACCTTTGAGAGAAATTCAATATTATTTCAATAATTATCTTCAATACTTATGTGGTTTTTATACTGTATTTGAATTAGAGCTTTAATGACCCACCCTTCCAAATTCAGGGGGAAAATCAATTCTAAAATACTTACCCACCACAATACAGAGGCAAACCTTAAAAATATTGAAATCAGGCTGCCAGGCTAGTATTTTCCCCGCTCTTAACAATCTAAAGATGACAAGCAGACTATGATTACAGTACTATTTCAAATGTTCTCCACCCTAAAGTGGTCTTTTTTCCTGTTCCTCCTGAAACATCAAGGATTAACCCCATCATACATTGACCTAATGACAGAATTCCTGATGCTATAGTTTCACATTATTTACTGTAGCTGAGAGCCACAGACATCAGGAATGAGAGCTCTTCTTTAATCCAAGTGTATATAATACATAATAATTGAATGCCAATATACCAAGGTATGATCAAAAGACACTCATATTATAGCATCACAGTAAGCACCTGCAACATACAGACATACTCTCAGTGCTTTTATTTTCAACTTAGCCACAAACCATGAAGCTAGGGCTCAGCACTAGGTTACACTGAGCAGATTGTTTTACCTGTTAAAGCAATTGACCATTGCACTTCCTGATAAACTCCCTGTTATGCTAGCTCCTGCCAGAGCCATGGTGCTGGCCGTTTCACTCAGGTTATCTCGAATGGCTCCTATTCTGTCCATATGGCTGCCACTTGCACTCAGGCTTCCAGTTAACCCTCCAACACTCTCTTCACCAATGCTTGGGTTATGACGTGCTTCTGCTACTGATGTGGTATCTAAATTTGAAAGGGTGTGGTATTTAAAAAAAGAAAGAGGAAAACACATTTTATTAGGCTTTCCCATCCATCCCATGAGTTGAGAGTGAGCTAATGGTCCCAGATTGATATAACTGAAATGACTTAAGGGACAAGAAAGTATGTACACATCTACTGACTATGGGCAAGTTCTAAAATAAACAGAAGAAATTGGAAAGGAACAAATTATCTTTTCAGTCCTAAGGGCCTTAATTTTGCCTTGAAAAGAAAAGGGAAGAGGGGACAACAATACAATTGCTCCCACAACCCAAATTCTTGCTTGTACTGCTATTTTGAGATTAATGCTGAAAAGAATCAGAGACCCTCCTCCAGAACTGGGGTTACAAATAACACTGATTCTTTTCTAGAAAGCAAAATACCACCAGCTAGTTTTGTTTTATCACATTTATTGCTAAGATTCTTACACCACTTTTACAAACCAAGAATAACAAAAAAGAACACAATGGAATATTGCTACAAGACAAGGAGGAGCAATATATGTTTTGCTGCCATCATTGCATCTGCAAGGAACCATCCAACAGAGCTATTTCAAGTGGTCAGAGGTCTATTACACATTGATCCTCAAGCAGAAAATGCAGATCACTCAACACTTTGCAAATAAAATCGCTCAGTTTTCCTGGATCTCTCAGCAGCTTTCAGTACCATTGACAATGGTATCCTTCTGGGCCACCTTGCTGGGATGGGAATTGGAGTGGCTCCAATTCCTTCCTGGAGGAGCGAATCCAGAAGGTGGTGCTGGGGAACTCCTGTTCAACCCCTGGCCATTGGGGTCCCTCAGAGTTCTGTTTTGTCCCCCATGCTATTTATAACATAAATGAAAGTGGTGGAAGAGGTCATCTGTAGTTGTGTGGTGCCATCAATATGCAGATGACACTCAACTCTACTATTCCTTTCCACCCCAATCTAAGAGGCTGTCTT
This sequence comes from Gambelia wislizenii, assembly GCA_030847615.1. Taxonomy (NCBI): domain Eukaryota; kingdom Metazoa; phylum Chordata; class Lepidosauria; order Squamata; family Crotaphytidae; genus Gambelia; species Gambelia wislizenii. The sequence continues at coordinate 299,355,322 of JAUMIR010000004.1, forward strand.
GCTCCTAAACCACTATCTGTTGTCAGTAATGGACTGGACGAGAGCAAACAAACTGAAACTTAATCCAGACAAGACAGAGATGTTCCTGGTCAGTCAAAAGGCAGATCCAGAAATAGAGATTCAGCCTATGTTAGATGGGGTTTCACTCCCCTTGAAGACACAGCTTTCCAGTTTGGGTGTACTCCTGGACTCAGCTTTGAACCAGGGGGCCCAGGTTCCTGCAATGACAAGCAGTGCTTTTCCACATTTAAAGCTTGTGTGCCAACTGTACCTGCTCTTTGAGACGTCAGATCTGGCCATGGTGATACATGCCTTAGTTATACCTTGTTTGGACTACTGTAACACACTCTACTTGGGGTGCATTTGAAGAGAGTTTGGAAACTTCAGCTGGCCCAAAGAGCTACAGCCAGACTGTTAACTGGGGCAGGTTAAAGAGACCATACAATGCCCCTGTTATAACAGCTCCACTAGCTGCCACTTTATTTTCAGGCACAATTCAAAGTGGTGGTTATGACCTATAAAGCCCTATATGGCTCAGGTCCAGGTTATCTGTAAACCTTTTCTCCCTGTATGTGCCTGCTCGGGACCTGAAATCATTGGGAGAGATCCCTTCCCCCACCTGCACAAGCACAGTTGATGGGGACACAAGTGGGGGCCTTCTCGATGGCTACCCCAAGATTCAGGAACTCCCTTCCCAGAGAGGCCAGAATGCCCCCCTCCCTCCTGTCTTTCCATTGGCTGGCAAAACCCCTTTTATTCTGCCAAGTTTTTAAAACAGAAAGTTTTTAAAGAACGGGATAGGAGGCGCTGTATAGTTTTAAACTGAATTGTTTTAATAGCTTTATTTCTTTTTAAAAATTGCATTTTATTCTTTTAATTTGAGGTTTAAATAGTTTTAATACTGTGAATAGTTTAATTCTATTTTAATTTTCACTTTTTATGTTTTTAATTGTAATTTTTTAAAACATTTAAGCTGCTTTGATTCCCAATTTTGGGGGGAAAGCAGGATACAAATAAAAACAACAACAACAATGTATTAATCAATAGCAACAATAGTTTGCTGGGAGCAAGCAGTATCTAACATGAACATTTAACAATTTCCTCATTGGAGTCATTGCAAAGAGTTAACTGCCGATTTAAAGAGATCATCAATAGAGATCACCAAGAGAGAGGGACATGTGAATTAGTCTGCAGTTAAACTGCTGCTAATTTAAATGGATCCAGTAAATGCAGAATGCAGCTAGTCATCTCCTGACAGAGAGGCATCACTCTAAGTTGTGGCATGGGGAAGAAAGTCACACTCAAATTCTTGGAGGTAACCTGTGTTTGCCACGCAATCAAGAATCAAGGCTCACACTATGTAAGCATGCAAGGTGTCATGCTCTTGCTATGTGGCTCAATAAGGACTTCACTAGCCTAGAAGTAGCAGCAATATGGACCATTGCATACCAAAAAATTAACATCCCTTACCTACTGCTGCATTGGTTCCACCAACAGTTATATCATTTTCATCATCAAATTCTATTCTGACACCTTTTCCATTCCCTGCAGATACACCACAACCTCCACTTCGACAAAGGGAGATGGGAACTACTCCATACACATAGGCCAACATAATTGGGACACCTATACCTGGAAAGAAAATGAAGAACATTGCAATGTGTTCAGATACATCATGTACAAACTAAGGGGTGGGGAAATACTAACCTTTAGTACACAGTAAAACAATGTACTCCAAGCCTATGCACTCTTCCTGGATACAGGAGTTCAGTGATATGAAAATCTGCAACACCCTCCCTTTTAATTTAACTGGAAGTAGGTCTATATGTACACTTGTTTGTAACTATGGATCTTCTCCTTCCATTGAGAGTAATGAGACCATATAAGCATGTACTAAGCACACACAGATCTTCTAAGCCAATACTCAGTTTTTCAAAGAGAATGCTGCTACACCTACTTTTCAAAAGATAACTGGGAGGAACACCAGAAGTGGAATTACATTCCAGCTTCTTAAATGGTTAAATTAGTCTAACATACTTTAAGAAATAACTTTAGTAGTGAAACATGCAGTGTAAATAATATCCACACTTTGTGGCCTGCATTTAAATGAAGATATACATAATGATTTAACTTGGTGTAATAAGTTATTTAAGAAAATATTTTCCTGATCTTTTAAGCCAGTAAATGTACTTACCTACAGTGACTGCAGCTACGACTGGTGAAACAATTACAGACAAGGTTACACCACCTGCAATGGCTAAGTTCCTCTTATGCTTTGAAATGTCTTTGCCCTCATAGCGATTGTGAATCTTTAGGAGAAAAAGAGGATTTTAGAGAGCATGGTGCAAATCGCAACTGGAATGTTACAAAACACAGAAGTGATTCCTTCAACATATTTATCATACTCTTGCAATTTTTAAATGGATATTTTAAAAATATATTCAGTATGACCCTGAGCAAAGCAAACTGCCTCTAATAAGAAGAATTAATTACTTCCATTTGGTATGTTCATGGTCAATCTTGTAAAAAGTCTCCATCTCATGGCAGATTAACATGTAAAATACGTATATAATGATCCACCATTTCTATAAATGCCTCTTTTTGTTTGCATATTTCATACAACTGTACAAACAACTCTCTCATACTTTATTTCTCAAAAAGGCATTTTCCTCCTACATTGTTTTCTGCGCACCAAAGATTCACATGTTGCATATCTCAACTGTATGTTAACCTGACTCACCCACTTCTCTCCCATCAGTAGATATAATCAGAATATTTATGATACTTTACTTCAAATCTTCTAATGAGCACTCCCATAGTTCAACATATGTACTGAATTACATCAGAGACAGTATCCCTACAGTGGCGGGGTCAAGGTATGATCGGTCACCCAATGCTACCCTCAACATACAACCCTATGGATAGGAAGAAAATCACTCTACTGCTGTTCCTTCAACTTCCAACCCACAATGCAAGTCCAGAAGGATACCATGACAGGTAATATCAAAAGCATGGGAAGTCAAGGAAAGTCTGTAGGATCACACTCCACTTTCACTCTCCTAGTTAAAAAGTCATCTACTAGGCTGATATGATTCAAAATGAGGCCAGTGGCAGGTTGTGAATGGTTGTTGTGATAATGGGTTCTGCCATTATCTTGGGCAACACAGCTGAGAAGTGTGGGCACACTCCCAGGGAAACAAAGTGCAAATGACATTGGGATTAGATTACATTTATGAGGGTAGAATTACATAGGATCAGGGGAAACCACAAGAGATAATCACCCAATGGGGATGAACTGCTTGAGAGGTATAAAAACTTCTCAAGATGAGATGTTATCAAACAAGATGCCATGAGGTGCAAGACAGATTTTTGGGTCTGAGGAAGGATTAGGAGAGGTGCTGCCTAGGAAATCCTGGTCCTTAGGGAGACCTGGTCATGGACTGGATAAGGAGATTCAGACTCTCATGCAAATCCAATGACCCAGAATACCAACCATATCATGAGTAAAAAAGGAATGTTTAGTTAGTTATGTTAGTGCTTTTGTTCTTTCTAACCATGGCTGAATATGATTTGAGACAATGTTTGTACTTACTCCTAAATAAAGCCTGCCTTCATAAATATGAAGAATTGCTAACGTTAAGATCTGCTTGATTAGAATACAGCTTTCTGTAAAAGATTTATTCCTTTCCACTCTTTCTCCATATGCCTCTGCTTACTGAGTCCATGTATGTGTGTATAGGACCCTCATTTCCCATGGAGGGGGAAGAGAAAAGCTCTGTAAAGCCAGAATAATAAAAGGGCAAGTTACATCCTGCAGTAGCTTCCCAGGAAGTCATTGAACTTAGTGGTGCCCATTAGTGGGTTGTGGCTGCTGACAGAATTTGGGGATTCCCCTCTCCTACTAAGAGTGGAAGACTCAACTTGCACGCCCAAATCCAACCTCAGCTCTCAGGACCCCTGAGACAAGCTGAAGCCACCATGTCAGAGTGGGACATGAACATTTTTACCATGTTTGTGGAATTGGCAAGCCAACGCCTTGGCCTTACATCAAAAGCACCTAGGAGGCACCTCACTACTTTGGTCTGGAGACCTGAGGTTTCCTTCCAACAGCAGGAATAGGCAGTGGAGCAGGGAGTGGATATTTGGTTATGTGGAGCAAAGGCTAATATGGTGGAAGAGTTTCGCTTCCAGATTGAGTTATAACAGTTCTTAAAGTAAGTCCCAAGTGAAACTGTGCATTATGTTCTGGAACAGGATTGTAAAATGCTGAAAGGTAAAATGTTTCCATGCAGACCACTGGATGGAAGCCTGGGGAAGGCAGCTACCACACATGAACATGGTGAGACTCTAATAAAGCCAGACCTGAGACGAATTCTACACATAAGGTGAAGCCTCAAAGTCTGTCACACAAAGGATGACACTCCTGCAATTCTGGGTCAGTCCAGATCTATTCAACAGCCCAAATCTGATCAATAAGCCTTCTTCTACCTCTCAGAACCAGTCAGGAAATAAGGCCAGCAAAAATGTTTCACATGTGGCAAGCAAGGACATCCTAAAGCAGACAGTAAACCAAAGTCAAAGATGGTCCAAGGGGTTTCGGTTCCAAGTTCCAATGACCCTGAGAATAGGCAGTTTGTCCATCCAGACCCCAAAATGCTGCCCAATCACAGAAAACAAAAGGAGTTGGTAGGAGGAAGGAAAATTAATCACCTGCAGGGAACAGAGGAGCTCAACCTCATTCTTATGTGGACCCAAGCCTTATTAATGACCACATTAGGATCACTGTAAGGGCCTCTCAAGAACCCTCTAGCACAATTACCAACAACACGCGTCTCTATCAGTATAAAGGATGGAAAGGGTACTGAACCTTTCCCCTGGCAATAATCTTTGCCCACTGGCAATAATCTTTGAGAACAGGAGCGGTCCCAGAAGCCTGGAGAAGGGCAAATGTTGTCCCTATCTTCAAAAAGGGGAAAAAAGAAAACCCAAAGAATTACCGCCCAGTCAACCTGACATCAATAATAGGAAAGATTTTAGGCAGATCATTAAACAGACATTAAAAGCACTTAGGAATGTCATGATCACTAAAAGTCAATATAGGTTTCTCAAAAACAAGTCATGCCAGACTAATCTTGTCCCCCCCCCTTTTTTTATAAAGTTACAAATTTGGTAGATGAAAGGAATGCTGTGGATGTAGTATATCTTGATTTCAGTAAGGCCTCTGACAAGGTTCCCCATGATATCCTTGCAAAAAAGCTAGTAACATGCAGACTAGACAATCAATGCAACTGTTAGGTGGACTTGTAATTGGTTGACCAACCAAACCCAAAGGGTAGTCAACAATGGCTCTTCATCCTGGAGAGAAGTGACTAGCGGGGTGCCACAGGGTTCTGTCCTGGGCCCAGTGCTATTCAACATCTTTATTAATGACTCTGATGACGAAACAGAGGGCATGCTTATCAAGTTTGCAGATGACACCAAATTAGGAGGGATAGCGAATACCCCAGAGGACATGATAAGAATTCAAAATGACCTTAACAGATTAGAAAGCTGGGCCAAAACTATCAAAATAAATTTCAACAGGGAGAAATGTAGGATGCTACACTTGGGCAATAAAAATGAAATGCACAGATATAGGATGGGTGACACCTGGCTTGATGGCAGCACATGTGAAAGGGATCTAGGAGTCTTAGTGAACCACAAGCTGAACATGAGTTAGCAGTGCTGCGGCAGCTAAAAAAACCAAGGCTGCATCAATAAGAGTATAGTGTCTAGATCAAGTGAAGTAATAGTGCTACTCTATTCTGCTTTGGTCAGACTGCACCTGGAATACTGTGTCCAGTTCTGGGTACCACAATTCAAGACGGATATTGAAAAGTTGGAACGTGTCCAGAGGAGGGCGAGCAAAATGGTGGGAGATCTGGAAACCATGCCCCATAAGGAGCAGCTTAGGGAGCTGGGTATGTTTAGCCTGGAGAAGAGAAGGTTAAGAGGTGACATGATAGTCGTGCTTAAATATTTGAAGGGATGCTATACTGAGGATGAAGCATGCTTGTTTTCTGATGCTCCACAGAGTAGGACACAGAGCAATGGACTAAAACTACAGGAAAAGCGATTCTACCTAAACATTAAGAAGAGCTGTTCGGCAGTGGAATGAGCTGCCTCGGAGTATAGTGGAGTCTCCTTCTTTGGAGGTTTTTAAGCAGAGGTTGGATGGCAATCTGTCGGGAACGCTTTGATTGTGTATTCCTGCAGGGCAGGGGATTGGACTAGATGGCCCTAGTGGTATCTTCCCACTCTATGCTACTATGACCTTTGCCATGTGTAATCATTTTGGAAACTTCCACAATCGTGGGTGATAACCTTAGTGTTCCTGAAAGAAGCCTGTTGGCACTCCACCGTCAAACATAGCCAAAGGGATAACCAGTTCTCACTTCAGTCTGGGGACTAACTTCTACTTAACCCCCAACCCAGGCTGCTTGCTGAACCTCACACAGTATTGCCAGGGAGTGGGGGGCGCTGGGAAAGAGTCTTTGGTGGGCACCAGGCAGGTACAACAACAACTTGTACAGACTCACAAGGTCCCACTGCAGCACTGTGGGTGGTATATTTAGATTGAAAGCCTACAGGGGATAAAAGCCATAGGTGAACAAAGCCTTAACAAAAGTGTCATAAGCAGATGGAGAGAAAAGAGAATAAATTACCAAAATGAGGGGGAAAAACAGATAAAAATGGAAATGTGGGGGTGAGATCTATACAACATACAGTTTGAACCAGTATCTATGGATTTGGTATCTACAGTTTCACTTATCCACATCTGAAAAAATTATGTTCTCATCCCCCATGGATATGAGGGTTGACCTGTATAACACTGGATAGGCCAAGCATTAGACATTTTTTTAAAAAAAATCTGAGTACTGCCTGCTCAAAGAGGCAACATTTTAAAATGAATACAGCCACCTTACCTTACGCCCCACATATACAGGGATTCCAATAATCATAGCTGGAATAGCAATGCCTGCTATTAAGGCAATTCCTACAGGTGCACCTACAAGTGTTCCCAGCTGCCACAGTATTTTCTTCTTCCGACTCCATGGCTTTTTCCCCCAAAAGGTACAACCTGAGGGACTACAGAAGGATTTCAGTTAAGTCAATCAATAACTAAGAGAGAGTACAGTTCTAAGTAACCATCATATGCAATCAAATTCTTTTCTAACAGAGATAGCCAGTATGTGGCTATTAATAATCCATTTTCTAATGTTTGAATATCCAATTAAATATTTATTAACATATTATAATAATAAAACATCTAAGGGGAGTGAGGAGAAAATTGATCAATATGAAAATACATTTTCCAGCAGAACATTTATTTTATATATACTTTTTTGGCTGCATGTGAATATGTCCTTTTACACAACTGGAGCGAAAACTGGGGGTGAAGGTATGATTTAACAACTGAAGCTTGAGCAAACATTTCTCAGCCTACATTTTAAATGAGGCTCCTTTAGCCTGGGATGAGGGTGTATTTGACACCCTGCTTTGGTCAATTTATTAAAAACCATTGGACAAATTGGGGTTTGTGCTGCTCTGCTTCCAAAAAGGAAGGGAGTAAGACTTCCTATATAAGCTCCACATGTCATAATCACTCTTAGGCACAAGTTCCAAAGTCTTTAACAGTTGGGTGTGGAAGGGAGATGGCAAATGGGATCCAACATTCCCATACAGGGAAGTCAGCGTGCAAGACTGACAGATTTCCCTACAAGAACAACAAAACTTCACAGTGTAACTAACAAATGTAGAAAGTCTGCATCATACTTGGGTATGCACTAAGCATGGACTTCTGCAGTAAACACTGTAAGAGAGAACCCTGCTTTCTCTAACCATCAGAATGTTTCCCACAAACACTTTAAAAGTCAATGTTTTCGCAAAATACAATTTCATGATGGACTAGATTACAGCATACATTAAATATGCATTACTACAAGAAATATCATTTTTTATAACTTTTAGAACTGTTTCCCATGTATACCTTAAATAATGCAAGTCTGAGATCTCCTTCATACACAACCAACAGAATTCACAACCACAGACAGCACATGTCATGTGATTGCAGCTTCCATCATTCATCTTTATTATATAAGCAGCACAGCGTGGGCATGGTTTTATGTCATCAGCTTAGAGAGAGAGAAAAAAAAAAACACCTAATGACCATATTGCTTCCAAGAACAAAAACAAACTAGATACAGTTTGAAATTTTTAAAGAAATTAATTAGATACTTCCATTTCCAAGTATTAGAATATGGTGTAAATGTTACTGAACATTTATCTATGCACTTTATTTACTCCATGTGTACATCTATTTACTTCAATATGTGTTCTGCTAAATATTACTGGCTGAAGTGGTTTAAAATTTTCAACAGCTTATAATCATTTGGATTTCAGATACAGGCCAAATGACAAAATTCATACCCACAGATTTGTTGTTGTGTGCCTCCAGGTAGTTTTCTACTTATGATGACCCTAAGGTGGACCTATCATGGGGTTTTCTTGGCAAGATTCATTCAGAAGAGGTTTGCTAATGCACTCCTCTGAGGCTGAGAGAGTGTGACTTGCCCAAGGTCATTCAGTGGGTTTCCATGACTGAGCAGGGATTTGAACCCTTGTCTCCATCCAGTGTCATAGTCCAACGCTCAAACCATTACACCACACTGACCCACAGAAAAGCATCTACAATTTGAGATTTTCCAATTCTAATGAATATAACTGAATCACATTAACATTTAGTCAAGTTTTGTTCACAAATATGCCATCGGACTCCGGTCAGCAATGGCACTGCTCCCAGGGGATGTTTGCTGCATGGGGTGAGAAACTGAGCCAAATAGCACAACTTTGGCCAGTAAATTTTCCTGTTGTCACAAGGGGAATGGAGGGGCTCTCGGAGAACCAGTACCTGCCTTGAATTCCCAGTGGATCGGACACCTTAGGGTAGGTAGATCCGGAGTGAATTGGGCAGAGGAGATTGGAGCAAGCCACCGCTGCATGCAAGCAGCCGATGCTCGGCACAAGCGCCACTACTGATTTTTAAACCAAGAAAGACTGTTTTATATTGATTCTACAGAACTAACCTGACATGATCCTGCATCAACACCAATCTACAAGTATTTTTTTACAGCCTACCATCACCAACACTTTTATAGACTGTGAGTATAAAAGATTAAAGCAACAATCCCCAAGAGGGTGAAATAAGGAGCTTCAGCTGAGCTTGGGAGGGGGGGGGCAGAAACAGAGTGCAGGAGGAATTTAACAGAGATTAAGACTGTAAAGCTTATGACAGTGAGGAAAACAGAAGAGGTGCTTTCCAGACTTTAACAGGTTATTTTTAAAAAGACAAAATGTTGTTTATTATTGTAGATGTTGAGATGGAGAAACTGGACTGAAGTGGTAGAAAACCATGGAAAGTTTGGATAGAAGGTTGTCAATGGCATTTCAATGATCACACAGGAACAGTTGGGCAGGAGGTCAAAGGAATGTGTAGATACAGTTGGGAAGATAAAAGTTAAGAGAGAATGTAGTAAGTGAGAAGATGTGGGAAAGTGTTTAGAATGATTGAAAAGCTGGGATGTAGTGGAAGAGATGGATGAAACGAAAGAGGAAAAATGTTTAAGATGTGTAGAAGAAAGGAGAAAAATTTAATGGGTTAAGATATGAGAGCTCCTGCGTATTTTGTTTTTTAACATGTAGTTTTTAGTTGTATTTTTACTAGTTTAGCCTTCACTTGTTGAAATGCTGCTGTTGTTCAATAAGATATGCACACTGACTGTAAGTAAGGATTTTTTTATACCTTTAAACTACTTTTGAGTGTTTTGAAAAGTGGATTGCTCCACAGTAAAGACAACTCACAGTAGCTATGATTTGTCTTAATGGTTTTTTGGATTTTTTTTAAGTAGATCACAAGCATGCAAAGTTATCTGTGTTTGCTGTGCAAATGGGCATGCCTGCAAATCAAGATGGCAGCCACAAGTGAATTACTCACATTTTTACTTACCAATTTGCCGCCACCAAACAGTATTTTATTTTTTAAAAAACCTATTCTCAAGGTGCGATAGAACGATATTTCGCCTTAATGGAAAAGCAAAACCCTTACAAACCCCTGTTTTATCGCATTCGTGCTCACTTGCTAAGGAGGGGGAAAACATGGTGGTTCTGGGCAGTTGCCTTGTGAGCAAGCCCTGCCCCGAGTTCATCCGGCCAATCAGTTTTCAGCTTCTGCTTCCATGGGAAAGTAAATCAATTTGCATCGCATCACTTGTCCAACGAGCAGTAATGTGTATCCCCCCCCCGCTGTTTTTTAAAAACTCTGCAGAGTATATGGCATATTTAGCCACCCTCCTTCCTAAAACAGCGATACAATGTGGAATTGCCATTAAGACAGCTCATATTCTCCTCACATTCTGTGAGGAGTATTTTCTCAGTTTAGAGAACCCCCACATCACACCATTGGGTGCCAAGGTACTCTGATGCAGTTTTGGGCTGTCCAATGTGAAAGGAGTTACCTGGGAAAACAAGAAATTACATGAAGATGTACTTCTTTTACAGGTAACAAGGGTGGACAAACATAGTTGTCAGCTACAGAAGAATTTAACACAAGGGTTGTGGTGTAAATAGAAGGGTGCTTTTTAAAAAAATCTAAAAACTCTGGCCCTTTGTATTCTACTTAAATCAGTACTTTTAAAGTTAGAAGTTTGCCCCATAAAAATATTCACAAAAAGAGTATAGCCCATTTCTGGAAACTGAACCAAGATTCTATCAGCAGGCAGAGGCAAGAAAATGTAGTTTAACTGGTCAATTGTCTCCACTGTTCTCCATTAATATCAGCCACCACCATCTGTTTCAAGGAGTATTTCCAACTCTTGCACAAACAATAGTATAGTATTGAAATAAGTGCAAATAGATTAATCTCTTTTCTTTATAAATGGTCAAGATAAGTAAACAGACGAGTTATGCAAGAGACTATGAAAAATTATTTGAAACACCTGTTTTTATCATAAATACCTGCCGCTCCAGACTCCTGGCTGTAGCTAATGGAGGAAGAACGAAATGTTCGTAAGCGTAGGCTCTGGGCTCTCTCTTGGCGAGCAGCATCACAAGTTTGGTTTGGATGCCAAATTTGCTTACAGTGGTAGCAGAACTCAGTTTCACAGCCTTCACGCCCACATGTAAGTTTAGGGCAGCTTGCACAGCCAAAAGCGATCACAGCATACCTTAGATGTTAAAGAACGAGCAGCAAGACAGTATTTAATGTTCTTTTTTCCATCTTTTTTTAAAATACAAAGCTTTACTAGATGTTTTACCTGAACTCCACATGAAGTTATAAAAAACATACAAAAGAACTGAATGTTATACAAAATATAAGAGCAAAAACACATTAATCACACAAAACAAAAAAAAATACCAAAAGAAGCGAAAAGATCCAAGTCTGTCACTTGAAGAAAAGCCATTGTTTAACCCAGTCAGAATTTTCACAGTGAAACATCAGAAGAAAAAAATCTCTCAAGAGAATGCTATGCTTTGTTATTGGCCTATACAAGTCATTGTTTAAATTACAGTATTCAATAAAAGGCCACCAAGTGCCACAAAAGTCTGTCTTATTATTTCTCATCTCTTTAATACAATCTGTTAGTTTTCCATAAGGGTTGTACTCCATATTCCACTGTGCCAATTAGAACAGCTAACTTCAGGGGAAATTAGGAAACACCATTCTTTGTGCAACTGGAAGCAGATCAAGAATCACAGAGATTTAGTGAAGAAACATAGTACAGAACTCTGATCTAGGCCACTTAATATTCCACAAACTGTAGTGTTTATTTCTGAGGCCAAATCAGAAGCTTCCCAATATCCTAGCATGTCCTGGATTCTCATATTTCTAAATATTTGGAATTAACCTCAAGATATTTGGAGTAATGTGTTATTTTTAAAATCTCCATACAAAGACAGATACATTTTAGCTCTGAGGAATTTATATATAATATGCAACTGTTACACTAAATTATGTGGTTGCCAGCATTCAGGGTTGATTATGGACTCTTCAGACTATCAAAAACAAATAGAATAGGATTACTAAATAGATTCCTAATACAAATTATTGTGCCAAGAAGAAAGGGAATATCAGTTGCTTACAGAAATTTCATGTATTTGCATGAATCACAAGTAACTCTATTCTGACTTTCTGATAATCAAGTTACATGGAAGATAACAGACAATGGAATACTCAAGTGCAACAAAAGGTTAACTATATAGTCAGGCATAAATAGTGTAACAGCGCTTAACTCAATCTCACCCATGTTTTGACTACGTACTTCCACACCCACAAACTGTAAACTATACATATAGGCCTGGCATCACTAGAAGTGCCCATCTGAAGAAATTACTGAAGGCACAAAATAAGCTCAGAACTTCACAGAAAAACAGTGAGAACTGTTCAGTGTTCATAACCTTGCATGAATTTCTAGAAAGCAGCACTGTTAGTTATACAAACCCACTAAGCTTAAAGTCTTGGGAGAAGATGAGAAGAATACAAATTACTCCAAAAGTGCAGTTGTGTGTGTACTGTATTTGTAAAATATAATAATTTAACTGGTCAGAAGCTGACTTCTTGCTCAGAAATTCCCACCTCGTGACAAAGGCAAGTTAATGACTGAACCAAGAGAACCCATTAAAATCCAGTGTTTCTCTTTCTCTTGGTCACACTTCCTACACCCAGAAAAATGTGTGACTGTCTAATCCCCTCTCTACCTCTTCCCATGATGGGGGAAAAGTGGGAGTTTGTACAGAGGCCCAAGTGTTGATCTTGACCTCACCACAGATAGATTCCTGGGCCCTAGATAATAGACGAAAATGGTCTTAGGGTCAACATTTCAAGAATACAAGCCTGATGACAAACTTAATCATGTATTCCAGCATAAAAACTATTCAGAGGTGAAGTGGGTCATACTGTATCAGACACAGTACAATTTTGACTAAAAATCAGTCAGAACTATGGAAATAATACATAATCTCTGGTAATACAGAAAGGTTTAACTATGAAATGAGGCTGCTAATCCCAGATGGTTCCCATAAATGTTCAAATGGTAGTAATGCAATAACACTATTTATAGGAGGGAAGGTATGTTCAATACATCAATAGGAATTTGGCGCTTCTGAAATACAAACACAAGTGCTACACACTGCATCAGGAAACAGAGGCGTCACACATTCTTAAATGCTGACCTTCAAACAACAAAAGCAGCACAGTTTAAAATAAATATTGTTATACCCTCATTAGCCACAAAGGTAGACATCTCTTCTTTTGGAAAGTTATGTCTTCTTTCTTACAAGAAGCACAAACTGTGGCTGAAATATTATGAAATACAATTATTCTCTATTTATCCATCATAAGGAATAGGGTCTCCACCTTATATCCTAACATCAGAGGTTGTTCAATAGAAACAAATAGTAGCCAAGACAGCTGCACAAGTATTGTTGTTTAAAGAATGCCTATAAAACTTTATTTTATATAGGGTATGCACAATTTTAAAAAATACACACTGCTATCCTCATTCGAGGACTCTGGCTACAATAGTAAACTAGCATGCTCTGCCACAACCAAAAAAGCAATGGCTGGCTGGCTGGCAATTGATCGCTATCAAGCAAACCAGAGACAGCTAGCTCAGTCAGGAAATCCCATACAACCACAGCCCTTCTATACAGGAGCCTTATTCGGTCATTTGGGTTCTGGGCATAATAAATGCATGAGGAGGAGCATACTAGTCTTGTCCCCTGCCAGCACTGTAAACCTCCAGTAGCAACCTTGGGTCTTTCCAGATTTTTCAGCTGATAACTTTCATCATCCCCAGTCAGCATGGCTAATAGTTAAGGATGGTAGCAAGTGTAAGCCGAAACATCTGGAGGGACCAGAGACCAGCTGGAGAAGGTTACTTAAGTCATTTCATTAAATGCTGCTTGGTCTACCTCCCTTGTTTACTCCTGTAGCATCTCCCCCCATTCCTTTAGGCAGCAGGCATTTGACTGTGAAATTAAGCACCAGAGGTTCATGTATACAAAACCTCAGGGCCAAAGCAGTCTTGCCTTTTGTCTCCTACAAGTAAACACTGCTCAGCCCAGGGCAACTATAAAGGAGATATTCAGCAAACTCCAAATCCTGCTTTATCAAGGAAACACAACTGAAAACAATAAAAAGAACACCTAAACATGTTTTAAATCCAAGACATGAGCATAATTTTAAAACTTGATTATCTCATCCTAATGTAGGAAGACAAGACTTGCTTATTATATCTTCCCAAAGTGAGTATGGTGTCTTATATTTGGAATGTTAAGACAAAACTGTGCTGTATACATTGCCTAAATAGCTGATGTACTATCAGTAAGCTAAAGGACTTTTAGAAGTATCCATGTCACTTGCTATATCCTAAAAGGAATAGTTTATCTTCAAGTTGCATCTTGCACACTGTGGTCTAGCCTCCTTTCATAGTGAAGCATTCAGCTCAAATAGCAAAGTACAGTATTTTAAAAGTCTATTGTAAAGTTTTAAAAGTCTGCTTTTCCTATAGAATAGAACAGAATCTTTATTATGGTCATAGACCAACACAGGTAAAAAGGGATACAGAATAAAGGTAAAAACACAGGATAAAAACAGGCTAAAAGCAGTATTTAAAATGTCCCTCTGCTTTTGCTAAAGAACCAGCCTATCAGTGTACCTTAGGCTAGAAATAAAAATTCTAAGGCAAAGATAACATCTGAGAAATGAAACCTCTGCTTGTAAGCAGATGTTCTAGAGCTTAAGGATAGGTTGATCCAAACTTGTTAATCAATGAAATATTGCTAACGTCCCTAAATTGTAGTGAATCTGTGGGTGCAAACTTTCTATACTTTTGTACTTGCCATGTATTACAAGTTTATATCATAGATCTATTTAGACTTGGCACCTTGTATTGCGAGCCCTTTGAAAACAGTAGTTTATTAATGCGAAGTGGCCTACCTTAACAAAATGAACACCTTAATCGCTTTGTTAACACATGAATTATCTCTAACAGAGCAATCCTAAGCATATTTACTCAGAAATAAGTTGTACTGTGTTCAATGGTGCTTACTCCCAGAAAAGCAGGTACAGAGTTGCCTCTCAAATTTAGGAAAAAAAGTATGTTTTTCACAAAGCTTAACCTAGTCAATACAAATATAGAACACTAAGCTACAACCAATTATTCTTTGACCCGAACTCAGTATATCACGTGGGATCGTATGAACACACAGATATCCCTATATAAACTTACTGACCACTATGAACCAACAAAAGGAAAAAGCAAAAAGTCTCTCACATTGCTCTGAATGAAAGACCAGGAAGGAATTTGCTGTCTCCTAGACAACAGTCTTTGGAGGAATGCCAAACACTGAGAATAAAGACCTTACAATAATATATGTTCATAGAGTTTTTCCAAAAGAGTATCATGGTATTCTAAAAAAGTTGTGCTGTTCAGGTTTCGGTTCCAATAATGTAGTTCTTCCAGTATTTTTTTGAATTTTACAAATGTTGTAAAATACAGATTTCATTTGTTTAGTTGATATATATCGCACTTTTCAACTAGAGTCTATTAAAGACTCTAGTTGAAAAGTGCGATATATATCAACTAAACAAATGAAATCTGTGGTGCATAACATACAATATCCAGCAAAGCAACATGCATTCTGATCTATAAATGTTTTTCAAGTCATGAACTAGATTTTAAAAAATTATTCTGCATGTATTATTGCACACATATTTGCATCAATAAAATAACTATAAGGACAGCTTTCTCCAGTTTCAGATCTTATTTGATTATTGAAAAGAAACACACTACACTAAATACATACAGTACAGTAATGACTGTCACTCAAAACTCCATATGTAAGTGCAGAGAAAAAGCACTTAATACTTCGCCCAGTGTCACAAAGTATCTTCATTATATTTCTTCTCCTTGCCTTTTATTCTATCCAAAAACATTTTTGGTCCAATTCTCTAATGTCATCTCTGCCCTTTTCATTTCATATAATCATTTCCAGCTACACATATTTATACTTGCTAACAGTATAATATGACACTGTAACTATTACTGTATACTTTTTAAAAAAGGAAACTGTCCTATTATACTTTTTGAAATAAGAACTGCTTCGTCTCACAGGCTTTGTGATACAAATATAGTATGTAAACCTATAAATTGTATGCTTGTAATCTGAAACTAGCACTTTACTGAAGATTAAAGTTATCTAAGAGACTCAAAACTGGTCACAAATCTTTTTGTTCTTAATGACAACATAGGAAAGTTATTGCTATTTAAACAATGTATTTAAAATTGAGAGAAAAGCAACAAAAATGGTTTATGATCTCTCACATACACTCCTGCTGGCAGTACAAAACTGATCTTTCTAACATCAAAATGGCTTTTTCCAGGAGATTTTAACTAAGGAGTTTTTTATATCAAGTTTTACCATTTATAGTCCCAAATGGCTAAACTGCAGTTTTACACTCCTCTACCAGTCCCTGGCTGGCTGGTAAAAATGTAGAAGGCTAGCAATTTTTAGAGGCTGTATTAAAACTATTTAAATTTAAATTTAAAGGTACTAACACCTCTCTTTCAAGCACGCTGAGACATAAAACAAGAGAATCCTAATACAGAACAAATCTGTGACTCTGTTCCCTCACTTTGTTTCATCTCTTGTTTCTTAATCAGAAAGAATAATTGCTATGACCTAAGTAATATTAGGAAGAAATAAACATTTCAAATTCTAAAGAGAAAACAGAGCAACAATGAAGTTAAAAATTTCAAATGCCAAAGTTACATTAGAGAATATTTTACTAAATAAAGGCTACTGGATGACCTGAACCACACACTTCAAGAAAAGGACAAATGTGTACACTTTATTGGAAGGAATGGGAACTGGGGAAAGGAATACAAGGTAACTACCTACCCACAATCTGGAGCAGGGCACCACCTACAATCAGGGTCTGCAACAAGCCATCGTCTAAGCATAAATTCTTCATATTTTTCCATCAAGATGTCATCATTTAGTATCAATCGAATATCATGGGGGTTAAATCGCTCAGAACACTCTGGACAGCTAATATTAACTCTGCTCTCAGAGATTTCTATCCGGAGATACTGACGTAAGCAATCTACACAAGATCTATGGTGACACGTCATTATTTCCGGAAACCTCTCCTTAGAGTGCCGCAAAAGGCATAAGGGACACTCCATGAAGTCTCCACTCTGTTTGCTGCAGATATTTGCTCCATTCTCAGAAGACATATAGGCAGAAAAAATTGAGTTCTTGTCTGTGCACATTTCTGAGTGTATTGTTTCAATACTTGCAATCCCATCCACACCTCCGTTTATATCTCTGGATTTGCGTTTTGCATCCCTTTTTCTTCGAAACAGCGATCCTAGTGAAATCCTTCTTTTCTTCGGTGCCTTTTTAATTGAAGGCAAGCTTACAGAAGAGGCAGAAGACTGCAGGTCTCTATCAGATCCCATTTGCCGATGTAAACTCATGGCTAAAATTTTCATCAGAAATGGATCAAAGCACACAGGAATTCCAAATCATTTTAAGGATAAAATTGCTACTGAGAAGCAGCACACTGAGGTCATCTTGAAAAATGGGTTTAAGTCATGTTAGGCACGGTCAGGTCACACTTGTTTATGCGCAAAATTCTTCACAGCGTGTAATTCCAAGATTCTGTAAATGAGGTAAGAGACAGATTAGCAGCACATACATTCATGTCCTTTTAATTTTCAAATGACTTTTAATATGAATAAGGAGCATAATACAATTGCCTCACCAACTCTACCCCTACCTAATTTGCTTCAACCACCTGTTGCACTTTTGTCAATTAGCAAGTAAATATTATCAGAGGACAGATGTGCCTTTTTATTAAAAACAGAGGACTAACACAATGGGAATCAAGATCTCAATAAAAGATACACAACTTGCAACAGGTAAAGGTACACAACCTGCAACAGGTAAAGGATACTATCCTCCTCTTCCATTAAAATCAATAGTGCTGTGGGGGGGAAACTTGACTCTGGATGGATCATGATGCACTCATTCATCATTTTAACTTTTGAGGAGGCCTCAGCAAATGTTAATCAAATTCAAGAAAAAGAAATTAAAACTCATAAAGCTACTTGAATTGAAATGCAAACATCTGCAACCATTATTCAGAGCACGATTAATCTCTTAATTTTTATATACTTCTGTGGAATTTCAATTTCATCTAGAACAGTGGTGGTCAATTTTAGTCAAGGAGCAATTTTATGTCCTGGGGGGTCCTCCAAAAATGCCCCCTCAATATCACTGAAAGTGGCTTTAAGTCTGTTTGTGGCACTGAAAAACAGATATTTTTTAGGCTAAACAATGCAAGGAGCCCTGTAACCTGTTCAGAAGGTGAATCCCCATTCCTAGAGGCTTATAATAGGGGCAATTCATTTTTTCTTTGCTGGAAAAACCATAGTCTGGGGCTGCAAAACCTGCCTTGCGAAACTTGTAAAGCCTCAGAGCTGCACTCTGTCCACCCTAAGCTACAATACCTTTTCTGATGAAGAAACTTCTCTATAGTGCTAAATAAGGAAAGAGTAAAACAGCTAATAACTAAATCTTTTGAAAATCATGGTGAGAAAGTAGTACTTCAAGAACCACAGAATCTATGTATCTGAAATTATCAATAACTTTATTCCTGAGAAATGTCAGGGTGCCACACACATTTCAATACCTGTCACACAAAACATTTCTCCAATGCGTGATACCATGAAATAATTAAATCTATAGGAAGATGCCTTGTATCATCAGGTCAGACAACCTACTCATTTAGATAACACCACCATCTCCTCTGACTGTCTTATTTCTTCTGATTATAAATATCTCTCCAGTTTTTCACAAGGGGTCAGTCTGATTATATACTCCCTGCTGCTTTTAAGTGAACATGCACCATCATGCTTTGCCATACTCTGGTCTCATACTGGAGATGCAGAAGAGTGGAGTGAACAACTAGATGTTAAAAGGGTAACTGCTATGTACTTCTTATCTAATATTGTACCACTGTCACCCCATTATAGCTCTACCCCACAGAGATACTGGCTGTTATTGCATGAGTAGGGAGCAAGGCTTTGGCCTGAGCAAATGCTTCAATATATAGGGAGTGGACATGACATTTCCCAATCTTCTTAATACCCTAGACATATGTATTCCTCCTCCCCTTCACAGTGCCAATTATAATTAACATTACATCTTTACAAAGTTGCACATTAAATAAAATTAAACCAGAGTTTGGAACTCTAGTTTCCATTCAGTTTTGTGCAGATGTAATACTGAGTGTATAGAATTTTAATGTACATTCCACTAAGAATGTATAGAATTTTAGCAGGAGAGGCTTGAGAGCACCTTATTCAACGTTAAGATACTTTGCACCTGTACTGAACCATAATGATAAACCCCAAGTCTCATTTTTTATTCAGCTAATTAACACTTCATGAACTTTTTATGTTTCAGTTCTGCACCTTGCTAAGAATATTTATATAGAACTGTCAACTTGAAATTCATGCATCTAATCATGCATGATTTCATACATCTGAAGCTGTGGACAATGTCCAAGAAAAATGATCCCACATAAATGTGTTCATCTTTCAGGTGCTTTTGTTCTTTTTTTAAAAAATAAATAAATTCTATCCATCAGACTAAAATACTCTCACAACAGCTTACAAAGGTTAAAAAAAAAGCTAGTCCCTCCTAACAAACTTAGGGCAGAATCTTTTGGGGCTCTAAACCAGCAGAACTACAGCATGGCAATAGGAGTGGGGGAAAGGCTATGAAGGAAGGCATGCAAAGCTATCTCTACAGTTGACAGCTTCAAGCAGCCAGTTTCTCCAAAGCCTTGCTTCAAAATAGGTCATGATAACCAGGATGCTCTGGAAAGGTTGCCTTGGAAAAAACATCTGTTGCATGGCAGAGGCAATTTTCTAAGCCAGCCTTCCTAAAACACCTTGCTTTCAAGGACGCACCCACTTGGATGTCAGACTCTGGAGAAACAAGCTGTTTGAAGCCATCTGGCTTCTCTAAACAATGGCATGGTATTTGTTTGCCTTCCCTTGCAGTCACTGAGCAACTAAGCAAAAAGTACAATATTAGCCTAATGGACCATTGAACTAGTACAATGCACTAACAGGATCCTAGTCTTAACAATCTAAAAACACAAAAGGAAAAGAGATTAGAAGGGAAGGGGGTGATTAACTAAGGATCTTGATTCTTAGTTACAAGGTTCAGTATATAGTAATTCAGCAGGTCACAGAGGCAGATCTAAACACAACAGAAAAACCTGCTGCCTTCTGTGCTCTTTGATGGCCTCAAAGATCACCGCTGTAGGTGGAAGGAGGCTCTCAGCTGGAGCTGTGTCCTGGAGCAATGGAGGGGGTCTGTGACTTCTGCTTCCTCATACTGGGAAGGTATTATCACTGGCATTTTTCAGCAGCAGGGTGATCAATAATGGGATGGTGGGCAAATTCATGTGTGCTGACTCGCTAAAACTAGATGACTGTTGGAAAGTTGTATGGCCAGCTATCCAACTACAAGGTGTACAAAGCTGCAGTAAGATAAACATGGAACTTTAGATTATCGTGCGGTGCTAACAATATATAAACTTGACTTGTTTTCTAACCAACTACAGGTGAGTTTCAATTTGCATTGCCCTAATTTAAACTTTTCATTTTTTACACTTTTCTCCAGAAATAAATAAGTACGATAAGTAAATAGATTTTCTTCACCTGCTTAGAAGGGTTAACATGGAAAGGGGAGAGAAAAAAACTCAAATCTTGACATCATGTGGAGAAAGGGGTTTTCTGCTGGGTGGGGCATGAGGAGAATGAACAAACTGGAAACTTGGGATTTTTGTTGTGGCTGGGAGTGGTTAAATCTACTTGCTCAGGTGACGGGTAAGCAACTAAAGTGTTATTATCTAGAAGGGAGGGCTTTCTCTAGCCAAGAAAGGCTACGCTCTGGTGTTTTTTGTTTTAAACCTGTTTAAAACTGGGGCAGGTTGAATAAAACTGCTTTCTGGCTATTTTAGCTTTGATGGAACACACGCCCCTGGTCTTCCAATAATTCTCTATGGAACTGGCTCCCCCCATTTACATCAAACTCAATTTGCATCACAAGTCCATGAACTCAAAGCTGATGTAAATTAAGACTTAACTATATATTTATTTTAATTTATACATTTGGGTATGATCATAATGCCTAATACACATTTTGTTGTTCTTGGTAACAAGATTTATCAAAATTAAACTCTTAGATACTAAAACAATCCTTGAAACACAACATACTAATTTTGGGGTTTTGTACATACAAACGTTCATGAGAACCAGTTTTAAGAAAACAGCAGATCAGACGTTGACAATAAATGAAAGCAGTAGTCTAATCTAGATCGGGGTGAGCAAAGTACAGCCTGCAGGGATGTTTTTATGGGCCCCCAGGAGTAAAACAAATTTGCAAAACAAAAAATTGCTCCAAAACGCCTATATGTAGTATGGAAAGGAGAAGATAGTAGTTTTAAACATCACTTCATCAGGAAATCACTTATCAGAGCCTGGAAAAGGATTAAACAAAAAATTTATACTAAACTTTCCTGGTGGGTCTCGCCACAAGAGGCTTTTAGAAGAACAGAAATGGTTCACTTTGGCTCATGGTGGACATATAAAGATCTTGTGTCCTTTCAAAAGGGTGGATGTAAATTTAAGACCAAAGAGGAATTAGAACAAGATCAAAGAAGATGTAACTGGTTTCAATACCAGCAACTTTTTGAAAGATTTAAACTGGATATTAAAAGTTGTGGTATTGAAAAACTTAAATAATGAATTGGACAATATAATTTGTGAGGAAGGAGGTTTCAAGGTTGCAAAGATCTATAAGCTATTGTTAAAATTAGAATTCGAACCAGAAATCATTAAGGAATATATGATAAATTGGTCGCAAAACATGGGTAAAAGCATTTTGATAGAGGACTGGGAAGTTTTATGGAAAAAACAAACAAACTTCTCAATAAACAATGAACTGAGAGAAAATTGTTACAAGCTTATGTTTAGATGGTACCTGACCCCAGCAAAGATGGCAAAAATGTATAAAGAAATGAGACCTAATTGTTGGAAATGTGCGGAAACTAACGGCTCTTTTTTCCATATGTGGTGGACATGTAAAGCTGCAAAGAAATTCTGGGCAAACATACATGAAGAGATTACTAAGATAATCAAGAAAAACTTTAAATTAAATCCAGAACTGTATCTGTTGAATATACTAGACACAGAATTTCCACGAAAATTTAAAAATATTACACTTTACATGATCACCACGGCAAGGATTGTTTATGTAAAATATTGGAAACAGGATACTATCCCAGATAAGGATGAATGGATGCTCAAGCTATCCGAAGTGGCCCAAATGGAACAATTAACAAGCTGGATTAAACATCGCTCAGTTGAAAATTTCCGAGAAGAATGAAAACCTATAATGGAACGTTGGAGGAAAAAGTGGAATGGACATATGACCATACGGTTTAAATAGAAAGTTCCTCCGCCTTTATTGCAGGCGGGAAAGAGAGATTATGTGTAATGGAAGTTGAGAATATGATTAATTTATAATATAGTGGAGATCTTTGATGTACTAAACCGAACCTGTAATGTTTAACAGTACGGAAAATATAATCTTACATTGAGGTTATAGAAAGAACAAAATGTTACTTTGATAAGCTGACTCAAAGCTGATGAGTTTTGGAAGTCTTTGTTTAAAATTTGTGTATAATGGTGGTGTAATTGTGGTTTATAAAAATAATAATAATAAAAAAGGACTTCTGGGGGTGTGGAGGACAACTCTACCATGTCTGGAGCCCCCTGCAGCCCCTAAGGGTCAGAACAAATTTTTGCAAAAATAAAAATGTTTGCCTCAAATTTACCCAAAATGACCTCTAGACACCCAAGAAGATCCAAAAACATGGTGAGAATGCCCTTGTGACCCCTAGATAGTATACAAGAGAGCATCTGAAGGGTGAAAGGCTTACCACCTTCCAATGTCTACTGGGGGACTAATACAGCCCTCTAGCTCTCCACAGCTGCCAGTTCCTGGACTAGATACTAATTTACAAGAACAAAATAATTGTCCTTACCAATCAGCATATCCATATTCCAGATAGGAATTTAGGATTCCAAGCCTATTTAAGCACTAGGAAATGGCAAAAGCACAACAGATGAAAAAGCCATACCATTACCGAGCCTACTATAGAGAGCCAGGAGAAAATATTACACAAAAAAACAGAGAAAGAAGATAAACTAAGAAATCTTCCCAGTTTGTTCACACACTACTACAAATTTACAAAATAAACATTTCAAACAATAGGCACAAAGAAGAAACACAACCTAACATGAAAACCTTAGAATAATGTTATCACAAGGTCACAAAAATGATATATCAAAAATCTGAGACTGCAAGTAATCAAATTGTTACTTCCTTGACTTGCACTGTCTATATTGATGCATGCTCTCTTGCTTTTAACTGTATTTTACAGGAAATAATGCAGAGACAATAAACCCTGAGAAGTAATGATGATGTAAACATTAAAAATATGTCTGCATACACACATGAACATGCACATATGTGTGCATGTTATACAACCCTTTACAATCTACTGAAGAATAAATTGATGATTTCAAGTAATGCTTTCTGATCAAACTGGGTTTCTACATATATAACCAAACAGCATATAGCTGAAAATGAAACAAGACCCAGAAAAAAACACAGGAATGAAGAAGAAAAACAGCCACCCAAAGGGAAGGTCTTTTTACCATACATCAAAGGAGTCACAGACAGAATAGGGAAACTGATGTAGAAACACAACCTCCAAACAATCTACAGACCAACCAAGAAAATTCAAGAAATGCTACGCTCAGCGAAGGACAAAAGAGACCCTCTCACAGCTGCAGGGGTTTACTGCATACCATGCAGCTGTGGACAAGTTTACATAGCGACCACTAAATGCAGTGTGCAAACACGAATCAAGGAACATGAGAGACACTGCAGACTGGACCAGCCAGAAAAATCAGCAGTAGCAGAACATGTGATAAACCAACCTGGACACAAAATGTTATTTAAAAACACAGAAATTCTAGACCAGGCCAACAACTACCATGTCAGAATGCACAGAGAAGCTATTGAAATCCACAAACACCTGGACAACTTCAACAGGAAAGAAACCCTAAAAGTAAACAAAATCTGGCCTCCAGTTTTGAAAAAGATAGAATCAAAACTTAACACTTACAAAGGAATTCCACCCAGGGACAGGAGGATTTCCAGCAGATAATGGGCCATCAACCAACCATTAGCCAAACAGACACTAATCATCCTTGCATTTCTATACTCAGAAATACACAAATTTATATATATTCCCCAACAGGGGTTCACAATATAAAAACTCCACACACACTCCTACCCAACCATTCTCTGAAGATGCCAGCCACAGATGCAGGTGAAACGTCAGAAAGAAACTATTCCAGAACACAGCCTCATAGCCCAGAAAAAAACCAAGGAAAATCTATGGATGCCAGCTGTGAAAGCCCTCGACTTCACATGAAATAAGTTAGTTCTGAATAGCTCAAGTCCTACTGGTGGCAATGAGTCTAAAACATTACGAATGTGACCTGAATCCAACGTATTGTCTGATAATGTATACCAGTCTGGTCATAATCATAATGGCTAATATATAATCAATATGTCAAGAGAAGTTAACTAAAATGAAAGCATCTTGCAGGCACAGTTAAGTCCTTTTTCAATACAGAAATGCCATTAGGTCAACTCTATTTCAAGCTACTAGCAAGCCACACCTGAGGGCAATGCATACTAGTGTGGGCATCAGACACAAGAACAATTCTTGTCTTACTGGAATCAGAATTATATAAACCAACACAGACCAGGTTAACACCACCATTGAGACTGATGTGAGGGGAAAGTTTGAAAACCCATCACTGTGGAGGCCCCAGAGATCTAAAAAAGGAATAAAGGTCAATAAGGGTAAGTAATTAGGGTCCAGAGAAGTGTGACAGGGTAAGTAAACAAAGCTGAAGATGATGGTGTAAGAGCTAAATGGGAATAACCCAAGATGATTCTAGTGTAAGGTAAGTAGTTGCGGAAGTTCTAATAATTAGATTCTAATAAATTTAGGAGAAAGGCAAAGTCTGATGAAATTAAATGAAATTCAAATGAATATAATAGTATGTTATATACAAATAAGAACCAGGAGAATGGAGTTTTCTGTTTGACAGTGGATGGAAGGAATTGGTTCAACTTAATTTAACTTTATTCCCATTATACAAACATAACATCTTCAACTCTTCAGTTGATATATCCTGTTAATGTTGATTTGTTTTTTGATTCTGGGCTGCTGTTATTGTTTTGTTTTAGATTTTGAAACCTAACCATCTATATTAAGGAAATCTGGAACGTTAATACAAATGTTTAAAATATGAACAGTATATTAGAGTTGAGACCTTTTAAAAAGTAACAGTCCTTTCTCCAACTACTTATCTTTATAATTACATTTTTTAAAAGTTACCTCCTTATTTTTTCACTAAAATAATTAAAAGAGTTATTTACTTTTATTCACTTTTGCTTCAAAAATCCAAATGCTGAAAGGTGCCTGCCTGTGGGATAAAAACATGTTCTTGACTATAATATAATGTTCTTGATATACAATTTCTGGAAATTTTTAAGCCAAGGGAAAAAATGTTTTTTCCACAGGGAAATTTTCAGAAACATTGAAAAATGCAACATTAGCACTTTGCACAGATTGAAAGTCACTCTATTACTTTAGAAAAATAAAATATGACTATGTAATATGACTATTAATTTAGAAAAATAAAATATGACTATGTACAATTTAGCATCAAATTGTCACAACTAGTATATTAAAAATATAGTGTTATTCTCTCTGGCTTTTCCTTTTTCTTTGCAAACGAAGATTCAGGAAGGACTCATGCAAGCGCACTGATGACTAGAAAGGCCAATCCGAGATAAACAAGTCCGGTTGCAGAAAGCACAGCAGAGAGTCTCCTTGGGTGATGTTTCTGGGTTGTGATTCTTTCTGCGTTGTCATTTCTCTTCAAGACTTGTTTGGTGTGAATTCTCAAATAAGGCTGCAGCACTGTGGATAGTGCGTCTCCATGCTTCCTGATGTGAGGCCAGGGTGGACCCATTATTAAACGGAATTTACTTTAAAAAAAAATGTAACACATGGAGCAACAATCTCCTGAACTATACCGAACCCCTTTGGTTTTACTAGTTTATGAGAGAGACTAGTTTATGTGGAGCAGGCAAAAAAACCTGAAATCTTTTTCTTCTCTTGTGACAACAGCAGTGTCCCCTAAAGGAAGAAATGCATCTTGCTCTCGCATTGGAGAGTTCAGTTTGTAACCTAGGCCTTGCTTGTCCTCAGTGCACAGAAATTAGAATAATCTGATACTGTACATAGTTTTTGGAAATGATTTGGGGACTAGATGAACACCTTGTCTTAAAAATTTTATTCATCACACTAAAATAAAACTTTCCATAATCAATATTCTTCCTTTTTTTCAATTTTTTCATTTTTTTGGAAAAACAAAAAACAAATAAGGCTTCAGGGAAAAAAACGGGGAAAACATTTTTTTCTGAATTTTTCCAGTTTTTTCCCGGGACTTCACATCTCTATTCTTGACACATCTTGACACTGTTATCTCAACACCCACATAAAGTGAGGCACAATATGACCAATACTTCAATGATGTGACATTCCTTTCCCATTATTTAGTGTGACCACACTCCTTTAATTATAAAACAAATTAAAATTAGTTACATCACAAAGGGACAAAGTAATTCCTTGTTCATTTAAAATGATAATGTGATGGAGTTATACTTTCACTATTCTTGAAATAATGAATTACAAGTAACTTGTTATTTGCAACTACTTATTTCCAAGTTAAACATTAGATATTAATTAACCTTGAGTATATAGTCACAAGCACATGCACATACACATTCTTAATAACTCTAACTGTGTAAAAACAGCATGTAATATCGTCTACTCAACAAGCAAAATTTACAACACAAACCAGGCCCCTGGTTTCATGTGAAAACGAAGAGCACTGTGCTGCTGCATATTGCTTGATCTCACATGCTTGCAAAGGGAGCACAGGAACCTAGGAAGGCAACTTAAACTGAGTCAGATTATTGGCCAATTTAGCTCAGTACTGTCAGCTCTGACTGGCAGCAGCTCTGCAGGGTTTCATACAGTATTCTTTCCTAGCCCTACCGGGAGATCCACTGGTAGGCTCCCATCCAAGTACAAAACAGGCCCAACCCTGCTTGGCTTCTGAAATCAGAGCAGACTGGGTGTGTTCAGGATGGTATGCTGGAGGGTGGAGCAGCTAAACAAACCAAGGAACTTTGCTCTGTAGTGTGTTTATTGAGTGGTCTGGAAGCTGTCAGCTTGCCTTTCCTGGTTTCCTTCCTACCATGAAATCAGAGAAAGTACTGATGGCTTCTTTTTTAGCTTCATTCTCTAGTTTACTGGGAGGGGAAAAGCAGAGAAGGAAAGCTTGGGGTAGGGGACAACAACAACTCTAAGCGTTTGTTTAGCCACTTGCACTGAAAGCAGAAGCAACTGAGACACATGCAAAAACACAGTATTCACCCACCACTGGCAAGGGTTCTCCCTGATTTCCACCTTACCATGTTGTGTCAATTGGGCCAGTGGATTTGTATGCTTGCAGTTGTATGGGCAATGGTTTATAAAACACATAACCCATGTACAGTCTCATATATGCTACTTGCTGCAAACACAATGGCTTTCATAATGAAAGTTGACTACTTCCTAAAGAAAAGGTATTATGTACAGGTTGCCTAGCCCCCATTTACGCAGGATTGGTACTAACAGTTTCACTTACCTGCAGTCAGGGAGAAAGGTCTCTCTAGGCATCTGGAGGACCAGATTTATGCTGGAGGTGGTATCCCAGCACTGTGAGGTCCTCCACTACAACTCCGCGGTTAACTTCCACCAGAAGTTAGCAATATTTATTTTTATTTATTTAGGTATTTATACCCCGCTCTGAAACATGGGTCACCTATCGCCACCACTTACGACTCCTCAAATGCTTTCATCAGCGCTGTCTACGCACAATCCTAAATATAGACTGGACTGACTATGTGATGAACGTTGCTGTCCTTGAGCAAGCAAGGATCACCAGCATTGAGGCCATGATATTGAGAACACAGCTGCGCTGGGCAGGGCACGTTTCTAGGATGGAGGACAATCATCTCCCAAAAACAGTACTCTACGGTGAACTCGCCACGGGTCAGCATTAAGAGGGGCGCTCCAAAAAAGTGATTACAAGGACTCCCTGAAACAACATCTCAGGCTCGGCCAAACTGATCACCAACAATGGTCCGCCCTGGCCTCACATCGGGAGGCATGAAGACGCACTGTCCACAATGCTGCAGAGCCTTATTTGAGAACTCACACCGAACAAGTCTTGAAGAGAAATGACAACGCAGAAAGAATCACAACCCAGAAACATCACCCAAGGAGACCCTCTGCTGTGCTTTCTGCAACCGGACTTGTTTATCTCGGACTGGCCTTCTTAGTCATCAGCGCACTTGCAGAAAGCATGGGATGAGTCCTTCCTGAATCTTCGTTTGCAAAGAAAAGCCAGAGAGAGAGAGATACCCCACTCTTCAGCCACAAAGGCTCTCAGAGTGGCTTACAAATTGTTAAGTAACAGCATTTTACACATCTACACCACTTTATAGCATGCTAGGCACTAAGCGGTTTCCAACGTGTGTTAGTACTCATTTTACTAACCTATGAAAGAATGGAAGGCTGTGTGAACCTTGGAGTGTTGTAAAAATGCAGAGTCCGTTCCTTCTCTGCATTGGCAAGCAGAGATTCACTTCAGTACACGCAGCGAAAAACGTGGGCTTTTGAGCAAACCACGTATACCTCTGGTGCAAGAAAATGAAGAGCTTTTTGGTTTTCTTTATAGCTTTTATTTCAAATAAAAGGATTGTAAAACCAAAATAAAGGACAGAACGCATTCATCCATGCTTCTGTATGCTCCAAAGCTTCTCAAGAACTAAGAGGAGGGAAAAGGAGCTTCCAAGGCAAGACTAACACCAAAATCCCTCCTCAGTTATATATTTCTCCACTCAAAATATCCAACCCTTCTGAGAAGAAACAGAAAGCCAAAGACTTAGTTTAGTTTCTCTTCTCACTCTGAAGGACAGAGAAACCAAACAACAAAAGACAGATTTATGACTCTCTGGTAGACAAACCGGTGTCCCATTTGCCTGGTGACCAAAATTACCTAAAGGGGGGGTAAAGATTCTCAATCTCAACATTTATTTTCCCTGACATGGAGCCCTTGGGTTTGTACTTGCAACGTTGTGGCTGTAGTACTGGCATTTAACCATTGTGCCACAGAATTGTACCAGATGCCTAGAAGCATCTTCTCTAGGCATTTTTTAGGTTGTCCCAACACAATTCTATGGTATCTGTGGCAGTTTGCTATTATACACAGTTTTGTTTATGCCACAAGTCCAGGAACGTATCACCGCAGATACAGAAGGCAACATGTACTAGTAAATTGCAATATTTCCTAGCATGATCTAGGAAAATTCTCTAACTTTTAACTGTACTTGTTATTTGCACTGCCATTAATAGTTTTAGCATTATTTTACAATACTTTTTAAAGTGTTGTCGGTAGCCTTGGGAATCACTGCATGAGGCAGGGTAGAAAAACTTCAAAACATGAGTACTGCACTGAATTGCTCTCATTTTTTAACACATCAACCAAAGTTACCACAACACTGCATAATGTAGCAGTGGGTTCACAGTCATACAAACTTTAGAGATGACACCTACATCTCAACACTCTACAAAACTAAGACAGTTTTCCTTCTACTAGGGCTTATAGAAGGGAGGCACAGCTCAAGTCACCTGACTTTTTTCTGAGGTGTTGACACTCCCATAAGCAGTGCCTACTCTATTCCACTTCTGCCACCCTTTTGGCTGGTGTTATTGATGGGTTTTAGGAGGCTGGCTTCTCTTGGAAATGTCTGTGAAATCTGTTCTCTAGATGTTCACTGACAAAAGTAAACATTTTACTTTGGCATGGCATGCTGCACTCTTCTAGCTGTACCTTGTTTTAATCTATGTTGTAAACTGCCTTGGGTTCCATGTCAGGAGAATGGCAAGCTATAAATTAAACAAATAAATTAAATTCTGCCAGGTATGTGAAGATCTTGTCTAACAGTTCATTAAAAGAAAGCCTCTCTCATTCATAAGACAGACCTATCATTTGAAGGGTCAGCTCTCCAAGATATGAGCCAAATCCAGCGTCCTGCCTGTTGCCCAGAAATAATGTCTGGAAGAATCAAGTCTGGCATCAGCAATACATGCTGACTGTATGTCAAACTTCTTACCTCCTTGTATCTGACCCTTAATTTCATCTCTTCAGGATAGTAGGACTCTTGTAAGATTCTCATCTATTTCGGGTAGTAAGGTTCTGTAACAGTTGCTTGTAGAGATTACAGGGAGCGCAGCTGATGTAAGATTGGATATATTCAACAATGAACTTCACAAATGGATTTTACTTGTTTCAAAAACAGAGAAACTAACTTTCTAGATTACAGGAGAGTGTTGCTTAATGCAGTTTAAAACAGTGCCAACTTGTATGAAAGTAGCTTTAGGGAACTGGGGAATTATTTAAAGAACAATTAGTGTAGTCTTCCAAATTTATACATTATTTGGGTCCAGTTTATTGAGTACCTAAACCCATACATACTTGCCCTGACTCGTCTATTACATAAAGGGTTGTGGAAATAGGATAGACCAGAATAGGATCCAGAAAAATGCAAATCATGTTCCTTGCCCTACATTTTCAAAGTGCTGAGTCTCAAGGGGGCTACTAGATCCCCTTGATTACAGGAGATGAAATTGTGCCTTAGATGTTAAAGAAAAGTCAACACTGGTTGGTAGAAAATAGTTAATGGAACAGAACTGAAATAGAATGTCAATAGAACTGATTATTTCCTAAAGTAGTTGCTTCCCATTTAGCCTTTTAATTCCACTTTAGTGTGTTTTTTAGCAGTGGATTGCTTTCTTGTGAAATAAAGTAACTGTTTTCCCTTTAAGGGTTTTAGTCAATCACTTCCAATTTTGGAGAAAAACCTCTACTTCACTTAAAACATGTTGGGAGATTCAATATTTGGTAAAATTGCCCCCCTCAACTCATATTTTTTTCAGCATTTTTTTTAATTATCTCAAAATTGGGAGGCTTAGGAACTGTGGGGTCATATGCAGATCACACGCTACACTCTGCCCACCTACCTACAGGAGTAATTACACTGGTGGATAATGACTCCACTGTGAAACTTTGTTCCAACTTATGCCTCATGATTATTCAAATGGCCCCTAACAGCTTTACTGTTCACCTTGCTCTAAAATCAAGTTAGAACTGTACTGGAGTCACATTACATATTTGGTTTAAATTGTAAATTAGTGTGAATCTGTTTTTAATCATTGTTTTGTTGTGCTTTGTGGCTTCTTTCATTTTGAGAAAGTTTATTCTAAAAGGTAGCGTATAGATATTTTATATAAATGATGATATTTTCATTTGATTGTCAAAAGAATCAAATGATTCATCGTTTTTCACTGCCATATCAGTCAGTACTGCTGCATTTCCTTTTATAGCAGAAATCCCACTGGACAACTATTATTTTGCATGATAAGCACACTGTTACTCCTCAGCCCTTGCACAGAGCTTTCTTGAATGTGCTGGTACACAAGGGCTCCTTGATGTCTCTGTCTGGTGCAGAATTTACAGTTCAGACCTTCATATTTATTACAAACTGAAAAAGATAATGAGCCAGCCACAAAATAATGCCAATTCTTTCATTTTCTGCTAACCTGAACTCTCCCCACATATTCAGAAAGATGCCAAGTGCTCAACAGCTTGTAAGGTCTTGGGAGAACCTGAATTATTTGTGTTTGAAAGTTACTGCAAGCCTGTCTTACAAGAAGGAAAGATTCATTTGTTATTTAGCAGTTACTTCCAGTCAAGTGGTAAAAGCATGCAACTGTATCAGTCTTCAGAATCACTGGCATTACATGAAGTTATCCTCAACAGAAAAAAAATACACACACAAAATGGTAAAAGATAAAATTTTGAAAGCCTCAAAAACAATGTATCCTTTGAAAAATGGAAGCAGGGAAACTTCAAATGGGACATATTACTAACAAAGAACAAAGAAAAATCTAACAGGAGAAAATATACCAAGTAAAGTTATTAAGAACTGCCTTTTTCACAGCTTAACCATTCAGCTCCATTTAAACTCCAAACGAGAGGATTTTCCTAGCAATTGTGAAATTAAGTGTAAGAAATTACAGTTGTTTAGAGAAAAACTGGCTATTACTACATCTTACTTGTGTGAAAATAGTTACAAGCAGCATAGAGACTTGGTTTCTTGGGCAAAAACCAGTATTGTGTTATTGATAACATGACTTTCTTATCCTCTCATACCTCACACTACCCCAAATTTGCTTCAGAAGGTTCCCTAACCCTCCAAAATACATATTGGAGGGTACAAGGGGAGGAAAATTAAACCCAACAACTGTGCCTATTCCACTGAAGCACAAACATCACTGGATTTTAGTTGCATGTTTTATATAATAAGATTTTTTTTTCTTTAAAATATTTTATTCCATTTTATTATTCCATTTTTTAAACGTTGAAGGCAGCTAACAAGCTATGTACATAGTCTACATCTACATTTATTTTTTATTTAAAAGTGTCGATTTTTAAGAACTGTTAATATCAGGTATACTCATTCTCGTTTTTTTAAAATAACTGAATGGAAACAATAGTTTTAGTAATTCAACTGCATAATTAATACAGTCAATGATCAAAGGGTACTGATTAAATAAAATGAGGAAGTCACATGCAGCTGGATTCTGTTTATAGCTATGCAACTGTTTGAGAAGTTCAAGCCATAGATAATGGTTAACCTTCACAGACCAGGGCTTCTGACATATTTGTTACATTATTACAGACAACACAGCAGATTACTTAATGCTGGGATACTCTTAAAATTATATTGTAATTATAGGAGATGTGTCTGTGTTTTTACAAAGAACTTCTGTTTCTCTTTATTTTGTTTTACTTTCTTAAAATCTCCAATTTTTTTAAAAAACATCCAACTTGCTAGTTAAGAAACTCCCAGTAGTTTTCCATTTATAGTTAAAAATACTTAAAATTTAAAAAATGGAGCAGAATACCAGGTATCTATAAATACAATAATATTTCAATGACTTCTGTAGCAGAAAATGGACCTCTCCCACAAGGAATGTCAAGTTTACTTTACTCTTACTGGGTTTCAGATGGGAGTAAGTAAATTCTGTTTCCCTAGGCCTTTGATATACAGTATTGTTAATATTGTTTTGGCTTTTGTCTTAAATAATATTTTGCTTCTGTTTTTATTATGTTCTAATTTTATGGCATGGTTATTTTAAAATATGCTTCATTTTGAAGGCCCTGGTGGGTAGAAAAGTGATTTTAATATTCTTTTAATAAATAATAATGTCATGGGTCACCATGAAGTTATTACTGGTATTTAATTGCAAAGTGCAGTTATTGTCCTATGGCTGTCTCAAAGCAAAGTCTAAAACAGATATGAAATGGGGCCATAAGAAAAGAAACAAATAAGTATTTTTTGAACTAATTAAATACCTAATTGAGTTCCTGCATTTTCACATCCTTAAGTGGTAGTCAGTGATATACCTCCTCCTGTTCGTACTGTGTGGGATTACAGTACTACACAAATCTACAGATCCTCCTAGGAAATAGCAGACTCTATACACACAACTGTGCAAAGATTTCTGCACACTCACTTGTGAATAGCTTCTAGAAGATGAACTTTTGAACTCAAGGCTGCAGGGAGGGAGTACTGTACTGTACTTCTAAACTCTAAGAAACACTGCTAGAGTTCAAACACCACAGATATGTATTTCAGGACTTAAAATACTTGAGGGACAAAGGTTGTTTTGTCTCTTAACTTGTCCTCAGCAGTTTTATACTAGTACTTAGGTGCTAGTCCAGAGTTCAAGTGTATCTTATTCCACTGGGCATTTAAAAACTGGGAGACAAAAAAAGCTTTTTTTGTTCACAATTAGCCATCCTTTGTAAGTACAGTACTTGGAAAGTCTTTTTGAAGGGCCTGAAGAATAGCTGGTTTCTACTTTTGGCAGCACAACAGCTGAAAAACAGGAAATGGCTCAGACTACAACAGTTAAGCTTAAAACACATGCACTGGAAAACATGCAATTCAGCTATGAGAAGAAATTATTGTTTTATTAAGGGTAACAGTACAAAATTTCATTTCTGATTGTTTATCACAAAAAAGAATGTAGGCAAATGACTGGTGCAAGCAGAGTTAAACAAAGTCAAATACTGCCAAGCAAACCACCAAAAATTTCTCATGGGTAATATCAAGAAATGTTCATGGTTTGTAAGTCTAAGTCTATGTCTTAAGCAACCTGCCTGCTTACAACTGATGACTAGGAATTCCAAGCAGCAAGTTGCTGGTAATTAGTAAAGGAGGAAAAGAATTACCGGTATTTTACTCCTCAGCTGACATACTCAGCTTGCATGCTGACTGCAGAGGAAGTTAAACACTCAGCATGGAAGTTAACTCCTCTGCCATGCAACTAAGCAGAGATACTGTCTCTACTTTCCAGCCAACCCACTTCTGTGCTAAGGGCAGACAAAAGGACTTTACCTGCTTTGGAGGCAGCACAGAAGCTTATCAGGCTCTGAGAGAGTTGAAAGTTTCTGCTGCAGATATATAAGAAACAAAGCCTCCTTGTGTCCAGCTCAGAAAATCAAGGGGGTTGCCAGATGAGGCATGGAACAATTAGGAGGAAGATTATTTATATAGCCCTCTCTCTCTCTGGCTTTTCTTCGCAAAAGAAGATTCAGGAAGGACTCATCCCGCGCTTTCTGCAAGCGCACTGATGACTAAAAAGGTCAATCCAAGATAAACAAGTCCAGTTGCAGAAAGCACAGCAGAAGGTCTCCTTGGGTGATGTTTCTGGGTTGTGATTCTTTCTGCGTTGTCG
The DNA here is from genome assembly GCA_030847615.1 of Gambelia wislizenii. Classification (NCBI taxonomy): domain Eukaryota; kingdom Metazoa; phylum Chordata; class Lepidosauria; order Squamata; family Crotaphytidae; genus Gambelia; species Gambelia wislizenii. The sequence continues at coordinate 299,390,582 of JAUMIR010000004.1, forward strand.
TTTCTCTTCAAGACTTGTTTGGCGTGAGTTTTCAAATAAGGCTGCGGCATTGTGGATAGTGCGTCTCCATGCCTCCCGATGTGAGGCCAGGACGGACCATTGTTGGTAATCAATTTGGCTGAGCCAGAGATGTTGTTTGTAGCACAACTGATGTATATTGGGGCACCCTGGTGGCGCAGTGGTTAAATGCAAGTACTGCAAGTCACCACATTGCAAGTTTAATTCTAGAGTCCTCCAAGGTTCACTCAGCCTTCCATCCTTTTGTAGGTTGGTAAAATGAGTACCCGGCTTGTGGGGGCAATTAGTTAATACACATTGGAGACTGCTTAATGCAGTGTAGATGCATAAATTGCTATTGCTTAACAATTTGTAAGCTGCTCTGATAGCCTTTGTGGCTGAAGAGTGGGGTATAAATACCTAATTAAATTTAAAATCTTGTTCTATGTTGGATGCATAGAAGAAGTTTACCCCCTGCATGTCTAAGATCAGAAACACAGTGGACAGCTGGAGAAGGCATGGGCCACATCTTACCTCTACCAGCTCACTTTGTTTCCATGTTAACCCTGGAATAATGCCAAATGAAGTAGCGAATGAGGCAGCAAGTGATTCACAGCTCCTCTGTCAGGGGATAATAAGACACTCAGTCCTCAGCAGAAGCCAAAAAACTATCTCAGCAGACTTAGTAGCAACCTGTTCCCAAGAATACACACACACAGTGTTTGACATCCAAATAAGCAGGAGGCACTTTTATCTTCAATGTCAAGCAGATGCAATATGTACCAATATTTACAATTGAAGGACAAACTGCTTCACCAGGCATCAGCATTCACAAGAAGAAGAAAAGGAAATTTGCTCTGTTCTGAGCTCTCTTACATATACTAGCTGGACCCTGCATACCATATGCCATTAAAACAGTCCCCCCAAAATGCCTAGTCTACCTCATGACATCCCTTTGAGGTAGACTGGTGGGGTTAAGTCACCCCCATGCCGTTGCTCCTGCCCCCCCACGCTGCCCGTCCTGCCCCCTCCCACACTGCTCATCCCTCCACACTGCTCGTCCTGCCCCCTCCCATGATGGTGGTCCTGCCCCCGCCGCCTATCCTGCCCCCTCCCATGTCGCTTATCCTCCATACACTGCCCGTCCTGCCCCCTCCCATGCCGCTCGTTCCCCCATGCTGCCTGTCCTGTCTCCTCCCACGCTATCCATCCAGCCCCCTCCCACGCCGCCTGTGTGCTCATCCCCCCTCCCATGCCACCTGTCCCCCCCCTGCTGCCTGTCCTGCCTCCTCCCACGCTATCCATCCAGCCCCCTCCCACGCCGCCTGTGTGCTCATCCCCCTCCCATGCCGCCTGTCCCCCCCATGCCACCCATCCAGCTCCATCCCATGCCGCCTATCCAGCCCCTTCCCACATTGTCCATCCAGTCCCCTCCCATGCTGCCCGTACACTTGTCCCCCCACACTGCCCATCCAGCCCCTCCCACGCCACCCATCCAGCTCCCCCCCTGCCTGTCCAGCTCCCCCTGTCACCCATCTAGCCCCCTCCCACGCCACCTGTGCACTCATCCCCCCTCCCACACTGTCCATCCAGCCCCCTCCTATGCTGCCCATCCTGCCCCCTCCCACACCGCTCATCCTGTCCCCCATGCTACTCACTCTCCCCCTCCAGCTATGTTTCAGATCTATAGGCATCCCGTACCCAGTGTGCTGACTGGCTGCCCACCAGACCTGTGATTGGGTGGTCAGGTCCCTAAGCAACCAATCAGCACACTGGAAACAGCAACATACCCAAGAGAATTATATATATAGATATCTACAGGACATTGCCCTCTAATGGCCTGACTAGGCATGACTTGGTGGTTCATGGAGTCAGCCATTATGACTTACCATGATTCTGCAGTTGTTCGGCCATTTTATAATGGAATTCAGTCTCTAACTCCTGATATCCTCTGCCAGCCTGCTATATCACTAGCTTCAAAAATCTTGTAAACAAAATCAGGCAAATACATTTTTTTATACTTATAACACAGGGGTTTCACAAGGTTGGATTTCACCTGAATTTTAAAAAGAGGTTTGTTAGCATTCTATTATTTGGAGAAATGTATGCTTTTTATATTTCCTTTGGACATTTTAGGACAGTGAACTACATTTTTGCAACTTTTCTTTGAAAATGTATCACCACCAAATTGATACCCCTCTATGAAGTGCTACAGGCCAAGAAGATAACATAACCCACCAGTTCATGCCAATACCTCCCACATTTTAAAATGTACATATTGAGTTGTCTAGTGACAGAACACTGTTGTTGTGATACCTAATTAAATCCTCCCACATGATAGTATTTGTAACTAAGGTGAAATTGTAAGGAAGTGACTACTGATGAGGCACTCTAATTGCATGGGCTTCCTGAACAGAAGGTGCTGGTAACATTGCAGGAAATAGAGCCAAAGAAGCATAAAATATACAAGACTCTGGAGAATGCTGGAATGGTTGCCATACAACTTCAAATTGTTTATAAACAGGATTTCTATTCTGAATTTTTTAGGGGGGAGGACTTCTCAAAGTAGCTGAGCAGGTTGCATAGTAGCTATGAGATGCAGAGAAAGAGTGGCAAAAGCCATAAATCCCTCAGGAAGGAGCAATGGTGTATGGAGGGGCCTAACAGAAAGATAAAGCAGTTCAGAATACAAAGCCCCAGACATGTGGGAGTCTGAAGTTCTGAATGATTTGGCGTCTCTGGTTAAAGCAATACTAGCATAGGGCACTACTGTTACCTCTGAAAATTTTCTACTAGTACTGTATATTTTCTGATGAGAAATCTTCCAATTGTTTTTTTTTAAACCTCATTCTTTCAAAAACTTCTCTGGCAATAAAATGAAATGAGTTCACATAGTACAGTGGATATGATTAATTTCAAAGCTGTCATCAATTTTTTCAGGTGCTTATTCCTATGTATTACATTCGTCCATCCCACACAGAATGTATATATAGTACTTTATGTATCTGCAAATGAAAATGAAGGGAGGATTCAAACTAAAGTGTCAATAATTTTTAAAAATACCAAGTTCAGATTCCAGTCAATTCAGGACACTAGACATTTTCTGTTCCACAACACATGACATCACTCCCAACAGGTAATCTGCAGAAGGAGTAAGAAATTTAGCAGCTTTTCCCCTAAGGGCAAGAACAATCCTTACATGCCATCCATGGAAGGTTAAATCTCTGCAACTTTATAGATTTTATCTACTGTGTTGATAATGGGCTTTGGGGAACTTCTGTACAACTTTTGAGTTAGATACCACTAAGAACTACAGGGTAGAACACAGAGTGGGATATATTTTTGTTGTTGTTATGGTACTGCAGGTCAGCTCTGACTTAATGGCAACTATATCACAGGCTTTTATTCCAACATGGTTCGCCATTGCTTTCCTCTAAGACTGAGAGAGTATGACTTGCCTAAGGTTACCCAGTCTGGTCTCCTGGAGTCCAAGTCTCCTGGTCTCCTGGAGTCCAAGTTCAATACTCAAATCAACACATTGCACTGGCAAGAGAAAGAGGGAGAGCTTAAGCTTTAGAATAATCAATTAAGAAAATGTACTCCTGAAAATGAAATACAGTATATTTATGATCTGTAACTCTGCACTTTTAAGTTTCCATTTCCAAAGCTTCTGAATATGACATTATAATAATGTACAACCCAAATAATATTTCCACTGACTAAACTGGCAAACAGATTTACACTAGCATCTCCACATAAACTAGATTATTGGCACGTATTATTACTGTTAACTTCATATTGGGCTCAGAACTAATAATTAATTACACCCACTGGGATCCAGGACATACTGTTTTTCCTCTCCAAAAGCATCCCTAGAACAATCATATTCCTATATTTCATCTTCTAACCAGCTGAGCAATTCCATGTGCTTAATCAAAAAGAACAGACATTTATGCCTATCTCACAGACAAACAGCATTGTATCCAGCATCTGGCTACGTATGAACAATTCTGGGCATAGACTTCGAACAGGTAATTCCTGTAGTACCAACACAATTCATTACAAGGGTCATTTTAGTTTAAAATTCAAATCCCAAAATCTTTTGATAAACCTCTGGCAAATTAAACCCTTCTATGACACTATATCAAGTGTTTTAAAGTAACCTTTTGTTGGTACACATCAGCCAAACAACATATTTTTACATGTCTACTTGAAAGTAAATCCCACACAATTCAACAGGGCTTGCTGCCAGGTATGTAATGCAGCCTTAACCTTCATTCATAAGTGTTTTTTTTAAAAAAAAACCACTGAGTGACTCCTGAACTATTTTCTGACCTCATGGGAATGCCAACATTATTCACGAAATTAAATTACCCTGTGTCTACAGGATGTTTGTGTATGTAGACTCTAGATTATTCCACAATACCCAAATATCCACAGGCAGAGAACACATGGTCAACTCAGTATGATGTGGAATTAATGATCTGAAAAGCTGATAAGACTACCTTTTTTGAAAAAAACCAGAAGTAACCAACATATTTTCTATGTCCTAAAAATACTACTACTGTTATTCACAATTGGAAAAAACTCCAAAAGCCTCAAGAAAAAAAATTGGATATGAACATAAAGAAAAACAGTGTCTGAAAAGTAGCATATTTGTATGCAACTCCATGCATTGCCCTTCTTTCTCCATTGTCAAACTTCAAGTACCTTGTGAACCCACAAAAGTTATTCAGACTCTTCACTGCTCTGAAGTGGCAGTGCCCTGAGATTGGATGCCACAGTTCCTTTAAGAGTCCATATTGTCCCTAATAACACCACTGCAAAGAGCAGTAGGCAAACATGTTTTCAGCTCACTGGTATCAAAGGACTTCCAATGCTGTGAATTTGGGATGGTTCTTCATATTCAATGCCATGAATGTACACCATACATCTCTATTTATTTTAGAGTTTATGTTGTAAAGAATGGTTTCTATGAGTAACAATTCAAAGGTTTCCAGTATTCTGTTTTTGTCTGCCTCCTGCCTCACTAATGAACATGAATAAATTATGTTTCTGGCTGCCCTGCGATGAACTGTCCCTGAAAAAAGTGCTCTAGAGAGTTATAGCACAAACCAGAAATTTGCAAGTAAATAGAGGTATAATAAAAATAAGCACCAATGGGATGTTTTAATTGTAATGGCTAGGACATACTTCACTTTCAGATATAGTGTAATGATCCCCAGAGTATAGAAAATGCAAAGAGAAGTTATTTCTTCCCCTGAAAACGTAACTTGAAAATAAATCCCACCTAGGTAAATTGATCCTTTGCATTATCATCATATACCTAAAAAAGTGAGAAAAGTATTAGCAAATGAAGTCTATAGGAGTTCATTTAATGTAAATAAATAATTTACGGTACAATGGGAGAATGTTAGATGTGTTTGGCACAACACCACTGCTAAAAGCAAGCAGTAATAGCTAAATAGCTGTACAATGCACATGCTTCTCATTCTCTAGTTTCTTTAGAGTTAAACACATGCAGTTAGTTTAGCCACGTTCACTACAAGCAAAGGTGATTGAGAAGGGTGCACTAGCATACTTCTCATATACAAGAAGCAGCTCCCTGCCTTGTTGTACCATTCAACCACAGCTATAACCATTTCAAGCTAGTTCATGTTAAGCACCATTATCCCCAAATAAATATTTCACTGCCCTAAATGGAACTTCCATCTCTATTTCTCAGGTGCCCTTTTCAGAATTTTCACTTAAACTATGGAAATTGCTTGCCTAAGGAAAGAGAATTTTTAAAATTATTATTTCCACAATTACAGTACATCTGTCTCTTCTAGGAATTTGTAATTAGCATCCCCATCTCCTCTGATTCAGTTATTCACAGTTGGTGGCCGGGGATCTGTGATGGTGGTGGAGGAGGAGGCCTGGGAGGTGGTGGTGGCAGAGGAATTTATAAAGGACAAGACAAATATCCACCCAAACAGATCCAGATCCAACTCTAAGCTTCCAGAAAGCATTAACTTACCTTAAAATCACATCATATTTGAATAGGTTTAATAAGATTAAAACAAGTTTATAAATACAATATTGAAAATGATGTAATCAAACCTTAAATGAATAGATAGCTTCAATGTGATCCTTAAGAGCTAAACTGTGCCTATTCCTATACTAATATTTCCAAAAAATAGAATATTATATTATCTTGTATACTGTGCACAAAGGCACATAAAAGCATATATTCCATACCCAGGAGTACACTCCTCTGGTGATTAAAGGCATTAAGACAAAGCATGACTCAATCTCTACATGTTCTGCTGGCACAACACCAGTGTATTCAATAATGTTATGCCAACAGAAAACACTGCAGCCTAATTCAGTTTATTCCTTAATCACACATGTATTTTCTTCTTAAGAAATGTTGGCAAACAATTTGCAAATAAATTATTTTTTCATTAGATAGTTAGGTATACAGTTTATATTAAAAGCAAAGATAATTTCCCCCCAAAATAAAGACCACTGTTATTATAAAACACTCCCTGATTTGTTTAAGATACCAGGTAATATACACAGAACCCATCATGAATGTTTCCTTTGACACAGTAAAACAAAGTTTATTATAGCTGCTAAACAAAACAAGTTTAAATAGCCTTATTTAAGCTAGGATACCTAGCTTAACAAGTTCAGAACCATCTCCTGTGACACCAAACACAGAAGATAACACAAGATTACTTGTTGGTGCACAATCGACTGACAACAAATCAGACAGACTATTAACTTTTGTGGAGTTCTTTACAAAGTCATCTTTATCCTATGCTCTTCACCAAGTTGCTTCTGTCAACAGTACTATAAACAAAATGTGCAAAATTAGTTTAATTGCAATCTTTTAAATGTCCTCATTAAGCCACCTTTGGACACAAAGTTAGTTCCATCATCATATGCTAAACCTGAAGGTTATAGAACCCTTTTATAAAACTATGCCTGCATTTGATCCTAATTTTTAAAGGGGAAAAACAGTCCATGATGCTATAGTAATTAAGGGGTGAAAAACTACAGAGCTTCTCATTTAAGCCTCTTTCTACTACTTCTACTAGAGGAGGATCCTTACAGTAAGGTGACAGCAGCTGAAGATGAATGCTCTTGCTTCTATGTCATGTTAGACAGGTGTGCTTGGAAATATGAGTCACTTCCACTCATGCCAATTCAAAAACCACTTAAGTGTCAGATCATGAAGAACATGGAAACATTAATTGATGAGCTATATGCCTAGAAAATGGCAACTAGTCTCATTAAGTGTATATCTCACAAGGTGAAGCAGGAGGGAGAAACAATAAGTCACAATTATTTAACATCCTTCATCCTGCTTAGTACAGTGGACCCTTGGTATCTGCTGGGGTTTGGTTCCAGGACCTCCATGGATACCAAAATTCGTGAATGCTCAAGTCCCATTATATACAATGGTGTAGTAAAATAGTGTCCCTTATATAAAATGGCAAACAGCAAGATCTGCCTTTTAATTTCGGGGGGGGGGGTGTTTTCAAGCCACGAATGGCAAAATCCATGGATATAGATCCATGGATATGGAGGGCCAACTGTATCAACTGTGTCCCTTTCTAGAGATGGAGCATCTAAAGATGGTAGTGCATGCGCTGGTAACCTCAAGGCTGGACGTCTGCAATGCAATGTACATTGGACTACCTCTGTACTAAGTTTGGGAACTTCAGTTGGTTCCATAACTGCGTTATGTTTAATTTGTTGTTGTTTCCTACCACGCTCTATAGGAGGTATTATTATTATTAATACTATTATTATTACTATCATCATCCTCATCATCCAATATGTTTTAACTTTGGGGAAATATCTGCACTTCTTGTTATATAAATTAAAAACAGCTTATACTTCAATTTATATTAGCACATCATGTCAACATATTTAGAATGTAAAGAGAGAAGAAGTCATTTAAATGACAGAAATAAAAAACATGCCCAGGATTAATAAGGTCCACCAATATAATTCTGAAGGACAGACACAAACAAGATTATGAAAATTATGTATTGAATAGGTAAAAAATATTGTTTTATTTTTTACTACAGAACATTCACATCTTGATCTTTTGCATGTCTAGCTGTAAAATTAGAAATTACTAATTTTTAGTCTTCAAAACAAAAATCCTTACTCTTTTAAGTTTTATTATTAAGAATTGTTAGTACTGAGGGGAAGGAGGACGTATTCCCCTCCCCAGTTTCACTAACGAAAGCAGTTCTATCAGCAGAACGATAGTATAGAATCCAGCCCATTGTTATATATATTACAACCATTATCTTATCATGATGTTTTTGTTGTGAGCCTCTTTGGGCATGTTCTATTATGGGAAAGCACCATTCAAATAAAATGCTGCTGGTAAATTGTACTGTATTAAATGGAACTTACTTTCAGGTCAACTCACATATGCAAGGCTTATCATCATCATCAACTCTCACAAAAGCCATGATTCAGGATAACAAATAAGTAGAAAAAAATCCACATGGATAACCTGAATGAACACATAACTGACCAACAATATTTATCCAAGAAACTTCAACAAGATTTTTTAAGAATCTCAAAGCACTTGTATTTCACATCAGTAATTCATCCTTCTCCAAAGAGTTCAGTGCAGCAAATATAAAGTTATCAATCTTTTCCTCAAACCATCCAGTTTGATAGGTTACTAAGATAGCAAGACCCATGTTTCCCCAAATCAGATCCAGTGAACTCTCAACAAACACCACACTGTCTCGTTTAAAAATGCATGAACAGCCTAGTTCAAGAAGAATAGACAGGAAATGTAGTGGCCTGTCTTTAAGTATAGAAAGAATATTTATGACCTTCGTTAATTACTGAATGCAAGAACAGTCAGAGCAGTTATCAGATTAATTGATGACATCAAACTGGACAAGACTACAAACATCTGAGAGGCCTGAATGAATGAATGAATGAAAAAATATCAGTGAACTGGGAACACAGCAGATTATCCTGTCTATACAGTTTGTACAATGTCCTTGCCTTTGACCTTTTGACAAGGTTGAGTAGCCATCTGTTAGAAGACAGCTGAGATAAGACCTTTTGGACAGGAGTGTTGGCCTAGAATACAAAAGGAATAAAAGTTCCCTTATAGTAAAAACAAATGAATTATTTTTCCCTCCTTAGAAGGGCAAATGAACAACTGGGTGCAGAAAATAGACATTTTTTATATAAGAATCTGAGATATGTAAGACTATGCACTGCAGAAAACACAAGCATACCATAAAGCCTGTTAATTATACAGATGCTACCAAGGAATTTCCCTGTCATTTGTATACATTCTATAAAAATTTACAACTAAAATGTTATTACTTATTAAATTTAAAGCAAAATAAGAAATTAAATAATAAAAAAAATTGCTCCAATTCTAGAATGTTAAATATTCCAGCTGGAAAAAGTTAATATAGTACATTGTTCTCAAAACAAAAAAACCTGCATTTTCACACAACCTAAAGTTCCTATTTATCAGATAATTCTGTTATTCAGTTAGGATACAATTCTAAAAACCCTGAAAAGCCTAGAAGAGAGTGGTCAATGCCTCACTAAAACAAGGCAGAGCTCCATCATGCCTAAAAGAGGCAGTTGTAAGACCACTGTTGAAAAAGCCCTCTCTGGATCCCATGGTATTAGACAACTATCGGATAGTTTCCAACATGCCATTTCTGTGGACAGTACTGGAGCTTGGGGTGCCTTCCCAGCTTCAGGGATTCTTGGAATGAGACAGATTATCTAGGGCCCATCTACACAAGGGAGAAAATCCCAAATACCTTGTACTATTGGCATCTTGCAGAAGCAGCGACATGTCCAAACGGTTTTTCTGGCCTAAGAAGCCCACACACACAGAGTATGTCTCTGTTAGTTCTGCTGGACCACTCAGTGGCTTTTGATATCACTGATGAGGGTATCCTTAGCTACCTTGCTGGGATGGGACTCAGAGGCACCGTTTTACAGTGGCTCCATTCCTTCTTGGAGAGACAAACCCAGAAGGTAGTGTTGTGGGGCTCCTGTTCAACTTTTTGGCTACTGGCCTGAAGGATCCCTCAGGGTTCTGTTTTGTCCCACATGCTATTCAACATATATATAAAACCACTGGGAGAGGTTGTGCCATCAATATGCAGACACACGCAACTCTACTGCTCCTTTCCACCCCAATCCAAGGAGGCTGCCTTGGTCCTAAAGCAGAGTCTGTCATCAGTAATGAAATGGATGAGGGCAAACAAACTGAAACTTAATTCAGGAAAGATAAGAGCTATTACAGGTCAGTCAAAAGGCAGATTAGGGAACAGGGATTCAGCCTGTGCTGGATGGAGTTGCACTCCTCCGAAAGATGTAGGTCTGCAGCTTGGGTGTACTCCTGAACTCAGCCCTGAGACTGGAAACTCAGATCTCAGTGATGGCCTTTGCACAGTTAAGGCTTGTGTGCCAGCTGTGCCCACTCCTTGAGATTTTGGATCTGGCCATAGTGACACATACCTTAGTTACATCCAGGGCTGCCTTTGTAGAGTGTTTGGAAACTTCAGCTGGTCCAAAAAGCTGCAGTCAAATTATTAACTGGGGTGGGCTAGAGGGAGCACACGACTACCTTGTTGCAACAGATTAGCTTGCTGCCAGTCCATTTCTGGGCACAATTCAAAGTGCTGATCATGACCTTTAAAGCCCTATACAGTTCAGGTCCAGGTTATCTGAAGGACTCTATTCTCCCTTATGAATCTGCTCATGCTTTGAGATTTGCTGGGGAGGACTTTCTCTCTGTCCCATCACCCTCACAGATACATCTGGTGGGAACACAGGAGAGGCCCTTCTTAGTGGCTGCTCCTAGCCTCTGAAACTCCCTCCTGAGAGAGGTTAACCCAGCACCCTCCATGCTACCTTTCCACAAGCTAGTTAAGACTTTTTATTTCACCAGGCCTTTGTAAGGGACTGGGTCCTGCAGAATTTTGCTGCCTGTGTTTTGTTTGTCATTTTTAAGAGTTCTATTTTAACTGGTTTTAATTGTATACATGGCTAATTATATTTTTAACTTTTGTATTTGCTATATTTTTTAGCTATGTCTCTTTTAACTGTGGTTTGAGTCCCAAACCAGGAAAAAGGTGGGATGATGATGATGATGATTAGTTTGAAAAAACTGATATGACTTCTATTGGTGTGATAAAATAGAGGTGGCAATTCATCCCAACAGATCTAGATTAATCAGACTCAAATATTGCTATTGCAGCTCCTCTATTGACTCATGCAACTTTTTATTGTACAATGATATCAAGTATTTTTCTCTCTTTGCTGCAGCCTTGAGGGCAAAGCCTAGTTTATCCTCAAAAATGTACAACTACTGAAGAAAAGGAATAGGAGCTTTAGCTTTAAAGCATGCTTACTTCCCTAATGAGCCTGAATACCTAGAGGGCCAAAAGCAAGGTGGTCATAACAGTGACAGACAGTTTTGAAAAAGAAACACTTCAGTTGTGCTACACCTGTTAAGAAACTGTAATAATTAATTTAATAGAATAACTTCTGTACTATTTAGATAAACAGCCATCTAGGAATTCTCACTGAGGAACTGTACAGGACAATTAGGGATGATTAGCTGAAGTGCTGCCACTTCCCAGTTCCTAAAAGGTTGGTGCTTACCTTCTTGCTAAGCATCCCCTCCATATAATACTTTTTTTTAAAGAACATTTTGCAACATGAGAAAATCAGTATGTGCACTATACAAGAAAGAGCTCTCTTATCTCTGTAAAGAGTTCATGTGTCTTTTTAAAAACCCATTTGATTTGCAAATTTCTTGAAGTTACTGTAGTGAGTTCCAAAAGTAATCTTCAAAATCTTTGGAACTGTCCACATTAAAGAACACATAAGGTAAACTTGTAACGTGTGGCATATCTGATCATCTAAGTATAAAAGAACTTCCCCTTGCCTCCTTTGTGGCCTATATTCAAGAATTACTTTAAATTCTTGTCTGAAAAATGTTCCTCATAAATGCAAAGGCTGTACAGCTGGAACTCACTAGACTGAATACCACTACTAGGTTATTCAGATTTTGCTAGATGATTGCCAGAGTCTGTCTAGTGCAGAAACAGTAGTAGTAATAGGTTAGAAATGCTTATTGCTTCCAAATTAAAATGAAGGAAAGGGGTGAACAGTGGTTAATGGATTATAATACAATTCCACTACAGTTGTCCCTCCGTATCCATAGATTTGGTATCCATAGATTTAAGTATTCACTGCTTGAAAATATTCTTTAAAAAATAATAATCAAAAAGCAAACCTCGATTTTGCCATCTTATATAAGGGACACCATTTTGCTATGCCATTGCATATAATGGGATTTCAGTATTCATGGATTTTGGTATCCACGAAGGGGAGGGGGATCCTGGAACCAAACCCCTGCGAATATGAAGGGACAACTGTATTTCTTTTTCCCTTCAAAATTAACTCTCAGTCTGAACAGCAAGAGATGGCAGGAAGCTGCACTGCTGTCACTCTTGCCATTGCTCCTACTATCACTCAAAGAGCTGTGGTGATAGGAACAATAGTCAGTACCACCTGAAAACCATATGGACATATGGTAGCCTTCTAAATGTTCCTGCTGCACTGAAAGAATGTGACACGGAATGGTTCAAAAACCATTCTTAGAATATGCAAACCACATTTCAAGTAGTGTTGAAAAAGAGGATTGAAAAAGCAAAAACAGATTCAGAAGAGATATTATTTAAAAGTACAATCAACATGTTACAAGATAATCATATCTTACACCATATTGAATAGTTTTTGTTGTTGTTGCTTTGTTAACTGAAATGTGAAAAACTCAATTCAACAGAAGTTTTGCTTTTCCTCATTTATGGTCATTGGGCTTTCCCATTTGTACAATAGAATCTGAGATGCAGGATATTGGATAAAGGAGACTTATATTCAAAAAACACTTTCTTTTGGAAAAATTGTTGGATGGTTTTGGCTTCATTTTAGTGTTTGAATGACCTAAATGTAAAGGGTGAAGGAATTCTGTGCCAGGCCAGAATTCATCAAAATTCCTGATTTGGTAGCAGTTTAAAATGTGGATGATGTGACTTATGCAAATTAAGGTTACTGCAGAACACAATGAAGTAACTTTTGAATGTTTTTTGACTTGAGAAGTGAAAAGGTGTAAAAGCATCACTTTAAAAAAAGACAAACTGCAAGTAGTTTTAAAAACATGAAGAGTCATATCTTACAAAAAAAAAATACTTGTCAAAATGCAACTTAAAAATAAGCTCTCCATTTACCCAACATAGCTCTTATATTTACAGAAAACAGAAGACATATGCTGTCATGGGGAAATAGCCATAATTAGTGCAATCAAACTCACAAGTCTTATTACCTTCTTGAATGTTGTTCACCATGTGCAAGTTAGCAAGGGTACTTCAAAAATCCAGCTCCAACTGGTAATGTAGCCATCTGTTGAATTAGTCACTTACATTTTTGTCAACTAACATGAAAGTGAAACTTGGAACTGCAATACAGACAAAAGAAAAAGTCATTAGCTCTATTATGAAGGTAACTAATAACAACAGAAACTGTCCTCTTACAATATACAAAAATTGTTTACAAACCAAAAGATTGCAAAGTTATTGTTTTCAATAGAATATTTGCTTTTTCCATTCTATGCCTAATGGACCTAAAAGCTGCATAATAAAGATTATAATCCCATAGTTACAAGGAAGAACATGCATAGAATCCATGCTCATTTTCCTTGAGTTTATTGGGTGAACAGAAAAGCCAAGCTATGTGTCAAAATAATCCTGAATTTATAAAGGCTAGCCATACATACCCTGTCCATAAAAGCCACACAAAACACTTCATAGCTAGCTTTCAGAGGTGCTACTTAGGTCACATAAGACTATGCCGTAAAACAGATATGGGGAAAGGAAAGCAGGAATCGTTCAAATACCAAACATACTTGTTATTGTTAGCCACATCACTAGGCTAAAACTTTCTCAAATCACTGCTCCCTCATATTGTTTGTCAGGCTAGAGAACAGAGGGGGAAACGAAGCAGATTTCATATGAGTTGTATATGTACACATTTATGGACAATCTCCCCATACCAGCATTTTTCTAGTCAAACATTTTCTTATACAATTACAGATCTACCCCAGAAACAAAATAATTATTGCTTAATTATCATAGTCATCCATCTCTTCATTTATCTATATCTATACACACACACATTTTCTTAATTTTTAGCTCTCTTATTAACACTTACTAAATTCCACTCTAAATGGTAGATTAGAAAGGGGGGGGAGATGATGATCCAGGGCCTATGGTTGGTGCTTTCAATTAATTTCTATATGTAACTTAGTAAATCTGGATTTCTGAACTAGCTGAGTTAGGTAAGAAACATTTCTAATGAGAGCTTCTTGTTCTACCATGATAAACATACAAACTTTATCATGGGCAAAATAAGCAAGATCTAAACACATGGAGTTCCACAAATTCTAAAAATAACACTTGAAAATAAATAAGGTTATGCGATGTGATTAGCATTCTGTCCCATCACTTCTCAGTCTCCAATCATCCTCTAGCCTTGTCACCATTAAGTGACTATGACCATATGTTCCAGAGGTAGCATAACACAACAATACCTATAGGAAGTTTCAAAGTAACAAAAGTTTCTATGTCCACCAAGTGGAAATACTGTACTGTAAAGGTGAATTGTGGCAGCAGCTACACTATTGTCAATCCCTGCCCCTCTTCACAAACAGCAGCTCAAGACACTCCCTCAAGCTTTTGGTTTCTAACTGAGAAATCAACAAAAAGATTCTCAGACAAACCAGCTACTGGCTGGTGAAATAGGAAGGGTAAATTCCACCTTACTTCATGCTGACCTCCCAAGTAATTCATTTGATAAATAACAAATGGGTTTCTTCTTTTATTAGATGTAAGCTTTAAAAAAACGCTTCTGGTGCCTATGCAACTCTAACGGATTAATGTGAAGGCAACCACACTGTATCCACTTGTGTGACCAATATCTCACTTCTGCACTCACAACTCACACTAACCTGCTAAATCATTACACACTTTTCAGCCACTATTATCACCGAACAGGTTTAAAACAGCTCCAGGCAGCAGCATGGTAAAACGCCAAAATCTAGCCAAGGAACTGACTGTACTGTATTTGTTTTTTTTTTCCAGGTCCTCCCTCTCCAAAAAAAACAAACAAACCAAACCAAACCAAACCAAATCATCCCACTATTAAGAATGAGTGTAAAGTCCAAATTGAAGGAAATAGTAAAATATTTCTATCAATCCTTTGGATGTCGGCTTCTCTAAAAGGATTACAGTACATTTAGTAACTATTAACAGTCTCCCCAAAAGGCAAACAAGGGACAGAGGGGATTAAAAAAAAAAAACCCTCTCTTCCAGAAGTTGTAATTTGAGGAGGAGGGGAAGACGACATTACAGTACTACATAAAGGCTGCTACAGCCTCGCCCCAAATTAAGATTTGTGATGAATATGGTAAGTTATTCCTCCTTTTCCCTAGGAGTGGACTTCCTTTTCCTTTGGGCTCTGTATCTTTCTAGTGAAGTCCAGTTTACACACACACACACACACACACACATATATAAGTGTAAACTGGACTTCATTAGAAAGATATACAGCCCAAAGGAAAATGAATATGGGAAGTTTATTCCCCTTTCCCCTAGGAGTGGACTTCCTTTTCCTTTGGGCTCTATATCTTTCTAGTGAAGTCCAGTCTACAAACACACACACACACACACACACACACACACATATATATATATATATGTAAACTGGACTCCACTAGAAAGATCTAGAGCCCAAAGGAAAAGGAAATCCATATATATATATATATATATATATATATATATATTGAAAGTAGACACGCCATACAATTATTGGGGAGGGGGCTTTTGTTGTTTACGCTTTCGTACATTTTGTCAAGTTGTGCCCTATTTTACATGGGGAAAGTGCAGTGCATTATACCCGCTCCGAAGGGCTTGTCTGAAGAAGGGGTGAGGTGACCCAAACGGGTTTTTAGAAGTCCTTCTCCCAGAAAACATATTTGGGTGCGGAAATAATAAAACCGAGGGAGGTTATTCTATTCCGTCCGTGGCCCCCTCCGTCCCCCGTTTCGCTTCCCAGAGAGTATTTCCTCCTCCCGCCCCACCACCACCCCGACCCCCTCGGCGGAAAGGTCTGTTTCGCCCCCTTCGGGGTTTGTCGGGAGGGGGGATTACCCACCCAGTGGCTTCGGAGAGCGAGGCGGGCCCCACAATTCGTTGTTGGCCTCTCCCCCCCCAAAAAAAAACCCTCACCTCACCCCACCCCACCCCGCCGCCCCCTGTGGCGGCCCAGCCGGGGAGCTCAGGGGAGACAATGGCCAAGATGACTTCATCCCCCAGCAATGTGAGGAGGAGAAGCAGCAGCAACGGCGGCCGCCGCCTAATCCCCGCTTAGTTGCCTTGAGATTGGCGGCCAAGGAAGGCAGGAGGGACCCCCTTGGTGGCTGGAAAGTCCTCTCCCTCCTCAGTCCCCGCCGCCAGTCCGCTCGAGACGCCCTTCCCGCCTTCTCCTCCCCGGCCAGTTGGCTTCTTTTCGGGGGACTCCCACCACCTCCAGGACTCGGTTGTTCCTCACCGCCCCCACAGACACAAAATGGGGCCCCTTAAAACCTGAAGGGACGGCAAGCACCACTAACCACTCACTACCCCGTCCCTCTCCAGTACCTTTTAACTCCGCCGAGCCAGCAGCAACAATCCCCTCACTCCGCCCGGTGGCTGGGCCCGACTCGGCCCCGCGCAGGAAGTGCCTGTGAGGGGGAAAGAAAGCCAACCAAGCGAGGGAGGAGGAAGGGAGGCGACCAGGCCCCAGGCTGGGCTGGGCTGGGCTTTGCCTGGCCAGCAGCTGGAGGAGGTTTCCTTGCCTCGTTCCCCCCCTGCTGAGATCACAAGCGAGGCGGGGCCGCCTGGTGGTTGAACCCGGTGTCGGTCCGCAGGAGGAAGGGAGCCCTCACGGATTTCCGAGGAAAGGAGGCGGCGTTTTAGGTGGCAACAGCCACGCACTGAACTTGGGGATCCTTGGGGTGGTTTCTTCTCCTCAGCACCTGTGGGGGAGACCCGTCAAGGAGCTTTGGGGAGTAGGATTTTTTTTATTGGAATAAGACCATTCTACTGAAAAATACATCGCACCACAAGGCAGTAACAATAACGCAAATAAATAAATAAATAAATAAATAAATAATTGTTTTCCTCTTTTCTTACTAATACAAAAATAAAACTATCTATCCTAACACTAATACATTTTTCCTCTTAATCTAAACACACTATAATCACTCTTTTTTCTTTTCCAATGAGCATATTTACACATTACAATTATTACAATTGCCCCAAGGAGTCTTGGGGCAACCTGGGCAGTCCTCTTGTGCACATTTATTTATTAATTATTTTATTTATTTCATTTTTATGCCGCCTTTCTCCCTAGATGGGACCCAAGGCAGCTCCATAAAATAAACTTTTAAAATGCCATATGCAGTTGTCCCTCCGTATCCACGGATTTGGTATCCACGGATTTAAGTATTCACAGCTTGAAAATACTGTACTGTATTCTTTAAAAAAAAAAAATCCAAAAAGCAAACCTTGATTTTGTCATCTTGTATAAGGGACACCATTTTGCTATGCCATTGCATTATAATGGGACCTGAGTATTCATGAATTTTGGTATGGCGGGGAGGATCCTGGAACCAAACCCCAGTGAATATGAAGGGACAATTGTATACGTTTTCCAGGGGGGAATCCCTGTTCAGCTCAGTCGGTCTTACTTCTGAGTAGTGTTGCGCTGTAAGGTTGCAAAGTCTGTGCACAGCAGTTCAAAGGAGAACATACCACGAGCTCTGCTCTCTTGAGATGAATGTCGCCTTCTCTGATTCTGGAAGTACTATTATGGCCATAATGTTGGTTGTGTGCCTTCAAGTCGTTTCTGTACTTATGGCAAAGCTTTCATGGGATTTCCTTCCATGACAAGATTTGTTGGCAAGGGGTGTAGCTTTGCCTTCCCATGAGGCTGGGAGTGTGTGACTTAAGCGAAGTCGCCCAGTGGGTTTCCATGGCCAAGTAAGGATTCGAACCCTGGTCTCCAAGGGCCCATCTACACAAGGGGAAAAAATCCCAAATACCTCATAGTTCGGGGATCTCACAGCAGCAGTGACATGTCCAAACGGTTTTTCTGGCCTCTGAAGCCCCCAAAGCCTCGCATTCCTGATAGTGGCCACGAGTGATTTACTTGCATTAGTTCTTCACCACCGGTGGCTTTAAAAAAAAAGTCATTCCAAGGTATGCTGGTGTGATAGAGCAATTCTCCAAAGCAAAATAGAAAATACTGATCCTTTTTATCACCTTAGCAAGTGATCGCTAAGGTGAAAATCCAACATGGTGGCAGCAGGCACTTGCCCTCCTCGCAAGCCCTGCCCCTGCTCTTGCCCAGCCAATCAGCTTTGTGCTTCCCTTCAAATTTTTAATTGTTCAGTAGTCCAAATGAGCAAAAATGCAGACCCATCTCACAGTTTGTGAAAACGTATGGGGAAATCTGCGAAGGCTTTTACCCTATTGTTTTTGCCATTTTGGGCCCCCTTCCTTCCGAATAGTGTGGATTATCACTGGATCCTGTTTAGACAGGTAGGATTCCCAGTGAATTCCATGAGGGGTATTTTCACCTTTTAGACGGGCCCCTGGTCATAGCCCAATGCTCAAACCACTACACCACACTGGCTCTCAACGGCCATAATTACTATTAGATAGCCCCATCCCCCAGGACTATGTCTATGAGAGAAATCTGGAAATAGGCTCCCATTGGAACCAATGGGACTTACTTCTGAGTAGAACAGGTCCAGCAGAGATTTACTCTTGCATGCCATTAGGAGCTGTCTAGACGGTGAAAATACTCATAGAATTCAAGGAGAATACTTTTTGTCCCAGCAGGATCCTGCATCATTTCGCTGTATTTGGAAGGGGGGGGGCAAAAGCTCAAAATATGCCGCAGGAAAAGCCTTTCCGGCGTTCCCCAGATTTTTTTTAAAACCCCAAAGGAAATGTACATTCCTACATGTTGGGACAACCAATCCGCTTTACTGCACTTTCCTGATAAGAGCGGAAATGTAAATCTGATTGGTCAGACATATGTGGGGTGGAGCTTGCTAGCATGGCAGCACCCGGAACCACCATGTTGGATTTCGGCCGTAGCGATTGTGTGCTGAGCTGACAAAACAGACTTCTTGTGGTTTTTTTTCTGTTTATTTAAGCAGAAGTTCTCACTTCTGCACCTTGGATTTCCTTAAAAAAAAACTGTTTGGTGGCAACAACTGGTGACAATAAAAACACGACTAATTCACTTGCTGCTGCCATCATGATTCACAGGCATGTTTGAACAACAAATGCATATGGATGGCTTTGCATGCCTATGATCTTGAAAAAAAAAACCCATGGAAACAAATGAAAGCTGCTGCGAATTGGCATTACTATGCATCAATCTACATGTTATTGCCTCGTATAGACAAGCCCAAGGTTTTAGAAACTGAGCTATAGTGCTTTTAAAAAACATATTAACAATACAGTCCTAAGTCTGTGTATTAAGAGTTAAAAAATACTCTCAAGTACAGTGGGCCCTTGGTATCCACTGGCGTTTGGTTCAAGGACTCCCTATGGATATCAAAATCTGTGGGTGCTCAAGTCCCATTATATACAATGGCATAGTAAAATGGTGTCTCTTATATAAAATGGCAAAATCAAGGTTTCTTTCCTTGAATTATTTTTAAAAAATATTTTCAAACTGTGGAATCCATGGATGCCAAATCCATGCATACAGGGGGCCGACTGTAGGAGTTCAGCCTAAGGTGAACCCTCTCAGTGTAACACACTGAAGGCATTGGCACATTTAATATTTTTGAGGACAAGCAGAAATTAACTCCTTTGAGCACCTAGTGATGGCACAAGAGTCACCTGATGAATTTGTGCTGGGCATATAACTGTTAAAGTTATACCCTTGGCAGAGAAAGGGTGCCTTCACAATCCAATATGTATAAACTAACCAAAATAAAACAAAATATAAAATGCCATGTATGTTGAGTTAGAAATACTAATTGTGGCCTTAACTCTGGATGTTAAAAGTTCCCCTCCGCCATGGGCAAAACTAACCTGACCAAAAAATTTATATACAGCAAAATCAAATAGTAATGGTATTCCTGGACTAATACGACTTTACCAAGCTATCCCTCTGGTGGTATGCAGATATAAGGTCTGTAATTAGACTGATACAATAACTCATCATTATTTATATGAATTATAATTCTAATGCTTGTCCCCTTCAATATACTCCTGTTTACACTCACACAACGATGCAGTCTTATTTTCCACTGGTTGAAGGCATGGAGCAGATCAGTTTCTGTCAGCTATTTCAACACATCTGCCATTTTCTTCTTCATGGCATCAATTGACTCAAAACATGTTCTTTTAAGCACCGATTTCACTCTAGGGAAAAGAAAAAAGTTGCATGTTGCCAAATCTGGTGAATATGGAAGATGTTCAAATGTAGTAATGTGTTTATTGGCCCAAAATTGCTTCACAGTGCTGTGTGAGCAAGCGCATTGTCTTGGTGAAAAATAAAACCATTTCCCCACAGTTCTGGCCTTTTTTTCCTGATTTTCTCAGCTTTGTCAAAACTTCCTTATAATAAGGCTGGTTCACTGCCTTCTGGAACCCATTCTGCCAAAATTATGCCCTTGATGTAAAAAAACAAACACCAATGAGCATGGCTTTGAATGTGGACTTGCTTTGACGTGCTTTTTTCATTCTTGATGATGATGGTGTTTTCCAGTGCATTGACTGTCGTTTTCTCTTAGGATCATACTGGAAGATCCAGGGGCCCGTTTACACAGGCAAATATTCCTCTAAATATACGGCAAAGATAGCTCATTGTTCCCACGGATCGCACCACAGCATCGCCTCATTCAGAAGGGGGGAAGGTAAAACACCCAAATATAACATGGCAAGGGATGTTGCTACTTTTGCCGGTATATTTGCAATGTAGCACATTATTGGCAGTGTAAAAAAACCATTCCACTAAGGGCTGCAGCAGAGCTGTACTGTGATTGGTTGCTATGATGAAGGGGTGGGCTTAAAAGAGGGAGACTGAGGGAGGGAGATTCAGTAGCGATCAGGAAACTTTGAAAAAATCCTCTCTGCTATTTTGCAAGTCTGCCAAGAAAAAGGATTCCCAAGACCTTTCAGTCAGGGGAAGATCTGTTCTGCCCATAAAGTTCCCATCTCATCAGCTCTGCTTGGGGGAGGAAGGGAGAGAGGGAGAGAGAGAGAGAGAGAGAGAGAGAGAGAGAGAGAGAGAAACCATTTCACTAAGGGCTGCAGCAGAGCTGCATTGTGATTGGGGGAGGGAGGGAGAGTGAGGGAGGGAGATTCAGTAGCGATCAGGAAACTTTGAAAAATTCTCTGCTATTTTGCAAGTCTGTGAACCCTGACTAAACAAATTGTGCTGAAAAAACTTGTGATAGGTTCACCTTAGGATCCACGGCATGGGCAGCAAGGTCTTTCAGCAGAGATGCCAGGGCAGATGGGGAGATTGCTGTGTCTCTGCTTCGGGGAGTGACTGAGTTCATTTACAGGCAGATTTAGAGAGATACAGAGACAGAGCCACTTCTTTAATCTTCCCCCCTGCTATTTTGGCAGTCTGTGAGTCTTTCTTTAGCTAGAAAATGCAGGGCTTCAAAGGAGGGTCTATGCTCTTCCCCATAAAGCCTTCCTCTGCTTGGGAAGCCACACCCCCTGAACTTTTTCAAGTCCGAATGAAAAAGCAGCATAATTAGAAAAAAAAACCAGACTGGCACAGCTGCGGAAAAGAATTAAAGTGCAAGTTGCCACAATAAATCTGCCGTGTAAACAAACCCCAGGTTTCATCACAAGTAATGATTTTTTGAAAAAGGTTTGGGTCCACCTGAAGTTGCTGCAGAATGTCAGAGCAAATTTCCTTGTGGCACTCTTTTTGCTCTGATGTGAGAACCCTAGAGACCATCTTGGCACAAACTTTTCTCATGTTGAGATCTTCATGCAAAATATCCACGCAGTGTCTTTGTCAATGTTCATGGCTTCAGCTATCATTCAGACACTGAGTCAGTGGTCTCTTCAAGCAATCTGGTTTATTTTCCCCACAATTTATGTGGTTCTGGAAGTGGAAGGTCATCCAAGGCATTCATCATCTTTCACATTCTCACATCCTTCTCTGAATTTTTGTGCCACTCAAACACACGCTCACGAGACATGCAGCCTTCTCCATAGGATAGGCCTCAGTAAGCATTTGAAAAGATTCCATTGGTGTTTTGTTCAATCAAATTGACATGTTGCTCCACTTTTAAACTTAGCATTTTTCCAGCACACAACAGACAACACAGCTGCTTTAAATGACAACTGAACAGCCAATTAACCGAATGGCTGAGAGTGCTGATGTTTGCCATGCAGGTTCAGACATGTTCAGGGTCACCACTCAAGTGTTCACAATCAGCTCTCCCTGATTTGTCTGAAAGGTAGAAACACAGTCACGTTATTTAATAGACAGACCTCATACCTCAGTTAATGAAGTACCGGTAGATGTGTTCTTGGGCATTACTTGTTGGGAACAATGTTCCTTTAAGACTAGGTAAAATATTTTGTATGGCTGTGAAGGGTATATAACAGCAGGTGTCAACCCTGAGTAATCACCACAGTATATGAGTGAGCTAAGATCCAGAGCAGGTGTGGGTTACAGTGGGTTGTAGTGGATTGTAGTAGGTCAGAGTAGTTGCTGTGTAAGTTTGCTGAGAGTAGTGGACTGACTATTGTGAATATCTTGCATTACTTCAGACATTGTATGTTGGTGATATATCTTGCAACAAGAGATAAAGAGCCTTCAAGGACTTTGGAAGAAGCCAACTGTGTCTGTGCAACACTTGCACAGGTTGGTCAGTGCCATATTGCCAAATACTGCTAAAGGGTTCTGTGCTTCTGCACTCTGCTGTAAACAGCTACTGTTGGGGACAAGCACCTCAGACAGTGCTGATACTTGGCATGTCAGTGGGTCTAGTTTTTGTATTTGTCGCTGCACGCCCGGCAGAACATAAAAAAGCACCAACATTACTTCTTTAACAGAAAATTTGGTACCAGAGGCAGAAATAACATGGAAAGAATAGGGATAGGTTCCTACACCACAGAAAAGAGTAGCAGGTCAAGATTTTTCACCAAATGTTTTATTTAAAACTAATCATATGCACATGTAACATGAACCAACCAGGCCAGGCAAGCCTTGCATTAGGAAACAAGAACATGATGAACCTTCTGGAGACCACTTGAAAGCTTCTTCCAAAATGCATCCAGGGATGAGCTTTTCTTTCACCAGCTTCCACTTTTCTTATAATTGCCATTTTGGTGGCCACAATTATGCTTTTTTTAATATGCTGGCAAGGAGTTCATGAGACAGGTTTTTATATTTGGTACATGCTCAGTAAGGGATTTTGGAGGCAGCTGCTGTTTATCTTACCTGTTGTAGACAGGCTGAGGTTGTGTTCTTGCACCAACTTTATTTACAATCTTCTTTAGCTCCAAAGGGCTATGGCAGAGCTTGAAGAAGATGATGGCATCTATATACGTTACCGTACTGATGGTAACTTGTTTAACTTAAGCCGTCTGAGGGCTCACACTAAGACTCTAAACTATCTAGTCCGTGAGCTGCTCTTCGCTGATGATGCTGCCCTTGTTGCCCACACGGAAGCAGTTCTGCAGCGTCTAACATCCTGCTTTGCAACAGCTGCAGAACTGTTTGCACTGGAAGTCAACCTGAAGAAAACAGAAGTTCTTTACCAGCCTGCACCACAGGATGAACATCACCATCCCCACATTGCTGTCGGCAAATCTGTGCTCAAGTCCGTTCAGCAGTTCACCTACCTGGGAAGCATCATCTCCTCAGATGCCAAGATTGACAAAGAGATCGATCACAGATTAGCAAAGGCATATAGTGCATTTGGAAGACTTCACAAAAGAGTCTGGAGCAATAAACACCTGAGGCAAAGCACAAAAATCAGTGTGTATAGAGCCATTGTACTGACTATCTTCCTTTATGGATCTGAAACATGGGTCACCTATCGCCACCACCTACAACTCCTCGAACACTTTCATCAGCGCTGTCTACGCACAATCCTAAATATACACTGGACTGATTATGTGACAAATGTTGCTGTCCTTGAGCAAGCAGGGATCACCAGCACTGAGGCCATGATACTGAGAACACAGCTGCGCTGGGTGGGGCACGTTTCTAGGATGGAGGACCATCGCCTCCCCAAAATAGTACTCTACGGTAAACTCGCCATGGGTGAGCGTAAGAGAGGCGCTCCAAAAAGCTATACAAAGACTCCCTGAAACAACATCTCAGGCTCGGCCAAATTGATCACCAACAGTGGTCCGCTCTGGCCTCACATCGAGAGGCATGGAGACGCACTATCCACAATGCTGCAGCCTTATTTGAGAACTCACGCCGAACTAGTCTTGAAGAGAAACGACAACGCAGAAAGAATCACAACCCAAAAACATCACCCCAGGAGACCTTCTACTGTGCTTTCTGCAACCGGACTTGTTTATCTCGGATTGGCCTTTTTAGTCATCAGCACGTTTGCAGAAAGCGCGGGATGATTCCTTCCTGAATCTTCGTTTGCGAAGAAAAGCCAGAGATAATACAGTGGGCCATCAGTATCCTTTGGGGTTTGGTTCCAGGATACTAAAATTTGTGGATACACAAGTCCCATTAATATACAATAGTTTAGTAAAATGGTGACCTTTATATAAAATGGCAAACAGCAAGGTTTGTTTTTGGGACCGCCCCCCCCCCCAAAAAAAATATTTTCAAGCCATGGTTGGTTGAATCCATGTTTGCAGAATGTGGCCACAGTTTCTGGATATGGCTGTAAGGCGCCCTGATTGCGTTGCAGAGGGGTGGGATAGAAATAAATAAATTATTGTTATTATTATTATTATTATTATTATTATATTGAAAATGGCTCATCATCCCCAACTTGTTAGCAAAGACAATTCCTTTGGAATTTTTTTCCCTTCTCACCCACACAACTGTGATTCATTTTTCTTTCCAAGTATGGACATCAATGAGGGTGAGACTAATAGAAAACTGAACAGGTCATCATCTATATACCATGTCCTCACACCCACATTCTCTCAGAAAGCGCATTTTAATTAGTGTTTTTTTTTAATAACATCCCCTTGAATTTATTACTGGTTCACACATTTCTCTATATGTCTGAAAACATTTGTATTCTACATACCACTTCTAAACAGGACATACTATTTCACACCCACGCACATATTGTAAATCCTTTTTTAAAGAAGCGTTTTCCCCCTGTTAATTTTGATTATAGATCCTCTCCCCAGTGTTCTTTATACAGGGTTAAAGACCTCCACTGCCAATTAAAAACTGAATTTCCAGTACTGAGAATGAAAGATTAAAATTCTGAAACCACTTACATACTCACCATTTATGATTTATGAACAGAGCTCTACAAAAGACACTTAACAGGCTGATCCAATGAACTCGTACTGGGGACTTACCCCATTAAAGCAGGGCTTACCTCTGAGTAATACATTGCTTTTTGTATTTTCTGTATGAGCACAATGACATCATAGTGTTACCTTGTGTAATGAATGTCAAAATGTAGTAGCAGTAGTACTAAGAAATTATATCTCAACATTATCTTGTACAAGAAAACCTATATTTACTGGTATTTAAGGTAAAGAGAATGCTACATGAATAATGATGTTCATCTTTAAAAGAGCTGTTTCATAAGGAAAGGACATGATACATCCACCCTATCAATGAACTTGTTACTTTTCTTAGGACAATGAAGTTGAATTAAATATTATATTTACACATGCTGCATTAACCATATTGTCTGACTGAAAACAATGTTTGGTGTCCTCTCAAAGTCCATATACTGCAGACAGTAATCACAATCTAAATATAGCCATATGCAATGGAACTGTAAACAAATGGTGATGTACAGTTTCCACTGGGAATAACAAATAGTACTCCAAATTTGGAGTATTCCTAATAGAGGCTGCATATCAATGACTGGTGTGAACATGTATCAAAATTATCTAGGATAGATTTCCCATTCTGAAGTTGGAACACTTTTTCTTTCTCCTTCTCTCTACATATACAGTGGGCCCTCAGTATCAGCTGTGATTTGGTTCCAGGATCCCTGTGGATAACAAAACCCATGGATGCTTAAGTCCCATTATATACAATGGCATAGTAAAATGGTGTCCTTTATATAAAATGGCAAATAGCAAACAAATTTGCTTCTTGGATTTTTTAAAAAATATTTTGAAGCCATGGATGCCAAATCTATGGATACAGAGGGCCAACTGTACCTCTCTAAAGGGACAGTCAGATCTATCCTGTGACCTGTGAGAGAGACTCCCATGGAACTTACAACTGTACAATAAACATTAGAAATTTATGAACTGGATCATACTTAGAGTACACCCATTAAAATCAATAGGACTTAGGCTAGTAGTGACATTAAATGTATTTAAACTGAATTTAATGTGTGAGGTTTAAAAAGTAGCTTATTTTTTCTGTTATACCTGTCCTAAGGGATGTCCTTTCCTTGAAAGTGTTATTTGCACTGAGAAGAAACTCCATATTAGCCCCAGTGCAAACAAAGAACCCTCACAAGATATATTTTTTCTCAGGATTGTAACAGGGGAGGGAATGCTTGAATTGCCCCCTCTTAGCCTGGTGTAGATCTGATAATTAACAGCCAGCTCATCTGATACAATTGCAGTTTTTTACAAAACAGAACAGGGATGGGAACAAGCAGCCTTCAAAATGCTTCAGAACTACTGCTCCAGCCAGCATAGTAAATCATGAGAAATGCTGAGAACTGCAGTTTAATAGTATCTGAAAGGTTACAAGATGTTCACCCAGGTGGTTGCGGGGTGTGTGTGTGTGAGGCAGATGTGACAATGGAGATGGTCAGATTTTTGTTGTTGTTATATGTATGTATATCCCACTTTCCACCAATGAACACAAGATAAATACTTAGCCCTCTTTCTTTGCCATCACAACAACCCTTTGAGATACCTCCAGCTGAGAGAGAGAGAGGGAGAAAGAGAGAGATGGCTCAAGGTCATACAGTGAGTTTCACGGTTAATTGAGAACTTGAACCTGGATGTCTCAAGTTCTAGTTCAAAACTCCAACCTTTATGCTAGATTTAAAAATTCAGCTAATCTATTATTACGACCTTATTGTCATACAGAAAAACAGGTATTTTACCCCAACTATTGCACTACTGAAGAAAGAGTGTTATAGTCATATATGAGTAATTGCTTCATATGTAAAGGGGAAAGAACTTTTAAGAACTTTTTTTTACATATGCCATTTAATTCCTAAAATCAGTTTTAACTCCCAAAAGGATAAACCATAATAATGATACTAATGTCAGATTTGGGAAATATGCCTTGTAGAACAAATTAATTGCAGACTAATTTTAAAAAACTAAAAAGAAGAAAGTGCTAAACTTACTTTTTAAAGTAACAGATACATATTTCTTCTAGGAAGGAAGTAGAGGTAAGGACAGAACTCCTCATTTTCCTTGTCTGTGGCATAACTTGGGGAGGTGACATTTTTGGACTACAATTGCCAGAAACTCCTAGAATCTTCCAGGCAACCTGAGGTGAAATACAAAATAGCACCAACCTCTCTTTCATGTAAAGAAGCTGACTGGCCTGTATTCAAACGTCCTTTCAACACTGACAGTGGAACAGGGTCCATTAGACCTGAGGGCAGAAGCCCATTTAAGGGATGCAGCAGGAGGTGGCATAACAGCATTGTCCTCCAAAAAACAGGATAGGCCAGTGGCTCAGGGGAACAGCTGCCACTGCCACCCATGAGCATCTGCCTTATTTAGAGGTTGCCCTACTGTTCTTTTCATACAAAAAAGAAAAGAAAAGCAATATCCAGTTTTCACAGTGTCAAAGAAAATGGTAGTATGCTGCAGCATATTTGAATCTTGATAGCAAATAAAATAAAACTAATTATGATAATAATAGCACAGTTATACATTGTATAAACCTAAAGTTATATTCCTTCATTTAAAGGTATATCATTCCAAGATTAAGGTTTTCTTACTCAGCTATAACCCAGATCAAACTCACCTCATCCTGGCCAAAATTAAATATTGATAGCAGCTATTGACATACAACTTCCATGGGAAGGTTACTTCATTCCATGCTCTAGGCTGTTTAGATGGAAGGCAGGTTACAAATGAAACCAGTCATTCAGTCAATACCACTAATCAGGTGTACCTAAGCGAAAGAGAAACAGGTTTTTTAACTTTTAAAATTAGATGACTAATTATCACACTACCATTAATCTAGCAAGAATGGTTACATGGTAAACGTTTATAATTTATAATTTGTCCAAAAGCTGAACGATAAAATCATTTTGAAATAAATGACGTTTCATGGTACAACACATGGTATGCTTACACTCTGAATTCTACTCAGAATTGCACCAGTAACTGTGTAGCAATTGGAACATGCCATTACCTTTCAGGCATGAAGTCTTTAAGTCCAAAACACTTTTGAATTCTGCCACTGCTTCTAGCTCTAACTTCAGTACCCAACATGATTATACAAAGGCTGTTGGTCAAGAGGCTACTGGGGGCCTACTAGAACTATTATTTCTAGTCAGCATCTTTCTTTTCTTTTTTCTATGATCATGGACAGTTTCTGAACTATGCAGTGGGAGCACCTTACCCAAAATGTTAGTTGGGGAAGAACCCAACCCTCGTCATGCATGATCCAGCAATGATTTTTAGGCATCTATTGCAGTGAGCACACTGTGAACTTAAGTTAGGGTGGCTGTTTACATTGTGGGGGAAGGGGATGCATCACCAACAAGAGGGAAGAAGAAGACATGGATTTGCATTACATTGGTATATGCAAGTATATAGATATAGAGCCAAAATCTGGAATAATTACTAAATGCAAATAGAAATACAATGTATATTATCATAGTGAGAAGACTGCAAACAGGTGGTTTCTGTACCTGCTCCATTCTGATGTATAGATGCTAATGGTTGATGGGCAACTTCAGGGTCCCTCTTCTCTCTTGTTAGGGTTCTTTATCTTTCAATCCTACTACGACCAGAGAGATCTTCAAGTAAAGGAATTTGAATGGAGGACTGATTGCCTTCTGTTCTTGTATTTGTGTGCCTTCAAATTATTTCTGAATTATGGAGACTCCAAAGTGAATCTATCACAGGGTTTTCTTGGCAACCTTGTTCAGAGGGGATTTTCCTTTGCCTCCCTTTGAGGCTGAGAGAGTGTGACTTGCCCAAGGCCACCAGTGGGCTTCCATAGCTGAGTGGGGATTCGAACCCTAGTCTCTAGCGTTGTAGTCCAACAGTCAAATCACTACACCACACTGGCTCTTGGATTGCCTTCTGCAAAGTAGGAAACACACTGTCCTAAGTAAAGCACCAGTCAAGGCCACAGATACCTGTCATTTCCTTTTCCCAAGACTGCCTCTGGGGGCTCGCTGTGTTGTGGCCCAGTGGAGAAAATAAAATCATGCCCTGGCTGCCATACTAGCAAAAGAGAGAAAGAAGAAGGTGCCTGGGAAGAAGGAGAACCAAGATGACACGTGAGCGATAGAGGACATCTTACGTAGGATGCCCTCAGATCTAACTCTGGACATAACTATTTCCTTTCCAGTGTCTACAGAATCTGTCCCCATCCAACGAACTTTTAGCCAAACACTTCTCCTTTGTTTGGTAACCTCTTCTTTAGGCTACTGTAACTTTCTGTAAAGACAGCTTGACAACTCCATTCTTGAGACGCTGTCCCTCTGCAACCTCTGTCCCATCAGGGCCTCTAAAAGTGATGAAGAGCACAGTATGGACTGTATTAAAATTTCGGAAAGGAACATTAACAATGGCTTTCCTTCCATTTTAGTTGTCACAGTGCAAGCCTCTCCTTATTCTGCAGTAGCTGAAGAAGTAGAGGATAGGATGCTTTACACAGCAAAGCATTAGATTTCTTCCTTGACATGTACTTAAGTTTCTTAAAAAGGAACAACTTTACTGGAAATGGTAATCAAAAACTGAGGAAAAGGGCAATCCATCTGGGATCTACCCTCACCAGCATTCTTATTTCTAGGGACATCTGCTTCTCATTCTAGTAGGGACAGAAGCTAATATGCACAAAATAAGCACTTGCTTCAAAATATTTTTAAAAAACCAAGACATTACTCACTCAACATATAATTGAACTGTGCAACAATTTGAGATAAGATGTTGTGTGATCAGTAAATGATTTAGGGTTCTTCTGGATCAGGGTGGCAAAGTTGGTGGTGATGGAATCCCACTATGGGCTTTGGCATACATGCATATCCACCTGCACATATACCCCTGTGCACACACATAGAGCTGCCTTTAAAACAAACTTTCTTTTTTGCTTGGCTGAAAGGGCTTTTCCTGCTTTGCAGCTGAACTTCATTGGCATGATGTGTTTTTTTGGATGCCTAGGTGTCACAAAACCAGTCTTGGGGCCATATACAAGCTGCATGTTGCCTACCCTGGTTCTAGATGGTGGTTTCTACTATCCGCAAACAAAAGGCATTCTGTAGTAATTCCACCACTTTCTCTTCCATATTTTTTTCTGATGAGAAGAAGTTGTAGCTGCAAATTGGAGTTGTTGCCATCTGGACTCACTCTAAAAATCTGAGAATGAAGCAGGGCAACTGCATAATAAAAACCTTGTCTGGATGCTCCCTTAGTAAACAGGGTGACAAGAAATCCACTGAGGATAAATCTATCATATGATCCTGCTTGCAGTAAAAGCCCCAAATAGAATCTCCATATTCAAAGCCATGTTTGCAATTATAAAGATGCTGAACCCTAACATCTTGCATCCCATCTATGAATTTCCCTGAGGTTTATGACAGGTTTATGGCCACAGCAGGTATGCTGACACATTGGTCTTACCAAATGTGGCAATCTGCATGTTGTTATTCAAATCCACAAGTTCAAACTGTAGGAAACTGGCAGGGGGAAAATAGTTATTCACTAGAATTCAGAGCTTGAATTATCTAAAATTGCACCTTCCTGCATCCCCTTTGCCTCTAGAGGTAAAGGCTCCTACAAGAAGGATTTCTAGATTTCCTCATTATCCTACTGTGTGAAGGTACAACAGGAAGAAATCCTGAAGAATCTAAGGGTAATCCATATACCCAATAAAGGTAATGAAGTCTGCTTGATATTTCCATGAATTATGAATATACATTTTGGGCTGAAAATGTGCAGGGGGGAAAAGAGAGAGATTGAAAATACTTGATATTGCTAGAATTTGGCTCTCCACAATCTTAGATACAGATATTACAGATGTTCAACTATTGATACAAAACGGACTCCAGCTGGGAAGAATGTAGTAATAGCCTGAATGGCTGCACTAAATACTTTTATCACATTACTGTTTAGGATGGGTCTTATTCTCTAGACCAGTGGTCTGCAGATCCCCAGGGGTGTGTGATGTCTTCACAGGGGGTCCGCAAAGGCTTGAAGATTGCTCAGCCCATGTGACAGGAGCCAAGGCAAAGGCTGGCTGGCTTGGCCTGTGCCTTGCTGTACAATCTGCTCCAGCCACAAATTTGCAGGAAGAAGCAGGAGAAAAGTCTTCCCTCCTCCTCCAGTGCCTCTTGAGGGAAGGGTTAATGAATGGTGTAATTGTATTGTTGTGGTGGTGGTGGTTTTAAATCTTGAGTTGAGAGTCCATAGCAACAAAAAGCTAAGAGCACCGCTCTAGACCATATGTTTCTGGTGGCTTTTCTATACAAGTTGCCACTAGTTCTTTTACTAAGGATCTACAGAGTACAGAGTACAGCGCATTAGCACTCATTTCCAATTGTGGTTTGACCTTCTGGAGTTGGCAAGTTGAAGATAGTGAATGTTTTCTACTAATTTGCACCATTGGTCTTCAACTAGTGTGTCAGGATCTCCTCCTGGGTTGCAGCCCAAAGTGGGTCATACAAGCAGCACTGCTTAATATAAATATATAAATATACAGGTATACTAAGAAAAAGGAAAGAAATGGATCTCCAAATGCATTTTTGAATAAAGATTGAATCACAATACTGAAAAGGCTGGAGGTCATTGTTTTGGGACAGTAAATAATAATAATAATAAAATTTATTTATATTCCGCCCCTCTGTTAAAACAATCGGGGTGGCTTACAAAAATTAAAATACAATACAGATAAAAATCCCTAAATACCACCCACCCCCATCCACCCCAATAAAAAGATATTAAACAAATATAAATTAAAAAGCAACTAATCTAAAATTACATTTAAAAACAATAAATACAATAAATGGCCAGCAGACTAAAAGAGGCCAGAGGTAAAGTACAAGACTCATGTTGTTATAAATACTGTGACCAGCAACACAATAATAACTTATGGACAGGGACCCTATTGGTGATCCACGCATGTGTAGGTTTACCTATGGAACCAGTTGGACAAAGAATGGCTGCATTCACCTTAAGGTTGTGGATGCTGCGTTGTACATGCAATGCCATTATGCATTGATACATAGGAGCAACTGAAGGTGTATTCAGTTGCACAATGCTCCCATTCAACACAAGGGCTGCACAACACAATTACTGAGTAATCCTGCATGCAGAGATTTACACTACAAAATCCCTTTATAGGATCTCAATCATGATGAAGTAGGCTCCTTGCAGATGATGTGGAATCTCAACCACTATCACTCTACCATAATGTAGACTGGTACAATGTGCCCCAAGGAGAAAGCAAGATCCAGAAATGTGTAGAACCAATAATTCAAGGATACAACCTCAAACATAAGCTATACATCAAGTCACAATATATCTAGCATGTACTGGTTAGTACTGGTTGTACTTGGATGGGAGACCACCAATGAATACCAGGTGCTGTAGGCTATATTTCAGAGGAAGGAACTGACAAAACCACCACTGAGTATTCCTTGCCAAAGAAAACCCTATGAAATTAATGGGGTCACCATAAGTCAACAGGTGGCTTGAAGGAACATATGCACACACAAAGACACAGACACCATGTTCTGTTATATTCAAGCAGTCTTGCCTACTGCTCACATAGTTAAATTTTTTAAACTCTAGTTTGACTTTGTTTTTCTTCACTGCATATTTTTTATGTTTTAAATGTTTAAGGCTTTAAACATTTCACTCTTTTTAATCTGTTCTATTGTGTGAGTTGCCTGAGATTTTTTTGGTGTAGGGTAGCATATAAACATAATTAAGGAAATAAATAAATGAGATGCACACATGTTGTGCACAGTCAAGAAATTAAACACATAGAGAGTGTATGCTAGTGAAAGGACTGAATACCTTGAAGGCAACAGATCCTGTCAGATCTTAGAAGCGAAGAAGGGCCAGCCTGGTTAGTACCTGGATGGGAGATTGCCAAGGAATAGCTGTGCTGTAGTCTATATTTCAGAGGAAGGCAATGGCAAGCCACCTCCGAGTATTCCTTGCCTAAGAAAACCAGGTGACTTGAAGGCACACACACACACACACACTAGTGAAATTTAATTTTTTAACCAATTATACAACTCCCATAATCTCCAGTCAGCCTGGTCAATTTTCAGGGGGTTATGGAAATAGTCATCTAAAACAAGGGAGATTGCCAGGTTGCCTTTGTTATTGTTAATTGCCTTCTTATTGATATTATTTTGTCAGACTTTGCATTATATCCCTTGACCACTTTTGCTACATCTCACCTCATTGTTAATGCCATCCCATTTTGTCTTACATTTTCATTTCCCAAGTAAAACGCTATTTATCTGATTGAAAATTCTCCATTCCTGTCCATGTTAGCTGACTCAGCCCAAGTATTGCAATGCTTGTACATTCCATTTACTGTCATATTCCATACTTCTCCAAATGTACTGTCTTAATTTATCATTGGATGAACATGTTCAGATCTAGTCTGTTTCTCATTAATGTCCCCTTTCAAAAAGACGCATACAATGCTACAGTCAAAATTGTCTGTAGCCATCGTCTGCTATTTCTGTTATATGAGTTTGATACTACCAGTCTCTGGAGATTATTAGACACATAAAAAAAAAAAAAAAACGAGGATGATGTTACTGTATGGCGAATGGGTCCCAGTTTCAGACATCGTCGTCATCCTCGCATGCTTAGTCTGTGCTGCAGCCGCGAATAACGCGTCACTGTCAATTGATGGGGAGGTCCTGTCAGTGAAAAGCAACGCCTTACTCAT